>OX388172.1:2711666-4067500 GCA_947579745.1 Apocheima hispidaria | reverse complement strand
CGCTATCGCAGTGTGGTTTTTGTTATTATGCAGCCGGCCCTCAGACAGGAGTGGTCCTGGATGTGTCTCCATGGACCGCAATGTGCGTTCGAAATGTCGATGTTCAAATGTGTCCTGCAGTTCACACTATGACGCGCAGTTAACTGCGTTCTTCATCGACCCGCGAGCCAAGTGATCCACCGTCCAGGGTAATAGTTTCAATTTAATTTACCCTGATGCGATTTATAAAAAATTTATAAAAAATTATAATAATATCTTAGAACGAGAAAATGAAACGCGATCGCTCGCATCTCCTCTCCCACTCTAAACCGATCGTTTTCGATTATGTTGACGAACGCGCGCACGGAAGATATAGACTCGAATTGCGGATTTCCAATTCTTCAAAGTCTACCGCGTTATCCGGCTCGCGACGCGATAACGCGCCAATCTCAGAGAGAGGCGCGTCACCTGAGATGGATATAATTAACTTTGAATATAATCGGATAATATTACTATAAATATCACCAATAATATACGTTAATGATCCTTCCGCAGGTTCCCCTACGGAAACCTTGTTACGACTTTTACTTCCTCTAAATGATCAAGTTTGGTCAACTTCCCAGCGACGCCGACGGCCGTGAAGCCACCGCGTGTCGGTCCGAAGACCTCACTAAATCATTCAATCGGTAGTAGCGACGGGCGGTGTGTACAAAGGGCAGGGACGTAATCAACGCGAGCTTATGACTCGCGCTTACTAGGAATTCCTCGTTTATGGGGGATAATTGCAAACCCCAATCCCCAGCACGAAGGAGTTTCAACGGGTTGCCCGGGCCTCTAGGCCAGGGAGAACATGTTGATTCCTTCAGTGTAGCGCGCGTGCGGCCCAGGACATCTAAGGGCATCACAGACCTGTTATTGCTCAATCTCGTGCGGCTCGAAGCCGCCGGTCCCTCTAAGAAGAATTTTAATACGTCGCCAGTGAGTTGCGAGGCCGAAGCCAAGCACACCGAAATGACGACGCCTATTTAGCAGGCTAGAGTCTCGTTCGTTACCGGAATTAACCAGACAAATCGCTCCACCAACTAAGAACGGCCATGCACCACCACCCACCGAATCAAGAAAGAGCTGTTAATCTGTCAATCCTTCCGGTGTCCGGGCCTGGTGAGATTTCCCGTGTTGAGTCAAATTAAGCCGCAGGCTCCACTCCTGGTGGTGCCCTTCCGTCAATTCCTTTAAGTTTCAGCTTTGCAACCATACTCCCCCCGGAGTCCAAAATCTTTGGTTTCCCGGAAGCCGCCCGCCGAGCCATTGTAGTAACGTCGGCGGATTGCTAGACGACATATTTACGGTTAGAACTAGGGCGGTATCTAATCGCCTTCGAACCTCTAACTTTCGTTCTTGATTGATGAAAACACCTTTGGCAAATGCTTTCGCTGATGTTCGTCTTGCGACGATCCAAGAATTTCACCTCTAACGTCGCAATACGAATGCCCCCAGTTATCCCTATTAATCATTACCTCGGAGTTCTGAAAACCAACAAAATAGAACCGAGATCATATTCTATTATTCCATGCACGAAATATTCAAGCAGCATTTTGAGCCCGCTTTGAGCACTCTAATTTGTTCAAAGTAAAATTGTCGGCCCACCTCGACACTCACTGAAGAGCACCGCGATAGGATTTTGATATTGAACCGGCGTGTTACCGCCGGCTCACCGACGATATGCTCCGCAAACGTGTCAGTATCACCGCGGATGCGGTGCACCGACAGCGCGGCGCACAAATGCAACTACGAGCTTTTTAACCGCAACAATTTTAGTATACGCTATTGGAGCTGGAATTACCGCGGCTGCTGGCACCAGACTTGCCCTCCAATTGTTCCTCGTTAAAATATTTAAAGTGTACTCATTCCGATTACGAGGCCTCGTAAGAGTCCCGTATCGTTATTTTTCGTCACTACCTCCCCGTGCCGGGAGTGGGTAATTTGCGCGCCTGCTGCCTTCCTTGGATGTGGTAGCCGTTTCTCAGGCTCCCTCTCCGGAATCGAACCCTGATTCCCCGTTACCCGTGACAACCATGGTAGTCGCAGAAACTACCATCGAAAGTTGATAAGGCAGACATTTGAAAGATGCGTCGCCGGTACGAGACCGTGCGATCGGCAAAAGTTATCCAGATTCATCAAAGGTAACGACTTCGGACGCGAGGCCCTCCGTCGATTGGTTTTGATCTAATAAAAGCACTCGTCCCATCACTGGTCAGAGTTCTGATTGCATGTATTAGCTCTAGAATTACCACAGTTATCCAAGTAACTGAGTAAGATCTAAGGAACCAAAACTGATATATTGAGCCATTCGCGGTATCGCCTTAATACGGCTTGCACTGAGACATGCATGGCTTAATCTTTGAGACAAGCATATAACTACTGGCAGGATCAACCAGGGAGCTCACGAGAGAGTCTGCTCGACGTACGAGCGCGAGACGAATCGCCTTGCGACGCGCCCCCGGGCCGGACCGTTTTTAAGAGGTGCGACGGCCGGGGTGTGTCTCCGTATGTGTGTGCGGGGCGATCCATACACGCGACACGACGATGATGAGATCGGTCGCGAGTGTGAAGCGATGAAGAATGGAGATCTGTTACGATCCATTCGCGAAAGTTCGTGACCAAGACGGCGTAGTGAACGACACTCCGTAGAATACGTTTAGCTACAAATCGTAGAATCGGTACGATTCCGCCCGGTGCTGCGAGAGCCGAGGAGATTTTTCGGCGCCTTTTGATCGGGGACGATCATCTCCTTTCGCCACGCTGTCGAGTACGGAGAGGAGAAAATGACAAAAAAAATACAAGAAAAATACGGAGGTGTTGTTTCTTCGTTTTCTTCCTTCTTCTCGTTGCCGTCGTTCTTCTTCCTTCTTCGTGACTTCTTGATAGTGGTAGAGCCGGCAGGACTCGTCAGACTTACGCGTCCCTCGCTCCTTACGCGAGCGACGCAGCTGAGTCATCGTCGAGCAATACGATATACTATTGAAACCCCACCCCGTCCGGTCGGGGTGGGCCGATCGATTTTACACTGTAAAACCACACGGTGAGGCATCGAAGGAGCGCCTCCGCGGCACTCCTCCGATACACGCTGAGCACACAAGCGCACGGACAGCGAGCGCAAACGTATTGATTGAAATACTATGCGTTCGAAACGTGCGCGTGTGTACCTCGCCGGGGTCGATCGACACAGCGATCCAATACAAATATTTTTTAATTTATATTGAGACAAAATAAATATGTATTATATAATATATATATATATATATATATGTGTATATATAATATACCAGTTCTCAAAAACGGTTCGCATCGGCCCGTGTTCGTGCGGCGGCGGCGAAGGCGCGCGCGCTCGCACCCGATGCGAAACGTTCCTCTCTCCACAGAGGGTCTTGTAACTTTTGACATTGTCGTTTTGCGCGTATACAAAAGCTTCTCTTTCTATTGAACTTTATCTTCTTTCTGAAGATGAAAGATTCTTTATAATAGAGAAAGAAGCGCACAATACGTCAATGTCGAACGCAGACCCAGTCTCGAGCGAGATATCGAACGGTGCCTGAATTGCGCGCAGACAGTGGACTTTTAACGAGCCGAGCGTGGACTTGAATCGAATATTATTTCACACACAGCTCCTAGGCCTTGTCGCGCGGAAATCAGACGGGATCTGGTTGGTAAATTTTTGCTTTTTTTACGCGCACGCGCACGCGCACGAGACGAAAAGGGAAAGAAAAAAAAATTGAAAAATCCAAAAAAATCTACCTAGCTCGAGTGACGAGACCCGATGTCCATTTCCAGTTCATTAAGTGCTTCCGGGGTGCAATTGTGACGTAATTAAAAAAAAAAAGGAACAAAAAAAAAAAAAAAAAAAAACTCAAAAAATATTATAATACAACACTGGCTCGGGTGTCGAGAGTGAACGTTTGATTCCTGTGCGCTAATCGCTTCCGGTGTCCAGCGAAGGGGTTGAAAACAGTAAAATAATTTGCTTAATGAATTACATTATATTATAGACAACCGAAACATACCGGTGAGAGGAGTCGATGCCCGCCTCGAGTTCACTGTGCACTAACTAGGCGATTCCCCGTTTTAAGCTTTAATTTTAATTTTCTAAAAGTGCACTTCCGGTATCCAGTTCCCGGGGGTAGAGCGCCGACGTAATTTGCGTATTTAATTAGACTAAACCGAAATGGTGATACGGGCGAGTCGATAGGAGTCTATGCCCTATTTGGGGTCAATTAGTGATATATACCGGTCGGTGAACGGGGTTGGGGAACGGTGACGTCACTCGAGTAATGAATTATTAACGGCATTCATGTTCTTACCTTGTACAGTTTCAGCAACAGCGGGCGCGCGTCGTCGTCGGCGGCACCGGCACCGGCACCGTCACCAGCACAAGCACCATCACCAGCACAAGCACCATCACCATCACCATCACCAGCACCATCACCAGCACCAGCACCAGCACCCGGCCGGAGCAGCTGAAAAGCGTCGGCAATCACAATTGTAATTATAAATGCATTTTTAGTTTGTTTTTGGTATCATTCATAAATAATGTAACACGGTAAAGGCAAGAAAGAAAAAGTAAAGAAAAAAAGTGTGAAAAGAAATATATTATATTATTTTAAATGAATAACAATGTTGCAACTTTGTCTTTACGTCGATATTGTTGCAAATGCATAAAAGTACACAGGGGGAGAGAGAGGAAAAAAAAAAAAAAGGAAAATTTGGAAAAAAATAATAATGTTACTTTAAATGAAAATCAATGTTGCAATTTTGTCTTTACGTTGAGATTGTTGCAAATGCATAAAAGTGCATAGGGGGAGAGAGACAGAAAAAAAAAATAAAAAAATAAAAAAAAAAATTGGAAAAGAAATTAAAATGTTACTTTAAATGAATACCACCAATGTTGCAATTTTGTTTTTACGTTGAGATTGTTGCAAATGCATAAAAGTGCATAAAGGAGAGAAAAAAGAAACAAATAATTAAATGGCAATGTTGCACTTTTGTCTTTACATCGAGATTGTTGCAAATGCATAAAAGTGCATTTAAGAAAAAAAAAAAAAAATTATATGAATAAATGCCAATGTTGCAATTTTGTCTTTACATCGAGATTGTTGCAAATGCATAAAAGTGCATAAAGGAGAAGAAGAAAAAAAAAAATATTGAAAAATTATATTATTTTCAGTGCATACCAAAGTTGCAATTTTGCCTTTGTTGCAAATGCATAAAAGTGCATAAAGGAGAGAAGAAAAAAAAAAAAAAAAAAATATATTGAAAAAATTATATTATTTTAAGTGCATACCAAATTTGCAATATTGCCTTTGTTGCAAATGCATAAAAGTGCAGAGAAAAAAAAAAACCTAGAAATTAAAAGAAACTCTCAATTTTGACATAATATTTGCCAGTTCGCTTCATTCGATAGTTCATTCGATGAGAGTGTCAGTTCATACCTACTAAGTTATGTTAGATGTGTTGTAACTGGCCGGCTGCAGAACAAAATACTTTACTTATTATGATTTATCGTTGCCTTTGCATAAAATTGCTAAAAATGAATGCATAAAAGTATAATAGTTGCCAAAGGGGAGAAAAAGAAAAAAAAAAAAATTACAAATGTCTAGATAAATTTGGACGAGACCGAGGCAATATGAGACAAGAGAATATTAGAAATATTGGATAAATGATGGATAAAAAGTGCATAGTTAAAGGAGCAAAAAATGATGAACGATAGCTAAATGGACAAAATTATTGTACAAAAGGGTTAAAGATAAAAAAAAATAAAATAAAAAACTGGTCGCGAGAGGAATCAAGATGATAAACTCTCAATTTGACACGAGATTTGCCAGTTCACTTCATTCATTCATTCGATGATAAAGGTAAGTAAGTAAATGTCCGTTCGTTTCATGTTCGATAGTAATAATATAATATAATAGATACGTCCTCGGACGAATCACCTGGCGTGGGGCCGAGTCTCAACAGATCGCAGCACGACGCTGCTCTACCGAGCACAACACCCCGCCAGGAACGTAAGTCGTCTACAGACTATTCCGAGCCCCGACATCGAACTGAGGTAAATTCGGACCTTCGGAGCCGTGATGCACGCGTTAAACCGACCGCACCGATCTCCGCGATCCAAATGGGCTTCGACGTCGCCGCCTCACGGCGGAGCGCGACGGGCACGAACCGAACCGATTCATCGAAAAATTTACCTCCAAGAAAAGTACCAGCAACGTCTATTTAAAATTGACGACATAAAACTGAACCGATTTCGGTGCGATCGTAACGAACAACACACCAAAATAAATCTAACTACTACCACCCCCACACCAAAAAATAAATAATATGAAAATGTATCATATTATTCCATTCAGAAACAAAAAAACAATTACTAATTAAATATCAAAAGCTAAACCTAATAAATGTTTAATCTCAGAATCACATCTATAGACATACGCAGAAAAAGGAGAAATGAATAAAAATAAAGAGCCAAAAAAACACTTACAAAGGAGTTAACTAACACCCCTGATATTTTCTACAAAGTACAAAAATATATATATATATCGAAAAATCCACAAAATAATTCAAAACAAACAAAAAAACTATTTAAAAACCAAGATAATAGCTAAATATATTTTTATCCGACTACGTTAAAAGAGAGCTACTGCAAAAATACCTATAACTAGAGGAAGCACTCGAGTAATTAGTACAAGTAATGTAGTAGTTGCGGGTAACTACTACGGTTACTAAAAACGTGTAAATACAAACCTTATGTAATCAACAAGTATTACCGACTACACAAAAAGCAGTCGCCCGTTGTACTTCAATACATCAAACCACTTTTCCAAACAAACGGAGGCTTGCTTTTAACCGACTACAGAAAAAGTAATCGCACTATATACTTTAAATCGTACTACGTATACGTAACTTCCGGTTTTCTTTATTTCAGAAATACAAAAACACGAACCTGACCTTAATATTACAGCAGAAAGAAAAGAAATACATTTATTAATTCCAAGCAATTTAAGTAGATATTTATCCTACTACATGTATAGAAAAGTATTTCACAAAAACTACTTATTAATTTACTTAATAAAGCCACGAATAAGACGAACCCCACACAGACACTAGGCCAGGTGGCGTCTCTATGTACCCGACTGCACGAGGGTGGTAGTGTTATTCCAAACTTTTGAAAAGGAAATTAATAAGTTACGAATACATTAAACTGCAGATCCTTTCTATTTCAAGAAATCGCAGTAAATATTTACTTGAAAATTTTAAAAGCCTAACTATATTAAATCTTAAGCATAATATAAGCTAAATACCAATCAGAATAAATATTCAACTCTAGGATTGCAAACATAAGCGGGTGAACCCGCGCGACGCAGCTACTCAACTATAGAGTAATAATAATATGTGTAATACCGTAGGGGCGTAGCTCCGCCCCCGCGCTGCTCGCGGGGACCTCCCCGGCCGCTCGCGGGGCGGCTCCACACCGCATCTGACGCTCATCAGCTTATCGCCGGCGTGTGATTGGCTCGCGCCGACAAATACGGCGCCGGTACAGCGCGCCGCCCCCCGGCCCCGCCTCCCGCCGCCGGGCCCCGCCCCCGCGACACGGCGGCGCCGTTTGACAGCCGCCACATCAAACGTAGCGCCTTCCTTTGCGTTTCCGCGGGACGGGCCGCTCGCGCTCTCCCACTCGCACGGTCACGGTGACGATCGCTGGGGATAACAATATTATTTTTTAA
The DNA here is from genome assembly GCA_947579745.1 of Apocheima hispidaria. Classification (NCBI taxonomy): domain Eukaryota; kingdom Metazoa; phylum Arthropoda; class Insecta; order Lepidoptera; family Geometridae; genus Apocheima; species Apocheima hispidaria. The sequence goes on along the minus strand of OX388172.1, from coordinate 4,059,740 downwards.
CCGACTGCAAAAAAGCTTTACAATTTTATTGCCGTCCGTTGATTACTTATACACCGATTTCGAGATACGGCGATGATACTGCATGTTATCTAGCCGAGTATTTCCCGTATGAAGCAGATTTGAGTAAATCATTTCCACAATCATGCTTCAAGTCACGTACGAGAATTAATTTGGATAATCATTTAAAAAGTACTCAATAAATCTAAATATTTAGCGAAAAATTCAAAGTTTTTTTACCTCTTGACGAAATTGCACTCACGAAAATTTGACAACTATTTTGGACTCTCACTATGGAAGCTAATTTCTACCCGACTATCCAAAGGAGGGTAATATTTTTGAGGTGTAAGTATGGCTGCGAGTATGTAAATATATGTATGTGTAAGTAAATAACCCTTTCTACGGCTTCGTCTACGTATTTCAATTTTAAAGCAATATGGTTTATTAGACGAGTCCATATAAAATTTGAACTAACATTTCGGCAAATTCTGTAGGTTGTAATCACAAAGTGTCGCGATACGAGCCGGCGTCACCTCGGACCGTCAGGGCCACTTACCATCAGTCAAGACCAGCTCGATCGCTATCAGAACGAGTTTCAGACCAAAAGAACAAGAAATATCCCAAACAAATGAAATTAAAATGACACTGACTTCACAATACATCTAACCTCAGGTAACCAGCTAACCTCGGGATTCTGAAACGTTAGTTAACTTTGACAACAGATTAATTCTAATGCCGTCTTTGTCTGGCACTGAGCAAATGACAAAAACAGGAATATACTTAATCTGTTGTCAAAGTTAACAAACGTTTCAGAATCCCGAGGTAAGTCGTTAAGTCGCAAAATGACACAAAAGCAAAACATCCAAAATTTCAATGATACTGCTTACTTAGGTACGTGTGTTCTTAAATATATCATCGGAAATATGAATTACTGTAAGGGACAAAATGCAGGTTTAGGAAAATAGCTTTTTAATAAGCAATCTTTGATAATAAAATGTAACTCTTGTAACTATTTCAAATGTCATGATGAAACTCAGAATTTCGTATCTGTTTGTCGCTGATAAAACAGATATTGAAACAGTCCGTGTACTTTCAAAGATAGTATTTCTGTAAGGGACATTGTTTTTTAAAAATATCCCTTGAGATAACTTTATTTGGAAACTTTTTTAATCCTAACTAATATTATAAATGCGAATGTTATGAATAGATGTCTGTTTGTCGCTTTATCATGGATGAACGGATCAAGCTGTATTTTTGCATAGATATAACTTAAGGATACGAGACGACATAGGCCACTTTTTCTGTAGGTCCACTCGAACGAAGTCGCGTGTGACAACTAGATTAATATGAAGGTTGGTTAGCGATGTAATTGCTTAGGGTGAATACTTCGTAACTTTTTAATTCTTTGCTGAGGTATAGTGAGGCGAGCCTGGCTGGACTACCTTGACGCTTACTGCTTGGAGTTAAGCATTTTTACCAGAGTGTCCACTCAAACTACCAAAATAAATTCCCCGACTTTCCCCGACCACCTTGAGCTTCCCTAACTTTTCCCCGACTTTCCAGAAAGTGGGCACCCTGTTTACGATAATCATTTTTTTGAAAAGACAAAACAGCGACATAGATTATGGTTTATCAGAGCCATTGACACCAAAAACAAAAGATTTTAGCAGGCGATAACAGACTACCCCCGAAACGCTAATTTCATCAAAAAGTTAGGAAAATTCACTGTCTCTCTATCGCACAAACGAAAAACAGAGCGACAGCTATACAATTTCAAATATCGAATGAGCCAAAACTTCGCGACTTCATCTTAAGAAACCCACAAGAACGTCAACTCTTTTTTTGGGTAGTCAAGTAACAATATGGCAAGTTAGAACAGAGAAGTTACCTGATGTGTTTCTGTCGCTATGTTGTGCGTAGTGCGGCGCGGGGGCGGCGTGGGAGCAGCGTGGGAGCAGCGTGGGTACGTACCGTCGCCACCTTGCAGCTGAAAACCAACATTATCATATTATGGCGGATGATCGGCAAGAGTAGGCAGTAAAGTCCTCATTTGTAGAATTATATTGATTACATCGTTAACTGCAATCCGTTTTGAACTGAATCTTAAATCGCGATCTTTTAATACCTGTACCGTGATAATACAACGTCTCCCATCGGCAAGTGACCCGGACAGGGCTCGTAGTAGGTACTCATCATTATGAACAACTTTTACAATGGACCCTGAAACCCAACCCAACCCTGCAATTGAGTAAAAACATCTGCTGTTCCACACATTTTGTTGAGTGTCATTGACATTTTCTATGTGCAATAATGCTAAACCATATCGAAAACAGATAATATTAGAATAACAGACTCAATGTATCCTGAGTATCCCCCTTTTAATCACATCACACTAATATTATAAATGCAAATGTTGCAAAATGTTTGCAAGTGTGTAAATAAGTAAGTATTTATTTATTTCATAGCACAAATGACAGAAAGTAACACAGATATGGTTAAAGAGAAAGCACAAATCTGGTTACGTACTAGGCTACTTTCCAGAAGTAGTATGTGCCTAATATGATTCTATTAATGTAGCGAAATAGGTAAACATACGCAAGAGGGTATTAAAATATTCACATAAAAAGGTATATAGATCATACAATTTAACAATTATTAAGGACAGTTTTTTCTTAATTATATAGCGGAATGAAAAATTTTGAACAAAACAGTTTTCAGTCGATTTTTGAACCGATATCAATGTCTTTGTATTTGCTCTCTGCTGAATCAAGAATGTCGTTGTATTGACGACACATTCTGGCTATAGGATTGTAATACGATGTGTTGTTTTTGAGGTTCTGAGCACCGAACAACTTAGAACTGGGATTACGAGTTCTAAATCTAGTTTTGAAATTTAAGAGAGATAGAAGAGTCAATAGCAGAATGGATTATTTTGTAAAAAGTATGTAAAAATGTGTTTGTTCCCGTTCAACTCTTAACGGCTGAACAGATTTGAATGAAATTAACACAGGCTACATTTTACCCCGGTAAAATATTGGGTTTCTGTAGAACAGCTGGTGAAACCGCGGAGCGCAACTAGTATCGGATAAATGTATCAACAGTCAGTATCCTTACCTTGCTTAGTAGGGTTCCGTAGGCGCGTTGGACGTTTGAAGTATTTATCCGTTTTTACCGCAAATCGCAAAAAGTCAGTATCACATGTTGCCTGAAATAATTTTAAAATAAAGTTTTTACTAAGATCTATCAACATGAAGGATAACAAGTTTCTGAGATACATAGTTAAGAAATGGCGGGGGAAATGAAATGTGTCCCCCCTTGCAAGCAACTTTGTCGGCCAATATTTCGCAAGCGGTACATCTGATAAAAAAAAAAAGGTAAATGAAACCATTTTAAAGGTAAGGTTATTTTAAAAGACTTATTTACATGTATGGGAGCTATCCTTATTATACAAATTTTAATTTTTTTATATTTATCTTTACTTAGATTATTGTTTTGCAAAATTTCGTGCATAAGCGTTCAAAACTTTTGAAGTTATAAGGATTCAGACAGACAGACAGATGGACATGACGAACTTATAAGGGTTCCTTGCAGTACTACGAAACCCGATTTAAATTACGAAGTTCTGAGGGAAAAAAAACAAAATTTCTTTTTTTTTCACGATTTCTGAACCTCCTTCTTTTTTTGGAAGTTGGTTAAAATCATTACCTATCCTTCTTGGGCAGTCGGGTAAAAATACCCGTCTACAAAATGTGGGCTAGGTAAGTATGTTAATCCGGTCGTAAACAGAAGTTCAAAGACACCTCACTCGTCAAATTCGGTCAAGCCATTTGGGCTACAGGAGGTACTTTCATATGAACACACAAACATATTTACATACACCAAAAAATATTACCCTCCTTCTTGAGCAGTCGGATAAATAGATCCAATCATAATTATTCCCAAAAAATATGAGTTTAAAAATCAAATCTTTCATTTAGCGCCATCTGCCGGCATTAGGCCGGGTTATTACCGTGACCAGCACTAAAATCAAATTGCATGACCGATTTTGCTCATTTTCAAAGTTCTTGTTAAGAATCGAGTACTGAATGTTTCTTCCAAATATTATCAAAATTAGCCGGTAAATGGCGTCGCAGCAAACATCCACCGTATTCGGGGGAAATATACCGGACCAATCAAAATCGCCGAAGACTAAAAAATTCTACAAACATGTAGAACATGCATACCAAATTTCGTCAAAATTGGTTGAAAAATACGACTTGTACGCGAGTACCAACATAAGGACAGGAATTTAGCCAGTTAAAATTGAAACAACCTTTCATTTACTTCACTCACTCGGTCAAAAATGTCTTACCGATACTATAGATAAAATACAGGAGAAAATAAAGAATGTTCAAGGAACTATGCGAAACCTGATATTCATCTGCTTCAATGAACATTACATTATCAGCCAGAAGATGTCCACTGCTTAACATAGGCCTCCCACTTAATGAACATAAATAGTGGTAGACTGTCGGTGATAAATATAGTCAAAAGAAATATTTAAATCAGATTTTGTGGACAGTCCTTCTTATTTGAAAAATTCATAAAAATTATTTGTTTACGGTTATCGACTAATTCAATTCAATTATAGCGATCTGAAACTAGCTGACTATTTACGTAGCGCCATTTATATATAATACGATTTTCCGGGGGTACTTTTTGGAAAGAGATGATAAATCTTCTCCACTATAGTTTCTTTGCCGATACCTATCTTCCCAAAAATAAATTCAAAACATATTTAGCGCCATCTGCCGATATAGGTCCGAACTGGCAAGATAAAAGGTCGGCGAACCAAGTAACTGACTGCCTTCTCATAATTATATGACGCCAGTGAGCGTAGTACTCGGAGTAGACACGCATTATTGGCGTGGTAGTCGCATTTTCGCAAAAAACACTACCAACGACAACGCTTAACACACCTGACAACCGCGCACCACAGGCTAACAGATAAGCTGTTCATATACTAGTAGTTCGCGCCGAACTGAGACCCCTGGACCGATTCAGCTCATATTCGAACTTAAAAATTGTATTGAAATGAACTACTTGCCTACGAAATTTCATGAAGATCGGATCAACAGTTCGCAAGTTATCATCGGACAAATATACACACAAACATACAAATGCCGATTTGTCCCAGTAAACTCTGAGACCTTCGCTTCGCTCGGTCAATTAACGTAGAGGGAACATAACATAGACTGTCAAACTCATAACCCTCCTGTTTCGTAGTCGGGTAAATATACGACCTGTACGCGAGTACCAACATACGGATAGATGAAAACAAATTTTGCCAGTTAAAACTGAGACCTTTCGTTCGGTTCGCTGACTCGGTCAAAAATTTCTTACGCCTATCATCCCAAAAATAAAATCAAAACATATTTAATTTAACGCCATCTGCCGATATAGGTCCGAACTAGCAAGATAAATAGCGAGTAACATGTGACTTGTTCATATAGTAGTAGCTCAGTCACTTAAAAGAAAAAAATGTATATTTTTTGGGTAGTCGAGTAAAAATAAGTAAAGTCAGAGTATTACATGACTTGATGTATTTCTGCCCGCTGCGTTCCCTGCGAGGTGCGGGTCTGGTGCAGCTCGGGTGCAGCTCGGGTGCGGCGCGGGCGAGTACCATCCCCACCTGGCACCTGGAAACTAACAATAACATATTATGGTGGATGATATTGGCAAGAGAGGACTCAGTTTTGAACTTTGACTTTTGAATTTCGCGACCCCTATATCTTCACAACCCCTGGACCGATTCAGCTCATATTCGAACTTAAAAATTGTATTGAAATGAACTACTTGCCTACAAAATTTCATGAAGATCGGATTAACGGTTCGCAAGTTATCATCGGACAAAATATACACACAAACGCACATACAAATGCCGATTTGTCCCAGTAAACTCTGAGACCTTCGCTTCGCTCGGTCAATTAGTATGGATTGTACCAGTGGAACATGCTCAATATTACTCTCAAAAATAAATTCAACAATCAAAATTTTTCTTTAGTGCCATCTGCCGACGTTACGCCGAACTAGCAAGGTATAAGGAAATCCAACAAACCAAACTCATAATTTTATTTGTATATCCTAACAGATGACGCTAGTACCTAAGTGTAGTATGGTAACCAGACACCTCAGAACATCACACTAATATTATAAATGCAAAAGTTTGTGTGTAAGTATGGAAGTGTGTTTGTTCCCGTTCAACTCTGGCGGCTGAACGAATTTGAATGAAATATGATTTGGAGATTGCTAATACCCTGGATTTGGCACATAGGCTACTTTTTATACCGAAAAAAAATACCGTTCCTGAGGGATAACAAAAATCACCCGTTTTTGCAATCATGTTACAAAGCGAAGCCCTCGAGAGTTATGTGAAATTAACTCTTATGTAGGCGCAGGCCTTGGTCGAAGGGTTTAGGTACCCTGAAGGTCGTATCAACGGTTTGCATCGCAAGATAACGTCGGAAACATCCCACAAACATTACCCTCCTTTTAGGGCAGTCGGGTAAATACACAAACGCTAACCATTCGTAGACATTCACTTCAAACGGTAAACTAGTAGTTCGCGGCGAACTGAGACCTCGCTCGCGACCCCTATATCTTTACAACTCCTGGACCGATTCAGCTCATATTTGAACTTAATAATTGTATTAAAATGAACTATAATTTAAATAATTTAATTTTTTTATACTTGCTTACAAAATTTCATGAAGATCGGATCAATGGTTCGCAAGTTATCATCGGACAAATATACACACAAACATACATACAAAAGCCGATTTGTCCCAGTAAACTATGAAACCTTCGCTTCGCTCGGTCAAAAAAAGTAAGCAAATTTTCATGCTAACTCTCTGATCTTTATTCTTTATTCTTTCTTTATTGCATATATGTACATATTCTTCTTCTAAAACTACGCTTTAGCTTACATTATGACATATACCCTGTAAATAAGGGCGCAGCAATATTATGTGGCTGGTCACAGACCATGTCACAAGTAGACATACTAATATGTAGGTAATGTGTATAACTACTAAACTACATATTACGAATAAACGTTAAACAGTAAGGGCTATTAATACAGAATCGACTAAAATTTAAATGAGAGTATGCATAAAATTATTAAATTAACTAATTTAATAAATTTTTATCATTAAAATATTCGTCTATCTCGTAGTAGCACTTTTGTATCAGGAAATTACGGAGTTTATTTTGAAAGCTTTTATCGTTTGTTTCTTTCCTTATTGTGACCGGAATATTGTTGTATATATTTATTGACGTGTACAGAGGACCCTTTTTGTATATTTCTAATCGCGGTACTGGTAACTTGATGTTATATTGTCTGCGGAGGTTAGTTTCTGATGTGTATAGGTGAGGATGCTTTCTTACAAAAGTAGCCGCTTCGTAGATGTAGATGCATGGTAGTGTCATCATTTTTTGTTGTATGAAATAGGGTTTGCAGCTTGTGCGTTGACGAATGTTGACGATGATACGCAAGCATTTTTTCTGCATCTTAAAAAGTTGTTCGGTATCAGTACTGTTTCCCCATAAAATTATCCCGTAGCGGAGCCATGAATACGCGTAGGCATAATAAGCAGTGAGAGCGGTGTTTGAGTTGCTGTTGGTTTTAAGTATTGCTAGTGCATAAGTGAATTGGGATAACTTGGATTTAACCTTTCCAACGTGTTCTTTCCATGTGAGATGGGTGTCAAGGTTGAGGCCTAGTAGTGTACAGTTGCTGGTTTCCTTAATATTAAGGCTCTTTATTAGTTCAGTTAGTTGTAGTGGCTTTTTTTGATAAGGAATAAATTGTATGAGTTTTGTCTTCTTTGTGTTGATTTCGAGATTATGGGCAGTTAACCATGATTGGATATCTCGATAGGTAATCAAAATGGCGTCCGTGTTTCCGCGAAGTTTTGAAAATCGAATAACAAAACACCCTACAAACATTACTTTTAGGGCAGTCGGGTAAATATACAAAGGCTTTGTACTCGTAGACATTCGCTTCAACCGGTAAAAAAAGTAGTAAAAAGCAAATTATCATGATACCTAGATCTCATACCTATTCAAAATGGCGTCCGTGATTCCGAAGTTTTGAAAATCGAATAAAGTAGCCGCAGCTCTGCTGTACCCACACACACACACACACTACACTCAAACTTCACGGTCGCGTGTTTTTCTTAGTAAAGTATAAACACTAACCTATTATGAAATGTCCTACAATATTAAATTAACTCTAGTAAACATAACACAATATATAGGTATAGAAAAACAGAGATACAGTTAGTAGGTAGTATCTAGGCACAAAACATATAATAATAATAAAATGTGATGGACTAAGCGTTAGCAGACTTTCGAATAGCAGGACAAAAACAGGACATAAAGTACAAGGGACACGCCTAGTCGTAAAAACAAGTAAAGTCGAAAAAGTTCAACTGTCTTTAGGAAGGAACATACATGCTTATTGTTCATGTGAAGAAAACCAAAATTACATCGTAGCTGTCGCACAGAACATGAAGACGAATCCTACTCGCTCGTCAAAATCGTTCAAGCCGTTTCAGAAGGTTAGGAATTCACAAACATACACCCCAAAAATCATAACTTCTTTCATAAGCGGGTACAAAATATCTAGGTCTGCTTCGAGTTTTCAGACGGCCTAAGAATTAAGAATTGAGCTAGCTTACCTCCGTTGGACGAAGCCGATCGCCCTGCGGCCATGTCTCGAGTCTCGACTGTTCAGTTCACTGTCTACAACCTTCACTCCTGAAAGTTACGCACGAGAGAAGCCTCCTCCGAACCGAACCTCTCCGCAGGCAGAAGCACTTTGTAAACGGCTAAACAGGAATTAAGGGAAGGGCGCGGCCGGGCCCGGCTCCGTCGACGCGTGCGCTGCGCACCGACGAAAACCGCGAAGTGAAAAGAGGAGGGGAGACGTTCGAGAACTTTTCTTCTTAGAATTAGGGATGCGCCGATCTAATCCGATCTTTCAGAAGATCGGATCGTGAATACAATACAATACAAAAAAATAATATGTACCGTGCATTACTGTGTTTAACAAATATCTTAAGATAATCAAACTAATATTGTAAATGCGAGGGGTTGTGTGTAAGTAGTTAAGTATGTAAGTTTGTTCCGGTTCAACTCTGTATCGACTGAACAGATTTGAATAAAATTTGGTATGGAGGTAGCTGTACCCTGGATTAACACAGGGTACTTTTTATCCCGGCACAATATGCGGTTTCACCCGCTATTCTACAGAAACCGAATATTTTTCTGGGGTAAAAAATAGCATTTGATGTGTTAGTCCAGGGACTAAGCTACCTTCATACCGAATTTCATTCAAATTCTTTCAGCCATTACAGAGTTGAACGGGTCCAAACACACTTACATACCTACTTATGTACATAATTTTCGTTTTTATAATATTATTGTAAATTATATCATGTTTACGCAAAATAGTTATTATATCAAAACTTGACTTTTGTAAAGGTTACCTACAAACTATACGTGTTGTATTATCTCGGCGCTGTTTCTAAATAAGCTATCGAATCATTGCCTGCAGGTTGATGCCCAGACGTAACTGATCTCTTGGGTAAGTAGCTAAGTAAGACACAAATCGATTTTCTTATAAAGGAAGCGATGATATGTGATCAGCGCCCTTATTATGGACGTTCCTGATCGTGATGGTGAGCGTGCGTGAGCGAGACCGTGCATAGTGTGAGTTAGTTGGTACGAGCGGTAAGGCATGCTATCGCAATCAGAATCACGAACGTTTCGAAGTTAGAGGATTATTCCGCTGATAGCGACATTACGATCCATTCCGATCCCAGAAGTCGGATCAGATACACCGGGGTCGCACATCCCTACTTTGAGTGCTTCGCACTGCCAGTGCTGCCAAAATCAGTTACTTAATTGTAACGTTTCACGAGTCAATAATTTCGACAGTGATGTATGGTAACGACTCAACATTAGTTAACAGCTAATAGACCTGACAACCACTTACCGCAGACCAACGAGAGAAAATAAGATAAAAATCTATATCTCTTTCTTTCTGTTGGCGCCAATTGCCTTAGACAGAACGAGTAAGTAAGAGATAGATATATATTTTCTCTCGCTAACCTGCGGACAGTGGTTGTGAGGGTTATTATTATTATGAAAACCACATAAAACCAGACGTGGTTTTGACAGATTTTGTTTTACTTAAACGGAATTTACTAACGGTCGGAACCGATTTTGTTCATATTCGAAATACCTTTCAAATCAAAAATTACTTTCAATACGGCCTGCACGCGAGTGCCAACTGATACAGACGAAAGCAAATTTTGCCAGTTTAAGCAGAGACGTTCGTTCGGTTCGCCTACTTTACAATCCTAACTAATATTATAAATACGAAAGTATCTAACTCTGTCTCTCTATCTGTATTTCTGTCTGGGTATATGTCGCATTATCTTGGCTAAACGGCTGAACGGATTTGACCTGAATTTTTGCATAGTTTAAGAGTCAGACACGGACATAGGGTACTTTTTTTTTGTTTGTCCTTGCGATCGAAGTCTAGGGTTACAGCTAGTACGTTATAATTGACCGAGCGAAGCGAAGGTCTCAGAGTTTACTGGGATAAATCGGCATTTGTATGTATATATGTCCGATGATAACTTGCGAACCGTTGATGCGATCTTCATGAAATTTTGTAGGCAAGTAGTTCAGGGGTTGTGAAGATATAGGGGTCGCGAGGTCTCAGTTCGCCGCGAACTACTAGTATCTCGAAAGTTCACTGAAAAGTTACGATAAAAGTAACGATTAACGCAGTAGCTTGGCAACTCAGTTCGGCCGACACCGACTCGATCGCGGCAGGTGGGAGGAGCCAGGAGAGGCGGCATCCTTTCTAGCCCCCTTCTGTGTGTCGCCGCCGCGCAGACAGAATGTTGCCAGTTATACATATGTTTGACAAATGAGGCAGTTTCAAAAAATTATAAAATGTTCTATAATACTTACTAGATGGCGTAATAGTCCTATTGCTTTACCTACCTGTCATTGTCAATTCTGTCGAAATATTTTATGTTTATTTTTTAAATCTTAAATTTTGGCTCCACACGTTGTGTATTGCCAGTGTTAACTATTAAAATAAAATAGTTAAAATAGTATTCAATAATACAAGAACGAAATTAGCAAAAAAAAAAAAAAATATATATATATATAAACAAGTATTGATAAACTGATTTAGTTTTTATATTTATATGGCTCTGGACCCCTGGTGCTTACTAAGCAAGGGGTATTAAAATATTTTAAGTTCTTCTGACACCTTTTAACTGGTTCTATTTTGTGATGTCATTTTTATAATTTATACATAAATTTTTTCGTGCTCATGTTTATGTTCCAACAGGGCATTCTTAATCTCATCCATAAGCGAGAACTGTTTAGGCTTTTGTGTACCCATTAACTGTATTTCTACTTTATTTATATTCAAGCTGTTAGTTTTCCATGCAAAATAAAATAAAATAAAATAAAATATTGTAGGTAGTTCGCGGCGAACTGAGACCTCGCGACCTCTATATCTTCACAACCCCTGGACCGATTTAGCTCATATTTGAACTTAAAAATTTTATTGAAATTAACTACTTGCCTTCAAAATTTCATTAAGATCGGATCAACGGTTTGCAAGTTATCGTCTGACAAATATACACACATACATACAAATTCCGATTTGTCCCAGTAAACTCTGAGACCTTCGTTGCGCTCGGTCAATTACTTATTTATTTACTTTGTTATTTAAAGTAGTTTTAGTCTATATATAATGGAACATTTGATTTTTCTTGTAAATAAACGATTTACTTGCTACTTTGAAACTAAGTCCGTTCCTTTCTTTTAGCCTCGTGTGTAGAGAACTTGATACGGCAACACCGGACGTGTGGAGCGCCCGAGCCGCGCGACTCCGACCGGCCAATGGCGCGGCCGGGGGCGGGGCTCGCGGCGCCGGCTCCTCTTTCGGCACGACACAAAGGAGCCGCGCGTGGACTGGCGCCTTTGGCGGCGCCCTCGCCACCGCCAAGCCGACTACCCAAAAAAGAGGTACCTAATGTACCTATTTACTTAAGTTTTTATAGTTTTGTCATGCGGCTTCGCCTGTGTATGAATACCTCAATGATCTTTTCAGTGTTTTTAACTCTCTCTCTCTCTCTGTCTGGGTGTTTGTCGCGTTATCGCCGCTAAACGGCTGAACGGATCGACCTGAATTTATGTCTGAAACGGATATAAGTACCTACTTAGGCTACTCTTTGTTTGTAGGTTCACGCGGACGAAGTCGCGGGTAACATCTAGTTCTGCCCAATAGAAAAACATTACTCTCCTTCTTGGGCAGGCGGGTAAAAATACCACAAAAAAGAAAAGGATAAAAAAACGAGATTTGGTAATGAACAATTTATTTTAATACCTATAGAGGTCCGCTGGCGGCTGGATGCTGGAGTAGGTGCCTGCGGGCTTATCCTCTAACTTTGAAACGTTCATGATTCTGATTGCGAGAGCATGCCATCTCGCTCGTACCAACTTCTGGGACACTGGGACTGGGACAACTTAGTCGAACTATGCGCGTCCCGCTCGCGCAACTCTCGCTATCGCTTTCAGAGTTACGGGATAAGCCCACAGCTATGGAGCTTAGGCACAGAATACCTCCTCCAGATACCGCATTGCGAGATCTGTGTTCAGACTAAACGCACCAGTTGTTTGAAAGTTCGTGTTGCGGGGACGGCGACCGAGCGTTCTTATTGGCTATCTCAAATAAAATTGTCTCTCTAAATGCTACGAATATATTGCGAAATTAAAAAAAAACTTACATACAAGCATAGTTTTCACGGTGTAGAGATTTTCACGGATAACATTTGGGGGTGGGCATCAGACTATGCTTTTTAGGGTTCCGTAGTACTACAAGGAACCCTTATAAGTTCGTTATGTCCGTCTGAATCCTTTACAGCCTTGTAACTTCCAAAGTTATAAACTTACACGCATGAAATTTTGCACAACGATAGTCTAAGTAATGACATACAGTTTCAAAAAAGAAAAAAAACTTTTTTTTTTTGTAAAATAAGGCTAGCTCCCATGCCGCACATGCCGCTGCCCGAAATAATTTTAAATGATTTTTTTTACTAAGATCTATCAACATGGACGATAACAAGTTTCTGAGATGCATAGTTTAGAACGGCACGGAGCGGAGGGGGGACACACTGCGAGCAACTGTGTCGGCGTACATTTCGCAAACGGTACGTCTGATAAAAAAATGTTTTAGGAAACCTTAACTTCATTTTAAAAGACCTATTCAATGATATCCAACGTGTGGGGGACACGCGAATATTTTTTTTATCCCCACTTTACATATAAACCCTATTAATTTGCCACCCTATAACTAAGTAGTTCGCGCCGAACTGAGACCTCGCGACCCCTATATCTTCACAACCCCTGGACCGATTCAGCTCATATTCGAACTTAAAAATTGTACTGAAATGAACTACTTGTCTACAACATTTCATGAAGATCGGATCAACGGTTCGCAAGTTATCATCGGACAAATATACACACAAACATACAAGCATATATACATACAAAAGCCGATTTGGCCCAGTCAACTCTGAGACCTTCGCTTTGCTCGGTCAAAAAAAAGTCTACTTTGAGAAGTCGGTTAAAAAGATAACAAAAGCAACCGGCTATGATCTACGATTCTGAGCGATAGATGGCGCGTTTCAGTCGTCTCGAGTGCGGTATCTGTAGTTACGAGATAGTACGGAGGACCCGGACATAATACATAACATAAATATTACATTGTGATTGGTATAATTTGCTGACGTGGAATCAATATTAAATTAAATTAAACAGTCTGGAGGTACGGAACACAGAAAAAGCATTTATGCTTGAGCGTTACATTATCGTCGCCGACGACTCACTGTCGTGCTTGCGGTCGTCATCTGAAATAGACTCTTACATAGCGCAAATAGAGACGATAATGCAAAATGTAAAATTTAAGTCTGTTCCGGATACGCATTTTGTTTAATTATTGCATATTAATATGAGAGGTTGGTTCTACAATTACGTAGAAGGAAAAAAAACTGTTATTAATAACTTCCGGGTCAAACGCAAACTGACAGGGCTATAGGTTGTAGTTATTGTAATGTGCGAGTTGACACGGGGGAGGAGTTCAGGCGAACTTGGAGCACTTGGAGCGGTGCGGGTGCGCCGGCATGCGCAGCGAGGCGACGCAGCTCTTCGTGGCGGAGAGCTCCTTCCTCAGGCGCGCGATGTCCATCTCGGCCTGCCTCTTACGCTGGAAACGACCTGAAACCTTATTACGTACACTGTCATCCTGCCTGAAGGTAAGCATTGGAGTGCTCTAGGATGGAGCATATTTCATCATAATCATCATCAGCATCGGCCGGAAGACTGCTGAACACAGGCCTCCCCCTTAGAGCGCCACACCGACCGACAATGTCACACTTTCCGCGACTTTCACAATGTCGTCGGTCTAGCGGGAGGCCTGCCTACGCTTCGTCTTACGCACATTTACATGGAAGGTATAGCTGTTTACTCTACGTGTCTCAGTTACGTTCGGCGCGAACTACTAGTAGGTATAGTAGCAGTAGTTTGCGCCGAACCAACACCTCGCGACTTACTTACTCCTGGACCGAATTTGAATGACAAACGCGAATGTTATGTATGTCGGTTTGTCGTCCGGCTGTGCGACATCAACATCGCACGACACTAGTACCTTGAGTTCGTGCGCCAGCCGCGCCTCCACCTGCGCGACGCGCTGGCGCAGCTCCGCGATGTCGCGCATCAGCCGCGCCGCCGCCAGCTTGTTGTCCGCCTGCGACACGCAACACGTGTTGTGATACTTACAACACCGACATTACACCACTATCCTCGGGATTCTGAAACGTTAGTTCACTTTGACGGCAGATTAATTCTAATGCTGCCTTCGTCTGGCACTGAGCAAATGACAAAAACAGGAATATAATCTGTCGTCAAAGTTAATAAACGTTTCAGAATCCCGAGGTATGTAAAGTCCTCGCTTTCTCAAGGTCGCAAATGCCAGTATGCCCACAGTACACCTTGGAGGGCGTAGCGTTGGAGAGGGTCAATTCTGTCAGAGACCTAGGAATTATTCTTGACGGGCAGCTAAATTTCCGCGAGCATATTCTTTCTGTCTGCAAAGAGGCTAATAAAACATTGGGATTTATCATGAGAACAGCTTCGCAATTTCAGGACGTTAGAGTTGCTATCATGTTATTTAACGCTTTTGTTCGCAGTAGGCTGGAGTTTGACGCAATAGTCTGGGATCCACGTGAGACTAAGTACACTCTAATCATAGAAAGGATTCAGCGCAAATTTGCTAGGTACGTTTATAAACGTATGTACGGATATTACCCGTACCTTTTTCCTTCTCTGTTTGTGTCAGGTATGGTTGGTGTAGTGTATGCGCTATAGCATACATACGCTGTCTCGTGTGCTCCTGGTTGGTTAGCTATGAGTCAGTGTCACGTGAGCCGTGGACGAGTGTGCACGGTAAACGCATGGCGGAGCTGCCACCAGATACGTGGTGACGTGGGCATTGGCGAGCCAGTGTGAAGGGGTAGTGAACCGTGCCTAGGAGTTGGTAAGCAAACCCTACAAGTGGCGACGAGAGAGAAAAAAAAAAGGTAACAAGTTTTACTAAAATCTTACGAAAGGGAAACGCCGGGCGTCGTCGATAGATATTATTTGAGGTTAGAAGTCTGACATGCAAATACTTTTATAAAATGTGAGAAGCGGCATCATTTAACAAAACAAAGAACTCATGTGGTCGATTTAAAAAATAAATAAGGTATTCCATCCTATAAGCTTACAGTACAGACGGCCTAGATGTCGTGGATAGAAGCAACAAATTGTCATAAGTACCTACATTGAGCTTATTGTTGCTCAATGCTTAGGTATAAGGCTACATAACATCACATAATAATATAACAGTCCTGCAATAACTACTTACCCCTTGTTAAATAAAGTACCTAATCCATATTTGGAACATGAATAGGTATACAACTCACTGCTATGGTTACTCATTTTTAAACTGTTTTAAAAAAGATGCCGACTGACATTTTGTGTATTAAACAGCGTGAAAACAATAGACGCGACAGTACCCGAGTATTTAAATACCTTAATATGAACTAGGCACCTAATATTGTTCATTGTGTCATCTAGGAAATAGTGCAATGGACGATTGCAAGCAACATATAACTACCTACCTAATAAACCACCGTGAGCGAACCCGTCACAAAAGAAATAAGTACCTATTCTGTGAACTCGCCGTCCGCGGTGATTCGCTGATACCTAGCGATGGGGTAAACGTAGGTAAACGGTATCATAGTCTGTATGTACGGAAGTTTCAATATCCGTGGTTCGCCTATTCCAGTAATAAATTTATTTTTGTGATAAATATTAGTTATTAGCATGGTTATAAAATTAAATAATAAAAAATTAAAGGAAGTAAGTACTTATAACATAAAAAATTAAAAATGAAATAAGATTAATGCCTAGTTTCTGCTAATCTTGTAACTTACTACAAATTGACTGTCACGTGCTAGGTATCCCATACGGGTACTGCGTATAATTTATAGGTTAGGGTCTTACTATTGTAGTTTGACAAAGCGCTGTTACTTATAATGGAACACACGGTTTGTAGATTCTCGACGGAAAATACTTAATGTAAGTAGGTATACATAAACAGACAGATCTGCTTATCTAAATGAGAAACAAAGTAAGAAGCGCGGACTACGTAGGTAGATAGCGATGTTGTATTGCTACCTCGTGATTTTGTTGAACTAAACATACAAAGACGTAGATAGATGAATTATTACTACACTGTCTAAATGTCACAATGCTCGGTGCATTAGAGTTTATGTTATACTTACTTATCAATTTGCGAACTCTTGAGTGTCTCGCAAATCTAGTTAGTTTGTAAATAATAGATATAGAATCGCAATCATTCTCTCTCTTTACTAATTAGTTTACCTATTTAGAGCATTATTTGAATTTTTATTTAATTTATTTTAAAGAACCTAGCGATTCGACACGTTCAAACATCAATCGAAGGAAGCCAAAATTTACCAATTGGGCCTTATTAGTTCACCCATAAATTGTAGATGGCGCTCGCAAACGAGCCAAAAGAATTTGATCACGCAAATGGCCTTCTCCAGTTGACAAATAGGTTTGTAATGTTATGGAAAACTATGTTAACTATGTTTGTTGTAATGTTATGTTTTGTTTGGTTGCTATAGATATATAGCACGTTCAGTGGAATAAGTGAAATAAACCTGACGGAATCGGCATACAATTGATTACAACTTTTACCGAAAAATTGATATACGCAATGTATCAACAAAAAGATAAGATAGATTGTAGTTTTAGTCCTCTAAAAACTATCATTCTTATAGTTAGTAGTTCAATGGCTCAAATATAAACGAAACCATTTAGGGTACGCGTCATTCCTCATCAACGGCAGTTAATTCAGCCAATACAGAACATTTCACGAAACAGAAAAAAAAAAAAAAAAAAAAAAAAAAAAAAAAAAAAAAAAAAAAAATTGACAGAAGCTCAGTAATTAGTAAAATTATGAAACAAAAAGTTTCCCAACAGTGCTCGTAGTTGGAGTCTAAAAGATACAGTGATACTGAAATCAATTGACGGATTAATACTTAATTTGCATCAATCATTCATGAGCTATAGAATTTTGAATTGTAAGAGCACTCGCCGCAATCTAACGGTACCTAATACTGAGCGGTGTCTTATAAAATGTATAAATATATAACTCTAGTACTTGTATAGGGTTAGAGTAGCCTCCATTATTGGAACGGGTTGACAAGACCTCCATTAAATTGGAAATTGTCTGGCAGTTCAAACGAATGCCTCCATTAAATTGGAACGGGTTGACAAAGCCTCCATTAAATTGGGAAATGTCTGGTAGTTCATTGAATGCCTCCATTAAATTGGAACGGTTGACAAAGCCTCCATTAAATTGGGAAATGTCTGGTAGTTCAATTGAATGCCTCCATTAAATTGGAACGGGTTGACAAAGCCTCCATTAAATTGGGAAATGTCTGGTAGTTCATTGAATGCCTCCATTAAATTGGAACGGTTGACAAAGCCTCCATTAAATTGGGAAATGTCTGGTAGTTCAATTGAATGCCTCCATTAAATTGGAATGGGTTGACAAAGCCTCCATTAAATTGGGAAATGTCTGGTAGTTCATTGAATGCCTCCATTAAATTGGAACGGTTGACAAAGCCTCCATTAAATTGGGAAATGTCTGGTAGTTCAATTGAATGCCTCCATTAAATTGGAACGGGTTGACAAAGCCTCCATTAAATTGGGAAATGTCTGGTAGTTCAATTGAATGCCTCCATTAAATTGGAAATGGTTGACAAGACTTCCATGGAATTGAGAATTGTCTGGTAGTTCTGAGGAATGCCTCCATTAAATTGGAATGGGTTGACAAGACCTCCATTGAATTGGGAATTTTCGGGTAGTTCAAATGAATACCTCCATAAAAAATGGAACAGGTTGAAAAACCTGCATTAAATTGGGAATTTTCGGATAGTTCAAGTAAAACCTCTATTAAATTGGAACGTGTTGACAAACGTTAGTTAAATGGGAAATCTTCTAGTAGTTAAAATGAATGCCTTTATTAAATTGGTACAAGTTGACGAAACCTCTATTAAATTGGAACGGGTTAGCATTTAATTATGAATTTGGTCATTTAATTATGAATTTTTTGGTAGTGAAAATTAATGCGCCAATTCAAATGAAACTACTTGACACAACCTCGAAAAAATCTATAAGGAAAAAGGGTGTGCTCGAACTTAATTAATGGAGTCAAATTCTATTTCAAGAATAACATATCAATTGTTAACAAAAGCCTTTCGAAATTAATAACATCGACGCAGAGGCGTGTAACGAGCTGGCAGAACTAACAATTAAATACAAAAAATTTCAATTATTTATATTTTACAATTTCGGGGTATGTAATAGAAAACTAAATTTGTATAGCAAGCAAACTCAGCTCAAACTACAATCCAATACCCCACAGACGGACACTCTTGTCACAATGGTCATGGTACATAAGACGGTGGAGACGGTGGTACGTGGCGGGTCTACAACGCCGTCATTCTTTTCAGCTGTGAACAATTTATGATCTAGCAATGTTTCTCAATTTCAATCGATTGTCGCACAAGGAAAACGCTCTACTGACTTGACTTTTGTTTTAATGAGGTCTGCACTACTCTGCAATTTGCTTTACTCAGTTGGTCTGGTCTGCTATCTGCGACTAGGTCTACTATCCTCATTTTCGTGCTGTCACCATTGAAGGCAAGATCGAATGGGAGTCTCGTTGCCTCGAGGCGAGTTAGAACACTGTGTTTACCTTCTTTAGTGTAAGCAAGAAGAGTAGAACCACCAACGTAAAGAAGATTATTAACCAATGACCACCTACAAAGATGCTTTTGTTCAACCTTTCTAAGAAAATCCGCATTTGTATCCCGTTTAGATGTTAAACAGCACTGGTGGCAAAAACACCCAAATCAGTGTGAAACTCATCCAGAAGAGCATCTGTATATTTATCAGGTAGATGAGGGTCCGGAAGTCCCATTTCTGATACATTTAAAAAAAAAAAAAAAAAAAGTTTGTCTTGCATGACGGTGTCAAAAGCCTTCCTAAAATCTGAAAAAACAAATCAGCTTTGGGTTTTGCACTTCTTTGGCCTTCTCTGTGATTTGTCGTACTACCAGTATTTGTTTGCTGGTGGCGGTGCATAAATCTAGCTTGTTCAGGTGGAATCTATCGCGATAGGTAGATATGCATGGAGTTCATTGTTAGGATACGCAACATGACCTTACCAACGTGCGAAATTAGGGATATCAGTCTGTAGTGGTTGCATTTATTAATCGAACCATTCTCATGAAGGAGTGCGTTCAGTCTGGCGGTAATACTCAATAGTTTTTTTCATATTTCCCCCACTATACAGTACACACAAAAAAAAAAAAACTTATCGGGATGAGTGCTGGCTGTGTGAGAAATAAAGTTGTTAGCCAAAAAAGAGTAGAATTACCGTGGACAACGTTCCAGGAAAAGGATCAGGAAGAAGAGGTAGAGGTAACGAAAGTAATTGAAGAAAGAAAGACATTGCAGAGTCTTAAGTCCTTCTAGTCGGATTATTAAATACTTATACGTCCAACTTTGTCTTACCAAATAAATGTAAATATAACTAATAGGCAATAACGTAAAAACAGATATCTTATTCCCGTTACTGTATTAATATCAATTACTCGTAAGGGTTGACTACGGATCTATAAATGAAAATGAATAATAAATAAACATTCATATAATGTTATTGTTTGGTATATATCTCTTATATCAAGTCCGCTGTGGGGCTTTGAAAGGATGCGTCAGGATGACTGCCAGTCGAGGAAGGTGGCAAATCATTGCGAGTTTCGTGAGGTGAATCACATCTGCCCCTGACGCCAGTACCTCGTGACGATCACGAGCTCTCTGTCGGAGCGTGGCGAATAAGAAGAAGAAATATCTCTTGTTTGTTATTTTCTAATTTATCATTAAGGAAGGGATGTAGTGTATGCGCTATAGCATACATACGCTGTCTCGTGTGCTCCTGGTTGGTTAGCTATGAGTCAGTGTCACGTGAGCCGTGGACGAGTGTGCACGGTAAACGCATGGCGGAGCTGCCACCAGATACGTGGTGACGTGGGCATTGGCGAGCCAGTGTGAAGGGGTAGTGAACCGTGCCTAGGAGTTGGTAAGCAAACCCTACAGTTGGAGTGGATACATTGGAGTTACGACGAAAATTATTGTTAGTTATACACTATTGCCAGATCCTTCGCAACAGGGTTAACAATCCGACAGTGCTAGGTGCTCTGGCGTTATTTGTCCCCGATAACTATGTTCGTGTCGGGAGCCGTCGACGGCATCGGCTGTTCTCGTGTGCTGTCTCGCGAACCTGCCACGCTAGCAACGCACCTACAACTAGAGCCTTGGCCGTGCTCAATCATTTTGCGCACAAGTTCCAGCATATCGACATATTTAGTGATAGCATCACTATTATTATTAGAGAATTTAAGTTGTTTTGTACTCATTGTAATTATTGTTTAAGATAGTAAGCGTTTTGGTATACTGTTAGCTTACTATTTGTTTTTTTGGAAATAAATAAATAAATAAATAACACCAACCACACTACACACTACAATCACTCAAACTCGACTCTAATTCTCTGATTTATGAAGTACTAGGCGTTACCCGCGACTTCGTTCGCGTGGACATAAAAAGTATCCTAAGTCCGTCTTTGTGATATACAGTAACTCCTTATCAAATTTTATCATGATCCGTTCAGCCGTTTCGCCGTGATAACGCGACAAACATCCAATTTGTGCATTTTGAGACGTTTTGTATGTATTGACAGTTGTAATGTAGGGAGTTCTGGATAATCTAATTGAATCGCGCGAGCCAAGTTTTTTTCTCGAGACGAACGTATTCATTTTCATAACTCGAAGCTGTATCGGTCCTGATACGACTGCGGCTATATTCCTCTGAATTATAATATTAGTTAGGATTTTACAAAAGCGGATTATAATATACATTTTCTTATTAATATCCAATTTGCTAATATGTAGTTGTACCTGTGAAGAACATTCTCTAGTTGAGAATAGATGAACTGAATTGAATGAGGCGCTTTCAAAAAAAAAAAAAAAAACTGGTAATAAAAGTACCCAATAGATGACGTTAGATGTAAGTTGAACTTTTTCTGTCACTGTCAAGACATGAAAGACAAAAAAATGTACGTGTGCCTTTTTTTTTCTTTTTTTTTATGGCTCCACATGCGTATTTAGACAATTTCAAGTAATGTAACTTTGTATTTGATTTCATTTGAAATATTACAATAGTTGACACTGGCTAATTACACAACGTGTGGAGCCAAATTTAAAAATTTAAAAAATAAACATAAAATATTACGATAAAGGTAAATCACAGGTAAAGTTCTAGGACTATTACGCCATCTAGTAAGTATTATAGAACAAATTTTTTTTTCTGGAAAAGGCCTCTTTGGGTTGGCAATTTAGATGAAAGTCTCTTGAGATTTCAAGAAAATTAACGGTAGCAACGGAGAGCAGTACACAAGTCTGGTAGCGAGTAGCACCCACCAGCCTGGAGGGCGCGTTCCTCGCCACGCTGCGACTGACGGCGCTCGGCAGGTCCGCGATGGAGCACCCGCCGAGGTCGGGCGCGCGCGTCACCACGCCCTGGATGGCCTGCAACAGGAACCCGTCACGGGCCAGGAATGGCTGCGAGCGTCTCTCAGCCGCCCGACCTTACACCGCTACACTACTACCGACTAGTCTACGGGGTCAGGGTACACTATTCAGCGTATGATGCTGTGACATCCAGAGAACATTCTTAGGGCACTCGATATCATTGTAGTGGTATAGCTCTTTTGCAAAGATCATTTAGTGAAGTACCACACCTATGCCAGTTATTCAACCGCCAAGCAGCAGTGAGCAAATGACTCCTCGGTTACCTGCGCGACGGCGGTGCGCGCGTGCTGCAGGTGGTGCGACTCCTCGCGTTCGAGGTGCCTCCTCATGTGCTCCACCTCCGACATCAGGGTGAACTTGTCGCGCTCCAGCCGCAGGTTGGCCCCCTTCAGCGCCTGACGTTCAAAATAAGCATCATTATACGTATTCCCTGACCCGGCGCAGCTCGTCCAGGAGCGCGGTGCGGGTCGGCTGCAGCTCCGCGCGCTGCCACACTACCTTCATGCGGTCCTTCTTGTCGGCGTGCTGTTCGTCGATGCGCCGGCGCAGCTTGCGGCGCAGCTCCTCCAGCAGGCTGGCCAGCGCGCCGCGGTTCGACTCCAGCTCCGCGCGCTGCGCCACCACCTGGTTGATCGACGTCAGCAGCTTGATCCCTGAAAAATATTCAATTAAAAATTGAAATATTAAATCATATTCGAGTGAAAATGTGACCTCCGTGCTCGGGCGTTTGGGTAAAACTATTTATCTGTGGGTAAAACATACTTTTCCGTATTGAGACAAGTCGATGAGAAATTAGACTCACTCTGCTCGTTGAGCCGGAGACGCTGCGCCGCGGGCGTGAAGGAGCACGTGTCGGGGCTCGGCGTGTTACCGCCCTCGACCGGGTACGACGCCGGCCCGCTCCCGCCGCCGCCGTAGCTCGCCGACGGGCTCTCCGCGTCCTGCGACCGAATGGGAGATTTTCCGGCAGCCGATAAAAAAAGAAGTTTACAAAATGACCTAATAGATGGCGTTAGCATACAATGAAGTGAGAGTGAAGTGATAAATAACAACTTCCATCAAGTCACGCGTAGACTCGTATTCTGTGAAGTCTGTGTGAAGTCAAGTCAGACATCCACCTCTTTGACTGTCACAGACTTCTATCGGTACGAATCTCTAAAGAAGGAAACCTATGGAATTGACAAACTCCTGTATCAAACATTTTTTGATGTCTTTCCTTTCGGCGTGGCGGTCGGCCATTTTTGACCGAGCGAAGCGAAGGTCTCAGAGTTTACTGGGACAAATCGGCATTTGTATGTATGTCTGCGTGTATATTTGTCCGATGATAACTTGCGAACCGTTGATCCGATCTTCATGACATTTTGTAGGCAAGTGGTTCATTTCAACACAATTTTTAAGTTCGAATATGAGCTGAATCGGTCCAGGGGTTGTGAAGATATAGGGGTCGCGAGGTCTCAGTTCGCCGCGAACTACTAGTTATTTTATTTCAAGCATCTTGTGCAGACAATTTCGAACTCCGTAGTAGGTACCTTCCTGACCCTCGTCTGCACAAAATGTCGAAACAGAGGCGAGAACGGGTTCCTGGGCCCCTATTCGGAGAAATGACATTTTATCTCGGTCACTGTCTCTCTAATTTAGAATTTAATGGGAGTGAGAGTGACCGAGATAAAATTACATATCTCCGAATAGGGTCCCTGCTACGGTATTTAGGATAATGTTGCCACTACCACGCACTCTCCTAGCTAATGACGCCTATGTTCGTCTTTGTGATATACCTACAGCAACTCCTTATCAAATTTTATCAATATTTGTTCAGCTCTTTAAGATGGCGTTGATTTATTTTTGTGCATTTTTTAACGTTTTGTATGGACTGACAGTTGTAATGTATGGAGTTCTGAATCGCGCTGAGAAGTTTTTTTCTCGAGACGATCGTATTCATTTCCACACCTCAAAGCTTTATTGGTCCTGATACGACGAAGGTCTCAGTTCGCGGCGAACTGAGACCTCGAGACCTCTATATCTTCACAACTGCTCGACCGATTCAGCTCATATTCGAACTTAAAAATTGTATTGAAATGAACTATTTGCCTACAAAATTTCATGAGGATCGGATCAACGGTTAGCAAGTTATCATCGGACTTCACAATATACATACATATATACATACATATACCGATTTGTCCCAGTAAACTCTGAGACCTTCGCTTCGCTCGGTCAATTAGTTAGGATTTAATTATGTCACTGTCCATACTCAGTCAAGTGTATCTACTTACTCGTACGATGGTTGTCTGGAAGAGATAGCTCTTAGCCCGCTTGTTGTGCATATCTAATGTATTATTATTGTTGTCTTTCTGTGGTGTTCTTGTATTATTTATACAATGAAATAATGAAGTAGTTGTGAAATAAAAATAGTTTAATGTTATACAGTTTTATTTAGAGATATATTTATAATAACAAACTTGTTAACAAATGTTTATCTTCTCTGAGATGGTTTAATGCCACGGGCTTTGTGGTCGGTACTACTGGAACAACAGATAGTAAGTCACACGGGTGTCACGACGTTGGTCCAGGCGTTCAGGGAAATGAAAAACGAAGATACTTTCAAGACGTCCTTTAAATGACTGCCGCTCCCATCGCCCCAAACACACTCCCTTCCTTTCGTGCTACCTCGCTTCGTTATCTCAAAAATAGTTGCCAGTACATTAATAACAATAACAGAGCATCAAAAGAATTAACTTAACAGAAACTTACTTAGTAGCTAAACATTATATCAAAGTATATAAAGTTTAAATTAAGCTTATCACTTATCAATATATTGATTAATTAACTAAATTAACGGATCAATCTATACATAGCTGACACTAAATTAGGTATTTGTATTGATATGGATGTTGAGAGCCGGAGGAAGTTGTAACACGACTACCAATCTTACAGTTAGATAACTCTTATAATTAAAAACGCCACGAGGTAACATCACATGTCTGACTGTAATGTTATGTATGTATAGTGAATATTTTTAGAAGCAACTTTTAGTTCTAAAACCTCGGGTCAGTATAAAGTACATATAAAATGATCAGTATCTTCTTCTTGTTGCTCTTCAAGCAGTTCTTGCATCATCTCCATCCTAATGAGCATAAGATGCATGTCAATAAAATGGTGAAAATCAGGTATGGATGAAATTAAGTAAATATCATTCACAAAGGTTCAAAACCATTTGGTGCTCTGCATCAGGCTTTGGACATCCCACTGCTGGGATACCCTTGACAAGTGATTGGGCCATATCCACCACTCTGGCCCAGTGCGTGTTGGCGAAATCACATTTTTTTTACCATCGAATTTCTTCTCCGGAAATATGCAGGTTTCCTCGTGATGTTTTCCTTCACTGAAAAATGAGTGGTATTTCCATGCGAAAGTTCCAAAGAACTCATTGGTATGGGCCCGCTCGGGTTCGAACCCGCAACCACACGAATATAAGGCGAGCGTGCTCCCACTGAGCTACCACGAGTCCATGATAGTAGTAGTAAATATGAGCGATGGAGATGTATATGTAGGTATACTTACATCATCAAATTGATGTTGTCTCTCACTAGGCAGGTCCATATCCTCGCCTTAAATATTGGCATCTCTTTCCTCTTACAGTGTTAAAGTGCGCGCTGGTTAGCATTTGTGTTAACCAACTTTGTTGGGACCCTAAACTTGTCTTAAATCCGTCCTACATTGGTTGTCAATTATATCTGGAAAAAAATGGTTAAATACTTACATACTTGTAAATACAACATTTCAAATTGTATAGAAGTGTGTAAATACCTTAGCCTATTCTTTGCCTGTCTGGCATATCCTTCCGCATCTAGGGTCTCGGCTCATTCTCTCCATAATCGTGCCGCAACAGCACAAGCTTCTCCATACCTTACCCATCCCACAGCAAGGTCGCGGTGGCCTTCGGGAAACTATCATGAGCTCTGGCTACTAACATACAGTAGTGCATCTGCGGCGCTCTTCCATTTCCTAACAGAATAATGATTTCACAGTTGAATATAACAATAATGTCCAATGTTTTTACAATCACAACTTTAGACCAAGTGAAATACTTACTTGAACATAATGTGCCTAAAATCGGTATCGGCATAAAAAAAGCACTTTATAACAGCACCAACCAGAATTAAAAACACTTTAAAAAGTTTTTTTTGTAATCTTTTTTTTTTTTTCTTCGCGTCGCACGTCTTATGCCACTTGCCACTTGCCAGTGTCAAGTATACATATATATTCTCAAGTTTTGCTAGATATTATCAAACAAGCCATAGTCACGGTCAAAGACGAGCATAGCAAGTCACGGTCAAGTCCAAATCATGCCCCAGTAAAGTGGTGAAAACTTTACTAGAGCCTTCAATGGAGTTTTAAAACGACACGAAAATTCACGTTTCACGACATTATACTATTCACCAACACTAGTGCATGTACATGTTTTTACACATTAACACAAAGAGTATGTAATACTACATTAACACTCGAAATAACACAAGTTTTGGAAAATAATAAAATGACGTGACATGAATTCTTCACGTTCCCGCCAAAACTCCAAATCTTTTTGTTTACATTTCAAAGAGAAATTTTTCCAAAAAAAAAAAAAATAGTTCTAAAATCTTAGACGAAGCATCATAGATCCTTGCTCTATCCAGTGTGATACAAGATCCTTGTCTAAAATACTTACTAGATAACGTAATAGTTTGGAGTTTTGGCGGGAACGTGAAGAATTAATGTCGCGTCATTTTATTATTTTCCAAAACTTGTGTTATTTCGAGTGTTAATGTGTAAAAACGGTGAATTTTTACCCGTTAAGTGTTCGTGTACATGCACGAGTGTTGGTGAATGGTATAATGTCGTGAAACGTGAATTTTCGTGTTGTTTCCAAAACTCCATAGAAGGCTCTTGTAAAGTTTTCACCACTTTACTGGGGCATGAGCTGGACTTGACCGTGACTTGCTTTGCTCGACTTTGACCGTGACTATGACTTATTTGATAATATCTAACAAAACTTGGGAATATATATGTATACTTGACACTGGCAAATGCATAAGACGTGCGACGCCAAAATCCTCTTAGGAGGAAAAAGAAAAAAAAAAAAAAAAAACGTAATAGTCCTTTCGTTTTATCTGTCATTGTCATTTCTGTCGAAATATTTTATGTTTATTTTTTAAATCGTAAATTTTGGCTCCACACGTTGTGTATTTAGCCAGTAATATTTCAAATGAAGTCAAATACATAGTTACATTACTTGAAATTGTCTAAATACACATGTGGAGCCAAAAACACGAGAAAAAAAAACGCACACGTACATTTTTTTGTCTTTCATGTCTTGACAGTGACAGAAAAACCTCAAGGTACATCTAACGCCATCTATTGGGTACTTTTATTACCAGGTTTTTTTTTTGGAAAAACGCCTCGTTAAGTGAAATTTTTTTTTTCGCTTAAATTTTGGCTTCACACGTTGTGTATTTAGCCAGTGTCAAGTTTTGTAATGTTTGTAGTGAAGTAAAGTATTTCACAATTAAAACAAGTCTCAGTCATAGTTAAGTCAAGTAAAGTAAGTCACGGCCAAGTCCAAGTCATACATACCCCAGTAAAGGGGTTGAGACTTTACTAAAGGTTTCTATGGAGTTTTGGAAACAACACGAATAGTCACGTTTCACGACATTATACTATTTACCAACACTCATGCAATAATGATGCAACACTTAATGAATAAAAATCCACCATTTTTACACATTAACACGCGAAATAACACAAATTTTGGAAAATAATATAATATAATTAACAGTCTTACTTTTGAATACTCACTTAACAACGAAATTCTTACGCGCAATCATGTTGCTAAGGATCTCGGTGTGCTTTTCGATGACAAACTTACTTTTCATAACCATTATGACTACATCATAAACCGAAGCTCAAAGCTACTGGGATTTATCTCGAGATCAACAAAAGACTTTCGTAAGCCTACAAGTTTCATTTACTTATATTACACTCTCATTCGTAGTGTGCTTGAGTACAACTCAGTAATATGGTCTCCTTTCTACAAAGTCCACACCGATCGAATTGAAAAAATTCAAAAGCGATGCCTTAGGATACTTAGCTATAGATGCGGTATGGGTCGTAGACTTTCGTCTTATCCTGAGAGATTGAAACATTTTCGTATAACCTCTCTCGATGTGCGGCGAAAGTATATCGAAATTACACTGCTTTACAAAATAATCCATTCTGCTTTTGACTCTTCTCATCTTCTATCTCTCTTAAATTTCAAAACTAGATTTAGAACTCGTAATCCCAGTTCTAAGTTGTTCGGTACTCAGAACCTCAAAAACAACACATCGTATTACAATCCTATAGCCAGAATGTGTCGTCAATACAACGACATTCTTGATTCAGCAGAGAGCAAATACAAAGACATTGATATCTTTGATCATAAGTTGTATCGGTTCAAAAATCAACTGAAAACTATTTTGTTCTAAATTTTTCATTCCGCTATATAATTAAGGAGAAACTGTCCTTAATAATTGTTAAATTGTATGATCTATATACCTTTTTATGTGAATATTTTAATACCCTCTTGCGTATGTTTACCTATTTCGCTAAATAAATAATATCATATTAGGCACATACTACTTCTGGAAAGTAGCCTAGTACGTAACCAAATTTGTACTTTCTCTTTAACCATATCTGTGTTACTTTCTGTTATTTGTGCTATGAAATAAATAAATAAATGACGCAACATGACTTCTTCACGTTCCCGCCAAAACCGTAAGTTACATTTGTCAATCGAGATTCGACCAATGTCACTCTGTCAGCAGCTGTCAATGCCAACTAGGGTGTCGATAATGTACAGCCCGTATTGTACGGCCTGGAATGTACGACCGCAAATTGGTGTACCGGGCTGCCAATTATCAGGTCGTACAATACAGGCCGAACAATACGGGCTGTACATTATCAGCACGTGCCAATAATGCACGACCAGGAATGTACAGCCGATAAAAGACAACCCAGCCCGTATTGGCTGAAAGACTCTGCTCCTATTGATCGATTTGTCTATGATCTGTTTTGATTCCATGCTTCGTTTGGACGCGAAACAAAATAGAATAGGGAATATATTTAAATAAGGCACAGATTAAAAGTACCTTTTTTTTAACGCTTATAAGTCTGCGTTTGACCACCAACTCGCCTGTTGGTAAGCGACGATGTGGCCGAAGATGAAGCACGCAGACTTAGAAGATACCTATTCACTCTGACCTTGAAAAGCTCCAGATTGTAACTCTCAGGAAACAGGGAAGCCGGCAGCTTATTCCACTCCTTGGCCGTACGGATTAAAAACGTTGTTTCGAACCGTTTTGTACGTATCCAAGGGAAATCGACAGTGTAAGGATGGTACCTTAACCAACTGTCATGTTACAAGACATAAGAGAAGGTTTCCTGGCTTTTATAAAAAAACCTAATTACCCAACCAGTTTTGACACAGCAAAGATTTCCGAATTGTCATAAAAAAAAACCTTAACCAACTAAGTAATCCTTATATTTTTAATCTGTGTCTTATTTTTACTATCGCGTTCAAATGAAGCACGAAATCGTTAGATGTAATAGACAAAGAGGCTCTCAGCCAATGAGGGATGGGTCATCTTTTATCAGGCTGTACATTATCGGCCCTTGTCAATTATGTACGGTATGATATTGTACATCCAATATTGTACAGCCTGATAATTGATGTACCAGTATATGGAATGTCAGGCTGTACATTATCGTCTAATGTCAGGCTGTACATTATCGTCTCTGCGTTACCGGCCCGTGTCGATAAAGTACGGCCGATATTTCACGACCCGATAATGTACAGCCTGACATTCCATGTACCGGTACACCAAGTATCAATCTGTACAATACGGGCTGTACATTATCGGGTTGTCAATTATCGGGTCGTACATTATTGTCTCCCGTTCCAGGGGCCCTATTCGGCGAAATGACATTTTTATCTCGAATTCGACTTTTCAATGTCGTATGATAATCTCCCAAAAACAAACCATTTGGTATTCTCAGACAAACGTGAGATGAGATGGACTCTTCTCATTCAAATTACGTTCCATTTTTCTCGACTGTGTTTACAGAAAACCGGTGAAATCGAGAAAATATATGTAGGGACCATTCTGTTGATTAAAGGCTTAGATTCTTCAAGATCCATGCTTAGATTAGTTAGATATCGGTAAATTAAACTAGATTATAATATTTATGTTAATTATTACAATTGACACTAAGTAGGAAAACTCAAATAAATTATTTTCGTTCCCAAGAGAATTTGTGGGAAACGAAACGTGAATAAAGTTCTTTGTTTACTATTATTAAATTTGTTATTGATCTTAGGTTAGAAGTTAGAAACCTCTGTGTTAGAAACTAAACGTAGTATTTGTATTCTTTTTGAACTAAGCTTGCAAACATGATTGTTTTTTGTACATAATGGATCTACAACAACAAAAAAAAGTGTATCCAACGGTGGCCCAAAAGGCGAGATTAATAGCTCGCTTTACGGCTTCGTTCTAAGTAAAGGAAGCCGAAAAAAGATGGGAAAACCTTATCCAGGAGATCAATAGCGTCCCTGGCGCCGTGAAATCCTGGGTAGAGTGGCGAAAAGTAAGTTCAATCTATCATAAACTCACACATGTCCACAATCAACTTAAAATATCACAATAGTAATCATGACATGCTAATTACCACCATTCAAACCCAATATTTTTTGTTTCTAACTAACTCTCATGAAAAAGACTTTTTTATGACAGTAAATACTTAGTTTTGTTAATCATCTATTTCAGACTTGGCATGACATGAAGTCCTTGACAAGACAAAAAAACACCGCTATCTGAAGAGCACAACATATGATTGTCTGATGTACAATTGCAAATTTTAAGTACCATGAGTATCCAATCTTTATCTGGCCACCACAACAGTCAAGAGTCAGCTGTGGAGTTTCAAGGTAAATATTATGTCCTTTACATACACTGCATTAAGAAGGAGTCTTGTTTCCATCCGACATCACTTCTACTGCTCTTTGGGACTCGAGGGTCCATATTGCTTGGTTGATTAAATTTATTAATTTATTAAATTAAATCAGTCATAAATGTTTGTTTCAGACCTACAAAATATTGTACCTAAAACCAGCAGCTGCTACTACGAACATGCCCTTCATAAGATGAATAAAAAAAATATTCTAATTAATAAAAGGAAAATTACTTCAGTAAATATTCAAGGTATGCCAGTTTTTTCTTTTAAATCGGGTAGCTAAATCACTGAGAGGCTCATGATATGATGATGAGTCACTCTAAGCAAATGGAGGAAGATAGAAGTTTATTAAGGAGGTTTTGTTCAAACTAGTTCATACTAAACCTTCACATAGTTTTTGTTTGTACAGTATATCTTAGGCCTACAATAGGTAGATCCATGGGTAAGCTCCATGGAATACTTACACACATCATAGTACACAGTACACACATAGTAACATAATTCTTGCTATTTGTGGTGATTGAGTATATATAGCCGTTTTAATTATAAAGCCCTGTTGCCATTTGGATAGAATTTATAATGATAAGGAATATTAATTTTCTTTCAGAATCACTGAGTACATAAAGAGGTAGGCATAGAGAGGAATCCAACAACACCTTAATCATCAAAATCGGTCGAGCCATTTAGACTAAAGAAGATAATAATATAGAAACAAACAAATATACATACTTTTTACAATTTTATGTTAATTCTTTTTTTATTTTATTAAGTTTAGCTTAAATCAAATAATTATGAACTATCTTTACAGATACCCCAAAATCAAAAAAATATGTGGCACCAAAGAAGCTGCAACACACTTTTGACGCAGCCGATGCCTTCACACGTGAAGTTAAAAAAAAAGAGATAAAAAAGCCAGATGGAGGCTTTAATATGCATAGCCAACAACTTTGAAAATCATTTACAGTCTGGCGCAAGTGCTTAGTAAAAAAAATTGATTTGATCATGTATGAAACGTGTAATATTTTATAAATATTTATAATTTTTTCTATGGAGCTACAGTCTCTTAAAAGTAGTAATCATAGTGATGATATTGTCTTTGATCATTTATAATTTCTTGACCTTAAAGAGTTAAATGTGCCTGCTACGGTAGAGGTAATGTTTAGTAACAATATATATTTTTGTTTTAATACTGTCACATGGCCAAGTAGAATTTATTATTTAGGTACTGTGAGTATATTATTTTCGCTAGTATTATCACCAACTATATAGTTTTAATTGAAAAGACATACTTGATAATTATACATAATCTATTTCCATTCCAAATTTAAAACAAATCCGTTCAGCCGTGGCATGTGTAAAGAATATTAATAAGGATAATTATGTTGCTGTAGTACAGAAAAGTACTATACGTAGCCACAGAATTCTTTATTAAAACATTGGTTTGATTTGTTGATTATTTATTTAAAGTAAACATAGGTATTTATTATTATTTATTCTATTGTAAAAAAGGTTATTAAAATAATTTGTGAAAAAAATCGCCTTTATTTCCTTATTATAATGTTTACCACTGTAACAATACCACAAAGAAAAAAATGAAATTACAACCAGACATAAGTAATATTATTCAAAAAAAACAGAAACTCAATTGCAAAATGTAGCTTAGGACAATCTGGACATAAAGGGGAATCTAATGACAACTCAGGGTGTGTTTATTCAATGTGAAACCTTTCTTGAGGCTACCGCGCGGTATCAGCAAGAAATTTAGCGTTGTCTGTCTTAGCCCCTACTCGTCAAAATCGGTCAAGTCTTTCAGGCTACAGAATGTTATATCGCTAGTATACATTCTTATCTATGGGTTATATTACATAAAAACACAAACATCTATCTTGCGCAATTGAATATTAATGAGTCAATCTAGGGTATAAGCTATCTCCATACTAAAATTAATTTTTGTAGTGGTAGTACTCTTTCCGAGTTCGTCATGGGAAGCCTTTGCCTTTCGCCTTTGCCAGTTTTTCAACCGCCAAGTAATAGTCAGCAAACAAAACTGTGTTCCGGATTGAAGGGCAATGTTTCCAGCTAAATTACTCAGCATAAAGAGATTTTTTAAACAATTTGTTAGGCAAGTGAGAGGCATCTTCTTTATCCGGAAATACCCTACGTGGCGCCGCTGGCTCACTCGCTCGTTCTTCTGCTTCTTCCAAAGCACTTGATAGCATTCTTGCAATATAACTTTCCGCCATCATGCAACAAATTTTCAGAACAAAACAACAACTTTCACCACAGCTATTGTTACTCAATTCAATTCAATTCTTGTTTTATGGCTTCTGCGAGAGTGATTTGCAATTTAGCCAATGACATGTGATGAGTTAGACCATCAAACGTAGAGAATTTGTACGGTGTTTAATTGTATTGATCGGTGGTTCTTGAATGGCAGTTTTTGTTTTTGCACTCATATTAGGTTAGAATTTTATTTTTATTTTAATTTATGATAAAGTTGTCAATGTCACTGTACAAAATGGCAACCTTTTCCTCGAAGATGGCAACAAATGAGTCGCGATATGCCATCTCATTGGCATCTCGACTGCCTCCGACCACTCGATGTATCTCGAGCATAAACCCATCGACATTATCTCGAAAGACAGCGTTGAGAATAGGAAATCTCGAAGTTCGAGTTTTTTTTCGAGATGAGATTGAATGTCACCTTCCCCGAATAGGGGTCCAGCAACGATTCAACTTTATTCGACGTTTGAACTTTAGCGCAAAACCAAATAGACACTCAGTTGAATCGAAACTCGACTAGAACCACAACTGCGGGCTTATCCTGTAACTTTGAAACGTTCGTGATTCCGATGCCGCTCGTACTAACTTAGTCGCACTATGCGCGGTACCGCTCGCGCACTCTCACTATCGCTTTCAGAGTTACGGGATAAGCCCGCTGAACCACAACTAAACAATTAACGCGATTGCCCTGCTGTCTCTCTCGGTTGGGACGGTGATCGATATGAACCGAAACCGCGCGACGTCTAGGGCTTTAACAAGTCCTGGGACCCTATTCCTGTGCGCTCGAGACTATCTCGGTGACTGTCTCTGTAATTTAAAATTTAATGAGAGTGAGTGAGAGAGAGATAAAAATGTCATTTCTCCGAATAGGGGCCCTGGGCCCGTACCGTGAGG
Organism: Apocheima hispidaria; assembly: GCA_947579745.1. NCBI lineage: Eukaryota > Metazoa > Arthropoda > Insecta > Lepidoptera > Geometridae > Apocheima > Apocheima hispidaria. Next base: position 4,025,175 of record OX388172.1, on the reverse strand, counting down.
TGCTTATTGCGATGATTGTTAGGTTCAGCCGGTGACGCTGCGCAACCACGAACCGTATCGCCGGGTGATAAGATGTATGGTCGCACAGCGTCCTCGGCTGAGCCTAAACATCATCGCAATAAGCACCTCACGGTACTGGCCCTGGTCATTGCAATTTACCTTTAGACGAGTTTAACAAGTTAGCGTGGATTACCAGCGAATCGTAGACAAGTCTAACAAGTTAGCGTGGGTTACAAGCGACTCGTAGACAAGTCTAACAAGTTAGCGTGGGTTACAAGCGACTCGTAGACAAGTCTAACAAGTTAGCGTGGGTTACAAGCGACTCGTAGACAAGTCTAACAAGTTAGCGTGGGTTACAAGCGACTCGTAGACAAGTCTAACAAGTTAGCGTTAATTAAAAGTGAGAATTCAACTACTTTACAACGTGTCGTGTCTCGCAGGCGACTTTAATACAAGTTGTACAAGTGGTCGCGACTTACAAGTGATTTGTACTTGGGCATGTCGTCTCCGTTGAAGCGCACCGAGTGTGAGCCGCGCGCCCTGCCGCCGCCGCCGCCGCCTGACCGCAACGTCATCTATAATCTACTGCCGCTGCTGCAAACAACAAAACGACATCTGTCGCCTGACACTCATAGAAATAGTACATACCTATACTTCGCATCATAATAAACTAGTTGTTACCAGCGTCTTCGTTCGCGTGGACATAAAAAAAAGTATCCTATGTCCATCTTTGTGATATACAGTAACTCCTTATCAATTTTATTAAGATCCGTTCAACCGTTTAGCCGTAACATGACAAACATCCAGACAGAGAGACATATATACTTCCTATAGTTTGCTAGATGGCGTTGATCCATTTTTTGACGTTTTGTATGGACTGACAGTTGTAATGTAGACAATCGCGCAAGCGACGAACGTACTAATTTCATACCTCGAAGCTTTATTGGTCCTGATACAACTGCGGCTATATTCATCTGAATTATAATATTAGTTAGGCTTAGGATTAGTGGTATGCGCCGATCTGTTACTTTGGTACCACTTCACAACACCGTGAACATTTTTTCTTACATTCGTATCTACTTTAAAATTGTATTAAGAAATGAACACCTTGTCTACAAAATTTCATCACGATCTGATCAACGGTTAGCAAGTCTGTTAACGTCTGGCAACATGGACACAATCATACAAACGCCAATTCGTTCCCTTAGAATCTGACACCTTCGCTTCGTTCGGTCTATAAGTAATAGTAAAGCGTGAGTAAGTTGACATTGATAAGGAGCGGAAACCGACCTGGTGCCGAGCCGGCGCAGCGAGTCTGTCTGCGTCACTTCCAGCGGAGCCTCGCTCCACGACGGGCCAGGAGGCCATGCACAGGGTGCTCCGCATGAGACATGCTCGTTTAATAATTCAACATCCTCCAAAAATATAACTTTGCAATTCAACTGATTTAACGCGACTGTGAATAATTTGAAATAACTAGTAGTTCGCGCCGAACTGAGACCTCGCGATCCCTATATCTTTACAACCCCTGGACCGATTCAGCTCATATTAGAACCTAATTTTTGACCGAGCGAAGCGAAGGTCTCAGAGTTTACTGGGACAAATCGGCAATTGTATGTATGTTTGTATGTTTGTGTGTATATTTGTCCGATGATAACTTGCGAACCGTTGATCCGATCTTCATGAAATTTTGTAGGCAAGTAGTTCATTTCAATACGATTTTCAAGTACGAATATGAGCTGAATCGGTCCAGGGGTTGTGAAGATATAGGGGTCGCAAGGTCTCAGTTCCCCGCGAACTGCTAGTTTCATTCTGTTAACACTTAAAAATCAACTTTTACCGAGATTATTCAGTCTAAGAGAGCATCCTGTGTGCTAACAAGCCGTGCAAGGTACGAGGACAGGCAGGGGGGGGGAGCGCATCGTAAAAAATAATACCATAACGGAGCCGTTTTGCCAATGATCTGGTGCGGACCGCGGTGTGCGAAAGAGAATGATCCAGGGGAATCTTTAATAATTGTATTTTTTGGAGATGTGTCCAAAAAATATTTGTTTCGTGTGTAGGGGACGCTATGTCACACATACACAGGCATGGACAACTAGCACCCACACACAGAAATAAGCAATTATTATTGTCCATAAATCCCCATAGAGAATCACTAGCGAAGGGAGTATTTAGACTTTCTGTCCAAAAAACCCCTTAGCATCGCATTTCATAGGTGGAAGAGGATAATTTGACAAAAATCTTGACCAGCCCCCTTATCGTGGATGTACCTGATCGTGAATATGATAGTGCGCGAGCGGGACCGCGCGTGGTGCGACTAATTTGGTACGAGCGAGATGGCATGCTATCACAATCAGAATCACGAACGTTCATAATAAGGGCAATATTACGTAGTATTACATACTCTTTGTAAGGGCACTGCTCATAAGAGAGGCGGCATAACGCCCAACTGTAAGCCAGGGGATCCTCGTCTGATCGCTAGTTAATAAGCATGTTTGAGGAAGCTTAAAGCGGTAGGATTTTTTTGCAGAGTCAGCCCGGTGAAGCCCGGCTGCTAGTTATACAACTGCCAAGCAGTAGTGTGCAAACATTACTGTGTTCCAGATTGAAGGGCAACGTTTCCAGCGAAATTACTGGGGATTATGAGGTTTGACCCATTCATTCGAAGTGTTGTACCTCAGCGACATCCCAGGACGACGAGCGCGGTACGTTGCCGCGCTCGAAATTCCGGGTGACGATAAACTGTTATGGGAAAGTATGAAGCTTAACATCAGGCGACTGGCTTGCTCATCTCGTCATTGCGTAACATAAAAAAAGGTTTCGTGAATAGATGGTTGTTGCATGAGGCGATCCTCGCTCGACATTTGGCGATGGCCGCGGAGTCATGTCTCCGCGACACGCGACCCGCGTCGCACGCACGACGCGCGCCGCCGCATAGTCGGGGAGACCGCGCTCTCCTTACTTACTGCTGCTGTTTTTTTCCTTCTTATATTTTAGCCCCACCAATTGTGTATTTGACCGAGCGAAGCGAAGGTATCAGAGTTTACTGGCACAAATCGGCATTTGTATGTATGTTTGTAAGTTTGTGTGTATATTTGTCAAATGATAATTTGTGAACCGTTGATCCGATCGTCATGAAATTTTGTAGGCAAGTAGTTCATTTCAATACAATGTTTAAGTTCTAATATAAGCTGAATCGGTCCAGGGGTTGTGAAGATATAGGGATCGCGAGATCTCAGTTCGGCGCGAACTACTAGTATAATATTAGTGTGATTTTGACCGATGCGTGATGCGCTTCGATCGTCCTGACTACAGAATATAGTGTGATGTGTGTACTCCCTACGTCATATTGTGTTCGTAATGAATCGAGCCGCAAGCTCCCGGAGTATGTGACATGCAGCGCTGATTTGTGAACATTAAGTCCCGTGGGAACAAGGTCACTCGGTCACGGTACGTACAGTCATGCAACACTAAACACACATAGTCTACGGTTATAGACAACTAGCTGTTACCCGCGACTTCGTTCGCGTGGACCTACACTAGTAGTTCGCGCCGAACTGAGACCTCGCGACCCATAAGGATCGTGAGATATAGATCTTCACAACCCCTGGACCGATTCAACTCATATTCGAACTTAAAAAATTAATTGAAATGAACTACTTGCCTACAAAATTTCATGAAGATCGGATCAACGGTTCGCAAGTTATCATCGGACAAATATACACACAAACATACAAACAAATGCCGATTTGCCCCAGTAAACTCTGAGACCTTCGCTTCGCTCGGTCAAAAAAAAGGAGTGTATGTCCATAGTTCATAGTTCGTATTTATTCATAACAATTAGTTACATGTTTAGAAAAACAGCAACATGTACGATTAGTACATAAATAAAAAAATAAAAAAAAGATTTAAAGTTAATGCCAAACATTATCAAAATCGGCCGGTAGATGGCGCCGCAGCAAACTTCCCCTATTTTGGGGGTAAATACCCCATCAATCAAAAATCGCCAACAACTAAAAAAAATGAAATTGTTGAATTGCGATTGTGCAAAAAAGTTTACGGTCGCGAGGTCTACTGTTCGCACAACTACTGATATTAGTTACGATTAGGATGAATTCTCAGTGATGTATTTCTCAAATATTTTATTTCTACCATAAACATATAGGATTAATACAATAGGATGATAGTGATGACATGTTTAAAAATCTAGAAGACCTTGGCAACCTTCATCTCATCTGAAAGCCCTGCGTAAATGTAGACATAATATTACTCTTTGATGTTGACGACAGTCATATCTGGGACTACAATAACGTTCCTTATTTTCTTAACCTTGCGCCACTCGCTGGAGGCGAGCCTCGCCACGGCGGCATACGCGAGAATGAGCAGCGCCGCGAGCCCGACCATGAGGCATGAGTGAAGCAACACTGCAGGTGACTCGGCGGGCGGACACTCCACGATATGAGTGTCTTCCAGCGGGCTGCCGTCGTTACAAGTGGCGTTGCTGAGATCGGTTTGTGTTGCGTTGCGGGCGTGCAGCGCGCGCAGCAGCGGCGCAGCACGACACGAGCACTCGAGCGGGTTGCCGGCGAGACGCAGCATGCCGTCGATGTCGCCGAGTCTTCTCGCCGTCTCCTCGTCCACTTCTCTCAAAAAGTTATTGCGCAAGTCGATTCCCTGAAACCAAATCGAAACTGGGTGATAATTTATAAATTAAAAAATTTGTCAAATCTAAAAACCCACTTTTTTGTATTTTTTCTTTTATTACTGTAAGTTATTAGATATATTTGCTAAGCAACTGGAGTATAGTTATATAACTTATATCGTAAGTTGAAATATCGTCTACTTTTTAAGCTATCCCTATCCACTTTGAATACTCACTTTGACGTTATGTTGCAGGTCGTCTGCGTGCAAGTCGACGATGCGGTTATGGGCCAGCTGCAGCTCGTAGAGTCGCTCCGTGGAGTTGTCCCGGGGGCGCGGCACGCTGTAGAGCTCGGCGCGGTCGCAGCGCACGCGCACCAGCCTCGGATCGCGGTCCGGGTCGTCAGCGGGCTCGGCGGCCCACATGGAGCACGTGCACGCGGCCGGCAGCTCGGCCGCCGCGCACACCTCGGGCCGCGCGCACACCATGTCCTCCGGCGGCACGTCACGCAGCAGACGGCCGTTAGTGCAGCGCAAGTGACCGAACCCATCGAGTGCCGGGAGGGACAGGTCCAGCGCGCGCCGCGTCCAGTACATGCGACAGTCGCACTCCAGTTCCGGCCGGTGCATGACGTAGGTAAAGCGCACGCGAGCATCGCCCGCCAGTCCGCGTGCTGCGTTATCGTAGTCTTCGCGGGTCGTTTCTAACACTTTCATCGGCGAGTCATAGATGACCACCTCCGACTTCACGGTCCTCGTGAACTGTATATCCTTGAACTGTGAACGAAAACAAACACGTTGGAAGTAGTCCGTTATTATCGACTAGGAAAATTATAAAATAACTCGTATTAACAATATGTCACATGGAAAGGTCATCATTCGACTCTGCCACCAACAACTCGCAGGAAATTGAGTTATAAATCATGTAGCTTGCTTGCAGCGGGTTCTGTCTAGGGCTTGCAAATATTCGAAAATTATTATTCGAATATTCGAATAGTAGAACATATTATATTTTTCATAAATGACGTCTTTATTGACCGAGCGAAGCGAAGGTCTCAAAGTTTACTGGGACAAATCGGCATTTGTATGTATGTTTGTATGGAATGAAATGGACTACTTGCCTACAAAATTTCACGAAGATTGGATCAATGCTTCGCAAGTTATCATCGGACAATTATACACACAAACATACAAATGCCGATTTGTCCCAGTAAACTCTGAGACCTTCGCTTCGCTCGGTCAATAAGATTCTTCGTCAACTCACCGACAGCCTGGACACTTTTAAGTTCAACTCCAGTTTCTCAAGACGCGTCATATCCTGTCGCCAGTCGCGGCAGATCTGATTCACGCATGTTTCGCTCAACCGCAGTGTTTTCAGTTTCGTCGATTTGCGTATCGGTGAATAACCTGAGAATATTATAGGGATCGTTGGGTTTGTATAACCTTTAAATAAACTCTGACATTCCGTTTCATTGCTCACCGTCCACACCGCAGACGTTGCCGAGTCGCGGATTGTTCTCGAAGTTTAGTTCAACGACCTCCTCGAGCGGCGTCAGCGCATCCATCGCTCTGCTGTCTAGCTCGTTTGAGGACAAGTTAATGTCCTGCACCCCCCGCGCCACATCAAACATACCGCTGAAAAGAAATGGTCAGTTAAGAGACTTAACGATCCTCAGTCGAGGATAATTCGGTTGGCGGTAAACTACCTTGGAAGCGTTCGCAAGCGGTTTCTTTCCAAGTGGAGCTTGCGTAGCTTAGGCGAGTAGTCCAGCAGCCCCGCCGGCAGCGTCTCGAGCGCCCCCACCCTGAGAAGGAAAGACGTGAGTGCGCTCGCACCGACAAGCAGCTTCGACGGTAGTGTGGTCAGATGATACGCCTGTTGAATCTCGAACACCTCCAGGTGCGAGCAGTTCGCCAGCATTTCGCTGGGCAGAGCATTCATCGCCGGCCATACTAGTTTTAGTATGCGCAGCGCTTCACAGTCTGTGAGCGGCGCCGGCCGCGACTCCGTCCACCCGATCATCATGAACTGTTCGAGCGTGGGCGTCATGAGCAGCCGTTTCATGCCTTCGATTTTATCGAACCCGTCGAACTGTCGAACCGAAGGTGGCAAGTCCAGTTCACCGGTAGGCAGTAGCACATCGCCTAATACTAGCCAGCGCAGGCTCCGCAGTGAAGTAAATAAGCCGCGCTCTAGGCTCGGCTGCGTGTTTCTGTTCCCTCTGATCTTCAGATGCACGAGGCACTCGAGGCGAGCGAAGTGCTCTGTACCAAGCGGCGGCTCTGGCGGCAGGTTAGTGAGGCTCAGCTCGGCCCGCGCGCCCGGCTCGCTACAGTTCAGAGTAAGGTTGAGCGCGGCGAGAGTGTCGGCCAGCGAGCCGGCGGCCGGCAGCGGGCAGCCAGCTAGCTGTAAGGAGGTCACGCGCAGCGCCGAGTCGGCGCGCGGCAGCCCGGGGGACTCCAGTACGCTGGCTCCGTTGCACTCCATTATTAACTGATTAACTTTATAAATGATCGTCATCACGTTACCTGTAACAGAATAATACCAAAATAAACATAAATGTAAATGAAGGAAAAAATAGCACATGTCGCAGTTTGAGGAGTGTCACGTCTCTATTACAAGCGGGTTGGCCGGTGCGCTGATGCCTAGAAAATGGCCATATGAGGCCTAGGGAACACCAATTTCAGAAAAATACCACTGAACTGCTAGTATTCGTCCGCACAGAGCTAAGACATCTTTACAAAGTGGAAAACCTAAATTTAGCGAATTTGGTTTGCTCAGACATGGCCATGCCACCCTCATAGGTCAATCCTCATCCTCCTCCTTAAACCATTTTTATCAGTGTTCTGGCCTCTTCCGATAAGGGATCAGCAAAACACTGCAATGAGATAATAAATTGATACATAGTTATTATTGTGTAGGGGTCGTGGCTTACTGCCAGACCGCGAGGGTGACGGGTACTTGGCACCGAGCGAGAGGGAGACGAAAGAATATACTTGTCCCGCTCGCACAGGCACGCGCTGGTATACCCGTCTCGGATGTGCTTCGCGGAAAGGTGACCGCTTTTGCTTGCGGTGGTTCCTGGTCTTCCTAGTCTTCCTGGGCTTGAGGGGTTGAAGATTGAAACTCCTTTTCCTTGTATTTCTTCTTATTTTTATTGTTATTCAAATACTTTTACTGAACTGTGTACTGTGTTTTTGCTTAGATTCTAGCTTGCTTAAGTACCTCGAAGCTTTACCGTACAGAGAGCCCCTAATTTTGTTCTGAATTGTTCCGGAATTTTCTCTTTGGAAATCTAGATTTTTCTGTTACATTTTCTAGATTGTTCGTGTTTTGCGTAAGATTTATACTTAGATAGCTAGTATTTGTCCTGCTCTACCCGATGATATATAATTTTGCCTAGCTTATTAGCTCATTTCTTATATTTTAAGAAATTTGTACCGAACTTCCTAGTTTTAGGGATTTGGTTAGGAACACAAATGCTCTTCCTACCTAATCTATTGTGCAAAGCCTACGGAAAATGCCTTTATTATAATCCTTACAACTAGTTCTAAGTGTCTAATATCAATTTTACAACCTAAGTCTTATAATTTTCATAATATTAAACATAATAACCTTAACCTATAAAAATGGTAACGGACTCTCTCAAATTACTTAGTAACTAACGTAACTTAAACTAAAGTTTGGTCGCCGACATCCTCCCCCTTGTGCGCAGCACCGACGTCTGGCCCGGCGACACCGTTGTCCGACGCTCCGATGCTCGTGATCTCGTGCTCGTTGACTTGCGCAGGAACCAGTAGAACTTCTTTGGAGCTAGGGCGCTTCAGGATGCCTCCATTGGTTTGGATCTCGACGACTCTTGTTCTTCCGTCTGGTCCGGGATAGGTGCGAATGACTTCTCCTCTTGGCCAGGTACTTCGGGGTAATGTGGAGTCCATTATGAGGACTATGTCTCCACACTGCAGGTCGCGGCTGGTGATCTTCCCATCGATTCTCCTTGGGATTAAGGTAGGTAAATATTCCTTCACCCATCTAGACCAGAAGTGATCGGCCAGTCGCTGCGCCATTTTCCATTCGCGCCGTCCTCGGAGGTCATCGTCGCAGAATGTCCCAAGCCTTGGTAGGCCACAGGACCTCCCGATAAGAAAGTGATTGGGAGTCAGTGCTTCTTCGTCTTTGCCTTCCATTTTCTCTACTAATGGTCTCGAATTAACGACGTGTTCGGCTTCCAACACCAGTGTGTGCAGAATTTCTTCCTTCGGGTATTTTTCCTTGAGAGTTACCTCCAGCGCAGTCTTGATAGACCTGACTAGGCGTTCCCAGGCGCTGCCCATGCTTGGTGCCCCTGGTGCGATGAATTTCCAACGTACCCCCAATTTCTCTGCTTCACTGGTGACCTCTTCTTGCTTGAGATCTTCAAAAGCTTCTTTGAGTTCTTTATTTGCCCCCACGAAGTTAGTCCCGTTGTCGCTGAAGATGGACTTGGGCATTCCTCTTCTTGCAGCCATTCTTCTCAGTGCCAGGATCGTTGAGCTTGATGATAGTGATGATGCAAGTTCTACGTGTACAGCCCTGGTCGTGAGGCAGGTGAAGAGGGCTCCCCAGCGCTTCTCGTGGCGTCGGCCCACTGTGACAATCATCGGTCCGAAGTAGTCGACGGCCGAGCTGGTGAAGGCTGGCTCCCCGTAGCGTAGCCTCTCCTCTGGCAGATCTCCCGTTGGCGGCTGTTGCGGCGTCCCCCTGTAGACCTTGCACCATTGACACTGGTGCGCTGTTGCTCGTACTGCAGCTCGAAGTCCCAGGATCCAGAAGCGCTGTCTAATTTCGTTGATGACCGTTGCGTGATTGCCGTGATTGAAGAGTCGATGCAGATGCGCGATGAGAAGTCTCGTGATGATGTGCCTGCTGTCGAGTACTATGGGTCGCTTGAAGTTGTACTCTAAGTCTCGTGCTGCGTCGATTCTTCCCCTTATTCGAAGTAGACCGTCTTCAATTGCCACGTCGATTTTCTTGAACTTGCTGGATTTCTCGAGCGGTTTTCCTTTCTTTATAGCAGAGATTTCTTCTCCGAAACTATCTTCCTGACTTCTTTGAAGTAGAATTTTCTCTGCACGTTCCTTGTGGTGGTCTTCTATGGGTAGAAGTTTTCTTTCTTCTCTTGTGCTGATGATTTCAGACTTCCCTTTGGCCTTTTTTCTATTTCTTTTCCATGTAGGATCTGACTCTTCTTGTTTCCTCGAGATGTTCACACGTTGGGTTCTCCTGCATAAATCCACGAATTGCAGTACTCTTGCCATTGCTCGGCATAGTCGGTTCCAGCTTGAGAATCGTGTTGGATCTGGAGTCGAGTACTTGTCATCGATTTTTGTTGCCGCGACTAAGAGAGTGACCTTCTCTTCCCCTGTTGGTCCCGCTTTGAAGTTTCGCGGCTTAGGCCAAGATTCTTCAGCTTCTTTCAAGAACGCGGGTCCGGTGAACCAGCGATGACGTCCGTCGAATTCTTGGGGAATGTCTCTAGTTGCGTCGTCGGCCGGGTTGTCTTTCGTTGAGACCCATCTCCATTCTTGCGGTTTAGACGTATCTTCTATCTCGGCGAGTCGGTGAGCTACGAAAGGCTTGAACGTCCCCGGATCCGACTTGATCCATGAGAGTACTGTGCTCGAATCCGTCCAGTACACTTTCCTTGTCGGCTTGATGTCCAGCTCTTCCTCGACGGAGTGCGCCATCCGTGTTCCCAGAAGTGCGGCCTGGAGTTCCAGGCGTGGGATGGACACCGGCTTCAATGGAGTTACTCTTGCCTTCCCTGCTAGTAGAGTCACGTCGAATCGGCCTTCGTTAATCTCTTGCCTCCAATACACAGCGCAGGCATAGGCAGTCTCACTGGAGTCCGTGAAGACGTGCAGCTCCCCCTCGTGTCTGGAGTGTCGAAAGCACCTCGGGATTCGCAGATCTCTCAGTAGTTGCAGGTTCTGTAGATATCTTCTCCATTGCTCTTCATTATCTGGGGTGACTTCATCATCCCATCCGATGCCGCTCCGCCATATATTTTGTAGAAGTCGCTTCCCCTGGATGAGTACGGGTGATGCCAACCCCATAGGGTCGAAGGTCGACATCACTGCGCTCGTGACTTCTCTTTTCGTTGGAGTTCTTTCCTGTTCAACAACTTCTTGTACATTTCTTAAGCAGGTGCGAAACCCCATCTCATCTTCTTCGGTGAACCATCTCAGGCCCAGTGTCTTTTCTTCCTTGGAGCCTAGCTCGACTTCCTTGTTGCTCTGATCTTCACGAGCTAGCTTCCGAAGTACCGCCGGTTTGTTGGATGCCCATCCTCTGAGCTCGAACCCTGCTCTTCTGTGGATGGTGTCCACTTCGCTGGCGATCTTGACTGCTTCATCTTCTGTTGGTAGGCTGTGCAGGTAGTCGTCCATGTAGTGACTACGTTCCACTGCTTGAACTGCCTCGGGATGTTCTTCTCTGAAGTCTTCAGCGTTACGATTCTTTACGTAGATTGCGGTAGCGGGAGAGCAAGCTGCACCGAATATTACCGACGTCATTCGGTATTCCTTGGGCTTGCCAGTGCGTAGGTCCCCTCGCCACAGGAACCGTAAGCTGTCGCGATCTTCTTCTCTGATTCTGATCTGAAGAAACATCTCTTTGATGTCAGCCACGACTGCGACGGGATGTTGCCGGAACCGAAGTAGTACTCCGAACAGGGATTGAAGCAGGTCTGGTCCCGTTAAGAGCGTGTCGTTGAGACTCTTCCCTGCATACTTGGCCGCCGCGTCGAATACCATTCTCTTTTTCTTCTTAGTAGGATGCGTGACAGCGAAGTGTGGCAAGTACCACTTCTTCTTTGATGCAGACTCGCGTGGTGCTTCCTCTGCGTAGCCGCTTTCCAACAGATTCTGAACTTGTTTTGTATACTCTTCTTTGAAGCATGAGTCTTTATCTAGCTTCTTTTCGATGCCCCGTAGACGATTTTCCGCTAATTTGTAGTTGTCTGGCATCACTTCATCTTCATTTTTCCATAGAAGGCCAACTTCGAATCGTCCATCTTCGAGTCTTCGACTGGTCTTCTCCAAAATCTCGAGAGCTCTTCCCTCGGCGTCCGTACTGGGTCTACGCGGCTGGACCCCCAATGACTCCACGGCGAAGTGCTCCTTTATCATCTTGTCCAATTCTTCTTCGCGGGCGAAGACGTGCGCGCAGGTTACGAAGTTCTGATGCCGGGGCACTAGAATACGGCATCGGTATCCCCTGCCTGTAGTAAGAGCCTACTGAAAGGGGACCTCTGGGCTCGGGGGTGGTTAGAGGTGGGGCTCTAACCACCATCTACCAAAGCGAGCCTGGGGAGGACAACAGCGTCGTGTGGCGGACGCTGTTGTAGGCTTAAACGTCTCACGACAAGTACCAGCTGTCCCGGGAGGAGCAGAAGCGTGGTGCTGAGGGCTCCGGTGCGTTCCCTTGGAGATCCCGGAGCCCTCGGTTAAGCACCAAGGCAGGCCACCGGGGGGGTTTTAGTGGGTACAATCCCACATAACCCGGCTGCACCCCAAAGCAGACGGGTATCTTGGTGAAGATTTCCCCCTCGCAAAAAAAAAAAAAAAAAAAAAAGGTTACGAAGTTCACTGGTCTCGATGCCCCCGAGTCGCATCCATGCAGCACCCATCCCAGATGCGTAAGTGAAGCGACGGGCTGATTCTTCTTGCCTTTACGCGTGCCCCTGGAGACTATCAGCTCCCAGTTGTCTTGCCCGATGAGCAGCTTTGGTTGTTCCTCTTCATAGTAAAGCTGCTCGGCCATCTTGCTGAGGTGAGGGTATTCCTCGATCTTCTTTTTGTCCATCGGCTGAGGCGACAGGTTCAGTTCGTCTATTGTTCGCGCTCCAGTGATGTGTCTCTTCTTTGACTGGTGGACTCCTTTTATCTTCACGTTGATCTTCATGGAGTCCTTCTTTGTGATGAGCTTACCGCCAACTGTTTCCAATGTCAGGCCTTCTTTCGGTCCTTGTAGCCCCAGGTGTTTGGCTACCGATGAGTCTAGTAGCGTCACCGTTGAGCCTTCATCCAGTAGAGCCAGAATTCTGATGGCTCCCTTCGGACCGTAGACCTCCACTGGTACCATCTTCAAATATGCCTTCATATTCCTCGCAGCGTTAACCTGAAGCACATTGTTGGCGACTTCTACGTTTTCTGCCTTTGATGTCTGCTCCGGTTGCCGGTCCTCGTGTAGAAGAGCGTGGTGCCATCTCTTGCACACCTTACATGATGGCTTCTTGCAATTTTCTTTTCTGTGTCGGCCCCGTAGGCATTTGAAGCACAGCTTGCTTGTCAATGCGATTTCCCAGCGTTCCTTTGTAGATGCATCCAGAAACTTCTTGCATTCAAAGAGACGATGGTTTTCTTTACAGTGTGGGCAGCGCTCTGTGTCTTGCCCTATTGCAGCGTGGATGGCTTCTCTTCTTCCCGCTTGACTCTTCTTCGTTACAGCTTCCTGCATAGCGTATGGGCTGCAACGGTCCGCTTCTCTGTCAAGGAACTTTCCCAAGTGCACCAGGTCAGGGTCTTCTTTCTCTGCTGTGTAGTCGAACCATCTGTAGCGCAGGACTGCAGGCATCTTGTCTATTATGATCTTCAACATCTCTGGTGACTGCAGGTACTGTGGCTTCTTCAGGCTCTTGACTGTAGCTACTATATTATTGACTTGGCTTGCGAACACGCACACATCGCGTGCGCTTTCATTCATCTTCGGTAGGTTCCTCAACTTGTCCATCTCGGCCAGCACTAATGCATCCGGCCTCCCGAAGCGACGACGAAGTGCTTCCATAATTTCTTCGGGCTTGCTGTCGGAATACAAAAGGCTCTTGACTGCCTCCCTTGCTGTGCCTTTGATGGCTTTCCTTAATCTTGTCATGTTCTGGACTGAAGAGAAGTTTGTCGCTGTATCTTCATAAACTGTCTTGAATGCTAACCATTCGCCGCTGCTTCCATCGTAGAAGGGTAGCTCGTTCATGTAGTTGGGTACAGTTGCGTTCCTAGTTGTACTGCTTATTGCCTTGATGATGGCATCAGCCAGTTCCTTTGTTCCACCACCCGTGGCTGGTACAGAGACTTTGGGTTCAACGCAGTGCTTGACGAGGTTTTCGTCAGGCTTCTCCCCGGACATCCTTATCGCCGTGTCGTTGACCCACTTGTCGACGTTCTCCTCTCTGTCCAGTGGTTCGCTGATGACCGAATCATCGTCTTCCAGTTGAAGCATCTCCAGGTGCGTCCTGGCTAAAGCGGCTGCTGCCTGCGCCTCTTTCAGCCTTAGGCGAGCCAACTCGGCGCGGGCTTCCAGTTCCTTCCTCTTCTTGGTCGCCGATGCCACGGACGCAGCCTTCGCCCTTGGTTTGGAGATCTTCGGGCATTCGCCCCCAGTAGGTGTTCCTTCTTCAACAACGGTGGTCGTTTCGTACGAAGTCCCGGATGGGTAGGTACCTTCCGTGGTGGTACCTGATGTTGCTTCCCCGGTGTTTCCCGTAGTACCACTCGCCGTTCCCTCAATGGCGGTCGGCGTCTGATCACGTCGATAGCCTCCCTTTTGACTTCTCGTGACCGGCATCTCGTATACTGATGCGGTCCCTTTCCCACTATGATGTCGTCCAAATATGCGAAGCAACTTGATCCGGCTTCCCGAAGGACCAGTTGTAGGGGTCGTGGCTTACTGCCAGACCGCGAGGGTGACGGGTACTTGGCACCGAGCGAGAGGGAGACGAAAGAATATACTTGTCCCGCTCGCACAGGCACGCGCTGGTATACCCGTCTCGGATGTGCTTCGCGGAAAGGTGACCGCTTTTGCTTGCGGTGGTTCCTGGTCTTCCTAGTCTTCCTGGGCTTGAGGGGTTGAAGATTGAAACTCCTTTTCCTTGTATTTCTTCTTATTTTTATTGTTATTCAAATACTTTTACTGAACTGTGTACTGTGTTTTTGCTTAGATTCTAGCTTGCTTAAGTACCTCGAAGCTTTACCGTACAGAGAGCCCCTAATTTTGTTCTGAATTGTTCCGGAATTTTCTCTTTGGAAATCTAGATTTTTCTGTTACATTTTCTAGATTGTTCGTGTTTTGCGTAAGATTTATACTTAGATAGCTAGTATTTGTCCTGCTCTACCCGATGATATATAATTTTGCCTAGCTTATTAGCTCATTTCTTATATTTTAAGAAATTTGTACCGAACTTCCTAGTTTTAGGGATTTGGTTAGGAACACAAATGCTCTTCCTACCTAATCTATTGTGCAAAGCCTACGGAAAATGCCTTTATTATAATCCTTACAACTAGTTCTAAGTGTCTAATATCAATTTTACAACCTAAGTCTTATAATTTTCATAATATTAAACATAATAACCTTAACCTATAAAAATGGTAACGGACTCTCTCAAATTACTTAGTAACTAACGTAACTTAAACTAAAGTTTGGTCGCCGACATATTGGATTCGGAAATAAAAATACTGTGTCAAAAGGTCAGTGTCATTCTCCTACGGTAAAATAATAAAATAAAACTATATATTTAAAGCAAGCGCCTGAAAATCTATACCTAAGTATAAATGTAATAAAACTATGTACATACATCGTAGTCCTAATCGTAACTAATGCCAGTAGTTCTGCGAACAGTAGACCTCGCGACCACAAACTTCTTTGCACAATCGCAATTCTACAATTTCATAGAATTCGATAAGTCCCCAAAATAGGGAAAGTTTGCTGCGGCGCCATCTACCGGCCGATTTTGATAATATTTGGCATAAACATTCGGTACTCGATTATAAACAAGAATTTTGAATATGAGCAAAATCGGTGAAGAGGTTGTCAAGTTATAAATAAGGTCTTGAGTTCTCAGTACGATGTACCGAACTTATGAAACTAGTTGTTACCCGCGACTTCGTTCGCGCCGACCTCCAAAAAAAGTAGCCTATGTCCGTCTCCGATTCTAAGATATAAATTAAAAAATTAGATCGATTCGTTCAGTCGCTCAGCCGTGATAACGTGACAAAGAGACAGAGTTACTTTCGCATTAGTTACGATTTAGTAGTGTTATAGTGATTGCAGGTATTCTTACCGTCCACTTCGTACCGAGTCCGGTTGTTCCTATCGGGGCCGAGGTACCGGCAGCGCTCGTGTCGGCAGCGCAGCGCGGGCTCCGGCGCCGCCGAGCGCGCCACTACCAGCGCCGCCAGCAGCGCCCACGTCACAACGCACATGTCGAAGGGCACACGCGCGCGACTCGCCAGTCGCGACTCTACTGGACATTCCCGAACTCAGAACACTGCTCGGACGGGAAAACCAGCGGTCGCGATATCGTCTATGCCTACTCGTCTTTAGGCTTATAATAAATAGTAGTTCGCGTAGAACTGAGACCTCGCAACCTCTATATCTTCACAACCGCTCAACCGTTTCAGCTCATATTCGAACTTAAAAATTGTATTGAAATGAACTGCCTGCCAACAAAATTTCATGAAGATCGGATCAACGGTTCGCATGTTATCATCGGACAAATATACACACAAACATACATACAAATGCCGATTTGTCCCAGTAAATTCTGAGACCGCTTCGCTCGGTCGGTGAAGAAATAGGGGTCGCGATGTCTCAGTTCGCCGCGAACTACTAGTACAGAATAGGACGATAGTCATAACATTCACACAAAAAAGCTTTTTCTGAAAATCGAGATGACGTTGGGAACCTTCATCTCTTGTTTTTTTTTTTTTTTTTTTGTGGCAAGTGTTTATGACACATTTTTGCCAGAGATAAGTAAAGAAGAGAGAGAAAAAAAAAAAACGGAATTTTGATCATCTCATCTGGGAAAAACCCTCCGTAAATGCAGTCATTGTCGATAGTCAAAATTGGGACTACAATAACGTTCCTCTGTTTTTTAAACTAACTCGTGCATAACGTAATAAAATATTTTTACATTCCATTATCACGAGGGCCCCGAGCTTTACGTATGAAAGAAAGAAAGAAAGAAAGAAAGAAAATAATTTTATTTTGCAACAACATTAACAACAGGTGAGCAATATCAAGTAACTAAAATAGCAATGTCGTGTGTCACAAAAATGGCCTCAACTCAGCATAATGCTGTGGAAACAGCGCTGATCTTCCGTTGAAGCCGTTCCGTGAAGTCACGAAAGGCTCAATAACAGTATATAAACACATTACAATTACATTACAATATTTAATAAAATAAAGGTTCAACCTGTTTACAGATAGGCATAACCAATTTTTTTGTATATAAAAGTTGTAAATATGTATTCAAAAATAAGATAACCCATAATAAAAATAAAACATAAATCAACAAAGAAGAATGAAGGTAGGCTACCTTATTGCATACATAAAAGAGGTACATAACAACTATTTAAATAGCACTAGTGTCAAGTGACAAATTTTCCTGCTTCTTTTGATGAATGATCAAACATTTTCTTAGTTTAAATCTAAAACCTTGTAAGCTTTGCAGGTTCCTAATCGGCGGCTATCAGTATGAATTCGCAGACATAGCGAACGATGATGCTGAATCATCAGTGTCAGTGATCAGTCAAGTAGGCGCAGGGCTTAGCTCCAGATTGTGGTCGGCAAGCGGGGCTGCTGGGGCGGCCACAGGGATGCGAGGTGCGCGTGGCGTCGGCAGCGCCATCGCCAGCTTGTCCCAGAACCAGGGCTCGCCCCAGCGCAGGTACGTGTGGGTGGCGACATAGCGGCGCAGCTGCTCGTCCATCTCCAGCGCGGCCAGCTCCTCCAGCAGCACAACTATGAGCCGCGGGCGCGCGTCCAGCATCGCCGCCTCGTGCGCCTCGCGGAACTCGGCGCGCGCCCACGAGCTCGCCAGGAAGTGCCGCGACACGAGCGCCACCGTGCGCCGCGACTCGCGCACCGACTCCACTACCTGCTCGGAGATGAAGCAGCCCGGAATCCAGTCACGGTAGTGCACGCACAGCTGGTAGGGTGGCTCGAGTTTCGCGATCATCTCAAGCACCGTCGCTACGTTCTTGTGAGAGAAGGTCACGAACGCGTCATAGCGGCAACCGTCTTCTTCTTCTGTCTCGGCAGCGCACCACAAGAAGCCCCATCGGTGCAGCACCGCTAGCAAGAAAAACCGCCGCTCTCGGGACGCAAAGCTCACCAAAACGGCAAGCGCGAGTGCGAGCAACACCGCGAGCCCGCCCACGAGCCAGGTGTTGAGCAACGCTGCAGGTGACTTGGCGGACGGACACTCTACAATGGGAGTGTCTTCCAGCGGGCTGCCGTCGTTACAGGTGGCGTTGCTGAGATCGGTTTGTGTTGCGTTGCGGGCGTGCAGCGCGCGCAGCAGTGGCGTAGCACGACACGAGCACTCGAGCGGGTTGCCGGCGAGACGCAGCATGCCGTCGATGTCGCCGAGTCTTCTCGCCGTCTCCTCGTCCACTTCTCTCAAAAAGTTATTGCGCAAGTCGATTCCCTGAAACGAAATCGAAACTGGGTGATAATTTATAAATAAAAATAATTGTCAAATCTAAAAACCCACTTTTTTGTATTTTTCCTTTTATTACTGTAAGTTATTAGATATATTTGCTAAGCAACTGGAGTATAAACTTATATCGTAAGTTGAAATTCCGGTCGTCTACTTTTTAAGCTGTCCCTATCCACTTTGAATACTCACTTTGACGTTATGTTGCAGGTCGTCTGCGTGCAAGTCGACGATGCGGTTATGCGCCAGCTGCAGCTCGTAGAGTCGCTCCGTGGAGTTGTCCCGGGGGCGCGGCACGCTGTAGAGCTCGGCGCGGTCGCAGCGCACGCGCACCAGCCTCGGATCGCGGTCCGGGTCGTCAGCGGGCTCGGCGGCCCACATGGAGCACGTGCACGCGGCCGGCAGCTCGGCCGCCGCGCACACCTCGGGCCGCGCGCACACCATGTCCTCCGGCGGCACGTCACGCAGCGGACGGCCGTTAGTGCAGCGCAAGAGACCGAAGTGTTCGAGTGCCGGGAGGGACAGGTCCAGCGCGCGCCGCGTCCAGTACATGCGACAGTCGCACTCCAGTTCCGGCCGGTGCATGACGTAGGTAAAGCGCACGCGACCATCGCCCGCCAGTCCGCGTGCTGCGTTATCGTAGTCTTCGCGGGTCGTTTCTAACACTTTCATCGGCGAGTCATAGATGACCACCTCCGACTTCAGGGTCCTCGTGAACTGTATATCCTTGAACTGTGAACGAAAACGAATATTTTGAAAGTAGTCCTGTTAAAAATCGATTAAGGAAAATCATAAAATAACTCGTTTTATCAACGAACCACATAGAAATGATTACATTTCACTCGGCCACCAACAAATCGCAGGACATTTAGTTACAACGCTAATTGTATACTAGATTGCTCGGTTTTGTCGTGAAGGCTAGGTCAAACAGTTTTTTTTAAGTGATAAATTATAAGATGTTTTATGCCCTTAGAAAACTTTCTTAACTTCTTAACTTCTGGTGATTTTCATATTTTGAGACTTGATAATAAAAAAAAAATGATTTTCTTCATTTTGGTTTTTTTGGTCTGTATAACGGAGGGCCGAATGTTTTAAATAATATTCGTTTTTTTTTTATCACGGAGACCATAGCGGTTAAACAGTTGGCCATTGCTCGCTATAGTTGTGTATCTAGAAGATTCATCGTCAACTCACCGAGAGCCTGGACACTTTTAAGCTCAACTCCAGTTTCTCAAGACGCGTCATATCCTGTCGCCAGTCGCGGCAGATCTGATTCACGCCTGTTTCGCTCAACCGCAGTGTTTTCAGTTTCGTCGAGTTGCGTATCGGTGAATAACCTTTGAATATTATAGGGATCGTCGGGTTTGTATAGCTATTAAAAGAATATATTTCTTGTCAAAAACAAAACAAAAAAATAATAAACGTTGACACGGCAACATAAGCAAAAGCTAGATTGGCAATAGGGGTACGCTCAGCGCTATGCTGCGAGCTCCCGAAAGGTCACGCAGGGCGTACGTTTTCAGCGTACACCTATGCCCAAAAGATGGAAGGTGAGCGTTAGGCGACTGCGGGTATAAGTATAATATTAGAATACTTAAAGGTTTGTGTATGTGGTTTGTGTATTTGTGTGTGTGTGTGTGTATGTGTGAGATGTGAGTCTGATGGTAAATCGGTATCTCATGTAATTTTAAAAGTTGCTTCAAAGTTCTGTTTTTGTAGTTCATATAACAAACCCTTGTATTTTAGTTAAAAGTATCGGAATTCATTTTTTTCCTCATAGGAGGGGGTAGGTTATTCCAAATTTTAGACGCACTGTATTTGAAGCAACCTTTAAATCGGGTGGTCTTGTGCTTAGGGAAGGATAACGCATTCAGGGATTGAGGAATATTATATAAACTCTGACATTCCGTTTCATTGGCTCACCGTCCACACCGCAGACGTTGCCGAGTCGCGGATTGTTCTCGAAGTTCAGTTCGACGACCTCCTCGAGCGGCGTCAGCGCATCCATCGCAATGCTATCTAGCTCGTTTGAGGACAGGTTAATGTCCTGCACCCCCCGCGCCACACCAAACATACCGCTGAAAAGAAATGTTCAGTTAAGAGACTTGACGATCCTCAGTCGAGGATCATTCGGTTGGCTATAAACTACCTTGGAATCGTTCGCAAGCGGTTTCTTTCCAAGTGGAGCTTGCGTAGCTTAGGCGAGTAGTCCAGCAGCCCCGCCGGCAGCGTCTCGAGCGCCCCCAACTTGAGAAGGAAAGACGTGAGTGCGCTCGCACCGACAAGCAGCTTCGACGGTAGTGTGGTCAGATGATACGCCTGTTGAATCTCGAACACCTCCAGGTGCGAGCAGTTCGCCAGCAATTTGCTGGGCAGAGCATTCATTGCCGGCCATACTAGTTTTAGTATGCGCAGCGCTTCACAGTCTGTGAGCGGCGCCGGCCGCGACTCCGTCCACCCGATCATCATGAACTGTTCGAGCGTGGGCGTCATGAGCAGCCGTTTCATGCCTTCGATTTTATCGAACCCGTCGAACTGTCGAACCGAAGGTGGCAAGTCCAGTTCACCGGTAGGCAGTAGCACATCGCCTAATACTAGCCAGCGCAGGCACCGCAGTGAAGTAAATAAGCCGCGCTCTAGGCTCGGATGCGTGTTTCTGTTCCCTCTGATTTTCAGATGCACGAGGCACTCGAGGCGAGCGAAGTGCTCTGTACCAAGCGGCGGCTCTGGCGGCAGGTTAGTGAGGCTCAGCTCGGCCCGCGCGCCCGGCTCGCTACAGTTCAGAGTAAGGTTGAGCGCGGCGAGAGTGTCGGCCAGCGAGCCGGCGGCCGGCAGCGGGCAGCCAGTTAGCTGTACGGAGGTCACGCGCAGCGCCGGGTCGGCGCGCGGCAGTCCGGGGGACTCCAGTACGCTGGCTCCGTTGCACTCCATTATTAACTGATTAACTTTATAAATGATCGTCATCCCGTTATCTGAAAAATAATAATCCCAACAAAAACATAAATGTAAATGTAGGGAAAAATAGCACATGTTACAGTGTGAGGAGTGTCACGTCTCTATTACAAGCGGGTTGGCCGGTGCGCTGATTTCAATTATGAACTTGACTATATATTATATGTAGGTATAACTCGAGTTAATTACACTAAGGATCGGGGAGTGATATTCGATCGTTCCCTGACTTTCCACGATCACATTATATCTGACTTTACAAAGAGGCCTACCATCGTTTATGCTTCGTATTGCGAAATGCTAAGGATACGGAGAATCTGTTAGGTGTTACAACTCGTTAGAGGCAAGCTCGAAGCGAGCGCATGCGTCTTGAACCCGCATCATGTCTCCTACACGCGGAGGCTTGATAAGGTACAAAAGGCTTTTTAACCGCCTTCCAAAAAAAGAAGGAGGTTCTCAAGTCAACTGTTGTTAGGGTTCCGTAGTACTACAAGGAACCCTTATATGTTCGTCATGTCCGTCTGTCTGGCTGTCTGAATCCTTTACAGCCTTATAACTTCCAAAGTTATAATAATAATTAACTTTATATAATATAATATTTTTATTACCAGAAAACTTACATTATACATTTAGATGTTAACAGCGATTCCCAAACTAGGCGAGAATGCCTGTATTTTGGGGTTCAGAGCACGACTTGTGTAAGAGAAGTTAACGAATATGAATTTATTACAATGGAGTTGAAAGTAGAAACGGTTATGTTACAATTTTGAAAAGTGAATTTTGCAATATAATTAAAACAACTTACATGCATGAAATTTTGCACAACGATAGTACACGTATAGACTTCAAGTTTAAAAAAAAAAAAAAAAACTTTTTTTTGTATACTTAAGGTGAAAAAACAATTTCGCTGTACCCTATCATGTGGGGTGTTATTGAAAAGCAAGAAAGAAAGAAAGAAAATAATGTTATTTTGCAACAACATTAACATGAAAAGGTCTTTTAAAGTTAACAATTTTGAAAGAATAAAAAAATCATTTTATTTTTTTAATGGGGTGGCCGTAATAAATGTAAAGTGGGGATATAAATGTGTCCAACATTTCTAAACTATGCATTTCAGAAACTTCTTATCTTCCATGTTGATAGATTTTAGTTGACCGAGCGAAGCGAAGCGAAGCGAAGCGAATTTACTGGGATAAATCGGCATTTGTATGTATGTTTGTGTGTATATTTGTCCGATGATAACTTGCGAATCGTAGATCCGATCTTCGTGAAATTATGTAGGCAAGTAGTTCATTTCAATACAATTTTTAAGTTCGAATATGAGCTGAATCGGTCCAGGGGTTGTGAAGATATAGAGGTCGCGAGGTCTCAGTTCGGCGCGATATAAGTATAGATATAGATATACTTAGATATAGGCACATGCCAGGTTAAATTGCAGGATCTGTTATAGTTTCCGAGTTCTGTTTTGTTTATTTTTTGTGCTTCTTCTAAAAACCTCCTTTTTTGCGACATGACATTATATTTTAGATTTAACATCAATTGAATGAAGATGAGCGACCAGAACCACTAGAGGTGAAATGTGTAAAAACATGTGAACATTATGTGATCTCCAAGTCGCCTGCCAAGCATAGGGATTATAACAACCATAGCCCCAATAGGGGTGAGGCTTCGTCTAGTAGTGTGGACGTCTAAGAGCTGATAAAAAGGTAGAGGATGATGATATAAAGATTAACAAGAATGTATAGTACCTAAGTATCATAATTATATATCGTATATTTTAATAGCAGTATTACGGTGAGCGCAAGTATTCCTACCGTCCACCTCGTACCGAGTCCGGTTGTTCCTATCGGGGCCGAGGTACCGGCAGCGCTCGTGTCGGCAGCGCAGCGCGGGCTCCTGCGCCGCCGAGCGCGCCACCACCAGCGCCGCCAGCAGCGCCCACGTCACAGCGCACATGTCGCGGGCACACGCGCGACTCGCGACACTACTGTCGACACTCTCGAAGTGAAACACCGCTCGCTCAGGTTTTGTGAAAAGGAAAACCACCAGCTGGGCTATTATGTAATTTGTAAAGTCGCTACCAATAATTATGTATGGAGATATGTAAAAGCTTAGGTATAAACTTGTTGACCGAGCGAAGCGAAGGTCTCAGAGTTTTCTGGGTCAAATCGGCATTTGTATGTACGTTTGTATGTTTTGTGTGTTTGTTTGTATATTGTCCGATGATAACTTGCGAACAGTTGATCCGATCTTGGGAGCCATTCACTTGTGTGCACAGACATAGCTTGCGTATGTAGGTGGTGCTAGCAGTCATATTGTTAGGAGTGTCAGATGTGGTATAACATTCACATGCGTGCTGCTTAAGGTCCTTTTCAGCCTAAGTTTTCAATTATAATTCTTAAAGTATCCAAGTAGAAAAAATATACATAGGCTTCTGAAGACTCTTATCTAGTCAACAGTTCATGCCAGTACACGACATGAATTACTTCGCTCGATAGAAAAAAAAATTGAAAGTAGAACGTTTTTGGAATTCTTTTTGGAACTGTGATTTCTGTACATCAGAACTCTTACTTCCTACATGGTTAGCTAAAGTCAGTAATAAAATTAGCTGAGAGCGTTTTTCGAAGCTCGAACGCGTGCAAGCGCGTCCGCAGGTGTGAAAAACGCCTAAAGGTGCGCAGGATCGCAAGTCGCAAAGTTCCGTTAGTCCAGCGGGCGATGGTTGTTATCGTACGAAAACAACTCCTTTGTCTGTTTGTTGTTTCTTTTTGTCCTTTGTTCGTAGAAATACCAATTTATTATAATTAAAATACCCTACTGGCAGTAACCACGGAAATATACACTGTGCCCATTACATTCGAGGTGATCTTTGCATTAGAGCCAACGGCTTATGGCGGGAGCGGAGCGAAGCAGGGTGAATGCGAGCTATTTAGTTAAGTAGATATTTTCAGGGTTCCGTACCCAAGGGGCAAAACGGAGCCTAAATCAGATTAACTCTGCTGTCTGTCCGTCCAAATGTCGCGGGTTTGTAGCCCGCAAACGGAATGAGTAACAGAGCCGTTTTGTGCAAAATTAAGACACAAAGCAGAATCTTAGATAATATTGGAAATTCCATTAAAATATTTTTAGAGCAAAAAAAAAAATAAAGTTTTATTCCCCACGCAGATGAATGTCAAATGAATGTCAAAATGTCAAAAATCAGTCAGGGGAAACCTCTCTGTCTATCTGTCTTTCTGCAGACCTAGCACGGGCGCTTTAATGGCGATAAATTTATGTCCACCCGTTTTGTCTTCGCGGCAACGTGACATATCTAGAATATGGATACATCCGTCTCGTTCTCGCGGGATAAATATGGTGGATAAAATGTGATCCCGGCGCCCGTGCTAGGCCCGCTGTGTGGGTGTTTGTCGCGTTATCACGGTTATACAGCTGATCGGATCAAGCTGAATTTTTGCATAGATATAGCTTAAGGGTTCCGACCCCCGACGGACAAAGGATTTCTTTTATTGGTCCACGCGAATAAAGTCGCGGGTAACAGCTAATAGTAAAAATATAATTTAGTCGATAGATAGGTACGAGTCGGGTGACATTCACAGAGTCGGGAAAACGATGGAACTAAGGAACTTGGAAATAAACTTTATACAGGGTTATAAGGAAAAGTTATGCTAAGCCGAAAAGGGCTTGTAGTACTCATCATTATGTACAACTTTTACTATGGGACCAACACTGAAATCGAGAAAAAAAAATCTGCTGTTCCATAGAAAAATGTCAATGACACTCGACAAAATGTATGGAACAGATGTTTTTTTTGCTGTACTATATGCCGTTTTCGGGCGGTCACTTGCCGATGGGCGGCACATTTATGTCTTTAAGCTTTTTGAGATTCCTGACGATTTCCTAATAATTTTTTCTTCATCGCTTCTGAGCGGCATCTAAATCTGCACATAATTGATTTAAGTGCTAAATAAGTCATTGATGCAGTGCCGAGGATCGAACCGATTGCCGTTACAGTGTGAAACGCACATGCTACCGCTCGGCCACTGTCGCTCTACCTTACAATATGCGACGAGGTTACGTACCTACCTACGGTTGGTATTTATATAATTATAATAACAATTTAATAAGAATTTTATCAGAACTCATTATTCCCGGAGCGAGATAAAATTGAAACGAGTAAACAAGTCAAATACGTAATATTATAAAGGTATTTATTGTTAACAGGATAACATTAGGTAATGTAAATACTAAGATCATCGACCTCGGTAGCGTTCCCAACAGTGGACATGGGAAAGACGAATATCACGTCAAATGTCCATGTTGTAGTCGGTGGGACAGAATTACCTAACTAATAAATAACTAGTAGTTCGCGCCGAACTGAGACCTCGCGATCCCTATATCTTCATAACCCCTGGACCGATTCAGCTCATATTCGAACTAAAAAATTGTATTGAAATGAACTACTTGCCTACAATTTCATGAAGATAAGATCAACGGTTCACAAGTTACCATCGGACAAGTATAAACTCTGAGACCTTCGCTTCGCTCGGTCAATAACGGATTTTATAAAAGCTCGTCAGGTAACATATTTTTTTCCACAAAAACTTATTCATGTGAAGCACGTAAAATCAACCGTTTTTAGGGTTCCGTAGTACTACAAGGAACCCTTATAAGTTCGTCATGTCCGTCTGTCTGTCTGTCTGTCTGCTTGTCTGAATACTTTGCAGCCTTATAACTTCCAAAGTTATAAACTTAGATGCATGAAATTTTGCAAAATAATAGTCTCAGTATAGACCTACAGTTTCAATGAATTTTTTTTTTTTGTGTAAATTAAGAGTAGCTCCAACACAGGTAGGCGGTAAAAAAAAATTTCGCTGCACCCCACCATGTTGGGTGTCGTTGAACAGGTCTTTGTAAGGTGAACATTTTGAAAGATTAAAAAAAACATAATTTCATATAAATGGGGTGACTGTCATACATGTAAAGTGGGGATAAAATAAAATTTCTCCTATCCCCCACATGGGGGGTTCAATCATCATTGAATAGGTCTTTTGAAATGATGTTGCGCTTGTGAAATATGGGCCGACAAAGTTGCTTGCAATGTGTCCCCCCTCCCTGCCATTTCTAAACTATGCATCTCAGAAGCTTGTTATCTTCCACGTTGATAGACCTTAGTAAAAGCTTTTTTTTATAATTATTTTGGGCAACAACTGATAATAACTTTTTGAGATAAGCTGAAAAAACGAAATAATTACTTCAAGCATCCTACGCGGACCGAACCGTATCGCCGTATCCAGCCGCGCTGGAGATGGACGAGCAGCTGCGCCGCTACGTCGCCACCCACACGTACCTGCGCTGGAGTAAGCCCTGGTTTTGAGACAAGCTGACGGTGGCTCTGATGAGGCCGCACGCGCCCCCCACCCCAGTGCCCGCTGGAGTTACTTACTGTCCGTGCCTGCTCGAACTATCACTGAGACGAATACTTCAGTTTTATAGTTCACTTAACTTAACTAACACTTAACTGCAAGTCAAAATATTGTAGCATCCTACAAAAAACTTTGACTTAGCCCAAAGTAACTTTATCACTTTACACCCGGGTCAAAAGACGGGGGACTCGTGCTATTTGACAATCGACAGCTAACAATAATCAGTGAAGATACTCGGTCATTAGACTGGAGGCTGGTGACACGCTGTATTTCTCAAATGTATGATTTGCATCAGACATGGAGCTAAATAGCACAACAAGGCATGTAAGCTTGGAAGCGTTGACGAAGATGATGATGAGAAGGTGAAGCGGAAGTAGGCAGCGAAGGAAAAGTCCAGAGTGTGGGATAGAAAAGAGTAATTTAATCCCAACACACGAAATATATAGAACAGTAGAATGCGTAAGCGCGCGGTGCAGTATAGAAGGTGCACAAAGAGGCGCGGGCTTCGCGCGCCGTAGCCAAATAACGACTGGTGGCGCAGGCGGCGGCGGCGGCCGGTCGGCGAGCGGCCGCTGCGCCCTAACGGTAAATAGGCATAGTAGGAGCGCGCGCGCGGCGATGCCTGCGTGAATATAAATAACATTCATATTTAGTGTACTGAATGTATGAAGTATGTGTGAGTCATGTGTGTGAGATTGTAATTCGATACGTAAATATATAATGACATTAAATATAATAAATGTTTGTATTGTGTAAATAAATAAGTAAAATAAACTAATTAATATAAAATATATGTTGTAGGGTCACCTACAGTAAGTTGTTTTATTTGGTTCTATGTCTGAGTCATATCTTATACTCCGAATCACCAATCGGTATTCGTTGAAGGTCATACAAGTATATGCGCCGACCACGACACACCCGGACGATGAGGTAGAGGCTTTGTATGAGGGGATATCCGAGGTGATACATACCTCCGAAACTCACTTCACCGTTGTTATGGGGGATTTTAACGCGAAGGTGGGCTCACGGAACGTCGATGAGTTGAGAGTGGGATTGTATGGATACGGGCAGCGGAATCGGAGGGGCCAGCGGTTGGTCGACTTCATGGAAAGGGAGGATCTCTATTTGATGAACTCCTTTTTCCAGAAGCGACCATCCAGGAAGTGGACGTGGATAAGCTCCGATGGTTCAACCAGAAATAAGATAGACGTCATCATGACTACCAAGAAGCGAATATTCAGTGATGTCTCCGTGATCGCCAAGGTAAAAACCGGTAGCGATCACCGCATTGTCAGAGGCACATTGAATATCAATGTCAAGCTTGAAAGGCCACGTCTACGCTCCGTCCTGGTCCTGCCCAAATCCAGAACCCCGAAAACTTTCAACTCGAACTGCACAATCGCTTCCAGAGCCTAGCCGAATGCGAGACTGTGGACGAGTTAAACAATTGGTTGGTGGAAGTTGGTGGGGTCCAAGTTCTTTAAGACCCCACGCCGGAAAAAACCTCAAAAGCTCTCAGACAGAACCATTAATGGAAGTCCGGACTGAGATGAGACTGTAATCTTCAGCTGACATGTCGGAATATGGCAAGCTAAATAGGCGAATCTCGAAATCAATGCGACACGACTTGCGATCCTATAATACAAGCTGTATTAAAGACGCAATTGAGCGGAATCAGGGCTCCAAAGTGTTCGCGAAGAATTCGTCTATCGGCCAAAGCCAAATGACGAAGCTAAAGACCGAGAACGGCAGTATCATTTTGTCTATCATTTCATATTTCGTCGAAGATTCTGAGAGAGCTCGAGAGGTTTTACGGACAGTTGTACACCTCGACACGAAAACCCATTGTCAGAAGAGCTCAGGACTCCAGAGCCGAACTGACCCGACACTACACCGAGGACATCCCAGACATCAGCCTGCACGAGATTAGAATGGCTCTCGAGCAGCTTAAAAACAACAAGGCGCCGGGTGATGACGGAATAACGACTGAGCTTCTGAGAGCGGTACTTTTAGTCCTTCAGAAGTTATTTAATTCCGTCATACTCGAGGGAACTACGCCAGAAGCATGGCACAGGAGTGTGGTGGTGTTGTTACCTACAATGGCTAACCTGAAAAAAACATTTTATATGAGTGGAGTACATTACGTTGGCCCCATGAAAATGAGAACTTAAGAAGGAAGAGGTCTTAAAACACTACAGCATCATAATAGACTGTAGTAACCGTGTACCGTCTCTAAGTGTTTTGGGTGGTATGCGTGCATTTAGAGGTACTTGCTCACTTGCATTCAGGAGATTAGGGTGCGACAATCGATACAATATTGACTGATGGGGTATTTCTCCCAAAAAGACGGGAAGTTTGCTGCGGCGCTATTTATCGGCCGATTTTGATAATAATTGGCATAACCTTTCGGCACTCAATTCTAACAAGAATTTCGAATATTAGCAAAATCGGTGAAGAGGTTGTCAGGATAATTAAGAACGTGAGAGGAAATTGAGATTGTGCAAAAAAAGTTTGTGCTCACGAGCTCTACTGTTCTCAGAACTACTAGATAACAATTTAGAATTTAGTAGGTGCATACAATTTTAATTGGCATGTTTACTGGGTTTTGCCGGCACGCGGCGCGGCGCGGCCGGCGGGACTTTTAAGTTCAGATAAAATAATTATATTTATATAGCACTCTTACATATTATTGATTAACTTGATACCTAACATCATTACATCCTCTTATTTATATTATATCTAGTTGTTCCCCGCGACTAGGATCGCGTCTACAAAAAAAAGTATCCTATAAAAAATAATCTGCTGTTCCATAGAAAAATGTCAATGACACTCGACAAAATGTATGGAACAGCTGATTATTTTTCTCGATTTCAGGCTTGGACCCACAGTAAAAGTTGTTCATAATGATGAGTACTATGAGCCCTTTTCGGGCGGTCACTTGCCGATGGGCGACATTGCATAAATACTTATAACCAAAATATGAACACATATTGGCGCAACGCAATTCGAATTGCTTGTTATTTGGTATTTCTTAATGTCTTATACATAACAAGTATACACAATACGTATCGTATACATAATTAACTTATCATAATGTATTTTCCGTAATTGCATCATTGCCTTGATATTGTCATCTCAATGCAACTCCTCAAATATTATAGGTATACATATAGCGATTTTGGTAACTTACAAGTCGAGCATTTGCATTCAGAAAGTATCATTTGGTGAAGTGGAACTGATGAAGAAGACCACAGATGGCTATCGGAACTCCACAATGATATTAACTAGTAGTTCGCGGCGAACTGAGACCTCGCGATCCCTATATCTTCACAACCCCTGGACTGATGCACCTCATATTCGAACTTAAAAATTGTAAATGAACTAGATGCCTACAAAATTTCACGAAGTTCTGATCAACGGTTCGCAAGATATCATCGGATAAATATACACACAAACATACATACAAATGCTGATTTGTCCCAGTAAACTCTGAGACCTTCGCTTCGCTCGGTCAAATATTTCACGAATAGCACCACAAATATTCGATAACATTACATTTTGAATTGCAAAATCGGTAGTAAATTAGCGACATCTAACGTCGATGAAAAAATACCTTGGTATCCACACAAAGATACAGAGGGCGACAGCGGTGAGTTCCGATGTGGTCCGATGTGGTCCGATGTTGGTCTGATGTTCCGATGTGATTAAGAGGAACTATAGTTTTTTTTAAATATATTTACAGTATTGCTCCACGGACTCCGGGGTCCGTGCCATTTATCAAGTTTTACAAATATTTTATCAACTAAAACGGAATATAAAAACTAAAGACTTTACAAAAGGAATATACCAACGAATATGCTAATAAAGAGCTAAGTGCTATTATAGATTTGCGTATAACTATAGTTTTTAACAACCTTAATTGCAAGTTATATAAGTATATTTTTGACCGAGCGAAGCGAAGGTCTTAGAGTTTACTGGGAGAAATCGGCATTTGTTTATATGTAGTATGTTTGTGTGTATATTTGTCCGATGATAACTTGCGAACCGTTGATCCGATCTTCAGGAAAATTTTGTAGGTAAGTAGTTCATTTTAATACAATTTTTAAGTTCGAATATGAGCTGAATCGGTCCAGGGGTTGTGAAGATATAGGGGTCGCAAGGTCTCAGTTCGGTGCGAACTACTAGTTAATAAATATACAATACAAAAATCCACCTTGCGAAGTGGAATCGCTATCCGCTTCTGATTAAACCGCTGCGCGTGCGCAGGCTACATAGATGCGCAGGAGTACTGCGCATGCGCCAGGCAATCTTTTCTTTGATTATAAGATTAAACTAAGCATGATTGTAGATTTTTTGTAATACTCATAGTAATAAACAGTTATTTTTATTATTTTATATGTCGCTACGTGTTTCGAATTGCGAAAATATGCGTAATCAAAAAATAATAGACATCATTTCAACTTGTTGATCTGCACCAGAATCCCAACTAACTAACTAACCAACAGCTAACTGTCTATCGTGCGTGTTACGGAGAAAAAACGCTAGATGGCGCTGTTTCCCATATTAATTAAGATGTTATATTCTGTCAGTCCTTACAAAACGTCAAAAAATGCACAAAAATAGATCAACGCCACCTAGCGAACTATTAGAAGTGACTTTGTCTCCGTCTGGATGTTTGTCACGTCATCACGCCTGAACGGATCTTGTATATCACAAGGACGGACATAGGATACTTTTTTATTTCCACGCGGACGAAGTCGTAGGTAACAACTAGTATCTAATATCTAAGAAAGCAAAATGTTTGTTTGTTCGATCGAATTAGAGATGACACGGTGATGGAGGCCCGCAGCTGGCCGGGGAAAAAGGTGTACGAGAAAAAAAGACTATTGTTCTGTAACATTTTTGTTGTAAGTGTTGCGTGTACAGAGCACTAACGCTCACTAAAAAAGCCGCAAACTTCTTCATGCGGCGGCGTCGTGTCGCTACACTACGCCGCCGCATGAATCGCCCTCTTCCCTCCAATATTGTTGAGGAGAGCAATTCAAAATTCCATTCCATGATGACCAGTTAGCTTTATGCATCACTATGAGTTCGCGGACACAGCGATCGATGATGCTTAAGCATCCGTGTCAGTGATTAGTCAAGTAGGCGCAGGGCTTAGCTCCAGATTGTGCTCGGCCAGCGGGGGCGTTGGGGCGGGCACTGGGGTGCGAGGCGCGCGCGGCCTCGGCAGCGCCACCGCCAGCTTGTCCCAGAACCAGGGCTCGCCCCAGCGCAGGTACGTGTGGGTGGCGACGTAGCGGCGCAGCTGCTCGTCCATCTCCAGCTCGGCCGGCTCCTCCAGCAGCACCACTATGAGCCGCGGGCGCGCGTCCAGCATCGCCGCCGTGTGCGCCTCGCGGAACTCGGCGCGCGCCCACGTGCTCGCCAGGAAGTGCCGCGACACGAGCGCCACCGTGCGCCGCGACTCGCGCACCGACTCCACCACCTGCTCGGATATGAAGCGCCCTGGAGTCCAGTCGCGGTAGTGCAGGCATACCCGGTAGGTCGGCTCGAGCCGCGTGAGCATCTCGAGCATCACTGTCTCGTCTTTGTGAGAGAAGGTCACGAACGCGTCGTAGCAGCGCCCCTCGTCCTCTGCTGGCTCGGCGGCGCGCCACACGAAGCCCCACCGGTGCAGCACCGCCTGCACGAAGAACCGCCGCTCGCGGGACGCGAGGCTCGCCACGGTGGCAAGTGCGAGAACGAGAAGCGAAACGAGCCCACCCACGAGCCAGGTGTTGAGCAACGCTGCTGGTGGCTTGGCGGGCGGACACTCCACAATGGGGGTCTCGTCCAACGGACTGGCATCACTACAGGTGGCGTTGCTCAGATCGGTTTGTGTTGCGTTGCGGGCGTGCAGCGCGCGCAGCAGCGGCGCAGCCTGACACGAGCACTCGAGCGGGTTGCCGGCGAGAAACAGGGTGCCGTTAATGTCGCCGAGTCTTCTTGCTGTCTCTTCGTCCACTACGCTCAGAAGGTTGTTGCGCAAGTCTAGTCCCTGAAACAGAATACCACGATCGATAAACTGGTGTGAAACATTCCATCATTTTAAAATAAGTATCTAAAGAAATATTTACTGACCATAATGTTGCGCGGGAGGTCGTCTGTTTGCAGGACAGCGATGCGGTTGTGCGCCAGCAGCAGCTCGTAGCGTCGCCCTGTGGAGTAGTCCCGGGGGCGCGGCACACTGTAGAGCTCGGCGTGCTCGCAGCGCACTCGTACCAGCCTCGGATCTTGGTCCGGGTCGTCGGCGGCCCACATGGAGCACTCGCACGCGGCCGGCAGCTCGGCCGCCGCACACTCCTCGGGCCGCGCGCACACCATGTCCTCCGGCGGCATGTCACGCAGCAGACGGCCGTCAGTGCAGGGCAGTCCACCTAAATGTTCTAGTGCAGGAAGGGTCAGGTCGAGCGCACGCCGCGTCCAGTACATCCGACAGTCACAATCCAGTTGCAGCTGGAAGTGATTGCGGTAGGAGAAGCGCATGGAAGCGCTGCCTGACAGTTTGCTCGCTGCTTTGTAGTCATCGCGCGTCATCTGCACCGTAGTCACTGACGAGTCCCACACTACCACCTGCGCCTTCACGGTCCGCGTGAACTGAAGTTCCTCGAACTGTCAACGAAAAAGATCACGTCTAGAGTCGACTGGTGGACAGTGAAATAAACCTTTGTAAAACGGAACATTGCGAGGGCTCAGTTCGTGGCCAAATACAAGTTGTAATAATAAGTCAGCTGAGCGATGTCAAGATTACAATTATTGACCGAGCGAAGCGAAGGTCTCACGAGGTCTCGAAGGTATATTTGTATGTTTGTGTGTATATTTGTCCGATGCGAACTTGCGAACCGTCGATCCGATCTTCATGAAATTTTGTGGGCAATTAGTTTATTTCAATACAATTTTTAAGTTCGAATATGAGCTGAATCGGTCCAGGGGTTGTGAAGATATAGGGGTCGTGAGGTCTCAGTTCGCCGCGAACTTCTAGTTAATAGATACACTATGGTAGGGGATAAACCTACCATCTCAGCAATCTGAGAATAGTGCTGTGGGCTGTATTATTATTAAGTTTATTTATGCTACCACTTAAGTGTTAATTTTATAATATGGCTGTTTGCTTTTCCTTAATAAATAAATAAAATAAACCGTGAGTCATCACTTGCTAGTTGCTAGTACCTACATAAAATTCAACGTCAACTCACCGACAGCTTGGACACTCCAGTGAAGCCCAGCTCCAGCGTCTCGAGAAGCAACATATCATGTCGCCAGTCGCGACAGATCTGATTCACGCCTGTATCGTCCAACAGCAGTTTTCTCAGTTTGGTCATGTTGCGTATTGGCGAATAACCTGTAAATCGAGATTGACTGGTGAGATACTTTTGAATTCCGCTCGTAGGACGAATAACTTTCGAATCAAGGTTGTCGCAAATGTCAAAACGCGAACCTGACACGGGTTCGCCATTTTCGCGTTTTGCCATTTTGAAAACTTGATTTCACTCACCGTCCGTCCCGCAGATGTCAGCGAGGCGCGGGTTGTTTCGGAGGTTAAGTTCGGTGAGCTGCTCGAGTGGCGCTAGTGCGTTCATCACATCGATATTCAACTTGTTTGAGGACAGGTCCAACTCCCGAACCTGTCGCGCCACACTAAACGTACCACTGAAAAGAAAACATCAGTTGAGACGAGTTGTCTCTAAGTCGAGGATCGTTCCGAGAGCGCTCTGCTTATTACCTGGGCAGCGATTGTAGGTGGTTGCCGTCCAACTGAAGCGTACTGAGATTAGGCGAGTAGTCAAGTAGCCCCTCCGGCAGCGTCACGAGTGCTCCGTCCCTGAACGCGAGATGTTTGAGTGCGCTCGAGCTTAGCAATAGTTTGGGCGGTAGTGTGGTCAGATGATGCGCCCAGGTAATGGCGAGCACCTCCAGGCGCGAGCAGCTCACCAGCCAGTCGTCCGGCAGAGCAGTCACTGCGATCTGCGTCAGTTGCAGTTCAAGCAGTGAGTTGCAGCGTGACAGCGACGCCAGATGGGGTTTGTTCCATCCGGTCAACGAAAGCAGCTCAAGCGTGGGTGTCATAGGCAGCCACTCGATCCTTTTTATGTGGCTTATGTGGAGCTCTCGGAGCGAGGGCGGCAAGACCAGCTCGTTGACAGGCATCACCATGTTCCATATCTTCAGCGTGTGCAGACCCTGCAGCGGCGTTAGAAAGCCGCGCTCAGGGCTCAGGTCCGTGTTCCCTACCCAGAAGACCTTCAGTTGCACGAGGCGTTCAAGGCTAACAAAGTGCTTGTTAGTGAGCGGTGGCGTAGCCGGCAGGTTCAAGAGCGAGAGATTGCCGCCGGGCGCGTCCAGCACAACGTTGAGCGCGGTGAGTGTGTCCGCCAGAGAGCCAGTGGCCGGCAGAGGACAGCTCACCAACTCCAAGTACGACACGCGCAACGCAAGTTCTGCGCTTGGCAAGGCGGGGGACTCCAGAACGTCGTTTTCATCACATATAATTATTAGTCGGCTCATATTATGACGAATCGTTATCTCTTTATCTGCAAATAGTAAATAATTTTACGAATAGAATCACGCGAAGACGTCTCACAAGCTAAGAAAATAAATAAGAAGCTAAGCAAGCGTCCAATTAAGCCGTAAAAAAATATAAATCGAAATATCGAGGGACAGGACAAACTCAGGGTGAAATCCCGGTGTTGTGAAATCCCTGGTGATTCCAATATTTCACGGCAGTAAATCCAACTGTATTGATTTGACACTGAAATGTTTTAGGGACAGTAAGTGATTAGGGAAATGTTATTTTGCTTTTTATAGATTCAATCTATTGAAATAAGGTTGTTATAACTGTATTTAGAAAAACTAACTACCAAAACATTTAATCCTCTCTGTTATCATTTTATTAACAAAATAAAATCAAGTTATATAAGTAACTTAATTGCCCCAGACACAGCCATTGTTGTGAGACAAAAGTATACAATAAAATACACCCCTTTTGTTGTGTGTTGTACTTACCTATGGTTTATTTTTGTCTGCTAAATTTAATTGATTGATTTTTACCTCTTCAGAGGACCTTGACCTTTTGATTTTAGGAAAATCCCGAGACATGCCTTTTTTTTTATTAGTACGTAAACCGAGTTGCATTAAAACATATATTATTTCCTTAAAAACTTTGTGGGTTTTACCCCATTAGAGGTGAAATTTCGCAAAACCCCTTCTTATTGTTCATTGACCGAGCGAAGCGAAGGTCTCAGAGTTTACTGGGACAAATCGGCATTTGTATGTATGTTTGTATGTTTGTGTATGAACCGTTCATCCGATCTTCATGAAATTTTGTAAGCAAGTAATTCATTTCAATACAACTTTTAAGTTCGAATATGAGCTGAATCGATCGAGGGGTTGTGAAGATATAGGGGTCGCGAGGTCTCAGTTCGCCGTGAACTACTAGTCTAGACCATTTGACGAGTATTGGGAATCTATACCATAAGCGGTTTGGTCTGTGCGTTGATACCTAGAAAAGGGCTAGCTTTCATTTATATGAGTAGACAACCTGTTACAAGCCTGCGCCTACAAAAAAATATAAGTACCCTATGTCCGTCTCCGACCCTTAA
Organism: Apocheima hispidaria; assembly: GCA_947579745.1. Classification (NCBI taxonomy): domain Eukaryota; kingdom Metazoa; phylum Arthropoda; class Insecta; order Lepidoptera; family Geometridae; genus Apocheima; species Apocheima hispidaria. Next base: position 3,989,043 of record OX388172.1, on the reverse strand, counting down.
GCTCTAAGGTATATATGCTAACCTTCAGCTCGATCCGCTCAGTCTTAAGCGGTGATTACCGGACAAACACCCAGACAAAGAGACATAGACAGAGTTACTTTCGTAATTCGTGCGTCGATTGTGAAACAAGAATTCGATAGATGGATATAACTAGTAATTAAAGACTTTATTACTCTTACTTTAGGGGTTGAAATTCAATAGCTTCGTGCCTATTATTTTTATTTGGTCATTGTATATTAAAAATAACTTGTTAAGAGCATGTCGGGCCATGCTCAGTAAGGTTCCGTAGGCGCGTAGGAAGTTCGGTATTTATCTGTTTTTACCGCATATCTCAAGGAGTCACTATCAGAAATAATATTAAAATATATTTTTTACTAAGATCTATCAACATGGAAGATAACAAGTTTCTGAGATGCATAGTTTAGAACGGCACGGAGCGGAGGGAGGACACACTGCGAGCAACTTTGTCGGCCCATATTTCGCAAACGGTACGTCTGATAAAAAAAAATGCTACAGGAAACCTAACCTTCATTTTAAAAGACCTATTCTATGATACCAAACATGAGGGGGACATGCGAATTTTTTTTTTATTCCCTTACTTCACATATAAAATTTACTATTAACCCTATTGTTAACACTAGTAGTTCGCGGCGAACTGAGACCTCGCGATCCCTATATCTTCACAACCCCTCGATCGATTCAGCTCATATTCGAACTTATTTTTTTTATTGAAATGAACTACTTGCCTACAAAATTTCATGAAGATCGGATCAACGGTTCGCAAGTTATCATCGGACAAATATACACACAAACATACAAACATACATACAAAAGCCGATTTGTCCCAGTAAACTCTGAGACCTTCGCTTCGCTTGGTCAATAATAGCCACCCTATTAATATTAAGTTATGATTTTTTTATTCTTTTATAATTATTTTTATTTTATTTTATTTAAACTATAGGTCTATACTTAGACTATCGTTGTGCAAAATTTCATTAAAGTAAGTTTATAACTTCGGAAGTTATAAGACTGTAAAGGATTCAGACGGACAGACATACAGACGGACATGTCGAACTTATAAGGATTCCATGTAGTACTACGGAATCCTAATTAGTGTTGGCGACAATTTATTAAAAAGTAAACAAAACCAAAATATCGTATAATGCAGTTATAGTGTTTTCTGAGTGCGGATAGTCCTACCTTCAACCTCGTAGCTGTTGTAGTAGCCACCGCCGAGGTACCGGCAGCGCTCGTGTCGGCAGCGCAGCGCGGGCTCCGGCGCCACCTCCTGTGCCGCCGAGCGCGCCACCACCAGCGCCGCCAGCAGCGCCCACGGCACAGCGCACATGTCGGCGGGCACACGCGCGCGACTCGCCAGTCGCGACACAACTGGACACTCTCGAACTCGACGGACGGGAAAACCAACGGCCGCGATATCGTCTATACCTATTTACTTATCCATATACTTAGAAATATAATTATGGGATACGATTTACAACCATGTAGGTTTTTTGTAACTTTGTAGTAATATAACAAGAAAGTAAACTGCAATTTATCAATCAATCGAGAAACGTGCCAAGAGAATCGGGGAGTGTGCTTCGGATTTGCATGATCTAATTCCCCCCCGCCCATTCTTCTATCGGACAGCCAGGACCTCGAAAAAGCGACACCGTTTCATTGTAGATATACCAAAAACTCGTACGAAACGGTTTCGATTCCACATTATTTATTCGAATTGCTAAACAGTGGAATGCGGTGCCCGAGCGGGTTTTCCTGATAATTATAATCTGGGTGTCTTCAAGTCGCGAGTGAATCGGTTTCTTCTAGGCAAGCGTGCTCCATCGTAGGCTGCATCCTCGTTTGACATCAGACGTGATGGCAGTCAAAGGCAAGCCTATAAATAACAAATCATATATAAAAAAATTGATTTCTTTGTAGAAAGAAATACTTCTGGAACTACTGCACCTATTCTTAAAATTCTCTCACTGGTAAGATATCGCTACACTACCCCTGATTGCCATAGACATATTGTGTTTAAAGCGCGGGTGAAGCCGCGGGAAAACAAACAAATACAAATAATTTTATTTGACATAAATAAAATTGTACACTGAACGGACTTGAATAAAATTTGGTATGGATATAGCTTACACAGTAGATTAACACATATGCAATTTTTTATCCCGAAAAAATGTTCAGTTTATGTAAAATAGCGGGTGCAACCGCAGGGCACAACTAGTACAAATAAAAACTAGAAGATAGTTGACCGAGCGAAGCGAAGGTCTCAGAGTTTACTGGGACAAATCGGCATTTGTATGTATGTTTGTGTGTATATTTGTCCGATGATAGCTTGCGAACCATTGATCCGATCTGCATGAAAGTTGTAGTTGCAATTGTAGGCAAGTAGTTCATTTCAATACAATTTTTAAGTTCAAATATGAGCTGAATCGGTTCAGGGATTGTGAAGATATAGGGATCGCGAGGTCTCAGTTCGGCGCGAACTACTAGTATTAGTAATATGCGACTTACAAGTTGCCTCTAGCCTGGCGGAACTGGCGACATAAAATTTTTCACGTAACCGGTATTATAACTGGTACTCCTGCGTACTTCTACGTCTATCTCAGTTTGACCTCACGACCTTTATATCTTCGAAACCGCTTGACCAATTGTGCTCATATTCGAAATTCTTGATTATTGCATATTGTTATCAAAATCGGTAAGTAGTCTGGTCTTTCCAAAATAACAAGATTACGCTAGTATACATTCATCTATGAACAAGATAATGACGGTGACATCTCTCTACTGTTATCGCCTCTTTGCGTTACCTATATTTTAGCTGAAACACATTAGCGCCATCTATAGTATCTTGTTGATTTATATAATAAGTATAGTTTTGACTATTGACTTATACCGATTAAAGTTTTGCGTAGAGGGCGCTGGCGTAGCACCATCAACCAATAGAGAACCGTTTACCTAAAAAGTAGTCTTGGAGGGGGGATCGGGCGGGTGTTGGTGCTAGGCTGGCGAATCGGTCACTTTGGATTTGGTTTTTAAAAGAGTAAGACGTCGATCTAAATATTAACATATAGAATAGATAGATAGATATAAATAAAGATAAAATATTGAAGTAAGTCTGTACGAGTGATAAAGAGGATATTATATTTCTAGTTACATTAATGAGTCTTTTCTATCCTATGTTTGAGGTTTATTACATCAGAAGCGGGATTGAATAAAAAAACACGCCATGCAGCAAGCCGAAACGTCGCAAAGATAAGCGCTGAAGCTCCACTAGATCGAGCTCGGGGCACTGGCCCAGTCACGTGATCTCATCAAGCACCAGTGCGGATGCAGTGCGGCAGGACCGATTTTGATGATTTATTTTTGTTGTGTTCGTAATTGTGAGGACAAGAGTTTAGTTTAGCGAGACCGAAGGCCGAGATTCGCGGGCATCGGCTAGTTATCTATAATAGTCAGGTCCTTTGGTGACAAAAATATTTGCACAAATACTGAAGCTTTAGGTATTGACGATTTAGTACCGTTTCCAAATGGGTAAACAATATGTCAACCATAGATGTGTACATTTCCGGCCACTACCATCTAATCATATTAATAAAAGTTGACACTTAAGGTGCATCGTTACCCTCATCGCGCGAAATTCAAATTTTCTTGAGTTTTTTGTCAATTACAGCTTAATTACTCGTCGTGGATTTATCGAAACCAATTTTGCGCCAATAATAAGTTGTTTTAAGAAATTACGGTTAAAATGATGACCTAAATAACATTGGTTTAGCTATAAGTTTCAATAAGTTGATTTTCATCTTGGTTTTTGGTTTAGTGGGAAATGTACTTATACTAGCTTTCAACTTGAAATTTTGATTGGTGTAATTTCTTGAAACAATCTATTTATTATCGCAAAATTAGTTTTCATGAACCTACGATGAGTAATTAAGCTGTAATTGACATAAAACGCAAGAAAATTTGAATTTCGCGCGCTGAGCGAAACGTTGCATCTTCAGAAAACTGTAGGCGACTAGTTGCTATCCGTACAGTTTCAAAATCCAGGTATTTGTAAAATTAGAGAATTATTAAGTCAGGAGATGCCGAGCCACATGATGTATAAAGTATATCGTAGAACCAAGTATGACAGATGTTACTTAATGACTGTACATAAATTTACAAAATTTGTGGTTATCACGCCTGTTTGCAACATAAAAATTCAGGTAGTTGTAAATGAACGAGACTAATTTGTGATGCGGGTACTGTTTTAGATCTCGTTTGTTTGTCAAGTTTTACAGTGACAGAAATATTCGGCGCCACACGTCATTGGAAAAGCTGTTATTCGTTCGAATGGTAAAGTAGTGGAGCGTTATAATCTGAACGACCCTCGACGACCAAAATATGGGATCATATATCGGACATAGTTACAACAAGGTATTAACAGTTCAGTTTCTTCTGGTATAGACTGCAAACGGGCTCTAATAAGTTTGTAGATGACAATAATGAAATTAGTGCCATTGAATCCACCTGCAAAGATGAATTAAGGATGTCAGGTATCAAATGAATTATTATTTATTTGTTTTGGGTAAATTTACTTTAAAATGTCAAGATTTGATCCAATGTTGTTAATATCTTACCTATCTGGCGAGTGCATTGCTTCGGACACCAGAGTATTTGAGATGATAGATGAAGTAATGGATATCATGGCAGTTTGATCATGAACATTACAGCATGTTAAAACAGTGACGCGAAGTTTCGTACCTAGGGTTGGCCTAAGAGTGTAACGGCTAGGGAAGGTTTTGTGTTGACGAGAACATGAAACTGCGTACCTAGCGTTGCCAGGCGGCCTCCCGCTAGGGAAAACTTTAAATCATAGCATTGTTTCGAGTCTGAACTAAGATTTGTAGTCGCGTACCTTGTGTTGCGACAATGTGGCAGCGTAACAGCTTGAAAAAACTACTTATCTTAGTTTAATTGACGGTCATCAAAACTGCGAAATATTAAAAAAAAAAAGGTTGTCCTTAGTATTACTTCCGGAATATGACATTGTCTTATTGGTGTATTTTGTTCTCAGTGACTACACCAGACTGATGCTGCCGAGGACGACAGCGTGCGCAGGAGGGCCATGTTAACGCCTCTTTGCGTTACCTATATTTTAGCGGAAACACATTAGCGCCATCTATAGTATCTTGTTGATTTATATAATAAGTATAATTTTGACTATTGACTTATACCGATTAAAGTTTTGCGTAGAGGGCGCTGGCGTAGCACCATCAACCAATAGAGAACCGTTTACCTAAGAAGTAGTCTTGGAGGGGGGATCGGGCGGGTGTTGGTGCTAGGCTGGCGAGTCGGGGACTTTGGATTTGGTTTTATAAAAGAGTAAGACGTCGATCTAAATATTAACATATAGAATAGATAGATAGATATAAATAAAGTTAATAAGATCAAATATTGAAGTAAGTCTGTACGAGTGATAAAGAGGATATTATATTTCTAGTTACATTAATGAGTCTTTTCTATCCTATGTTTGAGGTTTATTACACTACATATATAATAGTTTGCTAGATGAGGCTAATTTACCAAAAAACAAGGATATGCATCAGTGCAATCTACGAAACAAGGAAAAGCTGTACAAGCCATGCACTAGGTTACTTAAAGTTGAGAAACAGGGCCGTCACGACAAAATATTAATGTATAATACATTACCTAATTCTATAACCAAACTAAACCATAACAGATTCTTTGAAATTAATCCGTTCTACAAGTTAAGTGAATATATGTCAATGAAATTAACGGAATCCTCATTTTGTGTAATGAACAAACGGACTAAGCAACATACATACCTGTCATAATATTATTAAATTGTTTATATTATTTGATTCGTTTGCCTAATTTAACTCTAAACATAGTTTAATTTGTAAAAGTGACTTGCCTGTAATATTCCGTGTTATTTATGGACAATAAATATATCTGATTTCTGATAGCGCCACAGCAAACTTCCCCTTTTTAGGGTTCCGAACCCTTATAAATTCTTCATGTCCGTCTGTCTGTCTGTCTGTCTGCTAATTTCTTCTTCTTCCTCCTAGAGCTGGTCCCATTTACTTGGGGTCGGCCTTCCTTGTCCATATTTTCCATTTAGCACGGTCTTGTGCCTTGTCAGGTGTTAGTTGAGCATATTTTAGGTCTTTTTGACGGTTAACCAGGTGGCGGGTGGGCTTCCACGCGTACGTTTCGTAATTGGCATCTCTAGGGTAATCTTCACCATGTGATCATTTGGGCGCCTTTGGGTGTGGCCGAACCAATGGAATGTGGAAATACTCTGGTGTCCGAAGCACCACCGCAAACGTTTCTCTTTGACCTTGTCGACTATCGGGGCAACTTTGAAACTCCCTCTTATTTACTCATTAGGGATTTTGTCCAGTAGTGTGACACCCGCTGACCAGCGTAGCATGCGCATTTCTGTCGTGTGCAGTTTGATGCTTGTTGGTCGTCCAACACTCTGACCCATACAGAACAGCGGGTCTAATGGCTAAATTTCATGCACGTAAAATTATAACTTTGAAAGTTATAAGGCTGTAAAGGATTCAGACAGACAGACAGACAGACGGACATGACGAACTTATAAGGGTTCCTTAAAAATACTACGGAACCCTAAAAATGGACTTAATCAAAAACATTTATTTGAATTTTCTTCGTCATAGTCGCTTAACTATTATTTATTTATTGACCGAGCGAAGTGAAGGTCTCAGAGTTTACTGGGATAAATCGACATTTGTTTGTATGTTTGCATGTTTGTGTGTATATTTGTCCGATGATAACTTGCGAACCGTTGATCCGATCTTCATGAAATTTTTTAGACAAGTATTTCATTTCAATACAATTTTTAAGTTTGAATACGAGCTGAATCAGTCCAGGGGTTGTGAAGATATAGGGATCGCGAGGTCTCAGTTCGCCGCGAACTACTAGTGGTAAATAAAATATTAGAAATAGAATTACATCATTGAGTTACTCATAGCGTACATGGTAGTTGAAAACATGTCAGATGGATAGACACCAGAAGAAAAAAACAGTTGACTTGAGAATCTCTTCCTTTTTTTTGGAAGTCAGTTAAAAACACATACAAAACTATTGCGACAAGTGGCGGCCTTATCGCTAAAATTTCTCTGCCAGGAAACCATTCCATGGAAAGAAATTCACATTATGAACGAACATTATTATGAAAACTTTTAATTGACCGAGCGAAGCGAAGGTCTCAGAGTTTACTGGGACAAATCGGCATTTGTATGTATGTTTGTATGTTTGTGTGTATATTTGTCCGATGATAACTTGCGAAACCTTGGATCCGACCTTCATGAAATAGAGTAGTTCATTTCAATACAATTTTTAAGTTCGAATATGAGCTGAATCGGTCCAGGGGTTTTGAAGATATAGGCACCGCGAGGTCTCAGTTCGCCGCGAACTACTAGTTTAAATTTGTGTAAGTGATCAATCAGTCAAGCAGGTGCGGGGTGTAGCTCCAGAGTGGGCGCGGCCTGTAGAGCCGGTGGAGCGGGCACTGGGGCTCGAGGCGCGCGTGGCCGCGGCAGCGCCACCGCCAGCTTGTCCCAGAACCAGGGCTCGCCCCAGCGCAGGTACGTGTGGGTGGCGACGTAGCGGCGCAGCTGCTCGTCCATCTCCAGCTCGGCCGGCTCCTCCAGCAGAACCACTATGAGCCGCGGGCGCGAGTCCAGCATCGCCGCCTCGTGCGCCTCGCGGAACTCGGCGCGCGCCCACGAGCTCGCCAGGAAGTGCCGCGACACGAGCGCCACCGTGCGCCGCGACTCGCGCACCGACCCCACCACCTGCTCGGAGATGAAGCAGCCCGGGATCCAGTCGCGGTAGTGCACGCACAGCCGGTAGGGCGGCTCGAGTCGCGCGATCAGCTCCATCACCGTCGCTTGGTCCTTATGAGAAAAGGTCACGAACGCGTCATAGCAGCAACCGTCGTCTTTTTCTGTCTCGGCAGCGCGCCACAAGCCCCATCGGTGCAGCACCGCTAGCACGAAGAACCGCCGCTCTCGGGAAGCGAAGATCGCCACAGCGGCAAGCGCGAGTACTAGCAACACTGCGAGTCCGCCCAAGAGCCAGGTGTTGAGCAACACCGCAGGTGACTCGGCAGGCGGACACTCCACAATGGGGGTGTCGTCCAGCGGGCTGCCGTCACTACAGGTGGCGTTGCTCAGATCGGTTTGTGTTGCGTTGCGGGCGTGCAGCGCGCGCAGCAGCGGCGCAGCACGACACGAGCACTCGAGCGGGTTGCCGGCGAGACGCAGCATGCCGTCGATGTCGCCGAGTCTTCTCGCCGTCTCCTCGTCAACTTCTCTCAAAAAGTTATTGCGCAAGTCGATTCCCTGAAACAAAGTCGAAACTGAGTCAAAGTCTACAATTATGACATTGCAGAATTTCAAAAAACTACTATTTTTTTTTTGGCCTATTTTCTGTTTGTTACATTATTCGTTTGGCGAAGTATAAACTAAAATAGTTGTAAGCTGAAATCCTGTCGCTTGCCAAAATTTATACTGTCCATATCTATTACATTGAATTCTGACTTTAATGTTATGCTGCAAGTCGTCTGCGTGCAGATCAGTAATGCGGTTATGCGCCAGCACCAGCTCGAAGCGTCGTTCCTTGGAGTAGTCCCGGGGGCGCGGCACGCTGTAGAGTTCAGCGTGCTCGCAGCGCACGCGCACCAGCCTCGGATCGTGGTCCGGGTCGTCAGCGGGCTCGGCGGCCCACATTGAGCACTCGCACGCGGCCGGCAGCTCGGCCGCCGCGCACACCTCGGGCCGCGCGCACACCATGTCCTCCGGCGGCATGTCACACAGCAGACGGCCGTTAGTGCATTGCAAGAGACCGAACCCATCGAGTGCCGGGAGGGACAGGTCCAGCGCGCGCCGCGTCCAGTACATGCGACAGTCGCACTCCAGTTCCGGCTCTGACTCAACGTAGGTGAAGCTCACGCGAGCATCGCCCGCCAGTCCGCGTGCTGCGTTGTCGTAGTCCTCGCGGGTCGTTTCCAACACTTTCAACGGCGCGCTATAGATGACCACCTCCGACTTCACGGTCCTCGTGAACTGTATATCCTTGAACTGTGAACGAAAACGAACACTTTGGAAGTAGTAGTTATTGTCGAAAAGGAAAATTATAAAATGTCACTATGTGCACATGGAAAGGTCATCATTCGACTCGGCCACCAACAAGTCACAGGAAATATAGGCCTCGCCTCGAGGTATATAGATGAATACGTTCGTTACGAGGAAAGAACTTCACTTGCGCGATTCAGAACTCCCTACATTACTGTCAGTTCATACAAAACGTTAAAAAATGCACAAAATGGTTCAAAGCCATCTAGTGAACTAAAGGAAGTGACTTTGTCTCTCTGTCTGGATGTTTTTCGTGTTATCACGGCTAAACTGCTGAACGAATATTGATAAAATCTGATAAAGAGCTACTGTATATCACATAGATATGTCCACGCGAACGATTTTGCGGGGAGTTCGGACTTCTTATTACCAGTTGCTACCCACTAACGAAGCATTAAAGTCACTAATAGATCCGTTAGTTACTCCTCTACAACGAATCTTCAACAACATATTGAGAATGGGACAGACACCAGAGGAATGGAGCAGATCAACTACAGTACTCTTATACAAAAAAGGAGACAGAAGCGAACTGGGTAATTACAGACCCATTAGCTTGATGTCCAACCTATACAAGATATTCTCAAAAGTCATCCTCAACCGAATTACACCTACTCTGGATGAAAATCAACCATATGAACAAGCGGGATTTCGCAAAAACTTCTCAACTGTGGATCACATTCAGGTAGTGACACAAATTGTAAGTAAATGCAGAGAATATAATATAAACTTGTATATTGGTTTCATTTGACTTTACAAAAGCGTTTGATTCATTGGAACACAACGCTATATGGCAAGCTCTTAGACAGCAAGGAGTGGAGGAAGGGTATATAAAAGTCTTACACAGTATTTACTCAAAGAGCTCCTCGAAAATACGCCTTGAAAAAGACGGGCCGGAATTTCCCATAAGAAAAGGCGTCCGCCAGGGTGATCCCCTTTCGCCAAAAATTTTCTGCTCGGTTCTTGAAATGATTTTTAGGAACATAGACTGGCAAACCGAAGGAATCAAAATAAACGGTGAATACCTTAGTCACCTTAGGTTCGCCGACGATATAGTGATTTTTGCCAATTCCTCAAAAAAACTCGAAAATATGCTGAATAAACTAGCGATAGAGAGTAAGAAAGTGGGACTATCTCTGAACGCTTCGAAGACCAAAGTGATGACAAATGGGAAAGAAGAAATTATAACGGTAGATCAAAAAACTATAGAATACGTGAATAAATACACTTACCTTGGACAGTCGATAGGTTTCGAAGACCTTACAGAGAAAGAGGTACATAGGAGAATAGCGATAGCCTGGAGTAAGTACTGGGGGCTGAAAGAAATAATGAAAAACAAGCATATTGACATAGCAATAAAGACAAAAGTATACGACGTTGCAATACTACCATGCCTCATATACGGTTGCCAGACTTGGGCTCTACGAAAAGAAGACGAAAACCTATTGGCGGTGTGCCAGAGAAAGATGGAAAGAAGTATGCTAGGAATAAAATTATCTGACCAAATAAAAAACACAACAATTAGACAAAAAACCAAGATAAGAGACATAATTAAAAGTATAAGAACACTAAAATGGAACTGGGCTGGACACATATGTAGAATGGATAATGATAAATGGACTAAGAAAATAATAGAATGGGTACCGAGAGGAGAGAAAAGAAACAGAGGTAGACCGAATAGACGCTGGGAAGATGTTTTTAAACAAAGAAACGGAAGAGAATGGATGAGGATAGCTAGAGAAAGAAAACTTTGGACAAAACTGGGGGAGGCCTACGCCAATGAGGCGACATTTACACTAAATTAATTTAAAAATATAACCTCATTGCTGACTAGAAAGATAGAAATTATAGAATTGACATGATTAAATAATAACAATGTAAATAATCGTAATAAATTCAATATACTAATAATAATAATTTAATACTGGAATAATGTAATAATATTGTATAATTTGGAAAATAGTTTAAAGCATGAAATGTTATACTGTGTAATTTGATTAAAGGCTTTTTTACTTTTACTTTTACTTTACCCACTAACAATAAACCCAGATACACCTCCGCACATCCCCCCCACACACGTGTCTGTTGTCTTTGCGAACCCTGACTCTTTCGAAGACTCGTGTATCGCGGCGACATCACAAACACACACATAGACGCACACGCACACGCATGCACACACACAAACTACGTATTATTGTATAATTTCAAAGTAAAACTTGCTCAAATGTTTATTAATGAACTATATATTTATCTAAGAATGCGATAATTGTATACCTACCTTAACTAGAACGACATAAAATATAATTTTTTCTATGTAATTGATTCTCATGTAAGTGATAATTATTATCTTTATGAGAATAAATGTTTATTAAACCTAAAACAATATAGAATATTATGTAATTATTTTAATGTTTGGAATTATTTAATGAAATATAATATGTAATTAATAATTTAAGTTTTTATAAATATAAGGTTTTAGCTTCTTTTACCCTAAGATATTGTGAAAAAATATACATATGTAAAACATCCACATTTGGTTTGGAGTTCAGCGGCGGTGTATGTCCTGTCCGGGGCAGATAAATGATACACTCGCGTAACGGTTAGGATGTATAATCTCCACAAAAGCAAATAATCATTATAGGACGATACAAATCAATCAGTATTGAGTACAATTATTATAACGCAGGCGCCGGTGCGGCGGGCGGGCGACAGACTACTCTCGAACGAACGAGGAGCACGGGGAGGAGTGCGCGGGTAGCGGGTGGACGCGGAGCGCGGGCGGCGATGCACTACATGTATGTGCGTTGTTACACATATATACTATAATTGCAATACCTATACCAAAAGATTCTTCAGAGGGCTCGCTTTGACCACATTAGCCGAATAGGGAACAAACTGGCTTCGTACCCTGCGGGTAGTAAAGCGTTATGGTCCCTAGCTAAATCAGTCGAAGCGAACTTCTGTCGCCCCTCACTACTTGTGTACCGCTGCGGAGAAGGCAGACTTGTTTGCTTCTCAGTTTACGGAATCTTCACGTCTAGATGCTGATAGCGCGATTCTTCCAACACCTTCTGGCAATACGACATTTATGCCTGATATTCGCATTCGCCAAACAGAGGTTCGTAAAACGCTACGCGATCTGGACGTGAATAAGGCTAATTCTAATTCTAATTCTAAATAGGGGCGATAAGACCTGCAATGACGTCCCGCTAAGCGTGTTTTGTGCATTAACCCCGCTGCCAGCCCCAAACCAGCCGAGCTCCTTAAACTAACGTTTAGCACGGCCTTGGGTCGCTGGCATACCTGTTCCACTCCTGTTTCGTCAGATGTTATGCTATTGGAGTCTTGTTGTCGAGATTCTTGAAGGAGTCCCGACCTTACTCGTATGTCCTCTGTGGCTTTGCAGTGCAGTAGCACATGCTCCACGGTCTCGTTTTCTTGAAGACAGCCTCGGCATAGGGGACTATCTGTGGCTCCAACTTTGTGCAAATGATAGTTTAGCTCACAGTGTCCTGTGATAATACCTATCATTAGACGAAGGTCCGACCTAGTTAACTTTAGTAGTTTATTAGTTATTTTCCTATTTATCAATGGGTAAAATTCTTTTGCATGTTTGCAACCTGTGATTTTATTCCAATGATTTTGCTGTTCTCGTTCAGTGTAGAGACTTAGCAAATTACGTGTTTCCATAGCTGTTGGCTTACTCAGTTCTGCCACATTTGCATTCATTTCCTTTTTCGTGCCTTCCTTGGCAAATGAGTCTGCTTTATTGTTGCCCTCACATTTGTCATGGCTTTTTGTCCACTGAACTGTGACTTTATACCTGTGTGCTAAATTTTGTAGAGGAGAATGGCATTCTGTTACAACTCTCGACCTAGTTGTAGGTTTTCTGAGTGCATAGATGATGGCTGCACTGTCAGTAGTGAACGTAAGGTGTTCGATTCTGCCACCCACGTTACTTTCTGGATCTTTTGCGAGTACCGCTCTTGCTGCTAGCAGAAGGCCCATAGCCTCTGCCTGCAGTGCGGTTGTGGTCTTATTTAGGGCTGTCGACTCTGTGATTCCTAGCTCTGGTGAGTGGTAACCACATCCGGCTCCCTTATCGTTCTTTGCACCGTCAGTGAAAACATTGTATTTCTTACAAGTATTCACAATGTCTGTTTGCGTGGGTTGTTCCGTAACCAGTTCATAATTCTTGTTTTCCAAGTATGAACAGGCTACTCTGTCCGTGCCTTGACTTGCGTCAGGGACGATTTTCGTTGCTTTGTCAAGATTCTACAGTGGGTTGTGATGGGTCCATTGCCTCTCCACTCCATCATTACATTTATTCACCGTGCGTCCCGCAGACGTTGCCGAGGCGCGGATTGACCCCGAAGTTAAGTTCGACGAGCTCCTCGAGCGGCGCCAGCGCATCCATCGCACGGCTATCCAGCTCGTTTAAGAACAAGTTAATCTCCTGCACCCCCCGCGCCACACCAAACATACCACTGAAAAGAAATGCTCGGTTGAGAGCAGTTGTCTTCTCAGTCGAGAATAATTCGGTTTGCGGTAAACTACCTTGGAAGCGTTCGTAAGCGGTTGTTATCCAACCGGACCATGCGTAGATTAGGCGAGTAGTCCAGCAGCCCCGCCGGCAGCGTCTCGAGCGCTCCGTAACAGAAAGTGAGATTCGTGAGTGCGCTAACACCGACAAACAGCTTCGGCGGTAGTGTGGTCAGATGATCCGCGAGTTCAATTTTGATCACCTCCAAGCGCGAGCAGTTCGCCAGCCATTCGTCGGGCAGAGCTTTCACCGCTGGCGCAACTAGCTCTAAAGTGCGCAGCGCGTCACAGTCTGCGAGCGGCGCCGGCCGCGACTCCGTCCACCCGATCATCATGAACTGCTCGAGCGTGGGAGTCACGAGCAGCCGTTTCACGCTTTCGTCGTAATACACGTAGAACTTTCGAACCGACGGCGGCACGTCCAGCTCTCCGGTAGGCAGCAGCACACTGGTTATTTCCAGCCAGCGCAGGCTCCGCAGTGAAGTAAATAAGCCACGCTCTAGGCTCGGCTGCGTGTTTCTGTTCCCTCTGATTTTCAGATGCACGAGGCACTCGAGGCGAGCCAAGTGCTCTGTAGCAAGCTGTGGCTCTGGCGGCAGGTTAGTGAGGCTCAGCTCGGCCCGCGCGCCCGGCTCGCTACAGTTCAGAGTAAGGTTGAGCGCGGCGAGAGTGTCGGCCAGCGAGCCGGCGGCCGGCAGCGGGCAGCCATTTAGCTGTACGGAGGTCACGCGCAGCGCCGGGTCGGCGCGCGGCAGTCCGGGGGACTCCAGTACGCTGGCTCCGTTGCACTCCATTATTAACTGATTAACTTTATAAATGATCGTCATCCGGTTATCTGTAAAAGAATAATCCCAACAAAAACATAAATGTAAATGAAGGTGTATCATGTCTCTAGTACAAGCAGGTTGGCCTGTACGTTGAGTCCTAGAAAGAGATCATTTCAGACTTAGGGAGCACGGAGTTCCCAAGAGAACCACTGACGTGCTAGTATCTGTGCGCGCAGAGCTAAGACATCTTTACAAGTGAACAGTCTAAAATTAGCGATTTTATTGAACGACGGGAATAGTTTTTGTTGTATGTTGCCAAAGTAATATTATTTTCTTCCTTATTTTGAATTCAGTTCGGAGCGAGGGATTCTAAAGTAGAATCCTGAGCGTAGCGAGGATTTCAATATACGCCGCCCGAGAACAAAATATTTTGGCCCCGAGTGACACTTACTATTTTTAACCGACTTCCAAACAATAAGGAGGAGGATCTGATGTCGATTTAATATTTTTTTTTTGTTCGTTACCTCAGAACTCTGTCCTATAGAAACCGTTGTTTTTAGTTGGTCCCATTTTTTTTAAAGTCCAGTTCTGATGATGGGATCCATGAGGAATTGAAGGAACTCTTCAAATATTGTAGGCACACAATAGCGATTTTGGTATTTTCATATTTTTTTTGGTTTTTTTTTTTTTTTCATTTGCATTCAGAAAGGGTTTCTGAGAGGTAGGTCAACAACCTCAAATCTATTGGCCGTACAGACAAGACGCAGTAACGTAAACCTACATTTTCCTGTCCTAGATTCTCTATTCAATTGTTATTTTTTAATTAATTTTTTTGTCGACTTGTTTTTTCTTTCTTATTAAAGAAGAATCTATGTATATCCGATAGATCAGAGAATTAGCATCGCTATTCAACGAGGTAATGTCACCAGCCGTTTGGGTACCCGTGGGGTACCCTGCCCGCGGATACTGACCTGAGCTCTGTTTTTTATCTGTAATTAATCTATACCAATATTATAAGGAGGAAAGATTTGATTGTTTGTTTGTTTGATTGATTGTTTGTTTGCATTGAATAGGCTCCGAAACTACTGACCCGATTTGAAAAATTATTTCGCTGTTGCGTAGCTTTTTAGCTTTCTTTATAATTTTCTTTTTTTTTTGTAACTTGACGCAAATAGAAGGGTTTTCGTATGTGTATTATAATTTTTATTTTTTTGTTAAATACCCGTGCTAAGCCGGGGCGGGCTGCTAGTTTATAATATTTTTGGTTGTAATTTAAGCTCTTTTATTTAAGTTTAGATTGTATTTAGAATAGTCTTAGTTTTTTAATTTAAAAAACAAACACCTTATGTTTATTTTTTAAATTAAAAAAATATAATGTATATCCCTATTACAGTGAATTTTAATTAGCTTTAAGTTAAAATATTACACCTGTTGCTTAAGCGAAAAGAGTAAAATAAAATAAAGTATCATTTGGTGAAGTGGAACTAATAAAGAGGATGGCCGCCGGAACTCCACAATGCTATTAAATATTTCAGGGGCGGCGCCAACAACATTCGATAGCATTGCATTTTGCATTGCAAAATCGGTGGTAAATAAGCGACATCTAACTAACGTCGAGGAAAAAATACCTTGGTATCCACATTCTTATCTCACTCCGCTGCCGCAGAGGGCCAACTCCAAAAATAACTAATTATAAATTGTAAATCACACTAATATTATAAATGCGAAAGTTTGTGTGTAAGTATGTAAGAGTATTTGTTCCCGTTCAAACCTGTGACGGCTGAACGGATTTGGATGAAATTTGGTATATGGAATTATTCCCTGGAATAACACATAGGCTTTTTATCCTGAAATATTTACCGTTCCTGTAGAATAGCGGGTGAAACCGCGGGTTGCTAGTTGGTATATAAGTATCATTAATTTGTTGATTGATTAATTATTTCTAGTTTTTAGTATAACTTTGTACATATAGGCATAGGTAGTCTTGAAGTCGGTTTTTTTGTTTTTTCTTAAAAAAATATTTTACCTCGAAGCTTTATTAGTCCTGCCGAATACGACTGCGGCTATATTCCCCTGAATTATAGTTGCCGAGCGAAGCGAAGGTCTCAGAGTTTACTGAGACAAATCGGCTTTTGTATGTATGTTTGTGTGTATATTTGTCCGATGATAACTTGCGAACCGTTGATTCGATCTTCATGAAATTTTGTAGGCAAGTAGTTCATTTCAATACAATTTTTAAGTTCGAATATGAGCTGAATCGGTCCAGGGATTGTGAAGATATAAGGGTCGTGAGGTCTCAGTTCGCTGCGAACTACTAGTATTAGTTAGGAGGGTAAACAATAATATATTCTAACTGCTGTGTTTAAAGAATGTTTTAAGTTTCCGTGTGTCGGATATGCCGCGGAGAATACACAAAGACACAGATAATTAATCCTAACTTATATTATAAATTCGAATGCAACTGTCTCTCTGTCTGGATGTTTGTCGCGTTATCACGGCTAAACGGCTGAACTGATCAGGCTGAATATTTGTATAGATATAGACGGGCATGGGTTTTTTTTTGTTGGTCCCTTTGAACGAAGCCGCGCGAAACAGCTAGTCGATAATAAAATGTCGAATGTGCAAGTGGGAGAAAGACAAATGTTTCACTTCTCGTAAAAAACTCGTAATTTGCGTCACGAAACGTTAGCCTAGATCAATATAGACGATGATGCGATCAGAACCACCAGAGGACGGGCAGTAGCGTCTTCTTAGTAAAAGATGAATATCCTGTAATCTCCAATCGCCAAGCGTGGGGAATATCCCCCCTCAAAAATAAGGGTGAGGCTTCGTCCAGTAGTGTGATCATCTTAGAGCTGATAAGGAGATAGAAATGACGGTATATTATAGATTAACGAGAATGTATAAGTAGGTATTCTAATAATGTATCGTATATTAGTAGTAGTATACAGATATTCCTACCGTCCACTTCGTACCGAGTCCGGTTGTTCCTATCGGGGCCGAGGTACCGGCAGCGCTCGTGTCGGCAGCGCAGCGCGGGCTCCTGCGCCGCCGAGCGCGCCACCACCAGCGCCGCCAGCAGCGCCCACGTCACAGCGCACATGTCGCGGGCACACGCGCGCGACTCGCGACACTACTGGAATCGATAACACTCGGTTCTCAGGTTTTTCGAACAGAAAATATCACCAGCTATGCTATTATGTGACTTGTAACGTGCGATCGTAAAGTAAAGAAATATCTTTAGTCTGTGCAACATGAATAAGTCGCGCAAACGCCGTTGGCTAGTTCTCAGGGAGGTTGGTGGGTTGGTGAAAGTTGAGTTTATATTCCCCCGTTAAAAAACATAAAATGTACAAAAATGACAAGTTTCGCAACGCAATAATTTAACCGTAAAACCTTATGAGATCTCCTGTAAAGCAAAGTCAGCTGTTTTAACTAGTAGCTCTGCGAACAGTAGACATCGCGAGCACAAGCTTTTTTGCACAGTCGTAATTCTACAATTTCATAATCTGTTAGTCGACGGCGATTTTTTATTGGTGGGGTATTTCCCTCTAAAAGGGGGATGTTTGCGGCGTCATTTACAAGTTTTACTAAGCAAGAATTTTGAATATAAGGTCGTGAGGTCTCAGTTCGATAAAACCAGCATCGAACTGAGAACTCATTAGCTTATATCTTGGCAACCTTTTGAAACAAATATTATCAAAATCAGCCGTAAATGGTGCCTCAGCAAACTTCCCTTCTCTTTGGGGGGGGGGGGGGAACCCCACGAACAAAAATAGCCATCGTCTAAAAAAATTATAACATTGTAGAACCTGTATACAAAATTTCGTCAAGATCGGTAGAAAAATACGACCTGTACGCGAGTACCAACATAATTATGGACAGATGAAAGCAAATGCTGCCAGTTTTAACTGGTCACTCGGTCAATTAGTATGGAAACACCCATTTAACATCTTTGTCATAAATTGTTTCCTAATTCAATCAATATTGTGTAATCTTTATCAATATTACAAAATATTAACAGATCTATGCAAATTTTGTAAATGTTGTGTGTGATTTTACAACAAATTTGTTGCTATTAAAATAAAGTCAGGAGTAAAATTAACTCTGACCGCTTCTCGCCTCGAACGCGTGTTAGCGCGTTCTCAGACGTGAAAATGCCTTAGGGTGAGCGATGATCGCAAGTCGCAAGTTCCGTAATAGTGCCGCGGGGTCGATGCTTATTAACATATGTAAACAAGTCCCAGTTTAGGTAATTCATTTTTATCATTATTTAATTATTCTTGGTAAGTTACAACTAATTATAATTAAATACTGGCAGTAACTTTGGGGCGAGCCAAACACTTTATGGCGGGAGAGAAGCGAAGCACGTTGAAGTCAAAATTGGGGATAAAAATAAAATCTCCTGCCTAGCTAGCACGGGCGCCGGATAAAGTTATGTCCACCCGTTTTGTCTTCATATCAACGCGGCAAAGCTAGAATATGGATACATCTGTCTTGTTCTCGCGGGATAAATATGGTGGACAAAATTCTATCCCTGCGCCTGTGCTAGGCCTGCTGCAGGCCTAGGACAGGCGCCGGGTTAAAGTTATGTCCACAAGTTTTGTTTTCGCGTGAGCGAGACAAAGCTAGAATATGGATACATTCGTCTCTTTCTCGCGGGATAAATATCGTGGACAAAATTTTATCCCTGCGCCCGCGCTAGGCCTGTTGTCCCCTACATGTGGGGTATCATTGAATAGATCTTTTAAAATAAAGCTATGGTTTCCTAAACCATTTTTTTATCAGACGTACCGCTTGTGAAATATGGGCCGACAAAGTTGCTTACAATGTGTGTGTCCCTCCCCCTCCCGCCATTTCTAAAATAAGCGTCTATCTTCCATGTTGATAGATTTTAAAAATTACTTCGGGCAACACATGACAATGACTTTTTAAGCCGTTTAGACGTGATAATGCGACAAACACCCAGATAGAGAGGCAGATAGCCAGAGTTACTTTTGCAGTTATAATTCACGTCGCTCGCTCGCTTATCGCTTCTCTCACCGCCCTGGTATTAACTTAACGCGGCGCGGATGTTAAATAAATTATCCTACAATGTATACGTGTCCAGTTTGTAATAATGTCTTTTCTGACGGAGTGCTGTGTTCGAAATGTGCACTAACATACTGTTACGCATGTGCACACATATCAGAATCGAATTTTCAGAAACTTGGAGCGGCCAGGCAAGCTGCCATGTTGTGTACCAGTTGCAACACAGGCCAGGTGCGCGCGTCTGTGGCGTCTCCGGCCAGCCCAGCTTGCCTTTGGCCTCGGCCGTCACCCTGGACATTGTCCTGCAGGAGTTACGGAACGGCATCCACGGGATTAATGTCCGCCTGGAGCAACTACCCTCTACAGTGCAAGAAATCAAGACTTTGAAGGAGAACGTACGGAACTTTGACCAGTCTAGGTCTATCATAAAGAAGGAATTAGAAGGCAACACTGCGAAGATAGCGGAAGTGGTAAAAAGAGTCACAGTTCTTGAAAATCAACCTACTGTTCCTACAGACTACCCTCTTCTAAAAATTGAAATGGCAAAGCTATCTAGTGAGCTCGCTGTCAAAGATCAAATGTTAAGACAGAATAATGTTGAAATCAAGGGAGTCCCACAAAAAAAGAACGAAAACTTAATCGAAGTGGTTTGCAAAATTGGAGACTTAATCGGCCAGCTCATAGCAAAGCCAGATATCAATTTTGTTACCAGGGCTCGTTCCTCATCACAACCCAAACCGATCGTCGTGGGATTCCTCAGCAGATACTTGAAAGAGAACTTTGTAGCCTCCGCCAGGGCGCGCAAGCCGGGCCTGGTCGCTGAAGATGCAGGATTTACTGTAGGCTCAGATAAGATTTATATTAATGATCATCTCACAAGGGAAAATAAGCAACTTCTCACCAGATCCAAAAAGGCAGCCTTAGACAACAACCAAAGATACGTATGGGTTCAAAACTGTAAAATCCTAACGAGAAAAAATTATGCCTCACCAACTATTGCAATCTTCACCGACAACGACCTTTCGAAAATCAAGTGACTTATACTTCTTCTGTTCGTTATCACTTTTTTTTATCGAGCTCCTTTACCTCTCATTAAATTCAAACCGGTTTGTTTGTTTACAATGTGCAAGCCGTATCGATCTATATCAATAATAAATATAATAGTATTCTTTCAAAATATTGCATTTACTATTTACTTCATTTCACTATGCGTATTAATTTTTGTGACTATATTGCATGTCATTTGTGTGGTTTTGTCTCGCAAAATAGAACAGTACCAAATATCTATTATTTTTAACATATTACCCGTAATTAACGCCTGGTCAATTGGTCACTCAAGCTTTCATCAGTACCTCAAACGTGATTGTTGTGTTCCACACAATTGTTTTTAAAAAAAAAACAAAAAATTACGCTAAAAGCTGTCGAAAGTGTTGTTCGCGAACTTCAGAACACAGTTGTGCTGATGGCAGAGAGGATAAGCACAGTGGAGACGAAGCTCGGTGAGCAGAGCACTTTAATCACTAATCTAACTGACACTATCAATCTCTTGAGATCAGAAATAACGGGTACCTTTGCCCGGAACAAAAAACAGACTGAACCAAGCACTAGACCCGTGGTGGCCCTGCAGCGCCCAGTACGTCAAGCGCGGGCTATTGCTAAAACAGCTATTAGTAGTTTTTCCACGGCAGCTACGAAGAAGTCCAGCGATTTAACTGCTAAAGGCGCATACGTCTCGCCTGGCGAAGCGCTCCCGACAACTGACAATACCGGCTGTACGGAGTCAAGGGCGAACCCCTCCAGCGGCGGTGCCACTGTGGCGAAGCAATTAGCTACTACAGGCGCAATAACAGCAGCGGCTCATAGTGTGGCCACGAAACTGACGGATGCACCAATTGTTGCTGGTAGCGAGAAGATGGACAACAGAGTTCGCAAAGACGACGAATGCATGGCAGCGGGTAAATCGTAGACGGTCGGGTAATAAAATACCCATAATTATCGGATCTGGCAAGGCCGACGAAGACCTGCAAACAATAGAAAAGCAACTATATGTGCAAGCCTGGTCTTTCAGACCGGAAACGACTGTACATAATGTTTTGAAGTACCTAAATAAATTTATGGCAGTAAGTGATAAGTACACTGTGGAAAAACGACAAATTATGACAGACAAACACGCTGTTTTTATAATCGGATTCCCGGAAAGTTTTTTCAACAAAATATGTTCGGCAACTTCGTGGCCTCCGGGAGTTAAGGTCTCGCAATGGTTTCGAAGGGGAACTAGCGGGGCAGCGCGGAGCGCACGCGCCGCCGAGAAGCCCGCCGTCGGCGCTGCCTCCAGTCGCACCGACAAGCAGGAATGATCACACGTCGAACTGCAGTTCATTGCATGCGCCTGCGATAGATATTCAAAACAATCGAACTGTTGTGGTTTGTCATCAAAACTATTCAAAACGTACGTGCAGTAGAAAACAAAACTCAACGTATTGAAGTACTACTACAGGGGGAGCTTAAGTGTGACGTCTTAGCTTTGACCGAACACTGGCTACCAGCTTCCAAGATGCAATGTATTACGATAGACGGATTTAAGTTAGCATCAAGTAGTTGTAGGACGGTAACTACGCATGGAGGTTATTGTATATTTGTTAATCAGAACGTAAGATGCGTTGAACATTTAGAATTAAAAAAACTTTCAGAAGATAGGTTCTGTGAAATATCTGCGATAGATTTAATAGATTATGATGTAACAATTGTTTGTTTTTATCGGACATGTCTTGTTAGTGCAAAGGATTTTTTCGTGCGTTTTGTGGGAGTGCTCAATAGAATAAGCGAACTCGGTAAAAAATGCGTCATGGTAGGGGATTGCAATATAGACTGCCTAGGACCAGTAGATTCCGATCTGAGGTATTTTTGTGATTTACTCTCGACTCATGGCATGGTGAATGAAGTTGACTTCCCTACTCGCGTAACCAGCTCCACGGCTACGTGCTTGATCATTTTTACTCGAATTTAGGACCAGGGATGGTCGAAACTTCACCTATTGCGACGATGTTACCTGACCACTACGCCGTCAGGGGCGAGATGTCTGTACCCGATAAGCGCGGGGTCAAAAGCACGACTAGGTATGTTAGGTCTTTCAATGCGATTAACCAGTTTAATTTTGCGGTTGCGATCGATAGCATCGATTGGAATGACATTATCTCTAGGTATAGCTCTGGGACGGACTTGGCCAACTCAGTTATAACATTATCGTGAATAAATTTGATATTTGTTTTCCATTAAGGAAAAAAATATTTAGTAATAAGAATGACTCAGCCTGGATTACCCAGGATCTAAAATTATTTAAATTACTAATGTTTGAAATGATTGAATTAAGTAACTTGAATCCTGATAATGAATTAATTAATGAAATTGTATTAGATATTAAGAATAAATATGGCTTACTATTGTTAAAAAAGAAATCTAGTCATTATACTGATATTATTGCATTAAGCTCCGTTCCAGAGCTATGTGGAATGTAGTGAATAAAGAGCGAGGAAAAAATAACACTCCGTATGTCGACTTTACAGATGCTGCTTGACCCGACCGGGAACAAATTTGCCTCCAAAATAGAGGCCGTGAACGCTATGAATACTAGGTTTCTGGGAGCAGCCGCTGCCTGTGGCGCCCCTCCGGCGAACCTGGCTCGCGCCATCTCTGTCCTGCGGGCGGCTCGACCCCCTGCGCTCTGCTCTTTCAGGCTTCAACCTTTTACGGCCAAAGAGGTTCATCAGCTGATTACTTCGCGCATTCCACCAAAGGTTTCGAAGGACGCCTATGGTATCAATATGAGGCTGTTGAGGATCGCAGCAACACCTCTAGCCCGTATACTTGCTGTAGGGACCTAAACATGTCAAAATACCCGCAAAATCTGTGCGAGCCGCTTTTACTGCAACGAGCGACGGCGGTGCACAAAAACTGGACTCTCGTTTGTACGCATCAATGGCGGGTGCATCGTTTTAAATTACGCTGAATATTATTACTAAAATACATGAAAAGACTACAATTTATACATAATAGACAAGAGGTGATCGTGAAGTGCCTATATACTAAAGCGAATACGTGTGTGGAGGACAAATATATAAAAACAAAAACGCCGGCCGGCGTGGCGGCAGGTGAGCTTTTTTTGGGTATATTATTTCAAATTATATTAGTCAGACGCGACATAATGATCCTATCGACACGGATATCCCTGTAACAACCAGCACCTACAAAATTATACCCATTTTATTAGGGGCACACACCTTTTATAACCTATTTATTGTATTAATTTTCCTAAGAAAACGGCAGCCATATTGCCACAAGTATTTCAAGGCGTAGTTTACAATTCATTGCTTCGTAACGGGACTTGGGTTTTATGTAAACTTTTACCTACTGACTTATTTAGTTGCGTATATAAATATTTTTTGTTTACTACTGAGTTACTTAATTCATTTAGTATTTCGGTAAAATCATTTAGTGACCTTTCACAATGACTGAACGTAGTAAAAAGAAAGAGATGGCTACATTGCTAGATCCGGAATCTGTTGTGGATGTAGACAGCTTATTACAGCCATTTCTGACTTCGAAAGAGATGTGTTTTTTACGTATGCAAAAGTTATACGAAATATCGAAACAGGTACTTTCCAATCCAACAATGGAGCCGGAATTTAATGCTAGACTTCAAGATGTACCTAGTCTGCGTAAAGAATATGATCAATGTGTGAAGGAAGTTAATTCAATAAGTAAACTGCATATACCGAATTACGTCCCTACGTACAGTGAAATCGAGGCCTTTGATGGACTTTATTATGCCATCCGCACGGCTGCACACAGCCTGAAGCCGGATACTTCGTTTAGCACGGAACTTGGCATACATGAAGATTGTGGTAAAACTAAACGACGAGTCAAACTGCCCGAGTTACAAATACCAAAACTTGATAGTAAACTCGAAAATTGGATCACTTTCCGCGATACATTTTTAAGCTTGATTCACTTTAATACATTTCTTAGTAGCATTGAGAAATTCTATTATCTTATTGCATCCGTCACCAGTGGCCCAGCTTTAGTTATTGCAAAATCAATGCCGGTCACAGCCGATAATTACCTGATAGTATGGAATGCATTATTGACGCGATTTGACAACCGGCGCGCACTCGCTGCATCGTACGTTGATAAAATGTTTCCGTGCAAACCGGTTACGCAGGAATCAGCGGCAAATAATAATAATTTTCTTCAAATGTTCAAAGAAAACATAACCGCTCTTGAACAGCTAAAAATACCGGATTTATCCTCTTTTTTATTATTTCAATTGGCCGTGCGTAATCTCGATCCGGTGACACGCCGTGAGTTCGAACAGACTAAGCCTCCGGATGAAATACCCACGGTACGGAAATTACTCGACTTTGTCGAAAAGCAATCACGTGTCCTGGAATTATCTACTAAAAATAAGCAGTACAATAAATCGAATGACACTGCCAAACCATTCAAATCAAAGCCGACATTTGCGTCAGCCGCTGTGGCCAGCGGGGACAACGCCGTTGTCGAACGTCCGAAATCCAACGCTTGTCCGTGTTGTCAAAAGCCACACGCGGTCTACCGATGTCCCATATACAATGCTCTCACACCTCAGCTTCGCACTGATAAAGTCAAACAGCTTCGTTTGTGTGGGAATTGCTTACGTGACACTCATACCAGCGCTGAGTGTACGTCAAAGTTTACATGTACAGTGTGCAAGGACCGGCACCATAGCAGCCTGCACATGACTCCGCCTGCGAGTCAAGAGAACGTAGTTGCGCTTACGTGTTCTACCGAACAAACCGTCCTGCTTGGCACCGCTGTCATTCACGTTCAGGATGTTTGGGGCCGATTCCATCCCATGCGAGCGCTAATTGACAGCGGCGCAATGTCAAGTTATATTACGCAAGATTGCGCTAAGATATTAGGTTTATCTCGACGCAAGTGTAATTTTAGGCCTATCGGTTTAGGCGGAAACCAAGTTCAAAACTTCGGGTTAACGACTTGTAAGATAAAACCGCTTCACTGTGCATCACCGATTCTGTCTACGGACGCTGTTATCGTTGCGAACATCGCCGGAAATCTTCCTACGACATCTTTACCTGCCGAGATATTACATAAATATCAGCACCTTGACCTCGCGGACCCTGCGTTTCATAACTGCGCTCCTGTGCATATGCTAATAGCAGGCGATTTATTTCCGTATATCTACTGCGGAGATAAAATAATTCCCGAACGGCCAGGGATGCCTGTGGCATTAAGATCCATTTTCGGCTATGTTATCACTGGTCAGGTCGACTTGGATCAACTGCGAGAAAAGGTCAATGCCCCCAGCGGCACGGCTTTTTCCGGGTTTTCAAGTTCCACTGACTTAGATCAGGTGATGAATTTGTTCTGGGAAATAGAAAATATACCGACGGTGCAACAGCTAAAGCCTGACGATGTACTGGCTGAAAATATGTTCACGCGCGATCACAGCCGCGATCCAGCAACGGGTAGGTATATCGTCAAGTATCCCTTGCGGTCCGATCATAGTCTCGGCGACTCTAAACAGATGGCGTTACGTAGGCTAACTAATTTAGAAACGAGACTTAATCGCGATCCTCATTTAAAATCGGAATATAACAAATTCATGGCTGAATACGAATCGCTAGGGCACATGACGTGTTTAGGGGACATGCAAAACGTGGATTCCAAATATTTGATCCCGCACTTTTGCATCGTTAAACCGTCGAGTACAAGCACGAAGTATAGGTGCGTCTTTGACGCTTCAAGTTGTACCTCTAACCAGAAGTCGCTGAACGACGTATGCCTAACAGGGCCTAAGCTACAAGCAGATATTAATTTAATTTTAATTAACTTTCGACTTCATGCTGTATGCTTGTCGGCTGACATTTGCAAGTGCTATCGACAAACTTTAATACACAAAGATCAACGACCTTATCAGCACATACTGTGGCGAGACTCAACTGATCAACCGATCAAGGTATACGAGCTCAACACAATAACGTACGGTGTAGCAAGCAGCCCCTACTTAGCGATAAAAGTACTTCACACTTTAGCGGACAGTCAGGCTCATACGTATCCTGTGGCTGCTAGGGTGCTGAAAACTGGGTTTTTCATGGATGATTTACTATGGTCCGAGCCTAGTATCGAGGCGGCGCTCCAATTGCAAAAAGATTTAGGGACCTTACTCGAAAGTGCTGGGTTTGACCTACGCAAGTGGTCAAGCAACTGTCGACCAGTTTAAGAAGCCGTTCCAGAAGATCACCGAGAGACTCCTATTGAATTCGAAGATGACCTGGCGCTCAAGGTACTCGGACTTCAGTGGCAACCTGCAAGTGACAGCTTCACATTCAAATGTGTTCCCGCTGGTCAGACCGTCACTAAGCGAACCGTGCTTTCGCTTATCGGCCGCTTGTTCGATCCACTGGGTTTCGTCTCACCATGTATTTTTTACGCAAAATGTTTTATGCAGAGGTTATGGACGGTACCACAGCTTGGGTGGGACACAAGATTGCCCACCAATCTGGAAGCAGAGTGGCTGCCTTTCATTAAGGAACTGCCCCTGCTGTCTGAATTTCGACACGAGCGACATGTCACGGTACCACAAAGTACCTACTGTCGCATTTTAGGTTTTGCTGATGCATCTACTCTCGGGTATGCAGCAGTGGTGTACCTCTACACCAGAAACGATTATGGAGAAAGCAAGGTCAGTTTGCTTATCGCAAAGTCTAAGGTAGCACCATTGAAAACGATATCTGTACCTCGTCTCGAGCTGATGGCGGCTCATTTACTAGCTAAACTAGTTAAATATGTCGTACCTATATAGCAGGAGCGATCCATAACAGTCAATGAGCAGCTGCTGTTCACTGATTCATCCGTGGTGCTGGCTTGGCTAAATACACCAAGTTACAAGCTCAAGACTTTCGTAGCCACGCGCGTGACTAAAATTCTGGACACAGTTCCCAGTGAGAGCTTTTCTCACGTCAGCGTTGCTTGCCATGCCAGAATGGCTCAACGGCCCGAGCTGGTTGTCCAGTGAATACTGGCCAGTTCGCTCAATTCATGAATTTAAAGAGGAGAATGTCCCGGAACTGAAACCTTCGAACGAGTCAAAGGTGATGGCTTCCACGAAGGAACCATCAAATATTATTTATGAACTCACTGAAAATTATTCCAATTATTCTAAATTGGTCAATGTAGTAGCTTGGATTCAGAAATTTATAAAAAACTGTCGCACTCCTAAGCACGAGCGTACCAAACTCTCTCTTAGTGATTTAAAACTAGCGCGTAACTTGTCAACAGACCCTAGTGAGTTCGAGGTTCTTACACCAGCTCACTTTCTTATAGGCCGCGAACTTTTAGAAGTTCCAGAATATGACCTAACTAGTATCCCTACAAACAGGCTTAGTCGTTGGCAAGCCGTGCAACAGATGGCTCAACATTTTTGGCGTCAGTGGCGTAAAAACTTCCTCCACACACTTCAAGAACGTCAGAAGTGGTTCAGTGGATGTCGAAACCTGAAGGTCGGAGATCTCGTGCTTAGTGGCCGTTAGGAAGAGTCACTAAACAACATACCGGACCTGACAATGTCACACGCGTCGTTACGATACGCACTAAAACTGGCGAATTCGTACGACCCGTGGTCAAATTAAGTCCTCTACCCATTGACGAGGATTCTTCCAATTAATGATTAAGGTAGCAAAAAGTCACATAAATCCTTAGCATTAAGTTTTTTTTTTTTTTTTTTTATTTTTTTTTTTACAGTCCACTCTCTCATAATAATTATATATTATTCTAGCAATATACACTGCATATTTTCATTTTTTATTTATACAGTCCACAGTCTACCACAACTCAACTTTTGTTGTGCCAAAAAATTGTTACAACATTCAATTCCATTCCATAGGTTGCCATTTCAACCATTATCTCAGTTACATCTATATCCTCATTGTTATACACTTATCAGATAAAACACTGCTGGCTTGTAACTGGGAAATCCGAACAGACGGATTTCGGTGGGGGGAAATGTAGGGACCTAAACATGTAAAGTACCCGCAAAATCTGTGCGAGCCGCTTTTACTGCAACGAGCGACGGCGGTGCACAAAAACTGGACTCTCGTTTGTACGCATCAATGGCGGGTGCATCGTTTTAAATTACGCTGAATATTATTACTAAAATACATGAAAAGACTACAATTTATACATAATAGACAAGAGGTGATCGTGAAGTGCCTATATACTAAAGCGAATACGTGTGTGGAGGACAAATATATAAAAACAAAAACGCCGGCCGGCGTGGCGGCAGGTGAGCTTTTTTTGGGTATATTATTTCAAATTATATTAGTCAGACGCGACACTTGCCAAACTCTTTAACCGCTGCATGAGTGAGGGCACTAATCCTGTCCCCATGAAAATAAGCAAGGTAGCTCCCATTTTTAAGGGCAAGGGTAAGAAGACAGATACGGACGGCTATAGACCGGTGTCTATAATTCCGTCATTATCTAAGATCTTTGAAAACGGACTCAGTAGCCGCCTTGTAAGCTTCTTGTCATCTACGGACGGCCTATCGGACAGGCAGTACGCGTATCGGCAGGGCCGGTCGACCACATCGCTGACGCGCGAAATGGTTCGTCGTATCATTGCGGCTCGTGAGGGAAGAAAGCAAGTTGCTATCCTGTGTTGCGACCTATCCAAGGCCTTTGATGTTGCCGACCACGCTGTGCTTGCCAAAAAGTTGAGTTATTACGGAATTGTAGGTACTGCGCATAGTCTACCGAAAAGTTTATTTCAGAATAGATCACAAATAGTGGTCGGTGATGGTGGCAAAGTAAGGTCGGAGCCACAGGGATCGACGATGGGTGTAGCACAGGGATCTTCGGTGTCAAACTTGCTGTTCTCATTACTACTGAATGATTTGCCGGATGCAGTGACAGTAGCTGAAATACTCATGTATGCTGACGACGTGGCGGCGATCGTCACTGCATCGTCTGAACATTGCCTAGAGCGGAAATTCAATAAGACTGCAGCGCAGCTGTCACAATGGTTCTCTACTAATGGCCTCGCCTTAAACCTCACGAAGACACATTTCCTATCGGGTCGAAGCCGCAGGCCCTTGGCTGTGCAAGTTGAGGGTAAATTGATAGGCCAAACTAAGAGTACAACATTCTTAGGTTTCGAGATCGACTCTGCACTAATATGGAATAAACATGTTGACAAGATCTGCGGTAAAATTGGCAGTGCGTGCTTCGCACTACAGCAAGTGTCTCGGTTAGCGTCTGTGGAAGTGGCCCGTACGTGTTACTTCGCTACGGTTCACTCCATAGTGAAGTAGGGTGCCGAAATCTGGGGACAATGTTCGGAGTGGGAGAGAGTATTCCGCCTTCAGAAACGCGCCATAAGAGCAATTGTACGAGTATCACAGGACACTTCGGTAAGACCATATTTTAAGAGCCTAAGAATACTCACGCTGCCAGCAATAACAATATTGCAAATAGCAATGTACGAGAGGGCGCACTTGACACCGACCGCGTGTAATGCCCCGAACCTCGGTGGAAATAAATTATCGCTTGTAAGGTCAACCAAACTCACGCACGTCATGGGTCCGAAAGTGTATAGTAGGTTACCGGATTTCGTGACTGCAGCTCCTAGTCTGAACAGTTTTAAATCCCGCCTTCAGCGCTGGCTTATTGGGCACTCTTTTTATGACATGAACGAATTTTTGCGGATAAATCCGTAATTGTAATTTTTTGTTAATTTATTGTTAAATTTAAATTTATTTTAATTTAATACTAAGAATAATAAAATTATTTATTTTTTGACTTGTAAATCGGCTTTATCAAATAAATGACCTTATTTATAAGGAGAATTCTGTGATGAATATATAGATTGATTATTAAGGTAAATAACATCAAATATAGCATCTGTCATAATTTTACTTGGTCATACTCATTATTATTATTTACATCGTCTGGTATTTTTATCTCTGGTCCCGCCGTCAACCTCAACACGTCACAGCACCATAATGTTATTGATCATTTTTACTCGATTACATGAAATAGTTTCTTATAATCACATTTTAGAATATCTTGCCCAATTATTTCATATTGAAAATGTTTTTAGAGCTTTGATCATTCTCCTTCTTGGTGCGCTGTCTTTGATCATTCTCCTTCTTGGTGCGCTGTCTTTGATTTGCAAACTCCTGACATTACTTAAATTTATTAAAATATTTTTGACATATGTTTAGCGATCCGGTCAAACATTGTTTTGGCCGGGCCGTATAACACGACAGTTAACATATATTACCAAAATGTCCGGGGCTTGCGAACGAAGACGACGCAGTTCAGGAGGAATGTTTGTGTAGTTTCGACGTAATAATTTTAACTGAGACGTGGTTATTGGATGGAATTACGAACGAAGAACTTTTTAGTGATAGGTACACGGTGTGGCGGCGAGACCGAGACTACGCGAGTGTTGCACAATCGTGCGGCGGCGGAGTTCTTATCGCAGCGCGCCGTGACCTTGAGTCGGAGTGGCACTCCGCGGCCGAGGATATCTGGCTATCCATTAAGTTCGATGGGTGTAGAGGAAATCCTCCTGTTTCAATGCATATTGGCTGCATTTATTTATGAAAACAGAACAATGGTTTTTCTTTTAATTCAAAATTAAGTAATTTTTCAGATAAGTTTCAACTAGTTAGTGCTAATAATCCGTATGACAGAGTATTTTTGGCAGGTGATTTTAATCTGAGTGATATTTCTTGGTTCTTGCCTGGAGCCGGCACTTACCTCACTCCGTCATTTTCCAGTTCTAATCCGAGTCATGTTGACGTGCCGGACTTAAAAAATATAAAATAAAAATAAAATAAAATAAAATTGCATTTATTTCCCTTTTGATTAATACACGAAACAATTTTTTATTTTTTTCAAATTAATATTTTTATATGTACTTAGTTACATTATTTCTATATTTGTCTAGGGCACCCAAACCTGGGTGAAGGCCTCCTCCATGCCTTGCCATCCTTGGCGGTCTTGCGCTAGACGGGTCCAGGTTGAACCTGCAACCTCAACGACGTCGTCGCACCATCTTCTCCGAGGTCGTCCCCTTTTCCGTATCTTGTCTCTTGGATGCCAGTGAACGATGCGTTCGCTCCATCTGCAGTCTGATGCTCGGGCGAGATGGCCAGCCCACTTCCATTTGAGCCGACATAGCATCTTCACTGCTTCCAATATCTTGGTCTTCTTTCTAATGTCCACATTCTTGCCGGACTTATGTGACCTAAATCAGTTTAACTAGTAGTTCGCGGCGAACTGAGACCTCGCGACCCCTATATCTTCACAACCCCTGGACCGATTTAACTCATATTCGAACTTAAAAATTGTATTGAAATTAACTACTTGCCTACAAAATTTCATGAAGATCGGATTAACGGTTCGCAAGTTATCGCCGGACAAATATACACACAAACATACATACAAAAGCCGATTTGTCCCAGTAAACTCTGAGACCTTCGCTTCGCTCGGTCAATAATAACAGAATCCATCTGGGTGGATTACTCGATTTAGTTTTTTGTAACGGAGATTTGAAAGCAGGGTTCGTAAATTCTGTCGAGTGTCATTGACATTTTTCTATGGAACAGCTGATATTTTTTTCTAGATTTCACGGTTGGTCCCATAGTAAAAGTTATTCACAATCATGAGTACTATGAGCCCCTTTCGGCTTAGCATACCCTTTCCTTATAGCCCTGTATATCATGATATATATCTTGATTGACCGAGCGAAGCGAAGGTCTCAGAGTTTACTGGCACAAATCGGCATTTGTATGTATGTTTGTATGAAGATAGGATCAACGGTTCGCAAGTTGTCATCGGACAAATATATACACAAACATACATACAAATGCCGATTTGTCCCAGTAAACTGTGAGACCTTCGCTTCGCTCGGTCAATAAATTTATTTGACATAAATAAAATTGTACACAACTGATTTGAATAAAATTTGGTATGGAGATAGCTTACACAGTGGATTAACACATATGCAACCCAAAAAAATGTTCAGTTTGTGTATAATAGCGAGTGAAACCGCAGGGCGCAGCTAGTACAAATATAAACTAGAAGATAGTATTAGTAATATGCGACTTACAAGTTGCCTCTAGCCTGGCGGAACTGGCGACATAAGATTTTTCTCGTAACCGGTATTATAACTGGTACTCCTGCGTACTTCTACGTCTATCTCAGTTTGACCTCACGACCTTTATATCTTCGAAACCGCTTGACCGATTGTGCTCATATTCGAAATTCTTGATTATTGCATATTGTTATCAAAATCGGTAAGTAGTCTGGTCTTTCCAAAATAACAAGATAATGACGGTGATATCTCTCTACATATATAATAGTTTGCTAGATGAGGCTAATTTACCAAAAAATAAGGATATGCATCAGTGCAATCTACGAAACAAGGAAAAGCCGTACAAGCCATGCACTAGGTTACTTAAAGTTGAGAAACAGGGCCGTCACGACAAAATATTAATGTATAATACATTACCTAATTCTATAACCAAACTAAACCATAACAGATTCTTTGAAATTAATCCGTTCTACAAGTTAAGTGAATATATGTCAATGAAATTAACGGAATCCTCATTTTGTGTAATGAACAAACGGACTAAGCAACATACATACCTGTCATAATATTATTAAATTGTTTATATTATTTGATTAGTTTGCCTAATTTAACTCTAAACATAGTTTAATTTGTAAAAGTGACTTGCCTGTATTCAATGTAATTTATGCCCAATGTAACAACTCTAACGTCCTGAAATTGCGAAGTATTCTCATGAGAAATCCCAATGTTTTATTACCCTCTTTCCAGACATAAAGAAAATGCTCGCGGAAATTTAGCTGCCCATCATGAGTAACTCATAGGTCTCTGATAGAATTGACCCTCTCCAACGCTACGCCCTCCAAGGTGTGCTGTGGGCATATTGGCACTTGTGACATTGAGAACGTGAGCACTTTGCATTTTGAGACGCAAAGCCTGTTAGACCGGGACCATTCCTCCAGCGAATGAATGTCATACTGAAGTTGCTTACAGTCAGACAGATGACTGACTGGCCAATAGACTCTCAGATCGTCCGCGAACATCAAACACTGTGCTGTATTGAGCACTGTTGGAAGGTCATTTATCACGGCTGTGAAAAAGGTAGGCCCAAAGGTACTGCCCTGACTTACTCCCGAACTTGTATAAAACTCATCGGATTTGTAAATTTGAACATATTGACGGTGATCCGAATAATGCGCAAAAAAATTCAAAAATTTAGGCGAGGCATCCAAATACGACAGTTTCTCCAAGAGTATATGATTGTCCACCACATCAAACGCCCGTCTAAAATCCAGGAACAGTTTCGGCCTGCCGGCCCGCGTCCATATGCCTGGCTACATAATCCACAAAAGCGACGTGGTTGCGGTTGATCGAGCTGCTCGGAAACCATGTTGCGAATTGTCACAACTGAATTCTATTTGTCGAGTAAGATGGTAGTTAACAATAGATTCAAATACTTTGCTGAAAACAGTTGAAACAGCTCTCGGCCATATGTTGTATTGTAACATCTGTCGAAGATCGAACCTTAGGCACGGGGGTGGCTTTGGACAGCTTCCATCTAGCAGGATAGCAAGAAGCCACGAGCGACGGTCCAAAGAAGTGAAAAAGTGGCACTTCCAGTGCAGATGAACAATCTTTCACTACAAAGGGTGGTATAGCATCAGGACCAGCAGCCGAGGACGCTTTCAGACGGCAATTGGAACGGCGAACATCAACTATAGTGGCCATATCTAAAGTGACGAGCCGAGCGTCGCCAGAATTACCAAAATCGCTATATACCTATACATTTTGAGGAGTTTCCTCATTTCCTCATGAATGGATTTTGATAAAAATGGGACCAATCTGGAAGTATCTCCTTTCAAATTACGAAAATAATTTTCCAAATCTGTTTTAAATGACGGAGTTCTGAGGTAACAAACATTTAAAAAAATTGTCTACTTGAGAACCTCTTCCTTTTTTTTTGGAAGTCAGTTAAAAATTAAGGAACGTTATTGTAGTCCCAGTTATGACTATCATCTATGACTGTATTTACGGAAGGTTTTTCACAGATGAGATGAAGGTCTTTTCTTAGCTGGCTATCATACTATTGTACTAATCAATTATGGTAAATAAAATATTAGAAATAGAATTACATCACCGAGTTACTCATGGCGTACATAGTAGTTGAAAAGTTGTCAGAAAACACCAGAAGAAAAAAAATACAGTCGACTTGAGAATCTCTTCTTTTTTTGAAAGTCGGTTAAAAACACATACAAAACTATTGCGACAAGTGGCGGCCTTATCGCTAAAAGTTCTCTGCCAGGAAACCATTCCATGAAAAGAAGGACACACTATACGAACATTATGATGAAAACTTTTAATTTAAATATGTGTCAGTGATCAGTCAAGCAGGCGTGGGGTGTAGCTCCAGAGTGGGAGCGGCCAGCAGAGCCGGTGGAGCGGGCACTGGGGCGCGAGGTGCGCGTGGCCTCGGCAGCGCCACCGCCAGCTTGTCCCAGAACCAGGGCTCTCCCCAGCGCAGGTACGTGTGGGTGGCGACGTAGCGGCGCAGCTGCTCGTCCATCTCCAGCGCGGCCGGCTCCTCCAGCAGCACCACTATGAGCCGAGGGCGCGCGTCCAGCATCGCCGCCTCGTGCGCCTCGCGGAACTCGGCGCGCGCCCACGTGCTCGCCAGGAAGTGCCGCGACACGAGCGCCACCGTGCGCCGCGACTCGCGCACCGACCCCACAACCTGCTCGGAGATGAAGCAGCCCGGGATCCAGTCGCGGTAGTGCACGCACAGCCGGTAGGGCGGCTCGAGTCGCGCGATCAGCTCCATCACCGTCGCTTGGTCCTTATGAGAAAAGGTCACGAACGCGTCATAGCAGCAACCGTCGTCTTCTTCTGTCTCGGCAGCGCGCCACAAGCCCCACCGGTGCAGCATCGCTAGCACGAAGAACCGCCGCTCTCGGGAAGCGAAGCTCGCCACAGCGGCAAGCGCGAGTACTAGCAACACCGCGAGTCCGCCAAAGAGCCAGGTGTTGAGCAACACCGCAGGTGACTCGGCAGGCGGACACTCCACAATGGGGGTGTCGTCCAGCGGGCTGCCGTCACTACAGGTGGCGTTGCTCAGATCGGTTTGTGTTGCGTTGCGGGCGTGCAGCGCGCGCAGCAGCGGCGCAGCACGACACGAGCACTCGAGCGGGTTGCCGGCGAGACGCAGCATGCCGTCGATGTCGCCGAGTCTTCTCGCCGTCTCCTCGTCAACTTCTCTCAAAAAGTTATTGCGCAAGTCGATTCCCTGAAACAAAGTCGAAACTGAGTCAAAGTCTACAATTATGACATTGCAGAATTTCAAAAAAGTACTGTTTTTTTTTGGCCTATTTTCTGTTTGTTACATTATTCGTTTGGCGAAGTATAAACTAAAATAGTTGTAAGCTGAAATCCTGTCGCTTGCCAAAATTTATACTGTCTATATCTATTACATTGAATTCTGACTTTAATGTTATGCTGC
This sequence comes from Apocheima hispidaria, assembly GCA_947579745.1. Lineage (NCBI taxonomy): Eukaryota > Metazoa > Arthropoda > Insecta > Lepidoptera > Geometridae > Apocheima > Apocheima hispidaria. The sequence continues at coordinate 3,952,903 of OX388172.1, read as the reverse complement.
AAGTCGTCTGCGTGCAGATCAGTAATGCGGTTATGCGCCAGCAGCAGCTCGAAGCGTCGTTCCTTGGAGTAGTCCCGGGGGCGCGGCACGCTGTAGAGTTCAGCGTGCTCGCAGCGCACGCGCACCAGCCTCGGATCGTGGTCCGGGTCGTCAGCGGGCTCGGCGGCCCACATTGAGCACTCGCACGCGGCCGGCAGCTCGGCCGCCGCGCATTCCGCAGGCCGCGCGCACACCATGTCCTCCGGCGGCATGTCACGCAGCAGACGGCCGTTAGTGCATTGCAAGAGACCGAACCCATCGAGTGCCGGGAGGGACAGGTCCAGCGCGCGCCGCGTCCAGTACATGTGACAGTCGCACTCCAGTTCCGGCCGGCGCGTGAGGTAGACGAAGCTCACGCGAGCATCGCCCGCCAGTCCGCGTGCTGCGCTGTCGTAGTCCTCGCGGGTCGTTTCCAACACTTTCATCGGCGAGTCATAGATGACCACCTCCGACTTCACGGTCCTCGTGAATTGTATATCCTTGAACTGTGAACGAAAACGAACACTTTGGAAGTAGTCATTATTGTCGAAAAGGAAAATTATAAAATGTCACTATGTGCACATGGAAAGGTCATCATTCGACTCGGCCACCAACAAGTCACAGGAAATATAGGCCTCGCCTCGAGGTATAAAGATGAATACGTTCGTTACGAGGAAAGAACTTCACTTGCGCGATTCAGAACTCCCTACATTATTGTCAGTTTATACAAAACGTTAAAAAATGCACAAAATGGTTCAAAGCCATCTAGTGAACTAAAGGAAGTGACTTTGTCTCTCTGTCTGGATGTTTTTCGTGTTATCACGGCTAAACTGCTGAACGAATATTGATAAAATCTGATAAAGAGCTACTGTATATCACATAGATATGTCCACGCGAACAATTTTGCGGGGAGTTCGGACTTCTTATTACCAGTTGCTACCCACTAACAATAAACCCAGATACACCTCCGCACATCCCCCCCACACACGTGTCTGTTGTCTTTGCGAACCCTGACTCTTTCGAAGACTCGTGTATCGCGGCGACATCACAAACACACACATAGACGCACACGCACACGCACGCACACACACAAACTACGTATTATTGTATAATTTCAAAGTAAAACTTGCTCATCATATAACAAATGTTTATTAATGAACTATTTATCTAAGAATGCGATAATTGTATACCTACCTTAACTAGAACGACATACAATATAATTTTTTCTATGTAATTGATTCTCATGTAAGTGATAATTATTATCTTTATGAGATGTATGAGATGTACATGTATGTGCGTTGTTACACATATATACTATAATTGCAATACCTGTACCAAAAGGTTCTTCAGAGGGCTCACTTTGACCATATTAGCCGAATAGGGAACAAACTGGCTTCGTACCCTGCGGGTAGTAAAGCGTTATGATCCCTAACTAAATCAGTCGAAGCGAACTTCTGTCGCCCCTCACTACTTGTGTACCGCTGCGGAGAAGGCAGACTTGTTTGCTTCTCAGTTTACGGAATCTTCACGTCTAGATGCTGATAGCGCGATTCTTCCAACACCTTCTGGCAATACGACATTTATGCCTGATATTCGCATTCGCCAAACAGAGGTTTGTAAAACGCTACGCGATCTGGACGTGAATAAGGCTAATTCTAATTCTAAATAGGGGCGATAAGATCTGCAATGACGTCCCGCTAAGGGTGTTTTGTGCATTAACCCCGCTGCCAGCCCCAAACCAGCCGAGCTCCTTAAAGTAACGGAGCACGGCCTTGGGTCGCTGGCATACCTGTTCCAATCCTGTTTCGTCAGATGTTATGCTATTGGAGTCTTGTTGTCGAGATTCTTGAAGGAGTCCCGACCTTACTCGTATGTCCTCTGTGGCTTTGCAGTGCAGTAGCACATGCTCCACGGTCTCGTTCTCCTGTAGGCAGCCTCGGCATAGGGGATTATCTGTGGCTCCAACTTTGTGCAAATGATAGTTTAGCTCACAGTGTCCTGTGATAATACCTATCATTAGACGAAGGTCCGACCTAGTTAACTTTAGTAGTTTATTAGTCATTTTCCTATTTATCAATGGGTAAAACTCTTTTGCGATTCTGTGATTTTGTTCCATTGATTTTGCTGTTCTCGTTCTTTGTAGGGACTTACCAAATTCCGTGTTTCCATAGCTGTTGGCTTACTCAGTTCTGCCACATTTGCATTGATTTCCTTTTTCGTGCCTTCCTTGGCAAGTGAGTCTGCTTTATTGTTGCCCTCACATTTGTCATGGCTTTTTGTCCACTGAACTGTGACTTTATACCTGTGTGCTAAATTTTGTAGAGCAGAATGGCATTCTGTTACCACTCTCGACCTAGTTGTAGGTTTTCTGAGTGCATAGATGATGGCTGCACTGTCAGTAGTGAACGTAAGGTGTTCGATTCTGCCACCCACGTTACTTTTTGGATCTTTTGCGAGTACCGCTCTTGCTGCTAGCAGAAGGCCCATAGCTTCTGCCTGCAGTGCGGTTGTGGTCTTATTTAGGGCTGTCGACTCTGTGATTCCTAGCTCTGGTGAGTGATAACCACATCCGGCTCCCTTATCGTTCGTTGCACCGTCAGTGAAAACATTGTATTTCTTACAAGTATTCACAATGTCTGTTTGCGTGGGTTGTTCCGTAACCAGTTCATAATTCTTGTTTTCCAAGTATGAACAGACTACTCTGTCCGTGCCTTGACTTGCGTCAGGGACGATTTTAGTTGCTTTGTCTATGATTCTACAGTGGGTTGTGATGGGTCCATTGCCTCTCCACTGGTTTATAGACTTGATCCTTATTGCCGATGCCATCGCTTCCTGCTGTATGTGCAAGTGGAGTGGGGTCAGACCCAGAATTATATCCAGGGCGACGGATGGTGTAGACTTTGTGCATCCACTGATTAGTGAGCACGCCAGTCTTTGAGTTTTCTGTAGTTTGGTGACGGTAGTCACCAGGTTTGTTCTAGGCCACCATACTATGCTGCCCTAAGTGAGTACTGGCCTGACTATAACCGTGTACAGCCAGCGACATAGTTTAGGTTTCAGTCCCCAGTCTTTGCCTACGGCTCTGGTGCACTGCCATAGTATATTTGTGGCTTTGATGGTAACGTGGTCGAGTTGTTTTCCCCACAAGAGCTTATTATCCAACCATATACCAAGATATTTTACTTCCTTGCTAAGAGTTAACTCTGTACCGAACAGCGTGGGAAGTTTTAAGCGTGGTATTTTTGTTTTTCGCGTGAATAATATCCATTTCTGTTTTCTGTGGGTTGACAGACAGGCTGTGGCATTCGCACCATTTCTCTACTATTCGGAGTGCCCTCTGCATTTTTTCACAAAGCGTTGACTCAAAAAGTCCCGGTATCATGATTGCTAGATCGTCCGCATAAGGAATCGTAGTTATTCCATCCTTATTTAAGAGTTCGACTAGTTCGTTTACCACTATTACCCATAAAAGAGGAGAGACCACTCCTCCTTGTGGGCAGCCTTTCGTTACGATACAGCGCGACTTTTTTGATGATTCTATATTTGCTGCTCTGCTCGACAGCATTGTTGTGATCCATTCGTTCACTCTTTTGTCGACGTTGTGTTTCCCCAGCCCTTCCTCGATGCTGGTAAACGTCGTTTTGTCAAAAGCCCTCTCTATATCTATAAAGGTTACCAGGCATGACTGTTTATTTTCTATAGCTTATTCAATCTTGTGTACCACTTGGTGGAGTGCAGTTTCCGTTGATTTACCCGATTGGTATGCGTGTTGATTTCTATGCACGGGATTTTCTTGCAGTGGTCCACTGCGGATATACTTATCACATAGTCTCTCCAGCGTCTTTAATAGAAAAGAGCTTAGGCTGATGGGCCTAAATGACTTTGGGTTTGTGTAGTCAGACTTACCTGGCTTAGGCAAAAATACAACTTTAACTTCTCTCCACGCTTTTGGTATGTATTTCCATGCGAGACATGCCCTGAATATGGCAGTGACTTGATATCTTATCTGACTTACGCTCCAGTGTAAGGGCGCTGGAAAGAATTCATCCGTTCCCGCACTCTTGAAAGGTTGAAAGGTGCTGGTCGCCCATAGTGAAGCTTCTTCTGTGACTATGGATTATGCGAAGTCCCAGTCTTCCTTGCAAGGTACGTGAAGGGTCTGAGTTTCCCACCCGCCTTCGTGTACGAGTCGGCAATCCGGAAAATGGGTTTGTAAAAGCAATTCAAACTGTTCTTGTTCCGACGTAGTATATGAACCATCTGGTTTTTTAGAGTGCCTAATTTAGTTTGGGTATTATTAGATACCAGTTTCCTAAGCCTTGCTGTTTCGCTTTCTGATTGGATTGAGTTGCTGTACTTTTTCCATGAGCTCCTCTGGCTCTTGATGATTTCTACTTTTAGCTGATGTCGAGATTTTCTATATTCTTGCCAATCCTCCTCCTGATTGGTATTCATTGCTCTGTTGAAGTGGAGTCTTGCTTTCTTCCTCAGTTTGCTGAGTACCTTATTCCACCATCTGTCTTTTTTGTGCAGAATATTACTGCTCTCTATTCTAAGTGGACAAGCACTCTCGTAGCTCTTTTTCAAGGCTGAATAAGGCTAGTGGCCCGGACGGTATTCCAGCCAAAGTTCTGAGGACCTGTGCACCTGAGCTGTCTCTTGCATTGACACGCCTCTTCCGCCTCTCTTTAGAGACTGGTCAATTGCCGAAATCTTGGAAGCTTGCTAACGTGCAGCCTGTGCCTAAAAAGGGCAGTCGTGCCGACCCTATCAACTACAGGCCAATCTTGGTGACGTTCATACTCTGCAAGACTATGGAACGTGTCCTCAACAACAGGCTCCTGGCATACCTAGAAACCTCCTCAGTGACCCTCAATATGGGTTTCGTCGAAACCGGTAAACTGGGGATCTTCTAGCGTATGCCATTCACATCTGGAGTGAGGCTGTCGAGAAACACAGGGAAGCGCTTGCCGTTTCCCTCGATATCTCGAAAGCCTTCGATAGGGTTTGGCATGACGGCCTTATTAGCAAGCTTTCCTGAAGGATCGATCGATTCGAGTGTTAGTCGATGGCTGCTCGTCTGACGAAAAAGCCATCAATGCCGGTGTTCCTCAGGGGTCGGTGTTCTCTGCGACGCTCTTCCTGCTGCACATTAATGATCTGCTTAGGCCCGGTATCTTTGGGTATGCAGACGACAGCAATGTTTTAGAGAGCTACATGTCCAATGCACGAACCAGTTGACCTGAAATCCAGTCTCTAAGAGAGGATATGGTCGAGCGCTTGAACTTATCCCCTAGGGCAGTCTCGGACTGGGGCAATGCCAACCTGGTCAAGTTCAATGCAGCTAAGACCCAGGCGTGTCTGTTCTCCGCTAAGAGGAGGCCATTCGATCTGGCTCCTTCTTTTCGAAATGTAACCGTGCCTATAACCGACCATCTTGATCTCTTGGGCGTTACTCTGACTCCGACCCCCAACTTTGGCTCTTACATTGAGTCAAAGGCTCAATTAGCTGCCAAAAAGCTGGGTATCCTCTCGAAGGTGCGTCGGTATTTCACGTCGGAACAGTTGCTCTCATTATACCAAGCGCAAGTTAGGTCGTGCATGGAATACTGCTCGCACCTTTGGGACGGATCGGCTATGTACCAGCTCGAGACGTTGGAGTCAATCGAGAAGCGTGCCAAGAGAATCATCGGCAACGACTCCTTGGCTCGGACCAAGCTACAAAGTCTTGGTCATCGGCGAAAAGTAGCTAGCCTTTCGGTATTTTATAGGACACATTTCGGGAAGTGTGCTTCGGATTTGCTGCCACTGCTGGACAGTGGAATGCGCTGGCCGAGTAGGTTTTTTCCTGATAATTATAATCTGGATGTCTTCAAGTCGCGAGTGAATTGGTTTCTTCTAGGCAAGCGTGCTCCATCGTAGGCTGCATCTTCGTTTAACATCAGACGTAATGGCAGTCAAACGCAAGCCTATAAATAATAATAATAAAAAAAAAAAAAAGTTTCATTAAAATCCGTCCGGTAGTTTTAGCGTGATGTGGTAACAAAGGGACAGTCCGTGGGATTCAGGGATTCCGTCCGTGCATAGTCCTTGCGGTAACATCTTGTTAAAATGCTCCGCAAATAATATTTAAAAATTTGAGTCTTAAGTAATGTTTAGCAAGTGAAATTTATATGATCGTAATGGCAGTAAAATCGCGGTTGCAGTAATTGTTACTTGGTGAAAATTGGATCAAAAACAAAGAAGATACAGTGAAGTTAGTTTTAAAATATTTCGCAAACGGTCGCGCATTGCATCGATCGCTGCTCGGACGCCTATTAGCGCTGCCAGCGATCTATTGCGTCCACTGTCGCAGCAACCGGTTCACATCACAATACATGACGCAGCCGTCCAGAATAACCCGCTGACTGCGTATTTACTTGAGCATCTTTTTTTGGTAATATTGATTACTATACATTTATTTTTCTCATTTGTTTCCGTGTGCATTTTATAACACAATGCCGCAAACAAGAATGCAGAGTTTGGCAGAAGCGAAAAACCAAATACGCGAACTCACGTCTGAACTAAGAAAAGTGCAGCAGCTTAATATTAAATTAATGAAAGATCATGACGAATATTCTGCGGAATACAAAGATTTATTAAACAAGAACTCTGTCTTAAAAGTTCAAATAGCAAACAAGGAAGCATTGCTTAACGAGGTGACTATGGAGAAAATGGAACTCCAAAATATTGTCGAAGGAAAGTACATTAAGATGGATGAATATGAGGACGCTTTAAATATTATCCATATGCATGAGAAAAATGCAGCTATGTTTGACGAACTTCAAAGATCAATACAAACTGATAATGAGAAAGTAATGTTAAATTTAAGCGAAGAAATTGAAAAATTGAGGAATGACAACGTAGCGTACAGCGTGAAAATTTGAACCGTAGGAGAAACTCAAAAAATCTCGGATATCAAGGTATGGACCAAATAATTGAAGTAATAGAAAATTTAGAGACGACTGAGAATATGAAGTCACTAAATATAAAAATAAATGAAAACGATATAATACATGTAAATGATAGAGTAGCAGTTAGAAAAGGAAACAGAAAAAAAGCTACAAGTACAATGGAAGATCTGCAAAAAATGATAGAATGGAAAGACAGAGAACAAGCAAATGTATCTAGACAGCAATCAGAGGAAAGGGCTTTAAATGCGACAGATGAACCCGTGGTAAAGCAAGATTGTATAGGCCGGACTTATGAAAAGAAAAAAATGATAATATTGTGCGACAGAACGGGAAAAGGACTCGCCGAGTACATTACGCATAATGCAAGTGAATATGATTCGGTATTGTCAATATGCAAGCCAGGAGCATCATTGAAATGTATTACTAATGATATCGCACAGCTGATGAATAATTTGAATGAAGGAGATGATCTAATTATTATAGCGTCGGACCCAACTACTTACAGGCTAGATTTAATTAGAGATGCTAGAGAACGATGTAAATCTAAGAAGATTAAGTTACAGATAACTACAATACCGTACACTCCGATACAATACAAAAAACAAAATGAGAAAATATACAAACTAAATAGAAAACTGTGTGACCTAGTGTCACGATCGACGGGAGTGTCTCTTATTGACATTAATTACTATGACAAAAATATGTTTACATCTTCAAATAACTTAAGCCATAACTATACACAGTTCCTATACAGGAACATTCTAGCGAATTCTATCTATGAATATACGCATTTGTATAATAATTTAATTGATTTGACATATAAATTAGAAAATGACTCTGATATTGTAAAATGTATTGCATCTCAATCAGAAAACGACAATAGTACTTTTTTAGACCAAACACTAACTGCAACGTCAACCTAAAACAAAACAACCTAAAAACAATAAGCTAAGATTAATGCATCAAAATTTTAGGAGCATTAAAAGTAAAAAGAAACGGTTAACATTACAAGGAGTAGTTGAAACATACCGACCAGATGTATTGATTTTGACCGAAACATGGCTTTGTGAAAACGATGTGGATTATTTTTCAATAGATGGTTTCATACACGCTAATTATTGTATTAGGCGCAAACGTATACATGGCGGTTTATCAATACTTACACATAACAAATTAAATGTCAGGAAGCGTACTGATATTGATAGCCTATCGGTAGAGTATCATTGTGAGCTCGCTGCTGTCGAAATACTTAGTAAAAACAACTCTCAAAGGATAATTGTAATTGGATTATATAGAACAGGGAAAGAAGATTTTATTATCTTTAAACAAACTATATCTAAACTGTTTGAACTGTTATCGGATCTCCCTAACATTAATATAATTTTAACTGGAGACTGGAACGTAGATTTTCTTGTAAATTCCAGTAGTAAGAAGGCCTTGACAGATATCATGATCCTAAATCGATTTAAAAACTTTGTGGATTTCCCTACGCGGATTGAATATGGCACTAAAACATCGATAGACTTTGTTGTATCCCATATGAATGTCGACGAAATAACAATTGAGCCATTGGCTACTCCAGTATCCGATCATGATGCTCAGCTGGTTACACTCGATGATAAAAAAAGAATCGCAGATAAAGTAAAATATATAACTGAAACAAAACGAATATTCAACGCGCGGCGCATTACAGATTTCAGCAATGCTCTTCTCTGCTATGACTGGGATACCATTTTTGACAATTATGATGAGGCTAGTTTCCAAAACTTTATGAATAAGTTTACATGGAATATGGATATTTTCTTCCCTAAAAAACAAACCAAGAGGAAGCCAAAGAAGAATACTCCATGGATATGTGCTGAATTAATTAAAAGACAAGAAGATATTCACGATCTTTATATGCTACAAAGACAGTTTCCCCAACTTGTTGATTCGGGCCTTATTAAAAAGAAAATATAAACAAGAGATGAACTTTTACTTAAAAAGAAAACAGAATATGTTGACAATCGTATTAAAAATTCAAAGTACCAAAAGAAGGAAGTATGGCAGGTTATTAAAGAAGATACGAATAAATGTAAGACAGAGTGGATTTGGAACTTAAAAGAAAATGAGTCAAACCGTCAAATATCAAGTGAATGTATACCAGATTTTCTAAACAAATATTTTGTATCAATAGCACAGGAATTGGAGACAAAAAATAGACCAAATAGAAATAATGCGATCAAGTTTTTGAAACAATCTGTTATTGAATTACCCAATTTCCAAGCACCACAAATTTATCTTGACGAACTTGTGAAATTAGCAAAAAATAAGATTCATAACTCTGATACCAAAGATATTTTTGATATTTCTGGTAGATTTTTATATGACACTTTGCCTTTTATTGGTACACACCTAACGTTTCTAATAAACAATATTCTTAAATCGACGTCTTAACCCGAAGTGCTAAAGATGTCACGCTTAACCCCATTATACAAAGGAAAAGGTGATACAAATAACGTACAAAACTATAGACCGATTACAATTGTCCCAACAATGTCTAAGTTGATTGAGTGTATATTATCTGAAGCAATCATGAAGCACCTAAATAATAATGCAGCACTCTCGGATTGTCAGTTTGCTTATAGAGCAGGTAAATCTACAACTTCTGCTACGCTAACTATTGTTGAAAAAGTAGTGGCTTGCCTTGAAAATAAGCAAACGTGTTGCAGCCATACTGTTGGATTTATCAAAGGCTTTCGATTCTATGGACCATAAGCTGCTCATAGATAAACTAGAAATCTATGGTATTAAACACGATATCAAAGAGCTCATTGAGTCGTTTCTGACAAATCGGCAACAGACAGTGGAAGTAAAAATAGATGGAAAAAAATGAGATCTGAAGCACTAAACATTCGAATTGGTGTCCCTCAGGGATCATCGTTTGGAATGTTATGTTTATAACGTTCTTAAATGATATGGCACACCTAAATATAAAAGGAGACATAATACAGTATGCTGATGATACCACCGTTGTCGTTGCGGGGGAGTCGTTTTTAGAACTTCAGCAGAATATTAGTGAAACACTCCACATTCTCAATGAGTGGTTTGTAATAAATGGTCTAAAGCTAAACACCAGTAAGACTAACGTAATATTTTTCAATGCAGTTTCTCCATTGCTAAAGACTGTGCCAATTTCTAGTGGCTCGGGAGAACTTTTGCAGAGTGTTAATGCAGCGAAACTTTTAGGTTTCGAGCTAGACTCAACACTCACGTGGAAGGAACATATAAACACTACGTGTAAAAAGATGTCGAAAGGAATATATGCTCTCAAACAGCTTAGACATACAACATCGGAGAGGTCTACTTTGCGTACGTGCACTCAAATATGTCGTATGGTATTATTCTCTGGGGCTGTTCCACAGATTATGAACGGGTGCTAAAAATGCAGAAACGAGCCATCAGATTTCTTACTAAAAGTAAGCCCAGGGAATCATGCAGAGAACATTTCAAAAATCTATCAATAATGACATCAGTGTCAGTATATATTTTTGAAGTTCTGAAATACGTTCGCGCAAAGTTACAGGAATATGAAAAGCAGAGCAAACCAAAGACTAGGAACTGTAAAAATGGAAATAATTTCCTGTTATCAATACGGCATAGATTGAATAAAGTCGGAAAATTGCCAAAACTGATGGCACAAAAATTATATAATAAGCTACCCCAACACATTCAGCTTTTAGAAAACGAAGGTAAGTTCCGTGCCAATGTGATAAAGCTACTTCTGTCAAAAACAATATACAAAATATCTGAATTTTTGGATAATAACTATATAGACTTCCAAGTTTAGTTACTACAGTGGTTTTGGAAAATTAATCACCCAGAAATTAAGAATAACTTTGGAAGGTTATTCTTAATTTCTGGGTGATTAATTTTTGCAATAATTTTACTATTTTGTATAATTTGAATGGATTAGTGTTGTTATTTAATTTTATTGTTTACATTTTTATTTTGTTTTCTGAACTTTTTGACGAAGCCTCTATACAGCTGACGTGATATTTCAGTAACTGAATTTAACTTTTCTCAAAAATAAAACTGATAAATCGTCCTAAGATTGTCGTTTTTTGAGGGAGACAACGAATACCTAATATAATTACACAGTGATATAATAATATAAATAATATAATAATAATAATATTGTAAAAATTGTAGCAAGTTGACGAGTCCATAATGCACAGATGAATAGAACTAGATACCTAGTCTAGGACGAGCCTAGCGCGCAACACATAAGTTTTATAAGACTTATATAAGACGCCGCCCCAAACATTGAACCTCAGTTCCGACCAAGTGCCAGAGCTGTGCGTGCGTGCGTGCGGCTTACAAAATAAGACGGTTGTTTTAATTTCCTGACAACCAACAGTAAACAAAAATGACTATCTGTGCAGTGAAATTGTGTGGAAAGTCATCCGCGCACTCAAACTACAAAAAAGATGGAATAACTTTTCATCGGTAAGTAAAATAATTCAGTTTTACAAGACAGCAGAGCTCAGCGTGTAATGGATATGTTGTCACTTATACCTTTTCCTCATTGCGGATATCCCATGCAGTTGTCCCTTTCTGGCGAACGTACGTATAAAGTAGTGTTGTGACTCATTAAACAAAACGCAGACTTGCATTTTCGATTTTCACCGTACCGTAAAGGGATTCGAACACTGATGAATTCTAACTAATTAAACTGTGCACTCGGGACCTTCTGCTTGGACTAAACTCGACAAGCAACGAAATCACGATAGAATCGACCGGCAGCATCTAGCATGTGCGTGAGAAGAAAAAAATCAGAAGCAGGGCTAGATTTAGGTACGTTGAAAACGATAGCACAAAAATTTTAAAAGGATAGTATTTACAAAAAAATATAGTATGCTTTATTATTTTTAACCTATTTCCAAAAAAAGAAGGAGGTTCTCAAGTAGTAGTTTTTTTTTTTGTTACTCGGAACTCCGTCGTTTATGAACCGATTTAAAAAATTATTTGTTAATCCTCAATGATGCGTATTTCACTAAAATGCGTAAATACGCATCATTGCATTTCATCAATTCTCGTGGCCGTCTGTAGCCTTTTTCATACTTTGATTATTTTTCTGATTTTTCATCAGTTCCACTTCACTAAATTATACCTACTTTCTGTGGACTACTTTCTGTTACAATGCTGGACTTGTTGATGAAAATACCAAAATCGCTATATGTGTGCCTATCATATTTGAGGAATTTCCTCAATTCCAAATGAATCCCATTAATAGAACTGGATTTTGATGAAAATCAAATCTGGAAGTATCTCTTTCAATTTAAAAAATAAAATTCCAAATCGGTTCATAAATGACGAAGTTCTGAGTTGAAGTAACAAAAATAAAATTAAAAAAAACATTCTACTTGAGAACCTTTCCGTTTTTTTGGAAATAGGTTAAAAATAATGAAGCGTAAGTATTTTTTTTTTTTTAAATAATATCCTTTTATAATTTTTGTGCTATCGTTTTCAACGTACCTAAATCCAACCCTGGTAACATTTTGCCGAAAGGGTAAAATGTTCTTTGACAGAAAGCCGCGGCGCGGTCTATCAAAAGATGCATCACCTTTCGGCCAGCAGCAGCCGCGCGCTGCGTAGTAATTATTATCTAGTCTGTGATCCGCGGGGCTCCCGAAGGGATGCGAGTTTATGATTTTTTTAGTCGCACGTGCTTGCTTGATGCTTCCGGTCGTTACCGTTGCAGTTAAATACTAGGAATTTTACAACAATGTTGCGTCAATAGAAACTAATAGTAGATAATTTTATTATGCAGCGTGTAGGAAATATGATTCTCGGTTTTCAATCCCATCTAGAATTAGATTTACACATCCGTACGGTGACAATACACACTGATTCAGGAAATCCGCGAGTGCACGACACTGAGGAAGAATTAGTACTTTAATGGTGTTGTGTAGTAATGTTTGTTAGTGAGTTGAGATTCGAGTGAGTGCGATTACTATGGCAGAGCGGCAGTCGACCCAAGTGTTCGCTACGTAGGTAAGTACCGATTAATAATGTTGCCTTACTGCCACAGCCTACTGCTTACCCCATCACTACGGAACGTACTAACTCGGTACAGTGGTGGGCGTAACCTTGATGATAGCCAATGAGAATTATTTGTCACGCTCCGCGCACCCCGTGCTTTCCTTAAACTGTGGCGACTTTTGATCGGACCAAAACCCGCGTGACGAGGTATCTGGTTCATCTGTGCCATAATGGAAGCATTCTTAACTTTTTTATATTATTTAATTGTTAAGAACGCAACTGTATGACAATAAAGAATATTCATTCATTCATTCATTCATTCAGACAGACAGACAAAAATTAAAAAAAAAACTGTTTTGGCATCTAGGTATTATCCCTTATGTAATTCCCCACAGGCGAAGTTTTCAAAAAAGATTTAGAGATTTAAGAAGAAAGAAAAAGATTTATCTCGGCTACAGTTCTATTATATGTATAGAATATATTATATGTATAGAATATATTATATGTATAGAATATATTATATGTATAGAATATATTATATGTATAGAATATATTATATGTATAGAATATATTATATGTATAGAATATATTATATGTATAGAATATATTATATGTATAGAATATATTATATGTATAGATATAGATTTCAAATCTTATGTCTCATGTCTCATGACTGAATTTGATTTTGAATTTGAATAAAATTAAAATTTTAGTTTGAATTAAAATTTTAATTTTAATTCCTGCTAAGCTAGTTTTTTATTTAAATTACTCGCATCGTTTGAGTAACGCACTATCTATACTAGCCTTGGTCCGCAATTCCGTGAATGCTGGCCACGCTATGACGGCCTCGAGCTAAGCCTAGCTACGCTCTCGGCCTTCAAGCTTGGTCATCATTGCAGCCCTTTGTTGTCTACGTTGTATATTCCAGCTTGTCCATCAAGGGCTGCAAATCTGACCGCGCTATGACGGCCTGGATATGATATTAAAAAAAATGTATTTTTTATCCTACTGATGTCCGAATAACGGAGAACCGAATGTGTCGAATGTAAAATAAATCCGCATATGACAAGTTTTTTTTTATCACAGAGATGATTCACATCACACATGATATCACAGGGATTGCTCGCTAGTTGTTAGTAAGATTCATCTTCAACTCACCGACAGCCTGGACACTTCAGTGAAGCTCAATTCCAGTTTCTCAAGAAGCGTCATATCCTGTCGCCAGTCGCGGCAGATCTGATTCACGCCTGTTTCACTCAACAGCAGTTTTTTCAGTTTCGTCGAGTTGCGTATCGGTGAATAACCTGAGAATTGAGATGTCGAGTTTGTGTTACAATTTTAAAAACTCAAATATATCATTACATTTATTCACCGTGCGTCCCGCAGACGTTGCCGAGGCGCGGATTGAACCCGAAGTTAAGTTCGACGAGCTCCTCGAGCGGCGCCAGCGCATCCATCGCACGGCTATCCAGCTCGTTTAAGAACAAGTTAATCTCCTGCACCCCCCGCGCCACACCAAACATACTACTGAAAAGAAATGCTCGGTTGAGAGCAGTTGTCTTCTCAGTCGAGAATAATTCGGTTTGCGGTAAACTACCTTGGAAGCGTTCGTAAGCGGTTGTTATCCAACCGGACCATGCGTAGATTAGGCGAGTAGTCCAGCAGCCCCGCCGGCAGCGTCTCCAGCGCTCCGTAACAGAAAGTGAGATTCGTGAGTGCGCTAACACCGACAAACAGCTTCGGCGGTAGTGTGGTCAGATGATCCGCGAGTTCAATTTTGATCACCTCCAAGCGCGAGCAGTTCGCCAGCCATTCGTCGGGCAGAGCTTTCACCGCTGGCGCAACTAGCTCTAAAGTGCGCAGCGCGTCACAGTCTGCGAGCGGCGCCGGCCGCGACTCCGTCCACCCGATCATCATGAACTGCTCGAGCGTGGGAGTCACGAGCAGCCGTTTCACGCTTTCGTCGTAATACACGTAGAACTTTCGAACCGACGGCGGCACGTCCAGCTCTCCGGTAGGCAGCAGCACACTGGTTATTTCCAGCCAGCGCAGGCTCCGCAGTGAAGTAAATAAGCCACGCTCTAGGCTCGGCTGCGTGTTTCTGTTCCCTCTGATTTTCAGATGCACGAGGCACTCGAGGCGAGCCAAGTGCTCTGTAGCAAGCTGTGGCTCTGGCGGCAGGTTAGTGAGGCTCAGCTCGGCCCGCGCGCCCGGCTCGCTACAGTTCAGAGTAAGGTTGAGCGCGGCGAGAGTGTCGGCCAGCGAGCCGGCGGCCGGCAGCGGGCAGCCATTTAGCTGTACGGAGGTCACGCGCAGCGCCGGGTCGGCGCGCGGCAGTCCGGGGGACTCCAGTACGCTGGCTCCGTTGCACTCCATTATTAACTGATTAACTTTATAAATGATCGTCATCTGGTTATCTGTAAAAGAATAATCCCAACAAAAACATAAATGTAAATGAAGGTGTATCATGTCTCTAGTACAAGCGGGTTGACCTGTACGTTGAGTCCTAGAAAGAGATCATTTCAGACTTAGGGAGCACGGAGTTCCCAAGAGAACCACTGACGTGCTAGTATCTGTGCGCGCAGAGCTAAGACATCTTTACAAGTGAACAGTCTAAAATTAGCGATTTTATTGAACGACGGGAATAGTTTTTGTTGTATGTTGCCAAAGTAATATTATTTTCTTCCTTATTTTGAATTCAGTTCGGAGCGAGGGATTCTAAAGTAGAATCCTGAGCGTAGCGAGGATTTCAATATACGCCGCCCGAGAACAAAATATTTTGGCCCCGAGTGACACTTACTATTTTTAACCGACTTCCAAACAATAAGGAGGAGGATCTCAAGTCGATTTAATATTTTTTTTGTTCGTTACCTCAGAACTCTGTCTGTCTGTATCATTTTTTTTAAAGTCCAGTTCTGATGATGGGATCCATGAGGAATTGAAGGAACTCTTCAAATATTGTAGGCACACAATAGCGATTTTGGTATTTTCATATTTTTTTTGGTTTTGTTTTTTTTTTTCATTTGCATTCAGAAAGGGTTTCTGAGAGGTAGGTCAACAACCTCAAATCTATTGGCCGTACAGACAAGACGCAGTAACGTAAACCTACATTTTCCTGTCCTAGATTCTCTATTCAATTGTTATTTTTTAATTAATTTTTTTGTCGACTTGTTTTTTCTTTCTTATTAAAGAAGAATCTATGTATATCCGATAGATCAGAGAATTAGCATCGCTATTCAACGAGGTAATGTCACCAGCCGTTTGGGTACCCTGCCCGCGGATACTGACCTGAGCTCTGTTTTTTATCTGTAATTAATCTATACCAATATTATAAAGAGGAAAGATTTGATTGTTTGTTTGTTTGATTGTTTGTTTGTTTGCATTGAATAGGCTCCGAAACTACTGAACCGATTTGAAAAATTATTTCGCTGTTGCATAGCTTTTTAGCTTTCTTAATATTTTTTTTTTTTGTAACTTGCCGCAAATAGAAGGGTTTTCGTGTATGTATTACAATTTATTTTTTTTTGTTAAATACCCGTGCTAAGCCGGGGCGGGCTGCTAGTTTATAATATTTTTAGTTGTAATTTAAGCTCTTTTATTTAAGTTTAGATTGTATTTAGAATAGTCTTAGTATAAAGTGTTTGTTTTTTAAATTAAAAAAATATAATGTATATCCCTATTACAGTGAATTTTAATTAGCTTTAAGTTAAAATATTACACCTGTTGCTTAAGCGAAAAGAGTAAAATAAAATAAAGTATCATTTGGTGAAGTGGAACTAATAAAGAGGATGGCCGCCGGAACTCCACAATGCTATTAAATATTTCAGGGGCGGCGCCAACAACATTCGATAGCATTGCATTTTGCATTGCAAAATCGGTGGTAAATTAGCGACATCTAACGTCGAGGAAAAAATACCTAGGTATCCACATTCTTATCTCACTCCGCTGCCGCAGAGGGCCAACTCCAAAAGTAACTAATTATAAATTGTAAATCACACTAATATTATAAATGCGAATGTTTGTGTGTAAGTATGTAAGAGTATTTGTTCCCGTTCAAACCTGTGACGGCTGAACGGATTTGGATGAAATTTGGTATATGTAGGTAGCTTATTCCCTGGAATAACACATAGGCTTTTTATCCTGAAATATTTACCGATCCTGTAGAATAGCGGGTGAAAACGCGGGTTGCTAGTTGGTATATAAGTATCATTAATTTGTTGATTGATTAATTATTTCTAGTTTTTAGTATAACTTTGTACATATAGGCATAGGTAGTCTTGAAGTCGGTTTTTGTTGTTTTTTCTTAAAAAATATTTTACCTCGAAGCTTTATTAGTCCTGCCGAATACGACTTCGGCTATATTCCCCTGAATTATAGTTGCCGGGCGAAGCGAAGGTCTCAGAGTTTACTGAGACAAATCGGCTTTTGTATTTATGTTTGTGTGTATATTTGTCCGATGATAACTTGCGAACCGTTGATCCGATCTTCATGAAATTTTGTAGGCAAGTAGTTCATTTCAATACAATTTTCAAGTTCAAATATGAGCTGAATCGGTCCAGGGATTGTGAAGATATAAGGGTCGCGAGGTCTCAGTTCGCTGCGAACTACTAGTATTAGTTAGGAGGGTAAACAATAATATATTCTAACTGCTGTGTTTAAAGAAAGTTTTAAGTTTCCGTGTGTCTGATATGCCGCGGAGAATACACAAAGACACAGACAACTAATCCTAACTTATATTATAAATTCGAATGCAACTGTCTCTCTGTCTGGATGTTTGTCGCGTTATCACGGCTAAATGGCTGAACTGATCAGGCTGAATATTTGTATAGACGGGCATGGGTTTTTTTTTGTTGGTCCCTTTGAACAAAGCCGCGCGAAACAGCTAGTCGATAATAAAATGTCGAATGTGCAAGTGGGAGAGAGACAAATGTTTCATTTCTCGTAAAAAACTCATAATTTGCGTCACGAAACGTTAGCCTAGATCAATATAGACGATGATGCGATCAGAACCACCAGAGGACGGGCAGTAGCGTCTTCTTAGTAAAAGATGAATATCCTGTAATCTCCAATCGCCAAGCGTGGGGAATATCCCCCTCAAAAATAAGGGTGAGGCTTCGTCCAGTAGTGTGATCATCTTAGAGCTGATAAGGAGATAGAAATGACGGTATATTATAGATTAACGAGAATGTATAAGTAGGTATTCTAATAATGTATCGTATATTAGTAGTAGTATACAGATATTCCTACCGTCCACTTCGTACCGAGTCCGGTTGTTCCTATCGGGGCCGAGGTACCGGCAGCGCTCGTGTCGGCAGCGCAGCGCGGGCTCCTGCGCCGCCGAGCGCGCCACCACCAGCGCCGCCAGCAGCGCCCACGTCACAGCGCACATGTCGCGGGCACACGCGCGCGACTCGCGACACTACTGGAATCGATAACACTCGGTTCTCAGGTTTTTCGAACAGAAAATATCACCAGCTATGCTATTATGTAACTTGTAACGTGCGATCGTAAAGTAAAGAAAAAATCTTTAGTCTGTGCAACATGAATAAGTCGCGCAAACGCCGTTGGCTAGTTCTCAGGGAGGTTGGTGGGTTGGTGAAAGTTGAGTTTATATTCCACCGTTAAAAAACATAAAATGTACAAAAATGACAAGTTTCGCAACGCAATAATTTAACCGTAAAACCTTATGAGATCTCCTGTAAAGCAAAGTCAGCTGTTTTAACTAGTAGCTCTGCGAACAGTAGACATCGCGAGCACAAGATTTTTTGCACAGTTGTAATTCTACAATTTCATAATCTGTTAGTCGACGGCGATTTTTTATTGGTGGGGTATTTCCCTCTAAAAGGGGGATGTTTGCGGCGTCATTTACAAGTTTTACTAAGCAAGAATTTTGAATATAAGGTCGTGAGGTCTCAGTTCGATAAAACCAGCATCGAACTGAGAACTCATTAGCTTATATCTTGGCAACCTTTTGAAACAAATATTATCAAAATCAGCCATAAATGGTGCCTCAGCAAACTTCCCTGCTCTTTGTGAGGGGGAACCCCAGGAACAAAAATAGCCAACGTCTAAAAAAATTATAACATTGTAGAACCTGTATACAAAATTTCGTCAAGATCGGTAGAAAAATACGACCTGTACGCGAGTACCAACATAATTATGGACAGATGAAAGCCAGTTTTAACTGGTCACTCGGTCAATTAGTATGGAAACACCTATTTAACATCTTTGTCATAAATTGTTTCCTAATTCAATCAATATTGTGTAATCTTTATCAATATTACAAAATATTAACAGATCTATGCAAATTTTGTAAATGTTGTGTGTGATTTTACAACAAATTTGTTGCTATTAAAATTAAGTCAGGAGTAAAATTAACTCTGACCGCTTCTCGCCTCGAACGCGTGTAAGCGCATTCTCAGACGTGAAAATGCCTTAGGGTGAGCGATGATCGCAAGTCGCAAGTTCCGTAATAGTGCCGCGGGGTCGATGCTTATTAACATATGTAAACAAGTCCCAGTTTAGGTAATACATTTTTATCATTCTTTAATTATTCGTGGTAAGTTACAACTAATCATAATTAAATACTGGCAGTAACCTTGGAGCGAGCCAAACACTTTATGGCCGGAGCGGAGCGAATCAGGTTGAAGTCAAAAGTGGGGATAAAAAAATTCACCTGTCCCCCACATACGGGGTATCATTGAATAGGTCTTTTAAAATAAAGCTATGGTTTCCTAAACCATTTTTTTATCAGATGTAGCGCTTGCGAAATATGGGCCGACAAAGATGCTTAAATTGTGTCGTCCCCCCCCCCCCCCCCCGCCATTTCTAAACTATGCGTCTCAGAGACTTGTACAATCTTCCATGTTGATAGATTTAAAAAAATATTTCGGGCAACACGTGACAATTACTTTTTGAGTCGTTTAGCCGTGATAACGCGACGAATACCCAGACAGAGAAGCAGATAGACAGAGTTACTTTTGCAGTTATAATTGACCGAGCGAAGCGAAGGTCTCAGAGTTTACTGGGACAAATCGGCATTTGTATGTATGTTTGTATATTTGTATGTTTGTGTGTATATTTGTCCGATGATAACTTGCGAACCGTTGATCCGATCTTCATGAAATTTTGTAGGCAAGTAGTTCATTTCAATACAATTTTTAAGTTCGAATATGAGCTGAATCGGTCCAGGGGTTGTAAAGATATATGGGTCGCGAGGGGTCAGTTCAGCGCGAATTACTAGTAATATTATTTAGATTCGTTATTAGTGTTTAGCGCTTGGCCGGCCGCATCCGCGGCTCGCTCGACTCGCCGCTTATCGTACCTACCTACATTTGTATCGTTACCTCGTCGTAGTCGGCTGGATACTAAAAATAACTTGCTAAGAGCATGTCGGGCCATGCTTAGTAGGGTTCCGTAGGCGCGTAGGACGCTTGAAGTAATTAGCCGAGCAAGTGAGCAACTGCTCCAAGGTTTCTCCGCGTTTATTAATAAGGCGGGAAGATAGTATTTAATACTACTCACAGTAGACTACCTAGTAGTTCTGCGAACAGTAGACCTCGCGACCCACAGATGAATCGCGACCACAAACTTTTTTGCACAATCACAGTTTGTCCTCACGACCATAATTATCTTGATAACCTTTACCGATTTGCTAATATCCTAACTAATATTACAATTCATCAGAGGAATATAGCCGCATTCGTATCAGGACCAATAAAGCTTCGAGGTATAAAAATGAATCCGTTCGTCTCGAGAAAAAACTTCGCTTGCGCGATTTAGAACTTCCTACATTACAATTAACTGTCAGTCCATACAAAAATTCAATAATGCACAAAAATGGATCAACGCCATCTAGCGAACTATAGGAAGTAACTTTGTCTCTCTGTCTGGGTGTTTGTCGATTTATCACGGCTGAATGGCTAAAAGGATCGACCATAGTTTTTGCATAGATATATGTTATGGGCATAAGACGGACATAGATTACTTTTTTTTGTCCCATGTGAACGAAGTCGCAGGTAATAGCTAGTATTATTGACCGAGCGATGCGAAGGTCTCTGAGTTTACTGGGACAAATCGGCATTTGTATGTATGTTTGTGTGTATATTTGTCCGATGATAACTTGCGAACCGTTGATCCGATCTTCCTGAAATTTTGTAGGCAAGTAGTTCATTTCAACACAATTTTTAAGTTCGAATATGAGCTGAATCGGTCCAGGGGTTGTGAAGATATAGGGGTCGCGAGGTCTCAGTTCGGCGCGAACTACTAGTATAAAAATCAATTGCCGTGCGTTGTCTCGCAATAACTCAAAAATGGGCTCTACACATTAGATTATTAGGGTTCCGTAGTACTACAAGAAACCCATATAAGTTCGTCATGTCAGTCAGTCTGTCTGAATCCTTTAAGTTTAGACCTCCAGTTTTACACTGATTTGTATAAATATTTGTCTAATATTTGTCTAATGATCTATTTTCAGAACATATACAAAACATGGCGATACAACCCTTGAGTCGTTGAGATCTTTTAGCGACAACAAAAGTGTTTCATCGTTAAATCTGGCGGGACCTTCGTAAGCCTTTTTAGTGACGTTTGCACGTTAAAATCGAAATAGGTATTTTTTATGAGAGTCGTGGTAGTAGGAAGTTCACCGGGAATCCTAGTATACATAAAAAGTACCTAAGTGCATAAACAAACCGATTTCCGTTGATTTTCCTGCTCGAGCGGTATTCTCGGTTCGAGAGTGTTCAGTAGTGTCGCGAGTCGCGCGCGGGTGCCCGCGACATGTGCGCTGTGACGTGGGCGCTGCTGGCGGCGCTGGTGGTGGCGCGCTCGGCGGCGCAGGAGCCCGCGCTGCGCTGCCGACACGAGCGCTGCCGGTACCTCGGCCCTGACGGCTTCGGTTCGCCTCGGTACGAGGTGGATGGTATGATTTCCGTACTTACAACAATACACTATTCCTTGGAATTATTAAACAACTAGCAGCGCCCAATAAGAAATGGCTTTACCATAAGAATAGTAGATATATTTTTCCGGGATAAAAGGTAGGTCCCAATCAACTGCGTAGCGGCTGAACTAACGGCGAAAATTTGGTATGGAGGTGTTGGATACTTTTTAAGCCGGATTTTTTTAAGGATCTAGTAGGGTTGTGCGTGAAACCACGAGGCGCAGCTAGTATACTACATAATTATTGTATACTTTAATGATTGTATTGTATTCAGACCGGAGTATGTCCTAATATTGCGACCAGAAACACTGGAGGACAGGTAGCAGCGTCTTCTTAGTAAACTGTGACAGTAACTACGCACAGCTGCATTCAAGGGTTGGAAAGCTACCCCTCCTTTTCTAAGGGCTCCCCTCTTTGTTCAACAGTACGGACGTTCACTGATGATGATGATGAATTGACGGATTTACGTCTTCGCGCACACAGCTATCACATCACACTAATATTGTAAATGCTAAAGTTTGTATGCAAGTGTGTTAGTATGTAAGTAGGTAAGTATGTAAGTGTGTCAACTCTGTAACGGCTGAACGGATTTGGATGAATTAGTGTGGAGGTAGTTTACATCATTAACACATAGATTTACACATATTAACACATTTCTATCGCGAAAAGTTTAACCGTTCCTGTAGAACAGCGGTCGAAACCGCGGGGTGCAGTTGTAGAATATGAGATTGTCTTCTCGTCAATTTTATTTTGAGGTTTGTTGCAACACCGACCTTTCTCTCCCTTCTTGTTGGATCTCCCATCCATGTACCACAAAAAAATATCACTGACCACAACCCACAATATTGTATTTAAGGGTGTCTACACATGGCCCGACCTGACATCGTGTGAAAGGGACAGCTAGATTTGAATTTCACGGGAGCAAAAGAAACAAACTATTAAGGTTATAGCTTCTCCCTTTCGCTTCCCCAGAAACTTATATATAGCCATCTCTTTCAAGCGACGTCGGGTCGGGCCATGTGTAGACACCCTAACTAAATCCTAATCAATAAGTGATTGTAAGTGATCTGGATTTGATTGCTCGTGTACATTAAACAGACGACACGTTGTGATACCTATTTTCAATGAACACAAGCCCACCTTATTACGTAATCAACAGACGCGAGGTCTGCTGCGGTCTGTTGCTCCAGTTTGAGGTCTGTGTGACCCTGTGCATAGCTTTTACAACAGACTATACCCTTCCCAGTCATTCATAAGAGTGTCGCAGACGTGCATCTCGCTTCACTCGTCTCCCGACCCCTGTTGGTAACACTCTTAATCAAATAAGCATTGGAAACACTTTGTACAGATACGGAGGTATTGTGTATGAGGAATTGCGAAAATGTCATCAATTCTTTGTTGACCGAGCGAAGCGAAGGTCTCAGAGTTTACTGGGACAAATCGGCATTTGTATGTATGTTTGTGTGTATATTTGTCCGATGACAGCTTGCGAACCGTTGATCCGATCTTCATGAAATTTTGTAGGCAAGTAGTTCATTTCAATACAATTTTTAAGTTCCAATATGAGCTGAATCGGTTCAGGGGTCGCGAGGTTGCTCCGGTGCGTTCCCTTGGGGATCCCGGAGCCCTCGATCAAGCACCAAGGCAGGCCACCGGGGGGGTTTTAGTGGGTATAATCCCACATAACCCGGCTGCACCCCAAAGCAGACGGATATCTTGGTGAAGGTTTCCCACTCGGAAAAAAAAAAAAGTGGTCGCGAGGTCTCAGTTCGGCGCGAACTACTGGTGTTGGAATATTCGATCTAGTTCAACTATTTGCCGAGTTTGTTTCCTCATTTTGGATCACATTATCAGAAATGGAAATGAAATGAGAAATGACATGAGTTTTATTTGCCAGAACGCAGGTAAGCAGGGTGTTGGCGTTTGAAATGTTCCATTACATTCGGTCATTTCTGACGTGCAAAATATTTTCATAGAAATCGTTACTTAGTTCATACTTAATAAATGTTAAAAAATTGAATAAACTTTACCTACAACTAGTAGTTCGCGCCGAACTAAGAACTCGCGACCCCAGCTATATCTTCACAACCCCTGGACTGATTCAGCTCATATTCGAACTTAAAAATTGTATTGAAATTAACTAAGTACTTGCCTACAAAATATCATGAAGATCGGATCAACGGTTCGCAAGTTATCATCGGAAATATATACACACAAACATACAAACATACATACAAATGCCGATTTGTCCCAGTAAAGTAAAGTAGTTGTTCGCTCGGTCAATAACTTTATAAAAAATGTCAAAGAATACAATTATTAAGTCAATAGAATACATTATTATTATGTCATTGTCAGATGTCAAGATATTTATACATAACTAAAGTGCGGCTTAAAATGCTCTCACAGTGCAAACACCACACACCACACACCACACATCACACACCACACACCACACACTGCTAACGATCGGTTTAAATTATTAGTACGTTCACAGCGCGCCAACAAATTGAACCGATCATTAGCGTGCTTATGTAAGATAGTTTCATTTTTCAAGTTATCTGTCTCATTGTCTCATAATTTGATGGCCACAGTTTCATTTCTGTCTTCACAGAAGACTTTGGCCTGCATTAAATCTATTTTTTTCTATAAAAAACAGAGAATATCGGAATTCACAGATGACAATTTGAATTTGACATTAGCGCACACAGTGCACTACCTCATTGTTGTGAGCACCGTGAGCACGCTAAAATGACGTCACTCATGACGTCATGTGTCTGACAGGAGCCCCTATATGCGCATCTTAAACCGACTGTTTGCACCTTGGACGAAACATCATACTAAATCCATGGTTTGCACGCTGACAGTGCAAATGGTAACTATGTGCGCATTTTAAACCGTACTCCTAGTATGAAACCAAAAGTCAAAAGTGAAAATTTGCCCAATTTTTTTTTTTGTTAATGACGTACCATATTATAATAATTATGGTGCCTCATCAATATTACAATCTAGCCTTGAGACTAATAAATTAAAAATTAAAATTAAAATTTGCCCAATGCGTATAGGTATTCTAACTTTGATAAAAATGGGACCAAACTGGAAAATTAAAAAATAATTTTCTAAATCCTAACTAATATTATACATGCGAATATAGCTCTATCTATCTGTCTCTCTGTCTGGGTGTTTGTCGCGTTATCACGGCTGAACGGAGGAAATGATCGACCTGAATTTTTGCATAGATTTGCGTTTCGTACCCGAGTATAGGCAACTTTTTTTTATTGCTCCACGCGAGCGAAGTAACGGGAAACAGCTAGTCGGTTCATAAATGAAGGAGTTCGGAGGTAACAATCATAAAAAACGAAAAAAACTGTCGAATTGAGAACCGCCTCCTATTTTTTGAAAGTTGGTAAAAAATGTTGACTTAAAAAATTCAGTCGACTTGAGAACCTCCTCTTTTTTTTGGAAGTCGGTCAGTCACTAAGTAGGCACTTCCTTTTAAACTAAAATAACCAGATCTCGGAATGGTCCGGAACGCCGTTCCGTTTCGTGCAATCACCGTTCCGTTTCGTGCAATCACCGTCCCTTTTAGTGCAATCATCGCAAAACTCTCTCTATCGCACGCACGGAGAACAAAGCGACAACAAAACAACTACCTATTGCGCTAAAACATCGCTACAGGTCGTCCCTCTTAAATAATAAAAGCTTGTAAAAATATCGCAAGTTTTGAAGGGACCTTTCGATTCGCCAGTTAGTCCAATTACCACTGAAAATAACCGACTGGGATTTACCAACTCAATCTCCTCCTCATAATTACTCTTGGATCTCTCCATATTTTACGGTGGATTCCGAAACTTGAAGTTTTTATGTTTTTGATGGGATTACTTTTTACAGAAAACCAGATAACCATAAATCCCAAATATGAATGGCTTACGATGCATTGCAACGGAGCTGGAATACTGGAGTCCCTCGGCCTGCCGCGCGCCGAGCCCGCGCTGCGCGTGTGGGGCGTGACGCTGAACCGGTGTCCGCTCCCGGCGGCCGGCTCGCTGGCCGACACGCTCACCGTGCTCAATGTAACCCTGGAGTACAGCGAGCTGGACACGCCGCGCGGCAACCTGACGCTCATGTACCCGCCGCCAACACCGCCGCTCACCGCCAAGCACTTTATCGGTCTCGAGCGGCTTCACCACCTAGAAATCAATGGGATTAGAGAAAATCCCCTATTTCTCGACCGCGGCTACCTTGCGCCGATACAGAGCCTGCGCTCACTAACGATAAGTGCCGTGTTGCTACCTACCGGCGAGCTACCCATGACACCCACACTCGAGAATCTGAAGCTGACCTACTGGAAGGAGCCGCAGCCGGTACCGCTGGCACGCTGCGACTCACTACGCAAGCTGCACCTGGATATGCCGGCAATGAACGCTCTGCCGGACGCCTGGCTGGCGAACTGCTCGCGGCTGGAGGTGCTCGTCATTGACAGGGCTGACCGTTTGACCACACTACCGCTGAATCTGTTGGTCGGCAAGAGCGCACTAAAGGTTCTTTCTCTCAGGCGAGGAGCGCTCGAGACGCTGCCGGAGGGACTCCTGGACTACTCCCCTGATCTACTTGCGCTCCAGTTGGAAACCAACCGTTTACGAACACTTTCAAGGTAATAAATAGAGCGTCATCGGAATGATCCTTAATTGAGACAAAACCTTCTCAAGACAATTTTTTTCAGCGGTACGTTTGATGTGGCGCAGCGGGTGCAGGAGTTGGACTTATCTTCAAACGAGCTGGGAGTCGGTACGATGGACGCGCTGGCGCCGCTCACGAATCTCACCGAACTTAACCTAATGAACAACTTCCTCGGTGATGTCTGCGGAACAGACGGTGAGAGGAACGCACAGTTTTCCAAATGTTCAACACTAGAGTCCCCAATCAGCCCGATATGTTTTGCAGGTTATTCACCGATACGCAATTCGACTAAGCTGAAAAAACTGCTATTGAATTGGACCTTCGTAGCCCGCATATGCCAAGATTGGCGAAAAGACATGCCGCTTCTCGAGATGTTGGGCCTGGCCCGCACGAACATCTCTGAGCTGTCGGTGAGTAGACGATGAACATTTTGGACACCAGCAGTTCCCCGCGGTTACTCCACGCTAATACTTACATGAACATCTTATATTCCTGCACCTAGTAGAAAACGATTGTAGCTCTCTGTCTCGCACGCTCATTAAAATATAGAAATATTTTCTCGTGGAGTTCATGAATGTTGCGTCACATACGAGATCCCATCCCCGATCCCAGGGAATTTGGGTCAGGCCATCCAGCCGCTTTGCGCCCGCATGGAGGTGTAATTCATAGATCAGTTGCCGAAAGATCTACCGTCAATGCGTTGGCCTGACTCTACGATGATGTATTGTCATAAGTTTTGACATGGTCGTAATTGTTCACAGCTTGCGGACCTGCAATTTACGCGGACAGTGAAGGCGAAGGTTATGTTGCTGGACGTGCCGGTGAGCGTGGTGGAGACGTCGCGCCAAGACTACAACAACGCGACTCTAAATATGTCGTACGGTGTCTCCGTGTACCTCAACGCGGAACTTGAGTGCGACTGCCGCATGTACTGGACGCGGCGCGCGCTGGACCTGTCATTGCCTGCACTCCAACACGTCAGTGAGCTGGCCTGCACCGACGGTCGGCCGCTTCGTGACACGCCGCCGGAGGATATGGAGTGCGTGCGATCCGAGGAGTGCACGGGAGCCGCTCTGCCAACCGAGTGCACGTGTGCCACGCGCCCCGACGAAGATTCAGACCACGACCGACTGCTGGTGCGCGTACTCTGCGAGAATGCCACGTTGGACCGCGTGCCGCACCCGCGCTCTGACAACGACTCCACGGAGAGGCTCTACGAGCTACTGCTGGCGTACAACAACATCGTCGACATACACGCGGACGACCTGCAGCACAACATTAAAGTTAATACCGACTGGTGCAATTCTATTAAAAATATTAAATGAATTGTTACTAATCGATCATCGTATTCCGTTTCAGGGACTCGACCTGCGCTACAACTTTCTGAAAGAAGTGGACGAGGAGACGGCGAGGAGACTGGGTGACGTCGACGGTACGCTGCGTCTCGCCGGCAACCCGCTCGACTGCTCGTGTCGCGCCGCGCCACTGCTGCGCGCGCTGCTCCATCGTGATCCCGCACACACCGACCGGGGTGATGCCACCTGCAGCGACGGCATCCCGCTGTACGCCGCGTCTATTGTGGCCTGCTCGCAGGACGAGCCCTCCACCGTCCCGACGTCGACCGTGGTGTGGCTTACGAGCGGACTAGCGGCGCTACTTGCACTAGCGGTAGCCGTCATGACGTGTCTGGCGTCCCGCGAGCGGCGGTTTTTCATGCTGGCTGTGCTGCACCGGTGGGGCTTCGTGTGGCGCGCCGCCGAGCCAGAGGAAGATGAAAGCTGTCGCTACGACGCGTTCGTGAGCTTCTCGCACAAGGACGAAGAGAAGGTAGTCGAGCTGATAGCGCGACTCGAGCCGCCCTACCGGCTGTGCGTGCACTACCGGGACTGGATCCCGGGCTGCTTCATCTCCGAGCAGGTGGTGGGGTCGGTGCGCGAGTCGCGGCGCACGGTGGCGCTCGTGTCGCGGCACTTCCTGGCGAGCTCGTGGGCGCGCGCTGAGTTCCGCGAGGCGCACGCGGCGGCGATGCTGGACGCGCGCCCGCGGCTCATAGTGGTGCTGCTGGAGGAGCCGGCCGCGCTGGAGATGGACGAGCAGCTGCGCCGCTACGTCGCCACCCACACGTACCTGCGCTGGGGCGAGCCCTGGTTCTGGGACAAGCTGGCGGTGGCGCTGCCGCGGCCGCGCGCACCTCGCACCCCAGATTCGGCGCCCGCGCTGGAGCTCTTGCCTGCTGTTGCTCAACCAGTTCGTTGACTGCAAGTTCATTTTATGATGAATGACTAAACCCAGCGGCAGCGAAAACCTTTTTGATTTTTTTCCATGCGTCATAAGTGTCTTCTGACACCCGAGTCAAAAAGACGGGAACACATGCTTTTAACTGACTCATAGATGAATGTATACTAACTGACTTCCAAAAAAATTGAGGAAGTTCTCAAGTCAACTGTTTATTTTTATTTTTTTGTTTGTTACCTCAGAACTCCGTTACGTATAAACCGATTTTATTTTTTTATTTGAAAGTAGATACTTACAGATTGGTCCCATTTTTATCAACCTCCAGTTCTGATGATGGGATGCATGAGAAATTGAAAGAACTCTTCAAATATTATAGGCACAAATTTAGCGATTTTGGTATTGCCATCAACAAGTCAAGCATTTGCATTCAGAAAGTTTAATTAGGTGAAGTGGAACTGATGAAGCCTACAGATGGTCACCGCAACTACACAATGATAATAAGTATTTCACGGGCGGCGCCGAGTACATTCGATAACATTTCATTTTGAATTGCAAAATCGGTGGTAAATTAGCGACATCTAACGTCGCGGAAAAAATACTAGGCATCCACACAGTCATCATTTTAAGTTTTTTCTGTCCAAGCTTTTTACAAAGGTGAGAACCAAGGAGTTTATCTATCATCTCACTCCGCTGGCGCAGAGAGGGCGCTAGCAGTGAGTCTCAAAATAGTTTAACTAGTAGTTCGCGCCGCACTGAGACCTCGCGACCCCTATATCTTCGCAACCCCTGGACCGATTCAGCTCATATTCGAACTTAAAAATTGTATTGAAATGAACTACTTGCCTACAAAATTTCATGAAGATCGGATCAACGGTTCGCAAGTTATCATCGGACAAATATACACACAAACATACATACAAATGCCGATTTGTCCCAGTAAACTCTGAGACCTTCGCTTCGCTCGGTCAAAAAACAAAATGAAATCATTATAACGTAAAGGTCTGCTTTAACTGCCAACATTTGCTTTCATCTGTCCGTATGTTGGTACTCGAGTACAGATCGTATTTTTCGTCCTTGACGAAACTTGGTATACAGGTTCTACTATTTAAAAAAAATTTCGTCCTCTGCTTTTTTTGATTGTTGCAATATTACCCCAAAAAATGCTTCGGTAAAGTGGTGGAAGCTTCAGTAAATTCAGCTATCTACATTAATTATTTCATTATATACGTTATGGTAAAACACCTAGCCTGTTAACCAAACAATGCCAAGGGAACTACAAGAAATCAGAAATCCCAGAGTGCACTTTCATGATTCATTTTGTGAAACTTTTTTTTCCAATGAATGTTTTACACTAAATAAATGTAATTGAATTAAAACTGCATAACTGGAACTAAACTTAGTTTATTTTGTCATTATCATTAATAATATTACTTTAAATATTACATAAGCCCCGCTCCTCGGAGGTATTCCCTATAAGCCAGTCCGGTAAGGTATTCCCTAGCCCTCGGACTGATGGGGCATTCCCTAGAAGCCGGTCTGGCAGGGTATTCCCTAGAAGCCAGTTCGGACATGGTATTCCCTAGAAGCCGGTTCGGGTAGGGTATTCCCTAGAAGCCGGTCTCACAGGGTATTGCCTACAAGCCACTCAGGCAGGGTATTCCCTAAAAGCCGGTCTAGCAGGGTATTCCTTAAAAGCCGGTCTGGCAGGGTATTCCCTAAAAGCCGGTCTGTCAGGGTATTCCCTAGAAGCCGGTCTGGTAAGGCCTGGACTCGAGCCTGGCCTGCAGCAGCTCGAGCTGTCTCCGCGCCTCGCACGCGGGGAAGTTGTTCAGCTCGTAGTACTGGGGAGCTATCTTCAGTAACCACTCCGCTGGAAATAATAGCATTTAATATAAATTATGTTAGATAGTGCGTTATCTGTGTTACGTTACCAGGATTACACCAGCTCGTGCCTAGTACACAACCGATGAGACAGACGATGTATTTCTACAGGTGTATTTAGCGGAACTTGTTCCTGAAAACCACAGACAGCAGACCAACGGCAGAAAGAGGAAAATATATTTCTCTCTCGTTTGTTAGGCAGCGATCCACGCATACCAAATACCTGTCTGCCGGTCTGTAAGGACTATAATACCCATAAGTGATTAATAGACACTGCAGTCAGTTTCATATCAGACGTTCTACAATTATTCGACCTATGACAGTTGTGGAATTGACCTACATACATGGTTGTCGAGATGAAACACTCTGATGGAGTTGAACCGCTCCCTATTGGAGTTGATACACTCCCTTTTGGAGTTGAACCACTCCCTAATGGAGTTGAACCACTCCCTATTGGAGTTGAACCACTACCTATTCGAGTTGAACCAGTACCTATTCGAGTTGAACCACTCCCTAATGGAGTTGATCCACTCCCTAATGGAGTTGAGCCACTCCCTATTGGAGTTGAACCACTCCCTATTGGAGTTGAACCACTACCTATTCGAGTTGAACCAGTACCTATTCGAGTTGAACCACTCCCTAATGGAGTTGAACCACTCCCTAATGGAGTTGAACCACTCCCCATTGGAGTTGAACCACTCCCCATTGGAGTTGAACCACTCCCTATTGGAGTTGAACCGCTCCGTATTAAAGAGTAACTTATAAACTCACGTTTGATATCGGTGACGGTGCGTATGTAGTTCTTAGTGGTTAACACGAACTCGTTGTAGATGACCCAGTCAGGTTTGTGGTCGAGGCAGGTCGAGGGGTGGAGTTGGACCACTTGGTTGTCCTTCACCGTGAGGTAGTGCCCGGTGCGCTCCAAGTGGGCCACCTGCAAACATTAAACAAACAATGTTTATAGCGTACTGTTTGTTACCAGCGATTTCGTTTGCGTCGAAATAAACAAAAAATATCCTGTCTATTTTTGTGATATACAGTAACTCCTTTTCAAATTTTATCAAGATCCGTTCAGCCGTGATAGCGCGACAAACATCCAGACGGAGAGACAAAGTTACATCCTATAGTTCGCTAGATGGCGCTGATCCATATTTGTGCATTTTTTTACGTTTTGTATGGACTGACAGTGTTGTAATGTAGGGATGCTCAGCGAGACACGCGCGCGACCTCGTCTTGCCTTGCACTGGGCATTCCTTGATAAAGGTCACCGAATGTGATCGAAACTATAGTCGGGATAACCGACTCAATTTAACGTGAGTATTCCCGTTTTATTAAAATAGTAAAAGTTGTTCACAATCATAGATAGATAGATTAACTCTTTATTGTTCACACAAATTTTACATAATTTATAAACCGACTTTAAAAAGTAGTGTAACAACTGGCGGCCTTATCGCTGAAAGCGATCTCTTCCAGGCAACCATAGGATGGAGAGGATTCATAGAAGAGGTAGAAGACGGGGTGTGCAATGATGTAGATTATGTGATACTTATACTCTAATAAACCAATATAATTATAAACATACAAACTAATAATAATACATTCTAATAATTAAATTACTTATGATAACGACAATAATATCATGAGTACTACGAGCCCTTATAACCCTGTATAATCAGCCGATACACGCGAGTGTCACGCCTGCCACCGCGAGACGGTCGTGGAGCGGGTCCCCCGGCCGATGGTGAGCGCCTCGCACTAGGTACTAACCTGCATGAAGAACCCGTTGACGAGCGCCTTCCTTATATTGATGTAGTAATCCTTACTCGTGAACTCTGTACTCGTCCGCTTCAAGTTAAACCTGAGACAGAGACAAATATACAGGAATATACAGAGAGGAATATTTATTTTTGACATATAATATTTTACAAGCTAATTTTAATTGACCGAACTAAGCGAAGGTCTCGGAGTTTACTGGAACAAATCGGCATTTGTATGTGTGTGTATTTGCCGTTACAGAGTTGAACGGCATCAAACACACTTACACACAAACTTTCGCATCACACTAATATTGTAAATGCGAAATTTTGTGTGTAAGTGTGTTTGTACCCGTTCAACTCTGACGGCTGAACGGATTTGAATGAAATTTGCTATTACCCTGGATTAACGCATAGGCTACTTTTTATCCGGGAAAAAAACACCGTTCCTGAGGGATAACAAAAATCACCCATCATCATTTTACAGAGCGAAGTCCTCGAGAGTTATGTCGAGGGCTTCGCTTCGTCCATCGCCGCGCATGGTTTTGAACTGTTGAGGTTCAAAATTCTGGGTCGCACTGAACTGTTATTGACAAGCGTGAAGGTTAACATCAGGTGAACGGCTTGCTCGTCTCGATACAAAAAAAAAAATAATACAATACAATTTTTTTTAAATTGGGATATGAGCACAATCGGTCTACCGGTTGTAAGTTTATAGGGAAAGCGAGGCCACGGTTCGGCGCGAACTACTAATTAATAAATATTTTGTATAGGAATCGATCCGGCACCCACCGGTCCATGATCCGCGAGAGCTGCTGGCGCACGTTGTCGCCCGACTTGAGCGAGCGGTAGTTGATGAAGTTATCGAAGCACCAATGTGGGTCCTCCATGTCTGTAACACACACATACACACATTATTATATTTGTTATAAAGGGTTATTTTATTTATTTATTTATGGAGTGATACAAAATAACGTTATTTTTGTACAGACGAGCCCTGTGCCCACAGATCACACCCTATATCCTGCATTCAGGACACTCGAAGCGCACCACGCATCAGTCTAAATACACATATAAGAAATAACTCACTAACTTTATGATTAATAATATTACTGTCAAACTAAATTTTAACGAGAAAAAAAAAGGATTTACATATTAGTTTTTGACCATAACTTTGTCTTTGAAAATATATTATTTTCCTATGATATTGATGGAAAAAAAAAACCTACGGTCTTTGTGCCTACGTAATAATAATATTACGTACTGTACTATTATTACGTATACGTTTACTATTGGTACGTACACGTAGCGTAACGTGGTACGTACTCTGTTTGAACGCGTGGTACACGTCGAGTAGTGCGAGGTGGTACATACTCTGTTTGAACGCGTGGTACACGTCGAGTAGTGCGAGGTGGTACATACTGTTTGAACGCGTGGTACACGTCGAGTAGTGCGAGGTGGTACATACTCTGTTTGAACGCGTGGTACACGTCGAGTAGTGCGAGGTGGAACATACTCTGTTTGAACGCGTGGTACACGTCGAGTAGTGCGAGGTGGTACATACTGTTTGAACGCGTGGTACACGTCGAGTAGTGCGAGGTGGTACATACTCTGTTTGAACGCGTGGTACACGTCGAGTAGTGCGAGGTGGAACATACTCTGTTTGAACGCGTGGTACACGTTGAGTAGTGCGAGGTGGAACATACTCTGTTTGAACGCGTGGTACACGTCGAGTAGTGCGAGGTGGAACATACTCTGTTTGAACGCGTGGTACACGTCGAGTAGTGCGAGGTGGAACATACTCTGTTTGAACGCGTGGTACACGTCGAGTAGTGCGAGGTGGAACATACTCTGTTTGAACGCGTGGTACACGTTGAGTAGTGCGAGGTGGAACATACTCTGTTTGAACGCGTGGTACACGTCGAGTAGTGCGAGGTGGAACATACTCTGTTTGAACGCGTGGTACACGTCGAGTAGTGCGAGGTGGAACATACTCTGTTTGAACGCGTGGTACACGTCGAGTAGTGCGAGGTGGTACATACTGTTTGAACGCGTGGTACACGTCGAGTAGTGCGAGGTGGTACATACTCTGTTTGAACGCGTGGTACACGTTGAGTAGCGTGAGGTGGTACATACTCTGTTTGAACGCGTGGTACACGTCGAGTAGTGCGAGGTAGTACATACTCTGTTTGAACGCGTGGTACACGTTGAGTAGCGTGAGGTGGTACATACTCTGTTTGAACGCGTGGTACACGTCGAGTAGTGCGAGGTAGTACATACTCTGTTTGAACGCGTGGTACACGTTGAGTAGTGCGAGGTGGTACATACTGTTTGAACGCGTGGTACACGTCGAGTAGTGCGAGGTGGTACATACTCTGTTTGAACGCGTGGTACACGTTGAGTAGCGTGAGGTGGTACATACTCTGTTTGAACGCGTGGTACACGTCGAGTAGTGCGAGGTAGTACATACTCTGTTTGAACGCGTGGTACACGTTGAGTAGTGCGAGGTGGTACATACTGTTTGAACGCGTGGTACACGTCGAGTAGTGCGAGGTGGTACATACTCTGTTTGAACGCGTGGTACACGTTGAGTAGCGTGAGGTGGTACATACTCTGTTTGAACGCGTGGTACACGTCGAGTAGTGCGAGGTAGTACATACTCTGTTTGAACGCGTGGTACACGTTGAGTAGTGCGAGGTGGTACATACTGTTTGAACGCGTGGTACACGTCGAGTAGTGCGAGGTGGTACATACTCTGTTTGAACGCGTGGTACACGTTGAGTAGCGTGAGGTGGTACATACTCTGTTTGAACGCGTGGTACACGTCGAGTAGTGCGAGGTAGTACATACTCTGTTTGAACGCGTGGTACACGTTGAGTAGCGTGAGGTGGTCCCCGTCGATGTGCGCGAACCGCATCTTGGCCTCGTCCGCCGCCTTGCGCGCCTCGTTCGGACGCACGAAGCACTGCGGCACTGCAAACATGCATATACATGTATAATAATAATAAAGCCTTTTTATTTTCATAATAAACAAACACATCTATATAAAATAACAATCCCTTTTCTAGGAGTCAACGCACAGACCAAATCGCTTATGATAGAGACGTGACATTTAAACCCAATACTCATCAAATGGTCTACGTGAACAATAACAGCGGAATTGGCAAAATTCCAACTCTAAAGGGGTAAAATTGACTCCCAAAGTTTATATAAAAAAAAAAACATTCTAAGCCAATGAAGTGAGTGCAGCGCACCGGAGAGCTTGGCCGTGAGGGAGAGGATCCGAGAGGAGAGTAAGGTGTTGCCAGCCTGACGCTAGGTGAGGTAAGTAGTGAGTGCAGCGCACCGGAGAGCTTGGCCGTGAGGGAGAGGATCCGAGAGGAGAGTAAGGTGTTGCCAGCCTGACGCTAGGTGAGGTAAGTAGTGAGTGCAGCGTACCGGAGAGCTTGGCCGTGAGGGAGAGGATCCGAGAGGAGAGTAAGGTGTTGCCAGCCTGACGCTAGGTGAGGTAAGTAGTGAGTGCAGCGTACCGGAGAGCATGGCCGTGATGGAGAGGATCTCGTTGGAGCAGTTGTGGTTGCAGCTGGCGATCAGCATCTTGGCGAGCTGCGGGTCGAGCGGGAACTCCGCCATCACCGCGCCCAGGTCCGTCAGGTTGCCGTCGTCGTCTGGAACACGACACACTCACATTATACATATTATCCAGGGTTCGCCGATATAATTATATCAGTGGATATATATCAGCGGATATTTATCAAGATATATATCAATCGATTTTTATCTTGATATATATCAATTGATTTTTTCCTGACCATTTTAGATTGTTTTCCAAAATGGCAACCTCATTTAAAGTTGGGGAAATCCCCTTTACTTTAATTTACCACTTTGACTAGCTTTTTATTTAAAACAAGCCTTAACTTCATATCATATAAGGTTTATTTTACGAGATAATCAAAAATGGGGATTCCCTGATGCTCCTAGCTGATAATTTTCACTTTCTAGGGAAGGGGAGGGTTATTGAAGTAACTTTGTCTCTCTGTCTGGATGTTTGTCGCGTTATCACGACACGGCTAAACGGATCTTGACAAAATTTGATAAGGAGTTGTCCATACGAACTAAGTCGCACTACATAGATATGTGGCGCCCCCCGGGGCCGAGGGCTCCATGAAGTCAACATGCACCAGATCTACGATACCCAGCTTCTTCAACTGCACAAGTAGAGATCCTGACTACGTTGTGAACTCACCAAGAGCCGCGAGGTAGTTGAGCAGTTCCAGGGCCCGCATCAGAGTTTCCGGCGCCGGGGGGTCCATGAAGTCAAAGTGCACCAGATCATCGATACCCAGCTTCTTCAACTGCAAAACTACAGATCCTAAGTTCGATCTGCAACGGGGGGGAAGACAATGCGGCATGGCATTAGATACTGTCGGGGAACGACTCGGGAGGACTACAGTTCATTTTGAGGGTATTAATGCTAGCATTTTTGTTGATTTCGGGAATATTTTAAGCCAAATAATGGTGCCATTTTGTTGATTTGTAATTTTGATTGTTTAGAGGGCTTTTGTTGATATTTTGGGGACAATATTTGTAGATTTAGAGGATTAATTAGATAAATTAATTAGAGATATATCTACAAAATCACAACACACACCACTTATCCCCACAGAATCAAAAGGCAATATTATAATTGATTCTGTGGGGATAAGTTTTGTGTGTTGTTGTGATTTTGGGAGAATAAATGTAACCTGTTGTTGATTTTGGGGGAACAAGTGGTATTTTGCTGATTTAGGTTCTAAAATTTAATTTTACATGTTAAAAAAAACGGCATAAAAATAAAAGTGATATAATACGAAAATGTCTTGTTGATTTTGGAGTTATAATTTATATACAATATACAGTAACCTTTCTTATTTATGGGAGAATGATGATAAGATATGGATACTTTATTTATGAATTTTATTATAATTTTTTTTTCGTTTTTGTGGCATTTATATTGTTGGGGTAAAAAAATTAAACACAGAAGACCACAAAGCAGGTTATTTAAAAAAATCTGGATTTAAAAGTTTCCTGTTTATTATTTGAACAGAAACTTGCTATTTTTCACACCACAGCGGCATTTCAATGAAATAAAGTTTGGATATAGGAACAACAAAAATCACACTAATATTATAAATGCGAAAGTTTGTTTGTGTGTTTGTTCCCGTTCAACTTTGTAATGGCTGAACGGATTTGGATGAAATTTGGTATGGAGGTAGCTTATTACCTGGAATAACGCATATGCTACTTTTTATCCTGAATAGTTTAACCGTTTCTGTAGAATAGCGGGTAAAACCACGGGCCGCAACTAGTTGATAATAAACCTGATAGAAAGCACATTGAACCTGAACCTAATGGTTTAAAACTGATGGTTCAGTGAGACTAGTCAGAAAAAATCTTATTTCGATCCCAGACCAATTCTCACCTCACCCATAACTATATAATCTAATAAATATGTGTCATACCAAACCGTGTCTAAAATCACCTCAAAATCTCCGGGTACGTGTTGTCCTGCATCTCGTTCTTGTACGCCTTCTCCGTGTAAAGCCGGAAGCACTTCCCCGGGCGAGTCCTCCCGGCACGTCCGGCTCGCTGCTGCGCAGACGCCTTACTGATCGGGGACACCAATAGAGACTCGACACGGATACGAGGATTGTACACTTTTTGCTTAGCAAAGCCCGGGTCTATCACAAACACTACACCGTCTATGGTCAGCGAGGTCTCCGCTATGTTCGTCGACACCACCACTTTCCGACCGATACCTCCCGTGGGCCGGTTCGGAGGAGCCGCTTCGAAGATTCTCTGCTGCAAATTCGGCGGCAGAGTAGAATATAATGGAATGCATTTCAGTTCTCCGGCCTCAGGCCCCAAATTATCTATTTCCCGTTTGATTCTTTTACAGGCATCCTCGATTTCCTCTTGACCGGTCAAAAACAGTAGTATATCGCCGGCTATCTCCTCACATATATGTATCTGCACGACTGTACGTATGGCGGCTTCTAAATAGTCACGCTCGGGTTGTGGAGTGTAGAATATTTCCACGGGATGCGTTCTTCCGGGCACGTTCATCAACGGAGCATTGTCAAAGTACTGTTGGAACTTGCCGGCGTCCAACGTCGCCGACATGATGACCAGCTTCAAGTCCGATCGCTGCTTTATGACCTCCTTCAACACACCCATAAGGATATCGGTGGCCAGTGTCCGCTCGTGAGCCTCATCGAGCAAAATGACCCTGTATTGCTCTAGCATAGGGTCCGACATCGCTTCTCGTAACAGCATACCGTCGGTCATGTATTTGAGCACCGTTTGTGGGCCGGAGCAGTCTTCGAAACGGATGCTGTACCCGACTTGCTGGCCGAGAGCCACGTCCATCTCCTCGGCGACGCGTTGTGCCACGGACATGGCGGCCACCCGCCGCGGCTGCGTGCAGGCCACGCCGGTCGACTTGCCGGCGGTCACCGCGGCGAACTCCACGGACCTAGCCGACAAGTTAATACACTAGTAAATAATTTAATATTAAGTAATAACACTAGTAAATCATTTAATATTAATTAATAAAACTAGTAAGTAATTTAATATTAAGTAATAACACTAGTAAATCATTTAATATTAATTAATAAAACTAGTAAGTAAATAAATTCATATTAAGTATAAACACTAGTAAATAAGTTAAATATTATATAATAACACTAAATATAAAGTAATGTTTCGTAATAATACCAATAAATAGGTCTTCAAATGTTAATGTCAAAACTGACCGATTTTGCTTATATTTGATTTTTACATAAACTAATTACTTACACAATTCCGTGAAGATGAGATAAACGGTGTGCAAGTCATCGAACAAACATATATACGCCTTTTTCTCGTCACAGACTCAGATCTTCGCTACAGTCAATAATGAGAGTAATCTGTGGATTGACGCTTTGTCTATGGTAAAAGTATGTATAAAAAAGAAAATATAATATATGTAAACGCACCACTGCGGTATTTGTGTGGTCTTCCCCGAGCCGGTCTCTCCGACGAGCACGACGCACTGGTGCTGGTTCATGAGCCGCATGAAGTCGTTCTTGTACTCCCACACGGGGAGCCCGAGCCGCCGCCGGAGCAGCTCGTGGTAGCGCTGCGAGTGGGGCAGCCCTGCACACAAACGAATATATATACATTGGTATATTAAGTAATATAATTATTTGGTGGTGATAAAACCGGCACTGACATCCCAGGACCGGCACCGGCACTCCGGACACAGAGGAATCCAACAACATCACTCGTCAATATCGGTCAAGCCGTTTAGTCTGCAGGAGGTACTATAGGAACATACAAACATAGACCCCAAAAACATTACTCTCCTTCTTGGGCAGTCGGGTAAAAAAACTGTTCCTTTTGGCTTAATACCACCACTACCACCTTCGTGTAATAACCCAGTAAATCCATAGTTTTGAATGTTTGGTATCAGATGATAGGTTTTTTTTTTGCTTGGTGGCAAGATGAGCAAGTCGCTCACCAGGTGTTAAGCGTCACGCTTGCCCATAACAGATCAGTGCCACATGTAATTTTGAACTTCAACAGTTCAAAACTATGCATGGAAATGCACTGCGCTCGTCACCCTGAGATGTTAGATGTCTGTAAGCCCAGTAATTACGCTGGAAACATTGCTCTTCAATCCAGAACACTGTAATGCTTGCACATTACTGCTTGGCGGTTGAATAACTGGCAAAGGTGTGGTACTTCCCCAGGCGGGCTCTGCAAAAGAGCCCTACCACTACAAAAGTTAGTGAGAGTAGCCCGCAGCCAGCCACTTACCGTTGTAGGGGTTGATGCCAGGAGTGCTGGTGGCGGTGGGCGGGTGGGCGGTCCCGAGCGCCACGCTGTCCGAGGGCTCCCCGCCGCCCGCCTTAGCTGCGGCCGCGGCTTTCTCTTCCCTGGAAATGGAAAAACGTACATATATAAATTAAGACAGTTATTAAGTTTCAATACTGCCTGTGCTGTATGAGACCAATACTGAGACCTCGCGGCCCCTATAACTTCACAACTCCGTGAACGATTCAGCTCATATTCGAACTTAAAAAATTGTATTGAAATGAACTACTTGCCTACAAAATTTCTTAAAGATCGGATTAACGGTTCTCAAGTTATACTTGGACAAATATACACACAAACATACATACAACTGCCGATTTGCTCCCGTAGACTCTGAGTCCTTCACTACAATCGGTAAATATCATATAATCCATTTTGTTTTAATAAAATGGGAATACTCACGTTAATGTTTTGGGGTACAACGATATTTGACTAAAAATAGGTTTTTACTTTCAAAATTTTAAAGCACTGCGTGCAGTCGCAATGTGATTACAGCCGTGAAAAAAAGATGCGAAAAGTTAGTCAGTGCAAGAGATAGCTATAATTAAATCCGTCTGAAAAGATTTGCAGGAAATTTTAAGCACTTATTATATTATTTTGTGCGCTAAGGTCGTATCTCCAGTAAAATATCATTGGGGTAAACTTGTTTGTGTGTATATCACCTCCTGTAGCCTAAACGGCTTGACCAATCTTGACAAGTTATGTGTCACTGGATTCCAATTTGACCAAAAGTGACAAGTATCATTTTGCAATCAGTGGGCTTATCCCGTAACTCTGAAAGCGATAGCGAGAGTTGCGCGAGCAGGACTGCGCATAGTGCGACTAAGATGGTACGAGCGAGATGGCATACTCTCACATTCAGAATCATGAACCTTTCAAAGTTAGAGGATAAGCCTGCAGGTTTTTTGTTTTTCTTTAAATAATATTTGTTTTTAGTGTTATAATATAACAGATCTAATACTTCCTTAGTTCATTTTAGTTTAACTAAGCTCGACTAGTGCTGTGAAAATCAATAAACTCAATCAGTTGTTTCTGTGTTCATGGCTAAACTAATCCACATGCATACAACAATAATTGAATTGTCGTATACCTATTCAAGAAGTTGCATGTCGAACTTTTGAGTTATTCATAATTTATAAGCTACTAGCTGATGCCCGCGAAGCTCGGCCGACGGCCTCGCTTAACTCTTCAGAAGAACCTTATCCTTACAATTACGAACACAACAAAAAAGAAATCATAAAAATGGTTCCAGCCTTTCTCAAGTTATAGCGTGACCAGGAAAAATAGGGGTTCATTTTTATATATAGATTTTATATAGATAGAGCAGCGGAGAAGAAATTTTATTGATAATACGATTTTAACATACCATTTTGGTGTTTATTTACATTATAGGTTGAATAAAATGCATGTAATTTTCCTTAAATCTATGAACCGCTACCAATTCCCTAGCACACCAACAACACGAAAGATGCAGAAACAAAGGCAAGAATTATATGAAATCAAGCATGGCTCAGACCAACAAAAACATCCACTAAAAACGTTTAACTAACCTTTTTTTCTTAATAAAAGGGTCCATCACTTCAATGCGTCTCTTGGACATGTTCTAGAACACCATATAATAATAACTACTACTTGAAATTTCAGAAACTTCGGCAACTTTTTAACAAATTTCTACGACCGACAAAATGGCGACTGAAAGAAATGGAAATAAAATCAGGGCTGCCAGCTCCGAAGAGGGTCAGTCTAAAGGCTTAGGCTTAGGTGTATATACATGGCCTGACCTGACATCGTGTGAAAGGGACTGCTACATTTGAATTTCACGGGAGTAAAAGAAACAAACTATTAAGGTTATAGCTTCTCCCTTTCGCTTCCCCAAAAACTTATATATAGCCATCTCTTTCAAACGATGTCAGATCAGGCCGTGTAGCGATCCATAAAAAGTCAAAATACCCTCAATAATTTTAATTTTTTTTTTTTACTTTTAAAGGTTCGATACGGTCCGAACGGAAGAAAAATGTAACGTTAGTTTCGATCGCCGTGTGCCGTACTACTTTTGATTCTATTTTTCTGAGAGTACTAGGAAACCCTAAACAGGTCGGGACTAACGGGATAGTGGCAATGTTGGATTTCCTAGTATAATTATACTATTTGTATCATTATGTCATGATAATAACCATAATTTTAACCAGGTATTTACTGGTTCTTGGTCTAGATTTTGAATATTTATATGAGGATTTTTTAATTTAACAATGCAATATAGCAATGAGGCGTTTTCAAAAAAAAAAAAAAAAGTAGTTCTAAAATACTTACTAGATGGCGTAACAGACCTATCGTTTTACCTGTCATTGTCATTTCTGTCGAAATATTTTATGTTTATTTTTTAAATCGTAAATTTTGGCTCCACACGTTGTGTATTTAGCCAGTGTCAACTATTGTAATATTTCAAATGAAGTCAAATACATAGTTACGTTACTTGAAATTGTCTAAATACACATGTCGAGCCAAAAAGCACGAGAAAAAAAAAAGGCACACGTACATTTTTTGTCTTTCATGTCTTGACAGTGACAGAAAAAATTTAAGTACATCTAACGCCATCTATTGGGTATTTTTATAACCAGGATTTCTTTTTTTTTTGGAAAATGCCTCATTCAAAAGAAAAACGAAAGGTAGTATAATTTTACACAAATAGTATATACTTTTCATTTATTTTGTGATGTTCTTTTCTGATTCCAACCCTGGATAACGGGCACGGGCAAAAAAAAGATTCCTTGCAGGAAAAAAAAGAGGCACTGGCGGAATGCGGTATGCGGCACTGGGCAACACCAAAATAAAGTGTCAATAGACTTCACAAAGTGAACTGCGTATTTTGATTAAAATTGTACATTTATTCGTAAATTTGTGTTCTTAAGTGCAAATTAATCGTTATTAGTTTATTTATTGTACCTATAAATTAAATGATTTATTTACGCATAGTAATAAACCCTCGAGAATACGTAAATGTGAAATACTTGTGAAATGAGTGCATTTTACCTACACGAAACGAATTTATAGTTATAAATCACCACAAAATCGAATGAAGACACGAAATAACATCGCAAATTCTACACAGACGTAAGTAAGCAAAGTTAAAATGGTTTTAAAAATGCAGGAAAAGTGCAGTTTTGTATTCAAGATGGCGGCTGCATTTCTCATGTGTGTTTTGTATGTTGTTTATTTAATGTTGGTTTTAATTTAGCTCTGAATTGAGTAGCCGCGCCGCCTGTCTGTGTTAGGTATGTCTAAGCCAACAGCTCTGTGAATTACAATGTTTTTGGAATAGGTCACCAAAGGTTATTGAACTGGTTGAAACTTGTACCATTTTTTTTGACCATTTTTATGAAGATTTTGTTATTAAATTGAGGTTTGTTTCTTATTTTGATGAAACCATCATTTTATCTTATGACCTCATGCTGGTGCCTATGTTGGTGTTATGTACCTACCAAATGTAATTATCACAGAGCTATGCTAAAAATGTAAGAAACCACTGAGTCAAGGTCCTCTTTCCCAAAGCACACAGATAACCTTTTCAAGCAAATCGGATCAGCAGAGATAGAAGGCTTCAGGTGTAATTAAATTTCTTTTTTTAGTGAGCCAAATACTTAATAGCATTAAAACCATTGAAAACAAATTATAGTCACAGATAGAGACACGGGGCAAGACAAGTAGGTATAATTATAAGGAGAATCACAAAAAACCTTACTGCGTCACTCTGAATATAAAGACTAATCTTACGATACCTCACTTGTCAGAATAAATCATGCCATCTAGGCTACAGAAGATAATATAGGAATACACAAACATACCCACTTCTATTAATCCTAAAATTGTCTTCTGGGGCCTTACAAAGCAGTAGCACACGCTCTACCTACTTGCTATCAATTACCTGTTGCTCCTGTTTTTACCATCAGGATTTCTGGACCATGCCAAATTATACATTATACAATGTGTGGTTGAAAAGTGACAGGTTAAGCAAACTGACCACAATAAAATGGGCAATCCAATGAAATGCAGTGTCACTTGTAATATGTGACACCGATGTAAACATTACCACTTGGACCATCCTAACTAATATTATAATTCAGAGGAATATGGCTGCAGTTGTATCAGGGGAAATAAAGCTTCGTGGTATAAAAATGAATGTGTTCATCTCGAGGAAAAAACTTCACTTGCGCGATTCAAAACTACATTACAACTGTCAGTCTATCCAAATGTCAAAAAATGGGTCAACGCCACGTGGCGAACTATAGGAAGTAACATTGTTTCTGTCTGGATGTTTGTCACATTATCAAGGCTAAATGGCTGAATGGATCTTGATAAAATTTTATAAAGAGTTAGTATATCACAAAGATGGGACAT
The DNA here is from genome assembly GCA_947579745.1 of Apocheima hispidaria. NCBI lineage: Eukaryota > Metazoa > Arthropoda > Insecta > Lepidoptera > Geometridae > Apocheima > Apocheima hispidaria. The sequence goes on along the minus strand of OX388172.1, from coordinate 3,908,126 downwards.
AGGATACGTTTTTAATGTCCACGCGAAAGCAGTCGCGGGTAACAACTAGTTCTGTATAATAGGTGTATATCGCAAACTGAGGTGCTTAACACTACAGCGCACGCGCCTATTTTTTTTACAAGTATGCTCGCGTGCTCTACCATGGTAGAAAAATAAAAAATATTTTTTTTCTAACGAAAATGGGATTTCAAGAAAAAAACGGCAAAAATCAGAAAATATATTTATTAAGAAATAAAACTATTTAAAAAAAAACACATTTTTATGGCATTTTCTTAGCATACAAACGTTCGATAGAGATCAATAAAAAAATCAACAAATTTGGCATGTTTGAGATCAGCTCGGTAACGTAGTACACGCTGCTCTAACGCAGGATCCATATTTAAGTGTTGAACGCTGTACAAATGAAATAAAAATTAAATGAAATACTAAGTTGATTACTATAAAACAAACACTTATCATAACAATGTGTAGTAACATACAAATTAACTATGTAAATTAACAATTGAAAAAAAATACTTACTTTTTTACGGATAGTCGCGTGTACTACTATGGTAGAACCTGAGTTTTGGCGGGAAACTATCGGGACGGGCGCCCACGCAGCGGCATGGTTTGGCACTGATTCGTTGCGTAATTTTGTGCCCGAAGCTTACCTGGAAGCGCGGGGGGATAACTCAAAAAATGGACCAATGGCACGCAATTAACTGACCCCGTTCTACTATAGTAGAGCACGCGTGCACTCTAGTGTTAAGGTAAGATTTGTCAGCTCATAGTAACATAAAGACTAGTTGTGCAATAACCTTCACCTAGTTGCAGTGGGGTTACGAGTATATCTGTCGCCACTTGACCTACATTGATAAAGGGTGCACTCTGGCTATAAAGTTCTCCTTATACTTGACAAGCGATATCGGGCCCTGTATGACAAGACGTCAATACTTGACAAGAAATAATGGTCTACAAAAACTAGAAATAAATATTTTCTAACTAATATTATAATTGAGAGGAATATAGCGGCAGTTGTATACAATTAATTCGCATCAGGACCAATAAAGCTTCGAGGTGTAAAGATCAATACGTTTGTCTTGAGAAAAAAACATCGGATTCAGAACTCCCTACATTACAACTGTCAGTCCATACAAGACTTCAAAAAATGCACGAAATTAGATCAACGCCATCTAGCGAACTATAGGAAGTAACTTTGTGCCTCCGTTTGGATGTTTGTTGCGTTATCACGGATAAGCGGCTGAGTGGATTTTGAGCTGCGCTGAGCTACTGTATATCACAAACACGGACATAGGGTAATTTTCTTATGTCGATGCAAACGAAGTTGCGGATAACAACAAGTTTTAAATTTAAAAAACCGACTTCATCAGAACCATATAATATAAATTTGCTTCGTCATTGTCGTTTAAGTAACATAATCGAGATGTACTTGGCGCCGCCCTTGAAATACGTATCGTTGAGGAGTTCCAGTGGCCATCTGTGGTCTTCTTCATTAGTTCCACTTCACCTAATGATCTTGACTTGTTGATGAAAATACCAAAATCGCTATTTGTGTGCCTATAATATCTGAGGAGTTCCCTCAATTCCTCATAGATCCCATTATCAGAACTGGATTTTGATAAAAATGGGACGAATCTGGAAGTATCTCTCTTCAAATTAAAAAAGAATTTTCCAAATCGGTTCATAAATGACGGAGTTCAGTGGTAACAAACAAAATAATAAAAAAGTAACCGAATCTAGAACCTTTTTTTTTTGGAAGTTGGTTATAAAAAGAGGGAAATATATTTACTCTCTTTCCCTCTCGTTTGTTGGACAGAAATCGGCGCCAATCAAGTTGTTACATGGATTAATGTCTCTAACTGAGCCGTATCACAAAATACAAGGAAAGACCACTACTCAATTAGCCAAATTATTTCAATTAACGAAATTGCCCTACAACTACTCCCTAAATCGACCGCATAGAGTTCAAAATACCGCGCACTGGGTTCTACACTAAACATTCAAGTAATTGGTTAATAATGGCACATTAATTGCTTATGAACTTTAGTTTGGACGCTGTTCATTTATGTCCTGTATGAGTCAGGGTTTACTCGGAGTTGTGTCATTCTATACTTAGTTCGGTCCAAAGTAAGATGACCCAGAAACTAAATACCGTGTGACGTCTTAAAGTTGCTATACATTACCTGACCTGACATTGTGCGAAAGGGATGTTAAATTTGAATTTCACGGGAGCAAAAGAAACTACTAAGGTTATAGTTTTTTCTTTTTGCTCCCCAGAAACTCATATATAGCCATTTCTTTCACACTGCAAGGTCGGTAATGTAGCAGACCTTTAAAGCTGCACCATGTCATTGAAACTTTTCATCTCATTCAAACTCCTCACACTAATATTACTAGTAGTTCCCTATATCTTCACTACCCCTGGACCGATTCAGCTCATATTCGAACTTAAAATTGCCTACAAAATGTCATGAAAATCGGATCAATGGTTAGCAAGTTATCGTCGGATAAATATACACACAAACATACATACAAATGCCGATTTGTCCTAGTAAACTCTGAGACCTTCGCTTTGTTCGGTCAACCATTCCTCTAGAATAGCGGGTGAACCCCGGGGCGCAGCTCGTATTTTATAAGTAGTACACTGGCTGTTTGATAAATATTAACTTGTGTTAATATTAATCTCTGTCAAGGTAGGAAGGAGTGTGAAAATACATGACCTGGCAGATTATCGACGAGTCCTGGACTTACATAATACCAGAGAAGACGTTACATTCAGCAAAATGACCTATTTATCCAAGCTTTAGACTTTTTGAAATACGCCAAACGTACCAGGTGTAAATCTGACCAATCTTGTTACCACCGAAGTTTTGGGGGCGCTGTGACACAGTACGTTAAGCAAGTTTTTCTGTTTCCAGATGGTAGTTCGCTTGGCGAACCCGCCATTGTATGACTGACCCACCACCGACCAGCATGGGCCAGCAAACATCACGGAAGAGTAAGAATTCCACTAATTTATCATAAAAGTTTATGTGTAAGGTGAACTCAAATCTGTAACTAATTTTCTCCCTAAAGCCCCGCCTAAATCCTCCCAAACTCCTCTTTACCTATCAACCTAAACGTCGTAACATTTTACCATGCCTCTTAACTCATTATCCTCCCTGAAGTCGTCATACTCTCCCTAGTGTGGCTATATCCTCCCAAAAGTCGTCATCATCATCATCAACACTGAAGATGTGGCCTTTTTTCAGCAGTGGATGAAAAAAGGCCTCCCCCTTAGACCGCCATAATGAACGACAAATCGTCATATCCTCCCTAAAATAGCCATATCCTCCCTGAAGTCGTCATATCCTCCCTGACCGAGTGATACCGTAACAAGGTCCGCTACGTTGCAGCGGGCGAGTGCGGCTGCGGGTGCGGCGCGTGGGAGCGGCGCCGGTACGCGGACTCGCCCTCCAGCGTGCACAGATACGTGAGCGCCGTCACCGACAGGTACACTACACTACACTACACTACACTGTTTAAAGATTGCCACTTCATCTATATTGGACGAAAGAAAGTCTATGTAACAATATAAAAACTGATCGTTACCGGAAATTTGTGTTCTGTGATTAGAAGAGGCCATCGGCTCTTAAAATACAGTTTTTAATTAGTTTGGGAGTCTTTGTGTTCATCATCCTGACTAATATTATAAATGCGAATGTAACGGATTGACATAAGTTTTTGCATAGAATTGCAGATTTAAGGGTAGGAGACGGACGTAGGGTAGTTTTTTTTTTTTTTTACTTTTTCTTATTAGTCCACGCGAACGAAGTCGCGGGTAACAGCTAGTAATTTGTATACTGTAAGTGTGTATTTTTGTGTGTAGATGGGGCTCGCGCGAGTGTGCGTGCCGGAGGCGGCGCTGGCGGCGCGCGCCCTGCGTCTGCACCGCCTACCGACGCGTCAGCGACGACAGGTGCCAACTACTACCTACTACTTTCCTCCTTCACATAGGCCTTGATTACCACCCAAAAGACATCCACTGCTTAGCTACTGCAGATTTGTATTAAACGCAAACATCATATTAACGTTTTGAGGTTATTATTTAGATCATGCTAACGTCAAAATGTGCCAGAAATGGTCGGACTGGTTGTCGCTTGCTGCGTGTCGCTGCTGCGCGTCATAACATCACATATGTTGCAGATTCGCGGCCGTGCTGACGCTGGGCGCGAGGGAGCTGAGGCGGGAGCTGGACGCCATAGTCATCAACACAGGTACGCGGCGGAGTATTCAGGTGTTCGGCCACCGACGAGTACAGAATATTTAGATATTCTGGCACCGACAAGTAGAGAAGAGAATACTGAATATTCTGGCAACGAGTCATAGAGAATATTTATATATTCTTCTACGAAGTAGAAGATAATATTTGGATATATGCCGATATGTTCGCGACTCTGAGACGTTCGCTTCGCTCGGTCAATAAATGTAGTAATGCCATCCCATATTTGTTACTAGCTGTGCCTCGCGGTTTCACCCCGCTATTCTACAGAAAACGAGTATTTTTCCACGATAAAAAGTAGCCTATATGTTAATCCAGGGTATAAGTTACCTTCATACCAAATTTCATTGAAATCCGTTCAGCCGTCTCAGAGTTGAACAGGAACACACTTACACACAAACTTTCGCAATTATAATATTAGTGTGATTTATAATTTACTAGGTGGCGAACGTTGTGAAAAATGTGTCCCATGTCAGTCTTTGTTATATACAGTAACTCCTTATCAAATTTTATCAAGATCCGTTCAGCCGCTTAGCTGTGATAATGCGACAAATATCCAGACAGAGAAAGAAAGAAAATAATTCTATTTTGCAACAACATTAACAACAGGTGAGCAATATCAAGTGGGTAAACTAGCAATGTCATGTGTCACAAAAATGGCCTCCACTCAGCATAATGCTGTGGAAACAGCGCTGATCTTCTGTTGAAGCCGTACCGTGAAGTCAGGAAAGGCTCAAAAACAGTATATAAACACATTAACTTCAACAGTAACAAACAATTACATTACAATATTGAATATAACAAAATAAATATAAAACAGAGAGACAAAGTTACTTCCTATAGTTCGCTAGATGGCGTTGATCCATTTTTTTGTGCATTTTTTGACGTTTCGTATGGACTGACAGTTGTAATGAATGAATGAATGAATGAATATTCTTTATTGTCATACAGTTGCGTTCTTAACAATTACATAATATAAAAAAGTTAAGAATGCTTCCATTATGGACTCGTCAACTTGCAACAATTTTTACAATATTATTATTAATATATTATTTATATTATTATATCACTGTATCGAGTTCTGAATCGCGCGAGCGAAGTTTTTCCCTCGAGACGACCGTATTCATTTTTACACCTCGAAGCTATATTGGTCCTGATACGAGTGCGGCTAAGTTCCTCTGAAGTATAGTATTAGTGTGTTTCCAGAGTCGGAGTCGAGTCGCGAGCTCGGCGAGTCCACGGCGGAGGTGTACGTGCTGTCGGTCGCGCCCAGGACGTGAGTATACTCCGCGAGCAGCTCCACACCACGATAGTGAGCGACGCGCTCGCACGTAACACGCACGATGTAACTAGCGATTATCTGGTTTTTTGTTTATCTGTTATTTTTGACTCGCGCGCGCTAACGCCATCTCTTTTCATCTGCGCCCGAAAGTGTATCGTGCTATCTTTCTCTCGAAATACCCTCATAATCTCAACTATGGGCGCAACTCATAATTTCTGTTGGGATCCATATTCTATAAAAAAATAAATAAAAAAAATATGGATTTGGTTTGATACTTTAACTGCCCTAACCTATGTAAAATTGCCGCCCACCTAATGGGAGGCCTGCCCACGCTGCGTCCTCCTACTCGTGGTCGCCACTAGAGCATTTTTCTTCCCCACCGGTGGCGGTCACTGTGCCTGACTATGTCTATCACACTAACATTATAAACTAGCTGCGCCCCGCGGTTTCACCCGCTGCTCTACAGATAACGAATATTTTTCCGGGTTACTGACACATTTACACACAAACTTTCGCATTTACAATATTACTATGATGCGAAAGTTTGTGTAAGTGTGTTTGTTCCCTTTCAACTCTGTGACGGCTGTACAGATTTGAATGAAATTTTGTATGGAGGTAGCTTACTGATTGGATTAACTGGTCTATGGACTATAGACTGGAGATTATCCTGGCAAAATATTCAGTTTCTGCAGAAAAGCGGGTGAAACCGCGGGGCGCTGCTAGTGTAAAATATAACGCGTGTTAATAATTGCAGCGCGGAGGGCGAGCCCACCGCGGAGGGCCGCCGCGAGCTGCAGCAGCCGAGCGACGCCACCATCCGCCTGCCGCCGCACTTCCAGGTACACACTACACTACACTAGTATTACTGCTATTGTCTACTATGTATTGAGGGAGGGAGACAACAAATGCCTAATATAACTAGTAGTTCGCGGCGAACTGAGACCTCGCGACCCCTATGTCTTCACAACCCCTGGACCGATTTAGCTCATATTCGAACTTAAAAATTGTATTGAAATGAACTACTTGCCTACAAAATTTCATGAAGATCGGATCAACGGTTCGCAAGTTATCATCGGACAAATATACACACAAACATACAACTGCCGATTTGCTCCCGTAGACTCTGAGACTTTCGCTTCGCTCGGTTAAAAGTCTGATTAAAGTAAATAAATAATAATGTGTTTTTTTTTTTAAAGTAATGTTTATTGTCAGCCCTGAATATTAATAGGGATGTGATTTGTTGTGAGGGTGGTTATTTCGTCTCTTTTCACCTGCACACGGTAGTGTATAGCGCTTGCCCTTTCTCGTCGTATCTCTACCCTTGATGTGACGTTGATTGCAGGTGGTGTGCGGCGGCGAACTGTGCGCACTACTGCTCCGCGCGCCGCCCGCGCCTCCCGCGCCCACTACTAAAGTACACACACAGGTATGTAATGTGAAACACAATCGTTATAACGGATTATTCGTAAAGAAATGAAATCATTGATTAAAATGTGAATTTATAGAGGAATATCGTGTAACAATGATGATGTTATATAATATGATGATGTTGCAATCGATATAATATGATGATGATTGTTTGATGATTGTTGTTGTTGCAGTCGATATAATATGACGATGATTGTTATTGTTGCAGTCGATATAATATGATGATGATTGTTGTTGTTGCAGTCGATATAATATGACGATGATTGTTTGATGATTGTTGTTGTTGCAGTCGATTTAATATGACGATGATTGTTATTGTTGCAGTCGATATAATATGATGATGATTGTTTGATGATTGTTGTTGTTGCAGTCGATATAATATGACGATGATTGTTTGATGATTGTTGTTGTTGCAGTCGATATAATATGACGATGATTGTTTGATGATTGTTGTTGTTGCAGTCGATATAATATGACGATGATTGTTATTGTTGCAGTCGATATAATATGATGATGATTGTTTGATGATTGTTGTTGTTGCAGTCGATATAATATGACGATGATTGTTATTGTTGCAGTCGATATAATATGATGATGATTGTTGTTGTTGTATTCGGTATATTATGTTGTTTGTCAGGTGGACTACATCCACTGCCTAGTCCCGGACCTGCAGCAGATCACGGCGTGCTCCTTCTACTGGGGGAAGATGGACCGGTACGAGGCCGAGAGGCTGCTCGACAACAAGCCGGAGGGTGAGCTGTTACAACAAACATATTATACACTAGCTGTTGCCCGAGACTTCGTTCGCGCGGACCTATAAAAAGAAATGCCAATGTCCGTCTCCGACCCTTCAGCTATATCCATGCAAAATTCTGATCGATCCGTTCGTATCAGGACCAATAAAGCTTCGAGGTTTGAAAATGAATACGTTCGTCTCGAGGAAAAACTTCCCTAGAACTCCCTATATTACAACTGTCAGTCCATACGAAACGTCAAAAATTGATCAACGCCATCTAGCGAACTATAGGTAGCAACTTGGTCTCTCTGTCTGTGTGTTTGTCGCGTTATCACGGATAAACTGCTGAACGGATCATGAATTGAATAGGCTCCGAAACTAATGAACCGATTTGAAAAATTCTTTCACTGTTGGGAAGCTTTTTAGCTTTCTTAATATAATTTTTTTTTTGTTACTTTACGCAAATAGAAGGGTTTTCGTGTGTGTATTATAATTTTTATTTTATTGTTAAATACCCGTGCGAAGCCGGGGCGGGCTGCTAGTAAATAATAAACCGACGCGACACGGGTCGTGCACGCCCCCGCCGAAGCTCGATTACCACGAGCCGCCCTCCCCCCCCCAGGCACGTTCCTGCTGCGCGACTCGGCGCAGGAGGAGCACCTGTTCTCGGTGTCGTTCCGCAAGTACGGGCGCTCGCTGCACGCGCGCATCGAGCACTACCAGCATCGGTTCAGCTTCGACTCGCACGACCCCGCCGTGTTCGCCGCCGCCACCGTCACGGGGCTCATCGAGCACTACAAGGTACGGGGTTTTTTTTGTTACAGCGCCATCTAGCCCCGAACTAAGCAAGCTTGTATTATGGGAACCAGATAACTGATAGAATACATACATACTTTTTTTTTGTAAATACATACACAGAATACATAGAAACACCCAGACAAAGAACAAACATCCATGATCATCACACAAATGTTTGTCCTGGGTAGGAATCGAACCCACAACCTATAGATCAGAAGGCGAAAATCCACCCACTGAGCCACAAGGCTATTCGAATATAGTTTAGTCTATTGACTGAGCGAAGCGAAGGTCTCAGAGTTTACTGGGACAAATCGGCATTTGTATGTATGTTTGTGTGTATATTTGTCCGATGATAACTTGCGAACCGTTGATCCGATCTTCATGAAATGTTGTAGGCAAGTAGTTAATTTCAATACAATGTTTAAGTTCGAATATGAGCTGAATCGGTCCAGGGGTTGTGAAGATATAGGGGTCGCGAGGTCTCAGTTCGCCGCGAACTACTAGTTTATTTCGCCCAGCACTGGGCAGTGGGCAATGTAAAGCCATTGAGGTCATGCCGCATCTGCTGAGCGAGCGAGAAGCGCGATTCTCATTATGTAAGTACTAGCGGCGCCCCGCGGTGTCGGCCGGTATTCTACAGAAACCGAAAGTAGCCTATGTGTTAAAAATATTACTGTGATTATTTTGTTTCTTATTTAATTAATTATTTTAAAGGGGTTCTTCGAAATTGGAACGGTTATTATAACTAATCCAAATTAAGCCAGGGTTCGCCGATATATATCAGCGGATATATATCAATTGATTTTTATCTTGATATATATCAATTGATTTTTTCCTGTCATCTGAACTAAACATTTTGGAGATTAATGTTTGCCCTGGCAACACGTAGCGAAAAACTACAATTCAGAATAATTTAGATTTGTTCCCAAAATGACAACATCATTTAAAGTTGGGGAAATCCCCTTTACTTTAACTTACCAGTACAGCTAGCTTTTTATTGAAATTCAAAACTTAGCTTCATATCATATAAGGTTTAGCCTGGATATATATCCGATATATATAAAAAAATCGGATTTTTGATATTTATTATAAAAATCGGATTTTTTCAAACCCTGATTTAAGCTCATTTCAATAATCCAAAAGGGGTGGATGAATATGGCGATGAATAAAATTAATTACCGAAATTAAAGGTCATTATATACAGGGTTATAAGGAAAGGGTATGCTAAGCCGAAAGGGATTCATAGTTCTCATGGTTGTGAACAACTTTTACTGTGGGACCAACACTGAAATCGAGAAAAATTGGCTGTTCGTTAGAAAAAGACACTCGACAAAATGTATGGAACAGCTGATTATTTTTTCTCGATTTCAGGGTTGGTCCCATAGTAAAGTTGTTCACAATCTTGAGTACTATGAGCCTATTTCGGCTTACACAAATATACTTAAACTCCAAATCATCTCAAGTCCGGTAAAAACGAGTCCTAGTCATAGTCGGGCCGCGGCTCCTCGCGGGACGTATTCGTCGGAGTGCGGTCGTATACAGGGTGTGCGGTGTGCGGTGCGAGCGGGCATGTGTACAGGGTGCGTGTTGTCGGCAGGACCCGGCGTGCGTGATGTTCTTCGAGCCGATGCTGACGGCGCCGCTCCCGCGCTCGGCGCCCTTCTCGCTGCAGCAGCTGGCGCGCGCCGCCGTCGTCTCGCACACCACCTACGACGGTACGTCGCCTCACACCACACCACACCACACACAGACCACACCACACCACACCACACACAGACCACACCAGATACCGCATTACGAGATTCATTGTTCCTACAAGTGCCGTCAGTGTGAGGCGGGGCGCGGGGAGTGCGGCCGAGCGCTCTCATTGGCTGGCTCAAGGTCACGGCTACTCGCGCCTGACAATCGACCAATCAGAGTCATTTCTTTTAAGTGTTTTAGACTGATGCGTGGTGCGCTTCGAGCGTCCTGAATGCAGAATATAGGGTGCGATCTGTGGTCGTATCACACCACACATCGCTACACACTTACCACAAACAAAAATCCAGTGTATTAGTTACCTCCATACCAAATTGTATTCAAATCCGTTCAGCCGTTGCAGAGTTGAAGGGGAACAAACACACTTACATATTTACACACTTACTTTTTTCTAAACTTTAATGTATTTTTATCAGGGTTCGCCGATATATGTCAGCGGATATATATCAATTGATTTTTATCATGATATATTTTTTCCTCTCTTTTGAACTAAACATTTTGGAGATTAATGGTTACCCTGGCAACACGTACCGAAAAAGTACAGTGAGGCGTTTTCCAAAGAAAATACCTGGTAATAAAAGTACCCAATAGATGGCGTTAGATGTAACTTGAGGTTTTGCTGTCACTGTCGAGACATGAAAGACAAAAAAATGTACGTGTGCCTTTTCTTTTCTCGTATTTTTTGGCTCCACATTTGTATTTAGACAATTTCAAGTAATGTTACTATGTATTTGACTTCATTTGAAATATTATAATAGTTGACACTGGCTAAATACACAAAGTATGGAGCCAAAATTTAAGATTTAAAAAATAAACAAAATATTTCGACATAATTGACAATGACAGGTAAACCAATAAGACTGTTACGCCATCTAGTAAGTATTGTTTTTTTTTTTTTTTTTTTTGGATAACGCCTCATTTAGAATAATTTAGATTGTTTCTGTTTCCCAAAATGGCCACCTCATTTAAAGTTGGGGAAATCCCCTTTACTGTAACTCACCAGTACGGCTAGCTTTTTATTGAAATTCAAACCTTAACTACATATCATATAAGGTTTATTTTACGAGGTAATCAAAAATGGGGCTTCCCTGGTGCTCCTAGCTAATAATTTTCACTTTCTAGGAAAAATTTGCTACTCTTTCTTACCCTGGATATACTTATATCAGATGTATATTTAAAAAAAAAGGATTTTTTTCTATCCCTGACTTTTATATTTGTTGATTGTTCTTCTATTATTGGTTGTAATTCGTGTTGAACGATTCTAATTGAAGTAAAAAAAAAAGTATAGTGTAATAACCGTGTTGCCCGGTGCAGGTGTGGAGGCCCTCCCGCTGCCGGCGCGGCTGCGCGCGTACCTCAAGGAGTACCACTACCGGCAGCGCGTGCGCGTGCGCCGCCTCGAGCCGCTCTACCACGACTGACTGCGCGGCCACACCCTGTACGACCACACATACTCTACAACCACACATCCTGTATAAACATACAACCTGTATAACCACACACACGCTGTGTAAAAAAAAAAAACTACACACGCACCCACGAAAGAGATAGCTAGACGTGATATTCGCGGGTGTGAAAGAAACAAACTAATAAGATCATAGTTTATCCCTCTTGCCCCAATCAATTTAATAACCTAGCTGTCCCTCTCACCCGACGTCAGATCATCGCCCTGAATGTTCGTGATCTGATGGTGACGGCATGCCGTCTCGTTCGTACCAAGTTACTGGCAGTATGCGTTCTCTCGCTCGCGCACGTTCACTAACGCATGCCCACGCACGCACGTTCGCTAACAGGGAGGCGAAGTACTGAATACAACGTAATAGTAGCGCTCAATTGAATCGGTTATTCCGACTGTGGTTTTGATCACGTGATCATATATTTCTATTGTTTTTTTTGTCTACTGTATTTTTTTTATGTAACTTATATTAATCGAATTTAACCTGAAATAAATGAATTTGAGTTTTACCCAACTGCTCGAGAAGAAGAGTAACGTTTTTGGAGTCTATGTATCAGCTCATAAAGAACCGACAAAGTACTAAAAAAAAAACTTTTTTTCTGGATGTGCTCTAAACTTTAGTCGAATTATCCGATTCAATTTAAAGTAAATATTTAAACAAAAAGTTATTTCCGAAGCGCGAACAGAAAATCACGAAAATAGTCATTGGTCAAAAAAAACATCCAAAATGTGTAAAAAGAATCGAATGTGATGTGTTAACTATTTGTAATTTATTGAAACATCACACATTATTACTTTTTAAAATTATTTTATGTGTTTTCCTCTGGGATGAAACAAGTGTGGGACTCTATTTAATTGCACATCAAACTATTTAGCGCGCGTCAAATAGTTCATTCTTCTGCATCAGCCTTTAAACATCCCACTGCTGCGGCCCGGTGCGGGCTGGCGGTCGAGTTGGGTCACTACGAAAACTGACGTGGTTTTGACATATTTTTAACCGAATTACAAAAAAAGGAGGAGGTTCTCAAGTCGGCTGTTTTTTTTAAATGTTTGTTGCCTCAGAACACCGTCATTTATGAACCGATTTGGAAAATTATTTTTTTAATTTGATAAGAGATATTTCCAGATTGGTTTCAATTTTTATCAAAATCCAGTTCTGATGATAGTATCCATGAGGAATTGAGGGAACTTCTCAAATATTATAGATACTATAGCGATTTTGGTATTTTCATCAACAAGTCAAGCATTTGCATTCAGAAAGTATCATTTGGTGAAGTGGAACTGATGAAGAAGCCCACAGATGGCCGCCGGAACTACACAATGATACGTATGTCACGGGCGGGGACAAGGACATCTCGATGTATTGGTTCCGAGTATTTTGTTGAAGTCGGTTTTTTTTTGTTAAAATTATATTAAAATTTGTTATAATTATGTCTATTTGAAAAGTCAAATTTCTCATCTTATTTTGGTGGGCAGTTAATATTTTTGTTACGAAAATGTATAGTGTGTTTATTGGTGCGCGATTAAATAGCTTCTGCTGTATTGTAGGACAAGGGTATATCGAGCCGAAAGGAGTACATGTTACTCAGCATTATAAATAATTTTCATTGTGGGACCAAACATGAAATAGGGTAAACGTTAAAACAGCTGTTCCATAGAAAAATGACATTTACTCAACCAAATGTATGCAACATTTTTTTTTCTACTTTCATCCTTGGTCCCATAATATAAATTATTCTAATATGTACAATCAATCAAATACCTTTGAAAATATACAGGGTTATAAGGAAAGGGTACGATGCTAGTATTCGTTATTATAAACTACTTTAACTGTGGAACCAAAACTGAAATAGCGAAAAAAAACAGGAAAATGTCATTCGAAGAAATGTATGGAGAAATATATTTTTTCTAATTTCAGTGTTGGTCCCATAGTAATAATTGTTTTTAATAATGTGTACAATGAATCTTCGAAACTGATTCAAAAACGGCTCTAAAACTGTGCCATCCTCTTCACACATATTGCAGTGAAAAGAGATGCAAATAATTTTAATCCAGCCTGATTTAGTTTATAACAGCGGGAACACAGAATCGAGGCCGCTGTACTTCTTTCGGCTCCTCGCACCCTTCCCGTGTGTTCCGTGATAAGTAATTTAGTTATAATGTACAAAGAATCGAATATAACTTACATAATATAAAAAGAAACGTGAGTCCGAGCATTTTAAAATGTATATTAATATTTTTAAATGTATACATAAAATATTATTTTGGTCTTTTCGTTAAATACGTACAGACCGGCCGGTCGATTCTGAAGCTCTATTTTCGTATCGCTCGTATGATATTTCGCACGAGAATATCATGCGAAATGAAAGATTCTCTATCGATAGAAATCAAATTCGAATGGTTCAATCCGTTCGTTGCGTTATCGAGTGATATTTAAAAAACGCGACTTTTATTTGGGATTTCGTGCGAAATATCATACGAGCGATTCGAAAATCGAGCCCCTAGCATCTGAATAATGATCATACATTAAAAAAAAAAAAACTACCACTGTATAGAGCCTATATTCTGCAAGCGCAGTGAAGTGATACGGTAAGGCTGGGTTGCACCATAATCCCGGTTAAAGTTACTGTTATAGTTAAATTAACTATAACTTTAACAGCATCCGTCATTTTGACCGCAGTTAAAATGGCGAAACATATTCTGTTAAACGGGAGTTTAAGCTTCAGTTAAAAAATTGACGTTTTTCACACACAGCGCCATCTAGCCCCAAACTAAGCAAGCTTGTTCTATGGGCACCAGATAACTGATAGAATACACAAATACTTTTTTTTAATACATACGTAGAAACACCCATGTTCATCACACAAATGTTTGTCCTGAGCCCCCCCCCCCTCACCCCCCCCCCCCCCCCCAAAGCTGATATTTTTTTAATTTTAAAACATAAAAGAAGTATTTCTCATTTGTAAATATCGTTCGACTAGAATTAAGAATCGTGTTAAATTTCGTTTATTATTAAATATTATTATAACTATAATTTAAACTAAAATTAACTATAAGGTTATGTAAAAATAGAATAAAGAATTATTAACTTTTAAAAGTTTGTTTTATATTTAATATAATTCACCTTATTAACAGTTATTTACAGGGTGGCCTTTGCCCAGCAGCGGGGCACTAGGCTGAAAAAAAAAATGAGCAAGTCACTCGCCTGATGGTAAGCGTAACCCTTATAACCATTTGAGTGTCACCCAGAGTGTTCGGCAATGTAACGAATTTAGGACATTGTAAGCAACTTTTTCGGCTCATATTTCACGAGCGGTACAACTGATAAAAAAAATGTGTAGGAAACCTTAAGTTTATTTTAAAAGACCTATTCAATGATACCCCACATGTTGGGGACATGCGAAACACAGATGAACTATTCATCTGTGATGCGAAAGAATATTTTTTATCCCCATTAATATAAAATTATGATTTTTTTATTCTTTCAAAATTGTCACCTTAAAAAGGACCTGTTCAACTACACCCCACATGATGGGGATTACCCCCTCTTTACATGTATGGGAGCTACCCTTACTTTACGAAAAAAATAAAAAACATTTTTTTAAACTGTCTTATTGACCACTTGACTATCGTTGTTCAAAATTTCATGCAAGTTTATAACTTTGGAAGTTGTAAGGCTGTAAAGGATTCAGACGGACATGACGAACGTATAAGGTTCCTTGTACTACGGAACCCTAAAAACAGTCCACTTGAGTACCTCCTCCTTTTTTTGGAAGTGGGTTTAACCGACTTGGCGAATGGCGATTACCACCAATTTGTTATTGACCGAGCGAAGCGAAGCAAGCGCAAATCGGCAGTTGTATGTATATTTGTCCGACGCAAGTAAGTAGTTCATTTCGATACAATTTTTAAGTTAGAATATGAGGTGAATCGGTCGAGGGGTTGTGTAGTTATAAGGGACGCAAGGTCTCAGTTCGGCGCGAATTACTAGTTTACTTTGGGGAATACCGTCGGCACTGATAAGAGCCTTTGCCATTTCACCATATTATACGAAAACCACATGTACTCTGTAGTTAGTGACGCCACTGTTCAGATGGCGCTTCTTTGCTTACATCATTTTACGAATCAATCTCAAGGAGCTTTGGCGGGAACGTGAAGAAGTCATGTCGCGTCATTGTACTACTTTCCAAAACTTGTGTTATATCGAGTGTTAATGTATAAAAATGGTGGATTTTTATCCATTGAGTGTTCGTGAATGTACACGAGTGTTGGTGAATAGTATAATGTTGTGAAACGTGACTCTTCGTGTTGTTTCCAAAACTCCATAGAAATCTCAAGTAAAGTCTCTATTCATCTGTGAGTCTCTACCACTTTACTGGGGTATGATGTGGACTTGACCGTGTCTTACTTTGCTTGACTTAGACTATGACTGAGACTTATTTTAATTGTGAAATATTTGACTTCAGTTGAAATATTACAATACTTGACCCCACCGGCTAAATACACAACGTGTGGAGCCAAAATATAAGAGAAAAAAAGACAATCTCATTTTAGTCAATACATGGTCAATAGATTGGCAAAATTGTGAAACACTCTCGCAAAAGTCATAAAACAAGAATTGAATTGATAAGGCAGTAAACATGTTTGTGTCATTAAAGTCTCATAGCTCGGGGAAACTGAACCGATAGTGTAATCTCATGCAATATTTGGTTGCACCACATTTAAAAATACAGATTGCGTCAGACGGTCGAGCTAGCATATATAGGTATACCTACCTACTTAGTACTTACGTACACTCCGTCGGAAATCATTTCTGCATTCAGTGTGGAATTGACCTTCAAACATGACGGAAGTTTTAGTGGATTTTCGATAATTAATTTCAAAAATGCACTAAGTTCGTCGGAATCGTATTTAACAATTCGTCTTTACGGATTGGTAAGTCCAATTGTAAAGATATCTGTTAGATTGGATTGTATAATGGATTGTATAATTGGATTGTTTATGGCGTATTGTTGGAAATATTTTGATGCATTTGTTATCGGCTATCTGTATAATCCGGTATCACATCACACTCATCCTAACTATTATTATAAATGCGAATGTAACTCTGTCACTCTGTTTGGGTGTTTGTCGCGTTATCACGGCTTAACGGATCGACCTGAATTTTTGCTTAAATACCGTCTGTCCACGCGAACGAAGACATAACGACTAGTAATAATAATATTTTAAATGCGAAATTTTGTGGGTTTAGTAAAACACGATAATAAAACTGACCTACCGAACGTAAAAGTATAATTAGGAATTTATCGACAATGCAAAAATAGCAGTCGACCAGTTGACAAGACTGTTTTTTTTCAAGAAAACCCTCTTTTTTTTTTTGGAAGTCGGCTAACAATCTATAAACATAACGGTTATGTTTAGTTAGGTAATCAGGAGACGAGCCGCCGCCGGCGCCAGAGGACACACGAGGACGGCGAGTCCTTAACTTGACACTGCTAATAGAATTGCTTTAGTTATTTAATGAAAACGTTTGAATTAGTTCATTTGGATAAAATTGCAGTTTTAACACTTACGCGTGATATATTACGTGAGTTCCATAATGCTATTCGCTTCCTTAACCGCGCACTACACATCTTTGCACCATTTTTTTCGATTATTATCATTTAAACTTCCTAAAACTGTTTTGTTTATATTAGTCAATCAATAACAATCCACCATGACAGTTTACGTCTTGTTGACATATGGCGTCGGTGCTGCCACTATATCCGATACCCAGAAATCTGTTAATTACTTTATCCGGCTCCCGGAGGGCTAAGCACCCCGCTGGTCAGTATTTTTATGTGCGCATTTTTGACCGAGCGAAGCGAAGGTCTCAGAGTTTACTGGGATAAATCGGCATTTGTATGTATGTTCGTATGTTTGTGTGTATATATGTCCGATGATAACTTGCGAACCGTTGATCCGATCTTCATGAAATTTTGTAGGCAAGTAGTTCATTTTAATACAATTTTTAAATTATGAGCTCAATCGGTCCAGGGGTTGTGAAGACATAGGGGTCGCGAGGTCTCAGTTCGCCGCGAACTACTAGTATAAGTAAGGTGCAACTCAGCCGCGATCGCGAACCTTATTACGCCAAAATATGGTTCAGCTCACGGTACCCTACCTGATAATACACAACGTCTCTCTATAGATGATTAGCAAGTTAAAGTGGCAGTGGGCAGGGCACATAGCTCGCAGAACTGAGCCCACGGGGCTGTAAAGTTCTTGAATGGAGACCACGTACCGGCGAGCGCAGCGTAGGATGTGACACAAGGTGGACAGACGACCTAATAAGGACTACAGGAACGCGCAGAATGCGAACCACTTCAATCCGCTCTTTATGGAAATCAATGGGGGAGGCCCATGTCCAGCAGTGAATGTCCTACGACTGAGATGATGATGATGATAACGATGATAATAATTTCCTCTTGGTTTTGGTTATGTGTGAGGCAAGGACGTGTCGAAACTGGGTTCACACCCCTGAGCTAGATAGGCTATTATCGGGTCTGGTGACTCTCCCTGACTCTAAGGCTGGATTCATGCCGGGGGTGAAGTTTTGTTCAATTTTAGTTTACCCATATATCGGGAGTTTTTAATTTTTACATATGAATACCATACTTAAACAAGAAAGAGACAGACACACCACAGTTGAGCAAGAAAGCAATATTTAGGTATTTAACATTAATAGGTATTAGGAGTGTTGACTCAATTTTTACCTACAAGCTTCTTTGTTAGTACGCGCCTGTGCAGAAACCCCCTCCGTATCATAGATGTATCTGATCGTGATAGCGAGAGTGCGCGAGCGGGACCGCGAATAGTGCGAGTATGTTGGTATGAGCAGGATGGCATGCTATCACAATCAGAATCACGAACGTTCATACTATGGACGAGGTAAAAAAAACCTCTTCTGTGCTATGGACAGATCTGCAAGGCGCGGAGCGAACTATACGCGGTAGCGATTCAATAAAAATATTATCACATTAATATTATAAATGCGAAAGTTAGTGTTCACGTACAACTCTGTAACGGCTGAACCGATTTGAATGTTTGGTATGGAGGTAGCTTACTGGACGCAGCTACTAAAAAAATAAATAATAATTACAAGAATAATAATTCCATTTATTTAATTTATGTAATTATGTTACATTTAAAAAATATAATACTAGCTGCGCCCGCGGTTTCACCCGCTATTCTAAAGAACCCGAATATTTTCCCGGGATAAAAAGTAGCCCATGCGTTAATCCAGGGTATAAGCTACTTCCATACCAAATTTCATTCTAATCGGTTCTGCCATTACAGAGTTGAACGGGAACAAACACACTTTGACACAAACTTTCGCATTTATAATATTAGTGTGATTTGTTTTAATTTAAATGGTCTATCATTAGTTGTAATTCGTGTTGTACGGTTCTAACTAAAATAAATATTCATCACCATCATCATCAGCCATAAGACGTCCACTGCTGAACATAGGCCTGCACCTTAGAGCGCCACCGACCGACAACGGGCCACTTGTATCCATCGGTTGCCCGGGAAATGAATATTCATACTATAATTACGTATATCAACATATCGCACGCGGTGCATGCATGCAGTGACGGTCGCCGCGCGCAGGACGAAATGTGAATACGTAATAACATGCTGTCATATAAATATATTAATGCAATAGGTACAGCGCAGACCACACCAGATACCGCATTACGAGATTCATTGTTACTACAAGTGACGTCGGTGTGAGGCGCGGCGCGGGGCGCGGGGAGTGCGGCCGAGCGCGCTCATTGGCTGGCTCAATCAACCGATCAGTAATTTCTTATAAGTGTTAGACTGGTGCGCTTCGAGCGTCCTGAATGCAGAATCTAGGGTGTGATCTGTGAGGTTCAGTAACCGGCACACAACTTGAGCCATGACCTTGAGTGCGCAATAGACGGTTTTAAGGTATCGTTGGTGGAATGAGGTCCGCGTGGGCATGCCGGCGGCACGCGACCACGCGACTGGCCGACCAGTCGGCCGCTGCTCCCCGCGCGGAGGTGTACATGCGCGGACAGGGTGTCTGTACATGGCCTGACCTGACATCGTGTGAAAGGGACAGCTAGATATGAATTTCACGGGTGCAAAAGAAACAAACGATTAAGGTTATAGCTTCTCCCTTTCGCTCCCCCAGAAACTTATATATAGCCATCTCTTTCAAACTTTATAAGTTATTAAATATTACCTGCGACTTCGTTCGCGTGGACCTATAAAAAAAGGAGCCTATAGTCCGTATATGTATGCAAAAATTCTCTATCTATGAGCAGTGATAACGCGACAAACAACCACACGTAGAGACAGAGTTACATTCACATTTACAATACTAGTAGTTCGCGGCGAACTGAGACCTCGCGACCCCTATATCTTCACAACCCCTGGACCGATTCAGCTCATATTCGAACTTAAACATTGTATTGAAATGAACTACTTGCCTACAAAATTTCATGAAGATCGGATCAACGGTTCGCAAGTTATCATCGGACAAATATACACAAAAACATACAAATGCCGATTTGTCCCAGTAAACTCTGAGACCTTCGCTTCGCTCGGTCAGTTAGCTAGGATTAGGATAACACGTGTTACCATTTTATAATATATTTTTTCACTCTGTATCTGTACCATGCTATTATGTGGTTGGACTTTTGGCGGAAGCGCGATAAAAACATGTTGGCACATTATAATATTTTAAAAACTAATAATGAATAGTGAAGTCAAATATTTCACAACTAAAATAAGTCTAAGTCAAGCAAAGTAGGTCACGGTCAAGTCCATGTCGTGCCCCAGTAAAGTGGTGGAGACTACTAGAGGTTTCTATAGAGTTTTGGAAATAGCACAAAGAGTGCTCGTCATCATCATCATCATCCACAGCCTTCCTTATCCCACTGCTGGGTATAGGCCTCTCTCTTGCTATGCCATCTGCCTCGGTCCTGTGCCAATCTAGTCCAGGTTCGACCCGCGATGGTGACGATATCGTCGACCCATCTCGCAGCTGGTCGACCAAGAGAGTGCTCGTGCACGTCACAAATCCACTATTTTTACACATTGACACTCGAAATAACACAAGTTTTGGAAAATAATACAACGACGCGACATGAGTTCCTCACGTTCCCGCCAAAACTCCAAGGGACATATTGGAGTAGCATTTCGATATACGCTGCCGGCAACACACACATACACTAGTTCAGCTGGCGCCAACATCCAAGTTGCGGGCTCGAATCCCGAGTCAAGCTACTTACCACTTTGTTTTAATAAAACGGGAATACTCACGTTAAATTGTGTCGGTTATTCCGAGTATAGTTTCGATCACATTCAAAATACCTTTATCAAGGAATGCTCAGCGAGACACGCGCGCGACCTCGTCTTGCCTTGCACTGAGTCTACGCTAGTATACATTCATCTATGACTGAGTCAGTGCAAGTTTTATTAAACAAAATGTATCAAAACCACGTCACTTCTTACCACTGACTATCCGAATTTGTTTTTGGATGATAGTTGAATATAATTTCAGTCCTTGCTTGGTCCCTTTTTTTTCAATGGCAAACTTGTGTTGAACTGCCAGCACGCAATCTTATACGTGCTTGAAAGAATACAAACAATAAAAAAAAAGCACAAAAAGAAAAGATTCACATAGTTACTACATCACTATGCTGCCCTCTATTGTTGTCAAGGTGATCCTCAAGTTGTCATAATGTAGGCACATTTTTTTTGTGTTCCATGATTGTAACACGTGTTTTTGTTTTAGGATCTCTTCTCCTGTGTCGAAGCTTCTTTATCAGCACGCGCCAGTAGTTGATCGACAAATCGTTGGAGTAACATACACTGTCATCCGTAACGCAGAATTGGTACTCATCAGTCAACAGTACCAGACTCTTCATTTCCAAAGAGGGATAGCTGATCCATCGCAAATATGGTTAATTACTTCATTTACGCAAAAGATTTTTCGGGCTCAACGGGAGGAGTCGAACATTATCACAGTAACGGATTAAAAACGCTTGAACAGTTCAAAAAGGATGTAGAAAAGATCAAACAAGAGCAACTGGTTGCTGGAGAGCCTCCAACAGAATCGAAAATTGTTTACTTGCACTGGGGCGACCGTTGTTGGGAAGTTGATGAAGACGCGACCAGAACAGCCTACATGAAGCTGCAGTGTGGTTGGTGCGGTACACAGCCGGAAACAATTATCACATTTCTAAAAGAAGACTATATCATCGATAAAAATGATAAAATCAAGTTGCTGTATATCATCACGGATGGCTTGATTAGTAATACAGGTGCAAATAGATGTTTCAAGTGTAATGAAGATATGTATTATGAAACTGTTGTTTTTCATGCATTAAATGAAGACGTTCGACAAATAGACTTTTCTGTAGCAGCGTCCTTCTTTAAGAGCCTTTGCTTCGTTTATCGTAACAACGAGCTTTATGACAACACTGATATCTCCAAGGAGTTCGACTACGACAAGATTAACGTTGACAATTATTCAGCTGAAAAAGATCAGTTGAAGTCTTATATCAGGTTAAAGTTCATTAATACATTCAAACACAACGCAGATGCTTTGCGAGAAATCGAAAAATTAAAGAAGCTAAGAAATCGTCTGTTCGCCGAGCTGTCATCGAAAACAGTGATCCGTAAACAGAGCGACGTCAACCTGGACACAAAGGACAGAAATACATTCCTGAAGGAATTCGTTAACACGAATTGGTACCAGAATCTCAGTGGCGTGTCGTATGATGATAAAGTTGACATTGAGAAATCCATTTCGGCTTTGATCAATTATATCGTCAGCGACACAAAATCTTACTCGTTTGACGCCTTGAAGTTCGACACGAAATTTGAGAAGTCCGTTGGAGAGGAGCAGATCGTCGACATTGATTTCACGCCTGAACAAGAAATTGAGTTCCCTGATATAATTCTGAACGACGACAAAGGAATCCCTGTTGTAATTCTAACGGAACTCAGTTTGATGGACAAAATCATTTTCCATGGACAACGATGGTCGAGTCAAGTGCCGCCTGCCAGTTTTAATAAGTTCAAATCGGCCATGGACTGTCCGCTGTTTTTGGTGAATGATCAAGATATCAGCGAGTCAATCGGCTACTTTTACACTTTGAATGTTTACAAACAATTGTTGGCGAACAATACGAAAAATGAGCCGCGAACACGAAGGCCGTTTCATGGCGGCCTTGTGCTGACAGATACAGATCAGTTTGATAAATACAACGACTACATTTTGTCGGCTACGTATTTTGATTCCAAAAAGATTTATTACAATGCTGGGTTGTTCTACTTTGTGCTGTGGAAAAACTGTGAGAATAAAGAATGGATGGACACGAACGTCGTCGAACAGTTCAAGAAGTACGCTATGCGACGCATCGGTAAGACGGTGTGTAAAATTGGACTGTCATGTTTGCCGCTGGATCCTCAGTACAATACATCGCTGCTCACTGCGTTGTGGTACTGCGTTGAATTGTCCTCTTGCATTTTCAAAAACGATCCCCAAAACTTTAAGCACGAACGATTGAGAGGCTACCACGGTGTAGCTCGCCATATGATCGAAATTTTAAAGTACTTCGATTACGATCTAGATTTGGAGTCTATTGAAAAACGCACAGAGCTACTAAGTCATGTAAAGATTTTGTCAAAAATCCATAAAAGTAAAGAGAAAGCTTATTACTTGCTGGAGAGAATCTTCAAGACTACAGACGGATTTCTAGTCAGTGAAATTGAACAGCCGTTCAATTTATACAAACTCAATTACCTTAAGTTGAATCACAAGGAATTATTGCGTGACGATGTGGTCGAGGAGAAAGTTCATCTGAATGACTACGTTCACTTGATGCACTTCGTAGGTGATCTGGAAGCATCCAAGGCCGGCGAGAGCACGTGTGAAATTTGCGAAAAGACCTTCCGTCCTTTTTTTGCCATCGACCAAAACAAATCATTCTACACGGAATTATTCAAAAAGACTAGGAAAGTTGTTATCAACGACGCATACGATGGAGATAAAATTGAAGTCTCTTACGAAGCTATCGATTCGCTCGAGTTTGACAGGGTTCTGTCTCTATACAAACTGTTTATCGATTGTGTCAAAAGTTCGGAGAAGTATCCCACCTTGCCTGAGTACGTCGACTATGTTTCCAAGAGAAAAAAGTTCAACGGGGACTTGGTAACCGTTTTTCCGCCGAATGTATACCTTGACGTTAAAGGCGTGTATGAGCGGTATCTGAAGGTGGTGGACACCGTCGGGGTCACAGACTTTATTAAGATCTGCAGAAAAAATGTTAACCGAACCAAACGTATCAAAGCAGAAGAACGGGTGAAGTTCAGTAATGACAGCGAAATTAACGAATTTATTTCTGGTGAGGAATTGAAAGTTAATTTAAAAAAGAAAGAAAACGTAGTCATTTAGTTATGCTATTAATGTGTAAGAATAAATATATAATACAATAAATATCATAATATTTTATCGTTAGTGTCTATTTACATATTTGAAATCACTAAATTTGTTAATAAATACCCTCATTTCTTTCATAAAGTAACAGATCAAGCACGCAAAACTAGATACTAATATAGGCATACACTAATCTAGACATGCACAGCTCTGGAAAACGGCTCAATGGCTCAATAGCTCAAGTAACACAATGGCTGTAAAGATATATAATAAATTGCCGAACAAATTGAAAGATTTAGAAAATGACGATTGTTTTATTGACCGAGCGAAGCGAAGGTCTCAGAGTTTACTGGGACAAATCAGCATTTGTATGTAGGTATGTTTGTGTGTATATTTGTCCGACGATAACTTGCGAACAGTTGATCCGATCTTCATGAAATTTTGTAGGCAAGTAGTTCATTTAAATACAATTTTTAAGTTCGAATATGAGCTGAATCGGTCCAGGGGTTGTGAAGATATAGGCACCGCGAGGTCTCAGTTCGCCGCGAACTACTAGTTTATAATTTCTTTTCCATTGGTTGGGCATCACAGGTTACCCCAATTCGCCCACCCATGGACAACATATAATAATATATGTATAATACCTACAATTAAACAAGTCAAGATCCCAGTTCCTGGCCATTAAGGCATTGAGCGTACTCAGTGCTCTCGGCACCGGCGCTCTTGGTCGTTATGTGTCAATGTAATTGTTTGAAGACTTAGAGGTGACTAACTATAAACAGAAATAAAATTGCTGGCGCTAAAACACGCCAGCAATGAAAATCCATACAACTTTGCTGGCGTCTATTCGAGTAGCGCGGCAAGGCCGACTTTTTTTTTTTTTTTAACCGGCTTTTGGCCTTCACTTGAATGTCAGAATCCTAGATTAGTACAATACTAAATTCTATCTCTCTGGTTTCATTTTATATTCTCTTTGGTTTCATTATAGAATTTAAAATCTCTTTATATTTTCTCAACTGTGTTTATGATAAATTAGAAAACCGCCTGAAATAGATTTGGGTTTGCGAGGATATCTTGAAGTGGGCGGGGTACGCTCAAAGAGGATTGCCACAATAATGACCACATTACGAGCTTTTTTGAGGAAATATAATAAAAACATACTTCATATCTAACATCGTTTTATTACATCAAATAAATTACAAGTTCTTAGAATAGCTATTATATAATATCAATATTATAAGCGCACGCTTCACCGCCGCCGCCCGGCTTCACTCGCAAGCGGATCTACCTAATGCAGATATAACTTAAACTTAATATATATTATGGGAGAATCTATTAGAATCCGGTAATTGCGACAACAAAGGGGTTACATTTACTTTTTTTTTTAACAAAAAAAAAAAAACACCGTTTTTACACATTAACACTCGAAATAACACAAGTTTTGGAAAATAATAAAATGACGCGACATGATTTCACGTTCCCGCCAAAACTCTTTCAGATATTAGTCATCCAATCTAGAATGAGAACTGGCTCATTTGCATCAATTTTTTTTTTTTCGGTTATTGTTTACTGAAAAATTATTGGTCATTACGAAAGTTGCCAGAAAATCCTAATAATTAATTCTAAAAGATTCTCTTCACAACATACATATAAAAAAAACTTTAATACTGACTTATTTTGTTAGGTCGTAAATGCGTTGATACAGTGATAGTAGTCACATTTCATAATTCTACCAAAATTAGTAGAAAACGTACAAAATAAATACGGAATGCTTAAACACATTTTTATTATAGCAACATTGTCATTTTAATAATTAAATATACACAGTACCTATAACTAGTAATTTACAATTAAGCGAAACACGTCGACTAAAGCTATCTAATAACTTATTATAAAGTAGAAAAATGGCGATAAAATAATAACTATACTTTGAAAAATATATCTAAAAAGAGAAATAACGTTTTTGTTTTAAATGTTACAGAAAAAAAAACAATTCAGTGATATTTCGTGTTCTAGATGCTAAAATTACATAAGTTTATCGGTTTTCTATTGAAAAACAGCTTCTATAGTAACAATACGAGGGTATTCACCTTCCTATACCAAAAAAATACTGATTGAGTGTTGCAATTATTGGAAATTATGACGTCACAGTACTCTTCCTGTCCTGATTGTATGTTTTCAATCAGTTGTCGGTATATTTCATTTTAAATAACACAAAAATACAATTGTAATGTTTTAACTAACAATTTTTAACATAACATTTATCATAAATATAGGCATATTTATTTTAAAATAATTATGGTACTTATTTAATACATTCCATAGCTAAAATAATACATGGCAATACTTGATTGACGTACCTCCTATCGGTAGAAAAATTAAACTACAGGCAAGAGAAAGGTACATGGCAGCATTATTATCTTAAATGTAACCACTATATTAGTAACTTAAATAATAAATAAGTTATTTTAAATTACAATGAACACAATTATGTTAAAAAAGTTATTTAGACGTATAACGATAATAAGTTATTTTGTTGACTGGCAACTTTAATGGTACTAAGAGTGGCTATACATGACCTGACCTGACATCGTGTGAAAGAGAAGGCTATTTATAAGTTTCTTGGGGAGCGAAAGGGAGAAGCTATAACCTTATTAGTTTGATTCTTTTGCTCCCGTTAAATTCAAGTCTAGCTGTCCCTTTCGCGCGATGTCAAGTAGGATGTAGCCAGTTTGAGCTATTATTACTACAATAGCTCAATGTCTATGACGCGTTCCACATTATTTTTAATGATAATTATAAAATTATTAATCCAACAATAATAATCATGAAATTTAATACGTCTTAGGCCGATCTTATTTAATAATAATAATGTGTAGTAAGAAACAGCAAGGATGATTACTATTCGTCCACGGTAATAAGTTATTTTATTAATTAGTAATAATAAGAATAATCTCCATAAGCCGTATTATGTTGTAAACATTTATTATTATTTTAATTTCAAATACTAGTTGCAATAATTATTAGTATTATTGTAATGAATACTTTACTACATTTTTTTTTTTCCAAAAAGGGAAAAAAATATTTATCAAAAAAGATTTATTACTCCAACATGTAGGCCTCTACGTTGTTAAATTCATTTGTTTGACGTAAATTCGATATTTATAAAATTAAGGTATTTTTTATTAAGGCGAGGTCCAATCGCAAAACAACAAAAAGTAGCTTTTTTCAGCGCTTTGTTCGAAGTGACGAGATTACTTAATCAGGTGCGAAAAATACTGCAGATAGAAAATAAAACTGAAATTAAAGAAATCTGTCTGTTACAAAATAAAAAATCGCAAAATGACAAAATGAAAACCCTTCTGAAATCAAATGCTCTGAATTTTCAACGGTAACTACAAATTTTCTTTTACAATTTAAACATCCAGGCTAGTGGTGTATACGGCGAACCAGGTAGTTTTTTAATTTGATTTGTAAATTTTGCGATAATCGGCAAAAAAGCAATGAAAAACTACAATTTACCGTGTTCTCATCAAGTATGATATGCGATCTTCAACTTTAATCCTTAGAACTTTGAGCGGGACAATACTCATTCCAAATCACGATCAGTCCTCGCCTTAAACTCAATTTATTTCTTAGTTTTTATACCATCTATAAAAACTCAGAAATAAACCAAGTCAATTAAAAAATACTTCTTCCGAATCGTAAAAAACGGTATTGTCTATGGTTTTATAAGTTAAGGGTGTCTACACATGGCCTGATCTGACATCGTGTGAAAGGGACAGCTAGATTTGAATTTCACGGGAGCAAAAGAAACAAACTATTAAGGTTATAGCTTCTCCCTTTCGCTCCCCCAGAAACTTATATATAGCCATCTCTTTCAAACGATGTCAGGTCAGGCCATGTAGCGAGGCCTTAAATACCTTGGTACTTATTATTATTGCTTAGTAATAATTATTTTCAGTAAATACTTTTTAATTTTTACAAAGATACTGAAAGGGTACAAAGGTATGGTTTGGGTATTAGACTTATGAAGCGTAATATTTTGGGTCAATGATAATGTTACCCAAAGGTCACGGAACACAAATATTCACAATCAAACATACAACCCGACTATTATGAAATCATCATAATGATGACCCATAAGATCCCAACGCTTGGCAGGCGGCCAAGAGTGTTTTATTATTATGAAGGTAAACACTGATGAGGTATGAAACTTAGTTATATTTTTTTTTTCCTATTTTGGTTTTGAAAACTATTAAAATGAAAATGTTATTATATTTATAATTTGTCTTGGCTTTGTGTGGAAACTACAGTATCCTATTATGAAAGCTGTCAAATGTTTACAGCGCTGCTTCTAGATGACAAGTTTAATTTGAACAAACGTTGGTCGGTTCGTTGGGATCGCTTATAGCGGATGGGTTACTAAGTATTGTTTGCTCACGTCACTTGGGAACACTTTGCCGCACGTCGGCCATGTTTTGTATCCCAGCCAAACTAGTACGTTAGCTGTCAAAATCTGTCAAATGTGTTAGAAAATCACTAGTGAAAGGGATGGAGACGTGTATTGTGTATTCAAAGTGCCGCAAATGACGTGACTTGTAACAGGTCTCATTGGTTGGGATCACTCTGTTGTCAATTTTGACAGTAGTGACAGTGACAGATGTCAGTCTTGGCTTAGTGCAGGAACGGGGTCCTCGTGCACTTCTTGGTGCAGGCGCATTTGCGCACTATCTCTATTTCTTTGGTGTATCGCGTTCCGTCGGCGCAAACTAGCCGGATCTGAAACCAGAGAATCAAAATAAATAATTAACTATTTAGAAAGAAACGATAAGACTGATCTCACTGAAGAACACAGATCTCTGACTCTACACGTGGTTGTCTCTACACAATGTTTCCTCTTCTTTGACCGTTCTAGTGACCCCTTGATAATAATCCTTCCTACTCCCATTCTTAGTGACCCCTAAGATCATTATTATGGGGTCATTGGAAGGTTCAAAGTAGAAAAGGTCAGGTGATTCAGTAGGTGATTCTTTTACTGTGAAAAAAAACAAATCTTTTATGATATGTGGTAATGTTTATTTCCACGCACCTTCCTCTTCTTGGTGTGTGTCTGCGCGCAGCAGTGTGTGTGCGCGCAGCCGGCGCGGGCGCACCGCGCGCCCCGCACGGCGCGCCGGCTCCGGCACGAGCCCTCCACTATGAACTCGCGCGTCGTTTCCTGCACAATACACATTTTAACATAATACTGGATGACAATCCTGACAACGTGGACGCAAACGGCGAAGGGGAAGCCTATGTTCAGCAGTGGATGTCTTCCGGCTGATGATGACGATCATGACTTAGTTGGTAGTTCGTCTGCTTTAGGAGCAGTAGGGTCCCGGCTAGACAGATGTTTGAATCCTAAATAATATTATTGACCGAGCGAAGGGAAGGTCTCAGAGTTTACTGGGACAAATCGGCATTTGCATGAATGTTTGTATTTTGTATGTATGTTTGTTTGTTTGTGTGTATATTTGTCCGATGATAACTTACGAACCATTGATCCGATCTTCATGAAATTTTGTAGGCAAGTAGTTCATTTCAATAGAATTTTTATGTTCGAATATGAGCTGAATCGGTCTAGGGGTTGTGAAGATATAGAGATCGCGAGGTTTCTGTTCGCCGCGAACTACTAGTATACAATTAGACCGCCAAAAGGCCTCACCTCGTCTCATCTGTTATCGTAAAACCTGAAAACACTAGTGATGTAGGCTGATAGGCATGGCCGGTAGTGTTGCTTACCTTCCGGCATCCTTTTCTGGCGGCGGTGGAGGGGGGGTGCTCCGATGGAGACTGCTTGTTCGATGGTGCCGCTGAAAATATTAATACAATTACAACTCAATAGTGGTAAAATCCGGATACGACCTATTTGATCCGTATGTCCTAAAACTAAATTAACTAAGAAAGGTTCTTGAGTGGCGACCACGAACCGAAAGACACAGCGTAGGCAGGCCTCCCACTAGGTGGACCGACGACATTGTGAAAGTCGCGGGCAACCGGTGGATGCAAGTGGCACGTTGTCCGTCGGTGTGGCGCTCTAAGGGGGAGGCCTATGTTCAGCACTGGACGTCTTCTGGCTGATTATGTATGTAAAGTCCCAAAACTACGACCGGCACCACCTGAAGACGGGCAGCAGCGTCCCCTTAGTAAACTTCGACCGGAACCACCGGAGGAGCGGGCGCCAGAGACTATATTTACTTGAATAGAAAACTAACAAACTTCACAAAACGCATTAAGTCAAGAAATAACTACTTAACAAATAGCGCCATCTATCGAGTTAGTCAGAACTAATATTGTTTTCGTCGTCGCTGAACACTTTCTATTCGTTACGGGTTTCGGAAAGTCTACAAAAATTAAATAAAGTCACCAGGAAATACGCATTACCTGGTGAAGCCTGCACGTTGCTGAACGCCTGCTTCCTCGGCGGGACCTTGCTGACTTGAGTAATCACTGGCGCTCCACCTGGTGGACAAACACGAATTTTTTTTTTTTTTTTTTTATGTTACTCTGTGACGAGACGAGCAAGTCGCTCACCTGATGTTAAGCGTCCAATTTCCCATAACAGTTCAGTGCCACCCAGAATTTGGACTTCAAAAGTTCAACACTATGCGCGGCAATGCACTGCGCTCGTCACCCTGAGATGTTAGATGTTAAATCTCTGTGCCCAGTAATTACGCTGGTAACATTGCCCTTCAATCCGGAACACAGTAATGTTTGCACACTACTGCTTGGCGGTTGAATAACTGGCAAAGGTGTGGTACTTCCCCAGGCGGACTCTGCAAGAAAGCCCTACCACTACAAAAACATCATCATCGACCGGAAGACGTCCACAGCTAAACAAGGCCTCCCCTTAGACCGCCACACTGAGTGACAAGTGCAGTTTGCACTCACCGCTTGCCCGCGACTTTCACCTAGTGGGAGCCTACCTACGCTGCGTCTTCCAATACGTGGTCGCCCCTTTGTTCCCCATCGGTTATCGGTTCTTCGAGCGATTTGTCCTGCTCTTTACCACTTCAGCTTGCAAACTATGAAAAACGTCGGTGACTTTGGTTCTTCGGCGAATATCCTCGTTCCAGATCTTATCGCGCAAAGAAACTCCGAGCATAGCTCTCTCCATCGCCCGCTGGGGGACTCTGAGTTTCTCCAAAAGGTCAGCAGTAAAGGACCACGGAGGTAATTTAATGGTATTCCTAATTAAACAAACATCTGCCTTTCATTGCTGAGAAATAGCATTGCAATGAGACGCTAGGATTGCTCGTATGGCGCAGGCTTTATGTCCCGAACCTGTTTTTTTTTTTGGCTAGAAAGAAAGACGCTTAGTTTTCTGTGGTGACATCTCGTGGCTCTTCGTGGCTTTGGTGACCCTCGTTATAACCGTTTTGTAAATGTTTTTGAACACTCAAAAATATTCGATATATCGATAGGTCACCGTTTCGTAATGTACACACATTACGAAACGGTGACCCAACGGAAACGATGGTTGCCTTTGATTACTTTTCGGAGCTTAGTGGTAGGTATAAGGAACCCTTGACCTCTCGAGATTGTGAGCCCTCGTGATATTAGTGACCCCTTGTGATATTAGTGACCCCTCGTGGTATGAGTGCCCCTCGTGGCATGTACTCACGTATAGAGGCCCTCAGCTCGCACTGCACGCCGGCGGTGCCCGCGGGGCAGCGGCACGTGTAGTCCGACGACGATCCCTCCTCACGGATGCAGCGTCCGCCGCGAGCGCACGGGTTCGGTATACAGGGATCCTGGAGACCAGTGTGGCATTATACATACGACAGTTGTTGGAAAATCGCTATTTGAAATTTTCCTACATTGTTTTATTTAATTGTAGGTTAATGTTTAAAAAATACTAACAGATTATTTATTTTGGTTTTCAGACGATATTTCTTGGTTTTGTCTGCTTTTTTCCGTATGTTTGAATAATCCTTTATTATTTTGTACAGAAATCTGAAAATAAATAGTTTATTTGTTTACTGAATTAACGCACAGGCTACATTTAATCCCGAAAAATATTCGGTCTCTGTGGAATAGCGGGTAAAACCGCCGGGTGAAGCTAGTATGTACTATAATTATATTCGTATAATTATACTGTGTAGAAAAATTTCAAATAGCGTTTTCATATTTCACACAATTGTGAAACACACAATTGTGTTGGTGTGAAGTGTGATTTATTCAGAATTGAGTCAAAATACAATTTTTAATTTTATTTTTGAAACAAGCAAACTCAATAAATGTCAAGAATTCGAATCTCGGAATAAAATAAAAAGGAATGCACAAAATGTTACTATCGCCTATTATCTAACTTTTGTAGGGCCTCATAAAAAACCAAACAAGCTTTTGAATTATTACAAAGCTCTGCATGTAAATGAACTGTTATAGGTTAGGTTAGAGTATGTTATAGTTATAGGTAAGCGTGGCTCTTACCATCAATCGAGCGACTTGCTTGTCTTGTCACTCAGTTTTATAAAATTGATTCCTTATCAAAAAGCGACCTCTCTACAAATGTGACCCCTCAATATATTACTTCTCAGTAAAGAAAACGAAAAATAATGAAATTATACCAGTCGGAAAGAGTTATGTATGTATAGTGACGGGTGTGTGTGTGCCGTCCCCTCACCTGGTTGTGCCGGCCGTCCTCCTGCACGGGGGGCGGCGCGGGGCGCGGGGCGGGCAGCTCGTCCTCCCCGCAGCCGGCCGCCGCGCGCTGCACGCGCGCCGCGTTCGTGAAGTCCACGCGCTTGTGGTTTATCCACGCCTCCTTCAGGCAGCCTGAGGCGAAATACAAACTAGAAAGCCGACCTCGGGCTATAGCTACTTATCTCACTCACACATTTGCTCGTTTTTGTAGATTTCATAATATCAGAAATATTATAAAGCCACTTTTGTTTTGATAGCTTTTAATTTGAGAGAAAACATTGAAAAAAATACCTTATTTTTTCCGTCTCTTCCGTCTCATTTGTTAAAATATATAAACACGAAAGCTTCTACAACACATTAATTTGTAAACTTATCAAAAACATAAATATAATAAAATGTTTTTTTGGATATTCACACTGCATTCACATGATTTTCAACGACAAGGAAATTCATATTTTAATTTTAATGTCCGAGCAAGACAGCTGTGAGGGATGGCAAAATCATCTGTGCAATATTGCAATGCACGACGCAAGTAGAATACTACATAGATATAGGTAGCCGTAGTTTTCTAGTAATTTTTGTATACATAATATACACTGAGAGATCTTATGCAAAATCTTTATTAAACAATTCAATTCCAAAATTTACTTTATTCAGGTCCTTTCGGACCCAATTATTATTATCATTTTCCAGAATTTGTGGTAAATACGACTACGTCTATTGAGCCGCTCGCTCGTGCCACTAACTCATTAATTCACGCACCTTTAAAGCTAGTTATATTCCGTAGATGCCACTTGCTGAAAGCTTCTTTGGCGACGTTCTCGGGCACTCCGCCGAGGAACATCGGCCTTTCCAGTCGTAAAAACTCCTTGCTACCTACAACATGAAATTAAACTAATATTTATGTAACAAATAATTTTACGACAAATTGGATGTGAAAACAAGCTAACTAGATTTAAACCTAGGCAAAATTATATTTTAGTCCAGGGCTATTTACATTTGAGTCCAGGACAAATCTGTTTGAATCCAGGGTGAATTGCATTTGTATCCAGCCAAATTCTGTCAGGGCGAATTACATTTGAGCCCAGGGCAAATTATGTAGGAATCCAGGGCAAATCGGATTTGAATCTGAGGCATATTAGATAAATTTAAGTTTTTGACGAAAAAGATTTTGCATCTCTGGTAATTTAAATACGAATTTAAGGCATACATACATTTATATGAAGACAAGGCAATATACATTTTAAGTGAATTAAATTCGAGTCCACGGCAAACCACACTAATGTTATAAATGCGAAAGGATGTGCGTAAGTATGTCAGTGAGTTTGTTCCTAGTCGAAAGCCGTAACAGCGAATGGATTTAGGTGAAATTTGATATGGATGTAGCTTATACCCTGGACACATGGGCTACTTTTTATCCCAGAAAAATGTACTATTTCTTTGGTATAGCGGGTGAAACCGCAGGGCGCTGCTATAGGCAGGTATAAATTCAAGGCATGACGAACCTTCGTTGATGATGGATCGCGCCGGGCCGTCGTCCACGCGGAGGGTGAAGTTCTTCTTGACGGCTAACAGCTCAGCCTTGTGGTAATTCCCATCTGATACCATCTCGAAACTGGAACGGAAGCACGTACATAACACCTGGTGTGAGCGAGATGGTTTAACTGCTAGTGCAGTCCTTCGCTCGGTCAAATAGTTTTCGATGTTTCTTGTTTTTGCTATTGTATTTATTGACCGAGCGAAGCGAAGGTCTCAGAGTTTGCTGGGACAAATCGGCATTTGTATGTATGTTTGTATGTTTCTGTGTATATTTGTCCGATGATAACTTGCGACCCGTTTATCTGATCTTCATCAAATTT
Organism: Apocheima hispidaria; assembly: GCA_947579745.1. NCBI lineage: Eukaryota > Metazoa > Arthropoda > Insecta > Lepidoptera > Geometridae > Apocheima > Apocheima hispidaria. The sequence goes on along the minus strand of OX388172.1, from coordinate 3,873,403 downwards.
TGTAGGCAAGTAGTTCATTTCAATACAATTTTTAAGTTCGAATATTAGCTGAATCGGTCCAGGGGTTGTGAAGATATAGGGGTCGCGAGGTCTCAGTTCGGCGCGAACTACTAGTGTAGGTACTATGTAAATTGGTAAGACTGATTCAAGTTTAGTAAAGTGTCCACAATGAAAAAGGAAATGGGTAATGCTGCGTCGCCTCCACGTGTAACAGCTGAATGTCACAGGCATCACGCCAGAGTCCCAGCAGTGGGAACGTACCTGTACATGGTGGAGGTGGGGTGATTCCCGACGTCGTAGCTGACGCGGACGCGGCCGTTGAAGAGTTCCACCGCGAGGTGCTCGTTCTCCCCGAAGTACATCAACACGCCGTGCTGCTGCCGCGTGCTGAACACTGACGACAGATATATGTTGATGTCATTGAATAACTAGCTTGCTTCACTCGCATTTGGCTACAGAAATGTCAACACCCCATTTAATTTCACTGCAGGAGGCAAAGATTTTCGAAAAATCCTGAGACATTCCAATCTTATTTTTTTGACCGAGCGGACCGAAGGTCTCAGAGTCTACGGGAACAAATCGGCAGTTGTATGTATGTTTGTATGTATATTTGTCGGACGAAAACTATAATCATGACCTTTGTAGGCAAGTACAAGTACTTTAGTACAATAAAATTTTAAAGTTCGTATATAGGCTGAATTGGTTCAAGTGTTGTGAAGTTATAGGGGTCGCGAGGCCTCAGTTCGGGGCGAACTACTAGTTTGTAGTTAGTACCTACACCAACCGCGTTTCATTGGCTTAGCACGAAAAAAGGTTTTAATTCTATACAAACTTTGGGGGTCCATTTTACCACTTTGGAGGTGGGATTTCGAAAAATCGGTTCCTATTGTTTACGTAACCATTTGAGGGTTCAAATTTCACGTCTCTATCATAAGTGGTTTGGTCTGTGCGTTGATTCCTGCACACTACTGTTTGACAGAAGCCGGTCCCAGTGGAATAAAAAGTAGATAGCCTTCTCGAAATGTTCAGTTTTTTTTGTTAAGTTTGTCAGGCTAGGTGTTAGACCACAGACTCACTTGATGTAAACGGCGTGATAAGATTGTAAATACACTTACCTCCGAATACTGAAACGTTTGTTAACTTTGACGACAGATTAAGTATATTGCTATCTTTGTCATTCCTTAGTGCCAGACAAAGGCAGTATTAGAATTAATCTGTTGTCAAAGTTAACAAACGATTCAGTATTTGGGGGTTAGCCTGTGCGCCATGACAAAATCATCTCTACTCGTTATGTCGTGCGAAAATAGGACAAACGTATACTGTTCTGTTGCGTCCTGTTTTTGCACGACAAAAGAGTAGAGAAGATTTTTGTCGCGATCCGCTTTCTGGCCTGCTAGAATAGGAACTGAAACTGGCTTGCGATAATATCTGAAGCCTTGACACTAGGGCCGGCGACTCACCCAGAGTGACGTTGGCTTGCGGAGCTGTCCGGAGCGGTTCCAGCTCGACCAGCGAGTCGTTGTGGCTGAATGTGAGCGACGTCAGGTACTCGCACAGCCGCCCTGACACCAACACACAAATAACATTTGGTAAATGACCGAGCGAAGCGAAGGCCTCCGATTTAACTGGAACAAGTCTGCATTTGTATGTATGTTTATGTGTTTCTGTGTATATTTGTCCTTGCGAACCATTGATCCGAACGATATGAATTTTTGTAGGCAAGTAGTTAATTTGATTTCAATACAATTATCAAATTTTAATATGAAGAAAATCGGTCAAGGGAGTCTAACGGAACAGGGATTAAAATGTACAAAATATTAGTTAGATAAATTTCAAAATAAGACTTCGATTTTATTAATAACTAGTTGATACCCGCGACTTCGTTCGCGTGGACATAAAAAATGTATCCTATAACTCCTTATCAAATTTTGTCAAGATCCGTTCAGCCGTTTATCCGTGATAACGCGATAAACATCCAGACAGAGAGACAAAGTTAGTTCCTACAGTTCGCTAGATGGCGTTGATCCATTTTTGTGCATTTTTGACGTTGTTTATGGACTGACCACAGAAGAGAGAGAGGTAAAAAAAAATCCTTTTCCGTGGGACTGACAGTCGTAATGTTTTCATACCTCGAAGCTTTATTGGTCCTGATACGACTGCGGCTATATTCCTCAGAATTATAATATTAGTTAGGATATTCCAGGGGATCGCTTACCAGAGTACCCCGGAGCGCATTTGCAGAGATAGTCGTGTGGCGTCGCCAGCAAGGAACGCTCCATTATGATGTCATCCTGCAACAATCCGATCATTTTATGTAACGCCGATTCTAGACTCGGCCGGTCGCGATTTTGCCGCGAAATCGATCAACCAATGACTGTGCAAGATTTTAGCGCGCGTGTTACACTACATTACACTACACTGCCATTGGTAGATCGAAATTTCCCGCTCTATTTAAATTGGTCTACCCACATAAGAGGAAATTTTTTTACTCTCTCTTCTGTGGATCTACCTATATTAGAAGGACTGTTTTTATTCAAATTACGTTTGTGAGAAAATTACGTAAATTTGACAGGTCTAAAATTATTGCTATCCTTTTTTCACATATTGAAATGAATAGAGACGCAGATTAGTATCGGTTTAGTTTATCAAGTAGTACAGCAGAATCGACGCCAGCGGGCAGCAGCGTCTTCTTAGTAAAACAATTTCTCTGTGGTAAAAGCACAGAAAATGGTTATCTACGCGAGCTGTAAAGCTGCAATCCCCAATCGGCGTGGGGATCACGGCACTCGCCCCGCGCGGTACACTGACCTGCAGGTGGGGCGCCGGCGGCAGATAGCAGACGCCGTGCACGCAGTCGTGGTGCGCGCACGGCGAGGTGCCGAGCGCGGTACACTGACCTGCAGGTGGGGCGCCGGCGGCAGATAGCAGACGCCGTGCACGCAGTCGTGGTGCGCGCACGGCGAGGTGCCGAGCGCGGCGTGCGGCGCCGCCTCGCAGTAGCGGCCCGCGTGCCCGCCGGCGCACGCGCAGCGGTACTCGTCCAGCCCGTCCACGCACGTCGCGCCGTTCTGCAGGAAAAGAGGGAAATATATTATTACTGGCAGTTCTGCGGACGGTAGACCTCGCGACCTTTTTATTTACAAAAAAATAAATGCAATGCAAATTTATTTGCAAATAAACCATTGTCTATTGTCTACAAACTTTTTGCACAACGCCGATACTACAATAAAATTTTTTTTTCGTCGCCGATTTTTGATGTTTTTTTTTTTTTTTTTTTACCTACTTTGGTCGAAGGCTGCGGCGCCGGCCGATCTTGAAAACTTGTGCCAGAAACATTCGGTATTCAGTTCTAAACTAGATTTTCAAATATAATCAAAATGCAGTGTTCTGTGCAGACTACTAGTTATTATTTAGTACTTTGTTTATTCCGCAAATTCCTGCCGTGGTAAATGCACAGAGCGCCACTAGCGCAAGTAAAGTCAGCGTTATTGTCAGGGTCTCGCACCTGGCACATGTGGTTGATGCAGTCGTCAGGGTTGATGGTGCAGTTCTGGCCGGAGTAGCCCTTGGGGCAGCTGCAGGTGTAGTGGCTGCCGAGGTCGGCGCAGGACGCGCCGTTGGCGCAGGGGTTGAACTCCGACGTGCAGAACGGGATCTTCTTCTCGCAGTACTCTCCTGTAGGACAATGATAATTAAAAACGTGATATTATATACATAGGGTTGTAAGGTAAGGGTACTAAGGTTCTTCAGTGGCGACCATGAATCGGAAGACGAAGTGTAGGCAGGCAGTCACGGGCAACCGATGGATGCAAGTGGCCCGTTTTCCGTCGGTGTGGTGCTCTAAGGGGAAGGCCTATGTTCAGCAGTGGACGTCTTATGGCTGATGATGATGCTAAAAGGGCTCATAGTACTCATCATTATCAGCTGATGATCCTGGAGCCAGAGAGAGATATATAGAGAACAGTACCCATGTATCCCGGAGAGCACTTGCAGGAGTATCCCTCGAGCCGGTCGACGCACGTCGCGTTGTTCCGGCAGCTGTGTCCGGCGCAGTCGTCGATGTTGGCTTCACACCGCACGCCCGTGTAGCCCGCCTCGCACGAGCAGCTGCAATTACACCACGCACAAAAAAAAACTTAGTTATAACACAAACTGTTTTTCGGAATTCTTAGTATACACTCTGTACAAGATTAGCCAGTGAGCTCCAAACTACGCACGAACAGCACACAGACTATAAGTACGCACAGTACTTATAGTCAGCCTAGTTTTCTAGATAAAGAAAATTATTCTAGATTCTAGCCCAGAATGAATGAATGAATGAATGAATACTCTTTATTGTCATACAGTTGCATTCTTAATAATTACAAAAAAATAAAAAAAGTAAAGAATGCTTCCATTATGTCAACTTGCTACAATTTTTAACAATATTATTTATATCACCAGTCAATTAACCGAGAAGTAACTAAGCAGGATTTTTTTATCTGTACATAATTGTAGAAACAACCTCTCATTAATTCTAACTAATATTATAATTCAGAGGAATATAGCCGCAGTCGTATCAGGACCGATAAACCTTCGAGGTATCAAAATGGATACGTTCGTCTCGAGGGAAAAACTTAAACAAAAATGGATCAACGCCATCTAGCGAACTATAGGAAGTAACTTTGTGACTGTCTGAATGTTTGTCGCGTTATCGCGGCTAGACGGCTAAACGGTTTCTCCTAGGCAAGCGTGGTCCATCGTAGGCTGCATCCTCGTTTAACATCAGACGTGATGGCAGTCAAACGCAAGCCTATAAATAACAAAAAAAAAAAAGGGCCTTGACCTTGATAAAATTTGGTAAGGAGTTACTGTATAGCAAAAAGACGTGCATAGGATACTTTTTTATGTCCACGCGAACAACACAACTACTCAGGAACAAACTAAGGACACAACGAACTAGTACTACGTACTGAGATAGTCAGTAACGCGCGGGCGGTACTCACTGGAAGCGGCCCTCCTCGAGCACGCGGCAGGCGCCGTGCGCGCACGGGGAGCCGTAGCAGGCGTCGATCATGGCGGCGCACGTGTCGCCGTGGAAGCCGCGCGCGCACGCGCACGAGAACCCGCCCGCGCCGCTCGGTGCGCACGCGCCGCCGTTCGCGCACGGGTTGGTGTAGCAGCGGTCGCACTTCGCCACTATCTCCGCCGGCGGCGGCTCTGCGGCAGACGAGACGCGCCTCGCATCACAACCTCTACTAATAGTGGCTCGCGCCGAACTGACACCTCGAGAAACATATAACGCCACCGGTTCAGCTCATATTCGAACTTAAAAATTGAAATGAACTACTTGCCTACAAAATTTCACGAAGATCGGATCAACAGTTCGCAAGTTATCATCGGACATATATTCAAACATACATACAAATGCCGATTTGTCCCAGTAAACTCTGAGACCTTCGCTTCGCTCGGTCAAATATTTTCGTATTAATAATATCGGTACAATTATTAATTTTATATTTTATTTGAAAAACTCGCTAGGTTCTGAAGAGATGGTGTTGAAAACAATATTTTTGGAAACATATTTTTTGCGTTGTGTATTACAATCTTATTTGAACTAAACTTGAATAGCGGACATTTACTAATACTATGTTTCTATATTAATTATAATTAATGTTGTGTCAGTGACGAGATAAGAGACACGCTCGTGTGAAAGTAAGCGTCACGTTAAATGTTACCCGAAATTCGCGTAAAACCGTGCGCGGCAATGCACTACGCCCGTCACCCTGACATTCTAGATGTAAAATCTCTTAATGCTAAGTAATTTCACGAGAAAAATTGGCCTTCAATCCGGGACACGATGACGTTTGCACACTACTGCTTGGCGAATAGCTAACAAAGATGCGGTACTTTTCCAGGCGGACCCTGCAATATAATCCTACCACTAACAATGTGAATCCCTTCACAGCGTAGGTGGACTGACGACATTTTAAAGGGCGCGGGTAACCGGTTGCAGGTTGCAAGTTGTCGTTCAGTGTGGCGGTGTAAGGTGGCCGTGTTCAGGCTGGCGATGATGATGCTCACCCGTGCACACGAAGGCGGCGGAGCTGGTGCTGAGCACGAGCTTGTCCCGCATGTGCGCGGGCGCGGCGCAGCGCGCGATGCCGGCCTCCACGTACTCGCCCGCCGACTTCACCCACTCGGACAGCCAGCGGGTCGAGCAGTCGCAGTACAGCGGGTTCGAACCCAGCGCTCTGAAAGTATCACTTCAGTTAAATCCTAACTAATACTAGAAGGTCGCGGCGAACTGAGACCTCGCGATCCCTATATCTTCACAACCCCTAAACCGATTCAGCTCATATTCAAACTTAAAAATTGTATTGAAATGAACTACTTGCCTACAAAATTTCATGAAGATCGTAGCAACGGTACGCAAGTTATCGTCGGACAAATATACACACAAACATACATACAAATGCCGATTTGTCCCAGTAAACTCTGAGACCTTCAATTCCCGCGGTCAATTATGACTAGCCTTGTGGCTCAGTGGGTAGGTTTCTCCCTTCTCAACTGTAGGTTGTGGGCTCGGTTCCCAACCGGAACAAACATTTGTGCGATGAACGTGGATGTTTGTTCTTGTCTCGGTGTTTCTATGTATATATTTACAAAAGAAGTATTTATGTATTATATCAGTTATGTGGTTCCCATAGTTTGGGGCTAGATAGCGCTGTGTGAAAAACTTCCACAAATATGTATTAAAAAAAATAAAAATTGCGAAGGTAACTCTGTCTCTCTGTCTGTATGTTTGTCGCGTTATCACAGCTAAGTTATCCGTGTGAAGGGATCGACCTGAATTTTCGCATAGATATAACTTAATGGTCGGAGACGGACATAGGCAACTTTCTTTTTATTGGTACACGCGAACGAAATCGCGGGTAACAGCTAGTAGTTGCATACAAGCGCACCACGCATGTGTTTAAAAATGTTTATATTATTCGCATTTCCACGCGCGAGCTTGAATCAACCTTGAGATAGCCGCTCGGTCGTAGTCCCCGCAACCCACGTTTTCCTTAATCTTTGATGGCTTTTATGAAGGAACAACGATCTCATAACACGGTGTCTAGTGTGATCTGAGGGTGAAATGCTAGCCCAATCTGTCACAAAAACAATTAGTTTTTAGAAAAAAATACTTAATTCATTAAAAAAGCGCTGTATCAATGTTGATAAAATTTATATGGGATCACCTCAATATATGTATGACCAACAAAACAAAAAAAATAATCATCAAAATCAATTTATAATTTGCGTAACAATCATACAAAAAAAAACCCTACATTTGAAATGAGAACCTTATTTTTTGAAGTCGTTAAAATCATAAATGCTTATGATATACTGACACGTGTGAGATGGAGACGAGATCTCGGAAGACCCCGTCAGCGAGCACGGAGATGTTGTTCCCGTGGAGGGACAGCACGCGCAGCTGCGTGAGGCCTTTGAGCGCGTCTCTCTGGAAAAAAGAGATAAGACTGCTTCAGTAGTGCAAAGGTACAAATCTAGATTTAGTAATCAGTGACTCAAACAAATGTTATTCAATCACACAGCTCTCAGATTCTTTCAGCTCTCAGTCAGTGTTAATAACACCCAGAGGTCCAGTCAATTACACTTAGAGATCCAATCAATAAGACAAGTTTTTATTAACCTAACCTGTATCTGAATTAAATCAATCACACGTGTTCAGAACAGTAACACTCAAGGATCCAATCAATCACACATGCTCAGACAGTAAGATTCAAGGATCAAATCAATCACACATGATCAGAAAGTAACACTCAAAGATCCAGTAAATAACACATTTCCAGTCAAGAACACTTAAAGATCCAGTCAATATCATTCAAAAGACCTGTCAATCACAAATGTTCAAACAGTAACACTCAAAGACCCAGCCAATCATACATTTCCAATCAATAACACTCAATAATCCAGTCAATCGCACATGTTCAGTCGATCTCACAGTTCAAAGGCACAGATCCAAAATGTATAGTGTTACCTGAACACAACGGAGCCTGTTATAGCTGACAATCAGCGTGGACAGCTTATCCAGCCCCTGGAAAGTGTTGTTGGCGAGCACTCCGATCCTGTTGTTGGAGAGATCCAGCCGCGTCAGCTGCGTGAGGTGGCTGATTTGATCAGGGAGGATGCTGCTGATCTCGTTCGATTCCAGGTACCTGGGGGACGGGACCTGGTTACAACTCGCTGGAACTGCTAAGTGCAAATAGGTCACATGTCGAAACTTTGGTCTGGACTGGAGGAGGTAGGTCAGATCTGAATGGAATTGCTCAGAACTAGTTGAAGCCTAGTGTAGGTAGCCAAAAGGTGCTAATTGGTAAGGTATATCAAATCAAAATGGTTTTCTAATTTATATCAACTCATTGAAGATATTTTTGGTCCTTCGAGCAAAAAAAAAACGCTATTTTGATTTGAAGAACCAGTTCTATAGATACTTTACTGAGCTCTTACTTATCCAATTTGTTTTAACCTTTTGTAAAAAGGCCTTAAATATATATTTGAGGTTGAAGAAAACAAGGTTATATGTAGTAGCTACCTACTAGATGGCTATTTCTTTCAGACCCTAAAGATAATGTGACTTTTGATAGTGAAACAATGCTATGATTATAATAAAATTAACTACTTCTGTCCGATGTACTTTCACCTCCCAAGGGTACTTTCCAAGGGGAGGCCTTGTTCAGCAGTGGACGTTCTGGATGACGATGATGAAGTTTGATATTTAAACTTACAGCTCGGTAGTCTGCTTGGGAATGTTAGACGGCAGCGCGGTGAGTTGCGCGCGCGTGCAGCGCACGACGGTGCCGGTGCACGTGCACGGCGAGGGGCAGTAGTCAGGCGCCAGACAGCCTTGGTCCTCCGCTGGAAATAACAACAAACAAACACATATAACAGAGATATTTTTACTATGTGACGAGTTATAATCGATAATAAATTAACAGATGTGATACTCACGGCTGCACTTGAAGTGATGCGGTTCGAGAGAAGCGAGCGTGGCGTGCTGCAGCGCGCGCGGCGACGCGCACGTGGCACTAGGCGCGAGAGCACGAGCGTGCAGCCACGCGCCCAGCCACGACATGTGACATGTGCACTCTAGAGGGTTGTTCTCTAGGTTCCTGCGAAGACGAAAAGAATTATTTATAAATCAAAACAGATAAGAAACAGCGAAACTAAAGAAAAATATTCAAACAAAGGAACAATCAAAAAGCACTGAATAAAGTTATAACTACACCATAGATTGAAAGATTTTTGACCGAGCGAAGCGAAGGTCTCAGAATTTATTGGGACAAATCGGCATTTGTATGTATGTTTGTATGTTTGTGTGTATATTTGTCCAATGATAACTTGCGAACCGTTGATCCGATCTTCATGAAATTTTGTAGGCAAGTAGTTCATTTCAATACAATTTTTAAGTTCGAATATGAGCTGAATCGGTCCAGGGGTTGTGGGAGGGATCGCGAAGTCTCAGTTCGCCGCGAACTACTAGTATTCTGAATGTTTGACTATTATGTTTACTACTAAGAATGGGACGAACCATGGAATAGGAAATAAAAGCCATCTGAATAAATTCCATACGGTGCATGATCTTTTTCTATGGAACAAGTGATTTGTATTCGCGGTTTCCGGGTTGATCCCTCAGTAAACGTGTCCAAGATGACAAGTATAATTTTAATGATATCTTTAAGCCGCGTACGCACACTCCAACAAACTCGTTGCGTTGCATGATACGCAACAAATCGTGTGCGCATACGCGACTTTATATTCATATTATTTATTTGCCACTAAGTGTACAAAGGTCTTATTATAATATAAAATGCACTTAGGACTTAGTTGCCCATTCCGGGCATAGCAAAATTATGAGTTGCGAGGACGCTACATTTCAAAGTTTTTTTAATATTGTAAATAGTGTCGATTAAAAATAAGGACGGAGCGAATTATTATCAAATACTGAAATTAAAATAAATAAACAAAAAGTACCATCTTCAGAAGATGATAATGGAATGAGGAGCAAGAGAGAGAAAGCATAAAAGAGAACAAAGTTAAAATTGAAACAAAAACATATTGTTTTAGGTAAAATTACAAACTTTCATAGTAAACTTACAAGGTAGCGAGCATCGTGAGATGGTCGAAAGCACCAGGCGTGATGCATCGGATCTTATTTCCTGTCAGTGATCTGAAATTTAGTAAACATACAGTTTTAAGAAATAGAACTGCAAATTAAATTGTACACAGTTTGATTCTGAAGGAACGAATAAGGTACTTACAGAGTGCTCAAACTATGAAGACCAAAGAACATTTTGTCTGTAACAGTTTGAAGAAGGTTCCCATCTAAAAGCAGCTCTTGAATGTTGGCAGCACCGTCGAAAGCGTTATCTTCTATCACCGCAATGCCTGAATAGAAAAATAATAATTTGTGTATGCAAGATTAAACATAGGACCAAGTAAGCCTTCTTGTGGGGCTTGTGGGGGGCTGTGGGAAGACAATTAAAGACGAATACGAATTTGAAATGGATTATAAGACTATCCGAAGGTTAAATATTACCAAGAAATCTTAGTTATATTTCGTAAAATATAGTTAATTTAACACTACGTATTGGGAAATAAACACAATCAAACGCCTTAGCAAATTCCATACAATCTTGATGTTCGGAATAATGATTACCAATAACGATGAAATTCTTACCGTTGTTTCTGAAGTCTAGTTTGACGAGATCCGGCAGCCGGCCAAATAGACCATCCGATTTAATCTGGCCCAAATTGTTATCCGGCATGATTCTGTAATAAAAGCGATCTAAAAATGTAAAATTGAAATCATTGATTATGAAGCAGCAGAAAAAAATAAGTAATAGGAAATTTTATTTGGTTAAACTATAAATTTCCCCTATATTAACGCACATACGCCTCGTAATCTTTGTTCCGACCAAAATGCTTCTAAGTTTGGGATGAGCGCGGGTTGCGAAGCCCGAGACAAACCATTGAGACTTATCCAAGGTGAGCCTAGCCAAGCATAGCAATAAAAGAATGACAGTGAATTATAGGAATTTTCATTTTCATAAATGAAAATTGTGTGACATAAATATTAGTGGACGTTTGTACCTCAATAAATAATTGACCGAGCGAAGCAAAGGTCTCAGAGTTTACTGGGACAATCGGCATTTGTATGTTTGTGTGTATATTTGTCCGATGATAACTTGCGAACCGTTGATCCGACCTTCATGAAATTTTGTAGGAAAGTAGTTAATTTCAATACGATCTTTAAGTTCTAATATGAGCTAAATCGGTCCAGGAGTTGTGAAGATATTGGGGTCGCGGGGTCTCAGTTCGGCGCGAACTAATAGTTTGAATTTGAATAGGCCGATGCGATATTATTTTGACCGCTGTGAGGTGCAATTTGTACGGCTTCTATAAGACTTCTGGTGTTACTAGTTATCGCAGCGCGAGGTATCTTAATCATCATGTTTTTGTAGCAATGGATGAAATGTTTTTTTGCCTAATAATGCTTCGTTAGACTTCTTGTACCAATGAAAATATGGTAAAACTTTGCTTCTGCCACGCACGATTCTATCGCTGACAGATAGGAGATAGATAATTTCCGATAAGCAATTTCCGGGCATGGTTCAACCTGAGCACGAGATCCCTGTTCTACGCAGCAGTGTCTTTAATGAAGATAGCCCTGATGATAGTCGACTTCAACGTTCCAGTAGAGATGGCATCTCAAGAAGATACTCACAATGCAGCAGTGTTCAACGGCAAGTCTCTCGGCAGCTGCGTGAGCACGGCTTGCGAGCACTGCACGGTGACTGCACGAGCACCGTGCGAGCACGAACACGCGGACGGACACGGGCCGGAGGAGCCGCACGAGGCAGGCGGCTCTTCGCCAGCTATTGAGAAATAGTTTAATAATATTTCATTAGTCTTTTAAAGTGTATACATAATAGTTGTGACAACCAGTAACAAATATTATACAAATACATAGTATGTGTGTCCAATCACCCTTCGAGGGTAGGCAGTGGGATATTTAAAAGGCTGGAGCAGAGATTAATTAATATTTAACCAAGCGAAGCGAAGATCTGAGAAATCGGTGTATATATTAGGTGTAAATTTTGTCGACAACAATTTCGTTAGAATACAATTTTTGACCGAGCGAAGCGAAAGTCTCAGAGTTTACTGGGACAAATCGGCATTTGTATGTATGTTTGTATGTTTGTGTGTATATTTGTCCGATGATAACTTGCGAACCGTTGATCCGATCTTCACGAAATTTTGTAGGCAAGTAGTTCATTTCAAATTCATTTAATTTCGAATATGAGCTGAATCGGTCGAGCGGTTGTGAAGATATAGAGGTCGCGAGGTCTCAGTTCGTCGCGAACTACTAGTTATTTTATTATTTGAGAAAATTCGGTCTCGTGGTTGTAAAGTTATAGGGATCGCGACGTAAGTTCGGTGCGAACTACTAGTTTAGTAACTCACGTTTGCATTTAAAGTTTTCCTCCCTGAGCGCGTCGATCCTCTTCCTGCTCATGCGCTTGGGAGCATCACACTTGGCTCCCGAGGTCTCGATGGGGTTCTTGCGGAGGTACGCGGCGAGCCAGCGGAGCGAACAGTCGCACGAGAACGGGTTGCGGCCGAGGTGACTGCAATACACCATTAAATATAGTTTACATGTGAAGTGGTCGTCCAGCTGCGAGATGGGTCGACGATATCGTCACCGTCGCGGGTCGAACCTGGACTAGATTGGCACAGGACCGAGGCAGATGGCATAGCAAAAGAGAGGCCTATACCCAGCAGTGGGATAAGGAAGGCTGTGGATGATGATGATGATGAAGTGAGGTGAAGTTAATTGAGGTGAAGCAATGATACTTTATTAGAGATACGATATGACCCCGCAAATCTGTCCTTTCGGACAGATTTCATTATAGCTATCTCTTTTAGTCTCTAACTTTTCGCATCTTCCTTCGCACTTTTTGACGGCTGTAAACTGCAGCGGACCCGAATTCAGAGCGCCATTTTGAATTAAAATATCATTGAACATTTAGTAAAATATCATTGAGGTAAAGTAAAGAGAATTGAGGCGTAGTAAAGTGAGGTGAGGTGAAGCAAGGTGTAGTGCAGTGAAGTGAATTGTTTTTTTTTTTTTAATATGGATTAGACAACTTTTTATTTATGGAAAAAAAACTCTTCTTTTTTTCCTTAATTATGTTCGATTACTTCATTACTGTCGAGGTGTTCACTTACAGTGTTTGTATCCCGGTCAGTGCGTCAAAAGTACCATTTGGTAGAGAACGAATATTGTTGTCGTAGAGAGACCTGAAAAACAAAAACATCTTTTGAAGTAGATAGGTTAAATGAATACTTTGTCTTGTGACAGAGAATATTGTACATAGGCAAGTAATATAATTTGATGTCCAAAAACTTTACCCTCTTTCTTCGGGTAAGAAGGTGACCAAAACAATGGTGCTTTTAAATATGACTTTTGATCAAGGAACTGTGTTCTATGATCTCTCCACTTTCGTTTGATTCCATAAAATTTGTTAACTACAATATTCATCAACTTACAGCAGCTTGAGGTTCTCCAAATCTCTGAAGGTGTCCTTCCTAACGCAAGTTATTTCATTCGAGTTCAGCAATCTGGAACAGAATAGTGAGTCCGTGTAGTGGTTGCCTTTTGCAGTGCCAACCTACCTTTGGCAGTTATTCAACTGCCAAGCAGTATTGTGAAAAAAATACTGCTCCGGATTGAACAGCAGTGTTTTCAGTGAGCTTACTAGGCGTAAAGAGATTTAATAATGATTGTTTAAAACAATTATTATTATTTGTAATTGATTGGAAATTGACTTAAATAGTTGACATTTTATTTATTTTAATTTTAGTTTTTATATTGATATTGTATTAATTTTGTTATAATTTAATAATTTGTGAGGTGAATGTAAGTGACTGGTTTCGTTTTTATCTCAATAAATAAATATAAAAAATAAATTAACATGCAATGTCCCTGGGTGAAAAGCGCAGTGTATTGCCGCGCAGGGTTCTGAGCTGTTGGAGTTTAAAATTCTGAAGGGCACTGAACAGTTGTGGGCAATACTGACGCTTTCCATCAGGTGGGGGAGTTAGTTATATTTAAAATTTTGTATAATTATAGAGGGCGTGGTATGTTAATGCATTTTTTTTTTAAGGTAATTTGTCTTACTCACAAAAGTTGTAGTGAAGTCAATCCATGGAAGATTCCGGAAGGAAGATCTTTTATCTTGTTCCCGTAGAGGACCCTGAAAAATAAAGTAAGCGACACTAATAAATTGGCTCCGCGGGGGCCGGGCCCTCGAGTCTTTTTCAAAAAACTATCAGAGCACCTGGTTGACTGAAATGCTTGGGTTTAGCTGGCACAACTCATAAGCATTGCCATTCAGCGTGGCAATGCCGCCAGCATGCCGGGTACGCCGCCGACTGGTGGGCTTGAGCATTTGGATTATCTTTAGACCTTCGCTGGTCTCTGGATAAAACAACTGTTCGTTTCGTGTTCCAAAAAAAGGAGAAGGTTCTCAAGTCGACTTTTTTTTTAATAGATTGCATGTTTTGTTCATAAAGACACTTGTAAAAGAGAAAAAATTAAGTTTCATCATCATCAGACTGAAGACGTCTACTGCTAAACAACGGCCTCTCCCTTAGAGCGCCACACCGACGGACAATTTGCCAGTTGCATCCGCCGGTTGCCCGCGACTTTCACAAGGTCGTCGGGCCACGTTGCGGCTCCCAGATCGTGGTCGCCACTCGAGAACCTTTTGGGGAAAACGAGAACGGTGGAAAAATGAAGTGTAGTTCACAAGTGATACAGCAGGCTTGGCACAGGCGCAAAGTTATGTCCACCCGTTTTGTCTTCGCGTCAACGTGACAAAGCTAGAATATGGATACATCCGTCTCGTTCTCGCGGGATAAATATGGTGGACTAAGTTTTATCCCGGCGCCCGTCCTAGGCCTGCAGGAGTTAACTCACAGGGAAGTGAGATGCGCGAGTCCATTGAACGCGTCGGCAGCCAGCTTGGTGATCTTGTTGTTGGAGAGGTCGATGCGGGCGACTCGCTTCACTGATGAGAACGCCCCCGCACCGACCTCGGTTATCTCGTTCTGTTCTAGCCGGCTGGAAGGAGAGAGTAGAGTTATGATGAGGATAGTGAAAGACAATGTGGTAGTTCTGTCTTTGCCACGGTGTTAAAACAAGACCAAAAAATATGAACTAATGTGACCCCCTTTTGGGTTTAGGGTTGGTAGATTTTACCTATTAATTACTAGTTGCTACCCGCGACTTCGTTCGCGTGGATATAAATAAGTATCCTATGTCCATCTTTGTGATATACAGTAACTCCTTATCAAATTGTATCAAGATCCGTTCAGCCGCTTAGCCGTGATAATGCGACAAACATCCAAACAAAGAGACGAAGTCAATTTCTATATTAATTGCATTTTTGACGTTTTGTTTGCACTGACGGTTGTAATGTAGGGAGTTCTGAATCGCTCAAGCAAAAAAAAAGCTTCGTCATATCCGTCTATCTGTCTGTATGTCTAAATCCTTTACAGCCTTATAACTTCCAAAGTAATAAACTAACACGCATGAAATTTTTCACAACAATAGTCTAAGTATAGACCTCCAGTTTCAAAAAATGAAAAATAAGGGTCGCTCCCATATATGTAAAGAGGGGGTAAAAAAAAATTTCGCTGAACCCCATCATGTAGGGTGTTGTTGAACAGGTCTTTTAAAATAAACTTATGGTTTCCTACGCCATTTTTTTATCAGACGTACCGCTTGCGAAATATGGGCCGACAAAGTTGCTTGCAATGTGTGTCCCCCTGCCATTTCTAAACTATGCATCTCATTACATTGCAGACGGGCAAGTGTCTATTTTAGCAACTGTATTATGGTACTCACATCTCGGTTGCTCGGTGCGGGATGGTAGCCGGCAGTTCTGACAGCAGCTTCTCTCTACAGTCAACGGTGCCCTCGGGAGTGCAGCGGCACGGTGGCGGGCAGCGCGGCTCGGCCGAGCACTCCACGGGGGACGAGGTTACCGGACCTGGAACGTCAGTTCGGGGTGAGGTGGGGTCGGGTCGGGTGGAGCCGGGCTCTGACGAGATCAGCAAAAGGGATGCAACTGAGGTAAATGTTACTGAACTGGACCCATGCTATTCTGTTGTACCATTCCAATCTAATAATCTACTAACCTGACAGAACTAGATATGTCCATATATCTTTTTTATTTCAATATACAAGAAAAGAAGGGCACTCCTAATCCTAACATCCTAACTAACATGACTAGTAGTTCGCGGCGAACTGAGACCTCGCGTCCCCTATATCTTCACAACCCCTGGACCGATTCAGTTCATATTCGAACCTAAAAATTGTATTGAAATGAACTACTTGCCTACAAAATTTCATGAAGATTGGATCAACGGTTCGCAAGTTATCATTGAAGAAATATACAAACATACATACAAATGCCGATTTGTCCCAGTAAACTCTGAGAACTTCGCTTCGCTCGGTCAATAATTGAAAGGAATATAGCCGCCGTCGTATCAGGACCAATAAAGCTTCGAGGTACAGAATACATTCGTCTCGAGGAAAAAACTTCGCTTGCGCGATTCAGAACTCCCTACGTTACAACTGTCAGTCCACACAAAACGTCAAAAAATACATAAAATGGATCAACGCCATCTAGCGAATTATAGGAAGTAACTTTGTCTCTCTGTCTGGATGTTTGCCGCGTTATCACGGCTAAATGGATGTCCAGAACTTGACCAAATTTGATAAAGAGTTACTGTATATCACAAAGACGGACATAGGATACTTTTTTATGTCCACGAAACGAAGCCGCGGGTAACAGCTAGTAGTTTATAAACTGGCACACGAGAATCGTCGCCAGAGTCGGGAGTACGGTGGGGCCAGAAGTTAAGTTGAGGTCAGACTGGTGTGGTGGACGTGGTCAGAAGGTTAGGGTGAGGATATCTGAAGTAATAAAACGTCTTACCACTGCATATTAACTCATGAACTTCCAAATCTGTCAGTAAAGCTCCTCGAAGCGCCGCTGGTGCTTGACACCTAGAATGAAACAAAAATAAAGAAGCGGTCAATAAAGTTAGGAAGAAAAAAAGGCAGGCCAAGGAATTATACATTGAATACTCAAAAAATTGTATAGATTAAGAGAAGCCAAATGTCGTAAAAAGAGGTTTAAACACGATAAAAAGAAGTGCTTGGCTTCTACGATGCAGTTTCTTGCTGTTACCTGACTCTAAAGAGGCAGGTTGTTACAGTTACCTAGCTCTAACGAGGCACATTGTTACAGTTACCTAGCTCTAATGAGTCAAGTTGTTACAGTTACCTGGCGCCAACGAGTCATATTGTTACAGTTGCCTAGCTCTAACGATTCACATTGTTACAGTTACCTAGCTCTAACGAGTCACATTGTTACAGTTACCTGGCTCCAACGCCCGCGATGCCGGCCGCGCGAGCCGCTGC
The DNA here is from genome assembly GCA_947579745.1 of Apocheima hispidaria. Lineage (NCBI taxonomy): Eukaryota > Metazoa > Arthropoda > Insecta > Lepidoptera > Geometridae > Apocheima > Apocheima hispidaria. The sequence continues at coordinate 3,855,858 of OX388172.1, read as the reverse complement.
CGCAAGCCGCGCCACGCGGCAGTCGCATACGACAGGATTGTCGATCAGCCGCAGCGTGCTGAGCCGCGTCACAGCCGCTGGCTCCAGCGATAGGTATGTCAAGTTATTGTTGTTTAGTGTTCTGGAAGGTATCAATTATTTGGAATCTCGTTTAAACCTGTTTGCTGTCACCGCTTACATTGCGTAGGTTTGGGGTACAAATTATCGCTGTTAAAATTAGACAATTATTATTCAGGAAACTGCTTTCGGCTTAATTTAGCACTTTCAGCGAATAAAATAGCGTCTGAAAATATTAGTACTCTACTTAGAAGAAAGCCTTATTTTTCTAGAACAACGCAGGCGAAGCCGCGTGCAGAAACTAGTACTAATTAAGAGTTGAAAATTTATTTTTAACGAGCCACCACTTTCCAGTGAAATAAAGAAACGGTGACAAGTGAAAAACTCATGGTGGCGGGTGCAGCCGCCGCCGCGCCAGGCAGGAATTTAAATTGTTGAAGTTCAAAATTTTGGCTGGAACTGTGCTGTTACGTCTTGTCGCATTAAAAAAATAAAATGATCTTCTTTCTAATAATTCAAATACAGATTTTAACTTAGTACTTACAGTACTTCCAAGCTCTTTAAGTTCTCCAGCGCCTTTTCGTCGATGCACTTCAGCTGGTTTCCGTCCAAGTGTAGGCTCTTCAGCGCCGTCAGGCCGCGGAAGGTGCGTCGACTGATGGCCGTCAGCTCATTGCGGCTCAGGTCCCTGGGGGACGAACGGTGTTAGGGGGAAGAGAATACAGGCCTCAAGATATCTCCACAGTCAGAAGACGGTTTTTTCACTCCGATGATAATTTGGGAATAACCCTAAGAATGGCAGTCACATTGCGGCTCAGATCCCTATGTGTTACCACAACCAACTGATCGGTCGCCGATGGGTGGTAGAATGAGATGAGTCGACGTCAATCGACAGGCTACACCAAATCGAGCTGAATTTGGAAATATGATAAACTGATGTCGATTTCGAGATTCCAATCGCGACTGTCTCTCGTTTCGATTGCCTCCGACCACTCGATGTATCTCGCACGCTAGCTATCGTGAATATCTCGAAAGATAGCGTTGAGAATAAGAAATGTCGAAGTTTGTATTTTTTTCGAGACTAGATTGAATCTCAGTTTTTGAGAATTGGGGTCCTGCTCGATTGCTTGTCGACGAACGATCGATGGTCGATCGATATTTGAGTAGCCGTTTGATCGATCGATATTTTTTGATGCTTGTACTACCATATTAAACGATTGACGGCGATCAACGTCTGCGATTGGCGATCGATCGGTTAGCGTAGTAAGAGAGAAGTACAGAGACCTTACCATGTAAGGTCGCGCAGCACGACGGTAGCTGAACCAAAACTGCATGTTTTTGAGATGTCACGGATCGAGCCCATCTTCACAAACAGTCAGACGATGGTTTGGGAAAAAAATTAGATTGATGTTCGACATCTTGGCTGGAACCCTATTCCTGTGCGCTCGAGATTATCTCGGTCACTGTCTCTCTAATTTAGAATTTAATGGGTGTGAAAGTGACCGAGATAAAAATGTCATTTCTCCGAATAGGGGCCCTGATAGTCAAGCTTTGCAACAAGGTAACAAGCATTATCCTCCGTCTTTATCAACAGTCATGTTCCTGGGGTAGGGTATTAGAGAAGATCAGACGCAAGAGTCGTAAGAGATGCCCAAATCCTCGTCTGGGATAGATTTTGTTAGATATCTCAGAAGGAATGAATGACCTATTACGTACTGTGTTAGAGGTGACGTAGCAGTAAATTGCAATGTCCCATTTAAGCGATGTCACTGTACCATGCACAGCGGGCAATGGAGAGAGCTATGCTTGCAACTTCTTTGCGTGATTAAATCCGGGACGAGGATATTCGAGGAAGAAAGTGGCTGATATAGCTTTTAGAGTGTGCAAGCTGAAGTGGCAATGGGCAGGCCACAACACTCGAGGAACCGATAACCGGTGGGGAAGAAAGGTTCTTGAGTGGCGACCACGAACCGGAAGACGCCGCGTATGTAGGCCTCCCACTAGGTGGATTGACGATACTGTGAAAGTCGCGGGCAACCGGTGGATGCAAGTGGCCCGTTGTCGGTCGGTGTGGCGGTCTAAGGGGGAGGCCTATGTTCAGCAGTGGACGTCTTATGGCTGATGATGATGATGACTATAACATACTTCACTCAGTGATGTGTTGTTTTATTCACAAAAATCTTCCCAGGTGTGTATTCCGAGATACTCCGCTGGGGCAAATTACATTGAATAAGGTTTTTTCTAGCGTATAGTTAGGCACAAATGCCACAAAGAAATGAGACGCTTCAGCTCGCAAACCCTGAAAGCTATATCGGTGACATTGGTTATTCGACGAATATCCTCGTGCGATCCAATGAACTAATCATAGTAAATTTTGATAGGTGTATTTAGACCGACGCGGGGTGCTCTTCCATCGTCCTGAGGGAGGAATCTTGGGGTGATCTGTGTTTCTGAACAAAACTTTAACAATAGGAACATTTACTTACTCCTATAGATTCCGCAATCAATACTATCGTCAGTCGCAGTCCCGCAACGGACACTTTCATCCAAATATGGTTTTAATCCGTAGATAGATCTCGTAATGTGGTATCTATAGAGGGTTATTTCGTCGAACTATACACGCCATTCCATCAATTTTATTATTTTACTAGAGAGTATTGCCATAAACATAAAGCGAGGCTCGAGAGGGCAACATTTGTGTTACCAGTGTAATGTCGGATCGGCCGTAAAGCTCGCGTTTCGCACGCGATACTACGGTATTAAATATTAACATTTAATGGGCGACAACCCTAACTGTACGTGAGGGCAGGGTGGATACGGACTAGTCTAAGTTTAAAATAGTACGTGCATCCGGAGCCGGAGCCGGCAACGACAATAGTTGCCGGGGGTGGACGGGTGAAACGCTTAAAAGTAATGAGGCGTTTTCCAAAAAAAAAGAAATCCTGGTAATAAAAGTAACCAATAGATGGCGTTAGATGTACCTTGAGCTTTTCTGTCACTGTCAAGACATGAAAGACAAAAAAATGTAGGTGTGCCCTTTTTTTTCTTGTGATTTTTGGCTCCACATGTGTATTTAGACAATTTCATGTAATGTAACTATGTATTTGACTTCAGTTGAAATATTACAATAGTTGAAACTGGCTAAATACACAACGTGACTATTACGCCATCTAGTAAGTATTTTAGAACTATATTTTTTTTTTGGAAAACGCCTCATTCCTGATTCGGATAAATGTCACTATTGCCGTGGGATGAGCCAAGAACAGCACTCGTGGCGATTGAAGAAAAAAAATATAATATTTTTTGTGTGGGTTGGTAATACGTTAATGGGATGAGTCAAGAAATGGGATGAGACCGCTGGGACGAAGACGGTTGACGACCGAGCGAAGTGAAGGTCCCAGAGTTTACTGGGACAAATCGGCATTTGTATGTATGTTATATATTTGTGTGTATATTTGTTTGACGATAACATGCGAACCATTGATCTTATTGTCATGAAATTTTGTAGGCAAGTAGTTCATTTCAATACAATTTTTAAGTTAGAATATGAGCTGAATCGGTCAAGGGGTTGTGGAGATATAGGGATCGCGAGGTCTCAGTTCGGCGCGAACTACTAGTATCTACGGTGAGGAGAGTAGGCTTCTTCAGATATCCGTCGTATCCTCATTATTGCGCCGTCCGCGGGAGGGTTGTCCAAAACTGCCGCCTCTCGTCGATGTTGAATAATAGACGTGCAAGAATTGGGCGAGACTTCACGAGTTAGCGAGTTATGAAAACTAGATGCGGCAGAAAGAAAACAACATTTTTCGGGGGCTTGTTGTAGTAGCACAGCTATCTCACTTGCACATTTGCAATGTTTAGGGTTTCGTAGTACTACAAGCAACCCTTTTAAATTTGTCATGTCCGGCTGTTTAACTGTCTGTCTGAATCCTGTATAGCCTTATAACTTCTAAAGTTATAAACAGACATGCATGAAATTTTGCAATTTTGCGATAGTCTAAGTATAGACCTCCAGTTTAAAAAAAATTGAAATACGCTGTAACCCATCATGTGGGCTGTCATTGAACAAGTTTTTTATAGTTTTTTTTTTTTTAATTAATAAAAAAAACTTAATTTTATATTAATAGGGGCAGGTAAAGTGGGGCTAAAAAAAATGTTTTCGCCTGTCCTTGAATAAAAACATACATACAAAAGCCGATTGTCCCAGTAAACTCTGAGACCTTCGCTTCGCTCGGTCAAAAAACATAAGAAACTGAAAAGATATTTTATTTTCGTTTAATTCGTAAAAAGTAAAGTTTTAAGTAAGTAAAGTGTAGAATACTAGTTATAATTCGCCTAAAATGTTATAACGTAATTCTCGTAATTGCCTTCTCCACTCTGCCCTGTCTTACCACCTCCCGGGCTTTCTTCGGCTATTATAATATTGGATGTGGTAAATTATTAACGATCACTCGACGTCAATTCGCGTGTCGAATATCTACTGGTTATTAATTTTGAACTGTTTTTGATATTGAAATATCCTATATATCTATATCCTATGTTTTATCTATGATATTGATAATGATTTTAATTATAACAGATTCTAACATGACTAAAACTAGTAGTTCGCGCCGAACTGAGACCTCGCGACCCCTATATCTTCACAACACCTGGACCGATTCAGCGCAGATTCAAATTAAAAAATTGTATTGAAATGAACTACTTGCCTACAGAATTTCCTGAAGATCGAATCAACGGTTCGCAAGTTATCGTCGGACAAATATACACACAAACATACAAACATACATACAAATGCCGATTTGTCCGAGTAAACTATGAGACCTTCGCTTCGCTCGGTCAACAATTACTAAAAGGAGATTTTACGACTTTATGATTTTCACTTTTTTTCTCTACTTAAAAGCAGTTATTTGGCGGGAACATCAAGAAATCATGTCGCGTCATTGTATTATTTTCCAAAACTTGCGTTACTTCGAGTGTTAATGTGTAAAAATGGTAGATTGTTATCCATTAAGTGTTCGTGAACGTGCACGAGTGTTGGTGAATAGTATAATGTTGTGAAACGTGACTCTTCGTGTTTCCAAAACTCCATTGAAACCTCTAGTAAAGTCTCCACCACTTTACTAGGGCATGACGTGGACTTGGCCCTGACTTACTTTGCTTGACTTAGACTACGACTGAGACATATTTTAATTGTAATTATTTGACTTCACTTGAAATATTACAAAGAGAAAAAAAGCAGTTAGTAGGTTGACTGCAACGTACTAACTGCATTTAGCAGTAACTGTAGTGTATTACGCCACTAACTACTGCTTGGTAGAATATCAGAAAGCGGCATGAAAATAATGAAAATACTTTCAAAGCAAACCAAAGAGCGCACAAACCCGATTTAATTAAGGTTTATTTAATTAAAAGCAAACTTCTGTTCTCAATTTTCTCAACAAAAATAAAACCTAAAAACACAAAGCTCTTTAAATCCGCCATCTTGCTTTTTTCGCTTTAAAAACAAGATGGCCGCTAAGCCGTTGCACAATGGCGGGAAATGGAGTTTTCAAGTGATTTTACCGATTGAAAGAAGGTAGAGGTACTTAGGGACAATAGTTGGGCCTTTTTCGTTGAGGTTTTTATTTTGTAGAGACTTTTGTATTGGTCGCTTAGAAACTAGAATTAACACAACTTTGAACTAATTGGAGTTTTGGCGGGAAAGTGAAGTCATTGTATTATGTTCCAAAATTTGTGTTATTTTGGTGTAAAAACGGTGGATTTTTATTCATTAAGTGTTCGTGAACGTGCACGTGCACGAGTGTTGGTGAATAGTATAATGTCATGAAACATGACTTTTTGTGTTGTTTCCAAAACTCCTTAGAAACCCGTAGTAAAGTCTCACCACATTACCGGGCATGACTTGAAGTTGACCTTGACTTACTTTAATTGACTTGTTTTTTTTTGTGAAATATTTGACTTGAAATATTACAATACTTGACACCGGCTAAATACAGAAGGCTGGAGGTTTGGAAACACACATACTGACACTTTTCACCACCCTATACGATTTGCCCACACTCATAGGTTGAAAATAATCCAAAATGAATACACACTCTAAAATTGTTTTTTTTTTTTTGTTTTTAATTTACGTTTTGAAAATAATATTTAACAGTGCCATGTTTTTTGCTTTTTCGACCTTTCTGGACTTTGGCGTCGCACGGCTTGTGCATTTGCCAGTGCAATGTTTTTTTTTTTGGAAGCGGTGAAACGTTTCTGAATTGGATAATATTTACAATCATGGGAAATATGAGTGGATATGGTCAGGGAGGATACACACATGATTTACTTCTCTTTGGCTACATTTTTTTAAAATTAATTGCGCCAAAATTTGAATAACAAGGCTATGCATATCCGGTCGCGTCCCAATTAGTCATTCACCTAGTTCCGGTGCGGTCGCTCGAGATGGCGCCACTTCCGAGCAATTAGGGAGCACTCAGAGGTAATTAGCTAAATTAATTATGACGAGAATCTGACAAAGTGCTAGTTTGAAGGTGCTGAAATGTCTCGAGTTGAGTTTGCGTTAGAACTTGACAAAAAAAACGTTTTTTTTAAAGTTAGTTTTTAAAGGCTTGCGCTATCTCGTTCGCACTTTATCAACTTTTTTTTTACACGAGATTGCGTCGAACTTAGACCTCGTTATAACTTCGCATCCCCTGAACCGTATAAAAATTGTATTGAAATGAACTACTTGCTTACAAAATTTTATGACGAACGGATCAACCGTTCGCAAGTTATCGGACAAATACATACAACTGCCGATTTGTTCCTCTGAGACCTTCGCTTCGCTCGGTCAAAGATGTTAAGTGATAAGTTTTTTTAAATTTTTCTCTGTAATTTTATATTAAAAGAATCTGAATCAGGGGAGCCGGCTCTTAAGGGAATAAGTCTGTGCTTATGTTTATTAACCGAGTGAGCGAAGCGAGCGAAAATTTCTGCATCAACTGGCAAAATTCGCTTTCATCTGTTCGTACATTACGTACAGGACGTACGTTGGTAGGACGTTGATACTATAATCCGCAAAAAATGCACAAAATTAAATAGCGAGTCATCAGGACGGACATGGCCGACTTTTTTTAGTGAAAAAATCTGTTATTGGTGAAGCTAGTTGGTAATAATTGTTGTCGGTATGTACATTGTACATTGCATTTGCGTGTCAACATAAGTTACCTCTGAGTCACTTCAAACATGTACTATCTATTCTATGCATCAAGTTAAGTCCTAAGTAAGCCAAGGACGAGCGACCGATCGAACTCTGACTTGTAACTTAAGTTATTAATAAGTTAGTAATATTGGTCGTTAGGACAAAGGAAATTACCGACGAGGAAGTAGGTCATAGAAGTAGCATGTCTTTTTCTTATAGTGGCTGTTTATGGCCTGACCTGACATCGTGTCGAACAGATGACTATAATAATTCTTTATTTCGGACACATGATCCATATGGAAAAAAATATTAAGTCTTAATTTAGAATTAAGTCACAGCTTATGTTAATTAATATACGTTTCTGGGGGAGCGAAAGGGAGAAGCTATAACCTTAATAGTTTGTTTGAAATTGATAAATGTGAAAGTGAAATTCAAGTCTAGCTGTCACGATGTGAGATAGGCCATGTATAGGCACCCTTATATTTCGGCTCGACAGAAAGGGTATTTTTAATTTTTAGTACAAACGACGTAAGTAACAACGATATGGTGATAGATAAAGCACAAATTTGGTAACTGAGCATATTAAATTCAAATCCTAACTTCCTAATATTATAATTCAGAGGAATATAGCCGCAGTCGTATTAGGACCGATAAAGCTTCGAGGTATGAAAATGCATACGTTCGTCTCGAGGGAAAAACTTCGCTTGCGCGATCTAGAACTCCCTGCACTATAACCTGTCAGTCCATAATGACACACATAATGACACTGTTAACCACCCTATACGATTTTTCCACACTCATACGTTGAGAATAATCCAAAATGAATACACAATCGGAAGAACAAGGTTTGGAAAATAATTGACCGAGCAAAGCGAAGCTCTCAGAGTTTACTGAGACAAATCGACATGTGTTTGTTTGTGTGTATATTTGTCCGATGATAACTTGCGAACCGTTAATCCGATCTTCATGAAATTTTGTAGGCAAGTAGTTTACGTTTAATGTACGTGTTGTATTAACGTGTTAATACAACACGTTGTGTGTTGGGTATTTAGCCAGTGTCAACTATTGTAATATTTGAAATGAAGTAAATACATAGTTACATTACTTGAAATTGTCTAAATACACATGTGGAGCCAAAAAACACTAGAAAAAAAAAGGAACACGTACATTTTTTTGTCTTTCATGTCTTGACAGTGACAGAAAAACCTCAAGGTACATCTAACGCCATCTATTGCGTACTTTTATTACCAGCTTTTTTTTTTTTTTGGAAAACACCTCATTTTACTGATATTATTGGCCGAGCGAAGCGAAGGTCTCAGAGTTTACTGGGACAAATCGGCTTTTGTACGTATGTTTGTGTGTATATTTGTCCGCTGATAACTTGCGAACCGTTAATCCGATCTTCATGAAATTTTGTAGGCAAGTAGTTTATTTCAATACAATTTTTAAGTTTAAATATGAGCTGAATCGGTCCAGGGGTTGTGAAGATATAGGGATCGCGAGGTGTCAGTTCGGCGCGAACTACTAGTTTAATGTTGAAAATTAATGAGGGCATTGACAACGCAACAAAAAGTGGCCGACCGCCATTTCCACGGGAACTTCTTCAGAGCATTAGACGTTCATCGAATTCACGTCAAAACAAACAAACCCAGAGAAAACCCGCGGAATAGACCCAGTATAATATCCCTGTCTGTCCAATATGGCGCGATTTTAACGAATCGCCAGACAAAGAGCGTTCCCTTGTACTCGCCGCCGTAAAAACAAACGGGCAATATTGCAACTGTAGGGAGGGGACAAATTTGCCGTAATACGGGAAAATGCACGGATTTTAAGACAAAACACTGCCGCGGTGAAAACTTTTTATTTATTTACTGCAAAAAACATATCGCCAGAAAAAGATTCAAAAAAATCGTGATAATCTAGACTCTAGAGTAAGGAGTTTTGTTATTTGATGGTTATTGTTGTTGTGTTGGCACAGTATTATTAAAAAAATTTCAACGTTTACTCGAAGACATTGAAAATTTATAAAAAGCCGCCTGCCAAGTTTGGGGAATATAGCAACTCCGACTTCCCGGCCTTTGTTCAGCAGTGAACGTTCTCTGGCTGATGAAGATGATGGCGATATAAAGTATAGTTTTAACTCGCTTACCACTTAAGCAACGGATTATTAAGGTGCATCGTTTCGCTCATCGCGCGAAATTCAAATTTTCTTGCGTTTTTTGGCAATTACAGCTTAGTTACTCATCGTGGATTTATTGAAACCAATTTTGCGCCAATAAATAAGTTGTTTTAAGAAATTACGGGTAAAATTGTTACCTAGATATCATTGGTTTAGCTACAAATTTCAATAAGCTGATTTTCATCTTGGTTTTTGGTTTAGTGAGAAATGTACGTATACTAGCTTTCAACTTGAATTTTTGGTTGGTGTAATTTCTTGAAATAATCTATTTATTATCGCAAAATTAGTTTTCATGAACCTACGATGAGTAATTAAGCTGTAATTGACATAAAACGCAAGAAAATTTGAATTACGCGCCGTGGGCGAAACGTTGCACCTTAATTTATTGTTTTTCATCTCAAAAAGTTAGTAAAATATATTGCCCCAACCTTAGTATCTTTGGATAAAGCAACCACGCTCCACTAACCTCAAAAGCACTTCATTCAAATAAACTTTATTACAAGGTACCCACAAAGGCGGCTCATTACGACGGTCGCTCGCTTGACTCGCTTCCGGTCGCGGCGGGGGCACTTCCGGCGGTACTGCCGGAAGAAAGCGCAGTCGGCGTCTGAACGTCTTCCGGAACGGACGTGTTTGAGAGTTAATATCGCATTGAGAAGGAATCGGAATTTTCCAAAGAGTTGCTTCGGGTAAATTACGTACAAAAGTTGTGCTGCCAACAGCAATCGTTACTAATTTTTTTTAATGTTTCCACTTTCTTAGTTTCTGGTTTTATATTCACGGGTGACGCCAAGATAATCTCAATTGTGATAGTTTAAGTAACTATGATGATATCCTAAAAACTTTTTACTATGTTTCAAGGACCTTGTGCAGACAATTTCAAACTCCTTAGTAGGTAACTTCCAGACCATAGTCTGCGCAAAATGTTGAAGCAGAGGCGAGAACGGGTTCCTGCTACGGTTTTTATAATGATGTTGCCGCTACCACGCACTCTCCTAGCTAATGACGCCACCTTCTTTCGAATGACGGCATGAAAACCGTCAGTTTGGGCCTGCGCGAACTATTCCGAAGCACTACAACTAGTAATTCGCGGTGAACTGAGACCTCGCGACTCGACGATTCAGCTCATATTCGAACTTAAAAATTGCATTGAAACGAACTACTTGCCTACAAAATTTCATGAAGATCGGATCAACGGTTCGCAAGTTACCGTCGGACAAATATACAAACAAACAAACATACATACAAATGCCGATTTGTCCCAGTAAACTCTGAGACCTTCGCTTCGCTTGGTCAAAAAGGAGGTAGTCTCAACATCCCAAATATTTTGCTATACTGGATAAGTGGGGTATCTAATGATTTTTTGGTGTGATTGGCCCATAAATATTGTCAAACCTTTCAGTAACAGTACCTTTCAGCATTTAAACAGTGACTTATAATTTTCCAGTGGGTAAAATACATGAGTCATTCAACAAAGACCTTTCACGAGTTCCACGTGTCAATATTTCACGAGTTCCTGAAAACTTCCTCGATAGATATGCAAATTGTATTGGTATTCCCGCGTGTCGCCGTCTCGCTCTACATAGAGCGTGCTCTCTCTAGCGGGCGTCTTCTGAAGTCTCCGGGGACCGGCGTGCATACTAGAGGATAGTGGATTACTTAAGGTTGTCAAACACCCCAAAAAACTGATCAAGAGTATAACTGTCCGAGTGAGCGAAGCAGACGAAATGTCTCAGTTTTATCTGGAAAAATTTGCTTTCATTTGACCATATTTTGGTATTTCAACCAATTTTGACGAAGCTTGTACGATTTTTTAGAATTTTTTGGTCGTCGGCGTTTTTTGATTGGTGGGGTATTTCCCTCAAAAAGGGGGGAAGTTTGCTGCGGCGCGTTTTACCGGCTGATTATGATAATATTTGACATAAACATTCGGTACTCAATTCTAAGCCGCCTGCATGCTGGGTACGCTGCCAACTGGCTTGAATATTTGGAACCTATACCTTTGATGGTCTCTAAATAATCCAACTGTTATTTTTATGTAGTAGGCTAAATACTTGAGTAGTTGTAGTTTGTATGTGTTTTGCTTATTTAATAAAGGCACTTGCCCGTTAAAAAAAATCTAAGCAGTAATTTAGAATATGTGCAAAATGGGTGAAGAGGTTGTCAAGATACAAGGTCGTGAGGTGTCAGTTCGATACCTCGACCTGAGAACTCACGACCTTACTTTACCTTACCTTAGTGTATCATGCCAAATTCATGATCGATTTTGCTCATTTTCAAAATCGGCCGATAAATGGCGCCTCAGAAAAGCAGATGAAAGCAAATTTTCCGAGAACTTTCGTTCGCTTCGCTCACTCGGTCAACAATTATTATTGTTTCAAGGAAAATTTCACATCGACAGCCCTACATTTCACACTCCCCTTGAAAATTAAATGACTACCAAATTACAAGTCTTTTCTGTATGTCTGTACATGCCTTCAGGGAATTCCGCTGTTTGTGCACTTCAGTGTACGTTTGGGACTCTGGCCCTTTTCATAAAAGGACAAACATTTTATGACAAAGGGAAATCGAAAGGTGTTTTTGTGTAAAAATTAAGATTTATGAAGAATATTTGAGTCTATCGGTGTGTTTTTATTCACTAGCTAAATTATAAGGTTGTATCTGTATTTATTTAAATCTTCATGATGCAATTTTTTTGGCCTAATGTATGTTAAGCCAGTATCAAGTTTTGTTACTGTGTCACACGTGAAACGACGTCAAACGTTTGTGACTAGCCTTGTGGCTCAGTGTTTGGATTTCCGCTTTCTGACCCGTAGGTTGTGGCTTCGATTCCCACCCAGAGCAAAAATTTGTGTGATAAATGTGTTTCTATGTATTTATTTATAAAAATAATGTATTTATGTATTCTATCAGTTATCTGGTTCCCATAGTACAAGCTTGCTTAGTTTGGGGCTAGATAGCGCTGTGTGAAAAACGACCACCTATATTTCAATATTATTAACATCAGAAATATAAATAATTATATTACAAAATACATCAGAAATATAATTATTTATATTTCTGATGTAAGTCATGATAGATTTACATCAGAAACTTGGTCGTCTCTACCTACAGGAACTTGCTTATGTGCGAATGTGACAGATGTATCACAACAATATACCCACAGAAGAGAAAGAATGTTTACTTGTAATATAGCCTTCGATACGATAGCCACACGTGTCTTCCTCTTCTTGTAAATTTCTCAATTTTAAAAGCCGCAAGCTCGCATGAAATTAATTCTACGTCACGGAAGCGCCGCGCGTGAGGCGACGCGAAATGAAATTATGTTGTACGGAGCAGCCATCTTGGAACGGAAGCAACGTTTAAATTAATTATCTGAGGTCGTTTCACTACTCATTTGGAGGTTGTGGGGTTGATGCACATCCTAACTAATATTATAATTCAGAGGGATATAGCCGCAGTCGTATCAGGAGAAATAAAGCTTCGAGGTATCAAAATGAATACGTTCGTCTCCAGGAAAAAAGATCCCCATACATTACAACTGTCAGTCCATACAAAACGTCAAAAAATGCACAAAAATTGATCAACGCCATCTAGCGAACTATAGGAAGTTACTTTATCTTTCTGTCTGGATGTTTGTCGCGTTATCACGGTTAAGCGGCTGAACAGATCTTAATAAAATTTGATAAGGAGTTACTGTATATCACGAAGACGGACATATACTTTTTTGTGTCCACGGAAACGGAATCCACCCACATCTGTCCGTGTTGACTGTTGGTACTCGCGTACAGGTCGTATTTATATAAACCAATCTTGACGAAACTTGGTATATAGGTTCTACAATTTTGTAGATTTAGAGGGGTAATTCTCCCAAAAAGGGTGGAAGTTTCCTGCGGCGCCGTTTACCGGCTGATTTTGATAATATTTGGCATAAACATTCGGTACTCAATTATAGCAATAAGATTTTTGAATACGAGCAAAATCGGTGAAGAGGTTGTCAAGATATAAGGTCGTGACGTTTCAGTTCGGGACATCGAACTGAGAACTTACACCTTATATCTTGATAGCCTCTTGACGGATTTTGCTCATATTCGAGATTCTTGTTAAGAATGAATAAACGACCAAAGGGCTGGTGCTTACCTCGGCCAGAGAATCAGCATTGCTATTCAACGAGGTAACGTCACCAGCCTTTTGGGTACCCTGCCCGCGGATACTGACCTGAGCTCTGTTTTTTATCTGTAATTAATTTATAACTAGTAGTTCGCGGCGACCTAAGACCTCGCGACCCCTATATCTTCACAACCCCTGGACCGATTCAGCTCATATTCGAACTTAAAAATTGTATTGAAATTAACTACTTGCTTACAAAATTTCATGAAGATCGGATAAACGGTTCGTAGGTTATCATCGGACAAATATACACACAAACATACAAACATACATACAAATGCCGCCGAAGACTAACAATCCTATGAATTTATTTATTTATTTATTATTTATTTACAAAATAAGCAACTTTACAGTTTAATTTAGACCAAAACGTTACTTATGAAATTGTATGAAATTGTAGAAATGCGATTGTGCCAAGAAATTTATGGTCGCGAGGGCTACTGTTCGCAGAACTACTGGCCACTTACTCCGTTATTATAAAATAGTAATTGAATCAAAGCTAAAACTTTGTAAAAAAAAACCATACAAACAAGAGTCGTATCATTTGTACCACCAGTTGAACTACTGAGTAGTACTAGTGATCCGGAGCGATAGTTTTAAAATAGAAAGAGTTTCGGGGTTTCTTTGCGCGATAGAATCCGGAACGAAGATATTCGCCAAAGATCAGTCACCGATTTAGGTGTCAGGGTTTGCCGAAGTGGCAATGGGGAGGCCGCATCACTAAAGAACCGATAACCGGTGGGGAGGAAAGGTGACCACGAACCGGAAGACGCAGCGTAGGCAGACCTCCCACTAGATGGACCGAAGACATTGTGAAAGTCGCAGGCTACGGTGTATGCAAGTGGCACGTTGTCGTTCGGTGTGGCGCACTAAGGGGGAGGTCTATGTTCAGCAGTTGTCGTCTTATGGCTGATGATGATGATGATGATGAAAGAGTGTAATGCGTCAATACTCAAGAGCCACTAAGGACTGAGTAGCTAAAACATCGTAAAAGAGTTAATTCTGAATCCAGCGGAGCTCAAACTTTTGTACAAAGCTCTTTGCATCATAGTGAAAGCAAGCATGGTTGGGTTTCTACAGTGCGCCTAGAGAGTACACTGCAGGACATTAATAATCAAGGAAAATAATATTGAGATATTTTCTTGCAACTGAGACGTGGTCCTTTACTGCTGGCCTTTTCTCAATCACACAGCGGGCAATGGAGAGAGCTGTGCTCGGAGTTTCTTTGCACGGTATAATCCGGAACGAGGATATTCGCCGAAGAACCAAAGTCACCGATAGCTCTCAGGGTTTGCAAGCTGAAGTGGAAATGGGCAGGCCATATCGCTCAAAGAACTGTTAAGCAATGGGGAAGAAAGGTTCTTGAGTGGCAATCACGAACCGGAAGACGCAGCGTAGGTAGGTCTCCAACTAGGTGGACCGACGATATTTAGTGGATATAAATGGCAGATTTTCGTTCAGTATTTAAGGGCTTTGCTTAGCGGTGGACATGTCTGGCTTATAGTGATGTTATAAGCAGAATTGGTCCAAGGGTTGTGAAGCAGCAGGGGTCAAAGTATCGTCACCTAATTGTGAGGAGTGTGATAAGCCCGAGGACGTGTATTTGCTGATGTGCTTGAAGTAAGCGAGTCCAGTGTGGGGGTAATCCATAGCATTCTATCCGATCCTAACTCCGAAGGAGCTGGAATGATTTACGAACTGGCTTATTTACACATATTGAACTTTATTTATCAGACAGTGTACGAATCGTGTAAGCGGGACAGAGCTAAGAATGCATAGCGAGCAATACTACCAATAACACCGCAAGATTTTAGCGCGCGTATTTCTCTACTTTGCCATTGGTAGTTCGAAGTTTCTCGCACTACTATTGGTTTACTGCGCAGGTACATCGGGAATTGTGTAAAATTATGCTAGTCTACTGGCGAGTCTCAGCGTGCCATTTATTCTGCCCGCCATTGTACAACCTTTTTATCAGTTCCCGCGCGGTTGCCTTTCAAAAGGCGGGAAATCTTTCACTGTAACGGAGCCTTATGTAAAGAATCGCTCGTTTGAACGCAGCCTTATTCCAACATCGTAAATCAAAATCAGAGGTTTCTTATATAACCTACGTCTTTATGCAGACATTTTGAAAGGAATTGATGAAAGGCTTTCGTTTACAAGATTATGGTGCAAAGTTTCGCTCAGTTACGTTACGTTTATGGTTAACTAGTTGTTACACGCGAATTCGTTCGCGTAGATGTAACAAAAGTATCCTATGTCCGTCTTTGTGATATACAGTAACTCCTTATCAAATTCTATCAATATCCAATCAGCTGTTTAGCCGTGATAACGCGACAAACATCCAGACAGAGAGACAAAGTTACTTCCTATATTTTGCTAGATGGCTTTGATCCATTTTTGTGTAATTTTTGACGTTTTGTATGGAGTGACAGTTACTGTTGTAACGTAGAGAGCAATAAATAGCGCAAGCGAAGTTTTTTCCTCGAAACGAACGTATTCATTTTTATATCTCGAAGCTTTATTGGTCCTAATACGACTGCGGCTATGTTCCTCTGAATTATAATATTAGTTATGATAATGTCAAACCCACCAATAGAATCGCTTGGTTTTCATAGCGTAGCTTAGCTCTGGTGAAAAGGGGCTTAACAAAGCTAAGTATTTTACATACTCGCTCACCGCTTAGCTACCTCGCACATCTCTGGTGGAATCGCAGCCTTAGTTAGTTAGCCGGAGAAAGAGCTAAATGTAAATTTTTAATGTAACTTTTTTAAAAGGCTTTAGCCCTTTAAAAAAAAATACTCGCTCACCGCTTAGCTACCTCGCACATCTCTGGTGGAATCGCAGCCTTAGTAATGCCGGAGAAAGGGCTAAATGTAAATTTTTAATGTAACTTTTTTAAAGGCCTAATGGCTAACACTAGGGCTAGCCCCTCAGCGTATACAAAGTACCTAAAAATACCTATCACACGTGTCCCAACCGGACGTACAGTCCTCATAATAAGATTAACTCACAATACGACGTTTTTATTGAACGACTGTACGGACGGTGTACAGGGATAACAGTAGCTCAGGCTTATACAAATTATACCTCGCAAATTTTACCCGTGGCTTTGTAGGCTAGTAAATAAATATTATTATGATTTATATTATATTATTTTATTATTATTTTTGACCGAGCGAAGCGAAGGTCTCAGAGTTTACTGGGACAAATAGGCTTTTGTATGTATGTTTGTATGTTTGTGTGTATATTTGTCCGATGATAACTTGCGAACCGTTGATATGATCTTCATAAAATGTTGTAGGCAAGTAGTTCATTTCAATAAAAATTTTAAGTTTGAATATGAGCTGAATCGGTCCAGGGGTTGTGAAGATATAGGGGTCGCGAGGTCTCAGTTCGCAGCGAACTACTAATAATAAATAAATTAACTACATAAACCTATCTGAAGTTGACCTACTGTCTCCGCACTCGTACGCTCTCTACAGTACTCGTACGTGACCGCACAACTAGTGATGGGATTACTCGCATAAAACTATCGATTGAACTATTCAAAAGGATTGAAAGGACTCGTTAAATCGAAAGCTTTTGAGTCGGTTATTTATGTCCTGGCTACTCGATTTATTTTTATTATGTTAAGCCGATTCCATGTTGGACAGTCATGTTTGTTTTCTTGTATTGTGATGGGAAATATTTTATTTGTTGCGACAAATAAGAGTAGAGAAAAAAGCGCAGAAACTTGTAATTAACCTAACTCTACATTAAGTTATGGTATGTTGAATTTTGATATGAATTTATGCCGTATTCTTCATCATCATCATCAACCACAGCCTGAAGACGTCCACTCATGAACAAAGCTTCCCCCTAGACCGCCACACTGAACGACACTTTGCAACTTGCATCCACCGGCTACCCGCGACCTTTCTAAATGTCGTCAGTCCACCTAGAGGGAGGCCTAACTACGCTGCGTCTTCCAGCTCGTGGTAGCTACTCAAGAACCTTTCTAACCCAGCGGTTATCGGTTCTTCGAGCGATGTGGCCTGCCCATTGCCACTTCAGCTTGCAAACCTTGAGAGCTATGCCGTATTGTATCAAACTAAATAAGATTTAGTAAAACTATTATTCAAAAACAAGTTATGTGCCTACCTGTACTTTGTTTAGTTAGTTAGTCTATAATAAAAAACGGAGGCTAACACTTTAAAAGCCTTATCTGCTTGGGCCGTGGCGAGGACGAAATAGTGGCAGCCCAGTAATCCAGCTGTATGGTATGGATAGGTATCGATATTAAAAGGTATATAAATAACCGATAACGCTATTTACTCTGTGATGTCCCATCCCTAATGGCCGAATCTCGTCCCTTACCTACGCTGACAGCATGATATATCTCCATGTGAATGTCCACAGGATATCGTTACTTGAGCCAACTCTAATGAGGTGGAGAAATCAGGCTACGACTGCTATCCTCGACCACGAGCACATCAGGTGTATGATCAAACGCCTCCCGCTTGTGTGCGCGAGAAGAATCATCGCGACAGTTGGCTGCGCGAAAGTTTCGCGCCAAACCGCAAAAAAGCAACCAAAAACTTGTTCAACTAGTTTGCAATTCCAATAACGTCGTTGTCAGGTGAAGGTTGGCTACCTTCATAATTATCATCATCAGCCGAAAGACATCGCTTTAGACCGCTGCACTGAACGACAATCTACCATTTGCTTTCATCGGTTGCCCGCGACTTAATTTTTTTACAAAATTCCAATCAATGTCGGACAAATATACCTGAATAAAAATACAAAAAACGGCTCGTTCCTGTAGACTGAGGCCTTCGCTTGGCTCGGTCAGTAACGAACTAACTAAGTACAACCATATAGGAAGTTATCCACGACATTGTTTAACAAATCGATACAAAAATAACAAGAATTCATCCGATCGAATTACAGAGCGATCAACTGTGAGCGGTACAATTTAGTGGAGCCACCATAGCTGTTTCTGAACGAAACTGGTAACCACACGTAGATTGAATTATAGTTCAAACATTTTACCAACATTGCAATAAGTTTGTCGGTCTTCATTCTTTGAACCACGACATTTTTACAAACGTCGATTCGACTGTCAAATTCGTAGAAATTAAGACACGAAATGTAGGACGAAGTGACTTTGTACCAGCGTGTTTGTTTAATACAATACAATGGGCATTGGGCTATACATTTTTGATGTTTGAATCTTTGCTTTATGCCAAATGGATTTGAAATTTGAAATCACATGTTTTTTATAAGGCGAAAAAAATAAATAAAAATTATTAGATTGATTGCTGAAGATTTAAAACATTATTTCGGTAGGATCTGAATTCCCACTAAATTTTCCTACAAACTTTTTAGTTAATAAAACTTTTATAAAATTCCTGGAGTGTTCAGAAATTTACTGACAATTATTAAGTTTCAACATTGTATGATATAGGCACATCATCAGCCTACAACTGTTTCAAATTATCAGCTCGTCTCTCACTTGAGTCGCTTACAGCAGATAATTTTTTATTTTTTATTTTTTTACATACAAAAAAGAATGCAATAATTTTAAGATAATTATTTGAGTAATATTTTTTTTTGCCCGTACCGTCAATGTTCAATCAACAAAAGTTTTATTTTATATATTATCAGGTGAAAAATAAAAATAAAAACAATTAAAATCTTCATGATGATCCAATGTTGACAATAGGAACTTAATAATACGGTTGAGACTTAATTTTAGTTAACTTAAGTTAGCCTACTTTCACTCAGGAATTAGTTCACTTACGACAAAAGCAGTTATAGGATTTTAGTTCTGAGTTTTCACACCATGGTACAGCTATCTTAGTTCGGGTCGGTCTAGCAGCAAACAGTGACTAAGGGGACCATTTACAAGGGTAGTAAAGGCTAGAGTCGAGAATTTAAATTTAATATTTTAGGAATTGTAAAAAGTAACGACAGAAAAATATATTTGCCTGAAAATAATTCGACGTAACTGCTCTGCAAGTACTGTATTTTATCGTTCAATAATACATTTTGACATTTTCCGCCGATAAAATCAGTTTAATCGATTCTAAATGTCACATTTGGTATTTTTGTCGACAAAAACCAATTTTGTTGATTCTGAAAGTCAAAATCGTCGAGAGATAAATAACATACTCGCGGTGCTATTGTTTTAAAAATTAATTATTCTACATTTTATTATTAATTCTTTATGTATGTAGCTTTTATAAGCTTAAAAGAATGAAACTAGAAAAATAAAATGTTATGGAAAACAAAGCATGGTGGAAGAAATAATTACTGTACTTAGAAGTTTAAGCAGAAAAACTTAAATGGAACTAAAGGGTTTAGATGATCACATGTTAAAGTGTTTAAAGCAGGAACCTGAAGCAGGGAAAATCTAAAAAAGAAGTTATTCTTCACGATTTATATTTTTTTTTATATTCTTTTCTTTATTTATATTTTTATATTCTTTCATATCGACGAGAGTGACGAAGACAAAAAATATTTAAGAAACAGTTGGAAGTCAATGTTAGTAATGATATGAAATAAAAATAGCTTCTGCAATTATTTTCCACAATCCCAAATATTAGAATTCCCAACAAGAACCTTTACCATTTTAAAAGACATGACACAGGCGGTAGAATGGGGAGGGCATGGCGATTTTAGGTGATAGAAGCAGAATCTAGCGAGGACCAAAACGTTAAATACATGTAGGTTATAGTCGATTTGAAGGTTTCAACCCCCTAAGAGCTGAATTTTCAATAGTCAGATAAAGTTTATGCAACTATATACGATTTTTTTGATTTCTTTAACTATCTTGGCAAGCGTTTGACCACAATCCCACCTGATGAAAAACGACGATGTCACCGAAGATGTAGCACGCTTGCCTAGAATTGCCTGCAGCAGTTCATTGGCACCCAGAATTTTGAACTTTATCAATTCAAAACACTGCGTCGTAATGCACTGCGCTCATTACTTTGATATATAAATGATTAAGTTTTATATCTTTAGTCCCAGTAATTTATTCATTAAATAAAAAAAAGAACATTCTACTTGAGAACGTCCTCCTTTTTATTGGAAGTCAGTTAAAAATTAAAACGAAAGAAGCTACTTACATTCAGCTCAAAACTGTATCGATTGTTTGATGTGTAATCTGATAATTCTAACTATCCACAATGAAATTATTCTATTTGTCACCTTTATGTGATTAATAAATAGGTTCTGAACCGATCCTATTGACATTTATCATGTATAGTAATTATTTATCAATAGTATTTATTTTGAAAAAAAAAACTTATTTTGTGTAATAAATTCGAGAAAACTAAAAGTATAACATAAAATCGTACTTTATTTACAATTACATACAAAAACTCATACTAAAGGGTTTTGGTTACAAAATTTGTCTGACAATTTGTAAAATCAGCTCTTGTCTTCTTAGAGGTTTTTGGAGATATAGCGAAGGAGAGTGACATTATATACCCATGGTTTATTTTAGCCACAAGCTTGTAGGGGTTGAGAGAGCACCGGGTACCACTGATGGGTTATTTCGCTGTTTGGCGTTTTGGTGGTTTTCAGAACAATTGTTTTTATTAATTCAAAATAAGAATGGAAAGCTTTCTACAGTGACAATGGTGGTTCATTTTAAATAAAAAAGTATGTCTGATTGTGATCACACTTTTTTTAAATCTATGACTTAACGATGAACTTTTTTTTCTAATGTTATATTTGAAGTAAACAGAATTTCAAGGATATATAATTATAATGTTATTGTTTGTACACGCGTCTTGAAATTGGCGTGAGGTAATTAACAAACGCATTGATTTGCGCCACAGCAATAGTAATTAATTTGTTAACACATTTATTTCAAATTTAAAGGCTCTTCGTAACAATCAAGTTAAAAAACTGTCGTTCGAAGTTTGTTATATGAAAAACTTTGAAAACACTCGTTTTACATTAAAAATTGCTCTGAACCCCATCAAAAGCGGCACAGCACGCGAAAGGGTAAGTCGCAGGGACCACACCACTGGCAAGGTCGTTGACCTCTACTCACAGTCTCTGTAGGTGTCTCAACCTTACAAACAAACCGTCTGGCAAGTGGCCCAGACGGTTATTGCTCAGTTTCCTGTAATCACAATAAATATTACCTGTAGTGAAATATTTATGCTTGATATACACCTAAAGGAGAAAAAAATTTATTAAAACGTTTGAAAATTGGTCTACAAAAGAAGATAGATGGCTTCTTTATTAATTTCACTACGATAAAATGTAATCCATTATATTTAAACAGGCCGTTGAAATACGTACCGAAAAAATTAAGAAAAATCTACGATATTATAGACGTCTCTGCAAAGACACCGCGTTCGAAAAACAACAAGTCGTTTGAATTTTTAATCTGTTTTGGACGTGTTTGTGCAAGAATCAAGCAAAATTAATTTTTCTTTTAACCCTTAAACTATAGTTATTAAAAAACATTAACACTTCTAGAGCGGTCCAGTGACCAGCCTAATAATGCTTTTGATATTTTTAATAAGCAAATAGGCTAGTAAATAAATTTTAAAACGAAAATTAACTGAAAAATAAACTTGTGGCTGGTCATCATCATCAGATAAAAAAAAAACAGAAACTTTTCTTGCAAAACTTGAATAAGTATGATTAATATCGATAACAGTACTTACAGTCGTTCCAAAGCGTTCAGTTCCGAGAAGGAGTCACGCTCGATGGTATGAATGTGGTTCTCAGACAGTTGCCTGCAAAAAAAAATAAAAAATTACTAAGCATATAAATAAAGCATTTTAGGGAGACGTAACTGTCCGTAACTGATAGCGAGAGTTGCGCGAGCGGGACCGCGCATAGTGCGACTAAGCTGGTACGAGCGAGATGGCATGCTCTCACATTCAGAATCATAAACCTTTCAAAGTTAGAGGATAAGCGCGCTTTTCTCATATCCATACTAGCTGTTACCCGCGACTTCATTCGCGTAGACTTACGATAAAAGTATAGTCTATGTCCATCACCGACCCTTAAGCTATATCTATGCAAAAATTCAGCTCGATCTGTTCGGCCGTTTAGCCGTGATAACGCGACAAACTACCAGACAGAGAGACAGAGTTTCTTTAGTTTTCATAATATTAGTTAGGAAAAATATTTTAATGATAATAGACAAATTTTTATTAATCGAAAAAACAATGTAATTAATTAATTAATGTAAGTGTCTATAGACACTTTCTTGAAGAGATTAGACATTTGAAGTGGTAGAGCAGCACCTTATTTTCATAGAAACAACGGTAATTTCTGGCAGCCCTAATTGAGAGCCAGTTTCTATTCCAGGCTTCGTTTACCATCTTTACCATTATGATGTTTTTTTTCATAAAAATGTGATTTACTCACAAAGTTTTAAGTTCCTTCAGGTTCTGGAAGTCACTCTGAAATATGATTGTGATGTTATTCCCTTGCAGGTCTCTGGAACAAGCAGAAAACGAACATTAATATATAAAAACTAGTAGTTCGCGGCGAACTGAGACCTCACGACCCCTATATCTTCACAACCCTGATGCAGCTCATATTCGAACTTAAAAATTGTATTGAAATGAACTACTTGCCTGCAAAATTTCATGAAGATCTGATCAACGGTTCGCAAGTTATCATCGGAAAAATATACAAACATATAAACATACAAACATACATACAAATGCCGATTTGTCCCAGTAAACTCTGAGACCTTCGCTGCGCTCGGTCAATAATCGTGCCAAATAATTCTTATCGAAAGTGATATCAAAACTGCCGACTGCCCAAGAAGCAGGGTAATGTTTTGGGGAGTATGTAAGTATGTATGTGTGTTTGTGTGTTCCTAACATGACATCCTGCAGCCTAAACGGCTTGACCAATTTTGAAGAGGGAGGTGTCGATGGATTCGTGTTTACGTTCTGTGTGATTATGTCCTGAGTGACACAGGTTATTACATTTTGCAGTCGGGTTTTTATTTTTATTTTTTTAGGTATGTAATTTGGTGACGAGACGAGCAAGTCGCTCACCTGATGTTAAGCTTCACTCTTGCTCTTCAGTGCCACCCAGAATTTTGAACCTCAACAGTTCAAAACCATGCGCGGCACTGCACTGTGCTCGTCGCCCTGAGATATTAGATGTTAAGTCTCTGTGCCCAGTAATTACGCTGGAAACAGTGCCCTTCAATCCGGAACACAGTAATGCTTGCATACTACCGCTTGGCGGTTGAATAACTGGCAAAGGTGTGGTACTTCCCCAGGCGGGCTCTGCAGAAGAGCCCCACACTATACCACCCTTTTTTAATAATAATACTTGTTTCAATAAAAAAATCACACCTATATTCCCCTAAAACGAAAATAATACGCTCCAAAAAGCCTAATCCCGTCAATTAGAAACGGTTTGTTTGAATGAATTTTGAACAGGCCAATCGTAAGCTCGGTAAGATTTGTTTCATATAGGAAACTAGCCGTCTCTCGCGACTTCGTTCGCGTGGACATAAAGAAGTATCCTATGTGCGTCTATGTGATATACAGTAACTCCTTATCAAATTTTATCAATATCCGTTCAGTCGTATAGCCGTGATAATGCGACAAACATCCAGACAGAGAGACAAAGCTGCTAGATGGCGCTAGATGGCGTTGAAACATGGTTGTGCATTTTTTGACGTTTTGTATTGACTGACAGTTGTAATGTAGGGAGTTCTGAAAAGCGCAAACGAAGTTTTTTCCTCGAGACGAACGTATTCATTTTTATACCTCGAAGCTTTATCGGTCCTGATACGATTGCGGCTATATTCCTCTGAATTATAATTATTATTAGTTGAGATATTAGATTACTGCCTAATTGTATTTATTGACTGAATTTCTTAAAAGTCTAATTATGATTAGTTTGAATCGATTAAGAATCGCTTACCACCGATTCTCACACTCGATTGAAGCAATCGAGTCGATGACCGAACCAATATAGAATATTACAGTAACGGCCCTCCATCCCGTCCACAGTGGTCTCGGTCGCGCATTATTTTTTCAATATATCAAATCACTAAGTGCCAATTCTGTGAATTTCAAAAAACCATATTTTTAACCGACTTCCCAAAAAAATGAGGAAGTTTTCAAATCGCCTGAATTTTTATTTTTATTTTTTATGTTGGGTATAATTATGGTATGATAATATTAGTAGTGGTTTGCGCCGAACTGAGACCTCGCGAACCCTATAACTTCACAACCCCTAAACCAATTCAGCTCATATTCAAACACAAAAATTGCATTGAAATGAACTACTTGCCTACAAAATTTCATGAAGATCCAATCACCGGTTCGCAAGTTATCGTCGGACAAATATACGCTAATATTTGTCGCTCGTGTAACAAAATTGACAAAGGTATTAAAATTTTATTTAAATCATTTAATTTGACAGAGGAGATCAATAACAAAAAAAACTTAAAAATAAGTTTTTCGTAAATCAGATTAAAAAAAACAGTAAAACAAAGAAAATTCGTGAAAAAAACCACCAAGTTAAAAGATATCGAAACGAATGTTTCTTTTAAACATATATATTTTGGAAACTATCTACGAAACGAACAAAATGTGGCAACGAATGCCATTTGAATAATTATAATCTTTTGTTGCAAGTTGATACACTGCTTTATCGATGTAAGTTGTGGAAGCATCGTTAATTGCCGTTTAATTATTGGATTAACAAACATACATACAAATAAAAATCCAACATGGCGGAACTAGAGCTGGGAAACTTATTAATTATCGTATCGATAAAAATAGCAGTTTTCTTTCTTCATTGCCATACATAAATTTATGTAAGTAAATAACCTTGACTATTTTAGGGTGCCCTAGCAAAACTTTACCGTCGTAGTTTTAACTTTTCTGTCCGTCTGTATATCATTGATCAGAAACTATATGGCTTAGTGGTTGCACCTGCGGTTTCACTCGCGTGGAAAATTCCTCAAGAACCATTTTTGCGGGATAAAAAGTACCGAATGTCACTATCCGACATTTAAACTCTATATGCATGCAAAAAATTAGGTCAATTCGTTGCTCTGTTTCTGCGTGAAAGAGGAACGAACCGGCTTACTCCAGAAATCCCCTTAGACAATCCCCTTACCATCAGAGCATGAGAGGTGAAATGCATAAATCCCCTGAGCCATTTTTTTTTTTGCGGAACTAATAAACCACAAAAGTGCCCTCGCATTTGTAATATTAGTAGGGAAATAGGGATTAATCTCAGACAAATAAACGCTGCAAGAAAAAAATAACAAAAAAAAATATGCCTCTTTGACATTGGTACGGAACCCAAAATGATGATTCCACGAAATACAAAAGTTGACAATTTATAAAATTTTAAATCCTAAATTATATTATAATTCAGAGGAATTTAGCCGCAGTCGTATCAGAACCAATAACGCCTCGAGGAAAAAACTTCGCTTGCGCGATACAGAACTCCCTACATTTCTACTGTCAGTTCACACAAAACGTCAAAATATTAACAAAAATGAATCAGCGCCATCTAGCGAAGGAATCGCGTTATCACGGCTGATCGGATCTTTATAAAATTTGATAAGGAGTTACTGTATATCACAAAGACATAGGATACTTTTTTATGTCCACGCGAACGAAGACGCGGGTAACAACTAGTTATAAATAATTATATTATCTTTCCCGAGCGATTAATCGTTCTTTAGAAAAGCGATATTTTATTAATCGGAATGTCTCGTAGTTAGTTAAGGTTTAATAATTCGTGCACTTTATCATGGCGACATTTTAATTTAGCTTCTAGATAAAGACCGAGCTACCGGGCAGTTTGTTACAAGAACACAACTGGCTTGTATTTAATGAAATCGGCGGCTGTGCTGTCACTTTATTTATTTGACTCGAATAACTTGTTAAGAGCATGTCGGGCCATGCTTAGTAGGGTCAAAAAGTAGCTATCACATGTTGCCCGAAATAATTTTAAAAGAAAGTTTGTACTAAGATCTTTGGATAGAAGATTACAAGCTTCTGAGATGGGCGGGGGGGGGGGACCACACACATTGCAAGCAACTTTGTCGGCCCATACTCCGCAAGCAGTACGTTCGAAAAAAAAATGGTATAGGAAACCTTAACATCATTTTAATAGACCTATTCAATGATACATGTGGGGTACAGGCGAATTTATTTTATAAAGGTTCCTTGTAGTTCTACGGAACCCTAAAAAGCTCGTAATGTTGTCATTATTTTGACAACCTTCTTTGAGCAAAGTCGGCCTTGAGTTTTGGCGGGAACGTGAAGAATTCATGTCGCGTCATTTTATTATTTCGAGTGTTAATGTGTAAAAACGGTGAATTTTTACCCGTTCAGTGTTCGTGAACGTGCACGAGTGTTGGTGAATGGTATAATGTCGTGAAACGTGAATTTTCGTGTTGTTTCCAAAACTCCATAGAAGGCTCTAGTAAAGTTTTCACCACTTTACTGGGGCATGAGCTGGAGCTGGCTATACTTGACACTGGCAAATGCATAAGACGTACGACGCCAAAATCCTCTTAGGAGGAAAAAGAAGAAAAAAAAAATAAGTCGGCCTTGCCGCGCTACTCGAATAGGCGCCAAAGTTGTATGTAATTTCATTGCTGTCGTGTTATAGCGGCAATTTGCTTTGAAAACCCATTATTGTCGAGTTTTGTTTCAAAAGCAGCTCAGCAGGCCTGCCACGGGCGCTGGGATAAAGTTATGTCCACCCGCTTTGTCTTCGCGGCAACGTGACATATCTAGAATATGGATACATCCGTCTCGTTCTCGCGGGATAAAAATGGTGGGCAACGTTTTATCCCGGCGCCCGTACTAGGCCTGCTGGTGCAAAACCTTGCCTACGACAATTTTGCGCAATGGAAACTCCACAAATTTAAAATTTGATTTTAATTTTGACTTTGAAATTACTCGCATTGTTCCAGTAAAGCACTATACAAGCCTCGGTCCGCAATGACGGCAATGGCCGCGATATGACGGCCTCGAGCTGAGCTTAGCTACGTCCTCGGCCTTCAAGCTTGTACATCATTGCAGCCCTTGCTGTCCGCGCTGTAAAGTCCTTGAACTTCGGTCTCGGCCTTTATTCCAGCTTTCCCGCAGCTTTTTTTTTGTTGATGTTTCATACATTTCGTCGAGTGCCATTGAAATCTTCTATGGAATTACTGATTTTTTTTCTCGATTTCATTGTCAAAAGTTGTTCATAATGATGAGTATTATGAGCCTTTTTCGGCTTAGCAAACCCTTTCCTTATAACGTGTAGATCACATTATATCGTTGCAGTCGAGTATTAACCCAAAAATATTTACAAGTTTCCAGGCAGTAGTGCGTAATACTAACTTTGCCTAGCCAGAGCTGGGTGGTGCCCAAAGTAATACTTTTGTGTTTTTTCGGACTTTACCGAGTGAGCCTGGGCAATCCTTGGAATACCCGGGTAATCTTGGCATTGCTGTTCTAGCCTAGCATATAATATAATGTTAAATAGAGGCAATAGACTTAAGATAAATCGTATCAGATTCCCGCGATACAGGCTTAGCCTAGTGCGGATATCACTGTGTTGTCACTTTTCAAACCTCCATAGACATAAGCCAGTGTTACAAGTATATTTATTTTATATTATATCCTAATTTTAGCTTATGTTTATGCTAATAAATATATTTTTCATTTTTTAAATTTTCATATTGATATCATCGACATATCAAAAAATATCGATAGCGTCTCCTCCCTAAGGTCCAGTTACCACGGTAATTCAAGACGATTTCACTGCGGTGGTCGACGATCATCGAACATTTGACTTAATTGCTGTTGATGATCACATTCTTGTAAACAGTCAATAATTGACCGAGCGAAGCGAAGGTCTCAGAGTTTACTGGGACAAATCGGCTTTTGTATGTTTGTGTGTATATTTGTCCGATGATAACTTGCGAACCGTTGATCCGATCTTCATGAAATTTTGTAGGCAAGTAGTTCATTTCAATATAATTTTTAAGTTCGAATATGAGCTGAGTCGGTCCAGGGGTTGTGAAGATATAGGGGTCGTGAGGTCTCAGTTCGCCACGAACTACTAGTTAGGTACCTATGTAAAAAGTATATATACTTTTTTAATGCTATTGAGCGACGCTCGCCTGATAGTAAGCGTTATGCTGGCCCACGACAGTTCAGTGCAGAATTTTCAACGTCAAAAGTTCCTTTTGCACTACTGAAATGTCGTTATCCGTTTTTGGATTTTCTAAAGATGCTGCACTCCTCTGATCTATTGTAACCGACTCCGCAGCACGAAAAAGAAGGCTATTGAATCACTTTTAGGGTTGGCATCAAATAAAGGTATTTCAGAGACAGTTCTCATTCTAGTCCTGGCAAGTTTTGCCATTTTGGTTCATACTTAACATCTAATTAGCTGCGGTCGAAACCACAAAAAAAGTGTCGTTCTTATAGGATTACATTATTATAAAAGCATAAACTTGTACTAACGCAATTCTATTTTTTTTTAGATTTTTTTACTTGTCGGCGATTTCCCCAAAGTAGGGGAAGTTTCCTGCGGCGCCATTTAGCGGCCGATTTTGATATTTGGCATAAACTTTGGGTACTCAATTCATAACAATAATTTTGAATATTAGAAAAATCGGCCAAGAGGTTGTCAAGATATAAGGTCGTGACGTGTCAGTTTTTTTTTTTCCTCGAATGATTTTGGCGTCGCACGTCTTATGCATTTGCCAGTGTCAAGTATACGTATAATTATATTTTCAAGTTTTGTTAGATATTATCAAACAGTCACGGTCAAAGTCGAGCATAGCAAGTCACGGTAAAGTCCAAGTCATGCCCTAGTAAAGTGGTAAAAACTTTACTAGAGCCTTCTATGGAGTTTTGGAATCAACACGAAAATTCACGTTTCACGACATTATACCATTCACCAACACTCGTGCATGTTCACGAACACTTATAACGGGTACAAATTCACCGTTTTTACACATTAACACTCGAAATAACACAAGTTTTGGAAAATAATAAAATGACGCGACATGAATTCTTCACGTTCCCGCCAAAATTCCCCTTCCTTATATCTTGACAACCTCTTGGATTGTGCAAAAAGTTTATGGTCGCGAGGTCGAATGTCCGCAGAACTACTAGTATAGGATATACACGGCACGAACAGAGGTTAATGGAGTTAATGAATGCTGCACACATCTGTGCAGTCAATTTATTTTGCCAACGCGCGGTCAATTGTTTACGTAACACTTTATATTCGGACGCATTGTTATAAACGAATACGAGAGCATATTTTCATGAGATCGTTAAATTTTAATAGTTTTATGATTGTGGCTTACACATTGAAATGAGAAGGATGGTAAGAGCATACCATGCTACCACTAAGTCCATACAAACATAAGTTTTACTAATTTCTTCATGAATAAAGTAAAACTAGTAGTTCGCGCCGAACTGAGACCTCGCGACCTCTACATCTACACAACCCCTGGGAAGATTCAGCTCATATTCGAACCTTAAAATTGTTAACAGAGCGAACCGAAGGTCTCAGAGTTTACTGGGACAAATCGGCATTTGTATGTATGTTTATGTGTATATTTGTCCAGGGGGCTGAATCGGTCCAGGGGTTGTGAAGATATAGGGGTCGCGAGGTCTCAGTTCGCCGCGATCTACTAGTATTGAAATGAAGCCGATTTGTCCCAGTAAACTCTGAGACCTTCGCTTCGCTCGGTCAATTAAAGCCAACGCAACTAGAATCAAATAAAACCCGCCTTGCAAAAAATAAACGAATTCAAACCCAATAAATATGAATAGTTAAACTGCATAAGCCATTTGCATTAAAAATAAAAAACAAAACTGGTTGAAAGCAATCCGAGCCAGAGAAAATAAAATCCACGCATTCAATTTTCGAATCGTCATTCGGAATTTAAATCGTGCCGCCATTTGCCGCGTAATTTGTCACCCCCGGGAGCGTGTTTTTGTGGTGAAACTGGCTTTGGGCTGAAGAATTGGTGTCTTTTAAAGCAGTGTCTGAAAAAAAGTGAATTAATTTCAGTACTACCCCTCCCTTTTTTTTTTTCACAAGATACCCGACTGCTTTTCGGTGCAGCCGGGTTATGTGAGATTATACCCACTAAAACCCCCCGGTGGCCTGCCTTGGTGCTTGACCGAGGGCTCCGGGATCTCCAAGGGAACGCACCGGAGCCCTCAGCAGCACGCTTCAGCTCCTCCCGGGACAGCTAGCAGCTGTCGTGAGATGCCTAAGCATCAACAGCGTCCGCCACTCGACGCTGTCGTCCTCTCCGGGCTCGCTTCGGTAGATGGTTAGAGTCCCACCTCTAACCACCCCCGAGCCCGGAGGTCCCCTTTTAGTAGGCTCTTACTACAGACAGGGAATACCGATGCCGTATTCTAGTGCCCCGGCATCACGGCAATTCAGTACTACCCCCAGCATAACTATTATCGAATTAGGTTTCGTGAATATATTTTTCCATAAGCTTTTATAAATACCGTTATTGGTTCAAACTCCATCATACTGTTAGTTATTGAGGAGTTCCGTTTTCCACCTTCTGTCTCCATCATCTCAGCTCGTTCTCATAAAATTGTATTCGGAACTCGACAGGCGTGGTCTAAATTTAGTTGCAAGAGGCCTGATCGTGATTTCAAATGAGTATTGTACTTACGTAACTCAAAGTTCTAAGCTTTAAAGTTGAAAATCGCATATCAAACTTGATGAGAAAACGGTAAATTGTA
Organism: Apocheima hispidaria; assembly: GCA_947579745.1. NCBI lineage: Eukaryota > Metazoa > Arthropoda > Insecta > Lepidoptera > Geometridae > Apocheima > Apocheima hispidaria. The sequence goes on along the minus strand of OX388172.1, from coordinate 3,824,525 downwards.
GTTTTTCATTGCTTTTTTGCCGATTATCAGAAATATACAAATCAAATAAAAAAACTACCTGGTTCGCCGTATACACCACTAGCCTGGATATTTAATTTGTAAAAGAAAATTTGTAGTTACCGCTGAAAATTCAGAGCATTTGATTTCAGAAGGGTTTTCAGGGGGTCATTTTGCGATTTTTATTTTGTAACTAAGACCGATTTTCGTAATTTTATTCGGTCAAACGTAATTTCATTTTTATTTTACACGTGCAGTATTTTCGCACCTGATTATTTAATCTCGTCACTTCAAACTAGGCGCTCAAAATACTACTTTTTGTAGTTTTTGCGCTTAGACCTCGCCTTAACATACATAAATACGAATATTGCAAGTTGACCGAGTGAAGCGAAGGTCTCAGAGCTTACTGGGACAAATTGGCATTTGTATGTATGTTTGTATGTATATTTGTCCGATGATAACTTGCGAATCGTAGATCCGATCTTGATGAAATTTTGTAGGCTAGCGCTTCATTTCAATACTAATAGTTCGCGGCGAACTGAGACCTCGCAACCCCATCTTCACAACCCCTGGACCGATTCAGCTCATATTTGAACTTAAAAATTGTACTTGCATACAAAATTTCGTGAAGATCGGATCAACGGTTCGCAAGTTATCGACGGATATTTGTCCGATGATAACTTGCGAACCGTAGATCCGATCTTGATGAAATTTTGTAGGCAAGTAGTTCATTTAAATACAATTTTTTAAGTTCGAATATGAGCTGAATCGGTCGAGCGGTTGTGGGAATAGTTCTCCGTTCACCGCGAACTACTAGTTTTAAGTAAGCCCAGTTAAATACAAGCAGGAGAAAAAAAAAGCAATATTTCTGACGTTATGACAGGTACAGACATGCGACAGAGATAGCATGACTATGTACCTCTTAAGCACTGCCCAACGAAGCCTGGCGTAGCTTAACCTAGTGTAGCGTAGCCTAGCCTAGTCCATCGTAACGTGGCGATAGATAGCAGAGCGTAGGTTAGGATAGCGTCGCAATTTGTCGTAGCTCAGCGCAGCTAGGCGTAGCTTATCGTAGATCAACGTAGCCCACAGCGTAGCGAACTTAGACTGTGGTAGCTAGTCCTTGCTGAGCATGGCCTAGCGTAGTCTAACCTAGCTCAGCATAGTATAGCGTGGCTTATAGACTAGTAGTTCGCGGCGAACTGAGACCTCGCGACCCCTATATCTTCACAACCCCTGGACCGATTCAGCTCATATTCGAACTTAAAATTGTATTGAAATGAACTACTTGCCTACAAAATTTCATGAAGATCAGATCAACGGTTCGCAAGTTATCATCGGACAAATATACACATAAACATACATACAAATGCCGATTTGTCCCAGTAAACTCTGAGACCTTCACTTCACTCGGTCAATAAAAGATTTGTTCTGCTCCCAAGTTGTCGCGTGATTACGCACGTCGCTTGGAGTTGGTCTATACATGGTCTGACTGACATCGTGTGAAATGGACAGCTAGATATGAATTTCACGGGAGCAAAAGAATCAAACTATTAAGGTTATAGATTCTCCCTCTCGCTCCCCCAGAAACTTATATATAGCCATGTCTTTCAAACGATGTCAGATCACGCCATGTAGCGAGGCCTTTAGCTCCAGTCCCCATTTGTTTCAAGTCGCAGCCTCGCTTGAGATAAGCGTGGCTCAGGGTACGCTTTATCTCTTTCAGAAAATGGTCCGAAACGCGAGCCCCGCGTGTGAGAGAGCAGGAAGAAAATACGAAATAGCTTACTTCAGCGTGGTTTTGTTAATATATTTCCATGTAGCCGGGCTCTATGGCGCTTACTTATGTCTTACTCAGGCTAAATGGATGACTTTACTATTAAGTAAGTAACTAATTGTAATTTTTTCTCAACTTCCTCAGAAAGATTGTAATTTTTAGGGGTCCTTACCTCGAAAGGAAACCTTATAGGATCGCTTCTCTGTCCGTCTGTTCAAGAACCCTTTTTCTCAGGAGTCCGTGAAGGTATCGAGTTGTAATTGGTAAAAAGTTTCAGAGGTGCGGAACTCTTTACCTGCGTCTGTCTTTCCGAACAAATATAATCCGGGGCTGTTCAAAAAAAGAGTGAATAGGTACTTCCTAGGCAAGCGTGCTACATCTTCGACCACATCGTCGCTTTCCATCAGGTGAGATTGTGGTCAAACGAATGCCTAGTCCGATGTAAAAAAAAAAATAAAAAATAGTCAACGCAATAAATTACGGCCATTTGTGTCGCATATTTGACACTGGAAAGTAAACTAGTAGTTCGCGGCGAACTGAGACCTCGCGACCCCTATATCTTCACAACCCCTGGACCGATTCAGCTCATATTCGAACTTAAAAATTGTATTGAAATGAACTACTTGCCTACAAACATTCATCAGAAATCAGAAATCAGAAATATTTATTGGCCATAAATAACATTAAATATTACAGGCAAGTCACTATTACAAAAAAAATACTTAAGTTTAGAATTAAATTTAACTAGGCAAACTAAGTTATTAATTATTTGAATAATTTAATAATATATCATGACAGGTGGGTACTTATTATGCTTTACTCCGTTTGTTGTCCGTACAAAAATGAGGATTCTGAGAAGTCCATTGACATGTATTCTCTAACATTGTAGAACGGATTGCTTTCAAAAAAATGCTTAAGAGCCTTTTTAAATCTGATTTGATTTAGTTCGGTTACAGAATCAGGTAATTTATTGTACATTAATATTTTGGCGTGACGGCCCTGTTTCTCAACTTTAACTAACCTAGTCCGTGGCTTGTTCAGCTTTTCCTTGTTTCGTAGGTTGCATTGATGCATGTCTTTATTTTTTGGTAAATTAGCCTCATGTATTTCTAGCAAACTATTATAAATGTATAGAGATACCACTGTCATTATTTTATTACTTTTGGAGTGGTTTTTCGCGGAACTACGTTTTTTTAAACCGTTGATAATTCTAATTGCTCTTTTTTGACATCGTAACACTTTTGTAATATTTACAGCATTACCCCAGACTGTAATTGCATATCTTATAACAGAATGTATGTAAGCATAATAAACGGATATAAGAGTTTTTTTTATCTAATAATGGCTTAAGTTTTAGCGAAGCGTAATTCCCGCTTGCCATTTTTTTACATATTTTATCGATGTGAGCAGTATGAGTAATTGTGTTGTCTATTGTGTACCCTAAGAAGACATTTTCTTTACTGACTGAGTTCCCAAAAATACCTAGCCTCGATTGATATTGCATCACAATACTTTTACTAGAATTAAGAAGTATACCATTACAATCAAACCATTCTTTAAGCAAGTCCATAGTCATGAAGATCGGATCAACGGTTCGCAAGTTATTATCGGACAAATATACACACAAACATACAAACATACATACAAAAGCCGATTTGTCCCAGTAAACTCTGAGACCTTCGCTTCGCTCGGTCAATCAACACCTATAGGGTACTTCTCGTTGCTCTAGAATCATGGAAATTGGCAAGAAGCAAGTTCTTACAGCACAAGAAAAGGAATGAATCTGAAAATCATTAATTTGTCATCATAGACAATAGACATCGTCATCATCAGCTAGAAGACGTCCATTGCTCAACTTAGGCCTCCCCCTTAGAGCACCACACCGACCGACAACGTGCCTCTTGCATCCACTTGTTGCCCGCGACTTTTACATTTGTAGCTCCACCTAGTGGGAGGCCTGCCTACGCTGCGTCTTCCGGTGCGTGGCCGCCACTCAAGAACCTTTCTTCCACCGGTTATCGGTTCCGGTGAACGGTGATTGTGAACGTTCTGCGATCCCCAAAACCACATCAATTTGTATTTACAACAAATTTAAAAAATGTTTTGCGATTACAAACTTAAATTTGTAGTTGAAGAAATGACTGTGACTTGTTTCTATGTATGGCGATAATATTTTTAACTACATAGTTAAGTTTGTAAGGAAGCTTTTTAGTGCGCGATTCAGACTCGCACTTTTTTTCCGTTGTAGGTTAAATAAACGGGCTCTGTCAAATTGTAATGTTTTCTTTTCTGCTCAATATTAGCTGCACACACATCATAATCCTAAGATCCTAACTAATACTAGTAGTTCACGGCGAACTGAGACCTCGCGATCTCTATATCTTCACAACCCCTGGACCGATTCAGCTCATATTCGGATTTAAAAATTGTATTGAAATGAACTACTTGCCTACAAAATTTCATGAAGATCGGATCAACGGTTCGCAAGTTATCATCGGACAAATATACACACAAACATACAAACATACAAACAACCATACAAACATACATACAAATGCCGATTTTTCCCAGTAAACTCTGAGACCTTCGCTTCGCTCGGTTAATTATAACTCAGAGAAATATAGCTGCAGTCGCATCAGGACCGATAAATCCTCGAGGTATAAAAATTAATATATTCGTCTCGAGGAAAAAACTTCGATGGCGAACTCCCTACATTACAACAAAGTCAAAAAAACAAATTGTCAGTCAAAAATCAAAAACGTCAAAAAAAAGCACAAAAATGGACCAACGCCATCTAGCGAACAATTGGAAGTAACTATCTCTCTATCTGGATGTTTGTCAAGTTATCACGGCTAAACGGCTGAACGGAACTTGATAACATTTGATAAGGAGTTACTCTATATCACAAAGACGGTTATAGGATACTTTTTTCATCTCCACGCGAACGAAGTCGCTGGTAACAACTAGTAGTGTATATATAGCCAGTGTTAAGATTTCCAAAATATCAAGTGAATCGCAAAATTACACAACACAAATCAGTCATGGTCCAGTCCAAGCCGTGCTTTAGTAGAGTAGAAGAAGCTCAACTGGACCCTACTGAGTTCTGGAAACAACGCGGAAAGACACTGTTCCACAAAATTGTTACTTTTCCAGCGTGCACCACGTACCTACTAGCGTCGGTGGGCGTAGTAGTGGGAGCTCATAAGCTGTGGTCACATCGCGCGTTCAAAGCCACTCGCTCTCTGCAGATATTCCTCATGGCCAGCCAGTCCATGGCATTCCAGTTCACTGTTTATAAGTGGGTGAGTTGACAGCTAACATAACCTTTTTAGTGGACTTATGAATAGAGTACACCGCCATCTTGTCCTTATAAAAAGCATTACGAGATTCGTTGTTCCTACAAAAAGTCACCAAAGTTTGTGGCGCGGCGCGGGGCGCGGGGAGTGCGGCCGAGCGTTCTCATTGGCTGTCTCAAGGTTACGGCTACTCGCGCCTAACAATCAACCAGTCGGAGTCATTTCTTATAAGTGTATTTAGACTGATGTGTGGTGCGCTTCGAGCGTCCTGGAGAATCTAGGGTGTGATCTGTGTCTCATACCCACCTAAATGTTATCCGATTTCGATGTTTTTTTTATATGCTAACTACATCGTGAAAAACTATGCTTGTTATTTCTTTTTTTTAATTTAGAAATATCTTCGTCGTTATAAGCACTCAGTGTCAATTTTTTTTGCGTCGAAAATACGACGTAGAAAAGTAGTTGTAGTTGGAATACCATTTTTTTTTTTTGAAAAATCTAAACATGGCGGCATAGATTATGGTTTATCCAAGCCTTTGACACTAAAAACAAAATATTTTGTTAAGATTTGAGGGGTGATAATCGAACAGGTGAACTCCATCCTGCTCATAAGGCACACGCACAGTAGTATCAGCATCACTTTTGCTTTTGTGTTTCTCATGTAAATCAAAAAGGGGTTTTTGTATGGAAGCTGGTATATCCACCCGCCGTTTTTTTTATTTCCAATGTTTCCGCGCATTATAAAAGTAGTATAGGTAGAGAGCGCTTAAACAAACAAAATATGTTCTGTAACATGGTGTCCTAAAGTGTCACGTTCCCGAGATATTTGGTGGTAAAGTCTTCACTGTTCTCATATAGCGATTTTTACCTTCAAATATCTCGGGAACGTGACACTTTAGGACACTATGCCACAGAACATCTTTTGTTTGTGGCTTCTACCCATATATACTACTTCCATCTAGCGCGGATGCTTTAAAAAAATGGTGGCAGGTGGGTATGCCACAAATGTACTATGCCCTTTGATTTTGTCAATCGAATTTTAATAATAACTAGATATTAACGTAAGCTCGCGTCGTTTATTTATAACTATAGTGTTAGATCACATTAGGTGATCTTTTTCAAGGGTCGTTAAGAGCGTAACGCGCGCGTGTCCTCGTCTGGCCTGGTAGTCACTCATAAGGTATAATTTGATAATGGTTTCGATCGAAGCGATGCGCTAGACTGAGCCCCTTTCAAATCTTAATGAAGCCTTCAATGTATCCTGTTCTCTTGCAGGCAAAGCTCCACCGCCTTCATCACCAGCACAGCGACACGGCGTTAGACCCTCACGACGCCAGTCGTGGGCTGTTCTACTCTCACATCGGATGGCTGATGGTGAAAAGACCAGGATGGATCTTGGCTCCTGCAGCGATGGAAGATATCGCGACGAACCCTATACTGGACTTTCAGAGACGGTAGGAGACTGTTAGAGAAGACTTCACGTGTTGTCAGAGAGCAGGAATGGAATTAGTCTCCACAATAACGTCTCCTTGGGTCTCGGATCTACGCCCAATCTTGAAAGTTGTTGTAAGCTTTAATCAAGTGAAAGTGGTTTATTTGAACTAATAATCAAGGTCATACAAAAACTTGACAGTCGTGATGCCAATTAGGCGCCATAGACCAGCGTCTGTGTGGCGTTGGCAGTGTTGCCACACATGTGGCGTTGGCAGTGTTGCCACACATCTTAAATTTAAGTCAGGTTAAAAAAGTCTTAATGCTAATGCTATGATAGCTCAGATTCAGAATTAAATTTAATTTCAGACATGCGAATTGGCTTCTACCGACAGCAGCATTTATCATCCCCACCATAATCCCTCTACTCTGGGGCGAGAATTTCTCAACGTCCTGGCACATGAATCAACTCCGCTTCATCATCAACCTCAACCTGGCCAGTACAGTCAACAGCGTCTCCCACAAGTGGGGATATAGACCTTATGACATCAGACTCAAGGCTCGTCAGAGCTGGCCGATTATTCTCCTAACTTTGGGGGAAGGGTATCATAATTACCATCACGCGTTCCCGTATGATTACAGAGCTTCGGAGAAAGGTTGGCCGAATGTTATGGCCAGGTTTGTCGACGTTTGCGCCAAGGTTGGGTTGGCGTACGAGTTGAGGGCGGCCAGTGAGGACACTGTGAGGTTGAGGAGAGATTTAAGAGGAGATGGGTCGAATTCAGATATAAAATGACGTCACTGCTGTAACGGACAGGCCGAAAATGATTTGTTTTTCTTTTATTTTAATGTGAGGGAAAAGGATGGCAACACTTTTAGAGCAAGCTTAAGGTGCAACGTTTCGCTCATCGCGCGAAATTCAAATTTTCTTGTGTTTTTTGTCAATTACAGCTCAATTACTCATCCTGGATTTATTGAAACCAATTTTGCACCAATAAATAAGTTGTTTTAAGAAATGACGGGTATAATGATGACCTAGATAACATTGCTTTAGCTACGAATCTCAATAAGCTGATTTTCATCTTGGTTTTTGGTTTAGTGGGAAATGTACTCATACTAGCTTTCAACTTGAATTTTTGGTTGGTGTAATTTCTTGAAACAATCTATTTATTATCGCAAAACTTAGTTTTCATGGAGCTATCATTAAGCTGTAATTGACAAAAAACGCAACAATATTAGAATTTCGCGCGCTGAGAGAAACGGCATCTTAATATGGTTAAGCTTAGATAAAAGAAGCTATGGTATCATTGCATAGATATAGCTTAAAGATCGGAGACGGACTCAGGCTACTTTTTTTTGTAGGTTCTCGCGAACGAAGTCGCGGGTAACAGCTATAGTCATATATAATAGAACCAAAAACCATAAACATGAAAAAATATCAAGTATAATCAAAGATACAAGTCATCACACTAATATTACAGATTCGAAAGTTTGTGTGTTAAGTGTTGTTTGTGTGTATGTAATTAGGTAAGTATGTAAGTGTTTTTGTTCCTGTTCAACTTGAACTTTTGATGAACTAGAATTGAATGAAATTTGGTAAGCAGGTAGCTTACACCCTGGATTAACACAAAAGCGCATGTATCCCGGAAATATATTCATTTTCTGTAGAGTAGCGGGTGAAACCGCGGGGCGCAGCTATTAGACTAATATAAAGAAGGACAAGATTAGTCCATGACACAAGTAAAGTTAGGAATCTCAAAGAAATTAAAATGTTGAAAATCAAAGAATATCTAGTAAAGTATTGCAATGAAGATAAACCATAACTTTTTCGTAATTAAGGCGCCTCGAGTGAGGGAACTCGTGGAAACTCATTAAAACTCCTCAAAGACTCGAGGAATGCTGGTACAGTCGCATCCAAAAGTGGATTGGAAAAAAAAAAGAAAAATGGAAAAAAAGCAGCGCCAAAACTACACACGGTACTTAAAAAGTATTTGAAAGGCTTATTTTTTTTCGATGTTGCAATACCAAAGTGAATATCATCACTACGTTTACAGTTCAACCAACTTATCTGTGAAGTTCAGTGGGGGAGTCACCATCGTATTTTCTGAACAAAACGGACAGAAACTCACGGTTTTTTTTAGTTCCTTCATTTGCCCAACTTACAGATAAAGTAGTCGCACTGTACTACGTTTAAGAGACGGGAGTTCCATAGAGAAAAATTAAAAAAGGCTATTGTATGAAACATATACTAGAACTGAATGCCGATAGAGATAGTGCGATAGAGTCGAGCCATCGATAGAGCAAGACAGTGGTAGCCGCCATTTTTTTTCGTAAGACTGTTACAATGCAAAACACTTTATTGATACCAAAAAGAACAAGTTTTTTTTTTTTTACAATATTGCTCCACGGACTCCGTGGTCCGTGCCATTTATCAAGTTTTACAAATATTTTATCAACTAAAAAGGAATATAAATACTAAAGACTTTACAAAAGGAATATACCAACGAATATGCTAATAAAGAGCTAAGTGCCATTATAGATTTGCGTATATACTCCGTAGAATCTTATTTTAGTGTATAAGTGTTTTTGTGTATTGTAGCATCGAAAAAAATAATTGCCTTTTTAAGTATCCGGCTGATTTATCAATCGTCAGATAACTGTTATCTGAGGAATAATATTTTTGAGGAATTTTTACTCGACTGCCACAGCAGGAGGGTAATCTTTTCTATACAAAAGCTGTCAAGCTGTTATCTGATGATTTAATTTAATGATCAGCCCTAAGAATAATCCTTTTTAACCGAGTTCCAAAACAAGGAGGCGGTTTTCATACAAGACGACTAATTTTTTTATGTTAGTTACCTCAGAACTCCGTCACTTATGAACAGATTTGGAAAAATATTTTTTAAATTTGAAAGGAGATACTTCTAAATTGGTTTCATTTTTATCAAAATTCAGTTCTGATAATGGGGTCCATGAGGAATTGAGGGAATTCCTCAAACATTATAGGCATACATATAGCGATTTTAGTACTGTCATCGACAAGTCAAGCATTTGAATTCAGGAAGTATCATTAGGTGAAGTGGAACTGATGAAGAAGCCGACAGACGGCCTCCGGAACTACACAATGATACGTGTGTCACGGGCGGGGACAAGAACATCTCGACTGTATAGTTACTACACTACCGACTACTACTATAACGAAGTAGTATGAACAAGAGTACTAAATATATGGTTATGATGAAGTCAGTTTTTTTTTTTGAAGTCGGTTGAAATAAAACTAGTGGTTCGCGGCGAACTGAGACCTCGCGACCCCTATATCTTCACAACCCCTGGACCGATTCAGCTCATATTCGAACTTAAATATTCTATTGAAATGAACTATTTGCCTACAAAATTTCGTCAAGATCGGATCAACGGTTCGCAAGTTATTGTCGGACAAATATACAAACATACATACAAATGCCGATTTGTCCCAGTAAACTCTGAGACCTTCGCTTCGCTCGGTCAATAAAAACTTTGAAAACATTTTAGAGTATTAAATTTCATTCTGTTTTATTTTTACCGAGCTAAGCGCGGACACGTCTTAATAAAGTAAGTTTACAAAACATACTGAGTTTATTATAAAATCGACGTAAAATGCGAGTAAAATAATACTCTGTTTATAATAAGTTATTATTGGTTAAGTTATTATCGGTTAAGTTATTATTATCGGTAGTCCAAACATTGTGTTTAAGAAAGTCGTAGCGAAATACTGTTTATTTCTGTCGAATGCCAAACGCAACTTAGTCGCATCCACGGTTGTATCGCTCGCGCATTATCACGTTATTTAAGACATAAAACCACCTTAACCTTCCGTAAAAAGTCCAATAATGTTGTAGTAGCCAAAGATTCCCCAACGTCAAATATATTTTTTTAAATTCAGTTTCTGTAGAATAGCGGGTGAAACCGCTGGGCGCAGCTAGTTGTTGTATAATTGTGCTGTTGGTCATATACAAGTAAATAAAATGTATCCTGTTTCCAGTTCTGTCCGCGACTGTACCAACCCAGACTGAAATTAATCTAAGTTAGTTTGACGACAGTTGAATAGTTCCCGAGAGCTTCACTAAATGTTTTTAACTTAACTGATTCCGAATGATCTTGAGAATATATTAACAGAAAACTATTTCATCATCATCATCAGCCGGAAGAAGACCACTGATGAAGAATGGCTTCCCTTAGAAAAGGGGTGGGTTGCTATAATAATGGCAGCCCATCAGCGCCATCTAGCCCCAAACTAAGCAAGCACAAAAGACAAAGAACAAACATCCATGTTCATCACACAAATGTTTGTCCTGGGTGGGATTAAACCTACAACCAGAATCAGAAGGTGAAAATCCACCCACTGAGCCACAAGGCTAGCTTGGGGGTCGCACAACGCTTACCGTTTACTAAGAGGACGCTGCAGCCCTGTTCCTGCGGTGTTTCTGGACGCAGTGTAAGGTATGTACCGTTTACAGAGAAATTTAAAGATATTACTTTAATTTTGAAAGACATTATTATATCAAAACTTAATTTTATTCTTCTTGTGTAAACGTTTTTACTATTAATTCTGATTTTGCCAAACTTTGTATATAAGGCAGCGGCAAGGGATAAGGGGGGAAAGGGGAAAACTGGGTAGTTGTACCCCTTTTTGGAATTAATAAACTTTATTTATATTTATTTATTTATAACTATGCTCGTAGGACACAAAAACAATTGAATAATAAAATTTCTAAAATCAACAGTAACTGTTATTTATCTTAGCTAATCCTTAACTAATTGACCGAGCGAAGCGAAGGTCTCAGAGTTTACTGGGACAAATCGGGCTGTGAAGACATAGGGGTCGCGAGGTCTCAGTTCGCCGCGAACTACTAGTATTATATTACAATTCAGAGGAATATAGCCGCAGTCGTATCAGGACCAATAAAGTTTCGAGGTATGAAAGTGAATACGTTCGTCTTGAAGCAAAAACTTTGCTTGCGCGATTTAGAACACCCTACATTACAGCTGTCAGTCCATACAAAACGCCAAAAAATGCACAAAGAAGGGTTAACTAGCGCCATCTAGTGAACTATAGGAACTAACTGTGCCTCTGTCTGAATGTTTGTCGCGTTATCACGGCTAACGGATCTTGATAACATTTGATAAGGAGTTACTGTATATCACAAAGACGGACACAGGATACTTTTTTTAATGTCCACGCGATCGAAGTCACGTGTAACAACTAGTACCCCATAAAGAACCTTTAAAATGTTTGCCCCCATTTTTAAGTACATGTTTTCAGGAAAAGACAAAAAAAACAAGGTGCATCATAATAACTGGACAAACATTATCTAGAACTAAGCCAGTTTTAAAGTCGAATTCATTTTTAAGTATAATTCTCGAGAAAATCAGTTATGACATACAGATGGACAGATCATCTGAGTCTCACCATAAAGGTTCCTATTTGCCATTTTGGTACGGAAGCCTAAAAATCCAGCCTCGTTTTTCTGGTATTTTTTTTATTTTCAAGTTTTCCGCACCCGCTAAAAAGCGCATTGCCGCGTGCCAGTGCAGTATTCAATTAGACTTTGACAAACTGCCTGCACTGCAGCCAGCGCTGGAACGAAGCCAACGGGACAAGGGCAGTGATGGCAGTAAATCAACTGGAGATTTCATAACAAAAACCATCCCGGCTGCAATATATAGCCTACTAACTGTTACCCGCGACTTCGTTCGCGTGGACCTACAAAAAATAAGTAGCCCATGTCCGTCTCCGACCCTTAACCTATATCTATGCAAGAATTCAGGTAGATCCGTTCAGCCGTTTAGCCGTGATCACGCGACAAACACCCAGACAGAGATACAGATAGACAGACACAAAGAGAGACTAGCGACCCGTCCCGGTTTCGCACGGGTGTAATTTAGAAAAATGATATATTTAAGTTTTCGTGAAAAACTACCTATCTGATGGTGAAAACCGCATCAAAATGCGATGCGTGATTTAGGAGGAGTTAATGGATATATAGACAGACAGATGCGGAAAGCGACTTTATTTTATACTATGAATAGATATAGATGACACTTCGATACCAGACATAAAGAGGAATTAAACGACACTTCACTCGTCAAAATCGGTCAAGCCTTTTAGGCTTTAGGAGCTAGTATAGGAACAAACAAACATACATACAAAAATCCCAAACACATAACCTCCTTCTTGGAAGTCGAAAAAAAAATGTCGAAAAGGAATACTCGGTGCGTCATCGCGCCCCTAGCGGCGAAAACCAGCAACCTCTATCGTGTGAAGTTTATTTACTGTCTATAATCTGTACAGTGATAATGGCGCATTTCTCACTAAAAACGAATTGATAAGACTGGACTAATTAAATAAGTAACTTCTTAATAGCTGTGCTTTTCCTGAAACTTGTCTGAGATGGTTGCAAAGATAATCGTAATTAATATTATAATTCAGAGAAATATAGCCGCAATCGTATCAGGACCAATAAAGCTTCGAGGTATGAAAATGAATACGTTCGTCTCGAGCAAAAAACTTCGCTTGCGCGATTCAGAACTGCCTACATTACAACTGTCAGTCCATATAAAACGTCAAAAAATGAACAAAAACGGATCAACGCCATCTAGCGAACTTTAGGAAGAAACTTTGTCTCTCTGTCTGGATGTTTGTCGCGTTAACTCAGCTAATCGGATGAACGGATCTTGATAAAAATTGGTAAGAAGTGATTGTATATCACAAATACGGACAAAGGATACTTTTTTTATGTCCACGCGGGTAACAAAATAAAACTTTCAACCCTGATTTAGTGAGTAGTATTCAATCCACCCCAGTCAGTCGTTTACCGATATTATCATGAAGACATATTGTTATTGCCCGAGTATACACAGAGGCACGTGCTGCGATGCCAATATGTGCCACCACAGGAAATATAATAGTACGCCTGCCTCCCCTTTGATATTTCTTCTTGTCTTTGAATTTTTGGGGAAGTGTCTTTATCAATCAAAACTAAACATGTACATACGAACTACCTAAACTACTACACACAACGAACTGTTGGGTTACCCAGGACTATTAAAGGTTAAGATTATAGATTCCGTGGCATGTACTTGTGTGGTAAGTCTCTTGTTTACGCTCACAGATGAATAGAACTCTGTGTTTACGCCGTTCACTCTATCATACACATAAAAGAAGAAGCTCCATCTGAGGTGCTGCTTGACCGACCCTTTGTCGATAAAGCAGCCCAACAGACGTCGCCTTTCGCGGGCTTGCAATCCGCCTGGGGAAGAACCACACCTTTGCCAGTTATTTAACCGCCAAGCAGTAGTGTGCAAACATTACTGTGTTCCTGATTGAAGGGCAATGCTTCAGCGTAATTACTGAGCATACAGATTTAAAATATACTATCTCAGGGTAACGAGCGCGATGCAGCCGCGCAGGGTTTTGAACTGTTTTATTTCAAAATATGGGTGGCACTGTGCTGTTATTGGCGAGCGTGACGCTTAAATTCAGGTGAGCGAGTTGCTCGTCTCATCAGCGGCGGGCGTTTGTTTGATTTTGTCCCAAGCGCCATATATTTTTGACTCATAGCGCCCCGTCCGCGCACCCGAGGCACTATGTTCTTATCAAGTCCCTAAGATTCCAAATGCGCAAGCCCACTACCAGTCGGCAGCAAGAAGGACGGTAAAGTTTTTGGGGTGTATGTAAGTATGTAGTTATGTTCAAGTGTTCCTATAAATAGTCTCTTGTAGCCTAAACGGCTTGACCGATTATGACGAGTGAGTTGTCGTTGGATTCTTTTTTACGTCTGTCGTGACATAGGCTACATTTTACAGTCGGGTATTTTTAGTAATATTACGAAACTTGTTCTTTACTGATCCTCTATTGCCATTATGAAGCGAGGATATCTCCCCCGCCACTGCAGGTAAACTATTACCCCAAACACCTATAACACATGCCCTATAGAAATGGTAAAACTCCCCAATTTTTCGGGTATTCACCGCTGAACGTGGAAATATTTTTATGGGGATTCTCACGTCCGATCGGTCTAAGGGCGCGTCTACACGTGCGTTTTTAAACTGGGAAGGAAAATGTTTTCCCAGGTCTATAATTTCGACTATCACGCGTACGGATGTATAAGCACTATTTCCGTAACTCACATAGCCTCCGTGCTATAACATTTCCAAAGAACATCAATTTTGTCTTAATTTCTTTTCTGACATGAGACTTGGGGCCCAGTAAATTTAGCTTTTGACCCGGAAGTAATTAATAACAGGTTTTTTTTTCTGTACATAATTAGAACCAACCTCTCATATTAATTGACCGAGCGAAGCGAAGGTCTCAGAGTTTACTGGGACAAATCGGCATTTGTATGTTTGTGTGTATATTTGTCCGATGATAACTTGCGAACCGTTGATCCGATTTTCATGAAATTTTGTAGGCAAGTAGTTTATTACAATACAATTTTTAAGTTCGAATATGAGCTGAATCAGTCCGGGGGTTGTGAAGATATAGGGGTCGCGAGGTCTCAGTTCGGCGCGAACTACTAGTTTAAATGTTTGAAGGCTGCCCTGTCTGGCCTAGCCTAGTGTGGAGGACGCCTTACGACAGGGGTGTTACTATAGGGGTACCATAATTTAGTGAAATTGAGCGAGGGTGCAATGTATAGAAATTGACTGCCTTTATGTGGTCCATTTTGTGGGGTATTTTCTGATATTGGAAGTGTGATGAACATGGCCGATGGAAAATGTTATGTTTTTTTCTAATTCTGCAATCGGCTGAGCCATGAGCAGGTTAATATTGGATGGACTGAGGTCCCGTGACCTCTTAGGATGCATTATCTCTGCATTTCTGGCTTTTTCTTACGGGCGCCGGGATAAAGTTATGTCCATCCGTTTTGTCTCCGCGTCAACGTGACAAAGATTGTCTCTGCATTTCTACAGCTCAGCAGGCCTAGCACGGGCGCCGTGATAAAGTTATGTCCACCCGTTTTGTTTTCGCGTCAACGTGACAAAGCTAGAATATGGATACTTCCGTGTCGTTCTCGCGTGATAAATATGGTGGACAAAATTTTCCTCCTTGGCCTCTGTTTCTGGGTTTCTGTTATTGTGAGCTGTGAGGTTATTGTTTCTAGTCTTGTGTTGTATTATTTTTTTTGTTTTTCTCGTTTTGAAAGTGTGATGAACATGGCCGTCAGAAAATAATATTGCTACAGTCTTATTTGGAGCGAAATATAATTTGCCAACTTCTTTTTTGAGCAGTCGTGTAAATTACACAATTGTTTTGGGTCGCCGTGTAAAAAACACTCAGTTTTTCGGGTAGGTAGTTGTGTAAATTAACACTCCTATTTTGGGTTGTCGTGTAAACTAACACTCTTTTTTTGGGTAGTCGTGTAAATTAACACTCCATTTTTGGGTAGACCTGTAAATTAACACTCCTATTTTGGGTAGTCGTAAAATAAAATACGAACTAGCTAACATCATGATGTAGATACTCACAGCCGATGTGTATCTGTAGGCAGCCGTTTCGGCGCGTGCAGCAGCGTGCGGTGCGCGCAGTCTGCCGCGGCGGCGCGACACGCGCACGCCCACGGGCACGCTGCGGCGCGCTGCGACACGCAGCACAGCGCTACGAGGCACAGCGCCGCGCGGACAAGCGTCCGCGGCGACATCGCGTACTTCTCGTAGAAACTTAGGTCATTGTAGCTGTTGACAACAGAAAATAGAGAATGAGATTTATTTGTTTTATTATTGACCGAGCGAAGTGAAGGTCTCAGAGTTTACGTTGGACAAATCGGCATTTGTATGAATGTTTTAATGTTTGTGTGTATATTTGTGATGATAACTTGCGAACCGTTGATCCGATCTTCATGAAATTTTGTAGGCAAGTAGTTCATTTCAATACAATTTTTAAGATCGAATATGAGCTGAATCGGTCCAGGGGTCGCGAGGTCTCAGTTCGGCGCGAACTACTAGTTATATTATGCGACCGTTCATTCCATACAAACGTATTCTCCAGTTTCCTCCCCGAATAATGACACAACATTAAATATTTTTTCATCAATAACATTTATACCTTATTTATAAGGAGAATTCTGTGCATTTATATTTATCATTTAAAAAAAAGAAAACAATACAGGAGCCATGGCAGTGGTAGATAGAAATTGTCTATAAACTTTATTATAGGAAGCTGTCTTGCTTCATCAAGCAACAATTCGTTTCACATGAATAAACAGACATACCTCAGTAAAGTTTAAGTAGGTATATTATTTAACTAAAGCAAGCCATGGATCAGCGCGGGCCCTATTCTGGCAGCTCGAGATCTCTCATGAGATTGCTATAGAGAGACACATCTCAGTGTGACTCAAGAGTCGCACAGCGGGCGATGGAGAGAGCTATGCTCGGAGTTTCTTTGCGCGATAAAATCTGGAACGAGGATATTCGCCGAAGAACCACAGTCACCGATGTAGCTCTCAGGGTTTGCAAGCTGAAGTGGCAATGGGCAGGCCACATCACTCGAAGAACCCATAAACGATGAAGAAAGGTTCTTGAGTGGCGATCACGAGCTGGAGGCCACAGCGTAAGTGGGCCTCCCAATAGGTGGACTTATGAAATTTTGTAGGTCGCGGGTAACCGGTGGATGCAAGTTGTAAATTGTCGTTCAGCGTGGCGGTCTGAGGGGGAGGCTTTTGTTCAGCAGTGGACGTCTTCTGGTGTTGATGATGATGATGATGAGTGTGATGAGCGCAGTGTATTGCTGCGCAGGATTATGAGCTGTTGAAGTTCAAAATTCGTTGCACTGAACTGCTATGGGCAATCGTTAACCTGCGGCTACACTGCTCCTCGTTGCCGCGAATATTCGTGGGACCGCGAGAGACGCGGCCAAACTATGTTATCTTTGACTAGCCTTGTGGGTCAGTGGGAGGATTTCTGCCTACTGAGCTGTAGATTCTGATTTCTGATTCGATTCTCTCTCGGGACAAACATTTGTGTGATAAACATGGATGTTTGCTCTATGTCTGGAAGTTTCTATGTACTCTATGTATGTACAAAAAAAAAAAGTATTAATGTATTCTACCAGTTATCTGGTTCCCATAGTACAAGCTTGCTTAGTTTGGGGCTAGATGGCGCTGTGTGAAAAACGTCCACCAATATTATTATTTTATGCCAATAAAATATTTTGATTTGATTTGATGCTCTACTCGCGCCTCTCCTCGCGCTATTTCATCCGCATTTGACGTCTTTGGCCTTGCCATCGTTATATCTCTATCTATCTCGACGATCCTTCGCTCGCTCTCAAAAACACTGATAAAATCGTGATGTATATGTATATGGGCAAGGCGAGGATCATGACGAGCGACTGACGAGTTGCGTGGACATTCTACCTCTCTGCCTACTTCCTTCGCCACTTGTCAAGTATGTGGCCACAGCTTTACGCTTAACATCACGCTTGTCTCGTTACAGTAATAAAAAATGACAGAAAATGTCGAGCGCGCCAGAATAAGGCCCCCTTTAAATGACTGCCCATATAAAGTTGTCAATATAGTTTCAATTGTCTGCGCCGGCTGAGTGGGTGAGAGGTCGCGGCCAATTGCCTCCCGAATTGAGTTATGGGTTCGATGCTCGGGTCAATGAAGCTGATTGGTCGGATTCTTGGCACGTTGTTCTGGCTCCAAACATTTACTTGAGGCTTACTAAATAAATAACATGCATGTCGAGCCAAAAAAAAGTAGAGTGCGGCGCTAATAACCAAGATTGGAGTTTTGGCGCCAACGTGGAAAAACCATGTCGCTAAGTACTTTGTATTTTTTCCAAAAGCTAGTGTTCTTTCGAGATTTAATGAATAATAATGGTGGATTATTATCCATTAAGTGTTCGTTAACGTGCACGAGCCTGGGCAAATTGTATAATGAATCGTGTCTTTTCGTGTTGTTCCCAAAACTCCGTAAAAGCCTCCAGTAAAGCTTCCAGTAAAGCTTCCACTTTACTGAAGCATGGCTTGGACTGGACAGTGACTTACTTACTTACTTACACTATGAAACAGATTTGTTTTAATTGTGAAATATTAAATTCTAAACCAAATTTTAAAAAAATACGCTGACTAAATACAGTACGTGTGACGCCAAAATATAAGTTAAAAAAAAGGACTTGTAACTGTCGCAAAAAAACTACTTCCAATTAATAATCCACCATTTAACTGAAACATGACTAAGACTAGAATGTGACTGAAATTATTGACTTAGACTATGATAGATTTCTTTCGATTGTTATTTGTGGTATTTCACTTTAAATATTACAAAAATTTACACTGGCTAATAAATACATTAGATGAGGAGCCAAAATTTAATGGGAAACACAGTCTAGACTACAAAAGGAGGCAAAAAAAATAGGTAGATAGAAAGGTACAGCAAAATCATTGTATAATTTTACCACCGACGACCAAAACTACAGATTTTTAAGCCATAAAAATGTAATACCCTCCATAAAAGCTCCTAAGTCGTAATGATAAAACAACGCACTTTAGATAGATAAGTAGCTATGAGTGAATCGGAGCACTTAGGATTATCTGTTGCATTGACCGGTTGCATCTGGTTGGGTATTTTTAAAACGATATGATATTTAACCAAAGCAAGATGCGAAGTTAAATCTAAAACAAAGGAATTTTCATCGAGAAGTACCAGGGTGACAGAAAATGTAGAATGATAAAAAAGTGAGGTCTTTGAAAACAGGATGAATACTAAATACAGCGTTCTCCGTCTACTACGTCACTCGATGTAGTCCTAAAAGAAACTTTCACGTAAAACAATGCGCGGTACCAGGGCGACAGAAACTGTAGGATGTTATCAAATGGGAGCACAATTCGAGAGAAGGGTGCGCTAAGTGAGAGGGACGGCAGACACGCGCACAAGTTGACATGTAGGTACTGGCGAACACAAAACTACTTAATTATGTAACGGGACGAACGAGAAAAGTCAAATGCATGAAAGACGCAACCCAAAATATAGATCTTCAAAGGTTAGCAAAACACTGCATTGCATTACTATTGTACTAGTGGCTATGCCATCCACAATAATATAAGGCTTCCAACGAGGCCACACATCAAAATCCATTCAGGCGTTTAAGTAGTATATATAGTAATAGTACTTCCAAATAATTTTAAATAAACAAACCGACGTTATCAGCACCGTATATTTAAATTTGCTTCATCATAGTCGCTTAACTATTATAATCGATATGTACTTGGCGCTGCCCGTGACATACGTATCATTGTGGAGTTCCGGCGGCCATCTGTGGTCTTCTTCATAAGTTCCACTTCACCTAATGATATTTTCTGAATGCAAATAATACAAATATAAATGCCTAATATTTGAGGAGTTCCCCCAATTCCTTATGGATCCCATTATCAGATATGTATTTTGATAAAAACGGGACCAATCTAGAAGTATCTCCTTTTAAATAAAAAAAAATTAACCGTACCTCGCGCCAAGAAAACCAATGAGAGTTAATTTTTATAAGTGCGTTTTGACCGATGCATCGTCGACTTCTATCGTCCCGAATGCAATCTATGTTCTGTATATTTTATCCTATTGGAAGGTATTTTTATAAAAAAATTGAGACCACTTGTGTACTTGTCTATCCTCAGTAACCCAATCCAGTCGACACTGATTGGCCGCTAATTCCGCGCGACAGTCCTCCCAAACGAAGCTGTATACGACTGTACGGCTTTTAATTAATCGAGTTGTGCGCGACTGTACCAGATGATCGTGTTCATTCATCTCATTGATGACATTCCAAGGGACATTTGAATGAAACGAAAGCATTCACTTCACATACCTAAACCTTTTTAAAGAGCTTTGGCGCTGACGTGCAAACAATATTTTGCCGCTTGGTATTTTCAAAATTTGTGTTTATTCGAGTTTACGAGTGAGTAAGCGCGTGAGGTTTTTTTGACCTCACACTTCTTAACACGAAGGTTATGTCTTACCAATCACCTAAAAAAACTCTTATTCTATAAACTATTTTACTGTGATCTTTTTGGTCTCGTAGAAAAGAAAAAAATGTTAAGGAAACTAAAAATATTTAATACTAGTTGTTACCCGCGACTTTGTTCGCGTGGAAATTAAAAAGGATCCTGTGTCCGTCTTTGTGATATACAGTAGCTTCTTATCAAATTTTATTAAGATCCGTTCAGCCGTTTAGCCGTGATAACACGACAAACATCCAGACAGAGCGACAGTTACTTGCTACTTATAGTTCGCTTATAGTTGTTACTTATAGTTCGCTAGATGGCGTTGATTCATTTTTTGTGCATTTTTTGACGTATTGTATGGACTGAGAGTTGCAATGTAGGGAGTTCTAATCGCACAAGCGAAGTTTTTTCCTCGAGACGAACGTATTCATTTTCATACCTCGAAGCTTTATTGGTCCTGATACGACTGTGGCTATATTCTTCTGAATTGTAATATCCTCTTAAACATTTATTGAAGGTAGCACCTGGTACTGATTGAGTTATTAAAATATTTCTCACACTTTAAAATATCACGCATCAATTTAAAACAAAGTGTTAACCCAACCGTGACGACTCATAAATCATTCTAGAGCAATAAAAAATAATAAAAGTCATACAAACGAACTACCAAAGCCGCTTTTGGGTTAAGAAAAAAAAGAAAAAAAGAATTGAGCTGTCAAACGCTATTGTTCGATTTTCAAACACGAATTCACACCTCGCGCGCTTTTGTGTTCCACTTTTGAAACGGTGGCAGCCCTGTTGGGTTCCTTTTGAGAAGTTGATGCAAAGAGACGCCCGTTTTAATGAATTTCAAGGAAATTACTCGGTACTTTTTTTAAAAATTTTAAATGTGGGTCAAGGTGGTCTGTGTAGTCATTGTTTGTTTTTGGAACTTGCAATGGCTTTTACAACCTGTCAGTTAATGTTTTACTAGTTTCACCCCGCAGTTTCACGCGGTTTTTTTATATTTTAACGTGCAAAATTTAATGAAAATCGCTTGATCTGTTTCTACTTAAAAGATAACAGACAGACAGAGGACATAAGCATGGGCATGATTGTATTGTATCCTATTTTGTAAAATAAACTAATTTGGCAGCTCTAAAATGCTTGTCATCTTCTCACATCACACTAATATTATAAATGCGATAGTTTGTGTGAAAGTTTGTGTTGTGTTAGTATGTAAGTATGTGAGTATGTAAGTTGTTCCCGTTCCACTCTGTAACGGATTTGAATGAAATTTGGTATAGAGGTAGCTTACATCCTGGATTAACACATACGCTACTTTTTATCCCGAAAAAATATTTGGTTTCTGTAGAATAGCGGGAGAAACCGCGGGGTGCAGCTAGTACTAAAATAAAAATAAACGCAGATAATGTTACTCCGGACATATGAGTTTTTTTAAAATTAATATATAATATTAATGTGATAACAATAAGTTTAGAAATGAATGTTAAATCTGTTGATTAAATGTCAAATATGTTTCTACGATAAAAATATTGTGAAAGTAGCTGTCATTCTCAGCCCTCATCCTCATCAGTCGCCAGAACTGTATCTTTATCTAATTCGTCCATCGAGAAATAACTTTAAAATGACTTTTGTTGCCAGCACTCGACGGAAAACGCTCATACAGATGAATAAAAATGCGAGTTTGTTTGTCAACGTCATAATAACCTGAGATAGTATGCACTGGTGGCTTGCCGAACTCGAACGTTCGTAGTGAGAGAGAATATTTACTTTAAAAAAAGTCATATGTTACTTTTGATTTCTCCAAAAAGCAATTAAAAAAAATGCCTAACATTAAGTTAAAAAAAATATAAAAAAATGTGACATACCTATAACATACCAACAAATATTTTTGATTTAAGACATATAGATTTTTTGATTATTTTTCTTGTAGTGCTTTTGGCCGCTCGTTACGCTAATGCCCTTACGCTTATATAACTTTTTGGCAGAATAGTGACAGAAGTCACAAAAACTATACAACGTAGACAGAGAAGGCAATAGACAGCTGGATACATGTCTCTATCCCGCAGAAAAGATGTCGGAAAATTAAAATGAAAAAAGTAGAAATTAAATAAGCAGCTCATGAAAAAATGTAGTAAGTAACGTAGTTTCAGGTTTTTCAAGGGTCTGCAATTCCACTGCATCCTGATTGGTCGAAATTGGTAATGGAAATCGTGATTGATACATAATTAAGATATTTTGTCTTATGTCTTATATGTGGCCACACACTAACCGCATTATATTCCTATATTTTTTCTAAGCTATACACTTAAGGAGTTAATCTATCATGTCAAGTCGACAGTAACGAATGCAAGTAACAAGATACATAAGTTCACTGCGGTTCCTGTAATTTTATTAACGCAGATGAAACCTCTAAACGCAGCTAGTGTTGTTTACAGTGATGAACGCATCCAGTGACTGATGGAGGGGATCAAGATAAAGCTCGGCGTTGCCTCACATCAGATTAGGGTGGCCTATAAAAATATATATCTGAAAGTTATTTTTACTAAAAACTTTATATTAAATAGATAGAAATACTTTGTAAAATGATGTTGTCGGTTTGTTTTTTCCAAAAAAAGGATTCACGTGATCGACTGATCGTTTTAAAATATCAGGCAAGTCATTCGCCCGCTTTATTTAAAATAAAGGAATGTTTCATATTATTGACTGAGCGAAGCGAAGGTCTCAGAGTCTACGGGAGCAAACCAGCAGTTGTTGTATGTTTTTATGTATATTTGTCCGACGATAACTTAAGAACCGTTAATCCGATCTTCACGAAGTTTTGTAGGCAAGTAGTTCATTTCAATAAAAAGTTTAAGTTCGAGCTGAATCGGTCAAAGAGTTTTGAAGTTATAGGGGCTGCGAGGTTTCAGTTCGGCGCGAACTACTAGTTTGAGCGATTATATAAAAATCTTACACAATGCAGCTACATAACCTAAGTAAAGTACTTTATTTTACGTAAATTAAATAGTTATACATACATAACTGTAATTATCGTTCAATATCGTTGGTCATTATTTAAGATGATTATTGTACTTAATTCCTCTTTTACTGTAACTTAATTTACATAAAAAAATATGTAAGTAATAATTACCTAAGAAAAAAAACTACATGTTTTAGATAATTTTCTACAGAACCCTATTGAAAAAATGAAACACAACAATGACGTTAATATTAAAAACATGGCCACAGACTAAATACTCGAGTTCTTTTTTTAAACCACTCGAAGTGGCAAGGAGTCGATGCATTCAGCCAGCGTCTTTCAAACGGGGTTTAAAAAAAACTTCCGCAAAATGGCGTCTCTAGGAAAGTATACTTGAAGATTTTAGTTGTTTTATGAAGTAGTTAAGTTTCAAATAGGTTAGCTGGTGTAATGCACTGTAACCAAAATTCTAACTAATATAACTAGTAGTTCGCGGCGAACTGAGACCTCGCGACCCCTATATCTTCACAACCCCTGGACCGATTCCGCTCATATTCGAACATAAAATTTGTATTGAGTTCGCAAGTTATCATCGGACAAATATACATACAAACATACAATCATATAAACATACAAACATACATACAAATGCCAATTTTTCCCAGTTTCCTTTCCTTCGCTTCGCTCGGTCAATAAATTCGAAAGTAACTCTGTCTCTCTGGCTGGGTGTTTGTCGCGATATCACGGCTAAACGGCTGAGCGGATCGAGCTGAATTTTTGCATAGAGATAGGACATAAGCAGCTTTTTTATGTAGGTCCACGTGGACAAAGTCACGGGTAACAGCTAGTATATGTATAAGTGTGTTCGTATATGACTTTTCTTTAGCCCCAAACGGCTTGGCCGATTTTGATTGCGAAGTGTCGTTAGATTCGTCTTAATGTCCGGAGTGTCATAGACTACACGACGCACTCGAGTTTTTGTTTTTCTTTTCAGAATATTTCCTTTTAGATTGCAACTACGTAAACAAACTTGAAGTCTTTCGACCGATGGAAATCCTAAATTTCTTCGCCAGAGATTTTCATTGAATTTGGTTTCCTGTCCGCCATGTTGTTCGGCCTTTTACTGACCTAGTGATTATTACATTAATAGTGAGGTAATAATTGACCGAGCGAAGCGAAGGTCTCAGAGTTTACTGGGACAAATCGGCTTTTGTATGTATGTTTGTATGTTTGTGTGTATATTTGTCCGATGATAACTTGCGAACCGTTGATCCGTTCTTCATGAAATCTTGTAGGCAGGTAGTTCATTTCAATACAATTTTTAAGTACGAATATGAGCTGAATCGGTCCAGGGGTTGTGAAGATATAGAGGTCGCGAGGTCTCAGTTCGCCGCGAACTACTATTATCTAGGTTTGTATGGAACAGAATTTTGATTGATTTCCTGGTTTAGATGTAATTAGCAACTATCTCTTTTCATCTGCGCCTCCTAACTGAAGTCTTATATACTAACGACAAGTTGACGGTAAATTTCGGCTCTGCACGTTTCTTTCATTATTCCAGTGATAACAAATGTCAAAGACGTGTAATTAAAAAAATACGTACCATCCACTAAGTGTAGAATTATGTAGATGCTATCAATCATCCGGGATCCTATTCTCGCGCTCTCGAGATTATTTCTGTCACTGCCTCTCTGGTTAGTAAATGTGATAAGAGTGAGAAAGACGGAGGCAATCTCGACCGCACCAGAGTAGGGGCCCCGGAGACCGTATATCAAGAGCTTCCTATCTGTAACGAGATTACCGTGACTTGATTATGACAGATGACGTCTCTACATATTTTAGGTTATGTGTGTATAGGATCAACGACTTGGGTAACGGATACTTACAAAGACAACTAAAGGCCTCGCTACATGGCCTGACCTGACATCGTTTGAAAGAGATGGCTATATATAAGTTTCTGGGGGAGCGAAAGGGAGAAGCTATAACCTTAATAGTTTGTTTCTTTTGCTCCCGTGAAATTCAAATCTAGCTGTTCCTTTCACACGATGTCGGGTCAGGCCATGTAGCGAGGCCACTTTTGGCAGGAACGTGAAGAAGTCATGTCGCGTCATTGTATTATTTTCCTAAACTTGTGTTATTTAAAGTGTTAATGTGTAAAAATGATGGCTTTTTATCCATTAAGTGTTCGTGAACGTGCACGAGTGTTGTTGAATAGTATAATGTTGTGAAACGTGCCTCTTCGTGTTGTTTCCAAAACTCCATAGGAACCTCTAATAAAGTCTCCGCAACTTTACTGGGGAATGACGTGGCCTTGACTATGATTTACTTTGCTTGACTTAGACTATGACTGAGACTTATTTTAATTGCGAAATATTTGACTTCACTTGAAAAATTACAATACTTGACACTGGCTAAATACTCACGTGGAGCATACAAAAAAAAGAAAAAAAAGACATCCAATGCCCGTCTGCACTAAACGTTGACAGCTTCTAATTTCATACCTAACTTTCTAGGACGTACCTAACGGTTTTGGTTTTTGGAGTTCTGAATCGCGCAAGCGAAGTTTTTCCCTCGAGACGAACGTATACATTTTCATACCTCGAAGCTTTATTGGTCCTGATACGTCTGCGGATATATTCCTCTGAATTATAATATTAATGAGGATAGCTCTGTTAAGTTGCTCGAAAACCATAACTGCTCCAGTTTTAGTAATCAACAATATGTATCCCTAATTTAATAAACGACACGCGTATCATTTTAATCGCACGAATTAAACGGAAGCAACTGTTTAAACATTTCACGAATTAGGTTGAGCTCCGCCATTTTGGATTTCACACGTTTTTGCGTTTCGTTTCGTAAAGAGCCTCACTTTTAATGCTTTTTAATCTGTGGATTACAAGATTAATCAAAATAATAAATATCTGGGACATTTTTGCACACATCGACACCTGACCCCAAACTAAGCAAAGCTTGTAATATGGCTGCCAGAGACTGATATACGTACATAGATATTTTTTTAAATACATACTTATATAGATATTAACACCCAGACATAGAACAAACACAAATATTCATCACATGAATGTTTGTCCTAGATGGGAATCGAACCCATGCCCCCAAGCACAGTAGGTAGGTTCACTACCAAATGAGCCACCGGGGCAGTCATATAATATATATAGTAATCGTCTTAAAAGAATGGAATATTTATCTGCGATGAAAAAAAAAAGAAAAAAATGAGACCTGCCTAATTTTCTTAATGATATTGAATGACCGGGTGAGCAAGACGCTCACCTAATGTTAAGCGTTACGCTTGCCCATAACAATAGCGTGCCACCCAGAATTTTGAACATCAGCAGTTCAAAACTACGCGTGGCAATGCACTGCGCTCGTCACTGAGATGTTAAATGTTAAATCTCTGTATGTCCAGTAATTTCGCTGGAAACATTGCCCTTCACCCGAAATACAGTAATGTTTGCATACTACTGGCGGTTGAATAACTGGCAAAGGTGTGGCACTTCCCAAGGCGGACTTTGCAGCAAAAAAGTTCCAATATTTTGAACAAACTACAAAAAGTTTAATTATGATTACAAGGATTGCGAAGTCCCAGTTCGAGGCGAACAACTAGTGGTAGGAATAGTAGAATGTTTTGGTAATGATGGTGAGCCGCATCGTGCCAGCTAACGAACCGTACGTGCCATCGTCATCTCAACGACAGAGGTGCGTAACATTTTCTAATTAAAATACTTTGTAATTAGCTCCCTACAACCTAGCAGCTACCGGTAACCCTATAACAAAGAAAAATCACTTGGTGACTCATTGCTCGTTGATTATTTTACATTATTAGCTTGCCCGCGCGGCTTTGTTCGTGTAGGCTACAGTAAATAAAACACCTCATATCGCCTCGTTAGGGCTAATTTAAAAAAAAACTCAGACATCTCCTTTCTTTATTTTTGCAATGTTTGTATGTACATATATGTCAAGGTCAAATCTCGCAACTGAATTTTAGTCCAGTTCTCCTTGTTCAATTGAGTTGAAATGCATGCCTTTCAAGTTCCGATTATAATACAATATTATGACAGCGAGCTGATCTGATGGAGACGGAAGGTGTAGAACGGAACTCCTCAATAACTAACAGTAGATTGATAGAGTTTGGAATCATTTTGATCAGCTTACAAACAATAACGGATTTTATAAAAGCTTTTCTGGAAAAATATTTTTCTCCACAAAAACTTATTTTATTTATATACATTCAAAACTGGGGTCCAGTTAAAGTAATGGTAGGACAAAATGTTACTAACCTCTGTCCAGTAACTCGACCTGCCCGATACCATCTCTTTACAGTTGTCTTTTTATTTAGAAGTTTTAGATCTCCGAATCATAATAGACTACTGTGTGATGACGTCACTCTGAAATGCCGGATCTGCTATCTACAAATCCCTACCAAGGTTTCCCCACTGGTGGGTAATATTACTAACACTTTGCTTACTACTCACAACAAAATACTACAACTTACCAAATAAACAAATAATTAAATAATTTAAGGGGCTGACCAAGTTAGTGTCAAAAAAGAAAAATCACACTAATTGACCGAGCGAAGCGAAGGTCTCAGAGTTTACTGGGACAAATCGGCATTTGTTTGTATTTTTGTGTGTATATTTATCCAATGATAACTTGCGAACCGTTGATCCTATCGTCATGAAATTTTGTAGGCAAGTAGTTCATTTCAATACAATTTTTAAGTTCGAATATGAGCTAAATCGGTCCAGGGGTTGTGAAGATATAGAGGTCTCGAGGTCTCAGTTCGCCGCAAACTACTAGTATTATAAATGCGAATATTTGTGTGTAAGTATGTAAGTAGTAAGAATGTAAGTATGTTTGTTCCCGTTCAACTCTGTAACGGCCGCACGGATTTGAATTAAATTTAGTATGGAGGCATTGAAATGTTATGGCTATCGTGACACTTATCGTCAAGCGAGCGACTTGCTCGTCTTGTCACACAGTTAAAAAAACATTGTGTTCGTCTGTGTATTTTCTATCTAATATCTGTTTGTCCTCAATTCCTGACCAAAAATTGACCAAAGTGAATTCTCACCTTTTGTTAATGTTGTTGCAAAATAAAATTATTTTCTTTCTTTCTTTCTTTCTGATGATTGATAGAATCTCATTATTAAAAAATAAAAAAAATATTCCAAAATCATACAGACACTCAGACAAGTCCCGTCATTGAGGTCATCGACCCCCATTATTACGCATACCCAAACCCATAGCAAATATTACGTAATCTGTGCGCATACCATCACGGAGGGTGATCACTGACAATGGAGCCTCAGGAGACCTGTGATTCAATTTAGAAGAGGTATTGTCATGAACTCGCCTTGTATCATGCCGTCTTACAATACAACTGTCAGAATATATTATAGTAAACTAGTTTTTACCCGCGACTTCGTTCGCGAGGATATAAAAAAGTATCCTATATCCGTCTTTGTGATATACAGTAACTCCTTAACAAATTTTATAAAGATCCGTTCAGTCGTTAAGCCGTGATAACGCGACAAACATCCAGACAGAGAGACAAAGTTACTTCCTATAGTTCGCTAGATGGCGTTGATCCATTTTCGTGAATTTTTTGACGTTTGGTATGGACTGACAGTTGTTATGTAGGGAGATGTATTATGAATCGCGCAAGCTAAGTTTTTTCCTCGAAACGAACGTACTCGTTATTATATCTCGAAGCTTTATTAGTACTGGGCCCCTATTCGGAGAAATGACATTTTATCTCGGTCACTGTCTCTCTAATTTAGAATTTAATGGGAGTGAGAGTGACCGAGATAAAATGACATATCTCCGAATAGGGTCCCTGATACGGCTGCAGCTATATTCCTCTGAATCATAATATTAGTTAGGATGATTTGGGAGCATAGCGCCTTTGTTTTCTTTTTTTTAACCGACTTTTATAAAGAGGAGGCTCTCAAGTTAACTTTTTTTTTGGCACTATTTCACTGGTTTCTATTATAATTTTTATTCCAAGAGTGTAGACGCCAGAGTGCTACAAACGAGGTGTTTAAGCTGAGGCTTCAAACATAGTTTTTTTTCTTTTAAATTTTGGCTACACTAGTCAGTAATATTTCCACAGACGAATATAATTATAATTAATTTAACATACCCATAATATTGCTCCACAAGTCTTGTATTTAGTCAGTGTCGTGTTTACTTATAGTATTTAAAAATAAGTCTAAGTCGATAGTTTCTATTCTGGTCCAGTCCAAGTCATGCTTCAGTAAAGTGGATGCTTTACTGGAGGCTTCTAGGAGCTTTGGAAACAACACATAAAGGCATGATTTAACAAACTTTTAATCACACTAACATTATAAATGCGAAAGATTCTGTGTAAGTGTGTTAGTATGTAAGTATGTAAGTGTGTTTGTTCCCGTTCAACTCGGATTTGAATGAAATTTGGTATGGAAATAGCTTATTCCCTGAATAGGGAATAGGACTTTTTATCCCGGAAAAATAATTGATTTCTGTAGAATAGCGGCATGAAACCGCGGGGCGCAGCTAGTAAATAACAATTTTAATAATCAAACACAAGGTTAGAAAAAAAGCCACATGAATTTTCCAGCATGGCGCCAAAAAACATTTTGAAATATTTTGTCAGATAATATTAAATTCCATAACCGAAAACGAGACCACAGACAAAAAATAAAGATTGATATCTTTAAGGCCTGTGCCTTTTTTTTGTTTTAACCACGTTCAGCTGGTGTAGTGTATCACGGCGCCTTCTCTGTAGGGGGTCTAAATGACCCCATACTTTTTTTGCTATTTTTTGGTCCATGGCCTTTCAGGGTTAATTTTATGGGTATGTTGCACACGTTACCCCATTTCAATCTATCATGTAGGCCATTGAGCAACACGGTAGAATTTTGGAAGGAACGTGAAGAAATCATGTCGCGTCATTTTATTATTTTCCATTATTTGTGTTATTTCGAGTGTTAATGTGTAAAAACTGTGAATTTTTACCCGTTAAGTGTTCGTGAACGTGCACGAGTGTTGGTGGATGGTATAATGTCGTGAAACGTGAATTTTCGTGTTGTTTCCAAAACTCCATAGAAGGCTCTAGTAAAGTTTTCACCACTTTACTGGGGCATGACTTGGACTTGACCGTGACTTGCTTTGCTCGACTTTGACTGTGACTATGAATTGTTTGATATTATTTAACAAAACTTGAAAATATATAAGTATGCTTGACACTGGCAAATGCATAAGACGTGCGACGCCAAAATCCTCTTAGGAAGAAAGAGAAAAAAAAAACACGGTACCGGCCCGAACGGCCCAGACAATGATATAGGCTGAGTAATATTTAAAAAAAAACGGAGAAGTGCGAATACCACAAATTTTAGCTCTGAAGTAAACTTATTTTGGCGAACATTTTATAGACATAATGGTGTCAATTCTGTGTTGCCATTTTGTTAACTAAACTAAATTTGACAGCTCTAAAATTATTGCAATCCTTTTCACACATATTGCCAAGAAAAGAGACGGCGATTGTTTAAGTCCTGTCGTATTTGTTTAGTTTAGTGAGTGGTACGACAGAATCGACACCACTAGCTGCGCCCCGTGGTTTCACCCGCTATTCTACAGAAACAGAATATTTGTCCGATATAAAAAGCCTATGTGTTAATCCAGGATGTAAGCTACCTCTATACCAAATATCATTCAAATCCGTTCAGCCGTTACAGAGTAGAACGGGAACAAGCACATTTACATACTTACACACAAACTTTCGCATTTATAATATTAGTGTGATTTGGCGTCCCTTCTAAACTTTTTGAAAGACTTATTTGGCGTCCACTCAAATTTTTTTTTTGTTGTAAATTTTGTAGTTTTTTGGCGACAAGAAATTCAATAGGTAATAAAAATTACTTTCCTTTCACGCTTCGTGTTGCCACTTTAATCCATTAAAGTGGTGATTAATATGCGAATGCCGCGGGGGCCGGGGTGCACTCCAGTTTTAAACGATTGACCCTCGATTTTGCATCCCTTGTTCAATTTTATAGGGGTTAGTAGGGTAACCATACTGTTAGGCAAAGATTTATAGCTTAACATTTTTTAATGTTTGACAGGCTAGGCATTTGCCCACAGCTCGCTTGGTGAGGGTGTGGTCGATGATAAATATCTACACCTAGCCTGGAATAGGAACTGGCTCTAAAACCAGGCTGTCGGAATAGTCCTTTTTTTTTTTTTATATTAATAACTCCACGGACTGCGTCTGCCCTTTGTCCGTTAGTTGCTCGGTGACAGATGTTCAACACTCACCAGTAGTACTAGAAACTATCACCACCATGATAATATGGTTTCCTCGCGATGTCTACCTTTACAGGTAGCTGAAAATCATTGTTGGGATTTGAACCCACGTCCTGCGTCGTGCGATCTAAGCGCCCGAATCACTGAGCCTAACACACTATCCTAACTAATTGACCGACCGAAGCGAAGGTCTCAGAGTATACTGGGACAAATCGGCATTTGTATGTATCTTTGTATATTTGTGTGTATATTTGTCCGATGATAACTTGCGAACCGTTGATCCGATCTTCATGAAATTTTGTAGGCAAGTAGTTCATTTCAATACAATTTTTAAGTTCGAATATGAGCTGAATCGGTCCATGGTTTGTGAAGATATAGGGGTCGCGAGATCTCAGTTCGGCGCGAACTACTAGTATTATAAATGCGAAAGTAACTCTCTCTGTGTATATCTGTCTGTCTCGGTGTTTGTCGCGTTGTCACGGTTAAACGGAAATTTGCATAGATATAGCATAGATACATACATAGCATAGCATAGATTTGCTTTTTGTTAGTCGACGCGAACAAAGTTGCGGGTAACAGCTAGTAGCAGCTAGTAGTTTGTTGTTCTTTATGTGATTTGGGTATTGTGGTGTTAACAATATAAGGGTTTATATCTATAGCTAATAGCGTGGAGCCAAAATTAAGCGAAAAAAAAAGTTAAAATAGAGTATACCGTCCATGTAAAAAGCACCACATGATTCCCATCCCTAAGCATTCGCATTGAAGCACCGCATTATGAGATTCATTGTTTCTGCAAAAAGTGACGTCAGTGTGAGGCGCGGCGCGGGGCGCGGGGAGTGCGACCGAGCGCTCTCATTGGCTGTCTCAAGGTTACGTCTACTCGCGCCAACAATCAACCAATCAGAGTCATTTCTTATTAGTGTATTTAGACTGATGCGTGGTGCGCTTCGAGCGTCCTGACTGCAGAATCTAGGGTGTGATCTGTGTTTCGGTCGCAACGCTCAGCCGGTCAATTAGTTAAGCATCATCATCATCATCTCAGCCACAGGACGTCCACTGCTGGACATAGGTCCCCCCTTAGATTTCCACGAAGAGCAGATGGAAGCGGCTCGCATCCAGCGTGTTCCTGCGGTCTTTATCAGGTCAGGTAATTAGTTAAGATTTAACCATAACAGTAACTTTAGCTGTGATTATGGTGCAACTCAGCCTAAGATATACGTCGTGAATCATCAAGATATGTCCTAAATTAAGAATCATGGTCACTGTATCCGACACGTGCACCGTTCACGCCGTGCATCCGCGCCGAGGGAGTGACCACTCGAGCGCTGGATTCCGACGCATCCGTCTCGCGAGATGCATCGCCCATCTATCTTCAGTTCACGGCTGTCTGACCGAGGTTAATGCAATCTCAAATAAAACCATTGAACTATTATGTAAGAAAGAAAGAAAAACATGTATTTTACGCACAAAACATTACAACACCGGTACATAGTACATAACAGCTATTTTACAAGCTTCTATTTAACACTAGTTGTTACCAGCGACTTCGTTCGCGTGGACATAAAAAAAAGTATCCTGTCTGTCTTTGTGATATACAGACAATAGACAAATTTTTATTTATGGAAAAAATAAATAAATTGTAAACAAAAACCAAAAACAAAAAGGTAGATAAAAAAATAATTGACCGACCGAAGCGAAGGTCTCAGAGTTTACTGGGACAAATCGGCTTTTGTATGTATGTTTGTATGTTTGTGTGTATATTTGTCCGATGACAGTTTGCGAACCGTTGATCCGATCTTCATGAAATTTTGTAGTCAAGTAGTTCATTTCAATACAATTTTTAAGTTCGAATATGAGCTGAATCGGCTCAGGGGTTGTGAAGATATAGGGACCGGGAAGTCTCAGTTCGCCGCGAACTACTAGTTTATTAAAAAATTTAACGTATTATTGGACTGATTTTCTCTGTGTTCGTTATTTAATACCACCATAAAACAGCCAAAAGAAACTGATCAATCTACAGTTCCTTCCTTCGCTTTGAAGCACCCATCCATCTTATTAGTTCACGGTTCTCTGAACTGCTTAAGGGCTTTGGGTCGTCGCTTTAAAACACGTACCGGGGACGTCCCGAGGGCTGGATGCTGGATTTAATTCGACTCGCGGAAAACTTAGCAGTCGTACTAAAATGTCTGTTACAGCACTGCATCTGCTTTAAGGCGAGGCCTGATCATGATTTGAAATGAGTATTGTCCCGCTCAAAGTTCTAAAGTTTAAGGTGCAACGTTTCACTCATCGCGCGAAATTCAATTTTTCTTGCGTTTTTTGTCAATTACAGCTTAATTACACATCTTGGATTTATTGAAATCAATTTTGCGCCAATAAATAAGTTGTTTTAAGAAATTACGGGTACAATGATCACCTAAATAACATTGTTTTAGCTACAAATCTCAATAAGCTGATCTTCATCTCGGTTTTTGGTTAGGTAAGAAATGTACTTATACTAGCTTTCAACTTGAATTTTTGGTTGGTGTAATTTCTTGAAACAATCTATTTATTGTCGCAAAATTAGTTTTCACGAACCTACGAAGAGTAATTAAGCTGTAATTGACAAAAAATGCAAGAAAATTTGAATTTCGCGGCCGAGTGAAACGTGCACCTTAAAGTTGAAAATCGCATATCAAATTGTAGTTTTTCTTTGCTTTTTTGCCGATTATCGGAAATATATAAATCAAATAAAAAAACTACCTGGTTCGCCGTATATACCACTAGCCTGGGTATTTAATTTGCAAAAGAAAATTTGTAGTTACCGCTGAAAATTCAAAGCATTTGATTTCAGAAGGGTTATTCAGGGGGTTATTTTGCGATTTTTTATTTTGTAACTAAGACAGATTTTCGAAATTTTATACGGTTAAACGTAATTTTAGTTTTATTTTCTATCTGCAGTATTATTTGCACCTGATTAAGTAATCTCGTCACTTCGAACAAAGCGCTGAAAAATGCTACTTTTTGTTGTTTTGCGATTGGACCTCGCCTTAAAAAGTTGAGAAGAATAACGTGTAGGCACGTCCATTCATACAATTGGACCGAAATCCTAATTTGGAAGATTACATCTCACCGGTTCCGCCCAAATGTTTTACAACTCGTAAAATATCCCAATCATAAATATTACACCCATCGCACGAAACAAAACGATTCGCAGGACTGCAGGGCGACAACCCCTATGGGGTCATTCCGGGCCACAGTTACTCGCAATAGATACCGCCTTCCAATATCGATGATAACTCAGTGGTAGGGCGTTCGGATCAAATCCCAACGATGACTTGAAGAGTTGAAGAAATACTAGTAGTTCGCGGCGAACTGAGACTTCGCGGTCCCTATATCTTCACAACCCCTAAACCGATTCAGCTCATATTCGAACTTAAAAATTGTATTGAAATGAACTACTTGCCTACAAAATTTCATGAAGATCGGATCAACGGTTCGCAAGTTATCATCGGACAAATATACACACATACATACAAATGCCGATTTGTCCAAGAAAACTCTGAGACCTTCGCTTCGCTTGGTTAATAAAGAAAAGAAGAAGAAAAAAAAAATATATAATCGAAAAAAAAAATATATATACAGATATCCTTAATCACTATGTTCCTTTATCCCCAGGTCAAAGATCATCAATATCTTTGACCAGCAAACAAAGATTTAATTGGTAGAAACCAAGGTGTGTACCCTGTACAGAGTCTCTGTTCATTTCAGAGGACGAAACAGACAACAAACATAAAAAAAAAAAAAAAAACGATGAGTTTCAGTTTACGGTGAAGGAAAACATCGTGAGGAACCATGATACGGTGATACTTCAGTGCTCGGCTGGCGACGCTACCACACGAGAGCCGAACATTCAATGATAACCCACATGTGGGGGACAGGCGATTTTTTTTTATCCCCACTTTACATGTTAATTTAGTTGACATTGCATGTATTTAATATTCTGGACTAATTTCTTATATATTTAAAATGTTGACATAACTACATATTGTATTAGGTGCTATCCTGTAAAAATAGTTGTAATGAAATAAAGAAATAAATAAATGTTACCACCCCATTAATTGACCGAGCGAAGCGAAGGTCTCAGAGTTTACTGGAACAAATCGGCTTTTGTATGTATGTATGTGTGTATATTTGTCCGATGATAACTTGCGAACCGTTGATCCGATCTTCATGAAATTTTGTAGGCAAGTAGTTCATTTAAATAAAAATTTTAAGTTCGAATATAAGCTGATTTGGCTCAGGGGTTGTGAAGATATAGCGATCGCGAGGTCTCAGTTCGCCGCGAACTACTAGTATAAAATGATGTTACCACCCCATTAATATAAAATTATGTTTTTTTATTCTTTCAAAATTGTCACCTTAGAAAGACCTGTGACCCAACATGAATGGGTAAAGCGATTTTTTTTTTACCTTCTCTTTACCTGTATGGGAGCTACACTTGTTTTACAAAAAAAAGTTTTTTTTTTTTTTTTAACTTTTGGTTAGTAGCTTAGACTATTATTGTGCAAAATTTCATGCATGTAAGCTTAAGTTTGGAAGTTATAAGACTGTAAAGGATTCAGACAGACAGACAGACGGACATGACGAACTTATAAGGGTTCCTTGTACTACGGAACCCTAAAAGGGGTATTTAAAGGCAAGGCTTACTCGCGCTTAGCAATGAACCAATAAGAGTTAACTTTTTTAGGTGTATTTTTCGATGAGTGGTGCGTTCCCGTCCTGAGTGCGTAATCTATAGGAAGTATCAGTGTTCAGCCCGACAAAGTTGGGGTCATCCGGTCCCCACAATAAAGATCAAATGCAAATCGGGAGAAAGGGTTGGATGGGTAGCTGTGACGTTTGATCTAAAACTAGAGACGGGAATATCCGGTCGGTGGCAGTTTGTCGGTTCCTCCTTGTGTAAAATCCGCGATAATAAATTATTTTAGTGTTAAATTGTCAATTCATATTTGACCGAGCGAAGCGAAGGTCTCAGAGTATACTGGGACAAATCAGCATTTGTATGTATGTTTGTGTGTATATTTGTCCGATGATAACATGCGAACCGTTGACCCGATCTTGTAGGCTTGTAGGTAAATTTTGTAGGCAAGTAGTTCATTTCAATACAATTTTCAAGTTCGAATATGAGCTGAATCGGTCCAGGGGTTGTGAAGTTATAGGGGTCGCGAGGTCTCAGTTCGGCGAGAACTACTAGTTTATTATTTTAGTGTTAAATTGTCAATTCAGATTTTAGTATAAGTTATGGAAAAGTTTAAGCAAAGCCGCGTCCAACAGCTATCTTTAAAAGACGGACATTGACCAACAGGCAAGCAGTTTTCCCTTGGGAAGTAACGAGGCGTCACCACTTGAGAGCTGCTAACAAGATTAGCAAATACACCCACTTAGCGCCCAAGAAACGCTAAACAAAGACCTCCGTGAGAGGAACTCATTTCGACGACACTAGGGCTGGCAACTCGGCCGACAAATTCCAAAATTTGAAAAACAAAATACAAGACTGCGCCATGTATCCTATGTCATTCCGGACGTGAAGAGGTTACACGTCACCTCAATAATCAATGACACCTCCCTCGTCAAAATTGGTCAAGCCGTTTACGCTACAAGAGGAACTATACAAGACGCGACTTACTAACAAAATAAGTAGCCAATTCTATGCAAAAATTCAGGTTGATCCGTTCAGCCGTTTAGCCATGATTTTACAATTATTTTTATCAACTAAAACTGAATATAAAAACTAGTAGTTCGCGCCGAACTGAGACCTCGCGACCCCTATAACTTCACAACCCCTGGACCGATTCAGCTCATATTCAAACTTAAAAATTGTATTAAAATGAACTACTTGCCTACAAAATTTCGTGGAGATCGGGTCAACGGTTCGCAAGTTATCATCGGACAAATATACACACAAACATACAAACAACCATACGAACATACATACAAATGCCGATTTGTCCCAGTAAACTCTGAGACCTTCGCTTGGCTCGGTTAACTAAAGACTTTACAAAAGGAATATACCAACGAATATGCTAATAAAGAGCTAAGTGCTATTATAGATTTGCGTATATACTCCGAGCAGTCCCGCTCCCGCAAGCAGCACCCGTTCACGAGTTGACGCATGTGCCAGCCATCGCTCTCCTCAACCATATTGAAGGGAAGAGGGCGACCCGCCACACGACGCCGCCGCAAGAAGAAGCTTTTTAGTGAGCGTGATTGCTCTGGGATATACACGCAAAACTGAAAACAAAAATTAAATAACAATGCATAATGCATTCGACTTGAAAACCTCCTCCTTTTTTGATCGAGCGAAGCGAAGGTCTCAGAGCTTACTGTATGTATGTTTCTATGTTTGTGTGTATTTTTGTCCGATGATATCTTGCGAACTGTAGATCCGATCTTCATGAAATTTTGTAGACAAGTAGTTCATTTCAATACAATATTTAAGTTCGAATATGAGCTGAATCGGTCCAGGGGTTGTTAAGATATAGGGGTCGCGAGGTCTCAGTTCGCCGCGAACTACTAGTTTGGAATTCGGTTAAAAAGAACCCTCCATTTTCACTGTCGTTTGACAAACGAGCGCTTAAATAAGATCCTGGCTTCAACTTTATTTGTTTAATTTTTCTATTCGTTTATTTTTACACAAATACTTTAAAAATCTTTGACGCTCTCCGTAACAGAAATAACTGAGTGATTGACAGACGGAAGCTCTTCGAAGATGAGTTGTTTGTATTGGCAGGAACTAATGGGAGTAGAAGTGATTTGAATCTGAATAACTATAACTACGTATAGTAGTTCGCGGCGAACTGAGACCTCGCGACCCCTATATCTTCACAACTCCTGGACCGATTCAGCTCATATTCGAACTTAAATTTTTATTGAAATGAACTACTTGCCTACAAAATTTCATG
Organism: Apocheima hispidaria; assembly: GCA_947579745.1. Taxonomy (NCBI): domain Eukaryota; kingdom Metazoa; phylum Arthropoda; class Insecta; order Lepidoptera; family Geometridae; genus Apocheima; species Apocheima hispidaria. Next base: position 3,785,836 of record OX388172.1, on the reverse strand, counting down.
AAGATCGGATCAACGGTTCGCAAGTTATCATCGGACAAATATACATACAAACATACATACAAAAGCCGATTTGTTCCAGTAAACTCTAAGACCTTCGCTTCGCTCGGTGAACAAATCCTGCAGTAATTAAAAAATCAATTTCCATGGAAGTCATGACTACAAAATCATTGCAAATTTTAATTTAGTACGGACCACTTTCGAAGGTGTCTGTTATGCCCACGTACCTGTGTGTTTATGTTCGCCTGCAGACGATATTAAGCCATAAACATTGTGAGGACGCCACTTTGGAACTGTTAAGGGGTAGACTCAACAGTTCCCGTCCCTGAAAGCAATATTATGTTACGGTGTACGTATTTTGACTATCATAATGTTTTAATTTACGAGCGCGTACACTTTTAAACAGACCCCAAAAAAAGGAGGTTGGAGGTTCTCAAATCAACAATTTTTTATGTTTGTTACCTCCGAACTCGTTTATAAACCAATTTGGAAAATTATTTTTGACCGAGCGAAGCGAAGGTCTCAGTGTTTACTGGGACAAATTGCCTTTTGTATGTATGTTTGTATGTTTGTGTGTATATTTGTCCGATGATAACTTGCGAACTCAAAACAATATTTATGTTCGAATATGAGCTGAATCGGTCCAGGGGTTGTGTAGATATAGGGGTCGCGAGGTCTCAGTTCGCCGCGAACTACTAGTTTTTTTTGAAAGAAGATACTTCTAGATTAAACCCATTTTTTTCAAAATTCTATTCTGATAATAGGATCCGTGAGAAATTGAGGGAATTCTTCAGATATCATAGCGATTTTCGTATTTTCATAAACAAATCAAGCATTTTCATTCAGAAAGTATCATTTGGTGAAGTGGAACTGATGAAGAAGACCACAGATGGCCGCCGGAACTGCACAATGATACGTATGTCACGGGCGGGGACAAGCACATCTTCATTATGATAGTTAAGATGACGAAACAAATTTAAATATATGAATGAATGGTTCTGATGAAGTCTTTTTTTTTCTTTGTGTAAAATAAATAATTGTCTATTGTATTCAATACATATTATTTCCAATTTAACACTCTCCGTTTTATTTAAAGTATCTTACTCTCCTTAACACGTCGTGTTTATCCGTCGTCGCCCACGCATCTCGTAAACGGTGCGCCTGCGCAGTCAACAATGCACCGCGCTTGGGAGAGCTTACTGCGTACCGGATAAAATTAAATTGATAAGTTTGTGAGTATCCTAATTCTAACTAATATTATAATTCAGAGGAATATAGCCGCAGTCGTATCAGGACCAATAAAGCTGCGACGTTGAAAATGAATACGTCCGTCTCGAGGAATGCGATTCAGAGCTCCCTACATTACAACTGTCAGTCCATACAAAACGTCAAAAAATGCACAAACATGGATCAACGCCATCTAGCATTTATCAAGAAATTATAAAGAAATACAGAATATTTTGTATTATTTATGACAAAAATACATATTTAAAAAAACACAGTATAAAGAATTTACCCCATTTTTGTCACAAACCCGATCCCAACGCAGCACAATTCTGATAAAGAGTAATCCAACGAAAAATCACGCATCAAAGTCGGTCAAGCCGTAGGTAGTAAAGGAACACACAAACATACTTACATACGGGTGTATGTAAGTATGTTTGTGTAACCTCCATGGGCAGGGAAAAAAAAAATGGGAAAAAAAAAACGAAACGCACCGGTGCGTGCAATGCGGAGTACTCCTAGCATTGCATCAATACTCGTCCTTAACGCAACGTTCGCATCATCTTTGGGTTCGTTTGGGTGGATAGTCCGACCATCTCCAACTAACACCGATCTCGGTGGCTTTTGGTCAAAGGCATGATAACGGCGGAAGAAAGGTTCTTGAGTGGCGACTACGAACCGGAAGACGCAGCGTAGGCAGGCCTCCCACGAGGTGAACTGACGACATTGTGAAAGTCGCGGGCAACCGGTGGATGCAAGGGGTGCGTTGTCGGTCAGTGTGGCGCTCTAAGGGGGAGGCCTATGTTCAGCAGTGGACATCTTCTGGCTGATGATGATAATGATGATGATGATAACTTCGAGTATTCCATTGTTAATCTAATACCCACAATCACACTGAAAAATCATTCGTAATGTTCCCTCGTCATTAATCAATCAACACCCAGCGCAAGCGCACGTGCCAGCGGTGCGATGACAGAAATATGATTAGCTATTTATAAAGCAAACAAACTCGAATGAGGGTGTGTTGTCACAGGTTTTAAGTTGGGGAAGTCATTAGTGGTTAGCGGATGTGTGAAGAAATTAGTTTTAAATGGCTTTCGGTTAAATCAAAGGCCAGAGAGTTAAGTGTAACACGAATTATTATGAAAATAAATGAAATAGCCCGCTGCGAAATATAGCCTTTATCACTCTGGGCATAAAGAGGAATTCAACGACACCTCACTCGTCAAAATTGGTCAAGCCGTTTAGGCTACAAAAGGTAATATTATGAACACACTGACATACATACTTACACAGTCACATTCAAATATACAACCCAAAAAAGTTACCCTCCTTCTTGGGCAGTCGGGCAAAAACTCCGCCTGCTTTGCAGATGGCAAAAGGAAATATTGAATTCTAGCAGACCTAGCTATTTTATTTCGTTTTTACCATGCCTTTTCTTAAACAGAACAACTTTTATCCCTAAATACCTAGTATTAAAGAAAAGCTTCTGACACTATCACTTAACAAAAAAACCTCTTTTTTTCTAAACCCCGGCCATTAAATGGGCATAACCATAAGCGTTTCATTTACAATTTATTACTAAGCTTTTATCGAATAGGCACATAAATATTCTGTACGTTTTTATGATTTAGTATCCGGGGTGCCGCAAGGTCGCTATCTAGGACCGGTATGTTTCTAATATACGCTTAAAAACATAGATCACGCATTTTCGTGCAATAGAGTGGCTGGATGAGCAAGTAGTCCCTTTGACGGTTATCGCTATACCTACCTATGGCAAATCGCAGAGGCACAGCAGATTATAAACATCAAATTCCTGCGCGGCATTGCATTAATCACTTTATACATAATTATATTTGATAATAGAATTATTGGGTTTGGGAAACATTACCATTTAGTCCTTTCATCCGTTGTGATATTTATAATGTTCACATACACTTTACCCGACTGCCCAAGACTGAGGGTATGTAATGTTTTTGAGTATGTATTATGTTTGTGCGTTCCTATATTACCTCCTGTAGCCTAAATGGCTTGACCGATTTTGACAAGTGAGGTGTCGTTGGATGCCCCTTTACGTCCAGATTGTCATAAGCAACATTTTGCAGTCGGGTATTTGTTTTTCTTTTTATAATAACTTTACATATTTATGTCAGAAGTGTAAGAAAAACTACTTGTAATGATAAATCTAATACTGTTACCACACCTGTAATTCACAGACCGCAGACCATCGAGAGAAAATAAGAGGTAAATATACTGTAATGTCTTTCTCGCTCGTTTGTTAGGAGGCGTCATATATATATTTTTTTTTGATGACTATGCTGCTGTGTTGCTTAAAGTCCGGTTATACCTGTAGAGGCCAGCTATAACTGGACTTTAAGGCGTCACTCCGCTCGTACAATGTATATATGCAGGTGTGTTAGTCTCTCCCTTTCTCTCTCTATCTGTCTATCTCTCTCTTGTCGACTATGCATCCCGCATAGTAGTGCAGCCTTCCTAACATTTCTGATCTACTTCGCTTCGAGGAAAATGTTATTTACATTTTCTATTAGTAAAAATTACTAGTAGTTCGCGCCGAACTGAGACCTCGCGAACCCTATAACTTCACAATCCCTTGACCGATTCAGCTCATATTCTAACTTAAAAATTGTATTGAAATAAACTACTTGCCAGCAATATTTCATGAAGATCGGATCAACGGTACTCAAGTTATCGTCGGACAAATGTACACACAAACATACATACAACTGCCGGTTTGCTCCCGTAAACTGAGACCTTCGCTTCGCTCGGTCAAAAATAGAGATTATTGTTCCTCAGAATTCGAAACTCGCGCCTCCTACAGAATTTTACTGACTAGCGTTATCTATTTCCTACAAATACCCACATCTATGGTTTATAATTACACGTTAAGGATTCCAGCTGATTTGTTGCTTGTTCGGTTATCTGTGCCTGATCTTAATTGGATGCCTCGATGACGTATTAATTTATTATGAGAGATTTTGTATTTCAATAGTTTACTGGCCATAGTTTGGTAGTTATTCATAACGATCAGTACAATTGTATTCTAGAATATTTGTTTGTCGAAACGAAAGGCCGCTTAAAACAAGGTTTGAATCTTGAGACGCGAGTTACGTATATGATAACTTACCACATCATCATCAACCAAAAGACGTCCACTTCTGATGAAATTCCAGCTCTGAGTGGAGGGAGGGGGGGGGGGTGTTGTTGTTGTGCCTTAATCGCTAAGCTTGGCAGGCAGCGTGGGAATCGCAGAACTCTCACTGTTTACATAAAGACGCTGCTGCTCGCTTATCCCAGATCAATTAATGTTATAGTGCGTAGATAGGCTTACTCCACAAATCCCCTTAGACAATCCCCTATGGATTGAAGAGATGGCTGAACCTGATTTCATGCGAAATTGATGAAACAACATTTTGATAAACGATTTAACAAAAACCTAATAACCTACAATTTTTTTCCCTAAACATCATATTATTAAATTTTTTATTCAAAAAATTTCTTGATTGATATTTTTTATCAAATTTCATCATGAATACGTAACTAACGAACCGGTCGCAGCACAAAAAATAAACGCTATTTAATTGCACATCTAAAAATTCCACTTGTGCGCACCAAAATATGCATTTCAAAAAGGAAACGTTTGTGGTACACTGGTAGAAGCATTATAGGTTCAAATAAAAAATAAGATATTATAATAATATAATAAGATAAATAAGAAAAACAACTATCTAGATGGTTGATCAGTTGAGGCAGGACTAATAAGCTACGTGAAATGTTAAGCTTTGAGCCCTCCCGGGCGGGCCATTGTTGCATCAAACCTAACAAATGCGAATCTGACAGAGCGATCTCTCTCGCACGCGTTATGCGGCTGCTGTACAGAAGTTGCGCTTTGCTGAGATTACTAAAATAACTTCTATTACGAGGTAGCGCTCTCGCTCTATTTATTAAATTCCTCTACTTGTGCTCTTTTTTATTCGGTGGCTAAGGTGAGCTTGCGTCTTAAATAACCTTACCTTATGACTTAACTTGTCTGATTTAGATGGCCAACATATTATAGTTATTGTTTTAACTAAAAAGAAAAAAAGAAGCAAAAGCTAAGCAAAATTTTTATAAATTAGACTGAGAAACAAGCAGGTTGGGTGACTGATAGTGCGTGATCACCACTGAATGTACAACTGCAGCACCAGAAGAGTTACTGGTGGAAGGTAACGCTACAGCACCACTTCACTGCAGGTTAAGGATTCTGTTTTTTTTTGATGGGACCCAATTTATACTTCTGCAGCAAGCCCTTCATCTGAAGAATATTCCAAATCTCCATAGCAGAAAGTATCTAAAGATGATACTGAGTAGACATTTCGATGCGCGTTAAGTAATTTTGATGTGCGATTCAATTCTTCACAAAAAATGTAGAGCAATCCCAATTGACAGTTATCAGCACTGACAGGCGTAAAGTCAATATTTGATTAGTGATGGGACATGCGTCGGTAAATATATCGATGGAAAGGTAAACATCGACTCGATAAAATGATGGATGTTGTGGTTAAATTGGTAATTTATTTACAATTTGGAAATAAGGTTGAAAAAAAAACGTATTCAGTTGGTACTCGTTTTTGAAGTTGTTTGTTTCCAATTGAGTGAAGTAAATACTTCTAAATGAGTAAGTTTTTCCATTACTTATAACTTAACTGTTCTTCGCTTAAAGTAAAATAACGCGTGGACATAGAACTGAATGACAGGAATAGGGGGATGTGTGCCCGACCAACTGCGACTTTAATTTTCGGTCATAAATTTTAAATCTCATCATCATCATCATCATCATTAGCCCAATTACTACTCTATGGAGATTTCTTACCCATTTCCATTATGTTTCTCCTTTTTTTTCAACTTTTAAAGTCGAACACAAATATTTGATCAAACCCTACCACACAACCGAAATACTAGTCCCTGCTATAAATGCGACAGTTTGTGACTATTCCCACTCAACTCCGTGACGGCTGATTGGATTGGTATGAAATTAAGTGTGCAGGTAGCTCATACGCTGAATTGACAGATTAAGCTACATCTTATTCCTAGTTATAGCTTGTCTGGGTGTTTGTCGCATTATCACGGCTAAGCGGCTGAACGGATTGACCTGAATTTAGGGTTAGGGACGTAGGCTACTCTTTTTCTCGGGAAAATGTATGTTTTTATCTGTAAGTCCACGCGAACGAAGTCGCGGGTAACAGCTAGTCATAGTATATTCTACACCAGAGTTTTTACTGTAACGCTGAGAAAGCCTCTTATAAAACTTCATCAGCTAAGTAACTGTTAGCTATCACGATATTCAAGTCAATGAAATTCCACAAAATGATGTTTCTTGAAATTTCGTATTCCAAAATCAATCGATTTCATAGAAATGTCACGTCGATGTGATGCGATAAAGATATGAATAAGCTACGGAAAGATAAGGTTTATTTAACCCGACTCGAGTTGAAGGTCACCGGGACCGTTAGCATGAGAAATTTAATGAAAAACTAATGGGAAAATAAATATGGAGGCAGGCTCTTCAGTTGTTGGGAACTAGAAACACGCAAGACGCGGGTTTTAACGTTAATTCGATGACTTACGTTAGAGCCCCATGTACCGTATTTTCGCTCAGCGAAATTCAAATATACACACAAACATACATACAAATTCCGATTTGTCCCAGATGTTGTATGATGTATTTGTTGAGATGTGTTCGGAGTTTCTTTGCACAATAAAATCCGGGACGAGGATATTCTTCGAAGAACCAAAATCACTGAACTGAAAGCTATATTTAGGTCGGATGGTTAGCGTAGCCCCGAAAAACCGACACAGTGATGCCATGACGATAACAAAACAGGAAATCATAGCGAAAAAAGGAGGAGGCTTATGCTCTGCAGTGGGCTTAAGCTGATGATGATGATGGATCTATAGTTATTACATACGTAACTACTTCATAGGTATTTTAAATAAGAGATATACATAAATGAAATAAAACTATAACCAAACGCCATGAATCATCCAGGAAATGTCGTTCCACCAAATGTTCAGAACCCGTTTGTACCTTTACACAATTAACAGTTCCAAGTTGACACAAGTCATAATAAACTCACACTAGCTAAGCATAGATCTGTAGTCTTTAGTCATACCATAGTCTATGAAGCTGGACTGGTCAAAACAAAAGTGAGTCGAATTAGCCGACACATATCGGGACAAATCATCGTATTGACGGACAAGAGTGCTCTATGTGTCAATATTTGGGTAGTAGAGTTGGGATACTAATCTTGTCGATGACATTTATCGACATTATCATTTTAGTCTCTGTGTGATGTTTAGATATCAGCCTACTTTCGAAGCGATAGGCCATATCCACCGCGCTGGCCCAGTGCTGGTTGGCGGATTCACATGCGCCATCGAATTTATTTTCCGGAAATATGCGCACGAACCCCACGAAGTTGAGGCGAGCGTGCTCCCACTAAGCTACCACGGCTTATCCTAACTAATACTAGTAGTTCGCGCAGAACTGAGACTTCGCGAGCCCTATATCTTCACGACCCCTGGACCGATTCAGCTCATATTCGAACTTAAAATGTTGTATTGAAATGAACTACTTGCCTACAAAATTTCATGAAGATCGGATCAACGGTTCGCAAGTTATCATCGGACAAATATACACACAAACATACATACAAATGCCGATTTGTCCTAGTAAACTCTGAGACCTTCGCTTCGCTCGGTCAATTATAAATTTGAAAGTAACTCGCTGTCTCTCTGTCTATGTGTTTGTCGCGTTAGCACGGCTAAGCGGCTGAACGGATCGACCTGATTTTTTGCATATATACATATAGCCTAAGGGTAGGATAGCGGACACAGGCTACTTTATTTTTGTAGGTCCATGCCAACGAAGTCGCGGGTAACAGATAGTATTATTTAAATATTTTAGTATCATATTTACTCGTTCTTTTTTAAGTACAATAATTAATTCCAGATTAAATAAAAAGTTGTGTTTAATTTAAATGTTTTTAGTATAAGTATATTTTTTTATTTTTTAATAGTTTTTGTGGTGTGGCCGAAGATGAACCTCGTCGATGTATTTTTTATGTTAACATACAAAGCAGAATGCAATAGTTTTAAAATTATTATTTGAGTAACATTTTATAGATCTGTATCACATTCTAAAACTATGTTTGACTCGCTGCGTTACATTAAATAAATCTCAATATTTATCTAATTATATTATATTTATTCTAAATTTCATCTTAATTTAATTTTGACATAATGTAATATTTGTTTTGTTTAAATAAATTTGACATAATGTAATGTGTTAATAAAATTTTATTTTTTATTTTGGAATTTTGAATGTTTTATGTAATTAATGTTTTAATTTTCTTGTATGGGTAAAATTTAACCTGAAATAAATGATTTTGAATTTGAATTATCATCATATCCCACCATTAGAGTGGATATAAAACTGATAAACATCGATAGTTTTCTTTGTCTTTTACCCCATCCCTAGCCATGAGAAGAGCCAATAACCACGTACGTGACAGTCGCATTAGCGCCGCGTGACATCTCTGCGCTCTTTCTTTCTTTTTGTTATATTCAAGTTAACTTTAAGTTATTCAAGCAACTGCTTAGTTACAACATGTTTTGTAACACAAGTTTAGTTTAAATTGAAAAGATAACAATTACCACTATTTTATTTAGTTGACAGTCTTACAAGTTTGTTGACCGAGCGAAACGAGGGTCTCAGAGTTTACTGGGACAAATCGGCTTTTGTATGTGTATTGGTATGTTTGTATGTTTGTGTGAATATTTGTCCGATGAAAACTTGCGAACCGTTGATCCGAACTTCATGAAATTTTGTAGGCAAGTAGTTCATTTCAATACAATTTTTAAGTTCGAATATGAGCTGAATCGGTCCAGGGGTTGTGAAGACATAGGGGTCGCGAGGTCTCAGGTCGGCGCGAACTACTAGTTTATTTACAAAAACCTAATTTACAGGCCCCTTGGTGGAGGGGAGAGTGGCCAGAATGCTGGCAGCATTGCCGCGCTGGATGGCAATGCTAAGTTTTTGCCCAAAATAGTCCCCAGCATTTAGTCATATAAAAATATTTTATTTTGTTTTTACGAAGCAGATCGAAATAATAAATTTCTCCGAGATATTTCCTTCTCCTTAGCCAAAAAATAACGTGACAATAGCTTTAAAATTGTGGCAACGGTGTTCTAAACATAACTGACTGTTACTTTAACAATATTTTTTTTAATTTAATTTAAAAAAGTTGATAATGAGTGATATTAAATTCACTATTCAAACATCTGCCCGGCCGGGAATCTAACCCAAGATCTCCTGCTCATAAAACAGACGCGCTACCAGCTTCGTCATGAGTTTCACGCTTTACTTGAGCAAAAGCGACCAAGTTTTGAATGTACTAAGTAACTAGCTGTTACTCGCGACTTCGTTCGCGTGGACCTACAAAAATAAAGTAGCATATGTTCGTCTTCTAGCCTTAAGCTATATCTATGGAAAAGTTCAGCTCGATCCGTTCAGCCTTTTTTTTTTATGTTTGTTGTCTGTTTCGTCCTCTGAAATGAACAGAGACTCTGTACAGGGTACACACCTTGGTTTCTACCAATTAAATCTTTGTTTGCTGGTCAAAGATATTGATGACCTTTGACTTGGGGATAAAGGAACATAGTGAGTTCCTTTTCTTTATATTTCTTTTTCTTCTTTTCTTTATTTATATATTATTACAAAAAATGAATTATTTTATTATATTAGAATTTTTCCATTCAGCCTTTTAGCCGCGATAACGCGACAAACACCCAGACAGAGATAAAGACAGACTGAGAGATAGACAGAGTTACATTCGCATTGATAATATTAATTAGGATTAGGATAGAAACATCACAAAAAGTTAATTACAAATACACAAGCCAGATGAACTAGCCTACAAACCAGTCAATATCTTGAGCAAACATAATTATAGTTTTTGGTCCCATTGACCGCTGTTAAATACGTAAAAACCAGATTAACATGTTTATAACCAATTTAATAAATAACTTTTTACCAGCAGGACAAAAATATAACAAGTTATTAAAAGTTCCTAAACGGATTTTCTCAAGACCGCGATTTTTTTCAAATTTATGAATTGTCCCCTACTGCGTTAAAGGAGAGTTCCACAACATCAAAATTGAGAAAGTAATTGAATAAATTAACAATTAAGCTATTTCCTTCAAATTAAGTGGCGGAAGGAGGAAAGAAAGATATTTATTAAGGAAAAAAGTTTCCACCAAAATTGCGCGGCACGCCCGCCATCTTTGATGCGGCCATATTTTATTATAAAAGTCAGAGGTAATGTCTTTATTCGGGGGTGCAGCGGAATGTTGCTAGCACAAAAAATATAATTAGTTATTAGGAGTAATGGCCTACATCCTCGCACGCGATCTTTTCATAGCTAGAGACGGAAATAAGTTATATTACTGGGTTATTTTAGGTTCAGTTTGCATAGTATTATAAAAAAACAACCATTTCACACGAATATTAAAAAAAAAATACATTATTAACCGAGCAAAGCGGATGTGAGCTGCGAAAATATGAGCTGAACCGGTCCAGGGGTTGTGACGATAAAGGGGTCGCGAGGTCTCAGTTCGGCGCGAACTACTAGAACATTATCAATTTCATTTTACAGAAGTATTGATTCCAGAGAATAATTCTTCGCTAAGATTTAGCTTTCACACGAAGCTGTAAGTAGTTTGTTTTAAATAGGTTTTTTTGCAGCTTTTACGTCATTATTTTTTTTTATTATTTTTTGGCCTTTAAGCTTCTACAGTCTGTATTCAAACATGTTACGCCACTTTAGAAAAAAAACTTACATAAAAAGTAACCTACAGATTTAAAAAGTTAACGCCCGACCTCAAAAACATTAACATAAACAACAGATTCCCATGTTAAACTGTTTGTTTCTTTAAATACAAGGAATTAAATAAGGCTATAAAACTAAAGAGATACTTCGCTCGTTTCGGACGTCGTAAAACTTAATACGTAACTCGATTCGATTATGAAGCAAAGCGATATTTCGAATGAATCGATATGCAACGTCACACATGGCGTAACGTTCAGGGCCCTTATACTCTATTGCCAACTAGCTTGTTACGCGCCATGTTAAGTTCACTCCGTGTTAGTCGCACGAAACGGTATTCTCTAAGTTTCTTAAGGTGCATCGTTTCACTCATCGCGCGAAATTCAAATTTTCTTACGTTTTTTGTCAATTACAGTTAATTACTCGTCGTGGATTTATTGAAACCAATTTTGCGCCATTAAATAAGTTGTTTTAAGAAATTACGGGTAAAATAATTACCTAGATAACATTGGTTTAGCTACAAATCTCAATCAGCTGATTTTCATCTTGGTTTTTGGTTTAGTGGGAAATGTACTTATACTAGCTTTCAACTTGAATTGCTGGTTGGTGTAATTTCTTGAAACACTCTATTTATTATCGCAAAATTAGTTTTCATGAACCTACGATGAGTAATTAAGCTGCAATTGACATAAAACGCAAGAAAAATTGAATTACGCGTCCTGAGCGAAACGTTGCACCTTAAACGCGCGATTCTTCACTTCGCGGCACGATTAGGAGCCACGTTTAAGTTTAAAGCATGTTATGACGTCACGCGTTATTGGCAAGTTATCTCTTGTGCGGTAGAGAACAAGGGCCCAGCTTTTAGATGGCAACGGAGGTCAGGCATAGGACGACAGGTCAAAGTATTAAAAAATCATTGATTAGTCTTGTGGCTCGGAGGATTTCCGACTTCTGAGCTGTAGGTTGTTGGTTCGATTCCCACCCAGGACAAAACATTTAATTTTTGTGTGATGATCATGGATGTTTGTTCTATGTCTGGGTGTTTCTTTGTATCTATGTACTTATGTATGTATTTACAAAAAAAAAGATCCAGTTATCTGGTTCCCATGGTACAAGCTTGCTTAGTTTGGGGCTAGATGGCGCTGTGTGAAAAACGTCCACTAATATTTATTTATTGTCCGAGCGAAGCGATGGTCTCAGAGTTTACTGGGAGAAATCGGCATTTGTTTGTATATTTGTCCGATGATAACTTGCGAACCGTTGATCCGATCTTCATGAAATTTTGTAGGCAAGTAGTTCATTTCAATACAATTTTTAAGTTCGAATATGAGCTAAATCGGTCGAGCGGTTGTGAAGATATAGAAGTCACGAGGTCTCAGTTCGCCGCCAACTGTTCGTTAGCTTCGTTGAACCGGTTTCCACCAGCGCTAAGCTAAGCTATGAAGATAATGGATGCTAAGCTCATCTGTGGTGGAACTGCAGCCTAGAACCTTTCTGGTAGTATCATATTTCCAGTGTATGTAACAAGCTGTGGGCTTGTCCCGTAACTCTGAAAGCGATAGCGAGAGTTGCGCGAGCGGGACCACGCATAGTGCGACTAAGTTGGTACGAGCGAGATAGCATGCTCTCGCAATCAGAATCACGAACGTTTCAAAGTTAGAGGATAAGCCCGCTGGTTTTGTAGTCGAATATTTTGGTTTGCAGCTACATTATTCTTTATTTTTTTGCGGAGATATTATGGAATAACGTTACATACGTGTAAAAATATTTGTCTATTTGTCTATTTTGTCTATAAAAATAGTTATTTATACACCACCTGCTCGAAAAATGCCAATTATGTACCATACAAGCCTCGTCTAAAGTATGTCATTTACGCCCTGCTGTTGAGCCGGCCAATAATGTTGTACTGGATTTCATTATTACCCTCCGCGTAGGTCAATAATATTGTACTGAATTTCGTTATCTCAATAAACGAATTTAATTTTAATTGACCGAGCGAAGCGAAGGTCTCAGAGTTTACTGGGACAAATCGGCATTTGTATGTTTTTGTGTATATTTGTCCGATGATAACTTGCGAACCGTTGATCCGACCTTCATGTAGGCAAGTAGTTCATTTCAATACAATGTTTAAGTTCGAATATGAGCTGAATCGGTCCAGGGGTTGTGAAGATTTAGGGGTCGCGAGGTCTCAGTTCGGCGCGAACTACTAGTTTAATTTAATTTAATTTATTGCCCGCTGCGTTATTCTTCGAGCTCTTCATCTCGTTTCTCCAGATTCCGAATGCAACAAACAAAATCGCCATAAACAAGAATTACGAATGCAAACCTCATTTGTATTCACATTTCTCTACACGCGGTGTGTCTGTCGCCGACAAGTCGATAATGCTATGCAGATTGGATGCAGCGCATCACTATTTGAACAGGTTATCGGCGCCGTGCAGGGTTTCTGTAGGGGCTAGGGATGGATATATCGATTTTTTTTTTATACACAAAAACATAAAATTAGTTTTACATATTCTCAGCAATTTACCAAGCTGTAAATAAATGTATATAATAAAATTATTAATTACCTAGTGCATTACTTTGAAAATAGTTATAATTAATTTAACGGTTCATACGTCATAGCTCCCCACTAGGATTATCTGTGTCGGAACACACACAAAGGCACGGATGAGTAGCACACAGACCCAGATCAGATATTTAAATTCATCATTCAAAAGCCCGGCCTGGAATCGAATCAGAGGCCTCCTGCTCAGGAAGACGCGTATATACTCTCTATAAATCTAAAAGGTCGTAAATTCATCGTACAAATATATTTTTTGAAATAAAACTTGCGAGATTATTTTTTGAAATGATTATAAATTAAAGTAGCACTGTATCTCGACAAATTATTAATTTACTCAATACTGGTGGACATTAATGGTTCAATCCTGTCAAATATAGGAATCTAAAAAAGACAAAACAGAAATACAAATATTTGAATAAAATATTAGTTTAAAGAAGGCTACTAAAAATAGCAATTTGTATTCTTTTGTGTCATACAAAATCACTTAAATTAACGAAATATTTCACTAAATTCAACAAATTAAAGTTATAATTTGAATAATTTTCTCATTACGTCTTCTAAAAAGTTAATGAATTATTAATTATTTATTTTAATTCGTTTGTAAAACGTGTTAATAACATGTCAATAGATTAAACAGCGGGGCGCTAATCGAAGTGCATTATTATCTCTAATAAAATCATGATAGCAATCATCGATATTGTTATTATAGACATTTTAATAATACAACAATTTATATTAAGACATGAATAGATGTCAAGGAATGAAAACCAGAATTGGCTGAACTGACCTTAAACACTAATACAAGATAAATATTCAACAAAGGAAATTTTTAATATTAGTCAAGTTTTGGTTTTCTAAACAGAATAATAATCTTAAACTTTGTAATATCTTGCGTTCGAACTTTCGCTGCGATACGGTAACGGTCACCGTAATATTAACAACGCTACAGCGTGGCGGTTGAATAACTGGCGAAGGTGTGGTACTTCCCCAGGCGTTCTTTACCTACCCAAGAAACTACCAGTTCACAATATGTACCAGTTTCAAACCTTTATCTGATGACTCAGACGACCATACATACATATATCCTAATCCTAACTAATATTATAATTCAGAGGAATATAGCCGCAGTCGTATCAGGACCGATAAAGCTTCGAGGTGTGGAAATGAATACGTTCGTCTCGAGGGAAAAACTTCGCTTGCGCTATTCAGAACTCCCTTCATTACAACTGTTAGTCCATACAAAACGTCAAAAATGCACAAAACGGATCAACGCCATCTATCGAACTAGAGGAAGTAACTTTGTCTCTCTGTCTGGATGTTTGTAGCGTTATCACGGCTAAATGGATCTTGATAAAATTTGATAAGAAGTTACTGTATATCACAAAGAGGGACATAGAATACTTTTTTTTTATGTCCACGCCAAGGAAGTCGCGGGAAACAACTCGTATGTATATCTGAAGTCTCGTGTGAATCCATAATATTATTATCAACACACAACATTACTTACTTCGCTCGATAATGATGTCGATTCTGTTGTACCAATTTCTAAACTAAACTAAATTTGACATCTCTAAAATTGTTGCCATTCTTTTCTCCAATATTGAAATGACAGATTCAGGAAGTGGTACAACAGAATCGACACCACTGTTAACTTTAAGCAACACTATTTAAAAAAAAAAATATATACATATTTAATTTAATCATACCTGTTGTTGCTTTCATCATGCTTTGCATAGTATCGATGAATTTCATCGACAATTAGGACCTCGTTCTTTCCCATCACTAGCGAAGCGTAATTAGGCACTATCTCACAGTGCAGTGTTTGCATCGGCTATCGATATAACGTTTCACGACTCTACTATCGCACGACTTTGGTTACACTACAACCATTTGTTAGAACCACAATGTAGTTAATTTATTTGGTTCTGCAACCATATTTTACCGTGTTACTACCAACTTTACGCTGACAGAATGTACTCTATACGTGTTCAAGCTAGAAGAACAACCCAAAGGTATTTATTACTCGTGTTTTTTCACTATAAATGGATAACAATAATGAATAACCTAGGACCAGATACGACCCGAGTTCGTCCTAAAACTCTGACCAAAACTTCCGGAAGACTGGCAGCAGCATCTGAACGGAATTTTAGACCAGTTCCCCTTTTTCAATTAAGTTGGAATTTCGCATCCCTGTCAAGTTCCGATGACAATACAATATTATGACTGCGAGCTGATCTTATGATGGAGACGGAAGGTGGAAAACGGAACTAACAGTAAATTGATGAATGGATGAATGAAGTGAATGCAATAAAGTTTGATCTTGTTACAGTACCAACAGCGGAATTTATAAAAGCTGTCAGGAAAAGTATTTTTTCCACTAAAAACTTTTTCCATCTGCGTGTATAGCGAAATCTTTTTCTCGAAAATGAATGCGAAATATATTTTCCGCATATTTCCCGCCATCTGTTGCGGTCTAGACAGGAAGCTGTTTTTCTAGACTCTGATTTGATTCCCAGCAATATTCAAGCAGAATCAAATCAGTTTTTGGTACATAAATTGCACTAATATTGTCAAGATCGATCCGTAGGAAAAAAAGTTCTTGAGTGGAGACAACGAACCGGAATTCGCAGTGTAGGCAGACCTCCCGCTGTCTAGGTGGACCGACGATTCGTCCCGAACTGAGATGTCACGACTTTACGATCTTGAGAACCTTTCGACTGTTTGTTTTGAAATTCTTGTTAAGAATTGAGTAGCGAGTGTTTTCGCCAAATATTAGCAAAATCGGCCGATAACCGATAACCGCCGCAGTACCAAATAAAAAACGCTCTAATCAAAAATCGCCGACGAGAAAAAAAATATTTAATAGTAGAACCTGTATACCAAGTTTCGTCAAGATTAGTTGAATACGATCTGTACGCGAGTATCAACATACGGACAGATGAAAGGAAATTTTGCCAGTTGATGCAGAAATTTTCGCTCGTTTAATAAATATTTAGTTTGTATCGTGCTCGTCGTATCGTATCGTACTTATTGACCGAGCGAAGCGAAGGTCTCAGAGTCTACGGAAGCAAATCGGCAGTTGTATGTATGTTTTTATGTTTGTGTGTATATTTGTCCGATGATAACTTGCGAACCGTTGATCCGATCTTCATTAAATTTTGTAGGCAAGTAGTTCATTTCAATACAATTTTTAAGTTCGAATATGAGCTGAATCGGTCCAGGAGTTGTGAAGATATAGAGGTTGCGAGGTCTCAGTTCGGCGCGAACTACTAGTTACACGTATAATCAAGATCGAGAAACCCTTAGAGATTTTTTTTTTAAACCCTTGAATAGAGGATTATGTTTTTTTTTTCTATTTCGGTCTAATCTCATTAGAGATTAACATTCTTTCGCTGGAATGTTCATTTCTTTTGAGAAGGAAAAAGACATTGACGTGGATTCTATTGTACAATTTTTTTTTAAATCTTCAATTATTTTTTTTTTTTTTATGCCATAGGTGGCTAACAAGCAGACGGGCCGCCTGATGGTAAGCGACCACCGACACCTATGGACACCTATGGACACCTGCAAGCACAGGGGCATCACAAAATTATTGACCGAGCGAAGCGAAAGTCTCAGAGTTTACTGGGACAAATCAGCATTTGTTTGTATGTTTGTGTGTATATTTGTCCGATGATAACTTGCGAACCGTTGATCCGATCTTCATGAAATTTTGTAGTTAATGTTTTTGTACTCTTAACAAGGTATTTAAATGCGATCTGTTTCGTCAAATAAATAAAAAAAATCATAAAACACAATTTATATTTTTAGGAAATTCACATTATTTAATGTTTTATTTATTTATTTGCAATAAATGACGTGAGAATGCGCGAGCTAGACTACTGTGACGCGACGCGACTAAAGGCCTTGAGACATTTTATCATAATTATCAGTATTTTCGACTAATCCGACACGTTTATTCAAATTATAGCGTGGGAAAATAAATATTTATTTACGAATCAAAATAAAATGATAATAAATCCTTATCGGAGATGTAATGGATGGAAAGTCAAGGTGGAAACGTGGACGATAAGACGGACAAGCTTTTTATTGATATTTATGACATAACAATAGTAAAATTTATTTTAATTTGATTTATTATTTACATATTTACAACTAGCGCCCCGGCTTTGCAAGGGTATTTAAAAAAAAAGAAATATATATGGTATAGATGTTCTGCAAAGTCGTAGTATATTTTAGGTATTTTTTTTACATCTTGGGTTACATTATTGGAGCTTTAGGAAGGATCCCTAATTTTTTTGAAAATATAATATAGTTTATGTCATCCGGGGATAGTGTAGCCGAAAGAATTTTTCAAAACGGTTCAGTAGTTTCGGAGCCTATTCAATGTAAACAAACAAACAATCAAATCTTTCCTCTTTATAATATTGGTATTGTATATAACCTACCTACATATCTACTTAAAATTGAAACAACTTCAATTATATACAAAAAAAAAAAAAAATACAAAACCCTAATCTACAAGCGCCTCGGTGGAGGAGAGAGTGGCCAGAGTGCAGGCAGCATTGCCACGCTGGGTGGCAATGCTAAGTTTTTGCCCAAAATAGGCCCCACGCCCCGGAATTCTGGTCATTTGCCACCTTCACCAAACATTTACCCAATGAAATGAAGGAGAGTATTGTTTTTGGGTATATGTAAGTATGTAAGTTTTCATATAAGAATGTAGGTTTGTTGACCGAGCGAAGCGAAAGTCTCAGAGTTTACTGGGACAAATCGATATTTGTATGTATGTTTGTATGTTTGCGTGTATATTTGTCCGATGATAACTTGCGAACCGTTGATCCGATCTTCATGAAATTTGACGAGGAACGAGCAGTTGTGAAGACATAGGGGTCGCGAGGTCTCAGTTCGCCGCGAACTACTAGTATTATTTAGGATGTCAATGACACTCGACAAGATGTATAAGCTGTTCTTTTTCTTGTGTAATAATCGGTGGTTGTGGCAGCCCGCTGCCGTACGCGGACCCCGTGTCTTCATGAAATTTTGTAGGCAAGTAGTTATGTATTGTATATCTGTCCTTTTCTGTTCCGATATTACTTACTTCTTGACAGATTTTGGAACGCATTGTTTTTTCTTTCATTTATTTTGGCTTATGTAACTTAGCTTATGACGGTTGGGGATGTAATGAAGCTGCCTTCGTGAGTCATGAATTAAAAATAGCCCTGTATAGTTTAGGTTCAATGGCAGACTTATGGCTAAATTAAGACCCCTTAAAGCTCAAGTATGCGGGCCCCTTCGATACTTCTTACAAAGTAATTTGTATTTCTTATGTTTGGTTTCCTGCGATGGAAGCGGGTCATCTGCTATTTCGTGCCGGCAAGCATATATCGAGATTATAGACCACTAACCTACCGTGCTAGCTGTTAACCGTGACTTCGTTCGCGTGGAACTACACAAAAAGTACATTTTTTAAGGCTCTACCTATGCGAATATTCAGCTTGATCCGTTCAGCCGTGATAACGCGACAAATATTCAGAAACACAGACAAAGTTACCTCCTATAGTTCGCTAGATGGCGTTGATCAATTTTTGACGTTTTGTATGGACTGACAGTTGTAATGTAGGTAGTTCTGAATCACGCAAATTAAGTTTTTTTCCTTCGAGAAGAACGTATTCATTTTCATACCTCGAAGCTTTATTGGTCCTGATACGACTGCGGCTATATTCCTCTGAATTATAATATTAGTTAGGATTACTTATTTAGTAGAATTACAACAAATATACTAGGCAATGACAATGGTAGAGGGCTCCAAAACTTATGATATTAGACTTAGAAACTTAGATTAGGGATTACTTCGAAAATGTGTAAATCCGCCAACGTACTCACCATTAGGCATCATTTGTATAAGAATTTGTATTCATATATCTGTTTCTAAAAATGAGGAACATTCTAATAAGAAGCAACCCTTTGAAGGGGTAAATATCACCCCTCGAGGCATGAAATGTAACACCGCAGCAAGAGGGGTCTAATAGGAATCCAGTAACACCATTTTCAGGTTTAATTATGTAATTTTTATACCTCGAAGCTTTATCGGTCCTGATACGACTGCGGCTATATTCCTCTGAATAATATTCAATGTATGAAAATATATACGTTCGTCTCGAGCGAAAAACTTTGCGCGATTCAGAACTCCCCCCTACATTACAACTGTCAGTCCATACAAAACGTCAAAAAATGCACAAAAATTGATCAACGCCATCTAGCGAACTATAGGAAGTAACTCTGTCTCTCTGTCCGGATGTTTGTCGCGTTGTCACGGCTAAATGGCTGAACGGTTCTTAATAAAATTTGTTAAGGAGTTACTGTATATCACAGAGACGGACATAGGATACTTTTTTATGTCTACTCGAACGAAGTTGGGTAACAACTAGTTTAGTAATATATTTTTCTTTTAAAAAAAAAGAGTTTCTCCAATGTCCCCACTGACTTTTCACCTGCGGAACGCTGATAAAGTTAGAACACACGGGACGACGGGACTTTAAATTCCCCACTAAACTTTTTGAGAGACAAGGAAAAAAAAAATTGCATTTAAAAATGTTATTTACCCCCTCTATTCCTGTCTGTGTCATTTGCTTAGTGCCAGACAAAGGCAGTATTAACATTAACATCGTCAAAGTTAACAAACGTTTCAGTATTGGGGGGTTAGTTTGGTGCGGTATTTCCGTGCAACTACAACATGGGGTTCTTCAAAAGTGCAACGTACCTATCTGTGGTGCCCCTGGTGTTACAGGTATCCATAGGCGACGGTGATCACTTACCATCAGGCGGCCCGTCTACTTGTTAGCCACATATGGCATATAAAATAAACTTGTTAAGAGCATGTCAGGCCATGCTTAGTAGGGTTCCGTAGGCGCGTAGGACGTTTGGGGGGGGGGTGGCATTGCAAGCAACTTTGTCGGCCCATATTTCGCAAGCAGTACGTTTGATTACAAAAATGGTATAGGAAACCTTAACATTATTTTAAAAGGCCTATTCAACGACACCCCACATGATGGAAACAAACGATTTTTTTTTTTACCCCCTCTTTACATTATAGGTGCTACCCTTATTTTACAAAAAAAAAGTATTTTATTTTTTCTAAACTATAGGTCTATACTTATACTACCGTTTTGCAAAATTTCATGCATGTAAGTTTATAACTATGGAAGTTATAAGGCTGTAAAGGATTCAGACAGACAGACTTAAAAGCGTTCCTTTTAGTGCTACGGAACCCTAATAGTCCAATCATCACAGACGTCCATTAGTATAAGAGTTGCACGTTAGACTAATAATTTGTTCAGGTTTTTGACTAATTAGTCAGAACGTGTTTCTCTAATGGCTTTCATTAGTCATAACAGTTTGCGAGTTGATTGATTCGATTTATGAGAGAGCGGGCTCGATTCCCGTTTCGGAACTTGTGTACTACTATAATAACTGTCTGTCTGTCTGTAACCTTTCGCAACTAAATAGCAGAACCTGTTTTGATAAAACTTTGTTATGGAGATAGTGATCATAAGTATAAAGCGAGAATAAATTTTAAATTTCTGTTTTTCTGTCTCTTTGAAGTCTTTGTCTTTGTCAGTTACCTTTTCACGACTAAACGGCCGAACCGAATTTTGATGAAATTAAGCAAGACGGACGAGAATCACGCGACAAAAATAAAACACTATAAGAAAATTAATAAAATACTTTTTCCCTGGAAAATGCGGGTAAAATTATAATCGTGAGCAAACAGACACAGTAAAACAGTATCATAATATAAACAAACGTAGGTTTTTTTCATGGTTCTCGGTGACGAGACGAGCAAGTCGCTCACCTGATGTTAAGCGTCACGCTTGCCCATAACAGTTCAGTGCCACCCAGAATTTTGACTTAACGAGTTCAAAACTATGCGCGGCAATCCATTGCGCTCGTCACCCTGAGATGTTAAATGTTAAATCTCTGTATGCCCAGTAATTACGCTGGCAACATTGCCCTTCAATCCGGAACACAGTAATGCTTGCACACTACTGCTTGGCGGTTGAATAACTGGCAGAGGCGTGGTACTTCCCCAGACGGGCTCTGCAAGAGAGCCCTACCACTACAACAAAAAATAATAATAGGTAGGTTAATATTGTCCAAGCTATTATCCAAACGTCCAGCTCGATCGTCTGGTTACACAAGTCTCTTTGGAAAAACTTTGTCTATTATAGTTGGACCGTAAAGTAAACAGAGCAAAAGTTTGACCACCATAATCACCATATCGTCAAATTTCACACATTTTAAATTCGCGAAAGTGTTACCACCGCAAAACATAATATTTACCTAAAGCGCCGGCGATAATGTCACTTTACACGTTTGACATATCAATAATTATTACAAAATTAAAAATGTAGGTGCGTTTGTCTGTCATTATGACTTTTTTCGTTATAAGAACTGCCGTACGGACTTCGTCATTTTTACATTGCCATGTATAAATGACGAGGGCATCTAGATTTAAAAACAAAACCTAATTTTTGTACGAACAACAAACGGAGTAAGCATAAGTACCTACCTGTCATTATATTATTGAACTAGTTGTTACCCGCTACTTCGTTCGCGTGGACATAAAAAGTATCCTATGTCCGATCAAAACCCGTTCAGCCGTTTAGTCGTGATAATGCGACAAACATCCAGACAGAGAGACAAAGTTACTGCATATAGTTCGCTAGATGGCGTTTATGTGCATTTTGGAAGTTTTGTATGGAATGACAAATGTAATGTAGAAAGTTTACCTCGAGACTAATGTATACATTTTCATACCTCGAAGCTTTGGACCTGATACGACTGCGGCTATATTCCTCTGAATTATAATATAAGCTAGGATTATCCAAAAATTTAAGTTTGACTAATTTAATTCTAAACTTAAGTATTTTTATAATAGTGACTTGCCTGTATAATATTTGATGTTGTTTATGGCCAATAAATACCTGTTTCTGATGATATTTTTATGTATTAAAATGTGCGGTTCCAGTAGGATACCAGGTAAAGCCGCGGGATGCAGCCTGTATTGCGCTTGTCGACCAAGACAGGACACCAAAACAAATGAAAGCCACTTTTCGGTTTACAAAACTACAATTTACATACCTCTCCTCCGAATATTGAAGGTCCAGGTTCGAAACGTAGGTAACTATCTGTTGTATTGACACAAACCACTAAATTTCACGGAAAATTCACAAAAAAAATATCAGAAAACAAGCACTGCTGGAACTGGTTTTGCCGAAAACACGTCGATGCGGGTCGAGGGGTAAACGCGAACTGAGGAGGAATTTTGTTTTGCCCAGTCGTTGTCCCCAGTGCCGCCAGTGAAGGAGGAGAATTACCTAGGTTTTTTTTTACCCGAGAAAGGTGTAGTACTCAACGAAGTAGTTTTGGTGTAAGAAGAATCCAAAATCACCTAGACGATCCATTTAGAGAAAAAACCAAATACGTGTCCGTCTTTACCAGTTGTTGCTATCCGTCGTCGTAGAGTATCCACTTACATACCACTGGATTTTCGGTGCAGGAAAACATCGCGAGGAAGCCTGCATATTTCTGGAGAAGAAATTCAATGGCGTATGTGAATCCACCGACCCGCACTAGGAACCATTGACTCATTTTATATGACAACGATTATGGCGTAGTTATTTTTTTTGATCAAGCGTGAGTTGTTGTGATATCTTTCTTTTTTATGCGGATCGATCCAGTTTCATGTAAGGGTCGATTCATTGTAGTGAAAAAATGTAAATTTAATAAACTAATAACTAATGCCACTTAAACTATAACTAACTAAATATAACAACTTGTACTGATCCGATTTTTCACTTCTGATACAATGAAATGATCCCTAGTTGGAACTGAGTCAAACCACATTAAAAAAAAAGATCAAAATAACTCATTTATATGGGAAGCTCACGCTTGACCAAAAAAAATATTTAGCCGAAATGGTTTTTACAAAAAAAATACCTAATATTTCATAAGACAGTTTCCTTGTATCTCCTATGGTTTCGGATTTCTTCACTCTGTCCGTGTAAAAATAAATCCCCTGTATTATTGTCTTGAAAAAGCTGGAAAGCTGAAAAAAGTAATGTCCATCTTTCTACAAATCAAAGATGAATATTTTTATATTAATCTGAAAATTGTGGTAAAGGATTATTTTTAAATAGTTGATATTTTTTAAGGAATGGCTAATAATTTTTCCGCTTCTGCATATTTTGGGAAAAATATGTGAAAAGCTAGATACATAAAAATATATTTAGCTTGGTAATATTTACGAGCTCAGCACATTTCCCTTACGCAAGTGGCCTAGTGGTAAAACCTTCAACAATGTGCCACTTGCACTATAGCGAAATGAATATCCTCTTAGTTTTTGATCCACCATCAAAACAATTCCAAAATGCACATAATAATATAAGATCCTTAACTCATAATCCATATTTTGCTTTGTTTGTTAAAAATTTAATTTAATTTACCAAAATCATCTGTTGCAAGTTTATTTCCAAAATTACCAAGTCAGCCTCAATAAAAAACCTTACAAAAACTTTAAAAAAAACACCCGAGATCTGAGGTAATTTCCCAAACACGTCACCCTAAACATAATACCTGTACACTCACACACTGACGACTGCTTTCACAGGGTCTCGTGTTACATCAAAGGGCGCTCACACACATCGACAGTCGTGTGAAAGAGAAGGGTAGAGGGACTAAAATTTTGACCGCGGGGTAGAGACAGTTTACTATTCTGTGGCTAAGGCCCTTATTGAAATTATAGGTTTACTATCTGCGCCCCGCGGTTTCAACCGCTATTCTACAGATGCCAGTGTGTAAGCTAGCTCCATACCAAATTTCATTCAAATCCGTTCAGCCGTTACAGATTTGAACGGGAACGAACATACATTCATACCAACTTACATACTTACACACAAACTTTCGCATTTATAATATTAGTGTGATTGGAGATAGAAGCTAATTTTCTATCTGCTAGAAAACCACGTGTATTTGTTCATAAGCTGAGTGTCCGACCCTGGTGTCAGAGCTTTTAGACCGCTGCTCTAAGTCCAATACATAATTTGTTTCTTGTACTTAGATAGAGTTACACAGCAGAGTGACGAGACGAGCAAGTCGCTCGCCTGATGGTAAGCGTCACGCTTGCCCATAACAGTTCAATGCCACCCAGAATTTTGAACATCAACAATTTAAAGCTACGCGACACGGCAGTGCGCTCGTCACTGACATATTACATTAATGTCACTAGAAACATCGCCTTTCAACCCGGAACACAGTAATGTTTGCACACTACTGCTTGAATGACTGGCAAAGATGCGGCAGTTCTCTGCAGAAGAGTCCTATCGCGACTTCTTGCTCTTTTCATCATTTCAATATTTAAAAGTTCGTTTGGACTTGGTCACCCGAAGAATCCAACTCGGATGGGCAGCGTTCGGGAAATTGCGTGATATCTTCTCGTCCAAAATCCCGCATTGCCTGAAGACAAAGGTCTTTAATCAATGTGTGTTGCCAGTGTTGACATATGGAACTGAAACGTGGTCCTTGACTACTGGCCTTTTGGAAAAACTCAGAGTCGCACAGCGGGCAACGGAGAGAGCTATGCTCGGAGTTACTTTGCGCGATAAAATCCGGAACGAGGATATTCGTCGAAGAACCAAAGTTGCCGACATAGCTTTCAGAGTTTGCAAGCTGAAGTGGCAATGGGCAGGCCATATCACTCGAGGAACCGATAACCGGTGGGGAAGAAAGGTTCTTGAGTGGCGACCACGAACCGGAAGACGCAGCGTAGGTAGGCCTCCCACTAGGTGGACCGACGACATTGTGAAAGTCGGGGGCAGCCGGTGGATGCAAGTGGCTCGTTGTCGGTCGTGTGGCGCTCTAAGGGGAAGGCCTATGTTCAGCAGTGGACGTCTTATGGCTGATGATGAATCTGGGAAGTTGTCTGTATGTATCTAAAACCCACAGAATTCTCTTCTTTATGTCTTTGCTAAAACTATTTGACCGAGCGAAGCGAAGGTCTCAGAGTTTACTGGGACATTTGTATGTATGTTTGTGTGTATATTTGTCCGATGATAACTTGCGAGCCGTTGATCCGATCTTCATGAAATTTTGCAGGCAAGTAGTTCATTTTAATACAATTTTTAAGTTCGAATATGAGCTGAATCGGTCCAGGGATTGTGAAGATATAGGGGTCGCGAGATCTCAGTTCGCCGCGAACTACTAGTATACCAAGTTTCGTCACGATTGGTTGAAAAATACGACAGATGATAGCAGAGCCAGTTAAAACGGAGACTTTCGTTAATTTCGCTCACTCGATCAAAAATGTAAGTTATGAGTGACTGAGTGATGAGACGAGCTCCTGTATATTTTTCCCAAAACAACGACTGCAGAATACATTGACGAGTTGCCCATTCACGCCGGATTTATCTCATATCAAACTACCGTATCCTATCCGACGAGCTGTGTGAAAGGGCCACCACCGCATTGTGGGTACAGCTGATAGCGCCTCCCGTATAACATTTTAGTTCATTCCTTTGGCCACCGCTACAGATAAGACGGTTGCTCTGTATTTCAGTGCAGGAATTAAAACTAGCTTAAAATTGTATTCATCTATTGTTTGCTTAATTTATACAGGGTTCTAAAGAAAGAGTATGCTAAGTCAAAAGGGCTCATCGTACTCTAATTTTGAACAACTTTTACTATGGGACCAACAAAATGACGGGGAATAAGTACCTATATAGTTATCCGGGTGTGCTCCGTAATTACCTTTGTTGTGTAATAACCCTTTCATTTGACTTTCTGTAGTACAGTTCCTGCACAAAAAAATCTAACTGTTTAGAATAGGTTAACATTCTAAGATTATTATAAGAAACAATAAAATCTGTTTCGAAAATCATACTATTTTATTTGAGCGACATCTATCTCAAGTTTGATGTACTAAATGAAATTTTCGTTTTCGTGTACTGTGCGGACTAAAAAAGTTTTTTAGCTAGTTCGTATAAAAATCTATAGATGGAGCAGTTTATATTAATGGATAGAGAAATAGGTTCAAATTCAATAAACTTCAATAATTAGTGATACGTAAATAAAAGAAACATTTATTTAATGCATGAATAGCATAGCCAATGTTTTATGTTTTTTACATGATAAGACTATTGTTTTTTAATGTGGCGAAGAAGAAACAAAACTAGAAATATTTGTATTTTCCCTTTTCCTTCGCAAATTAAAAAAATAAATTTTAATGCATTATTACGCAATATATACAGGTGCAAATACACTTATAAAATAATAACTGATCATAATTTCTCCCTTGTGTGTCGTGTCATACTTATCTACATAGGTAATATCACAATAGAAAAATTATACAATTCAATCATAAGTAATATTTGACCGAGCGAAGCGAAGGTCTCAGAGTTTACTGGGACACATAGGCAATTGTATGTATGTTTGTAAGATAGTGTGTATATTTGTCCGATGATAACTTGCGAACCGTTGATCCGATCTTCATGAAATTTTGTAGGCAAGTAGTTCATTTCAATACAATGTTTAAGTTCGAATATGAGCTGAATCGGTTCAGGGATTGTAAATATATAGGGATCGCGAGGTCTCAGTTCGGCGCGAACTACTAGTATAATTCAGAGGAATTTAGCCGCTGTCGTATCAGGACCGATAAAGCTTCGAGGAATAAAAATGAATCGAGGAGGACGTCTCGAGGAAAAGACTTCGCTTGTGCGATTCAGAAGGGCTAGCATGCGCACCGCAACAAAGTCTTAGTCCATATAATCGCAGCCTCAGTAGTCGATGTAATGGCTGCCTCAGTAGTCGATGTAATGGCAGCCTCAGTAGTCGATAATTTCAGCCTCACTAGTCGATGTAATGGCAGCCTCATGAATCGATAATGTCATCCTCAGTAGTCGACGTAATGGTTTCCTCATTAGTCGATGTAATGGTATCCTCATTAATCGATGTAGTGGCTGCCTCACTAGTCGATGTAATGATTTCCTCAGTAGTCGATGCAATGGCAGCCTCGGTAGTCGATGCAATGGTTTCTTCATTAGTCGATGCAATGGTTGCCTCAATAGTGAATGTAATAGCTGCCTCAGCAGTAGATGTAATGGCTGCCTCAGTAACCGATGCAATGGCAGCCTCAGTAGTCGATGTAATGGCAGCTTTAGTTGTCGATGCAATGGTTTCTTCATTAGTCGATGCAATGGTTGTCTCAATAGTGAATGTAATAGCTGCCTCAGCAGTAGATGTAATGGCTGCCTCAGTAACCGATGCAATGGCAGCCTCAGTAGTCGATGTAATGGCAGCTTTAGTAGTCGATGCAATGGTTTCTTCATTTGTCGATGCAATGGCTGCCTCAATAGTCGATGTAATGGTTTCCTCATTAGTCGATGCAATGGCTGCTTCCATAGTCGATGTAGTGGTTTCCTCATTAGTCGGTGCAATGGCTGCCTCAGTAGTCGATGTAATGGCATCCTCAGTAGTCCATGTAATGGCTGCCTCAGTAGTCGACGCAATGGCTACCTCAGTAGTGGATGAAATGATTTCCTCAGTAGTCGATGTAATGATTTCCTCAGTAGTCGATGCAATGGCAGCCTCGGTAGTCGATGCAATCGTTTCTTCATTAGTCGATGCAACCGTTTCTTTATTAGTCGATGCAATGGCTACCTCAATAGTTAATGTAATGGCTGCCTCAGTAGTTGATGTAATGGTATCCTCATTAATCGATGGAATGGCTGCCTCACTAGTCGATGTAATGATTTCCTCAGTAGTCGATGCAATGGCAGCCTCGGTAGTCGATGCAATGGTTTCTTCATTAGTTGATGCAATGGTTGCCTTAATAGTGAATGTAATGGCTGCCTCAGTAGTCGATGCAATGGCAGCCTCAGTAGTTGATGTAATGGGTGCCTCATTAGTCGATGTAATGGCTGCCTCAGTAGTCGATGCACTGAACGAAACTATAGTTGATGCAACGGAGGAGTCGGTAGTCAAAACAGTCGTCGGGTCCTCAGATGACGTCATAGTAAACCATTCAGGAAACATTGTTTCAGTAAAGAACTCGATGAACTCTGTATATAGCGTCGATTCAGTTGACGACTGAGGTAACGATGGAGAGCTGAGCTGAGGAGTATCTTTTTGCTGCCCATGGTGCAACACCAGACTTGTTTCCATCCTGTTGCTCGACGAGATGTTTCGCACCGCATCCAGCTCCCCGGCGGGAAACCCAGCCACCATCGCCACCATCGCGGCCGCCAGCAGCGCCCACATCACCTTACACATTATATTTACACACCCTATGTTCATATATTATGTTTTATGCAATTTGTTAAAAATAATATGTAAATAATTCTGTGACGACTTGACGTATCTGATGAGTAACTATGGTGTTACCGATATATGTATTTAATGTTTCCAAATATTGCATGTCCTCGGCGACACATGCGAACCAACTAAACATTAACAAGGAGCTACCTCGTGGTATTTTACACATCGTCCGATGCCTGTTATCGCAAATAGTCTAGGTAATAATCAAAGACCTTATTTATAAGGAGAATTCTGTGGTAATAATAAGAATTGGTGTCGACAGTTTTCAGCCGTTTGGATGGATCATTGTTAATGGTAAAGGAACATGTGCTTATGGCATCACATCACCTACTTATTACCATAATAATAGAGCATAGTTATTGAATCCTAACTAATATTAAAATTGAGAGGAATATAGCCGCAGTCGTATCAGGACCAGTAAAGCTTCGAGGTATGAAAATGAATACCTTCGTCTCAATGAAAAAACTTCGCTAGAACTTCCTACATTACAACTGTCAGCTCATACAAAACGTCAAAAAATTCACAAAAATGGATCCAGGCCATCTAGCGAACTAAGTAACTTTGTCTCTCTGTCTGGATGTTTGTCGTGTTATCACGGCTAAAACGGATCTTCATACAATTTGATAAGGAGTTACTGTATGTTAATACATGCAGAATAATATCTGACAATCATAAACTTCCCGCCGATGATGTAGTCGGGTAAAGAAACCATTAGGTTTAAAACTTTAAAGGAAATAGCTCTGTTCCAGGAAAATCCCGTTCTTTTCCTCATTTAGGGCTGCGTAAATAAAAAGGTAGTTACTAGTTACCAATTATTTAAATTTTCGAGGTCATAACTGATAAGCAGTAAAATGCTTCCATCGCTTAATTAATAAAATATTTTTTAGAAATAAAAACAAATATCAAGATCTTATATGTATAAAATTAAACTAAAAAGTAGAAAATAATATTTTAATTACTTCAAAGCAAAGAGCAATAGGACGACTTATTAACTTACTAACGGTAACTTATTGGTACTTATATACCTATTAACAATTAATAATCAGTTAATTTTGAAGTCGGTTTGTTGAAAAATACGACCATAGGCGAGTACCGACACAAGGACACATGAAAGCAGAGCCAGTTAAAACAGAGAGTTTCGTTCGTTTCGCTCACTCGGTCAAATACTATTAGTTAATAAATTTTTTATAAGTTTTTTTTTTTTTTTTTTTTTTTTTTTTTTCCGTTTCAGAACGTAATTTTATTTATTTTTATTTATTTTATTTATTAAAAACAAACATGACAACACCCTTACAGTTCAGGACCAATACGATGTATCAGTTAATTTTATTTAATTATATTAATGTAACTACCGAATTATATTTTCACATAGCCTATAAGCGGCTTCTGTGAATTCTGCCAGATTGCACTCAAAAATATCTACTTTTTCAGACATCATGTTCAACAACGTTACAGCGCGAGACGTGGGGGCAAATTTGAGGAGGTTCGTCCTATAAGTAGGTAAACTGAATGTGGGAAAACCTCGTCGCCTGGTCACCGCCTCGTCCGGTGCGCAAGTTATGAGTGACTGAGTGATGAGACGAGCTCCTGAATATTTTTCCCAAAACAACGACTGCAGAAGACATTGACGAGTTGCCCATTCACGCCAGATTTATCTCGTATCAAACTACCGTATCCGACGAGCTGTGTGAAAGGGCCACCACCGCATTGTGGGTACAGCTGATAGCGCCTCCCGTATAACATTTTAGTTCATTCCTTTGGCCACCGCTACAGATAAGACGGTTGCTCTGTATTTCAGTGCAGGAATTAAAACTAGCTTAAAATTGTATTCATCTATTGTTTGCTTGATTTATATT
This sequence comes from Apocheima hispidaria, assembly GCA_947579745.1. NCBI lineage: Eukaryota > Metazoa > Arthropoda > Insecta > Lepidoptera > Geometridae > Apocheima > Apocheima hispidaria. The sequence goes on along the minus strand of OX388172.1, from coordinate 3,754,937 downwards.
ATGGTGAATGGTGTGTTATATTTTTATTGGAGGATTTATGAAATAAAGGCTAACAATCTGCTCTAACGGTGAATAAATACCTAGCTATCCGAGAGGGCTCCGTAATTACCTTAGTTATGTAGTAACCTTTTAAATTGTCTTTATGTGTCTGCACAAACAAAAAACAACAAAACTAAAAGCTTTTTCGAAAGTCATACAATTTTATTTGCGCGACATCTATCACAAGTTTGGAGTAGGTGCTAAATTAAGTCTGTGTTCTATTAATAAAAGAGCGGAGTAAAAATGTTGTTTAGTTTGTTCGTATAAAATCAATAGATGGAGCAATTTTACATAAATGGATACAGAAACGAATTCAATAAACTATAATTTTGATAGGTTATTAGCTAAAGGAATATTACTGAATTATTTAATTATTCATTTTATTACTTAAAAAAATATATTTATTGCATTATTAGGTATACAAATATATTTATAAAATTATAACAGATCATAATGTGTCCGCAAAATTTAAAAAGCAGCTGTTGCTTGCTTTTGGAATGTTGCACTGAAGTATAAAATTTCAATTAGGTAATACAAGATTCCGAAGCCCCAATTCGATCCCCGAGCCGCCTGCCAAGCGTGGGGATTATGACTTTGGCCCTGACCCTGGCCACACACAACGTCCGCACGCTGAGGACTGACGAGAGGATTGTAGAGCTGGAGGAAGAATTGAGCAAGTTGCGACGGGACATCATAGGCCTATCTGAAATCCAACGAGAGGGACAGGATATGATAGTCCTAGATTCCGGCAACATGTTCTTCTTCCGGGAAGGTGAACAGAAATCCCAGGGTGGTGTTGGGTTTCTCGTCCGTAGGTCCCTCATCAAAAACCTAGTTAAAGTCGATAGTGTGTCGTGCAGGGTAGTATACCTTGTACTCCGAATCACCGATCGGTATTCGTTGAAGGTCATACAGGTATATGCGCCGACCACGACACACCCTGACAATGAAGTAGAGGCTTTGTATGAGGAGATATCCGAGGCGATACATACCTCCGAAACTCACTTCACCGTTGTTATGGGGGATTTTAACGCGAAGGTGGGCTCATGGAACATCGATGAGTTGAGAGTGGGATTGTATGGGTACGGGCAACGGAATCGGAGGGGCCAGCGGTTGATCGACTTCATGGAAAAGGAGGGTCTCTATTTGATGAACTCCTTCTTCCAGAAGCGGCCATCCAGGAAGTGGACGTGGATAAGCCCCGATGGTTCGACCAGAAATGAGATTGACTTCATCATGACGACCGAGAAGCGAATATTCAATGATGTCTCCGTGATCGCTGAGGTGAAAACCGGTAGCGATCAATACTCAATACTCAATACTCAATGATTTATTGCGACATATATGTAGGTCTTAAATAACATGATTTGGGTTTAGTGACACATATGACCCTATTAGGGTATGGCAATTGGTGCGGAGCGGTCCATTTGTATATTGTCAAAATTATCATTAAAAAACTCTTCAATAGTGTAATAGCATTTGGATTCCAGGATGCACTTTAGATTCTTAATAAAACAATCGTAGTTTTCTAAATCTTTTAGTTTGTTCGGCAATTTATTATATATCTTTACAGCCATTGAGTTAGGTCCAGAGCTGTGCATTTCTAGATTTGACTTCGGTTCAACGAGTTTATGCCTATATTGGTATCTAGTTTTACGTGCTTGATCTGTTACTTTATGAAAGAAATGATGGTACTTTTTAACAAATTTAGCGATTTCAAATATGTAAATACACACTAACGATAAAATTTTAAATTTAATAAAATAAGGTTTGTGGAAATTTGGTATTGAAATGTCAGGGGATTTTATATTGGCTAGGATACGAATACATTTCTTCTGAGCGGTAAAGAGATCTTCTACGTTTACACTGTTTCCCCAGAGTATGATGCCGTATCTGAGCCACGAGAAGGCATATGCATAATAAGCAGTTATAGCTGTGTTCAGGTCGGCAGCTAGTCTTAGTTCTCTTAGTGCATAAGCGAAACTACTCATTTTAGCTTTTATTTTAAGTATATGGGCTTTCCAATTTATGTGCTTATCAAGTTCTAAGCCTAATAGTGTTGCCGCGTCAACGCATTCTACTTTATTATTATTGTAGGAAAAAGCAATGTCAATAGGGGGTTTTTGATAGGGCCTAAATTGAATTATTTTAGTTTTTGCGAAGTTCAATTATCACCGCATTGTCAGAGGCTCGTTGAATATCAATGTCAAGCTTGAGAGGTCGCGTCTGGTGAAGTCTACGCTCCGTCCTGGTCCTGCCCAAATCCAGAAACCCGAGAACTTTCAACTCGAATTGCATAATCGCTTCCAGAGCCTAGCCGAATGCCAGAATGTGGACGAGTTAAACAATGGGTTGGTGGAAGCTGTTCAAGCAGTGGGGTCCAAGTTCTTTAAGACCCCACGCCGGAAAACACCTCAAAAGCTCTCAGACAGAACCATAAAGTTAATGGAAGACCGGACTGAGATGCGACTGCAATCTTCAGCTGACATGTCGGAATATGGCAAGTTTAATAGACGAATCTTGAAGTCTATGCGACACGACTTGCGATCCTATAATACAAGTTGTATTAAGGACGCAATCGAGCGGAACCGGGGCTCCAAAGTGTTCGCAAAGAATTCGTCTATCGGGCAAAGCCAAATGACGAAGCTGAAGATCGAGAACGGCAGTATCATTTCGTCAAAAACGGAAATTCTGAGAGAGCTCGAGAGGTTTTACGTACAGTTGTACACCTCGACACGAGAACCCATTGTCAGTAGAGCTCAGAACTTCAGAGCCGAACTGACCCGACACTACACCGAGGACATCCCAGACATCAGCCTAGACGACATTAGAATGGCTCTCAAAAAGTTTAAAAACAACAAGGCGCCGGGTGATGACGGAATAACGACTGAGCTTCTGAGAGCGGGTGGAAAACCGGTACTTTTAGCCCTCCAGAAGTTATTTAATTCCGTCATACTCGAGGGTACTACGCCAGAAGCATGGCAGATTTTGCAGATGATACCCATGTTGGGATAGAGACAAAGATGTACAAAATGTACAAGTAAAAATAGATAACGCCATGGACTAGCTTAAATAATGGTTTGATTTTAATGTTTATTTTAATTCTTAACTCTAGTAAAAGTATTGTGATGCAGTATCAATCACGGTTATGGGATTTTGGTAACCCAACCAGTGAAGAAAATGTATTTTTAGGCTACACAATAGACAACACAATTAACCACATTGCTCACATCGATAAAATATGTAAGAAAATGGGCAGCGGAAATTATGCTTTACTAAAACTAAGTTACTTTTAATAAGTAGATAAAAATACTCTTATATCCGTATATTATGCGTACATACATTCTGCTATAAGATATGCAGTTACAATCTGGGGTAATGCTGTAAATATTACAAAAGTGCTAAGATGTCAAAAGTAAGCGATTAGAATTATCAACGGGTTAAAGAAACGTAGTTCCGCAAAAAAAAAACAAACAAAATAACAAAACAATGACAGTGATATCTCTCTACTTATATAATAGTTTGCTAGAGGCTAATTTACGAAAAAATAAGCATATGCATAAGTGCAATCTACGAAGCAAGGAAAAGCTGTATAAGCCACGGACTAGGTTAGTTAAAGTTGAGAAACAGGGCCGTCACGACAAAATATTAATAGGGCATTTGTATGTATGTTTGTGTGTACCTATATTTGTCCGATGATAACTTGCGAACCGTTGATCCGATCTTGTACCTACCTAGTACGAGATAACCTGAGCATATAAATATGTATATTTAACCGAATAAGGAATAAACATCAGAATCATCAATCGTCAGAATCAGCAATAGCTCAGTGTTATCACAAACATTTACTACCATAGGAACCATGCATTACCTATCTGTTGTATGCTTTGTTAAATGTCAACTCGATCGAAACTGTTGAAAGTGGCCGAACAATCAATTCCAAGTTTTGGTTTGGAAGAACAACATATCATGTGATAGGATCTATACATCATGTACAGTGTAGGTACATTATGTAGCTAAGTGAAATAAAAGCTTGTAAAACAGAAAATCGCGTGGTCTCAGTTCGGGGCGAACTACTAGTAATAGTTGAATTTGTAAAAGTGACTTGCCTGTAATATTCAATGTTGTTTATGGCCAATGAATATTTCTAATTTCGGATTCACTATGGAACTAATCCTGGGATAGGGAAAAAAAATATAAGCCAAAACAAGTAATTTTTTACTATTGCGAATATAATGTTGGATGTACAATGATATCCTAGCCTAGAATAATGACCTCCGCGGACGTGTAGCGGAGTCATTATTGACAGCTCGAAATTACCTATTATAAAAAATGAATTATGATTTACAATGGTGTCGATTGTGTTGTACCGTTTTCCAAATTAAACTTTTGACAACTCTATATCATACTCTATATCTTTTGTCAATATCCTTTTCTCTCATATTGAAATGAAAAAAGACGCAGATAATTTTAGCGAGGGTTACACCACTGAGGAAGTAAATCACAACAGTTACACTTAAAACAGAATCGATGTTATTATTATAGATTGTTCAACAGCAAATCCTAATCCCTATTACCGCCGCGCCTGAAATACATCTATCGAACCATCGTCGCCGTGATGAGGGCGAACCGTCGCTTGCGAGACAGAAGACACGCCACGACGGCGAGTGCGAGCGTGAATACCAAAACTATTGCCACCCAGGCGACAGTTGTTGCTGTATACGTATATGTCGGTGCAGTAGATAACACAGCAGTCGATGCAATGACAGTCTCATTAGTCGATGTGAAGGTCGCCTTAGTATCCGATGCTGTGGCAGTCTCATTAGTCGATGTAACGGCTGCCTTAGTAGCCGATGCAATAATGGCAGTCTTATTAGTCGAAGTGACGGCTGCGTCAGTAGTCGATGCAAAGGCAGTCTCATTAGTCGATGTGACGGTTGCCTCAGTAGTCGATGCAATGGCAGCCTCATTATTCGATGTAACGGCTGCCTTAGTAGCCGATGCAATGGCAGTCTTATTAGTCGATGTGACGGCTGCGTCTGTAGTCGATGCAATGGCAGTCTCATTAGTCGATGTGACGGTTGCCTCAGTAGTCGATGCAATGGCAGCCTCATTATTCGATGTAACGGCTGCCTTAGTAGCCGATGCAATGGCAGTCTCATTAGTCGATGTGACGGTTGCCTTAGTAGCCGATTCAATAATGGCAGTCTTTTTGGTCGATGTGAAAGCTGCCTCAGTAGTCGATGCAATGGCAGTCTCATTAGTCGATGTGACGGTTTCCTTAGTAGCCGATGCAATAATGGCAGTCTTATTAGTCGAAGTGACGGCTGCGTCAGTAGTCGATGCAAAGGCAGTCTCATTAGTCGATGTGACGGTTGCCTCAGTAGTCGATGCAATGGCAGCCTCATTATTCGATGTAACGGCTGCCTTAGTAGCCGATGCAATGGCAGTCTTATTAGTCGATGTGACGGCTGCGTCTGTAGTCGATGCAATGGCAGTCTCATTAGTCGATGTGACGGTTGCCTCAGTAGTCGATGCAATGACAGCCTCATTATTCGATGTAACGGCTGCCTTAGTAGCCGATGCAATGGCAGTCTCATTAGTCGATGTGACGGTTGCCTTATTAGCCGATGCAATAATGGCAGTCTTTTTGGTCGATGTGAAAGCTGCCTCAGTAGTCGATGCAATGGCAGTCTCATTAGTCGATGTGACGGTTGCCTTAGTAGCCGATGCAATAATGGCAGTCTTATTGGTCGATGTGACGGCTGCCGCAGTAGTCGATGCAATGGCAGTCTCATTATTTGATGTGACGGTTGCCTTAGTAGCCGATGTAATGGCAGTCTCATTAGTCGATGTGACGGTTGCCTCAGTAGTCGATGCAATGGCAGTCTCATTAGCCGATGTGACGGTTGCCTTAGTAGCCGATGCAATAATGGCTGTTTTATTGGTCGATGTGACGGCTGCCTCAGTAGTCAATGCAATGGCAGTCTCATTAGTCGATGTGACGGTTGCCTCAGTAGTCGATGCAATGGCAGTCTCATTAGTCGATATGACGGTTGCCTTAGTAGCCGATGTAATGGCAGTCTCATTAGTCGATGTGACGGTTGCCTCAGTAGTCGATGCAATGGCAGTCTCATTAGTCGATGTGACGGCTGCCTTAGTTGTCGATACAATAATGGCAGTCTTATTGGTCGATGTGACGGCTGCCTCAGTAGTCGATGCAATGGCAGTCTCATTATTTGATGTAACGGCCGCCTTAGTAGCCGATGCAATAATGGCAGTCTTATTGGTCGATGTGACGGCTGCCTCTGTAGTCGATGCAACGGCAGTCTCATTAGTCGATGTGACGGTTGCCTCAGTATTCGATGCAATGGCAGTTTCATTATTTGATGTAAGGGCCGCCTTAGTAGCCGATGCAATAATGGCAGTCTTATTGGTCGATGTGACGGCTGCCTCTGTAGTCGATGCAATGGCAATCTCATTAGTCGATGTGACGGTTGCCTTAGTAGCCGATGTAATAATGGCAGTCTTATTGGTCGATGTGACGGCTGCCTCAGTAGTCGATGCAATGGCAGTCTCATTAGTCGATGTGACGGCTGCTTTAGTAGCCGATGCAATGGCAGTCTCATTAGTCGATGCAATGGCAGTCTTATTGGTCGATGAGATGGCTGCCTCAGTAGTCGATGCAATGGCAATCTCATTAGTCGATGTGACGGTTGCCTTAGTAGCCGATGTAATAATGGCAGTCTCATTAGTCGATGCAATGGCAGTCTTATTGGTCGATGAGATGGCTGCCTCAGTAGTCGATGCAATGGCAATCTCATTAGTCGATGTGACGGTTGCCTTAGTAGCCGATGTAATAATGGCAGTCTTATTGGTCGATGTGACGGCTGCCTCAGTAGTCGATGCAATGGCAGTCTCATTAGTCGATGTGACGGCTGCTTTAGTAGCCGATGCAATGGCAGTCTCATTAGTCGATGCAATGGCAGTCTTATTGGTCGATGAGATGGCTGCCTCAGTAGTCGATGCAATGGCAATCTCATTAGTCGATGTGACGGTTGCCTTAGTAGCCGATGCAATAATGGCAGTCTTATTGATCGATGTGACGGCTGCCTCAGTAGCCGATGCAATGGCAGTCTCAATTGTCGATGTGACGGTTGCCTCAGTAGTCGATGCAATGGCAGTCTCATTAGTCGATGTGACGGTTTCCTTAGTAGCCGATGCAATAATGGCAGTCTTATTGGGCGATGTGACGGCTGCCTCAGTAGTCGATGCAATGGCAGTCTCATTAGTCGATGTGACGGTTGCCTTAGTAGCCGATGCAATAATGGCTGTTTTATTGGTCGATGTGACGGCTGCCTCAGTAGTCAATGCAATGGCAGTCTCATTAGTCGATGTGACGGTTGCCTCAGTAGTCGATGCAATGGCAGTCTCATTAGTCGATATGACGGTTGCCTTAGTAGCCGATGTAATGGCAGTCTCATTAGTCGATGTGACGGTTGCCTCAGTAGTCGATGCAATGGCAGTCTCATTAGTCGATGTGACGGCTGCCTTAGTTGTCGATACAATAATGGCAGTCTTATTGGTCGATGTGACGGCTGCCTCAGTAGTCGATGCAATGGCAGTCTCATTATTTGATGTAACGGCCGCCTTAGTAGCCGATGCAATAATGGCAGTCTTATTGGTCGATGTGACGGCTGCCTCTGTAGTCGATGCAACGGCAGTCTCATTAGTCGATGTGACGGTTGCCTCAGTATTCGATGCAATGGCAGTTTCATTATTTGATGTAACGGCCGCCTTAGTAGCCGATGCAATAATGGCAGTCTTATTGGTCGATGTGACGGCTGCCTCTGTAGTCGATGCAATGGCAATCTCATTAGTCGATGTGACGGTTGCCTTAGTAGCCGATGTAATAATGGCAGTCTTATTGGTCGATGTGACGGCTGCCTCAGTAGTCGATGCAATGGCAGTCTCATTAGTCGATGTGACGGCTGCTTTAGTAGCCGATGCAATGGCAGTCTCATTAGTCGATGCAATGGCAGTCTTATTGGTCGATGAGATGGCTGCCTCAGTAGTCGATGCAATGGCAATCTCATTAGTCGATGTGACGGTTGCCTTAGTAGCCGATGTAATAATGGCAGCCTTATTGGTCGATGTGACGGCTGCCTCAGTAGTCGATGCAATGGCAGTCTCATTAGTCGATGTGACGGCTGCTTTAGTAGCCGATGCAATGGCAGTCTCATTAGTCGATGCAATGGCAGTCTTATTGGTCGATGAGATGGCTGCCTCAGTAGTCGATGCAATGGCAATCTCATTAGTCGATGTGACGGTTGCCTTAGTAGCCGATGTAATAATGGCAGCCTTATTGGTCGATGTGACGGCTGCCTCAGTAGTCGATGCAATGGCAGTCTCATTATTTGATGTAACGGCCGCCTTAGTAGCCGATGCAATAATGGCAGTCTTATTGGTCGATGTGACGGCTGCCTCTGTAGTCGATGCAACGGCAGTCTCATTAGTCGATGTGACGGTTGCCTCAGTATTCGATGCAATGGCAGTCTCATTAGTCGATGTGACGGCTGCTTTAGTAGCCGATGCAATGGCAGTCTCATTAGTCGATGCAATGGCAGTCTTATTGGTCGATGAGATGGCTGCCTCAGTAGTCGATGCAATGGCAATCTCAATTGTCGATGTGACGGTTGCCTTAGTAGCCGATGCAATAATGGCAGTCTTATTGATCGATGTGACGGCTGCCTCAGTAGCCGATGCAATGGCAGTCTCAATTGTCGATGTGACGGTTGCCTCAGTAGTCGATGCAATGGCAGTCTCATTAGTCGATGTGACGGTTTCCTTAGTAGCCGATGCAATAATGGCAGTCTTATTGGGCGATGTGACGGCTGCCTCAGTAGTCGATGCAATGGCAGTCTCATTAGTCGATGTGACGGCTGCCTTAGTAGCCGGTGCAATAATGGCAGTCTTATTGGTCGATGTGACGGCTGCCTCAGTAGCCGATGCAGTGGTAGTCTCATTAGTCGATGTGACGGCTGCCTCAGTAGTCGATGCAATGGCAGTCTCATTAGTCGATGTGACGGTTGCCTCAGTAGTCAATGCAATGGCAGTCTCATTAGTCGATGTGACGGTTGCCTTAGTTGTTGATGCAATGGTAGTCTCATTAGCCGATGTGACGGCTGCCTCAGTAGTCGATGCAATGGCAGTCTCATTAGTCGATGAGACGGTTGCCTTAGTAGCCGATGCAATAATGGCAGTCTCATTAGTCGATGTGACGGTTGCCTCAGTAGTCAATGCAATGGCAGTCTTATTAGTCGATGTGACGGTTGCCTTAGTTGGTAATGCAATGGTAGTCTCATTAGCCGATGTGACGGCTGCCTCAGTAGTCGATGCAATGACAGTCTCATTAGTCGATGAGACGGTTGCCTTAGTAGCCGATGCAATAATGGCAGTCTTATTGGTCGATGTGACGGCTGCCTCAGTAGTCGATGCAATGGCAGTCTCATTATTTGATGTAACGGTTGCCTCAGTAGTCGATGCAATGCCAGTCTCATTAGTCGATGTGACGGCTGCCTCAGTAGTCGATGCAATGGCAGTCTCATTAGTCGATGAGACGGTTGCCTTAGTAGCCGATGCAATAATGGCAGTCTCATTAGTCGATGTGACGGTTGCCTCAGTAGTCAATGCAATGGCAGTCTTATTAGTCGATGTGACGGTTGCCTTAGTTGGTAATGCAATGGTAGTCTCATTAGCCGATGTGACGGCTGCCTCAGTAGTCGATGCAATGACAGTCTCATTAGTCGATGAGACGGTTGCCTTAGTAGCCGATGCAATAATGGCAGTCTTATTGGTCGATGTGACGGCTGCCTCAGTAGTCGATGCAATGGCAGTCTCATTATTTGATGTAACGGTTGCCTCAGTAGTCGATGCAATGCCAGTCTCATTAGTCGATGTGACGGTTTCCTTAGTAGCCGATGCAATAATGGCTGTCTTATTGGTCGATGTGACGGCTGCCTCAGTAGTCGATGCAATGGCAATCTCATTAGTCGATGAGACAGTTGCCTTAGTAGCCGATGCAATAATGGCAGTCTTATTGGTCGATGTGACGGCTGCCTCAGTAGTCGATGCAATGGCAGTCTCATTATTTGATGTAACGGTTGCCTCAGTAGTCGATACAATGGCAGTCTCATTAGTGGATGTGACGGTTGCCTCAGTAGGCGATGCAATGGCTGTCTTATTGGTCGATGTGACGGCTGCCTCAGTAGTCGATGCAATGGCAGTCTCATTAGTCGATGTGACGGTTGCCTCAGTAGTCGATGCAATGGCAGTCTTATTAGTCGATGTGACGGTTGCCTTAGTTGGTGATGCAATGGTAGTCTCATTAGCCGATGTGACGGCTGCCTCAGTAGTCGATGCAATGACAGTCTCATTAGTCGATGAGACGGTTGCCTTAGTAGCCGATGCAATAATGGCAGTCTTATTGGTCGATGTGACGGCTGCCTCAGTAGTCGATGCAATGGCAGTCTCATTATTTGATGTAACGGTTGCCTCAGTAGTCGATGCAATGCCAGTCTCATTAGTCGATGTGACGGCTGCCTCAGTAGTCGATGCAATGGCAGTCTCATTAGTCGATGAGACGGTTGCCTTAGTAGCCGATGCAATAATGGCAGTCTTATTGGTCGATGTGACGGCTGCCTCAGTAGTCGATGCAATGGCAGTCTCATTATTTGATGTAACGGTTGCCTCAGTAGTCGATACAATGGCAGTCTCATTAGTCGATGTGACGGTTGCCTCAGTAGGCGATGCAATGGCAGTCTCATTATTTGATGTAACAGCCGCCTTAGTAGCCGATGTAATAATGGCAGTCTTATTGGTCGATGTGACGGCTGCCTCAGTAGTCGATGCAATGGCAGTCTCATTAGTCGATGTGACTGTTGCCTCAGTAGTCAATGCAATGGCAGTCTCATTAGTCGATGTGACGGTTGCCTCAGTTGTCGATGCAATGGTAGTGTAATTAGTCGATGTGACGGCTGCCTCAGTAGTCGATGCAATGGCAGTCTCATTAGTCGATGTGACGGTTTCCTTAGTAGCCGATGCAATAATGGCAGTCTTATTGGGCGATGTGACGGCTGCCTCAGTAGTCGATGCAATGGCAGTCTCATTAGTCGATGTGACGGTTGCCTCAGTAGTCAATGCAATGGCAGTCGTCAATGCAATGGCAGTCTCATTAGTCGATGTGACGGTTGCCTTAGTTGTCGATGCAATGGTAGTCTCATTAGTCGATGTGAAGGCTGCCTCAGTAGTCGATGCAATGGCAGTCTCATTAGTCGATGAGACGGTTGCCTTAGTAGCCGATGCAATAATGGCAGTCTTATTGGTCGATGTGACGGCTGCCTCAGTAGTCGATGCAATGGCAGTCTCATTATTCGATGTAACGGCTGCCTTAGTAGCCGATGCAATAACGGCAGTTTTATTGGTCGATGTGACGGCTGCCTCAGTAGTCGATGCAATGGCAGTCTCATTAGTCGATGCAACGGCTGCCTTAGTAGCCTCACTTTTCTCCATCCAGTTGCTCTGCGAGATGTTTCGCACTGCATCCAGCTCCCCTGCGGGAAACCCAGCCACCATCGCCACCACCGCGGCCGCCAGTAGCGCCCACATCACATCACACATGATATTTACACACGCTATGTTCAATATATGCATAAATATTGTATTTTATGCAATTTTTTTAATTAATATGGAAATAGTTATGTTTACGACTTGACGTATCTGATCACAATGATGATAATGGTATAATATAATTATATCGGTAATTATCTTTTGTTTAATTTTTTACAGTTATTTTAGTTTTTAGTTAGTATTATTAAGTTTTCTTTAATTGTCTGATTTATTAGTTGTGCAAAATAAAGGTAATGTAATTATATATTGCTTGTAAAATATTGCATGTCCTTGGCGACACATGCAACGAAACTAAGCATTAAAAAGGAGCTGCACTCGTTTAGGTATTTTACGGGGGAAATACAGCGTCCGATGCCTGTTATCGCAGAGGCTATGTTAATAATATAAATTGGTAACGATATTTTTCTGGATCATTGATAATTGGTAGAGGAACATGAGCTTTGGAAAAAACGTCGCGGACAAACAGCGCATAAGTAGTTACGAAAACACCAAAATCTATCGAGCCTTCGACGTGAAAAAATATTTGACCGAGCGAAGCGAAGGTCTCAGAGTTTACTGGGACAAATCGGCATTTGTATGCATGTTTGTAGTTTGTGTGTATATGTGTCCGATAATAACTTGCGAACCGTTGATCCGATCTTCATGAAATTTTGTAGGCAAGTAGTTCATTTCAATACAATTTTTTAAGTACAAATATGAGCTGAATCGGTTCAGGGCTTGTGAAGATATAGGAGTCGCGAGGTCTCAGTTCGGCGCGAACTACTAGTTGGCTTTATTATGAATTATCATTGCTATAACATAGTATTAGTATTTTTAGGAGGATTTTTTTAAGGTTTACATCAATTAATAAATTGCAATTCATCTCTAAAAATAACGACTTTAGCGCCATCTCTAGGCAACCTAGCGTCGGGCCACAAAACGTGGTTGGACCCACCACCGTAAGAAGAAATAAACTCTATAGAATAATTAGAGGCGAGTGAAAAGCACAGACGCTGAAAACTTAGTTCAGCGAAGAAACAGTAGATGCCGCTGACAAACTAATATTTTAAACTATGATAACATAGTAACACCAAAGAAAATATAAAACTAAGCTATCAAAAATAAAAATGCTCATATTATACCGAGCTTATTTTAGAGCTGGTTTTAGTTAGGATGGAAATGGTATGGAAGAATCGACGCCAAAGTGTAACGTTGAGGTATTATGCCTAAATATAAATAGGAATAAATAATTAATATCTTACAACGATTACAAAGTTTTATTTCTATTCGAATGTAACAGAAATGTGTTTTTATAAATTGGTTTAGACCGAGTAATAAGTATTTTATAATATTAATTAGGGAGCAATAACATATGGTCCTAAGGTCGGCCTAAGGTTTAATCGGATCGTTCGTAATAGTACTACCCTACTTCGCACGGTCCGATGACCTCACGGCATGAGGTGGTACCGCTGGTTAGACGCACACTAAATGTTGATGGACGGCAGGAGAACAATGGAACAGCCCGTGACTGGGACCCTGGAAGTGAATCATTCCAGCGGATTAGCGCATGTCCAAAATTATGATTCCGTATGCCGTTGTTATTCCTAAATACTAATGTGGTAGGTTGCAAAACAAACCTAACGTTTGTCTGTGGCGGCATACGGAAATCGGAACGGAGAAAAATATTGTAATACATATAATGCACTGTGACAAAATCAGCCAATTTAAAAATAATAATTACTATTTTTTAATATAAGCACGCCCTTTGGACATATCGCCATTTTGTCACAGATGCAATCGAACGAACCTACGAAACTTGTCTACTGTACACAAGGAGTTAAAACACTGCACAGGCAATCATCTAAAATTAACAACAAGCTTACTTGAAAAATACTAGTAGTAGTTGTTTACTATAATATATTCACACTTACCCAATAGCGGGGGAAAGTATAACACAATTTAGGATAGTCTTCGTATAAAAATATACTGAACGTCGACCTTTCAAACGGCGTTGAGTATACTCAAAGTAGCGTGAATTCAACCCGAGGTCTAAATCAAGTCTAAATCTTGTCTGCGTCATCGCTGGCCGTGTGACAGGCGCTGCGACTGCGGCGGCGATGCGCACGCGCAGTACCGATGCACCGCGTTGTCATTAGGGATGCGTTTCGACTAAATAAATAACGTTACAAAAGGCAAAATGAAATGGCGTACCCACCTACTTTTTTTTTGGAATTTAGGTACCTTAGAATAACGAATTTACTTAATAGTTTCGAAAAGCTATGGAACAATGTAGAGAAGCTGCCTGATAGATGTTTTCGATTAAAAAAAAAGATATTATGAAATTTACTCACCAAAGGGTACACGAGAGAAAATGTACCAAAGAACGTATAACCTTTTGAGAGTAAATTTCATAATTTTGTTTACATCTTTTTCTCTTATGTTTTGACTCCACACGTTGTGTATTTAGCCAGTGTCAACTATTGTAATATTTCAAGTGTAGTCAAATATTTCACAATTAAAATAAGTCTCAGTCATAGTCTAAGTCAAGCAAATTAAGTCACGGTCAAGTCTACGTCATGTCCCAGTGGTGGAGAATTTATTAGATGTTTATAGGGAGCGTTTATAAACGCTTTTAATAATGTGCCACAAACTCTGATCTAAGGCTCATACGGGACTGGAGCAGATCCTATGGCCTAAAGGTTAAACCCACAAAAACTCAGACGATTATTATTGGGAGCTCCCGTATGATTTCAAAAATTGATTGGTTTCGCCTTCCTCAAGTGATTTTTGATAATATTCCCATACCTATTAAGGAGTCGGTCAAAAATTTGGGGATCACTATAGACAGACAGTTTTCTTGGAACCTTCAGGTAGCAGAAGTCAGTCGTAAAATTTTTGCTTCTGCGGCATCACTTAGGAGACTGAGAAACTTCCTTCCAATTACTACCAAAACTGCGCTTGTCAAATCTCTCTTATTCCCAATTTTGGACTACGCAGACGCCTGCTATCTGGATTTAACCGAAGAGCAACTTGACAAGCTTGAACGCTTACAAAATTTTTGCATTCGGTTTATATTTGGTTTACGCAAATATGACCATATTTCTCAATTTCGTCAAAAGCTTAAATGGTTGCCTATCCGCCTTCGCCGTAATTCTCATATCCTCTCTTTTCTCTATAAAATTCTGTTCATTCCTAACAATCCTTTGTACTTGAAGGAACGATTCAAATTCATTCAAGCCCACTCCAGTTCTTTGCGATCCGCTCGTGCTCTCCAGCTAAAGATCCCTGCTCCTACCCACTCCAATCTTTCCTACAGTAAGTCCTTCACTGTGCAAGCTATCCTGCTCTGGAATGGGCTGCCTGCTACCATCAGGCAGGATAACTCTCTTCCTGTTTTCAAGAACCTCGTGTATAATCATTATCTTTCTTCGAGTTAATTGGTACGTAAGTATATATACATATTGTTATATAGTATTATTTTGTGTACATACATGTACGTATATCATATTTATTTATACTTATTATGTAGTAATTTAGTAGATAGGTTTGAATTTATGTACACCACCGACCGTATTTCTCATTAAAATTTCTGTCCATGCTAAGGTTGCCTGGAAGAAATCGCTTTAGGCGATGATACTGCCGGAAATTTAATTATTGTTTAATTTTAATTTTAATTGTATTTTCGGTGTTTAATAAAGTTATATTGTATTGTATTGTTCCCGCCAAAACTCCTTTACATCTTTTTTTTCTCTTAAGTTTTGGCTTCACACGTTGTGTATTTAGCCAGTGTCAAGTTTTATTATTTACAATATTGCTCCACGGACTCCGTGCCATTTATCAAAATTTTACAAATATTTTATCAACTAAAACGGAATATAAAAACTAAAGGCTTTACAAAAAGAATATACTAATAAAGAGCTAAGTGCTATTATAGATTTGCGTGTATACTCCGAGCAGTCCAGCTCTCGCAAGCAGCACCCGTTCACGAGGTGACGCATGTGCCAGCCATCGCTCTCCTCAACCATATTGAAGGGAAGAGGGCGACCCGCCACACGACGCCGCCGCAAAAAGAAGCTTTTTAGTGAGCGTGACTGCTCTGGGGTATACACACAAAACTTACAACAAAGAAAACAAAATAAATAAATAATACAAATGCTACGTTTCAATATACACGCTTTTTTTTTTACAATTTAATCGCCTACTCCTGGCCCAGGGCCTCCATCACCGCCGCGTTCCGATCTTTGATGGCCATCTGCAGGTTTCTCTTTAATGGTCTTCGGTGACGCAGCCGACGCTCGACGCACAAATCGACTGATGGCGTCGTCTTCGATGTCGTCGGCGTAGTAGACGAAGGTCCCGGAGTGCCGCGATACTGCAACAACCGCGTGTGACACGCTCTCATGCAGCATCATTTTTGGCTTGGTCTTAATGGCGATTACCGACTCGTATGTTAGCCCCTGAGCTTCATGGATGGTAAGAGTGCGCGACGCTGGGCCTCCCTCATAGCCCTGGATGATGAGGGTTTCCTTTTCTTCCTGCGTGTGCACTAAGAAAAGGGTGTTGAGGAGGGTGCTGGGTATTTGCGCCCCCTTGTACCGTTTCTGCTCAAGAGACCTAATACGGGGAGCTGAGGAATATATACCGGAGTATATTTCCCTCAGCGCATACGCGACGTCCATTGGGTTCCTGTGTGTGCAAAGCAACTCCTGACTGATATATGTGATCTAGTTTGGGTGATGGTACCTCATTTCGAAAACATTTTGTCTGTCGATGTAAGGTAGCTGATTGACGTCTCCGATGAGGACAAGTTCGCTAGCACCAGCAAGCCGTGCAGCTATTACAATAGCTCCGAAGTGGTTCATGAGAGCTTCGTCTACCAGTAGGCGGCTGAAGCTATCTCTTCCGAAACCATTTACGAGGGAGGAAGCCATGGTTCGCACCCTGGATTTAACCAGGTCTCCTATGCGATACGATAGTTTCACCCTCAGATCGTTTGCTGCCTCTGTTGTTGTGGTGATGATTGCGTCCCTGTCCACATCGAAGTTTCTGATTACCCATGTTGTCTTGCCACATCCTGCAACTCCGTTGACCCATTGTATCTTTGGCATCACCCAGTTTTCCCGGCTTGCCTCGACATCTGAGTTCCCTTCGACAGTCTTAACCATCTCAAGGATCTTGTCGTCCAGCATTATCTAAGTGCACTTGGCAATGACTACAATTGGGTCATTCGATGGTATCGTGTATTTCGGTCTTCCTGTTCGCTCCGTCTCTATCTCGTTCAGTGCCACAAAACCACTTTCTGCACTGTAAGCTGCCATATATTGTCCTTTCATGGTTCCCCTGATGACCTGGGAAGTGAAATTATTGTATATGGCTGCTTCCGCCTCCACAAGTCCCCTTTTTAGTAGACTTTCACTTCCTAGCCTGAAGAACTGCAGGATGTTATGGCAGTTCCTGAGATTTACTAATCTAGTCGCTCTCAATGTGGCTAGGAATTCGAGGAAGGCGTTTCTCGCGTGGCCTTGTGGCCCCGAGGCCAAGATGTAACGGGGCGAATCAACCTGTCCCATGTCGGCTCTCGTCCGGGCCGCCTGAGGTTGTGAAGCTGCTCTTGGGGTCACTACTGTTGGGAGGGGTGGTGATTTGGGCGTGATTCGGAACAAGCTCTGCGTTGCAGCGCCGAAAGAAAGAAGTCGCTATGTGGCCTTCTCTTCCCTCTCGGCTACCACTTGGATAGGCTGCGGCTTTTTCGGCGACTGCTTTTTGTTGTACCCTTTCGGAGCCAGATTGAGTGGCCGAACTCGGGACGGGGTGTCCCCAGCTGTCTGTTGCACTTATTCGATCGTGAGCCTTGAGAAAACTTAAGTTTTTTAAGTGTCAAGTTTACAAAACTTGACACTTAAAAAACTTAAGAAGGTTGAACTTATTTGAAGTGAAATAAAGTATTTCACAATTAAAACAAGTATCAGTCGAGTAAAGTAAGTCACGGTCAAGTCCAAGTCCAGTAAAGTGGTGGAGACTTTACTAAAGGTTTCGAAGGAGTTTTGGAAACAACACGAAAAGTCACGTTTCACAACAATATATACTATTCATCAACACTCGTGCACGTTCACGAACACTTAATGGATAAAAATCCACCATTTTTGGAAAATAATAGAATGACTTCTTCACATTCCAAAACTCAAAACTCCTTTATATCTTTTCGGTTTTCTAATAACATTAATATCATGCTTAACAATAATTAATTTAATTTATTAAATGAATTTATCGAGTCTTCTTTTATATATTTTTTTGTAAACATATAGAATGCAACAAAATTAAAAAAAAACATTGAACTAGCGAAATATGTTATAATAATATGTTGTTATAAACAATTTAACTTAAATTAAAAAGAATAGATTCTTGTTTCAGTGTCGCGGGATCTCCGTTCGAAGAATGTTCGAAATAAAATCTTCTGGAAGGTAACGTATCAAAATAGCTGGAGTTTTCGACTTTGGCCAGTTTTCCTCGACTGTTGACGTCCGAACCTGGAAACAAGCGAATTATTGACCGAGCGAAGCGAAGGTCTCAGAGTTTACTGGGACAAATCGGCATTTGTATGTATGTTTGTATGTTTGTGTGTATATTTGTCCGACGATAGCTTGCGAACCGTTGATCCGATCTTCATGAAATATTGTAGGCAAGTAGTTAATTTCAATACAATTTTTAAGTTCGAATATGAGCTTCATCGGTCCAGCAGTTGTGAAGATATAAGGGTCGCGCAGTCTCAGTTCGCTGCGAACTACTAGTATTAGTTAGGATAGTACCCGACTGCGTCATAATTATAGCCTGTCACTCCGGACATAGAGATCAGAAGACATTTAATATTATAATTCAGAGGAATACAGCCGCAGTCATAATTCAGGACCTAAGAATCACCTAAGAACCAAAGAATAATGCTTCGAGGTTTGAAACTAAACACGTTCATGTGGAGGAAAAAACTTCGCTTGCGCGATTCAGAACTCCCTACATTACAATTATCAAATACAATACGTAAAAAAATGCACAAATATGGATCAGCGCTATCTAGCGAAATATAGGAAGTACCTCTGTCTCTCTGTCTGGATGTTTGTCGCGTTATCACGGCTCACATCACGGCTGAACAGATCTTGATAAATTTGGTAAGGAGTTACTATGTATCACAAAACAGGACACTTTTTTATGTCCACGCGAACGCAGTCGCGGGTAACAACTAGTATATAATACAATACAATATAACTTTATTAGACACCAAAAAGAAAAACTTAAAAAAAAATGAACAATAATATTTAAAAAACGGTAGTATAATGGGCGGCCTTATCGCCTAAAGCGATAATAAGGGAATGAATCGTGTGAAGCCGACTTTGTTAGGTACATTATGTATGATATGTTTTTGTGGAAATTTTTATTAATAAGCTTAGCAAGCTTTTATAAAATCCGTTTTTGGTACTATGTGAGCTGATCAAAACGAGTCCAACTCCATCAAGCTGCTGTTAGTCACTGAGGAGTTCCTCCACCTTCCGTCTCCATCAGATCAGCTCGCTCTCATAATATTGTATTGTCATCGGAACTTGACAGGTATGCAAAATTTCAACTCAATTGAACAAGGGGAATTGGGGGCTTATCCCGTAACTCTGGTGGCAATGGTGGCATCGCGTGCCATCCCACTCGCGCCAACTTACTCGCACCATGCGAGCGAGCAGGATAGCAAACAAAGACCATCGCCACCAGAGTTACGGGGGCCCGTGGTCTTAAATTCAGTTGCAAGATTTTGATAGCTTGTAAATAGGAGTTTTGTGGATAATGTAACAATACTGACAGAAATTTACTCACTCTATAAAAAACTGTATTATAATAGTAGCGTACCTCTGGCGTGTCCGGGTCACGCTTCCGTCTCAGGTAGTTGAAGCAGCACGCGCGGAAGCGGCGCGTGCCGCACGCGCGGGAGCACTCCGCGCCGCACGAGTCGCAACCGCACCAGACCATGCCTGCCGACCAATCACTAATCAGAATCCAAGTGGCTAAACATTACCTGACCTGACCTAGCATGAAAGAGATCGCTATAAATGAGATTCCGGGAAAAGGGAGAAGCTATAACCTTAGTTTGCTTCTTTTGCTCCCGTGACATTCAAGTGTAGCTGTCCCTTTCGCAGATGTCAGGTCAGATAATATACAGAGGCCCTTGCAAGGGCACGGTCCAGTAACCCCCATAGGGCTCCGAGTATGGTTACTTCATTGTTGACGAAATAATACGAAATGTGAATACGAAAGGTCAACAAGCCAGTATCTGGGGACACCCATGGGTACTCCCACAGAACTATTTATTGACTTTGGGTATCCCAGAAACGCGCAAACAACGAAGTCTTATCTACTCGTTATTATAATTTTTGGCTGTATGATCTCCTCTACTAAAATTAACTAGTATTTCGCGCAAACTGAGACCTCGCGACCCCTATATCTTCACAACCCCTGGACCGATTCAGCTCATATTCGAACTTAATTTTTTTATTGAAATGAACTACTTGTCTACAAAATTTCATGTAGATCGGATTAAGTCGAGGCCTGATCATGATTTGAAATGAGTATTGTACCCGCTCAAAGTTCTAAGGTTTAAAGTTGAAAATCGCATATCATATTTGATGAGAAAACGGTAAATTGTAGTTTTTCATTGCTTTTTTGCCGATTATCTGAAATATACAAATCAAATAAAAAAACTACCCGGTTCGCCGTATATACCACTAGTCTTGATGTTTAATTTGTAAAAGAAAATTTGTAGTTACCGCTGAAAATTCAGAGCATTTGATTTCAGAAGGGTTTTCAGGGGGTCATTTTGCGATTTTTATTTTGTAACTAAGACCGATTTTCGTTATTTTATTCGGTTAAACCAATTTATAAGGAGAATTCTGTGGGTTAAACGTAATTTCAGTTTTATTTTCTATCTGCAGTATTTTTTGCACCTGATTAAGTAATCTCGTCACTTCGAACAAAGCGCTGAAAATGCTACATTTTGTTGTTTTGCGATTGGACCTCGCCTTAACCGTTCGCAAGTTATCATCGGACAAATATACACACAAACATACAAACATACATACAAATGCCGATTTGTCCCAGTAAACTCTGAGACCTTCGCTTCGCTCGGTCAATAATGCCAAAGTGTGTTTGTTGATTTCTTTGTCTTTCACGCAGCAACAGAGCAAGTTATCAATGTGTTATTTTGCACGGCCGGAGAGTGACATGGGCTACATTTTACCCGACTGCCCAAGAAGGAGGGTAATGTTTTTGGGGTGTGTATAAGTCTATTTTGTGTGTTCCTATATGACGTCGTGTAGCATAAATGACTTGACCGATTTTGACGAGTCAGTTGTCATTGGATTCGTTTAAGTCCTGAGTGACATAGGCTACTTACATTTTGTAGTTGGGTATTTGTTTTTTATTCTCCCGGAAAAAAAACAGTTTTAGTAGGATTGCCCACGCGGGCAAAACCGCGGGCGCTGCTCAGTACAAGATAGAAATTATGAACTTAGATATTACCTTTCATCCCTTACTAGGAAATGAATTCAAAGTTCCTTATTGACCGAGCGAAGCGAAGGTCTCAGAGTTTGCTGGGGCAAATCGGCATTTGTATGTATGTTTGTATGTGTGTGTGTATATTTGTCCGATGATAACTTGCGAACCGTTGATCTGATCTTCATGAAATTTTGTAGGCAAGTATTTCATTTCAATACAATTTTTAAGTTCGAATATGAGCTGAATCGGTCGAGCGTTTGTGAAGATATAGGGGTCGCGAGGTCTCAGTTCGCCGTGTACTACTAGTTAGTGACCAGTTGACCACTAGATACGTTTTATAAGGAACGCCTGTGAAAAATGTAATGTTCTTGAGTGTTGTCCTTGGAATTTATTTTAGTACCTAGATCACATAGGTCATCTGTGCTTATAATCCTCATTACCAAGATACAGCCTAAACAAGTTTTCCATACAAAGCAGAAAGTAGTTCATACTCCACAACTTGACATACATTGCCGTTTATTTCAGCGCGTATCGCTGAAAATAATCTGAAGCGCGAAATGAAAGGCGAGCTAGACGATTCGTTGCAGTTGCGATGTTTGGTAATGGTGCTGATTTCTGCGACGCCAATTGAATAAATTGGCATTCTGCGCAGTCTCCTCAACTGTACAATACGTGATTCAAAACAGGTTTCATTTTAATATCAAACAGTGATACCAAATAATAACAACTTTATATTACCTCGTGAGAAAGTGATAAGACGACTCTGAGAGACGACATGCGTCCGGATACCGATGAACTGGGAATGTCAGATGAGTGGTTAATCCAGGAGCGGCCGAGATTGGTTCCTCCGCCGTTCGACATCCAGCAAATAATCCGAGAGAGGGATGCGCAGGCCGAGAGAAACGAAGTAATGAAAAATGACTGGCTGCTGTTGACTGGACTCCAAGAAGCCATGGACTCGAAAGACCTCGCACGACTGTACAGGGACTGGGAAATAATAAACAGAACATACATGACTCCGGGTCACTTTGCACGCTTGAAACAAAGCTGGTCTCTGCTAACCAAGAGTCACAGTCCCGCAGAATTGGAACAACTTACACGAGATATGAGAGCCGAGGACTTCGAGAACTTGAAAAGGGACTATTTGGTGTTGAATTGGACAGAAATGAGTTCGGAGGCCTTCGAGAAATTCAAGGAAAACTGGCTGCTGATATCTGGAAACGACTGTACGGCGCAAGAGAATGTCGTAAAACGCTGGTTGCTGCAGTACGTTCCATATACGGAATACCGTTTTATGAGGAACAAGGAGAAAGTCGAGTACACGAGGATGTGCCTGGAGCGTGGAGCCGATGTGAACGTGGTGAATCACGGCGGCTACTCACTGCTGCACATGATGATGGGTGACGGGCTGATGATACACGCTCCTCTCATAGAGGTTTTACTGAGCTACGGTGCTGACGCTACTCTCAGGATGCCCGCGACAAAGGAGACGGCTCTCGAGATAGCCAGGACATCTTACTACAAAGATCACGAGGACGTTGTGAGCCTGCTGCAAACCGCAGAGAAATCTGCGAGAAAAAATGCCATGTTTAACAATGACAGATCGCAAACTGTAAATAATCAAATGGATGTTCCAAATAGTGATTTGCAAGACCTGGATGAGATGCAGAAACAATGGATCCAGACAATTGTTCCACCTTACCTAATTCGATTGAGCGGACTTTTTGACCTTGTAGACGTCGCAGACATCGACAATCTAACTACATCCGTCATCAATTACATGTATATTTCAAGAATTCCTAAAACTGAATTAAAATTCGGACAGAGTGTTAATAGATTTGAAAAGTTAGCAAAAATGCATCAGGTTTTCAGCAGGATGTGCAGTAAGGTCTTCAACACATTCGACCCGCACTTCAAGCAATCGGTTAATATAGAGTTTCGTGTGGATACATGTCTCTCTGCATCAGCGGAATTAGTGTTTTTGGTGGAGATCGACCCAGACGTGGAATGGGTGGCTTTGAAAATGTACGCCGTGCCATGGGATATTGAGTACTATGTTGGTTGTAAGGCGAGTTCGAAAAGCAGATTTTTGCTTAGGCAAAAACTAAAAAATCGTATGTGTATCTGCTCGGCGGATCTGCTATGGAAATATGAACCATATTTGGGTGAATATCAAAGACGCTTATTGAACTGGTTCCGATAATTTCAGAAAATTACATACAGGGGTCATAGATAGGCCTCGATATTACATAATAAATAAATAAAATATCTGGGACATTTTTGCACACACAGTCATCTGACCCCAAACTAAGCAAAGCTTGTGATATGGCTGCCAGAGACTGATATACGTACATAGTTTAAATACATACTTATATAGATATTAAAACCCAGACCTAGAACAAACACAAATATTCATCACATGAATGTTTGTGTTTGTTACACAAATATTCATCACATGAATGTTTGTGTTTGTCCTAGATGGGAATCGAACCCACGCCCCCAAACACAGAAGGTAGGCTCACTACCAACTGAGCCACCGTGGCAGTAGCAAATGAAGAACTCCACCCGGGTTTGGATACCCAGCTCTGCTCTACCTAGCAGGCCAGGCACGGGCGCCGGGATGAAATTTCGTCCACAAAATGTATCACGCGAGAACGAGACGGATGTATCCATATTCTAACTTTGTCACGTTGACGCGGAGACAAAACGGATGGACATAGCTCTCTCCCGGCGCCCGTGGCAGGCCTGCTGGGTAGGGCAGAGCTGGGTATCCAAAGCTGGGTGGAGCATTCTTCATTTGCTATTATGTAATACACAAGGAATTTAATTAAATGAAGTAATGAAGTAGTTCTGCGAACAGTAGACCTTCTTTTGTAGTGGTAGGGCTCTCTTGCAGAGTCCACCTGGGGAAGTACCACACCTTTGCCAGTTATTCAACCGCCAAGCAGAAGAAGTGTGTTCCGGATTGAAGGGCAATGTTTCCAGCGTAATTACTGGGCATACAGAGATTTAACATCTAACATCTCAGGGTGACGAGCGCAGTGCATTGCCGCATTCTGGGTGGCACCCAGAATTGTGGGTGTTATGGGCAAGCGTGACGCTTAACTTCAGGTGAGCGACTTGCTCGTCCCATCAGCGAGTAAAATAAAAAAAAAAAAACCTCGCCAGCACATATTTTTTATAATCTCTATTTCTCAGACTTTATATCCTTGTTTCCTAATAATTTAGAGACATATAGAGTTACCTTCGCATTTATAATATTAGTTAGGATTTTTTCCAGTGCCAATTTTAATTTTAATTGTAGGTATTTTCTTGTACTGTTGTTGTTTGGAAGTACTTTTTGCAGATTCAGACAGCAAAATGTCAGTTGTGTAAATCAATAATTAAAACGATAGGACGTTCTTAGAAAGGTTTCATCATCAGCCAGAACACGTCCACTGCTGAACATAGGCCTCCCCCTTAGATCGCCACACCGACCGACAACGTGCCACATGCATCCACTGGTTGGTCACGACTTTCACAATGTCGTCGCTCCATCTAGTGGATGGCCTGCCTTCGCTGCGTCTTGCAAAAAATTAATGCTTAAAAATCCCGCGGAATTGAAAATGTTCAGTCCAGCAAATACCGGGATGGAAATTACATTGCAACCCTGAGTAACGATAACATATATTAAATTATTGCTGGACTGTGACTAAAATTGACTTAAATATGACTGAAACTTATTTTTAACAGCGATACTTGAGAGTACTTTACTTGAAATAGAAAATATAATAAATAAATACAAAACTTGAAAAATATAAAGGCGCTATGGCTCATGCTTATTGTCAGGTAGGTACAGGGTTTCTAACCCCCGAATACTGAAACGACAGATTAATTTTAATACTGCCTTTGTCTGGCACTAAGCAAATGACAAAGACAGCAATAGACTTAATCTGCCGTCAAGGTTAACAAACGTTTAAGTATTCGGGGGTTAGTAAAAAACACAGATGAACTCATCTGTGGTAAAGAATAATCCACCTTTGCCTTAATTGGCACAAAACATGACAGATTGGCGAAAAAGGGAAGAGGCCTTAGAAAAAATACCATTACCAATTTTCGACCAATCTAGATGCAGTAACAATAGAGTTCGATAGTTAACAATTCAGTTTTTTCAAGGGTCGGCGCCCTTGAAAAAACTGAACTCACGACAGAAATATAACTTTCTTTCTTCAAAAGTAATACTTAATTTTCCATCCTTTTTTCTTTGAGAAAGAGACATGTACCCGGCAGTCTATAGCTTTCTCTGTCTATGGAAGAGGCTTCCATGATGATGATACTTTTACTGTCCATCCGAATACGTCTGTATGTCTACCATCAGTTCGATCGTTCGTCTGTATATCACAGTCAATTTACTTACCTATAAGCATCAGAGAAACCAAAGCAATGAGCTTCATCATGATTCAAGTAAAATTCGCGCCAAGACTCAACTAAGTGGCGTCACACAAGATGGCCGAATCTGAATCTGAACTGCCGCTATCAACTAACATTCTCTTTATATATTGAAAGCTTATTTGCTTTTGTAGGCGTTAGACAAAGCTTTGTAAATATACTTTACTTTTTTCTACGTCTAATAATACTAAGAAAGTAATAGCTATTCTGTGTACTGGATATTAAAGACTTGTAATTTGATGCGACTTGGCAACAAACTTATCATTACGTTTGGGTAAACGAGGGAACTAAAATTTTCTATGTTGTATTTCGGTGTTGTTTGCCAAAAACGATGGTGGCGTTCCCATTTAACTTTACAGATTAATTGGCCGCTTTGTGTATTGATTGATTTAACTTTTTTGGGCGTCTAGTCGTCTAATGTTTTGTTTATTTCGGCCACAATTTGCGTCAAGTTCGTTGTCAATCCATCTTTTTATTTAGTAAAACCGTGGTAAAACCTCTGGGTTATTTACATCATACCCAACCCAAGAAAGAGAGGGGAAATATCCTTAGCCCTTCTAGCCTAACCCAAACTCCTCCAGACGCGTACCTAATGGTTAATTTTTGTTTGTGTTCTAAATTTTATTTTGAATTACATCTAAATAACTAGTACCCCTATAGTCGCGACCCCTATATCTTCAAAACTGCTCAACCGATTCAGCTCATATTCGAACTTAAAAATTGTATTAAAATGAACTACTTGCCTACAAAATTTCATGAAGATCGGATCAACGGTTCGCAAGTTATCATCGGACAAATATACAAACAAACATACAAACATACATACAAATGCCGATTTGTCCCAGTAAACTCTGCGACCTTCGCTTCGCTTGGTCAATTATTTTTCTATGGACTTTTTCTATTGACTTCTTGACATGTTTTAACTCATTTTATAAAGTTTTTATAAGGTGTAATTTGCCTGAATAAATGATTTTAGCAAAAAATGGTGCGGATTTGGTACGGCTGGAAGACCATCTAACAAGCGATAGAACTATAAATAAAATATAGATAAAAAACATATTTTCCTCATATTTTCCCTCTTGGACCACAGACTATTTAACCAGTTGACAGCTCGTGTTCCCCATCCTCCACACAAAAGTTACTCTCGTATATATCAAGGTGTATATTACAGAGCAGAAGATGGTGATCTAAACACTGCGTCCTAATGCTTAATATTTGTAGAGTTGGTGAGTGGCCCCAGCTAGCGATGAATCGTGTGAAATCGAAGGAATTAGGGAGACCTTTGCCCAGCTGTGGGATCTAATAGGTGGAACAAAACACCAAAAAACGTGATTAGAAATTACACTATATTTCTACGATCAGTAGAAATATAGTGTAATTATAGTGTTAGTGTTTCGCACAATCGCAATTCTACGATTTCTTAGAATTTTTTAGTCGTCGGCTATTTTTAATTGGTGAGATATTTTCCCCAAAAAGAGGGTAAGTTTGCTGCGGCGCCATCTACCGGCCGATTTTGATAATATTTGGCAGAAGCTTTCGGTACTCAATTCTTAACAAGAATTTTAAATATGAGCAAAATCGTTGAAGAGTTTATCAAGATCGTGGGGTTTCAGTTCGGGACATCGAATTGAGAACTCACGACCATTTTGTAGTCTATAACTTTGGTACATGCGCGGTCAACTATTTTTATAATCTTTGTTGTACCCTCTCCTGGGTAATGTAACCAATTAAAAACCAAATGCTTTTTTAAACTAGATAGTTCGAATATTAATAATAACAAAGCCGGATTTTCCTGTTTTTTTTAAATTGTTGATACGCAAAACGCCTTTCAAACTTAAAAGCAATTCTCTAGCCAAGTGTAATGCTCGCGTTCCACGTTCTCTCTCTCTCTCTTGCTTTACTCGTACATAGAAAGATTACACATGAAGAATGGCAATCTCATACAAAAAACTGTACCTATCCCGAAAAAACAGCATAATAGATGGCGCCTACGTATTTAGTGAGCAACAAACAGGTCAGAATCAGAATCAGAAAAACTTTATTGTATAAACCGTGTAAAAGTAAAAAGCCGATGAAAATATGGTCAACTAGTTGATACCCGCGACTTCGTTCGCATGTACATAAAAAGTATCCATGTCCGTCTTTGTGATTTACAGTAACTCCTTATCAAATTGTATCAAGATCCGTTCTGCCGTTTAGCCGTGATAATGAAACAAACATCCACACAGAGAGAGAAAGTTACTTCTTATAGTTCGCTAGATGGCGTTGATCCATTTTTGTGCATTTTTTGACGTTTTGTATGGACTGACAGTTGTAATGTAGGGAGTTCAAAATCGCGCAAGTTTTTTCCTCGAGACTAACGTATTAATTTTCATTCCTCGAAGCTTTATTGGATCTGATACGACTGCGGCTACATTCCTCTGAATTATAATATTAGTTAGGGTTTTTACATCATAACACGACAACATTGTACCGCAGACTTGAAAAGAAAATAGGTACAGATGACGCAAGTTGACGTCTGGCGAGCGTTGATACGGTGCCACTTGTACCACAAAATAAATAGAACATCTTACGCACTTGAGACGCTCTTGCGACAGATTCATTGCGACACGGTAAAAATGACGACCCTTCTAGCTTTGTGGCTCTGCGTTATGACTTCCATTCCCGGGCAAATGTTTCAACGCTGAGTAATATGTATCTCTGGGCGTGGGATTGCATATGTATATAGAGGGTTATAAGGAAAGGGTATAAAGGGATAAAGGGGCGCATAGTACTCATGATTGTGAACAACTTTTAATATGGGACCAACTCTGAAAAGAGAAATAAACAGCTGTGCAAACTGTGTATAATATTAGTTAAATAAATACGCAGCAATTACTAGGTAAATAAATTAAAGTACAATTTTTTTTTTTTTTGTTTATGGTATATTAATATTCATATATTTACTCTTTAGTTACATGGAAACGATGTCTCCCTTCGTCCGAGTAATCCACAAGACGGACCTGGACTCCGAGTACAAGTACCCCCGCACGGAGTCGTACGTTCCGGGCAGCATGCTGTGGGGGATCGTGCTGTCGGTGCCGTGCTGCCTGTCTCTGCTGGCGTGGGCGGGCTGCAGCGACTGCAACGACGCTCTGGAGGTGAGGGGATACAGCCGAGTGAGAGCCACACTCGAGCACCGAGGGCTCTGGGCGACATGATATTTGTGGGCAACGTTACGCTGATCGCGGAAAATTCAAATTTTCCTCCATTTTTTTTTATTACTGACCGAGCGAAGCGAAGGTCTCAGAGTTTACTGGGACAAATCGGGATTTGTATGTATGTTTGTATGTTTGTGTGTATATTTGTCCGATGATAACTTGCGAACCGTTGATCCGATCTTCATGAAATTTTGTAGGCAAGTTTTTCATTTCAATGCAATTTTTAAGTTCAAATATGAGCTGAAACAGTCCAGGGGTTGTGAAGATATAGAGGTCGCGAGGTCTCAGTTCGCCGCGAACTACTAGTTTTAAATAAAAAAAAGACTTCATCAGAATCAAATATTGGCTAAATCATAGTCAACTATCATAATCGAGATTATCCTGGCGTCACCAGTGAAATACATATCATGGAGAAGTTCCGGTGGCCATCTGTGGTCTTCTTCCTCATCTTCGTGAGTTCCACTTCTCAAATTATACTTTCTGAAACAAATGATTGACTTGTTGATGAAAATTCCAAAATCGCTATACGTAATATGTATGCCTAAAATATTTGAGTTCTCTCAATTCCTCGTGGAGCCCAACATCAGAACTAGAATTGATATAAATGGCACTACGAAAAGATTTTTTCAATTCGATTTAAATGACGGAGTTTTGAGGTAACAAACTTAAAAATATAAAAATTTAATCGAACAGAGAACCTCTTTTTTTGGAAGTCGGTTAAAACCCTAACTGTCAAGTATTCTATGGTACAAAGCGCTTTCAACATTAGGTATCATGTTGTGGTGAGGAGTGCTGTGGTAATTGCAGACATTTTTTTCTAAGATAAGTCTTTGTTAGCCGACTTAAAAAAAAACGAGGATACATCATTATCAGGACTTAACCACGCCAAACCTAGTAATTTATTTATATACTTCGACGTTTCGGCCATGTTCAATGGCCGTGGTCACGCGCTGACTGACAGTCAGCTGTTCAAATCGCGAAAGTTTAAAAGTTACAAAAACGAGGAGGTTCTCAAGTCGACAGTTTTAAAAAAAAATCTATAATTACTATATGTTTTCCAGATATCTCTGATATATAAAGCGACGCTCCTGTCTTACGAGAATATCTACCGCAATATAAATTTGATGTCTGTGTCTCGATCGAACGTTAATATAAAAATTTATTACGCGTCCAGGCGCAGAATGTTTCGCACGTCTGTGGTTATTTTCGCGTTGTGCGTTTTCGGTTCGGCGGAAGACCTTTTCGGGCCAAAATATAAGGCCACAAAGGGGGCCATTTGGCCCAAACCAAAA
Source organism: Apocheima hispidaria (assembly GCA_947579745.1). NCBI lineage: Eukaryota > Metazoa > Arthropoda > Insecta > Lepidoptera > Geometridae > Apocheima > Apocheima hispidaria. Next base: position 3,724,786 of record OX388172.1, on the reverse strand, counting down.
CAACAAGTTACAGAAGACTTTTATTACAAGTTTAACCCGAAACATTTCAATAATATTACGGTGAGTTTTTTTTGTTTTTTTTGTGGCTCTGTTTTCAGGAAAATAATTAGGAATAATAGTCGTCAGTGATCTAGAGTCGATTAAAAAGATATACAGTTTTTACACAACAAATAATTGACCGAGCGAAGCGAAGGTCTCAGAGTTAACTGGAACAAATCGGCATTTGTATGTATGTTTGTATGTTTGTGTGTATATTTGTCCGATGATAACTTGCGAACCGTTGATCCGATCTTCATGAAATTTTGTAGGCAAGTAGTTCATTTCAATACAATTTTTAAGTTCGAATATGTCCTGAATCGGTCAAGGGGTTGTGAAGACATAGGGGTCGCGAGGTCTCAGTTCGCTGCGAACTACTAGTTTTAGAATAGTGGTAGAATAATGCCTGGTCTGTGGTTGTTATGGATAGTTTAAACTTAATTTAAGATCTATGTTACCCATTAACGAGCAAATAAATAATTGAATTGAATCATTAGGTTAATTAGAATATGTAGTAGTTCTGGGAACAGTACACCTCGCGAGCACAAACTTTTTTGCACAAACTCGATTTTACAAATTCATAGTTTTTTTTTAGATTGGAGGGGTATTTCCCCCAGTTAAAAAAAATCCTAGAACTAAAGAAGGTGGCAAATAAAACACGTGCGTGCGGGCTGCTTACTTAATTAGGTGTTACCCGCGACTTCGTTCGCGTGGATCAACAAAAAAAAGTAGCCTGTGTCCATCTCCGACCCAAGCTATATATAAGCAAAAATGCATGTCGATCCGTTTAGCCGTGATAACGCGACAAACACCCAGACAGAGAGAAAGAGAGACAGACAGAGAGAGAAACAGAGTTACATTCGCATTTATAATATTCGTTAGGATTAGGATTAGCAAATATATGATATGTTAACTAGCGCGTACCATCTCTTTTCATAACGCACTCGAAAGTATATAGAGCGCTGTATTTCTCGTGCTAGTCAGTGCTCGATTTCAGGGTTTGTCCCATAGTAAAAGTTGTTCATAATGATGAGTACTATAAGCCCTTTTCGGGCGGTCACTTGCCGATGGGCGACATTGTATAATTTTATTAATAGGCCATAACACTGGTTTATTCCTAGCTTGGGTAACAATGCTTATCATCGGTTTATTATCTATGGAATAGCAATCATTATTGTATTCATATTTAACGTTTGTTAACACTAATAAAATTTCATTTAATTTCGTTTTATAAACCGACTTCCATTCTTCCAGATTGGCCCCATTTTAATCAAAATCCAGTTTTCATAATGGGATCCATGAGGAATTGAAAGAGGAGCTCTTTCAATTCCTCATGGAATTCATTCCCGTCATTCAAATGTTATAGACATACCTACATTTAGTAGTTTTAGTATTTTCATCAACAAGTCAAGCATTTGCATTCAGTAAGTATAATTAGGTGAAGTGGAACTGATGAAGAAGCCCACAGACGGCCGCCGGAACTACACAATGATACGTATTTCATAGGAAGAGCCAAGATGATGAAGCAAATTAAAATTTATATGATTCTGATGAAATCAGTATTTTTAAATTTATTTTATTTCAGGTGACAGGACAAACGTGTGATATTTTAAAAAATGCATTAGAAAGATATGCGTTTATACTTAGAAGTACCGACAGGACTTCAAGGTAAGTTATTAAAATATAAATTTACAGCAAAATAAAAATAAAAAAACATTTTTTTATTAGTCATTATTATTATCTATTCTCTGATATTTTGCCCTAGTTTTATGGTAATTAGGTGACGAGCATATTCAAGGATTTAATTTTGCTCATCTATTTCCACAATTTTTTTATGGGGGACCATGAATTCGCAGAAACGAAATCAGCTCTTCCACAAATTTCGTCGTTTGAATGAAATTTTTCTATGGAACTGCTGATTTTTCCCCCGCGATTTCATGGTTGGTCCTATATTAAAAGTCGTTCATAATGACATATATAATTGACCGAGCGAAGCGAAGGTCTCAGAGTTTACTGGGACAAATCGGCATTTGTATGTATGTTTGTATGTTTGTGTGTATATTTGTCCGATGATAACTTGCGAACCGGTGATTGATCTTTATGAAATTTTGTAGGCAAGTAGTTCATTTCAATTCAATTTTTAAGTTCGAATATGAGCTGAATCGGTCCAGTGGTTGTGAAGATATAGGGGTCTCAGTTCGGCGCGAACTACTAGTTATCTAGCCAAATAACCTATCTATATATCTATCTAGCTTATGCCGACGGCTTTGCCCGCGTTGCTCTAGTAAAAACGTAATGGCGTTCTTGTATAGGCTGTTTATTGTATACGCTGTAAGTGCTTAATTATTGACGACTGGTTTGACCACAGAAGAGAGAGAAGTAAAAAAAGTTTGACTCCGTTGTAGATTTCAATTCCCGGCCCGGGCAGATTTCATGAGAATGATTTTCAAAAAATGTTACCCGTGTTTAATATTTTCATTTCCTTATGACATTTACAAATATTTACGACCGCGGCATCAAAACAAAAATGTTCTCCATACAAACTCTAGCACCCCATTTCACATCTGGATGATTTTCGAAAATGCAGAAACACGTGTGGAATATTGTCTTTTTGACCGAGCGAAGCGAAGGTCTCAGAGTTTATTGGGACAAATCGGCACTTGTATGTATGTTTGATGTAAAGTCGTGGTATCTCAGTGGGAGAACGCTCGCCTCACATTCGTGAGGTAGCGGGTTCGAACCCGGGCGGGCCCGTACCAATGAGTTCTTTGGAACTTACGTACGGATATACCACTGGCTTTACGGTGAAGGAAAACATCGCGAGGAAACCTGCATATTCCCTGAGAAGTAATTCAATGGCGTATGTGAATCCACCAACACGCACTGGGCCAGTGTGGTGGATATGGCCTAATCACACTTCGAGGGTAGGCTGATATCCCAGCAGTGGGATGTTTAAAAGGCTGATATAGATAGATAGATAGATATAATTATATAATTTTTTTTTTTTTCGGCAGGTGCCTTTATTAACTAAGCAAAATACATACAAACTACAACTACCTAAACTACTTAACCTACTACATTCAAATAACAGTTGGATTAACCAGAGACTATTAAAGATCTATAGATAATATATATATATTAAATTTATATATATATAAATATAATGTATATATATTTATAATATATATATATAGATATATCTATCTATATATATATTATGTGAATCATCTAGTTGTATAAGTACATTTTTTTTAAAAAGTAATTTGTTATTTTTATCTTAGATATCTATCGATGAAGCCCAACAGGAGGCGTAGATCGACCGAAGACATCAACCATCGAGGGTACTTGGAACAGCTCCAAGTGGACTTGACGGCGCCATGCGAAACTAAACCTTATTTCGGGATGGACGAAAGCTGTAAGTGCCACATCATGTTACCAATTTTTGACCGAACCAAGCGAATGTATTTGATTATAATATACACATGTCATAATATAAACACCTTAGTAGGTAAAGTAAATTTTACTATGAAAACTGACGTGGTTTTGACACATTTTGCTATAATAAAACGGGAATACTCACGTTAAATTGAGTCGGTTATTCCGACTATAGTTTCGATCACATTCGGTGACCTTTATCAAGGAATGCTAAGCGTGACACGCGCGCGACCTTGTCGTCTGCGCGCCGCAGCCCGCAGTGCGAGGCAATACGAGGTAGAGCACGTGTCACGCTTAGCATTCCTTGATAAAGGTCACCGAATGTGATCGAATCTATAGTCGGAATAACCGACTCAATTAAACGTGAGTATTCCAGTTTTATTAAAAAAAGAGGTAAAGTAAATTGAATTAATGACATACAATTTTTTTTTCAATTATTAATCAATTCGAAATCGTTTATTTGAGTGTCAATTCAGAATACTTATCTCTCTGTTCATAAACTCATTCAAATCATAAAACCAATAAGCCAGTTTTTAATTGTTACATATTAATAGCATCAAAAGTTTTTGTATATCTAAATGTATATATTATTATTATTATATAAAACACTTGCCTACATAATGAAATAATATTTTTGTAAAAAATAAGTTAAATCTGTCTATCTTATAATCAAATTAAATAATAAAATAACTAAATATATAACTAGTAGTTCGCGGCGAACTGAGACCTCGCGACCCCAATCAATATCTTCACAACCCCTGGACCGATTCAGCTCATATTCGAACTTAAAAATTGTATTGAAATGAAACTACTTGCCTACAAAATTTCATGAAGATCGGATCAACGGTTCGCAAGTTATCATCGGACAAATATACACACAAACATAACTTCAAATGCCAAAGCATGTGAACTTATAATATTGTTTGTTATACGACTCTTTTGTAAAGCAATTGAAATAAATTTGTATGACAGTAAAGAGGATAAGAATCAAATCGTATGTAGTCACTGTTAGGCCACTTCCTGATTGGGTCGGCGCGGTATCGGTGCCATATGGCTTTCTTTGTCGATTCGGTCCAGATTCTTTACCAAGCTCATATATATATTTGACCAAGCGAAGCAAAAGTAATTAATAAGAAAAATAATTTAATTTAATTTAATTTAAATAATAAACTTTAAATATCTTAACCTACTCTAAAAGTTACTCTAATAATTAATAGTATATATAATTAAATATATATTTTATATATGTAATTTTTATTGATCGAGCGAAGCGAAGGTCTCAGAGTCTACTGGGACAAATCGGCATTTGTATGTATGTTTGTATGTTGTATGTTTGTCCGATGATAACTTGCGAACCGTTGATACGATCTTCATGAAATTTTGCAGGCAAGTAGTTTATTTCAATACAATGTTTAAGTTCGAATATGAGCTGAATCGGTCTAGGGGTTGTGAAGATATAGGGGTCGCGAGGTCTCAGGTCGCCGCGAACTACTAGTCTTAACTAGCTGTTACCCGCGACTTCGTTCTCGTGGACATAAAAAAGTATCCTATGTCCGTCTTTGTGATATACAGTAACTCCTTATCAAATTATACAAAGGTTATACTGAATTTTTGCATAGATATAGATTAAGGTTCGGAGACGGACACAGGCTACTTTTTTTTGTAGTTCCACGCGAACGAAGTCGCGGGTAACAGCTAGATTAACATATAAACATTAAAAAAAGTAGTACGGAATCCTCGGTGCGTGCATCAAACTCGCACTTGTCCGTTTTTTTGTAATGATGGTGAACATTATTACGTTATTGTGTTATAATTAGAAGGATTGTTGTACCGTGAACAGCTAGATAAGTAAACAGTAGATTTAATGTAGCTTATACAGGGTGCCTCGTTATCCCAACTAATATTATAAATTCGAATGTAACGCTGTCTCTGTCTATCTGTTTATCTCTCTCTGTCTGGGAGTTTGTCGCGTTATCACGACTAAACAGCTGAGCGCATTGATCTGAATTTTTGCATAGATATAGCGTCAGGGTCGGAGACGGACATGATGCTACTTTTTTTTTCGGTCGACGCGAACGAAGTCGCTTGTAACAGCTTGTAGAGACTACTAGCCAGAAGCTTAAAATTTTTACAGTAGCAGTGGAGTAGATTTAGACATGCTTAATTTGTTGGGGGGCCCAAATGATGAATTAAGATTTTTCACAGTAGCAACAACGTTCGGAACCCCCGTAGGGCCCAGGGGCTACAATAAATTACCTAATTCTATAACCGAACTAAACCACAGCAAATTTAAACATATTCTTAAATACTTAAGTTAACTTTGAAAATAATCCGTGCTACAAATTAAGTGAATATATGTCAATGAAATTCACAGAATCCTCATTTTTGTGTAATGAACGTACGGAGTATGCAACATACCTACCTGTCACAATATTATCAAATTGTTTAGTTTGCCTAATTTAACTCTTAACATAGTTTAATTTGTAAAAGTGACTTACCTGTAATATTCAATGTTATTTCATGTTTTAAATATTTCTGAGTTCTGAATTATTAGCGTAGATTACTGTAAGTTAGTAATTCAGGTGATATCGGCGCGTGCCGTGAGGGTAAGTGTGCGTTCACCTGCAATCACCTGCCAAATTATTTAATATTTACTGGACGCCCTGTACAGAATCTACAAAAATTATGTGCGTGTGAGTCGGTACAGGGAAGCAGAAAATATGTGTAGATACAGCTGTGCCTGTGTGCGTTACCTGTGGCATTCTTGATTACGCCTTTGTCCTTATTTGTAGGTAGGTAACCAGCGCAGCGAGCACATCCCATCCTCACTAACACTAGTACTAGCTTACTAGTTAGTACTTAGCTTAGAGAATGGATCTTTGTGTCTGAAATAAATAAATTTTGATTTGATTTGATTTGACTAGTAGTTCGCGGCGAACTGAGACTTTGCGACCCCTATATCTTCACAACCCCTGGACCGATTCAGCTCATATTCGAACTTAAAAATTGTATTGAAACGAACTACTTGCCTACAAAATTTCATGAAGATCGGATCAACGGTTTGCAAGTTATCATCGGACAAATTATACATACAAACATACATACAACTGCCGATTTGCTCCCGTACTCTCTGAGACCTTCGCTTCGCTCGGTCAATAAATGAAAAAGTAAATGTAAAAATCATAAAATAGACGTAAATTACAATAATAATATTATTAATACCATTGTAACTAAACCAACCTATAAAAGGTAGGTTTTTAACGCGCCATCGATATCGCTACCATATCGTCATTATTTTGTAAAAATGATAATGAAGTGTGTGTACGAAAAAAGAAAAAAAAAACATTTAAAAACAAAAACAATCAATGTCAAGACGTCAACAAAACTTTCAAAAGAGTAAACAACGTAAGACCCAACCAACTTTTTTGTACAGTCGGTAAAACAGGAAAACTAAAGTATCCACAATCAGCTAACCAGTGTTGTTCAGAGACCGCGATGGTGGCCCCCACTAAAGTGTACAGATAACATGGTAACTTGATAACTCTACAGTGATAGCCGTATCTTGACCTCCTCTCGCAATAATAATTAATCAGAGGTGGAAAAAAAAAATGAGGTTATCCTATCTACATACCTATTGTACGAGATTGGCCAGCCCTCTTATGCATTTTCTCACTAAATATGGTACAGTCAAAGAAAATCTACTCGAGAAGAATAACAATCAGATACAAAAAAGTGTACCCTGAAAAATCTGCTTAAAATTAGATGGCGCTTACGTATTTAGTCAGCTAAAGTCCAAACCGCTATTAAGAACTAGTAGTTCGCAGCGAACTGAGACCTCGCGATCTCTATATCTTCACAACCCCTGGACCGATTCAGCTCATATTCGAACTTAAAAACTGTATTGAAATGAACTACTTGCCAACAAAATTTCATGAAGATCGGATCAACGGTTCGCAAGTTATCATCGGTCAAATATACACACAAACATACATACAAAAGCCGATTTGTCCCAGTAAACTCTGAGACCTTCGCTTCGCTCGGTCAATAAAATATTCATATGAAGTAGCGTTTTTTCTCCGTACGTTCCGTACATTACGTATTTTAGCTTGGGTTTCTATTTCAAGTCAAACAGAAATTTTGACGATCATGTCGCAGTTACAAACCACTAACGACATCTTACGCCCTTAACATTTACTACAATCGGGCTACGCATCTTTCATGGTCATTGGCTCCTCTTTATGTAATTTCTCTGTGATGTAAGTTTGTGTATATTGCACCCATAGCTTAAATTGCTTGACCTATTTTGAGAGTGAGATGTCGTTGGTTTTTTTTAATGTCCGTAGTGACTTTTGTGCTATTTTTTTAAGAATATTAGGTACATGTTTGTTGCAGATAATCTAACAGTGTCTGTGGTGTCCCGACTGACGAGCTCCTCGGTGTGGGGCATACTCCGCGGGCTCGAGTCCTGGGTTCAGCTGTTCTACATTACTGACGATGAACCGGTACTGATTTCTATTATCTTTATGCCTAGTGATGGTGGAAGCCGCGCGGCGTAGGACAAACTAAACTGCTGAGTCCTGACCATATTCACCAACACCAGATAATGTTCATCTTGAGGGCCTGCGCCTACTGTTAGCCGGTCATTGCAATTTGAATAGTCACTTGTACAACATGGGAGCTACGGACATTCCACTGTGCCATGGTTGCATGCAGAAGAAGCTGTGAAGCATGTGATGTGGCACTGAAGCCACTAGGTTGCCTGAGGCAGCTTCAACACCATCCTTGTCACCCCGACAGTTTGACTTGTTCTACCATCTACACCGCTGGAGTAACTATGCCAGCGACCCCGAGCCTCGCTCCGGTACTTCGAGGAGCTGGGTTGGCTCGGGTCGCTGGCGGGGACATGCACAATATAGACGTCAATGCAGGACTTATCGCCTCCATCTTAAGAATGTGAATGTGAATTTTCAGGATATCCGTATTAATAAGACTGACATCTTCGACGCGCCGCGATACGCCCACCGCGGTCTGCTGATCGACACGTCGCGCCACTTCATCTCTCTCTCCAAGATCCTGAACACGCTGGATGCCATGGCCATGAATAAGATGAACGTGCTGCATTGGCACATCGTCGACGATCAGAGCTTCCCCTATCAGAGCGAGAAGTTTCCTGAATTGAGGTAGATATCAGACAAGGGGCCGTTCAAGTATTACGTAAGCAGATTTATTACAATTTTTTACCCCCCCCCCCCCTCTCCTCATCCCCCTTGTCAGCAAAAGTAAGCAAAGCTCTTACCCCCTCCCCCCATGCTTATGTAAACATTATTCAATTATAATTTTTTTAATATTATAATTATAATTTTAAAATTAAGAGAATAGATTTAGGATAGAGATTAGATTTTACTGATACAGTATTCAACATGGAGTAAGGGACAAAAATATTATAATCTTACGAACAAAACAAACTTATTTTAAATTTTTGGTACACATATTAAATCCAAATTAACAGTCTTTAGTCCATGAAACCCGAATCCATGATTCTAAGTTGGAGGGTTGCCATTCGTGTAAAAAAATAAATGACTACCGATTCTAAACCGAAGTAAATAACTCTACCCCCCATGTCATACGAAATAAGCAAAACAAAGACCCCCCACCCCCCATAGTGCTTACGTAATAATTGAATGGCCCCTAATACAAGATAAGAAAAAAAATACCCGACTGCAAAATATAGCCTATGTCACTTCGGAAGCAAAGATGAAATCAAAGACACCTCACTCGTCACAATCGGTCATGCCGTGTTGGCTACACGAGGTAATATAGGACCACACAGACATAACTATACTTACCTCGTACCAGCCCAGACGTCCACTGCTGAACACAGGCCTCCCTCTTACAAAAATTAGCGGGTTGCCATAATCCCCACGCTTGGCAGACGGCTTGGCTTATGCTTATGAAGACGACGAGTGCATTTGGACGCAAATTTAGAACCTATCCGGGACACCAACAGCTTACAAATATACTTACATACACCCCAAAAACATTACCCTCCTTCTTGGGCAGTTGGATAACAAGGGAGATGTAGCAAGAGGACGTGTCAGGTACGAAAGCATTTAGCATAAAACAGGCAAGATACCTTTGTTTTTATTCGACCTCACCTTTGGGACGGCCTCGCTTTCGACAAAATGCCTCGTTCGGTGGTCGTTTGGAAAAATATCTACCAGCTGTGATGTATATTACTTGGAAGACGACATCTCGTTTCACACGTCCCTTACGTGACGGTGGAAACTGCCGCTGTTCCTTAGAGCGCCATTAGTTTTTGTCTCACAGCGCCAAGTCCGCGCGCCCGTGGCGTTTGCTATGTCAAGTCTGTAAGTACTAAAATATTATGGGTTTTCCTATAAAACCACGTGGGAGAAACGTGGGGTGATTCGAACAAGAACAATAGTTGTCGTGAAACAGTCATAGTCATAGTCATAGTCATTTAATTTGTAAAGCCAATTTACACGTCAAACTTACTAAATACAAAAACATATTTTGGCATACTTAATGTATGTAAATTATCAGTCATCTACCATATCTTCTGATCTTCTGAGGTATCAGACATCCATCGAATGTAGACTAGTTTTAGGCTTATCCTATCCAATAGATACCAGCACCAGAAATTACATACATACAAAAATAATAAATGACATACAAAAATCTACTTTAAACTGGTGTAACAATTGGCGGCCTTATCGTTTAAAGCGATCTCTTCCAGACAACCTTAATGTTGCCTGGAAGAGATTAGCACGGAGAGGACGATAATATTGGTGCGAGGCAGGGAGGGCAATATTGACTAGTGAGGTGTTAAGGTGTTATTGGATTCCTCCTCAGAATTGATACACTACATGACTCAGTCGTGTTTTGTGTCTCTTTTTATTGACCGAGCGAAGCGAAGGTCTCAGAGCTTACTGGGACAAATCGGATTTTGTATGTATGTTTTATGTGTGTATGTTTTTATGTTTGTGTGTATATTTGCCCGACGATATCTTGCGAACCGTTGATCCGATCTTCATGAAATTTTGTAGGCAAGTACTTAGTTCATTTCAATAGAATTTTTAAGTTCGAATATGAGCTGAATCGGTCCAGTGGTTGTGAATATATAGGCACCGCGAGGTCTCAGTTCGCCGCGAACTACTAGTAATAATTGTGTCTTGTGTTTTTAACCAAGTTTTCGTCCTCAGTCAGCGCGGTGCGTACCACAGGTCGATGGTGTATACTAATGCAGACATACAGCTGGTTGTCAACTACGCGACCAATAGGGGGATACGGGTACTGCCCGAGTTCGACGTGCCAGGTGAGTGAGGGAGTGAGAGAGTGACCCCCGAATACTGAAACGTTTGTTAACTTTGACAACAGATTAATCCTAATACTGCCTTTGTCTGGCTCTAAGCAAATGACAAAGACAGCAATATACAAGTCGTCAAAGTTAACAAACGTTTCGGTGTTCGGGGGTAAGAGAGTGAGTGACTGAGAGAGCCAGAGAGAAAATAAGTCAGTCAAATATCCACGGTCTTAAAGAATATTGGTGTTTACAGTAGACGTGACAGGTGAGTGAGGGAGTGATAGAGAGAAATAGATATGAAATTGTAGAACCTGGTACACCAAATTTCGTCAAGATTAGTTGAAAAATACGGACAGGTGAAAGCAAATGTTACCAGTTGAAGCAGAGACTTATCTGTGTTGCTCACTTGGTCAACTAAATAACCACGGGACAACAGGAAAAAAAGCATTACTTGGCTTTTAATCAGGGTTCGCCGATATATATCATGATATATATCAATTGATTTTTATCTTGATATATATCAATTGATTTTTTCCTGTCTTCTGAACTAAAAAATTTGGAGATCAATGTTTACCCTGGCGAGACGTAGATTTGTTCCCATAATGGCAGCCTCATTTAAAGTTGTGGAAATCCCCTTTACTTTAAATTACCAGTACGGCTAGCTTTTTATTGAAATTAAAAACTTAACTTCATATCATATAAGGTTTTTTTACGAGGTAATAAAAATATGGGGGTTCCCTGGTTCCCAGCTTCCCTAGCGTTAATAATTTTCACTTTCTTGGGAAAATTCGCTTCTTTTTCTTAGCCTGGATATATATATCCGATATATATCGGATATATATTAAAAAATCGGATTTTTGATATTTATTATAAAAATCGGTTTTTTTCAAACTCTGCTTTTAATGTTCAGGTCACACCCGTTCCTGGGGGGAGTCACACCCCGAGGTCCTAACCGAATGCTACGAGGACGGCGAGGTCACCGGCCTCGGCCCCATGAACCCCATCCACAACTCCACCTACAAGCTACTCCAGGACCTGATCACGGAACTGCAGGAGCTGTTCCCGGATAAGTACTTCCATGTCGGAGGTGATGAGGTGGATTTAAGGTGCTGGTAAGTTCAGATAGATATTGTCCTAATCTAATTATAAAATCTACTAGTCTTTACCCGCGACTTCGTTCTCGGGGACTTAAAAAGTATCGTATGTCCGTCTTTGTGATATATAGGTTTAATAAACATTTATTCTCATAAAGATAAAATTATCACTTACATGAGAATCAATTACATAGAAAAATTTATATAATATAATTATATTGTAAGTCGTTCTAGTTAAGGTAGGTACACAATTAACAAAAAAATATATGTACAGTAACTCCTTATCAAATTTTATCAAGATCCGTTCAGCCGTTTAGCCGTGATAACGCAACAAACATCCAGATAGAGAGACAGATAGACAGAGAAATAGAGTTACTTTCGCATTTATAATATCACACTATCACACTAATATTATAAATGCGAAAGTTTGTGTGTAAGCGTGTAAGTATGTATGGAAGTAGGTAAGTGTGGATGATTTGAAAGGGTTTGGATAAAATTAGTTATAAAGGTAGCTTATTCCCTGGATTACCCCATATAGTATACTTTTCATCCCGTAAAATTTAACCGTTCCTGTAGAATAGCGGGTGAAACCGCGGGGCGCAGCTAGTAATATTGTATAGTTTTATTTTTATTTTTTATTATTTACAATATTGCTCCACGGACTCCGGGGTCCGTGCCATTTATCAAGTTTTACAAATATTTTATCAACTAAAACGGAATATAAATACTAAAGACTTTACAAAAGGAATATACCAACGAATATGCTAATAAAGAGCTAAGTGCTATTATAGATTTGCGTATATACTCCGAGCAGTCCAGCTCCCGCAAGCAGCACCCGTTCACGAGGTGACGCATGTGCCAGCCATTGTATTGTGTATTGTATAGTTAGGACAGCTAGGTTTAGCATACACGACGCGTGACGCGCACCCGTCACCAAGTGTTGACGCAAGATGGCGGCTCAAGCACACGTTCCCGTCGACCACCTCCGAACCTCCGAAGAAACCTCCACTTCGTATTTTTACCCGACGAATGACTTTATATGTATGTAATTATGGAAGTTTATAGATATGTGTGTATGTTCCTATATTACCTCCTGTAGCCTAATAATAAGTATTAATTGTTCCTTGAAGGGAGTCGAACCCCGAGTTGATCGAATACATGCGCGCCCACAACATAACGTCGGCGGCTCGACTCCACGCCCTCTTCATGGACCACGTGATACCGCTCCTGGCGCCGCGGTCTAAACCCATCGTGTGGCAGGTGAGGCGTTACGCGGGGCTACACGGAACTGATATGCTGAACCGAAAGCATCCACGGTCTCCGTAAATACAGGGTTATAAGGAAAGGGTATGCTAAAACGAAAGGGGCTAATAATACTCATGATTGTCAACAACTTTTACTAAGGGACCAATCCTGAAATCATAAAAAAATGACAATGACACTCTACGAAACTTATGGAACAGCTGTTTTTAGGGTTTCGTAATACTACAAGGAACCCTTATAAGTCCGTCATGTCCGTCTGTCTGTCTGGTCTCAAAGGTTTATATACGTTCATATTTCCAGGAAGTATTCGACGAAGGCGTGCCTTTACCCGCGGACACTCTTGTCCACGTTTGGAAGGACAACAACCTTGCCCCTGTGAGTTTAATATTTCCTTTTTTCAATATAAAAATATATTGTTCTGAGAAGTTTTGCGTCGCGCCGACAGAGTGCGGCACTCTTTAGAGAGTATTATGTTCCTTTGGTTCTAGTTTCAAAGAGTACAATTCTGAGTGACAATAAACTGGTATGTGTCAAGCTTACCATCATGCGAGCAATATGCGCGTTTCGTCACTCCTTGCCATGTAAGCATAATAACTAGTAGTTCGCGAACTGAGACCTCGCGACCCCTATATCTTCACAACCCCTGGACCGATTCAGCTCATATTCGAACTTAAAAATTGTATTGAAATGAACTACTTGCCTACAAAATTTCAAGAAGATCGGATCAACGGTTCGCAAGTTATCATCGGACAAATATACACACAAACATACAAACACGAACGTACAAACATACATACAAATGCCGATTTGTCCCAGTAAACTCTGAGACCTTCGCTTTGCTCGGTCAACAAGAAATTCAAATATTATTATGATGTTGAAGGTCTTGAGGTGTGAGTTCGGGATGATTCGGGGATTTAAATTTAGGAATAAACAGACAAATTTAGATTGTTTAAAAAAGTCTACCGTTCGCAAAACTACAGCCTAGTAACTGTTTTTTTTTCACAAATTCAGCATTGGTGACATAATTAGTAAAAAAAATAATCAAGTTTGAATTGTTATTAACATGTTTCCCTCTCGGCGTAGCACAACCATTATGTCTAATCTTGAGTCTTTCAGATTCTCACAGCGGGTTACAACGTGGTGTATTCCACGGCGTGGTACCTCGACCACATGCAGTCTGGAGGCGACTGGGAAGCCTTCTACCGAGCGGACCCGAGGCACACGTTCGAGACGACAGATTTCTGGGGGAACCTAGAACTCGATGCTGTCAATGCCCCCCTCGCGCTGCGCGTGGTGGGGGGAGAGGCGTGCATGTGGGGGGAGGTCGTGGATGACAGGAATTTTATAAGCAGGTACAATGTACAACGAATGAATCCGATCGGCAGTTAGAAAAGCGCAGACCGGTTTCCGACTAAAGCCGAACGTGTAAATGTTTATTTACACATATTGAACTTTATATGCAAGATCAAATGGCAGAGTATTGCTTGCTATGCATTCTAGGCCTTCGTACCGCATACACGATTCGTTCAAGATGGCGCACGGGCAGCCGCGATTTTCCCGCGAAATCGATCGACCAATAAAAGCGCAAGATTTTAGCGCGCGTAGTACTCTACTTTGCGATTGGTAGGTCGAAGTTTCCCGCGCTACTAAAATAAACATCGAGAGGAATAATAATTATTTGTTGTGTAAAAACTGTAGGTATATATTTTAAATCGACTCTAGATCACTGACGTCTGTTATTCCTAACTAATATTATTATTCAGAGAAATATAGCCGCAGTCGTATCAGGACCAATAAAGCTTTGAGGTATGAAAATGAATACGTTCGTCTCGAGGAAAAAACTTCGCTTGCGCGATTCAGTACTCCCTACATTGCAACTGTCAGTCCATACAAAACGTCAAAAAATGAACCGAAACGAACCGTAGGAAATAACTTTGTCTCTCTGTCTGGATGTTTGACTCTTTGATTTTGAATTCACAAAGATGGAGATAGGATACTTTTTTAAGTCCACGCGAACGAAGTCGCGGGTAACAACTTGTTTCTATAATACCGAATTTCTAACGAAACGTAATCATTAGATATACGTGTCAGTTTCGTCGATATCAGCCACAAGAAGTATTCTGCTTCGAGAGGGGGAGCAATAATCCCCACGCTTGGCAGGCGACTTTACCAGAATATTTCACAAAAAACAATGTTTTTTTTTTTCCAGGATTTGGCCCCGAGCGTCCGCAGTGGCAGAGAAGCTATGGAGTCCAGCTCCACGCAGCCTCTACTCCATCCCGAGTGAAGTGTACTCGCGGCTGGAGGAGCATTACTGCCGCATGAACAGGCGCGGGGTGCCGGCGCAGCCGCCCAGCGGCCCGGGGCTCTGCCTCGGGGCCGCTTAGTTGAAGACTATATACTGTAGCCGTGTAAAGCCAAACTTTTAAAAATAAACAAGCAGAAATAAAAACAGTTTGTTGTCTCTGGCTTTTTTCTCGTATATTTTGTCTCCACACTTAGTGTCGACTTTTGTAATGTTTCAAGTTAAATAAAATACAAGTCTCAGTCATATTCTCAAGGATATGGTACGTATTGAAATGTTAAAAGTTCAAGTAGCTAACGGCGAAATATCTAGGTTCAAAATGTCTAAAATCTTTTTGTTAAACGGTTTAAAAGCCAAAACTAAATAATGTACAAAAAAAAAATGTCTAATTGCCAAAAACTTGATTGTTTTTTGACCGAGCGAAGCGAAGGTCTCAGAGTTTACAGGGAAAAATCGACATTTGTATGTATGTTTGTGTGTATATTTGTCCGATGATAACTTGCGAACCGTTGATCCGATCTTCATGAAATTTTGTAGGCAAGTAGTTAATTTCAATACAATTTTTAAGTTCGAATATGAGCTGAATCGGTCCAGGGGTTGTGAAGATATAGGGGTCGCGAGGTCTCAGTTCGGCGCGGACTACTAGCATTATTTGCTATTAATATAATTTATTGCTGTATCTACTAGTATATGTATTCTGTGCTCAAAAATATATTTATATATTTTTAAAGAAAGCCGTTATAGGAAACAATAAAAAAACAAATTAAAAATTATTTGATTTATTTTAAATATACAACTCGAATAACTACAATATTATATTATATTGTGATATTTTTATTGTTAGGTCCGCTAGCAAACTATTTTTGTACCCAACTTATTAACACAAAATAAAAATTAAATATTCTAAACAAATACAATCTAATTTTCAAAATGGTAAATGTTTTTGTATAACATCGAATTTCATTTTGTAAGTAAAATTTAAAAAGCGAATGTATTCGAATATTTGGATAACATCGAATAATGATAAATGTTAATCGAACAATTAAAACATGATTGGCATTTAATACGGGTTATACATAAAATTACGATAGCAACGTTATTCGTTATTACATAAAATTATGATTTTGTCAATGATTTAATAATTTACTAACATATGGCTCGACTCAATTTCTATCACAAATAGGTAACTAAGTTCAATACACGTACCTCAGGCTACCCTTTCTCATCACTAAGATACAAGGCCAAGTAAAAAGATACTTCCAGATTGGTCCCATTTTTATCAAAATCCAGTTCTGACAATGGGATCCATGAGGAATTGAGGAAACTCCTCAAATATTATAGGCATACATATAGCGATTTTGACATTTTCATCAACAAGTCAAGGATTTGCATTCAGAAAGTATCAGTTGGTGAAGTGGAACTGATGAAGAACCACCGGAAATCCTCAATGTATATGTATTTCACGGGCGGCGCCAAGATAATCTCGATTATGATAGTTAAGCGGAATGACGAGAGCATATTTAAAAAAAAAGTTCTGATAGTTTTTGTTTTTGTTAAAATTATATTTGAATTGATTATTAAATATTCGGGTTCTGATTAATTTCCCAAAGTATGTTCATAATATTACTATATTTAATAATTACGTGGGAACAAAATACTGGAGTAAGGTTGCTCACGAGCAGAACATTGCGCTGAAAGCGATTAGACGAAGGATGGCTAAGCCGTGTATTGAAATTATATTATGTTTATTTAATACATACACATTTTGTAAAATAAAAAACAATGTTTAAATATATATTTTTACAATAACACCACATAATTATTATAACAATAACAATTATGTACATGATTTTATGAGACCTTTTTTTACAAATTCATTTATTCTAATAATCCTATTTTGTTCTTAACTGTCATATAATTTTAAACAAATACGTAAAACACTACAAATCTTTTTATAATTTTTTTGAGGTATTGAAATAACAACAAAACATACAAAAATAATATTTTAAAAATGTATTATGAGGCATTTCAAAAATAATAATATAGTCTTTACTAAATAAACATGCCTAGCGAATAAAAAAATATTATTTCTATTAAATTAATAATGTTTCTATTAGACGTAAGTACAAATAAATATAACACAAACTCATATCACAATCGTTCCAGATTCTTAATCTAAAAATGATCTTTATTGTTCTTTACGTCTAAGACGCCATTTCATTGTTTTCAACAAACTAAATAAATAAATACAGTAAATAAACAATAAACAAACTAAATAATAAATAAAGCTTTAAATAAATGCAATTTCACTTCACAACACAACAACAAATTACTCATCTCTGTCCCGCTCAGCAAGGCGAGCGAGATGCGAGAAGGAGATAGGAAGTTTTTTTAATACTGCTCACGTCAATTAGTACGTTAAACAGACAAACGTAGTAGCTCTACTGTCATTTGCCTATATACACGCTGATACATAAAAATTGTCTCAAATTTGAATAAATCTATTTATTCGAAACTCTAAAATTCGAATAAATAGATTTAATCGAAATTTATGATACTTGCTTAGATATGAGAAATATGTCCGAACATTTTTTTGATCGAATACTTCAAGATTTTTTATTCGAATATTTCGAGCAATTTATTCGAACATTTCTAGCGACTACTTTTCTATTACTTGTCTTACTGGACATTGGTAACTTAAATACTTTTAACAAAATCAAGGTAAATGCTAGGAACAATACTTAAAGTTTTTAACTCTTATACTATGTTTATATAAAATTTTGGTAATTGTAAAAAGATCCATAATAATTTAATTTTTCGTACTTACAGTCATTGAATAATTATAGATTTATTTTCATTTTTTTTTTTTTAGATATTAATTTAGATGTATTTTATCAGGTCAGGATACATTTTTCTAGGTTTTAATGCATTCTACGTGGGTAAATTGTGTAACCTACATGTTGAAACTAAAAATTAGTGTAATCTTTGTTCATGCCAAACATTTTTTTTTTGTTTCACTAACGATAAATAAATAAAAATACTGGAATGTATTTTACAAGGTTTGTTGGAACTAAATGTTAGATTTTCTCTCAGAACCCGGCCAGCACGCACATTTCAAATTTTTTTTGAAGATTAAAAATCACCGAATGGAATTAAATTAATCTTCAGACTACTATTTCTAATGTCTTAGTTTTCAAGTTATTTTTTGTTTTGGCGATGGAGAAGAAAGTCAAAGAATCATATAAACGTCAAAATGAAATAAAAATTGTTTTAAAATATTGGCATGATGCGAAAAATATCTGACAGCATTTTCAAATTCTTTTTTTTTTTTAAATCTTGTTTTTCTACAACTCGAACGAGACAGCCTATGGGGAAATCATGCTCTAAATAATTTTAATTACTTTAAAAAAAAAGCTTTAGATGGTAAACAAGCAGACATGCCTGATGTTAAGCGATCACCGCCGCCTGTGGCTGCCTGTAACACCAGAGGCATCTCAGATACATCCGACATTTTGTAAATAGTTCTATATCCATTTATCGTCTTTTTTCCCGTTTAAGAGCGGCGTAGACTCTATCTCTTTCCCGTCCTTACTCGGGCTGACGTCAGGTTTTCCGTGAAGGTATTTGCTAGTACTGTTGGAGACGATGTAGGGGACCCCCGCCAGCTCCGAGGACAGCGGGTTATAATACTGTCTGTAGCAAAATATGGCTGTCGTGAAACCGAGGATCGACCCCACGAGGATATCTGGAAATAACATTTCAAGTTAGTGCCCAAATATTTACCTCCACCTGTCTTGTAGAGATAAGTGGTGTCTGTTAAGCTAGGTAATAGGTACTCGTAGTCGCGACATTGACTACAGTATGTACTATACGATATATATGTATATAGACGTCTTGGTATTGGTATCATCATCATCATCATTATCATCAGCCAGAAGACGTCCACTGCTGAACATAGGCCTCCCCCTTAGAGCGCCACACCGACGGACAACGTGCCACTTGCATCCACCGGTTGCCCGCGACTTTCACGATGCCGTCGGTACACCTAGTAGGAGGCCTGCCTACGCTGCGTCTTCCAGTTCGTGGTCGCCACTCAAGAACCTTTCTTCCCCACCGGTATCATACCTTTGATCAAAAGCCACCGAGATCGGTGTTAGTTGGAGATGGTCGGACTATCGACCCAAACGAACCCAAAGATGATGATGATGATGATTGTGTGTTCCTGTACTACATCATTTAGCCTAAGCGGCTTGACCGACTTTGATGCGTGAGTTGTCGTTGGATTACTCTCGTTCGGAGTGATATACGACATAAAATACGAAATAAAAATTCAATATAAATTGTTCGAATAACATGCATTTTTATTCGAATAAAAAATGGTGATAAATTCTTTCGAATAACATTATTGTAATAAAATGTTTGTCGACAAAAATATTCGAATAAACGTTACCTTGCCAGTGGTGATGGTAATCACAACTCCTGCTCAGAGCGACGCAGGCCGCGAGTACGAGTGGCGCAGCCGAGGCCAACACGCGCGCGCCCGACCCACGCCTCCGGGACACCACGCGGAGGCGGCCGCACACCCACGCCGAGCCCACGCCTAGCGAACAGAATGATACTGAAATCAAAATACAAAAAATGCAGAACTGGAATCATCCTAACTAATATTATAATTCAGAGGAATATAGTCGCAGTAGTATCAGGACCGATAAAGCTTCGAGGTATGGAAATGAATACGTTCGTCTCGAGGAAAAAACTTCGCTTGCGCGATTCAGACCTCCTTACAACTGTCAGTCCATACAAAACGTCAAAAAATGCACCAAAATGGATCAACGCCATCTAGCGAACTATAGGAAGTAACTTTGTCTCTCTGTCTGGATGTTTGTCGCGTTATCACGGCTAAAACGCTGAACGGATCTTGATAAAATTTGATAAAGAGTTACTGTATCATAAAGACGGACACAGGATACATTTTTATGTCTACGCGAACGAAGTCGCGCGTAACAACTAGTAGAATATAGATGAGTAGCTGTTACACGCGAACCAATGGACCCACAAAAAAAATAGCCTTTGTCCGTCTCCGACTCTTAAGCTATATCTATAAAAATTCTGGTGGATTCGTTGAGCCGTTTAGCCGTGAAAACGCGACAAAAACCCAAACAGAGACACAGTTACTTTCGCATTTATAAAATTAGTTAGGATTCTCTCTGCGGGAAAGAGATATGTATCCAGCCTTCTATTTGTTCTCTCTGTCTACGATTCGAGTACTGCCGTGGTTGGTCCGAGAGTTGCAATATTTTTTCGCTCCTTTTTTTGGGTTTTGGGAACCCAGTTTCATTTTTTTAATTATTTTTACTGCCGTTTTCCAAGATGGCCGCTATATAATCGATTTTCTTCGAAAACTGGAGCTAGAGTCGTGGTAACGTAACAATTTTAAATAAATAAAAACCGACTGCATTAGAGCCATTTACATATTTAAATTTCCTTCGTCATGTCGGTTAACTATCATAATCGAGATTATCTCGGCGACACCCGTGAAATACGTATTATTGAGCAGTTCCAGTGGCCATCTCTGGTCTTCTTCATCAGTTCCACTGGATGTATCTACTTTCAAATTAAACAAGATTTTTTCAAATCGTTTCATAAATGGTAAATGGTTAATTTCATAACAAACATTAAAAATAAATATATATAAAATAACAGTCGACTTGAGAACCTCCTTCTGTTTTATGGAAGTCGGTTAAAAATATAATAAAAAAATCTGCTACGTCCACTGTAACTTTTTCAAATCGGTTCATGAATAACGGAATTCTAAGGTAACAAACATTAAAAATAAATATATATAAACTAGTAGTTCGCGGCGAACTGAGACCTCGCGACCCCTATATCTTCACAACCCCTGGACCGATTCAGCTCATATTCGATATTAAAAATTGTATTGAAATGAACTACTTGCCTACAAAATTTCATGAAGATCGTATCAACGGTTCGCAAGTTATCATCGGACAAATATACACACAAACATACATACAAATGCCGATTTGTCCCAGTAAACTCTGAGACCTTCGCTTCGCTCGGTCAAAAAACAGCCGACTGGAGAACCTTTCTTTTTTTCGGAAGTCGGTTAAAAAAGACGTAAGCTCACAGCTGCTGTGTCCGCTGGGGAAGGACTTCCGGCCCTCCATGATATCGCGAAGGTCCCCCGTGCACTGCAGGTCCAGGGTCTCCACGCCGTCGGGGAAGCAGCGGTAGAAGAAGTCCGGACGAGGACGGCCTGCAAGTGGACATCGCACCTTTATGTAATCTCAATCTTATTTATTAATAACCATTGGTTGGAGATTTGGCGGGAACGTGAAGAATTCATGTCGCGTCATTTTATTATTTTCTAAAACTTGTGTTATTTCGAGTGTTAATGTGTAAAAACGGTGGATTTTTATCCATTAACTGTCCGTGAACGTGCACGAGTGTTGGTGAATAGCATAATGTTGTGAAACGTGACTCTTCGTGTTATTTCCAAAACTCCATTGAAACCTCTAGTAAAGTCTCCACCACTTTACAGGGGCATGGCGTGGACTTGACAGTGACTTACTTTGCTTGACTTAGACTATGACTGAGACTTATTTTAATTGTGAATCAAATATTACAATACTTGACACTGGCTAAACGTGTGGAGCCAAAACATAAGAGAGAAAGAAAAAAACCATTGGTTACACGTCAGTTTCTATTTGTTATACATTTTAAATGGATGCAAGTGGCCCGTTGTCGGTCGGTGTGGCGCTTTAAGGGGGAGGCCTATGTTCAGCAGCGGACGTCTTATGGCTGATGATGATGATGATGATACATTTTAAACAAAAAAAAAATGCTTAATTGGTAAATTAATGTCTAATCAAATAAAATAAAAACAAAGAAGAGAAATTACATAAATCAATAAAAGTATTTTTAAAATACTAAAATAAAGTTACAATTTACCTGCTAGCTTCGTCCCGTGGCTTTGTTCGTGCGGAAAATTACTTATGAAGCGTACACAGAGGGACAGATCGATCTTTTTATTCCTGTCTAAGAAAGCAGAAGGGTGGCAGACAGGAAATAATTAGTTCGATCTGTCCCATCGTTGGTAATAGGGGGACAAAACGAAATTTCTCCTGTTTGTCCCCCTGAGGGATATTATATACTATTCCATGAATATTCCCATATTTCCCGGGAAAAAAAAAATGTTTTTTATATAAACTAGTAGTTCGCGGCGAACTGAGAAACAAACCTTTCTCTTTTTACCCGACTGGTCAATATTGAGAGTAATGTTATTGGATTATATATAAGTAAGTACAAACATGTAAGTATGTTTGTGTGTTCCTATATTAGGTACCTCCTGTAGCGTAAACGGCTTGACCGATTTTGACGAGTGAGGTGTCGTTAGATTCCTCGTTACGTCCGGAGTGGCATAGGCTACATATTGCAGTCGGGTATTTTGTTATTCTTTTAATAATATTACTTGGCTGTACTTTAATAGTACATTATGATACAAGTGTGCTATGTTGGTCATTACACTCGAAGCGGTATTATCTGCGCGAGCCGCAGGAGAGCACGATAAGGGGGGCGAAAGTGCGTATAATTCGTTTACTATAGTTGTGTAAGTGGTAGAGGACGGTAGCACTCACCCGCTATTAACTTGACTGTGTCCGTCAGAACTCCGTTTATGCCCAACGCGAGAGACCACGCCAATAGTATCTGAAATATAAAGTAGATGCCGCTTTTTATTGACTGAGCGAAGCGAATATAATTTTATTCGAGAATACTAACTAACCAATATTATAATTCAGAGGAATATTGCCGCAGTACGACTGTTCGCGGCGAAATGAGACCTCGCGACCTCTATATCTTCACAACCCCTGGACCGATTCAGCTCATATTCGAACTTAAAAATTGTATTGAAATGAACTACTTGCCTACAAAATTTCCATGAAGATCGGATCAACGGTTCGCAAATTATCGTCGTCGTAAATATACACACAAACATACATACAAATCCCGATTTGTCCCAGTAAACTCTGAGACCTTCGCTTCGCTCGGTCAATAATAAAAAAAAACGGAGGAAAATTTGAATTTTCCGCGCTCTGCGTAACGTTGCCCACAAATATCATGTCGCCCAGAGCCCTCGGTGCTCGAGTGTGGCTCTCACTCGGCTGTATCCCCTCACCTCCAGAGCGTCGTTGCAGTCGCTGCAGCCCGCCCACGCCAGCAGAGACAGGCAGCACGGCACCGACAGCACGATCCCCCACAGCATGCTGCCCGGGACGTACGACTCCGTGCGGGGGTACTTGTACTCGGAGTCCAGGTCCGTCTTGTGGATTACTCGGACGAAGGGAGACATCGTTTCCATGTAACTAAAGATTAAATATATGAATATTAATACACAATAAAAAAAAAAAAAAATTGTACTTTAATTTATTTACCTAGTAATTGCTGCGGATTTATTTACCTATTTACGTATCCTAACTAATATTATAAATGCGAATGTAACTCCCTCTGTTTGGGTGTCTGTCGCGTTATCACGGCTAAACGGATGAACGGATCAAGCTGAATTTTTGCATAGATATAGTTTAAGGGTTGGAGACGGACATAGGCTGCTTTTTTTTGTAGGCTAACTAAGTCGCGGTTAACAGGTAGCTATTACCCGCGACTTCGTTCGCGTATATATATGTAAGTTGATTATTTACCAATCTTTAAAATAAAGAGTATAATGCTAACTCAATTATATTATATTAATTATTATTATTATATTATTATTTATTATTAATTATGTTTGGTCTAATAATGTCTCTGGCATGTCTCAGAGGAAATATAGACGGAATTAATTTAAAAAAAACTATATCTGAACTCCTATAGAGGCCTATGCCGGAAGGCAAGCTGGGGAAGTGGATTAAGAAATGGAGCCGATGTCAAATAACAATTATAAATTGATAATGGAATAATAATAATACAGAAATAATATTTAATACGAATAAATATAATTAATTGGACAAAAAGGAAAACTTGACATCATTGAATAATGAAAAATATATATATCTAAATGACCAGCACAGAAGGCTATAAAATAAAAAAATAAAATAAAATATCTGGACTCCATTATTACTATTTTATTCCTTTAAATGTTTTAAGCCAGTTCAATGTTTTAAGCCAGTCCATAAATTTGCGAGCCATAGGGAGATGAGACGTCTAACTCTAACTGGGGGTGATAAGACTGGCACTGATGTCCGGCTTGGGCTTCTACTCCTCTGCCAGCATACCCAAACCAGCAGAGCTCCTTAAAGTAACGGAGCACGGCCTTGGGTCGCTGGCATACCTGTTCCACTCCTGTGTCAGATGATGAGGTATTGGAGACTTGAAGGAATTTGAATTATATGTATATTCGACTGCCCCGGTGGCTCAGTTGGTAGTGAACCTACCTACTGTGCTTGGGGGCGTGGGTTCGATTCCCATCTAGGACAAACATTCATGTGATGAATATTTGTGTTTGTTCTATGTCTGGGTGTTAATATCTATATAAGTATGTATTTAAAAATATCTATGTACGTATATCAGTCTCTGGCAGCCATATTACAAGCTTTGCTTAGTTTGGGGTCAGGTGACGATGTGTGCAAAAATGTCCCAGATATTTATTTATATTTATATTTATTTATATCTGCTGCTCTAAGGGGCTCTAAGGCGAGGCCTACATTCAGCAGTGGACGTCTTATGGCTGATGATGATGTATATCTTCTGATGCTTTGCAGGGAGTTGAGAAGTGTTTGTGGTGGTATAACAACAGTTTGTTTTTGCCCGACTGCCCAAGAAGAAGTAAAGTTTTGGATGTGAGTTATGTTTTTATGTGTTTGTGTGTTCCTACATTACCTTCTATAGCCAAAACCGCATGACCAATTTATATTAGTGAGGTGTCATTGGATCCTTACATTTTGTAGTCGGATTACTATTTAAATAAAAGATGACATTGAATAACTTCGACAACACAGTGTCAACGAGGTCAAGTTTTTTTTCTTTAATTATGGCTCTACACGGTCAGTGCTTTTAGCTAAAAAGTGCAGTAGCTCTTGAAGAGTTTTTAGTACGGCTGCTAAGTGTTCCACGGTGTGAATACATACTCGATAGGCTGTCCGGGCCAATGCCCATATGTGATTTACATGGTCGTTTACCTCTAACATGACTGAGACCAGGCAGTCTACACTCTACTTCCCCAACAAAAACCGGCCTCTACTCCAAATCAGATCTCTTACCTAACAATAAGCCGTGGCAGCTCAGTGGGAGCACGCTCGCCTCACATTCGTTGGGTCGTTGGTTCAGCTATATACGAGGCTATTTTTAACTAACCAAAAACCTCTTGCAGCTTCTCTAAATCATACTTTACAAGTTTTGTGTCTAGACTTTTGGAATTTTTGGGGAATGTACACATTCCCCAAAAATAATTAGGTTTGCGACACTGACCATTATACAAATTAATTTATAACGATGTTGCCTTTTAAACAGACCGGTATTTTTCCATTTGCAGTAGTATGACGTGCGCTGACGTCACTTATCAGGCTTTGAAGCTGCATTACTAAATATTAACAAAACATTAGGTAAATATTTACATAAATATGCAAAGCACAGGTGTTTCAGGATTATGAACTGTACAAACTAGTTTATAAGATAAAGAATTGATTGTTAAAGTGTTTTATAATGCATTCATTATGGTTTTCTCATCTAGCGCTGATTTATGATTGATGAATCATTACAGGCGTGAATGATGGGCGAAATGTAATATTGACTTTTTAAATGGAATTACAGATATTTTGAATAGAAGCAGTTATAGAAAATAAAACAGTGATATCTAAAATTCGTTTGTTACGAGCGAAAACGTGTTGCGATGATTACCTCATTGATTAAAATAATAAACAAGATAGTAAAATAATAACAGCATATGGACGAGACTTACCAAAAGGCCGAA
Organism: Apocheima hispidaria; assembly: GCA_947579745.1. Taxonomy (NCBI): domain Eukaryota; kingdom Metazoa; phylum Arthropoda; class Insecta; order Lepidoptera; family Geometridae; genus Apocheima; species Apocheima hispidaria. The sequence goes on along the minus strand of OX388172.1, from coordinate 3,698,351 downwards.
AATAAACTGATGCGTATAAGTATTTCAATTAGAAGACTGAAGCTGGCAGAACGAATTAGAGGCATTTTTGGTAGCTTTTCGTGCTGTTTTATACAAAAAACGTATTTTTGCCAATTTTCGCGAAATATTTTCTAAAGAGTGACGTAGAAAGTTTCGCTCAAAAACTTTGCCAAAACAAGAAAATGACATAAGGCTAGACGTCAACTGTCAAACAAAACTTGTATAGTTTAGAACGAAAGTTGCGTTTCGTTATTGCAAAGTCTTTACTACTAAACTTCTAAGTAAGATTAATCACTTTTCTACCATAGTCGTCAGGCATGTTTCAGCTGAGAATGTAAACTTTAGGGTTGCGATGTTTTTCGTTTTTGCCGGTTGCCGGTGTATAGAGGAATACGGATTATGCTAATTTTGAAGAAATCGCCAGTAACTTGTGGTGATCCTGATCTTATTCGTTCTTTTAGTAGTTCTAGCTTACGCACCGATTTCCGTTTCTCGTGTACGCAACTGAAAACTAGCTGAATACTTTATGAACTTTTTTTTCTGGCATGTGACTAAGTAAAGTTTAGCAACGTGACCACAACTAAATGGGACATCATAATGTAATGCAAATTTCTTATAGTACGTATAATACTAATAGCTCTACGGTCTACGGACACAATAGGTAATGATATTTTAGGACGGTACTTTATGACATCATCACTCAAAAACACCAACACGACATGAGTAGGGTGACATCATTATGTAAATTGTATGCTAGGTTATCACCTGTTTTCTTAGATTTTTTTAATTGAAATATTTAAATTATAAGGCTTATAATAATACCAACGTAGATGCAAGAGGAGGCCTATACCCAGCGGTAGGATAAAGAACGTTGTGGATGACGATAATCATATTAGAACTAGCTACGGCCCACAGTTTCACCCGCTAATCTAAAGGAACGGTTAAAATTTTCTAATATATATATTCATACCAAATTTCATTCAAATCCGTTCAGCCGTTACATAGTTGAACGGGAACAACCACACTAACATACTTATACACACACACAAACTTTCGCATTTATAATATTAGTTTGATAAAAACAGATATTTTGTTAGCTTAGTAATAAGCAGGTGTCAAATGTCAACAATTAAACCAGGATATATATATTTTTTAAAGTTTATTCCGTACATCTAAATAAATATAAACAAAAACAGTGAATATTAACTAAATACTCAAAAGTACTATGGTGCACAAAAATAGAATTATGATACTTATTGCAAGATCTAGAGATAAGCAGATTTAAGATATGTTAAAAGCAGAAAACCCGTTTTTATTAATAAACAAAAATACATACCTACTTTAAAATTTTACCCAAAAAACAGCCCCATATTTTAATTGTTCGCTAAAATGAATATTTTTTTAATTATGGAGACAATAATAAAGCAATGTTACCAAAAAAAACAAAACAATTTCCAAAATTACTTTTTGTGATAAAATTTCGAGTATTAATTATTACAGATCTTAAAAACTTATATGATTATTTTTATTCTTAAGCTACATCCTTATTCGCAACCTGAATCGCCCCTAACATTAAGTACAAAAAATATTACACCTAAAATGTAAATGCCAAATGATGGATGGAATTTTGAATTTTAAAAGTTAAATTGAAAAAAATTATGAGTAAATAAAATCCATAAATAATATTTTTTCAAGTATCGGTTCCTACTTCGATTAATTAAGGGATAAATGTAGTCATGCCACAGTTATCTCACTCGCATATTAGCAAGATTTCTAGACAGTGTCAACTTACAAAACATGTTTTTTGTGCCAATATCAGAAATATTGTAAACAAATATTTGTTTCGATATCCTTATGCATGACGGAAGAAATCTAAATAAAAACTTTAAAACCTTGTAAATACTTATTGAAATAAAAAGACCCAGTTGAAAAATAAATATTTCTTCGGTTTTCTCGAAATCCTCCGTCGAATTAAGGCTCTCTACATGGCCTGACCTGACATCGTTTGAAAGAGATGGTTATATATAAGTTTCTGGGGGAGCGAAAGGGAGATATAACCTTAATAGTTTGTTTCTTTTGCTCCCGTGAAATTCAAATCTAGCTATCCCTTTCACACGATGTCAGGTCAGGCCATGTATAGACACCCTTAAAATAACAATACATTCGTAATATTACCATAAACATACACAACATAATCATACACTTTTTGTAAATTCACACTTAGTCATTTCTTATTCAATCAAGAAAATATATATAATCATGAAAATACGCGAGCCAGACAAAATTAAATGTGGACGTGGCTAGGGGTCTTAAAATTGACAGTGAGATACTTTTTATGTTAAATATGATGACGACAACAACAAAAAAATACATTAATAGTAACAAATAAATGCGAAGACAACGAGTTCCATTAATTGAAAAAATAAAATAAAAAATAACCCTTCGGGCGTGACTAAGAAAAGCAAAAATATAACAAATTCAATCTTAAAAGTATTATTATTGAAATGATTAACACCTAGGTTCATACATTTTTCTATTTATTTTTCTATTTTTTATAAAATTGAAAGCTAATTGTTCAAATTTGGTTCCTTTAACTAAATTCCTTTTTATAAATTTTAATGGCTCACCAGAAACCAGCACAACAATCGTTAATATATATTTTTTTTTTATTATGACGATTGACCACGCTCCATGGTTTATCAGAACCTCTAAATATGGACTTAATGGTAAAATATTGGCTGGAATGGAAACTGGCTCAAATAAGATAATCATTTGCAATTTTTTGTGCATTATTATGTAAGTGCGATTAATTATATAATTAATTCATTAATCGACAAATTTGACATTTCGTAGGCTAGCAAATATGCTCGAGTCGTCGGTTTAGGGTGTCTACACATGGCCTGACCTGACATCGTGTGAAAGGGACAGCTAGATTTGAATTTCACGGGAGCAAAAGAAACAAACCATTACGGTTATAGCTTCTACCTTTCGCTCCCCCTGAAACTTATATATAGCTATCTCTTTCAAACGATGTCAGGTCAGGCCATGTAGCGAGGCCTTTAACAGAAATTGACAGGTGCCAAATTGACAAACGTGGCAAATTTAGATATGAGCAGTTCGTTTACTAGCCGACGATTTGTCATCGACAAAATTCTATAACAATCGATATCAAACGTAAAACTTTAACAGTTTAAATCGACTTTCACCATTTTTATCCTATGATACGGATTTGCTAAGACTGTAGAAATGTCGAATTTTACGCACCACGATGAATAGATTAGATAATCACTCACTAATAATTATAAATAATATCCCATAGTGTGAGCTCGCGCATTCTTGTAGTAGTCGAAATACTCAGCCGGTGAATGCGCGTGCTTTTTGACCACATCATCCAGCTGCATCTGGTCACCCCAGTCCGCCTGCAACCATAGACAATAGTTTAAAACACAAACAATCATCTACAGGGCGGCCCATCGGCAAGTGACCGCCCGAAAAGGGCTTAGGGTGTCTACACATGGCCTGACCTGACATCGTGTGAAAGGGACGGCCAGATTTAAATTTCACGGGAGCAAAAGAAACAAACTATTAAGGTTATAGCTTCTCCCTTTCGCTCCCCCAGAAACTTATATATAGCCATCTCTTTCAAACAATGTCAGGCCTTTTTAGTATTCATCATTACGAACAACAAACTGCCGTTCCATAGAAAAAAGTCAATGACACTCGAGAAAATGTATGGAACAGCAGATATTTTTTCTCGATTTCAGCGTTGGTCCCATAGTAAAACTTGTTCATAATGATGAGTACTATAAGGCCTTTTCGGGCGGTCACTTGCCGATGGGCGACATTATATAGTTAAATCCACTAATGCACCTGATCCGTGTCAGGCATAGATGGAGATAGATGGCTTCGAGAGAAAAATAGCGCTATACACTTTCGCGCGCAGATGAAAAGAGACGGTTTTTGCGCGCGCTAGTCAAAAAAAATCAGATAATTGCTAATTACATGTAAACCAGGACCTGTTCGATAACCTAGATATTACTAGTAGTTCTGCAAACAGACCTCGCGATCTTAATTTTTTTTTCACAATCGCAATTCTACAATTTCATAGTTTTTTTTTTAGTTGTCATCGATTTTTGATTGGTGGTGTATTTCCCCCAAAATAGGAGACGCTTGCTGTGGCTTGCCTTTTCCCGGCCGATTTTGATAATGGCCGATGTTCCGAACTGAAACCTCACGACCTTATATCTTGATAACCTCTTCACCGATTTTGCTCATATTCAGAATTCTTGTTTAGATTTGAGTACTAAATGTTTATGCCAAATATTATCAAAATCAGCCGGTAAATGGCGCCGCAGCAAACTTCCCTCCTTTTTGGGGGAAATACACCAGCAATCAAAATTTACAAAATCGTAGAACTTGTATACCAAGTTTCGTCAAGATTGGTTGAAAAATACGACTTGCACGGGAATACCAACATACAGACTGATGAAAGCATATTTTGCCAGTTAAAACTGAGAAGTTTCGTTCGCTTCTCTCACTCGTCAATTAAGTTTGTTCAGAATTCCTTTAACACTAATTTCTTAACTATTCTCTAAAAATACTCACAAAGTTTGGGAAGAGCGACCGTTTACTGTCGAATTTCTTCTCGTTGACGCATCGTAAAAGGTACAGCCGCTCGACCCACGGCCAGATCATGTAGTCCAGCATGCCCGGGCGGGACCCGCCGAAATACAGTGTACCTGCGGAAGTTGAAATATATGGCCAAGTTATAACTAGTAGTTTGCCTCGGACAAGGACCTCGCAATCATAAAATTACTAGTAGTTCGCGGCGAACTGAGACCTCGCGACCCCTATATCTACCCCTGGACCGATTCAGCTCATATTCGAACTTAAAAATTGTAATAAAATGAACTACTTGCCTACAAAATTTCAAAACGATCGGATCAACGGTTTGCAAGTTATCATCGGACAAATATACACACAAACATACAAACATACATACAAATGCCGATTTGTCCCAGTGAGCTCTGAGACCTTCGCTTCGCTCGGTCAAAAAAGGGGGGAAAAAACTTTTTTTTTTCTTATGTCAGGTATAAAAGTAGTTTTAATATTAATTCTTACCTCTAGAAGCCAGTTCTTTCTCGAATATGTCTAAAGTTTGTACGATCTGCTCGCTGCCAAACGCGAAGTTAGTATCGAAGCATTCTAAGCTGCCTTTTATCAACTGAAATATAAAATTTACTCATAAACTCTATTTAATGTCTACAGGGTTATAAGGACTAAACCGAAAAGGGCTTACAGTGCTCATCATTACGAACTACTTTCAGTATGGGACCAACCCTGAAATCGAGAAAAAATATCAGCTGTTCCATAGAAAAATATCAACGACACTCGACAAAATGTATGGAACAGCTGTTTTTTTTTTGTTTTTTCAGATTTGGTGCCATAGTAAAAAATGTTCAAACTCATGAGTACTACAAGCCTCTTTCGGTTTAGCAAGCTTTTTCCTTTTAGCCTTGTATTGGTCGATGTGCTTTGTCACAGCGCTCATTATTTTTGAAAATCTGAATTATAATAACATTAGTATTTTAAACATAAATACAATATGATTGATGAGCTCGTATTTATTTTTATTTTATACGTATCATACTTGTTCCACAGCCATCTCACTTGTACATTTGCAAGTTTTTGTACTGTGTGATTTGTTGAAACTGTACGTTGAATCTCTCAATAATAAACATACCATCGGTATTATTCTATAAATATTTCGCTTTGTTACAATTTTTATTTCCAATGAGGCGTTATGTAAAAAAAAATACACAACGTGTGAAGCCAAAATTTAAGTTAAAAAAAAACAATAAATCTTTCGATAGAATTGACAACGACAGGTGAATTTCTATGAATTTCTAGTAAGTATTGCAAAACTTTTTTTTTTTTGAACACGCCTCATACTGAAAAAGTGCACGCGTGAGACGACAGTGGACGCGTTTAAGGATCATAGCTCGTTCTCTGATTGTAGTAACTACTGTCTTACCTCATTAAACCTCTCGATGAGGAGCCGGTCTTGTGCTTTCACGTAAGGGTCGCGGCTGTGTAGAGGATTCCTTGCGTATTTTTCGTCGAGATAGTCGCATATGACCACACTCTCAAACAAGAACTTATCGCCTTGGTCTGTCGGGATTTCAAGGACGGGGATTTTTACTGGAAAAATACATTTTTGATTGGTTTTAATACTTTTAATATAAAGGGTCTGTCATCGCTGTCATCGCGCGACGGGACGCGTCATCGTAGAAGGGATTGGATTAGTTCAGCTGTTCGCCGTGGGAAGTCTTTCATGAAAAACACTTTAACTACCATACTCAGGGTGCAGCCCTGAGAATGGTACTTCCTCTGTATTATAAGTGTGCCCGAAATCACACTCCTGCAAGAAACTCTTTCACATTTATTATTTTACTATACAGGGCTGTAAGGAAATGGTATGATAAGCCGAAAGTGGCAAGTAAAAAAAACTGCTGTTCCTTACATTTTGTCGAGGGTCATTGATATTTTTCTATGAAACAGCTGTTTTTTTTCTCGGTTTCGGGGTTGGTCTCATAGTAAAAGTTGTTCACGATAGTTTATGATAATAATTGAGCTGAGCTACTGCTTGGCGGTTGCATAACTGGCAAAACTTTGGTACTTATTCAGATGGAGACTGCTAAAGAGGTCTTACCGCTACCAAGGAAAGTAATTATTTAAGGAGAGAGTATTATACTCACGTCTAGGATTTTTCTGCTGGAACCATTCTGGAAGGTGCAGAGGATCCAACTTGCACACCTCATACTTTGCTTTCTTAGCTTCAAGAATCAGCAGTACTCGATGGCCGTATGGGTTCATCGATACATGATACAGGCGGAGCTTATCTCCTTGGAGGGGCGGAGGGGGGGCTGAGCCTGGAAAGTATAGAGAAAATTGTATAACAAAGTTACTGCTAACAAAATGTCACCTTAGAAAAGCGAAGAACGAAGAATTTTATCATTCAAATTCTGAGACTACGCGCGGGGTCTTTGTTGACACTGTGTTTGTTGGCTGAAAGAAGGTGTAGATGAAGATGCAATCCTTACAGCCAAGGAAATGAACAAACTTTGGCTTCCTTGTTACAAGGTCTGAGTATTTTTTTATGGTCTGCTCGCTTCATCTTCAACCACATACGCTAACCAACAGGCGATGTGGTGGTCGAAATGGGGCCTACGTTCGGGGCGGGCAGAAAATCAGACCCAAGAGTGGTAAAATAGAAGCCACCGTGCCTCACTTATTTCCTTAATTAAATACATTGAGAGTTCGCCGAGGATGTAACTTATCCGTTCAATGTGGTTTTGTTTTTATTTTTGGCATACTTACCACCATGACGCCATCGCAACATAACTAATAAAACATAAATTCATGATAGAAACAAAATTGACCTTCATTCATTTTGATGTCCATTCACTAACAAGATTACTATTAATGCCACCAAGAATTCATGATAAACACACAAAAGACGAAGCTGTCCGATTGAGAAGGGGTATACAGAATGATATGCTATAGATATTCCACTCGCACCTTAGCAAGATTTTTATAAATTGCATGAATTTCAAAAAAAAAACATATTCTAAAGAGATGTACATTTTTGTATCTTTTAATTTAAAAAAAATATACAATTATACATTCATACACTCACACATATATCTAAATAAATCAATAAAAAGTTCATGCTAATAAAAAGTAACTAATTATAAAACGTAATAAATATAATTTGAGTTAAATATATCTATATATTATTTTTTTAAACCTAGGTGATCAAGCTTATTTAAAACATATGTAATCTTATCATAAGCAGATATACAACATAATTATTATACTTTTTCGAAAGTATTTTCTTATCGTTTCATAAACATTTCATTAACATCAGATGAGCGACTTGCTCGTCTCGTCATCAAACACAATCAAAACATATGAAAACGCGTGAGCGAGATAGCTGTGGACGCGACTAAGACCTTATTATACACTAGCTGTTACCCGACTTCGTTCGCGTTGACGTAAAAAAATTGTCCTATGTCCGTCTTTCTGATATACAGTAACTCCTTATCAAATTTTATCAAGATCCGTTTAGCCGCGATAACGCGACAATATTTATTATAACTTGAAAATATTTATACACTTGTTACAGGCAAATGCAGAAGACGTGCGACGCCAAAATTCTCAAGGGAACAAACACACTTACATACTTACACACCAACTTTCGCATTTATAATATTAGTGTGATGTGATGGATGTCAGTAGGAGACACCTTTATTGATCAAACTGTTGTGTGTCATGACCCCGCCCTGCGCCTTAACAACGTCAACGAGGCCGAAGCAAATTATTACAACACTAAATGTAAAAGTATTTATTGATGGAACAAGCTGGATCATTTTTATGGCAGTATTTAATAAATTTCCCAACGTATCACAGCGTGACTCGTTAGAAAGTTACTTATCCTAAAGATATAGCAATTTTTTTTCTCGTCTGTTTTGGCTTCACACGTTGTGTATTTGCTCGAAGTTTATTATATCGCTTTAAGCGTGCTAAGACGCGGGAGAGATTTAGTTTAAAAATACTGGAGGTACTGGAGTTAGATCTATCAAACGCTTCTGCATCTATGTATAGAAAAGTAGAATACATAGCGGTATTTGTTTATTGCGCTGTTTTTGGGTCAAGGATCAACTGATCGACGCTTCTGTCTACAAAGCTGAATGCTCGATGAGGCATTGTACACTGTCAGGTGTATAGATGTAAATCCTAACTAATATTATAATTCACAGAAATATAGCCGCAGTCGTATCAGTACAAAGAAAGTTTCGACGTATACATTCGTCTCGAGGAAAAAACTTTGTTCGAACTCCCTACATTACAACTGTCAGTTCATACATAAAGTCAAAAAATGCATAAAAATTGATCAACGCCATCTAGCGAACTATAGGAAGTAACTCACTCTCTCTGTCTGGATATTTGTCGCGTTATCATGGCTAAACGGCTGAACGGATCTTGATAAAATTTGATAAGTAGTTACTGTATATCACAGAGATGGACATAGAATACTTTTTTTTATGTCCACGCGAACGAAGTTGCAGGTAACAGCGAATAAAATATTATTGGCCTAGTTGCATACACAACTACTCATGCATTTTCACATTAAGATAAAGAATACAATTTTTGAAAACTCATATTATCTAATTCTTGCAAATGTGCGTGAGTGATAGCTAGTTATGGCTCGACTATGATTATATACCCTTTATGTATGTTGTTATGGATTAAGCACCTACGATACAATTTGACAGGTAGCACGAAAAAAAAGGAATATATACACAAGTAATCTAAATGAACAACGAAATATGCGCACCAATAATGTGAACAAAACCTTATTTACTCGTTGCTTTTCCTTGAAGCTTGACAAATACAGCCAGACTTTGCGTAAGATATTGCTGCATAAAAACGTGCAATTATGTCGTTTTAAAGAGTGGAGTGCAATGGATTTGCAAATAAATACGTACCTACTATCTGCGCAATGTAATAATTATGTTTTTATTTAAATGTTTTTTTTTTTGGGTTCCGTAGTACTAAACATAGGAACCCTTAAAAGTTAATCATGTCCGTCTGTCTGTCTGAATCCTTTACAGCCTTATAACTTCCAAAGTTATAAACTTACATGCATGAAATTTTGCACAACGATAGTCTAAGTATAGACCTACATATATCTATTTTTTTATAAATAAGGGTAACTTCCATACATGAAAAAAAGGGGTAACAAAAATTCGCTGATCCCCATCATGTGGGGTCTCGTTGAACAAGTCTTTTAAGGTGACAATTTTGCAAGAATAAAAAAATCATAATTTCATTTTAATAGGGTGGCGTACATGTAAAGTACGGATAAAAAAATCGCATATTAGATTAGGGGTTCGTCTAGCAATCAATTCGTCACCAAGGAAGGCAATTGATGATGAGCAATAAACATTGTATATGAAAACTGACGTGGTTTTGACACATTTTGTTTTAATAAAATGGGAATACAAACGTTAAATTGTGCGAGGCAAGACGAGGTAGCGCGCGTGTCACGATCATAGCATTCCTTGTTAAAGGTCACCCAATGTGATCGAAACTGTAGTCGGAACAACCGACTCAATTTAACGTGAGTATTCCCGTTTTATTAAAACAAAAAACGTTGTATAAGTCAACATTTGACAAATTTTATATCTGTTCAGCTGTCTTTATCAAATTTGTCAATTTTAGACTCAAAAGTTTTTTTTTTGTTAGGCGACATATTTAATAAAACCGACGAAACTGGAAACACTGATAAGCAAATTTTAGTTGTGTATTTATCACTTAACTTAACTGCACCCCGCGGTTTTGCCTCCGCTATTCGCTTTTTCTGCATTTTCCAGGATTAATAAAGATATTCTGGTGTCGGTACATACCATGGTCCAGTCTAAAAACTAATCACAAAATGACTAAAATTATCCTAATTATTTTTCTTTTTGCCGAGCGAAGCGAAGGTCTCAGAGTTTACTGGGACAAATCGGCATTTGTATGTATGTTTGTGTGTATATTTGTCCGATGATAACTTGCGAACCGTTGATCCGATCTTCGTGAAATTTTGCAGGAAAGTAGTTCATTTCAATACAATTTTTAAGTTTGAATATGAGCTGAATCGGTCCAGGGATTGTGAAGATACAGGGATCGCGAGGTCTCAGTTCGCCGCGAACTACTAGTTTAAACATAGTTATAAAAACAATCGTCTTTCTTCATAGTATTCTTTCAATAGCCTTTTATATAAATATATATACTACTTTCAATAAAGTTTTAAACTAGTACAAAAAAAAAGTAGCCCAAGTCTGTCACCTACCCTTAAGCTATATCTATGCAAAAATTAGCTTGATCCGTTCAGCCGTCTAGCCGTGATAACGCGATAAACACCCAGACAGACATAGTTACATTCGCATTTATATGTTATGTTGTAATATTTATGTCAATATATAATTATTTAAAATATTTCCCTTAAACAATTTTAATTCTCATCCCTAATCCTGTTTGTACAGTCATTGTCACCTGATTTAAAGCGGAAGTAGATAAGTAATATTAGTAAATTAGAACTACTAATAGACATTTCTAGTATAAATCCGGCTAAAACAGTTCTTATCCAATCTCTATTGTAGCTAGAGATGCATGAGCTAAGTAGAATGTTAGCAAAACGTTAGGTACCTACTTACTAGAACAAGGAACCATATATTATTTGCTTTTTTTGGCTTGAAGATCTATCCTATAATTAATATTCAAGAAAAAATGGCGGTTCATTAAAATTCATTTTTGTCTTTTAACCTTGAAATGCACTAGTCGGTAAGTAATGCCGGTGTAGAAATGCATGCATTGTAAAGATCTATGTATGCTATTACGGACATGAATGATATATTTAGGTTTATTTTAATTTGCGTAAGCGTTGAAAATAGACATATTTAACCTTATTGTACTTAATTATTGTTATGCAGAAAAATATTAGCGTTTGCACTAGAGGCTGTACTGAATGTAAAAAAAAAGTATAACAGGTTTTTTTATGATTTATTTGAAAAAAACAAAAACACTCAACTTAAGTCATTGTAAAAACGAAACGCATCGTTAGTCAATAACATGAAGTCATTTTCTGAACAGCTGTTATCTGAATGCGCATAATATTTATTAGTAAATTACATTTAGTTGAATTATTACTAAAAATATTCCTGTCGGGATCGGCTTTTAAATGTTTTAAAGAATTAGGTTCCTACCTATGAGTTTAGGTAGATACTAAAACTGTTTGCCTTTGTCTTCTTTTACAACAATTTTGCAATATTTTTATTTAAAAAAAAAAACAAATTTATTGAATGCATGTTGCAAAGGGCAAAATGTCAATTTTTATAATTTTTGAGGAAGCAGCTAAACCCACTATCGCAAAGAATAACAATTTATTAACCTCAAAACTGCAAAATTGTATGGTTATAATGAATTTCACTCACCTGCTATCCTTTGTTGATAATAAAACGACATTTTTATTTAGTAATTGGCGTGTAACTAAACTAAATTAAATAATCCTCTTCTAACCGTGTTCACATTGATACCGGTACTAGGGACGTGACACTATTGACTTGACAGTCGACGGCGTAAATTAATAGTGAGAAGCATTGAAGTGATAAAACAAAACTTTATTGAAAACTCTATTGATTGGATCGTATATTTTTATGTATTTCTACAAACTTATTATTAAATAACAATCAATGATGGGTTATCATTTAACACAGTCCCAGTCATACAAAGTTTCAGAAAAAGTCCCTCTATCTCTATTTTTGTTAATAAAAAAAACGCTGTTTTTTTTTTATTTTTTTTTATTTGCTTTTATTATTCACTAGGTACCAGAACATTAAATAAAATGAAAAAAATATTTTTCTAGAATATATACCTTGGTACTAACAGAATAAAGGTCTTAAGTTAAATGTGTTCCTCCATATTCGAAGTATCAAGAACACTTCGATTCGAACACATATTGAAGGAGGTGGGTTTATTTTTTGTTTCATCGCATTAATGCTTCATGTCAACGCCTATAACAATCAAATTACAAACTACCTACTTATTACTTAAATGATACGTATAAGTTTTCTTTATTAATTAGTATTAAATTAATTTTTGTTAATTATTTATTAAAAGATTTAAGCGCTGCGTTCGCCATGTCATGAATAAGTTATCCAGGTATCTTTAGAGCACGCGTGCGCGTCACATAATTGCATCAGCGGGCAAGATGAGGTCAAACGTAACCTATTAAGTATAAATACCTAAAGAAAAATACAGGCGCACGAGCCCGCATACAGCGTTCCATATTAATAAGTATAATTTATTTCTTAAATTTAATAATTTAATTAAATTTAGGAATATTGTCTTTTCTTAAACTAAAGATTGCTTTTTAAACATTATTTTCATAAATCAAAGCAAGTGTTTATTTCGATGTATATCCATTTATTTCGTAAATTTATCTGACAGTATTTAAATTACCCTCAACTCTTTTCTAACCAAAGTTAGTGAAAAACCCATAGCATTGATTAGAAATATGTTATTAATTTAGATTAAAAAGTAGGTTAAATATATACATTTATTTCCAATAAAAATCAATAGCAATACCTACGTTACATTTATAAATAAGTGACTTTAGGTAGAGCATTTCAGGTTTAAGGTAGGCAATTTACTAATGTGCTAACAAATTTCGTTCCAAGCGAGATAAATGATAGTGAAAGACTATGGCAACCATAGTCACTCCTAAATCTTTTTGCAAACAGTTCACTACATTTTTCCCTTCACTATTGCGTGTTGAAATAGTGTAACGTCACATTTAAAATTATAGCATCAAGCTATGACATCATTCTTTGGTTTTGACCCGATTACTTATAACTCCACGGATTGCAATATACCAAAACATACACAACGAGCAGACGGCAAAACGAGACTTTTCATTTGGCTGTATTAATATTGCGACCGCAATTTCAAGACAGTGTTTAATCTTACCTACCTACTTTAAAAATATGCGCCAAGTTGCTGAATTCGTTCGCTAAAGTTTGTTGAACTGTTTTTTTTTGTATGCTGCGATGAGTCAGTGGAATACTTGAATAGATAAAATAAAACATTTATGTATCAACCTATATTATGATATATATAGTTAAATATCTTGGATAACTGTGACATAATAATTACATAGCTATTCTGCAACTTAAGCTGCAAAATATTATGATGTTACTTTTAGTTTTTTTTTTTTTTACAATATCAATGAGATTTTTATGTTGGAAACTTTGGGTTTGTATGTAACAGTAAATTCAGCTATATTAATTATGTTCTTTATCTCAATTTTAGAAAAATTGCATTTGGATTCCTTTTTGGAAGACAGGAAGACATAGCATCGTGGAAGGAGTTTTTGGCGGGAACGTGAAGAAATCATGTCGCGTCATTTTATAATTTTCCAAAACTTGTGTTATTTCGAGTGTTAATGTGTAAAAACGGTGAACTTTTACCCGTTAAGTGTTCTTGAACATGCACGCGTGTTGGTGAATGGTATAATGTCGTGAAACGTGAATTTTCATGTTGTTTCCAAAACTCCATAGAAGGCTCTAGTAAAGTTTTCACCACTTTACTGGGGCATGACTTTGACTTGACCGTGACTTGATTTGCTCGCTTTTGACTGTGACTATGACTTGTATGATAATATGTAACAAAACTTGAATATAACCATACTTGACACTGGCAAATGCATAAGACGTGCGACGCCAAAATCCTCTTACGAGGAAAGAAAAAAAAAAACATCGTGGATCATGGTTATTTAAGGTGCATCGTTTCGCTCATCGCGCGAAATTCAAATTTTCTAGCGTTTTTTGTCAATTACAGCTTAATTACTCGGCGTGGATTTATTGAAACCAATTTTGCGCCAATAAATAAGTTGTTTTAAGAAGTTACGGATAAAATGATTACCTAGATAACATTAGTTTAGCTACAAATTTCAATAAGCAGATTTTCATCTTGGTTTTTGGTTTAGTGAGAAATGTACTTATACTAGCTTTCAACTTGAATTTTTGGTTGGTGTAATTTCTTGAAACAATCTATTTATTATCGCAAAATTAGTTTTCATGAACCTACGATGAGTAATTTAGCTGTAATTGACATAAAACGCAAGAAAATTTGAATTTCGCGCGCTGAGCGAAACGTTGCACCTTAAAGCAAGCTTTTTGTGGCATTAGCAAAAACAAAACATACTCAAAGTGCTGCCTAAAAATAAAATTGAGAGAAATGGTAGAAACAAAATATTATGTAATGGTAGCACTTAAAAATGTCAAAATTAATATTAAACAAAATAGGTATATTTTGTTGTGATGTGTGTGTGAAAAAAATCTTTAAATATAAATAAAAACCTAGTTTAATCTTATCTGTTTCTGTTACCTTGGTAGCATTATAATGAAGATCAATCTCATACAGTTGCTGTAAAAGAAAAGGGGCAATAAAAGCAGGTACGAAACTTCAACACAAAACTTGTTTACCTTTTAAATTTGTAACAAGAACTGCTCCATAGTGTTACTTCACGGTATTCTTCATTATTTAATTCTATTATTTAGTCGTGCCTTTATCGTTATTTTAGAGTACCTTGAGAATATTCTGAATTCATGTTACCACACAAAAACGAGTCAATAAAAAAATTTGTTACAAAAAATGGACCTTATCTTTTTATGCCATTTTTTTTAAACCTGTCACCATCCAATTATTCTTTCTTTTTTTAAATCATATCCCGCACAGGCTACAAATTTATATTCACGAAATTATTATCAACAGAGAGAATGTATAGGCTAATGTCTAGTATGCTACAGACAGATGTCTAGTGTTCTATTTCGTCCAGTCCCAGTGTGTCCAGAGTCTCTTAATGACTTGTGTCCAAACATGTCCAGTTTCTCATAATGACTATTGTCCAAACATGTCCAGTGTCTCATAATGACGATTGTGCAAACATGTCCAGTATCTCATAATGACTAGTGTCCAAACATGTCCAGTGTCTCATAATGACTAGTGTCCAAACATGTCCAGTGTCTCATAATGACGATTGTGAAAACATGTCCAGTGTCTCATAATGACTAGTAGCCAAACATGTCCAGTGTCTCATAATGACTAGTGTCCAAACATGTCCAGTGACAGAGATGATTGTTAAGTTCAGCGGCCGACCCTGTGCAACTGTAAATCAAATTGCCACAAGATTAGGTTCACCTTCGCAAAGCTTCGGCGGCTGGAGAGAACAATCCTTGTCAGAAGAACTTCACGGTACGGGCCTAGCTTCAACCTTAAGTTGTAATCCAAATTACTATATCTTTATTTTATATAGTTATGTATGTTTGTATTCTATACTAGTAGTACTACTATCATGCGCTGGGTCAGCCCGAGTCCATAGACAAATCATGTTTTGTGACTGAAAATTAAAATGTATACTGATGGAAATTTCTTAGAATTTTCTGGACAAAATGGAAACTGATCCTCCAAAACAAGATGAAGTTTCGCCTGACAAGAGAAAGACACCAGAACCCGAGGAGCTGCTGCCCGTCAAATGCGAGATTATCGAGATATCAGATGAGGAAGTCAACACACTCCCCGTTAAGAAAAAAAGAAAGTAAGTACACACCTATCAAGATTTATTTATTGACCGAGCGAAGCGAAGGTCTCTGGAGTCTACGAAAGCTAATTCTAACTGGGGTGATAAGACCTGCACTGACGTCCCGCTAAGGGTGTTTTGTGCATTAACCCCGCTGCCAGCCCCAAACCAGCCGAGCTCCTTAAAGTAACGGAGCACGGCCTTGGGTCGCTGGCATACCTGTTCCACTCCTGTTTCGTCAGATGTTATGCTATTGGAGTCTTGTTGTCGAGATTCTTAAAGGAGTCCCGACCTATGACCTCTGTGGCTTTGCTTTGCAGTAGCACGAGACGCTGCTACGAGCTAATCAGCAGTTGTATGTATGTTTGTACGTATTATCCGACGATAACTTGAGAGCCGTTTATCGGATCTTCATTAAATGCTGTAGGCAAGTAGTTTCAATACAATTTTTGAGTTCGAGTATGAGCTTAATCGGTCAAGGGGTTGTGAAGATATAGAGGACGCGAGGTCTCAGTTCGCCGCGAACTACTAGTGGTAATAATTTTTCAGACGAAAGCCGTATAAAAAAGACCCGTCCAAAGCGGTGCAATGCGAGACGTGCGCGCGCATGTTCGGAGACAAACACCAACTGAAGAAGCATATGATGGTGCACACGGACGAGCGCCCCTTCGTGTGCTCGCAGTGCGGGAAGGCGTACAGACACAAGCACGTGTTGAAACAACACGAGATGTCGCACTTTGGTGAGTGAACAAGCGTTATTGACCGAGTGAGCGAAGCAAATGAAGTCTCTGCTTCAACTGACAAAATTTGCTTTCGTCTGTCTGTACGTCGGTACTCGCGTACAGCGGGCTTATCCTCTAACTTTGAAACGTTCGTGATTCTGATTGTGAGAGCATGCCATCTCGCTCGTACCAACTTAGTCGCACTATGCGCGGTCCCGCTCGCGCAACTCTCGCTATCGCTTTCAGAGTTACGGGACAAGCCCACGGGTCGTATTTTTCAACCAATCTTGAAGAAAATTGGTATAGGTTCTACAGTTTCATAGATAACTAGCTGCGCCCCGCGGTTTCCCCCGCTATTCTACAGTAAACTGAATATTTTTCCGTGATAAAAACTAGCCTATGTGTTAATCCAGGGTATAAGCTACCTCCACCAAATTTTATTCAAATCCGTTCAGCCGTTACAGAGTTGAACGGGAACAAACACATTAATACTTATACACTTACGCAAAAACTTTCGCATTTATAAAATTAGTGTGATGTTGATTGTGCGAGAGAGAGAGCGTGTATTACGTATCTTTCATCGCCTGTTTCTAATTAAAATTTAGTTATCCAAACGAAAATTTCTCGATTTGTAATGCTAATGTAATTTTTCAATTTTTCGAAATCACACATTGATTTTTTTATCAATAAAATCGTTGAGTGTGCGAGAGAGAGAAAGAGCGAAGTGCGAGAGAGATAGAATATTATTCTTTTGTAATTTTGTAGAGACTTTACTGGCTTATTCCAGGACCAAAAGAGCTGCAAAAGAACTTCACATGCACAGTGTGTGGTGCCTCGTTCACTCGCAGCTCTTCTCTCAGCACTCACCAGAGGATACACACTGGAGTGAGGCCGTTCGCCTGCAACCTATGCGATAAAACATTCATACAGAAGACAAACTTACAGCAGCATATTATGGTAATTTGCATCAATATATCAAACTAACATCGGTCGAGATACGCAGGTAGCATCTGTCAAGATACGCAGGTAACATCTGTGAAGATACACAGGTAATATCTGTCGAGATACGTAGGTAAGATCTGTCAAGATACGCACGTAACATCTGTCAAGATACGCAGGTAACATTTGTGGAGATACGCAGGTAACATTTGTCGAAATACGCAGGTAACACCTGTCAAGATAAGCAGGTAACATCTGACTAGATATGCAGGTAACATCTGGCGCGATAAGCAGGTAACATCTGGCAAGATACGCAGGTAACATCTGTGAATTCACTTACCTCATAACTCCGTAATATATGAACCCATTTAGAAAATTATTTTTTTATTTGTAAGAAGAAGTCCAGATCGGTCCCATTTTTATTAAAATCCAGTTCTGATGATGGGATCCACGAGGAATTGAGGGAACTCCTCAAATATTATGGGCATACATTTTATTTCATTAGCGATTTTGGTATTTTCATCGACAACTCAAGCATTTGCATTCAGAAAGTATCATTAGGTGAAGTGGAACTGATGAAGAAGACCACAGATGGCCGCCGGAACTACACAATGATACGTATGTCACGGGTGACGCCGAGATAACCTCGATTATGATAGTTAAGCGACATGACGAATGAAATTTAAATAGTTTTCTCTGATGAAGTCGTTTTTTTTTAATTAATACTAGTTGCTATCCGCGACTTCGTTCGCGTGAACGTACAAAAAAGAAATAGCCTATGTCCATCTCCTACCCTTAGCTATATCTATGAAAAATGCAGATCGATCCGTTCACACGTTTAGCAGTGATAACGTGACAAACATCCAGACAAAGAGACAGAGTTACATTCGCATTTATAATATTACCGACGACATGACAAGACGTGTACAACCGGTGGATGCAAGTGGCACATTGTCTTTCGGTGTGGCGGTCTCAGGGGGAGGCCTATGTGCAGCAGTGGACGTCTTCTTGCTGGTAATGTATATAATGTAATGTTATAATATTAGTTAGGATTATTGTACTATTTGTGTATAGCACTATTAAAAAAAAAAACAAAGAATAAAATAACGTTGCTAAAAAAAACTCTCTATCGCACGGGGAACAGAGCGACAGCAATACAAATTTCAAATACCAACTACACGAAAACTCTATTGTTCACACCAGAAATGACATACATAAGACAAAAACAACCTTAAAACTAGTGTAACAACTTCGCTCAAAGCGATCTCTTCCAGGCAACCTTAGCGCGGATGCTCATCGTTCTTGTGACATCTAGGCCCACCAGGACGACCGACCGCACGAATGCGACGTCTGCCAGAAGAAGTTCATCACCCGGAGCAAGCTGAAGCAGCACTACAACAAGCACATCAAGAAGAGCCTCAAGGAAAAAATGCAGATGACGGTGATCAAGAAGGTGCCGGCGGCGCGGGCGCTGACCATCAGCTCCGCGGCCAGCAGCTACAGCGAGGAGGAGGACGGCAGCCGGGCCTCCGCCAGCCCGCCGTGGGCCGCCGACAGCGACGCCGGCTCGGCCGTCTCCTAACTGACGTGGTTTTGACACGTTTTAGTTTTAATAAACTAACGTTAAATTGAGTCGGATATTCCGACTATGTTATATTTATTTTATATATATGTTACGGCTAAAACCCGAAGTGCGGCTACGTCTAGTTGTAGCCGGTTAGAACTAGGTGTAGCCACTTACTCTTGGTTAAACTTGTTACTAGTAGTTCGCGCCGAACTGAGACCTCGCGACCCCTATATCTTCACAACCCCTGGACCGATTCAGCTCATATTCGAGTTTATTTTACTGGGACAAATCGGCATTTGTATGTTTGTGTGTATATTTGTCCGATGATAACTTGCGAACCGTTGATCCGATCTTCATAAAATGTTGTAGGCAAGTAGTTCATTTCAATGCAATGCTTAAGTTCGAATATGAGCTGAATCGGTCCAGGGGTTGTGAAGATATAGGGGTCGCGAGGTCTCAGTTCGCCGCGAACTACTGGTATTAATAATTGACTTTTTCTAAAGTGGGACTACAATTTTAACATAATAGGAACAGTCAGTCAGTTCTTTTTGTATCTGTTATGGGCAAGCGTGAAGCTTAACATCAGGTGAGCGACTTGCTCGTCTCGTCACCAAATTCCATTAAAAAAAACTTTTATCAAGGAATGTTATAAGAGTGACACGCGCGCGACCTCGTCTTGCCTTGCACTGTTTTCATTGCAGCATCCCTTGATAAAGGTCACCGAATGTGATCGAAACTATAGTCGGAATAACCGACTCAATTTAACGTGAGTATTCCCGTTTTATTAAAACAAAAAAAATATATTGCTTTCAATAAATGTACAGTGTAACTTTTTAAGTAGTACGCAATTTTTTTAAATCTTATGTTTTGGCTCCACACGTTGTGTTTTTAGCCAGTGTCAAGTATTATCATATTGCAAGTGAAGTCAAATATTTCACAATTAAAATAAGTCTCAGTCATAGTCTAAGTCAAGCAAAGTTAGTCACGGTCAAGGCCACGTAATGCCCCAGTAAGGTGGTGGAGACTTTACTAGAGGTTTCTATGGAGTTTCGGAAACAACACGAACGAGTCACGTTTCCCAACGTTATACTATTCAACAATCGTTCATGTTCACGAACACTTATGGATAAAAATCCACCATTTTTACACATTAACATTCGAAATAACACAAGTTTTGGAAAATAATATAATGACGCGACAAAACTACTTCACGTTCTATTAAAAAAAAAACTATGTACTTAGAGATTGAAGATTGTTTTATCAAATTAACTTGAAATGTAAGTAGCTCCAGCAAGAGCTGTAGTCATGGTCACTATTCGTGACTGGACTACGGACACCTGCACTACATCGCTTCTTCTCGCTCTCTTGAGGAAGAAGTAGCTAGGTCATTATTGTATTATAGGTTTACCGACATGAAAAAAATAATGGTATTTTTATTTATAAAGGGTTATAAGTAAAAGGTATGCTAAGTCGAAAGGGTCATTATGAACAACTTTTACCATGGGACAAACACTGAAATCGCGAATAAAAACTGTTTCCGTACATTTTGTCGAGTGTTATTGACATTTTTGTATGGAACA
This sequence comes from Apocheima hispidaria, assembly GCA_947579745.1. Lineage (NCBI taxonomy): Eukaryota > Metazoa > Arthropoda > Insecta > Lepidoptera > Geometridae > Apocheima > Apocheima hispidaria. Next base: position 3,677,357 of record OX388172.1, on the reverse strand, counting down.
GCAATTTTTTTTCTGGTTTTCAGGGTTGGTCCCATAGCAAAAGTTGTTCATAACGATGAGTACTATGAGCCCTTTTTGGCTTAAAATACCCTTTCAATCGCTTTATATATGTCCTATTAACGATACTGACAGCGCGATACAAATTTGCGCACTACTTAAAAAGTTACCCTGTATTGTGATTGCAGCATTTTGTGAATAACCCCTGAATACTGAAACGTTTGTAAGTTTGTTAACTTTAACAACAGATTAATTCTAATACTGCCTTTGTCTGGCACTAAGCAAATGACAAAGATAGCAATAGACATCTGTCTTCAAAGTTAACGAACGTTTCAGTATTCGGGGGTAAGTCTTTTATAGGGTTCCGTAGCTCAAAAATAATCCTTATACTATAAGGGTCCAAACAGACTGACACCGAAGTCATCCTAAAAGGACGACTTCCTCGTCCATCTGTCTGTCCAGACCCTTTTTTTTTTTTTTTTTTTTCTTCCAATACAATGAAAGTGAGTCAAACCGTATTTTAAAAAAAACTATCGAAATAAGGGTGTCTACACATGGTCTGACCTGACAGCGTGTGAAAGGGACAGCTAGATTTGAATTTCACGGGAGCAAAAGAAACAAACTATTAAGGTTATAGCTTCTCCCTTTCGCTCCCCCAGAAACTTATATATAGCCATCTCTTTCAAACGATGTCAGATCAGGCCTTGTAGCGAGGTCTTTACTCATTTATATGGGGAACTCACGCATGACCAAAAAAATTATCAGGTCAAAATAGTTTTTACAAAAAAAGACCTAATAATTTCCTTGTATCTCCTATGGTTTATGATTCCTTCATACTGTCCCAGTTAAAAAAAAATCACCTGTAGGCGGGTTTTAGTTTATGAACTTATATTTTATGATGAGTGAGGTCTCGTTGGACCCCTCTTTATAAGAATTATTTTATTGCAATACTGGGACCCTATTCCTGTACGCTCGAGATTATCTCGGTCACGCTCACTCCCATTAAATTTTAAATTAGAGAGACAGTGACCGAGATAATCTCGAGTGCACAGGGTCTAGGGTCCTAGGACCCTATTCGGAGAAATGACATTTTATCTCGGTCACTGTCTCTCTAATTTAGAATTTAATGGGAGTGAGAGTGACCGAGATAAAATGACATATCTCCGAATAGGGTCCCTAATCCCTATTCTAAGAACATCTTTGTACACAAAGATGTTCTTAGAATAGGGATTAATGTTCAAACAGTGGACCCGTATCGGGTGTGCAATGTCCGGAGTGACACAGACTACATATTGCATTCAGGTATTTTGTTACTTTTTAGAAAAAAAACATGTTAAGTATGTTTCTGTACTTTGTTTTTGTCCGTTTCAAAACTACTACAAACTAAACAAAAGCAGAATACAAAACGCTGCTTGGAAACGTTGTGTAATAATATTGCCATTATTGAAGAACTGCTTCTTTAGTAGTTTTATATGACTATGAGTGAAGGCGCTTAGAATTATTATTATAATTATTTTGTAACATATTTAAAATAAGTGCAGTACATTAAGTTCTCTTAAATAAATTGTTGAGTCACAGTTTACATTTTATTAATTATGATGATTCATATGAAAGTCCTATGCACTATGAAGCCTACAGCGTCCGTAAGGCGAAATTACCCTTCCCTTTATTTTTCTATTGTTCTGGTGGTTCATTCGTTAAAACTAGTAATTTGTTACCATCTTAGAGGAAATTAATCATGAATCGTAATTGTGTGAATACATCAAACTCATGAAAATTCAAATACACTGTAATATTCTACCAGCTTTATGCAATAAAAGTTATTCTGATTCCAACTAGAAGAAAGTAGTAGACAAGTAAGCCACAAGAATTGCCCTCTCAGAATACCATGATATATGCTAAACTGGGTGCATGAAGCTTTATCATAAACTAGCCATCTACGGTCGCGTGGATCTAAAAAGAAAAGTAGCCTATGTGCATCTCCGACCCATAAGCTATATCTATGCAAAAATTCAGGTCCATCCAGCTGTTTAGCCGTGATAACGCGACAAACACACAGACGGAGAGACATAATTTTTTTCGCATTTATAATATTAGGATTGCTTATTTTATGCAAGTTATCACAAAATTAAAAAAACCATTAGTAATTATCGCAATCACCGATGCTGGCAATACGTTTAACAAAACGTCAGCTGTCAATCAAAAGTTTTATATTTTTTCTAGCATTTTTAAAAGTTTCGCCGCTTACTCTCGTTTGTTTTCATATTCTCCATCTCGTTTTGATGCACGAATTAAAAAAAAAAATACAAGCAAAATGTTATTTTTTGTTTTCGTTTGTTTACTGCATAGAAAAATATTTACTGACTCGAAACGAGTTTCTAATCATTGGTTTGTATTTATTTGTCGTAATTTGCAGATAAAATTAAATTGTTTCTCACTCCGGGTATTATAGGTATCAAGTTAATAGAAAAGATAAACACATGTATGAAAGAAATGCTGTTGTTGAACTTGTTGATTTATTGTAATGTCTTTTCTTCAAAGTTTCGCAAGTTTTGTAGATTTTAAATGTTAATTTCGTAGTCAAGAATAAAATAAAAAAAAATGTGTAAAATTTGTAAAAATATGTATAATATATAGTTTTTCAAGCAGATCCAGATACAACATAGTGAGGATAAAACTGACAAAGTTTATTTGCATCTTCTTGATAATTTTCAGCTAAAAATGGAAGCTGCGGATGAAAATCAAGAACCACCCGAGTTAATGTTAAAAAGTGAGATAATAGAAATATCAGATGAGGAAGTGGATATCAAACCAAAAAGGTTATTGTGGAATTCAAAACCATTTCAGATTAATTATGGCTTTAATTTATAATTCTTCACACAGGTTCACACACTATCAGAATTATTCTTTCTTTGAAACACTATTCTGGTGGATGGCACGAGGGCATAATACCCAGAGTGGGTGTGATAGGTGTGGTGCATCCTTTATTAAAGTGGCAATGAGCAGGCTACATTGCTCGAAGAACCGATAATCGATGGGGAAGAAAGGTTCTTGAGAGCCGACGACGATCTGGAAGACGCAGTGTGAGTAGGCCTCCCACTAGGTGGGCCGACGACATTGCGAAAGTTACGGGCAACCGGTGGATGCAAGTGGCACGTTGTCGGTCGGTGTGGCGCTCTAAGGCCTATGTTCAGCAGTGGACGTCTTATGGGTGATGATGATAAGCTACACAAGTTTTAAATTTTGGCAACTTTATGTGCATAAAAAAAATGTTTTTAGTAAAATCACACTAATATTATAAATGCGAAAGTCTGTAAGTGCGTTGTTCCCATTCAACTCTGTAACGGCTGGAAGGATTTGAATTAAATATGGTATGGAGGTAGCTTACACCCTGGATCAACACATAGGCTACTTTTTATCCCGGAAAAATATTCGGTTTGTGGTAATAGCGGGAGAAACCACGGGGAGCAGCTAGTCGTATTATAAAACGCAATCCTTACATTTCAGAAGAGCAAGGAAAAAGACCGAACAATCGGAGCCAGTAAAGTGTGACCAGTGTGAGAAGTCATTCCCCAGCAGATACCAAATGAAAAAGCATCAACGCACACACTCGGGGGAGAGGCCGTACATGTGCACGGAGTGCGGCAACACTTATACACAGCTCGGGCATTTGAGTATACATCAGTTGAGGCATAATGGTAAGGTTTTTGCTGATTATGTTGCCAAACTAGTAGTACCAGATCTTGATCCTAACTAGTATTATATATGCAAATGTAACTCTGTCTCTCTGTCTGGGTATTTGTCGCGTTTTCATGGCTAAACGGGTTGACCTGAATTTTTGGATAGGTATAGCTTAAGGGCTGGAGACGGATATAGACCATTTTTTTTTTTGTCTTTCCATTTTATGACACTTTTACGGACCATATAATAAAGATTAGGACATATAAATAAATAAACATGACTTCATTTCAGGCATAAAAGGATATAACTTAACAAAATATTTAAAAAAAAGAATGTAAAAGAAAAAACATAACATAAAAAAACATGGGACAGACAAGGTACTTTTTTTACTAAAAAAAGGCAAACTCATAAAACTATAACATACTAGCTGCGCCCCGCGGTTGCACCCGTTATTCTACAGTAACAGAATATTTTTCCAGGATAAAAGTGTAGCCTATGTGTTAATCAATTGAATAAGCTACCTCCATACCAAATTTCATCCAAATCCAATCCGTTCACCCGCTACAGAGTTGAACGGGAACAAACACACATACATATTTACCTACTTACATACTTACACACAAACTTTCGTATTTATAATATAAGTGTGATAACAATAACTTGTTTTTCCAGGTATAAAAAACTTCACCTGCATGGAGTGCCCGGCCTCCTTCTATCGTAAGGCAGACCTGGACCGCCACGAGAGAATACACACCGGAGAAAAGCCCTACTCCTGTGAGATATGTGGAAAACGGTTCATCCAGAAGAATAACCTCGTCATGCACGTCAAAATGCACATCGGAGATAGGAGGTTCGAGTGTATGGTGTGCTTGAAACGGTTTATGACAAGGAGTAAGATGCTGCTACATAGTAAGAGGCATGAAAAGGATAAGAAGGTGAAGGATTTTGAGGATGAAGATGTAATGTAGTGTTAAATAAGGCCATCAAAGGCATTTCAGAGACAGTTTTGAATATGCCGTGTGTAAAGAAAGGATTATGACAAGGAGTAAGATGCTGTTACATAGTAAGAGGCCTGAGAAGGATCAGGAGATGGATTTTGATGGTGAAGATGCAGTGATAAAGAATGCCATCAAAATGCACGTCAGAGACAGGTTTGAATATGCCGTGTGTAAAGAAAGAATTATGACAAGGAGTAAGATCCTGTTACATAGTAAGAGGACATGAGAAGGATCAGGAGACAGGTTTTGAAGGTGAAGATATAATGTAGTGATAAAGAAGACCATCAAAATGCATGTCAGAGACAGGTTTGAATATGCCGTGTGTAAAGAAATTCTTATGACAAGGAGTAAGATGCTGTTACATAGTAAGAGGCATGAGAAAGATAAGAAAGAAGGATTTTGAGAAAGGAGATATAATGTGATAGTGTGGTGATAGATAGTGATAGAAGGGCAAACAGGAAAATGAGGGCATAATGAAGGACAAACAGAAAGAAAAGGCATGCACATAATAAATTTTTTATTTGTATAGTTTGTAACACGTTCCGATTGTTCGATATTTTACATAACGCCAGATGCTTCCCTGACGATGATCTTCCTTCTTCTCTACTCTTACCCATTTTACCGCTTTAGATGTGGAATTTAGTAAAATCCGTTGTTATTGTTAACGTAGACCATTTGAGGAGTATTTGGTTCAAATTTCACGTCTCTATCATAAGTGGTTTGGTCTGTGCGTTGATTCCTAGACAATGGCTTGTTGTTTTATTTATATAGACTTATTTCTAAGTTGACCATTCATTCATGACAAAGAGTAAGACGCTGTTACATAGTAAGAGTCGGGGAATAAAACATGAAGGCGAATAATTTTGTGGAAATAGAATGTAGTGATCAAGAGGGCCATTAAAATAAATGTTGCTCAGAAAATGTTTCAAGCCCCCGTTAACATCGTCATAATTGTCGTCCGCAATGCTCAGGAGTCACAACAGTTTTTTTTTTTTTTTGTCTGTTTCGTCCTCTGAAATGAACAGAGACCTTGCACAGCCACACCTTGGTTTCTACCAATTTAATGTTTACTCGCTGGTCAAAGATATTGGTGATCTTTGACCTGGGGATAAAGGGACGTAGTGATTAAGGACAAGGCTTAAAGTATCTTGATACATGTAATTTTTTTTTTTTTCGTATATTTATGTCTCTACAGTTTTGGTACCCAATTTGGCGGTGATTAGAAATTAAATACAATGAATTTCTTCTCGTGCCCACACTGTATATAGGTAATTTAATCATTCCAATGAAGTATGAAAGAGATAGGGAGATAGTGAAAAAAGGAAAGAGTATGTCGTCTTAGTTTTTAGATTTCCGTACCTCAAAAGGAAAGAAAATGAACCATATAGAAAAATAATTATAAAAAGAACTATATAAAAAATTGCGTATGTCCGTCTCCTACCCTTAAGCTATATCTACGCAAAAATTCAGATCGATCCGTTCAGCCGTTCAAACAACCAGACAGTAAGACATGAGTTACATTCGCATTTATAATATTAGTTAGGATGTAAAAAAAAGTTGTACGGAACACCGGTTTTTAACAAAGGGTACTTATTTAATTAGTGAATTGTTACCGTATCGGGGATTTTAGAGTGAGACAGGTACATGAAGTAGATACCAATTTTCATCATCATTATCATCAGCCGGAAGACTTAACAGCGCCAGACTGAAAGACAATATGCCATTTGAGTCCACCGGTTGCCCGCGACCTTCACAATGTCAGTCCACCTAGTAGGAGGCCTGCCTACGCTGCTTCACTAGATAACCTTTATCCCCATCGGCTCATCAGTCTGCAAAGTGACATTCAATCGATCAATCAAATCATTTATCTGCAATAATACATGTTAATAATGGTGCTATAAATAATTTTAGTATCATTTTAGTTGTCTGCAAACAGACGTGCAAATGTTTTTTTGTCATAGAACTATACTATAAAATATATATTATTATTATTGTTATACTAGTTGTTACCCGCGACTTCTTTCGCGTGGACATAAAAAAGTTTCATGAAGATCAACGGTTCGCAAGTTATCATCGGACAAATATACACACAAACATACATACAAATGCCGATTTGTCCCAGTAAACTGTGAGACCTTCGCTTCGCTCGGTCGATAAACATTTATAAGTACTAAGTACTTCCCTTCGTCGTATTTTCGACGCAAAAATATTGTCACTATAGGTGCCTATAACAACGAAGATATAGGGAAATTAAAAAAAAAACAAGCTTAGTTCCCCGCGGTGTAGATAACATATAAAAAATCATCGAAATCCGATAACATTTAGGTTTTTTTTAATGTTACTCGGTGACGAGACGAGCAAGTCGCTCACCTGATGTTAAGCGTCACGCTTGCCCATAGCAGTTCAGTGCCACCCAGAATTTTGAACTTCAACTGTTCAAAACTATGCGCGGCAATGCACTGCGCTCGTCACCCTGAGATGTTAGATGTTAAATCTCTGTATGCCCAGTAATTACGCTGGCAACATTGCCCTTCAATCCGGAACACAGTAATGCTTGCACACTACCGCTTGCTTGAATAACTGGCAAAGGTGTGGTACTTCCCCAGGCGGACTCTGCAAGAGAGCACTACCACTACAGTCACAGATCACACCCTAGATTCTGCATTCAGGATGCTCGAAGCGCACCACGCGTCAGTCTAAATACACTTATAAGAAATGTCTCTGATCGGTTGCTTGTCAGGCGCGAGTGGCCGTGACCTTGAGCCAGCCAATGAGCACGCTCGGCCGCACTCCCCGCGCCCCGCGCCGCGCCTCGCACTGACGGCACTTGTAGGAACAACGAATCTCGTAATGCGGTATCTGGTGTGATCTGTGACTGCAATGGACGACTAGGTATGGACGAGACGGCGATATACTATATCCTAAGAGTGCCTACACACGAAACGATTTGGTCGGTCCCGACATCGCTTGAAAGAGATGGCTATATATAAGTTTCTGGGGAAGCGAAAGGGAGAAGCTATAACCTTAATAGTTTGTTTTTAAGGTTATAGCTTCTTAAGGGGAGGCATTTGTTCTGGACATCTTCTATCTTCTTCATGTACCTGTCTCAGTCTTCCGAAGTTTTCCGACGCGGTTAAAAACTCACCCGGTATTGATAGCGAAAAACATGGTTGTAATAATTTTATTGTAAATGTAGTAATTGTTGTTTTTTTATAATTAACGTTTAAGTAAGTTATAAGTGCTAAGTTAAGTTTGTTTTGTAAATAAACTTGTATGTTATATTGGTTTTGTTTTTTTTTAGATACAATACAAATATTACTGTGAAAACTGACGTGGTTTTGATACATTTTGTTTTCAGCGAGACACGCGCACGACCTCGCCTTCTCGATCTCGTCTTCTCTTGCAAGGTCGCGCGCGTGTCTCGCTGAGCATTCCTTGATAAAGGTCACCGAATGTGATCGAAACTATAGTCGGAATAACCGACTCAATTTAACGTGAGTATTCCCGTTTCATTAAAACAAAACAAATACAAATACTAAATTCTTTATTTTGGAACAAAAACTTAGTGAATAATGCAAATAGAACGATGCTACCCGCAGTAGTTAAATAACTGTGTCGCGTGGATCATTCTAGGTACGACGCTTATCCCGTTTATGCCTTTTCTATGAATCCGCTCCTTCCTAAGGTTGCCTGGAAGAGATCGCTTTCAGCGATAAGACCGCCAGTTGTAACACTAGTTTTTACCCGTCTGCCCAAGAAGGAGGTATGTCACACTAATATTATAAATGCGAAAGTTTGTGTGTTTGTAACGGCTGAACGGATTTGGATGAAATTTGGTATGGAGGTAAGCTATTCCCTGGATTAACACATAGGTTACTTTTTATCACGATAAATTTAACCGTTCCTGTAGCGGGTGATACCGCGGGGCGCAGCTAGTAAGTATATAAGTATGTAGTATGTCTACTAGTAGTTCGCGCCGAACCTACCTCGCGTCGCGATTCTAATAACTTCAAAACATCTAGAACCGATTCTGCTCATAGCATTTGAACTTAAAAACTGTTGAAAACTCTAGAACTACGAGTTTTTTAAACCGTGGCTCTACTGGTAGTATTACTACCAGTAATACGACAACAAACGAATATTTCATGATCAACAGTTGGCAAGCTATAATACACTTTCCCACCGACATAAGTAGGTACAAACAAACGCTGATTTGTTCCGGAAGGCTCCGAGTCGCTTCGCTCGGTCATGTGACTCAATGATAACACAAGAATCTATTTCAACTCGTTATCGTAGGTAAATAGAACTTAAAAGCATGTATTGTAGACAATACCGACATGAATTTGGTTTTACGACTGCCGAGTGAGCTATCAAGTTACACCAATACCAACATGAGTATAGGATACAGCCCACGGACTATATAACTGCTTGATGACCTGTCCCCCTGGTCGTTCTTCCCCTTCTGTCGTAAGGGACAATATATCCCTGCCATTTCTAAACTATGCATTCAAAAACTTCCGTGTTGATAGACCTTAGTAAAAACTTTCTTTTAAAATTATTTCGGGGAACATGTGATAATTACTTAGGTACTTTTTAGGGTTCCGTAGTACTACAAGGAACCCTTATAAGTTCGTCATATCTGTCTGTCCGTCCGTCTGTCTGTCTGAATCCTTTACAGCCTTGTAACTTTTACAGTTATAAAGTTACTTGCACGAAATTTTGCACAACGATAGTCTAAATATAGACCTACAGTTTCAAAAACTAAAAAAAACTTTTTTTGTAAAATAAGGGTAGCTGTCATACATGTAGGGGGGGGGGGTAAAAAAAAAATTCGCTTCACCCCATCATGTTGGGTGTCGTTGAATAGGTTTTTTTTTTTTTTTTTCATTTATTTCAAGCATCCATTTTTGTAAGGTGACAATTTTGACACAATTAAAAAAACATAATTTTATATTAATGGGGTGGCTGTATACATGTAAAGTGGGGATAAAAAAAATCGCCTGTACCCCACATGTGGGGTATCATCGAATAGGTCTTTTAAAATGATGTTAAGGTTTCCTATACCATTTTTTTACCAAACGTACTGCTTGCGAAATATGGGCCGACAAAGTTGCTTGCAATGTCCCCCCCCCCTCTTGTAATCTTCCATGTTGATAGATCTTAGTAAAAACTGTCTTTTAAAATTATTTCGGGCAACATGTGATTACTACTTTTTGAGTTATGCTGTAATAACGGATAAAAACTTCAAACTTTCTACGCGCCTACGGAACCCTACAAGCAAGGCCCGACATGCTCTTAACAAGTAATTTTTGAAGGTCCACGCGAACCAAGTCGCGGGTAACAACTAGTTTAATATAAATCAAAGATCACAGCCTTATTAATATAAGCAGCTCAACCCCTTTGGTTTAAAAGTAACTCAAGAGTCGACCCACGCGTCTGATTTTACATTTTTATGGGTAAACTTTCAATAATATTTTTTCTTCAACTTTGTAAAAGTTAAAATACATTTTGTTGCGAAATATTGTCAGTAAACTAGTGCTGTGCCTCGGTTTCGCCTTAAAAATAATCGAGCATTAGCTCAATATGTATTCACTTCGATTGGTCAAACTGACATACCCGCGTCTATCTTAAGCTGGGTTGTACCTTTATCCCGATTAAAGTTACTGTTATAGTTAACTCAAAGTCAATTTTTTCAAATTCAAATATTTTTATCTCAGATATAAATCCATAATATTCAGATTAAAATTAATACAATTAATTGAATTAAATTAAATTATCTCCCATATTTGCATACTTCAGTAAAGTCAAGTGAAGTAAAAGCTTTAATGAAAGGTTCTACGGAGTTCTGGAAACACGAAAAGATACGACGCTTTATTGTCTGTAGCATAACAAAAATATATTTGCTTGTTACAGTGTTTGATGTAATTAATGAGATGGAATTAACACGCAAGATGCAAAATACAAAGGAAGACCAATAATAAAAAGACAGACTCACATACTAACACCTGAAAAAATTACCCATATTTCCCGTCCGTCGGTTAAAAATCTCTCATTTCACTTCTCTAGGTCTACAAAGCAACTTAATTGATAAAACTCACCTTTCATTTTCAAACTTAATTCAAAACAAATTAATATAAAAATGTTATATTTTCGTCACGCCGGCCATCCTACGCATTATAAGTAAGCCAACTTAGATTTGATATATAAAGGGGGTGTCAACAGATATCCGGCATTCACCACCCAGTCCCGTTGCAAGCGCCATCTTGAATCTTTGGCGCGAAAGTTGCAAAAGTTTAAAGTTTTATTTATTTTGCTAAGATGTTTAAATTCGCAGCTATCGTTTCTTTGATGCTTATCGGTAAGTACATTATATTATTTTATTATACTATACGATTGTAGAATTAAGTTAGCGTTGTAATTTTAATTAATTCGTTTAGAAAAATTGTTATTGACAGTGATTCTCAAACTTTTGCTATCGAAGCCCCCTTTAAAAATCATTTTGAATGCAAAACTATTTTAGCTCGATCATGTCGATCCAAAGTTTTAAATAATTCGAACTAATTCTAATGCCTTTTTCGACTTACCTCGTTCCTTGGTGCTAGGTACGAAGTGGGCAAACGAATACCTCAAATGCTAAAATAATTCTGATAAAAAATATACAATATAATGATATTTTCGTAGCGACATGGTCGCACGCAGATTCTAGACGCCACAAAAAGGACGCCTCTGAAAACAGGGATTTTGACTCAGGTGACTAGTTTTCGGTAGATACATTTATGGTTTAGAATTTAGACTGCATGAAGGATAATAACTACACATTATTGTATATAGAATGTTTGAACGACAGTAATGTTTTAAATATAATATTACGAATCAGTAGTAATTCATTTAGCAGAATAGGTAGTTGTTTTATTTTTTATTCATTGTCATAAAACTAGCACATTTCTGTCAAATGGAAGCTTAGAAGCATGACGCATGGGTGTTCACGATGCAATAAAATTAATTATCATTAGATAACAGGAACTTACTGAGTTAGCAGTGGTAGAACAGCTGATATTGTGTCCATAAAAATATATAATAAGTTATCTGAAATTCTAATAAAACCCCGACGACATACAATACGACGTTCCTTAGTATTATGCCGGTGTTATTTTTCATGATCTTTGGTTTTCACTTCATCGAAGGCATAAAATCACTAGGTGTGAATTTCCAAAAGTACATAATGCCTTGCCTTAAATAAACTTTCGATTTTCTCTTAATTTGACGGAGAAAATATAAATAAAACTATTTCGTCAAATTACAATGTATCAGAACAGAACAGAACATGGCAGTGGTAGATAGCAATTTTTGGTAAAAAATATTTTCTGCAGTGTCGTTATTCTGGGAATACAAAGGGGATCACGCTTTAATGGACAAAATGGTCGAATAACATGTTCAAGACCTTCACCTGCAGGTCCCGATCAGTGCTGCTGATTTGCTCCCAGAAAGTGTCTCGTCCTTACGACACTGAATGAATACACATGTCGAATCATCCATTGACGTATTTTTGTGGGTTGACATGTTATTGCTTATCAGTATCCATCTAATGTATCACCATATAAATTATTATAATGGTTTCCGATTACTGTAACGCACATAATCCGATTAGTGGAAAGGCATTCACATGCAACCGCAGGTAAAATAAGACGTATCCTGATTACTTCTTTTGATCGGCTGATAGAATATGGCACTGCGAGTAAAGATCTTTAGTGTGCGCTTCTAAACGATACATTCAACCGCTCATCAAAGTCAACATGTGCTAAATAAACTAAGTTGTCAGAGTCCTAAAAATATTGCACTTTATCCAACAGGCAGCAGTATGTGGGCGGCAAGTCTGTCATGCGACTCGTGTGGCAGCGAGTGCACGTCGGCGTGCGGCACGCGTCACTTCCGCTCATGCTGTTTCAACTACCTGCGCCGGAAGCGCGGCCCTGAAACTATGAAGGTACGCTCAATCCTAGATTCATAGTTTTTAGCGCACTCGAAAGTCTCCGAAATGGTGTCTAATACTTCTTGCTACAGTTTAAAGAGTCATTATAATACGTTTAGTATAGTTTAGTAATTAAATTAGAATACGTTGAATTAGTACTTGGTGCCTGGGTTTATTTTCCACTCATCCGACTGTGGAAAGTATGCTTTAAATGTTACTTAACTTTTCGGATTTCATTTTATTGAAATAAACTAGGTCCTTCTCGATATTTGTGTAGTATTTGTACATTTAAATTTTTTGTAATATACGAATATCCACGTTATATTAAGTTGGCTATTCCGACTATTGTATCGTCTACATTATTTTTGAGTGTAAGGCTCGAAATATTGCGACAGTCACGTTCCTAAACTTCTTGAAAAAGATCACTAGATGTGGTCGAAACCTTAGTGCCGCATTAATGAAATAAAATCTTTATATTAAAACATTAAGCCGTACAACTTTCTTTAAATATTTACAGCTTACACCACACAACAGCGACGCCAAATCGCAAGACCACTCAAAGATAGAGAAACAGAAACTCCCGGTCTTCCTGGTAGACAACATTCCAGAACAATGGACCTCAAACGTAATTCCAAGCGATTATAGACCTTATCCGTACGACGACATGTTTGAAAATATGTTCTTTGACGTTTAAGAACAAAATTAGAAGGCTGCATACCATGAAATATTTCTAAATCTTTTTGGGTTATGAGAAAAAGGGGACAAACTGTAAAACTTCTGTAATGTATGTTAACAATTTATTAATAGGATAAGCACCCAAAAAAAAAGAAATATTTTGAACTTCCTGTCAATTGTTGCAATGTATAAAATAAAAACGATTTTATGTCTATTAGGGCTGGATAGATAGACATAAAATTAACCAAAAATAACAAATTTTAGTAATAATATAAAATAAAAATTATTATCCAGACGAAGAAGTTTTATTTCCTCCTTAAATTCAATTTAATTAAATTATTTTTATTAATTTAACAAATATAGCTCTTTAAATCTAAGTAAATTAAATCCTAGATATAATGATGGACTATCGTTGGAAAACACAGCAATACTCAATGAACTGATTGATGAACACGAGAAACAAAATTATTTATGTTCAACATGATGAGCACAAAAACACTACGAGACGACAAGTTTTTTGTGATCAAAATGTTTTTCACACAAACAATCACACTTAGTAATCAAACTATTTGCTTGCAAACAAAAAATATTTTAACCATAAAAACATGTTTTTTAAGGGTGCGTTTATCAAAGTTTGAGTATCGCTGTCCTAACAGCACACAGCAAGAACCAGACTTAAAAATTATATCACAAAAAATAATTATTATGTCACCTCCTAGGTAATTAATCACTTACAAAGTTATGTTTTATTTAAAGTACTATTCCACCATATTATTACGTATATTGGTTTTAACCAGTAACATTGTCAATAAATATTATTTTACTAAAGAAGGATAATACTTTTTAATATATAATACGGTCTGTAATGAATGCTGGATGACACAATAGAAAGTTTTGCACACAGTTTCACTAGATGGCAACACTAGTCTCTAAGCAAAATGCCATTAAAAAAAAACAAATTAGTAACGAGACATGTAACTCATTTTCCTATTGGTACGCGTCACATCTGGTTATATCAGTTGCATTTTTACTCACAATGTTACAAATTTATAATCTTACAATATAGTACACTAAATTCTTCACTATAAGATATCTCAAAATGCCATTAATTAATTGTAATTTAATAATTCTGTTTAAAGTTTAAAAAATAATCTAATACTTGAAAATTGCTAAACGCACAAGACGGGCGACGCTAAAATTCTAAAAGAGAAAAGAAAGCATAGCTAAATTGTAATCTATTTGTGTCATCCAGAGAACGACCTTTTTCAGCCAAAACGCTACGGCACGATTATTGTACAGTCAGTTAGTTGATTTATTGGTAACTAGGCATATCCTTCTGTTTTCTCCTCGCTATTTCTTCGCTGGCTTCTTGCATGGCTTCGTAGAGCTTGGCTTCGGAGAGGATTTGGCGGGAGAGTTCGTCAATTGCTATTTCCGAGTCTAAGATGGAGCCGAGAGATTCATCGTCCACGTACTGAAAGTAAAAGTGTAGTGTACAAGTAAAAATATAGTCGCTGCCAAAACTAACACAGGCTTCAATAATTCGAGCCTCTGCTTATCAAGAGTTTCCAGTAATTCGGACGATCGAGCTTCAGAAATTTATACATTAATTTAAATTGTTGTTGCTGTAGTTAATTATGACTTAATAATTAACACAACTAATTTAAAAAAAACATTTTTTTAATGCATGGCAACAAGGGTCACATTTGGCTAGGTAATACAACAGACTTAAAACTAGGGTTAGTGAAACTTACAACAAAAATATTTTCCCTAATGCATTCGCTGGTCAAAAGAAAAAAACTGTGACTGTGACTATATAGTACTCAGGGCGAAGATATGATTAGGTAATGTCTAGTAATATCATAAATACTAGTGTGTTTGTTCCTCTTTCACGTAGCAATAGAACAATGGATCGTCATGTTTATTGCATTCATGTAGTATCGGAGAGTGACATAGACTACATATTATCCCAGAAAAATGTACGATTCCTGAGAGATTTTCAAAGTGGGTGAAACCGCGGGGCTAAGTTAGTATTTTTAATATTTGAGTAGTTGTGTTTACCTGTCGTTGTCTGAATTCCGGTAATGGCATACCTGGAGCGCGAGCAGACCTCTTGCGTCCACATCCTGAAATTAAATATATTTTAAACTGTATTTCCATTATATGTATATTATTATTGTATATTATTTTATTATTTGTATTTTGTTTTGTATTTTATTTTTAATTGATTACACACAAAGTGAAAAATATGTCTTATTTTGTCAATTTAATTCAATCGACGGATATTATTACAATTTTTTGAAGAAGGGAAGAAATTATTAACAACATCTGTCGTTGCCATTTCGCAACGAGCTTCGAATGAAAAAGTTTGACAGTCATTGGATTCCTGTTTTGACTCACTACTTATATCAAAAACAAACTGTTATTGAGTTTTGGCGGGAATGTGAAGAATTCATGTCGCGTCATTTTATTATTTTCCAAAACTTGTGTTATTTCGAGTGTTAATGTGTAAAAACGGTGAATTTCTACCCGTTAAGTGTTCGTGAACATGCACGAGTGTTGGTGAATGGTATAATGTCGTGAAACGTGAATTTTCGTGTTGTTTCCAAAACTCCATAGAAGGCTCTAGTAAAGTTTTCACCACTTTACTGGGGCATGACTTGGACTTGACCGTGACTTGCTTTGCTCGCCTTTGACTGTGACTATGACTTATTTGACAATATTCACCAAAACTTGAAAAAATATGAGTATACTTGACACTGGCAAATGCATAAGACGTGCGACGCCATAAACCTCTTAGGAGGAAAGAGAAAAAAAAAAAAACAAACTGTTTTTGACTTTTGGCGGGAACGTGAAGAATTCATGTCGCGTCATTTTATTATTTTCCAAAACTGGTGTTATTTCGAGTGTTAATGTGTAAAAACGGTGAATTTTTACCCGTTAAGTGTTCGTAAACATGCACGAGTGTTGGTGAATGGTATAATGTCGTGAAACGTGAATTTTCGTGTTGTTTCCAAAACTCCATAGAAGGCTCTAGTAAAGTTTTCACCACTTTACTGGGGCATGACTTGGACTTGACCGTGACTTGCTTTGCTCGCCTTTGACTGTGACTATGACTTTTTTGATAATATCTGGCAAAACTTGAGAATATATATGTATACTTGACACTGGCAAATGCATAAGACGTGCGACGCCAAAATCCTCTTAGGAGGAAAAAGAAAAAAAAACTGTTTTTCATAGGAATGTGATACATTTTCGTTTCTATATAGCATTGACTTGTAACTGACCGAGCGAAGCGAAAAGCTTAGGTGCTACATAATAAGACGGCCTTTGTATTTATGTAATTTGTCCATAACTTACAAACCTTTGATCCATGGGCTTATCCTGTAACTCTGAAAGCGATAGCGAGAGTTCCGCAAGCGGGAGCGCGCATAGTGCGACTAACTTGGTACGAGCGAGATAGCATGCTCTCGCAATCAGAATCACGAACGTTTCAAAGTTAGAGGATAAGCCCGCAGATCTCCATGAAACTTTGTGGAAAAGTCAATTTCAATACATTTTTTAACCGACTTCAAAAAAAAGGAGGAGTTTTAGACTTTCGCGGTGGTTTACTACATTACTATTAGTACCTTAAAAGCAGTTTTATTTGTTTTTATGACTGTTTTTTTTTAAATATTTGTTACCTCAGAACTCCGTCATTTATACAATACAATACAATATAACTTTAAAATTAAACAATAATTAAATATCCGGCAGTATAATGGGCGGCCTTATCGCCTAAAGCGATTTCTTCGAGGCAACCTTAGCATGGACAGAAATTTTAATGAGAAATACGGTCGGTGGTGTACATAAATTCAGGTAAGTACCTATCTACTAAATTACTGCATAATAAGTATAAATAAATAAATACAATAAATATGATATACGCACATACAATAGAAATACACAAAAAAAGACTATAAATAAACCGATTTTTTATTTTATTTGAAAGGATTCTTCTAGATTGGTTCCATTTTTATCAAAATCCAGTTCATTATGGATAATGGATAATTGGATCCATCATTGAGGGAACTCTTCAAATATTATAGGCATACATATAGCGATCCTGGTATTTTCAATTCGTTTTCAAATGTCGTAATAACTTCGTAATGTCCGCCCACCGCGTGAAGTCCCACATATTTGCCAGTTATTCAACTGCCAAGCAGTAGTGTGCAAACATTACTGTGTACCGGATTGATTGGCAATGTTCCTAGTGAAATTACTGAGATTTAACGTCTAATATCTCAGGGTGTCGAGAGCAGTGCATTGCCGCGCAGGGTTTTGAACTGTAGAATTTTAAAATTCTGGCTGGCACTGAACTGCTATGGGCAAGCGTTACGCTTAACATCAAGTGAGTTACTTGCTCGTCTCGTCACCGAGTACGATAAAAAAAAAGTAGATATTGTTGAGGCTATTTACCTGTGAACGCGTTGCAGAAGGGTCGTTTCCCTTTTGGCATGATGACTTCATCACTCATGCGGGGGTCGAAGCCACGAGGTATCTGAAAAAAAAAAGCAGTAGCTTAGTAGTCAATGTATTCATAACTCTTTATTTATTGAGAGGTGGAATGATAGATGAGGTCAATAATTTAATAACTTGTTAAGAGCTTGTCGGGCCATGCTTAGGGTTCCGTATGTGCGTAAAACGCTTGAAGTATTTACCTGTTTATACCGCATATCTCAAAAAGTAATTATTACATGTTACCGGAAATAATTTTAAAATAATATTTTACTAAGATCTATCAACATGAAAGATAACAAGTTTCTGAGATGATAGTTTAGAAATGGCAGGGAGACACATTGTAAGCAACTTTGTCGGCCCATATTTCGCAAGCGGTACATCTCATAAAAAAATGGTGTAGGAAACTATAAGTTTATTTTAAAAGACCTTTTCAGTGATACCCGACATGTGGGTGATATGCGAAAAAAAAATGTTTTATCCCCACTTTACATGTATGACAGCAACCTTATTAGTATAAAATTATGTATTTTTTATTCTTACATATTTTTCACCTTCAAGACCTGTACAAAGACACCCCACATGATGGGGTGTCAGCAAAAAAAATGTGGACCCTCTCTTTACATGTATGGGAGCTACCCTCATTTTACAAAAAAAAATGTATTTTTATTTTTTTAACTGTAGCTCTATAAGAATATCGTTGTGCAAACATGCATGTAAGTTAATAACTTTGGAAGTTATAAGGCTGTAAAGAATACAGACAGACGGACATGACTAACTTGTAAGGGTTCCTTTTAGTACTACGGAACCCTAAAACGACACCGAACCAGAAATCATAAAATAAACCTAGCTGATCCATAAATTTTACCTGAAATAGAAGTTTTTTTTAATTTTGGCTCTCTAATCCATGTCGCAAAATACAGCGTGTATGTATACATTAATATTCGTATTCCAGCCGTCGACGATAAGACTGACTGTGTGGTCGTAATCATATATGCTAACACGGCTAGCTTGGAATGAGAACAGTTCTAACTTACCGAGGCAGTGGAACAACAATCCAAGTACAGCAACGCGGCGAGTAGCAATAACGAAACGCGATACGACAACATGGCGGCTCCACTGACTGGTGACAGCGCGGGAAAATATCTGCGGAAAAAAAAACTATTTATTTAGTAACAATTTGCAAATATTATTTCGCTTCTTAATATTATTTTCGAGGACTTGTGGTCTTTCGAGTAATGTAATAATAGATTATTAACTAATGACAAATCGTGTAAAGTGTTGAAACGTGTTTTCGTGTTGTTCCCAAAACTGCGTAAAAGCTTCCACCGCTACTGTAGCGTGACTTGGACTGGATCGTGACTAAATTGATTTGGACTATGACTGGCTATAGATACTGTGTGTGCCAAAAATAGAAGCTGAACTCGTAGCTCTGCTACGTAGATCGTAAGAGCTACGAGTGCTACGGCTTTTGTAATTTTAACTTTTTAGAAATTTTTGAGTGACCGCGTTAACGAGGCGTTTTCCAAAAAAAAAAAAGTAGTTCTAAAATACTTACTAGATGGCGTAACAGACCTATCGTTTTACCTGTCATTGTCATTTCTGTCGAAATATTTTATGTTTATTTCTTAAATCGTAAATTTTGGCTCCACACGTTGTGTATTTAGCCAGTGTCAATACTGTAATATTTCAAATGAATTTCATAGTTACGTTACTTGAAATTGTCTAAATACACATGTCGAGCCAAAAAACACGAGAAAAAAAAAGGCACACGTAAATTTTTTTGTCTTTCATGTCTTGACAGTGACAGAAAAAACTCAAGGTACATCTAACGCCATCTATTGGGTACTTTTATAACAAGGATTTTTTTTTTTTTTGAAAAACGCCTCATTGTATTTGCATTTTTTTGTCTCGTAGTTTGGCTCCACACATAGTCTTATTTAGCCAGTGACATTGTGTATTTAGACACTGTCTAGCCTAAGTGTTGTTTTTGTCCAGTCATTTCACAGGAAATAATGCCCTAACGTTGCAGTCTGTTACGTCTCAAATAAGTATCCCAATCCTAACTAACATTATAAATTCGAAGGAACTCTATCTGTCTCTCTTTCTGGGTGTTTGTTGCGTTATCACGGCTACACGGCTGAACAGATCGACCTGAATCTTTGCATAGATATACATAGCTGGGTCGTAGACGGACATAGGCTTCTCTTTGTTTTTTTTAAGGTGCAACGTTTCGCTCAAAGCGCGAAATTCAAATTTTCTTGCCTTTTATGTCAATTACAGCTTAATTACTCATCGTAGGTTCATGAAAACTAATTTTGCGATAATAAATAGATTGTTTCAAGAAATTACACCAACCATATACTCAAGTTGAAAGCTAGTATAAGTACATTTCCCACTAAACCAAAAACCAAGATGAAAATCAGCTTATTGAGATTCGTAGCTAAACCAATGTTATCTAGGTAATCATTTTACCCGTAATTTCTTAAAACAACGTATTTATTGGCGCAAAATTGGTTTCGATAAATCCACGACGAGTAATTAAGCTGTAATTGACAAAAAACGCAAGGAAATTTGAATTTCGCGCGATGAGTGACACAATGTACCTTAAGCCCTCGCGAACGAAGTAGCGGGTAACGGCTAGCAGGACATATTGTAGATATGATAGACAGAAATAGATGAAAGTGCATATAGCTAATGCTAGGTTTACGGTCATACAGTGAACACTAGGGGTCGCGACTTGCCCCCCGCGGCGCACAGCCGGCCGTCTGACTTGCGAGTCAATCCTAGAAAATCTAATCGTTTGGGTAACACGTACTCGAGTTAGATACTATGTTTATTTTTAACTGACTTCCAAAAACAAGGAGGAGGTTCTCAAGTCGACTGTTTTTTAAAATATTTGTTAGCGCAGAACTCCGTCATTTATAAACCGATTTGGATTTTCCAGATTGGTTCCATTTTTATCAAAATCCAGTTCATAATTGATCATGGGATCCACGAGGAATTGAGGGAACTCGTCAAGTATTATAGGCATACATCGATGTTGGTATTTTCATCGACAAGTCCAGCATTTGCATTCAGAAAGTATCATTTGGTGAAGTGGAACTGATGAAGAAGACCACAGATGGCCGCCGGAACTACACAATGATACGTATTCATTGGTTACGCCAAGCACATCTCGGTAGTGAGGTTTTTGGCAGAAACGTGAAGAAATCATGTCGCGTCATTTTATTATTTTCCAATACTTGTGTTATTTCGAGTGTTAATGTGTAAAAACGGTTAATTACCCGTTCAGTGATGAGTTCAGTGTTCAGTATAATGTCGTGAAACGTGAATTTTCGTGTTGTTTCCAAAACTCCATAGAAGGCTCTAGTAAAGTTTTCACCACTTTACTGGGGCATGACTTGGACTTGACCGTGACTTGCTTTGCTCGGCTTTGACTGTGACTATGACATTTGATAATATTTAACAAAACTTGAAAATATATATGTGTACTTGACACTGGCAAATGCATACGACGTGCGACGCCAAACTCCTCTTAGGAGGAAAGAGAAAAAAAAAAAGGTAATGCATTTTTTTCAGAAGTCGGTTTATTTTATATAAATTAAGCATTTAGGAAACTCTCAGCACAACTAGAAAAGAGATGACCATCTTCAAACGGCTGAACAGATTTCTTTTTTCACAACTAAGAATATTATCGATAAAAATTAAATCATCTTTCAAACCAAGAAATTTTAAATCTAAATCGATTGATCCAGATATGAGCTAAGATACACAGACAACACATATAACCCCCTTTTTATCTTGTGTTTTGGCTCCACACGTTGTGTACTTAGCCAGTGTCAAGTATTGTAATATTTCAAGTGAAGTCAACTATTTCACAATTAAAATAAGCCTCGGTCAAGCGTCCCGTAGACTCTGAGACCTTCGCTTCGCTCGGTCAAAAAGTTGCATGACATATGGAACTAAACCTTGAATGCTAGCCTTTTGGAGAAACTCAGAGTCACTTGGCGCCATAAAATCCGGAAGGATATTCGCCGAAGAATCAAAGTCATCGACGCAGCTTTCAGGGCTTGCAAGATGAAGTGGCAATGGGCAGGCCACATCCCTCGAAGAACCGATAACCATTGAGAAGAAAGATTCTCGAGTAGCGAGCAAGAACTGGAAAACACAGCGTAGGCAGGCCTCCCACTTGGTGGACTGACGGCATTGTGAAAGTCGCGGGCAACCTGTAAATGGCATGTGGTCATTCCGGGCCAATGTTCAGCAGTGGACGTCTTAGGGCTGATAATGCGAGCGAGATAAGTAACGACCATCCCTTAAACTTTAATTGCTGATCAATTAAGACCGTCTTGTTAAGCTAAGGTAAAGCTAAACTGCTAATTTGTTAACTAAAGTCTAACTCGATCGCACCAAAATAGCATTTAAACGAATGTAACTTAGTTAACTTAACAATTAGGTGACTAAGTTAAGGTTGTTTAAGTTACCTCGAGTTTTTCGAAGCCTCTTTAAGGATAAACGACTTTCATACAAAACTGTCGATGCCTTTTTAGGCGTCCTACTACGATTTTGAACTGGGCATGACTTAACATAGGTCTAATTTGGCCTCTAAGTATCGCAAAGTCGATAATTTAAAATGTTCATGGCTAGGAAATACCATCTTTCAACCCAATAATTACGACAAATTTTACGATTGTAGTGGTGTGTTCTTTACATGCGAATCATGCGATCATGGTGTGCGTGAAATATTGATGTGTGCGTGCGTCTTGCAAAAATCGTGTACACTGGTTGTGCCGCGCGCGCGTCACGCGGTTTACGCGACGTTGCCAGCTTGTCGGAGCGTGTGTGAGCGAGACTAGGTATTCTTGCCTCGCGGCTTAGTCCGCGCGCGGTCTTCGATAATTGCGACGTTGCGAGATTCGGTATCGGTGTGCAGTGCAGTGTTTGATTTGGTTACCTAATCTATCTATACCAATATTATAAAGAGGAAAGATTTGATTGTTTATTTATTTCATTGTTTGTTTGTTTGAATGGGCTCCAAAACTGCTGAACCGATTTGAAAAATTCTTTCGCTGTTGGGAAGCTTCACTATCCCCGGGTGACATAGGTTATATTATATTTTCAAAAAAATTAGGGATCCTTACTAAAACTCCAATAATGTAACCCAGGATGATGTATTTCGCGTGCACTGCGAAAACTATTCATGATGAAAGAATAGTCTATACCAATATAATAAAGAGGAAAGATTTGATTGTTTGTTTGTGTGCATTGAATGGGCTCCGAAACTGCTGAACCGAATTGGGAAATTCTTTCACTGTTGGGAAGCTACACTATCCCTATACTATACTATATTTTATTTAAAAAAAAATTGGGATCCTTACTAAAACTCGAATAATGTAACCCAAGATGTAAAAAAAATACCTAAAATATCCTTTACATCGCGTGCGTTGCGACAACTATTGATGATGATAGAATAATCTATCTATACCAATATTATAAAGAGGAAAGATTTGATTCTTTGTTTGTTTGTTTGTTTGCATTGAATGGGCTCCGAAACTGCTGAACGGATTTGAAAAATTGTTTCGCTGTTGGGTGGCTTTTCGGCTTTCTTAATATTTTTTTTTTTTTGTGACTTGACGCGGGTGGAGGGGTTTTCGTGTGTGTATTATGGTTTTTATTTTTTTGTTGGGTGCCCGTGCGAAGCCGGGGCGGGCTGCTAGTAACCTAATAATAACGTACATAATTATAATAGAATGCAGCAGACATCATCGTTGCGCTATAGACGCCATCAATATTCTGGCCAAAAATGAGCACGAAACGTGTTCGTGCTCGGCTGAAATATTATCATGGCGAAGGTGTTTCGTAAGTGCCTACCTACCTAATTTATAAATAAAAAATATAATTCGAGACTTCTTGCCCATTATCATGGCGATGGGGGGATTTCTACCCTTCCAACTGCGATTTTCATGTACGGTCATAGATTTTAAGGATCATCATCATCATCATCATCATCAGCCTGTTTCCTATCGTACCGAGATTTCTTACCCATTTTTCATAGCAATGGGGGAAATTTCTACCCTTCCAACTGCGATTTTCATTTGCGGTCATAGATTTAAAATTCATCATCATCATGATCAGCACGCTTCCTAACGTATCGAGACTTCTTGCCCATTTTCATGGTGATGGGGGGATTTCTACCCGTCAAACTGCGACGTTCATTATCGGTCATAGATTTTAACCATAATCATCATCATCATTAGCCAAATTGCTACCGTATGGAGGTTTCTTACCCGTTTTCATCATGCTCCTCCTTTTTTTTTAACTTTACAAGTCGACCTAAACGATCCAGCCATACCCAACTGCAGGACCGCCCCGCGGGCCGCTCGCGGCCCGCGCAGCCTCGCGAAATATATATTTTGAGGACTTTGACATAGGTAACCATTTATACATTTTTAGGGTTCCGTAGTACTACAAGGAACCCTTATAAGTTTGTCATGTCCGTCTGTCTGTCTGTCTGTCCGTCTGTCTGTTTGAATCCTTTACAGCCCGCACCAGCTTCGCACGGGTGTTTGACGAGGGAATGAAAATTATAATGCACACGCAGAACCCTTCTATTTGCGTCAAGTTGCAGAAAAGAAGGAAGTGTAAGGAGGGCTGAAAGGCTGCCCAGCAGCGGGGGGATTTTTCGGGTCGATTCAGTGGTTTCGGAGCCTATTCAATGCGGGCAAACGGGCAGTCAAATCTGTCCTCTTTATAATATTTATTTTTGGTGTGACTAACTAATAACCTAAATGAAAAAATTCTGAAAAACTTCCTTCTTAGTGAAATAATAGTTTTTTTGTAAAAGGTGCCTATATAGGTATAGGAACCGATATAGGTAGGTGGTAAGGTGGTAGATAGAGGTATATGAAAATCTTGGATATTTCATGCTGCGCGATTGAAATATGTACATAATACTAATAATACCTACCTACCTACCAACCAACCAACCAACCAACCTACCTACCTACCTACCTACCTACCTATTAGTTAGTTAGTTAGTTTTGTGTGTGGTGTTTGTTGTGTTGTTTGATAACTTATTCTGTAAAAAAATAGCACAAAAGGAACAAAAATCTACAAAAACAGTAATTTTCAAATGAGGATTCGATCCGGGGACCTTCGTCTCATTGATACACACTACAAAACGAAGCATAATGAAAATCCGTCCACTCGACCGCTCGGCCAGTCGATCTGATAGGTGGAATGCCGAAAATCGGGTACTCAATTTCGTATTTGCTTGTAACCGTTTTGAATTCGCATGTGATTCGGTCATAGATTTAAAATTCATCATCATCATCATCAGCCTGTTCCATATCGTACCGAGATTTCTTACCCATTACCCACGCCCCGCGGTTTCACCCGCGGTATAAACTCTGTAACGGCTGAACGGATTTGGATGAGATTTGGTATGGAGGCTACCATACCTAAATTTGGCTACCTCCATACCAAATTGCATTAGAATCCGTGCAGCTGTTACAGATTTGAACGGGAACAAACACACTTACATACTAACATACCTACTTACATACACACAAACTTTCGCATTTTGGTGTGACTAACTAATAACCCCATATCTAAAATTTGTTGGAATTCAGCATTTCTGAGTATGGGGCTCGGTGCGCGCTCCATCAGTGCTGCCAGGAAAAATAATGCAAAATTTCGGGAAAAAAAATCACCTCAATAATGATGATGAATGCATTTTTATGTATGATCTCGTTGCGCGCACGCTCACTGATCCCGGGAAAAATATTGAAAAAATTCTGAAAAACTTCCTTCTTAGTGAAATAATAGATTTTTTGTAAAAGGTGCCTATATAGGTATGGTACCTATATAGGTAGGTGGTAAGGTGGTAGATAGAGGTATATGAAAATCTTGGATATTTCATGCTGCGCGATTGAAATATGTACATAATACTAATAATACCTACCTACCTACCAACCAACCAACCAACCAACAAACCTACCTACCTACGTACCTACCTATTAGTTAGTTTTGTGTGTTGTGTACACACAAAATAACAAATAACAAACAACAGTACCTACTATGGACTAAATTAATCTAACCCGGGTCTAAAATCCATATTTTTAGTCGCAGAATAATGTCTATCGACGCGGAAAACACAACATTTTTGGGTATTGCATATTTCATTAGGTTCATTTCATTAGGTATTAGGTATGTAAAATTCGAAATTAATTTGAAAAAAACCGAAAAAAAGTGGAAAATTTGTTCGGAAGGTACCAGACTCGGTGCCTTTAGAACCCCCGATATGGGGTTATTCCAGGGACCCAGTTATTCAATCGTCAAGCAGTAGTGTGCAAAACATCACTGTGTTCCGGATTGAAGGGCAATGTTTCCAGCGTAATTATTGGGCACAGAGATTTAACATCTAATATCTCAGAGTAATGAGCGCAGTGCATTGCCGCGCATGGTTTTGAACTGTTGAGGTTCAAAATTCTGGGTGGCACTGAACTGTTATGAGCAAGCGTGAAGCTTAACATCAGCTGAGTGACTTGCTCGTCTCGTCACCAAATAACAAAAAAAAAAAACTTACATGCTTACACACTTACACACGAACTTTCGCATTTTAAATATTTGTGTGACAATATTAGGTTTATGTAGATATATACTTTTATAAGTTTCGTTACTAATTTTGAATAAGTTTGTTTTTCAAGAAACCCACAGCAAAAATTAAAATAAATAGTATTCTCGAAATTAAATTATAAAAAATAATTCTACCTAATTTTAGGGGTTCGAACCCGGAACCTCACGAGCGCTACCTAATCAAACTGATGACTTCGGCCACCGAGACGATATTCAGAGCAACGAAATTTCGTATTTGCTTGTAACTGTTTTGAATTCGCATGTGTGCGTAATGTTCATGCGTGCATACAGGCGTTGAAGATTATTTGAATTTTCAGTCGAGTGCAGCTATTAATGGGCTCTATTATTTTTGAGATGTGTTTATAACAATAGTAAGAGGTCGCAAAGTGAATTAAAACTGGGGCAGATTACCTCAATTGAGTTTTCAACGACAGCGCCATCTCTTGGCGCCTACCTACCTAGCGGACTCAAACGAAGCACCTTAAGTTAGTTTTGTCCCCAATTAGAGCAAATTAATAAATAAATAGACAAGTACGAGACGATAGATTTTTCGATGGATTTTTATAGCAGTATTTTTTTTGGCTTCGCTCTTAAATGACCACACCTTTGCCAGTTATTCAACCGCCAAGCGGTAGTGTGCAAGCATTACTGTGTTCCAGATTGAAGGGCAATGTTTCCAGCGTAATTACTGGGCATACAGAGATTTAACATCTAACATGTCAGGGTGACGACCGCAGTGCATTGCACATGGTCATGAACTGTTAAAGTTCTGGATGGCACTAAATTGTTTTGGGCAGGCGTGATGCTTAACATCAGGTGAGTGAAGTGCTCGTCTCGTCAACAAGTTCCATAAAAAAAAATGAAATGAACCAGCATTATCAGGAAATATCTGTTTCTAATGTAAAAGAAAAGGTCTTATAATGAAATGAGAGACATTGAGCAGAACGCGTTCCAGATGAAAAGAAAACAAACTCTTTTTAATACAGAATGAGATTACTCCTGAGGTGCGTTAACGAACTCGCAAAACAGTAGATGTCATTACTTTACCTACTTTGGTATTTATTTATTTATTTCCAAAAAAACATATACATCTACGACCGGCCCTGATTCAGCTATCATTTTTAACATTATCCTAACTAATATTATAATTCAGAGGATAGCCGCAGTCGTATCCGCGGGCTTATCCTCTAACTTTGAAACGTTCGTGATTCTGATTGCGAGAGCATCCCATCTCGCTCGTACCAACTTAGTCGCACTACGCGCGGTCCCGCTCGCGCAACTCTCGCTATCGCTTTCAGAGTTACGGGATAAGCCCACAGGACCAATAAAGCTTCGAGGTGTGAAAATGAATACGGTCGTCTCGAGAAAAAAACTTCGCTTGCGAGATTCAGAACTATTACATTACAACTGTCAGTCCATACAAAACGTCAAAAAATGGATCAACGCCATCTAGCGAAATATAAGAAGTGACGTTGTCTATTTGTCTGGATGTTTGTCGCGTTATCACGGTTACGCGGCTGAACGAATCTTGATAAAATTTGATAACGAGTTACTGATCACTAAGACGGACAAAGGATACTTTTTTTATGTCCACGCGAACGAAGTCGCAGGCAACAACTAGTTTTAGTATAAAAATTACAGAGAAATGAATTACTTGCCTACAAAATTTCATTAAGATCAGATCAACGGTTCGCAAGTTATCGTCGGATAAATATACACACAAACATACAAACATACATACAAATGCCGATTTGTCCCAGTAAACTCTGAGACCTTCGCTTCGCTCGGTCAATAAAAAAATAGCAAGCACTTTACTAGGAATCAACGTACAGACCAAACAGCTTATGATAGACACGTGAAATATGAAACTCCTCAAATTGTCTACGTGAATAGTAAGAACAGATTTAAGTAGCTCTAAAGTAAATATATATAATAAGTAATAAAATACTTTTTCATGCTTATCCAATGAAACTCGGTTTACCTGGACATACCCAGGATTTTTCGAAAATCAACCCAACAAAGAGGTTTCAATTACTTGTGGCCTATGCGACCGAAGCCGTGCGGCCAAGATAGTCAACAAAGTAATACAATAGTATAGTAGTCATAAAACTATATTACTTTGTACAAAAAGCCTTATTTTGGGAACATGGAGGTGCGGCGCTATTCATAATGACAATACAGTTATCTGCCCACTACTTACTGGGTCAGGAGATGCCTACTTGCCTGCAAAATTACATGACGATCGGAAGATCTGAAATTACATGAAGATCGGTTCTCAAGTTATCGTCGGACAAATATACATATATACAAACATACATACAACTGCCGGTTTGCTTCCGTTAACTCTGAGACCTTCGCTTCGCTCGGTCTAGTAGTTCTGCGAACAGTAGACCTCGCGAGCATAATATTTTTTGCACAATCACAATTCTACAATTTCATAGAGTTTGTTAGTCGTCGGCAATTTTTTAATGGTGGAGTATTTCCCCCCAAAATAGGGGAAATTTGCTGCGGCGCCATCTACCGTCCGATTTTGATAACATTTGGTATAAGCTTTCGGTACTCAATGAGGCGTTTTTAAAAAAAAAAGAAATCCTTGTTATAAAAGTACCCAATAGATAGCGTTAGATGTACCTTGAGTTTTTTCTGTCACTGTCAAGACATGAAAGACAAAAAAATTTACGTGTGCCTTTTTTTTTCTCGTGTTTTTTGGCTCGACATGTGTATGAAACGCCTCATTCTTTACAAGAATATCGGACAAAAAATCAAAAATCTCCGACGACTAAAAATTCAAAAAAAATGTAGTACCTGTATACCATGTTGGTACCTCCTGGGTACCAATATACCACAGAAGAGAAAAAGTAAAACAATGGACATTATCAAAATCGGCCGCATACAGCCGCAGTCGTATCAGGACCAATAAAGCTTCGAGGTATCAAAATGAATACGTTCGTCTCGAGGAAAAAACTTCGCTTGCGCGATTCAGAACACCCTACATTAAAAATGTCGATACTAAAAAGTGGATCAACGCCATCTGGCGAACTATAGGAAGAAACTTTGTCTCTCTGACTGGATGTTTGTTGCGTTATCACGGCTGAACGACCGAACGGATCTTGATACTTGACTAATACTTAAAAGTTGCTAAATACACAACGCCCAAAAAATTTCGTGTTGTTTCCAAAACTCCATAGAAGGCTCTAGTAAAGTTTTCACCACCTTACTGGGGCATGACTTGGACTTGACCGTGACTTGCTTTGCTTGAGTTTGATCGTGACTATGACTTGTTTGATAATATCTAGCAAAAATTGAGAATATATATGTATACTTGACACTGGCAAATGCATAAGACGTGCGACGCCAAAATCCTCTAAGAGGAAAAAAATAAAAAACGCCCAAAAAAAAAACATTACCCTCCTTGCGCAGTCGGATAAAAAGTGAGAGCTAACGCGCACGCGTGATAAATTGTAATTCAAAAGTCCGTCCAGTCGGAAGTGGTTTTAATAAATAATGAACGGCAATTAGCTTCTTATATCCGGCTTGAGATTGTTCTTTTTGACCTTTTATTAATTGCTTTTAGATTCCTCGGGCTGCCCGCGGGGTGGGGGGGCTCCGGTGGAGGGACGGACCTGCCCGCGGGGTGGGGGGGCTCCGGTGGAGGGACGGACCTGCCCGCGGGGTGGTGGGGCTCCGGTGGAGGGACGGACCTGCCCGCGGGGTGGGGGGGCTCCGGTGGAGGGACGGACCTGCCCGCGCCGCGTATGTACTGTGCATCTATATGCTAATCCTAACTAATACTAGTAGTTCGCGGCGAACTGAGACCTCGCGACCTCTATATCTTAACAAGCCCTGGACCGATTCAGCTCATATTCGAACTTAAAACCTGTATTGAAATGAACTACTTGCCTACAAAATTTCATGGAGATCGGATCAACGGTTCGCAAGTTATCGTCGGACAAATATACACACAAACATACATACAAATGCCGATTGCCGGCTTGACCGATTTTAACGAGTGTGGTGTTATATTCCTCTTTATGTCCGGAGTTTATTGACCGAGCGAAGCGAAGGTCTCAGAGTTTACTGGGACGAATCGGCATTTGTATGTATGTTTGTGTGTATATTTGTCCGATGATAACTTGCGAACCGTTGATCCGATCTTCATGAAATTTTGTAGGCCAGTAGTTCATTTCAATACAATTTTTAAGATCGAAATCATTAACTTAGGAACGCATAACAAAGAACATTATTACCTATGGATGGGTAAGTTAATATTGAACAAGTGTTCATTAATATTAAACCTAATTTTACGAATATAATATTAGACCAAATTTTACGATATTAAGGAGAATTGTTAACTCGTTAGGCATTGACGAAATATTTAAAATAAAATACTTTGTGGTCGGCGGAAGCCAGATTGTAATAATGTAAAATTAATTGGAAAAATGTAACGTAGCCTTTCCACCTGGGATTAACCTGGCTTTCACATTAGCTTTTTCACTTTTTAGACAATGATGTAGATTCTACAAATTTACACAAAAAAAAAGAAAAAAAAACATTGTTATTTTTTTACCCGACTACCCAAGGAAGGTAATTTTTTTTGGCGTGTATGAAAGTATCTTTGTGTGATCCTATATCGTCATATAGGAACAACTCTACTAATACTAGGTAGTTCGCAGCGAACTGAGACCTCGCGACCCCTGTATCTTCACAACCCCTGGACCGATTCAGCTCATATTCGAACTTATTTTCTTTATTGAAATGAACTACTTGCCTACAAAATTTCATGACGACTAGATTAACGGTTCGCAAGTTATCATCGGACAAATATACACACAAACATACATACAATTGCCGATTAGCCCCAGTTAACTCTGACACGCTTCGCTCGGTCAATAGTACAACTGAGTTTGACTCTTGTATGTATTACATTTTTCCCGATATATCAGAAACAAGAAATTTCGAAGAAACACGTTTCTTGTATTGGTTTCTCCTTATTTTGTACCCCTTATTATTTTTCAGGAAATTCGCCTTCACAAAAAAAAAGACACTTTCTATTACGGTCAAAAGAAAGCCATTTAAAGGTAGGACGGACAATGAGACGACGTTGGCATTGTAATAGAAGCCTCGAGCACCCCGCGGGTACGGAACCCTAAAAGTCTGATATGAAATTAGTGAAAAAACGATTGATTAATAAAATGTAAAAGTAAACTTCGTTCTTTTAATACACTCGCAGATATTATAACATTTTAAAATACAAACAGACGAAATCTCGTGAAAATTCTCATATTTTTTTTCCACTCCTAAAATCTATGATAAAGAAGTAAGTCTATAAAGATATAATCTAAATATACGTTATCTTGCGTATACGCTAAATAGGTTTATCTGCTCCTACATTTCGAAACTTTTTATCATCCACCCGCATTTTCAGTCTCCCCGTGAACATGCAACTGTGCCGAAATATCGGGAACTCAAACTACAAATCGTGGTAAATATCCCGGTAGTAGTAATGTAGTAAACAACCACGAAAGTCTAAAACAGTGTTTAAGTCTATCGAGTACCTACAACGTAGTCAGTAAGTACGACTTAGTGAGTATAGTGTACTCACCTGGGTCCGGTAGCAGTGTGGTGCGATCCCGCGGGACTAGCGCCTTATATACGGACCATGGACCAGGGCGGACACAGGAATGGAGACGACATCACAATATTTTATTTTATAACTAGTTGTTTCCCGCAACTTCGTTCGTGTGGACATAAAAAAAGTATCCTATGTCCGTCTTTGTGATGTACAGATGTACTCCTTATCAAATTTTATCAAGATCCGTTTAGCAGCTTAGCCGTGATAAAGCGACCAATATCCAGACAAAGAGAGAAAGTTAGTTCCTATAGTTCGCTAGATGGCGCTGTATGTATGTATCTCTTTCACTGTCTAACTTTTCGCATCTTCTTTCGCACTCTTTGGGGGCTGTAAACAGACTGCAGCGAATCCTAATTCGGAGCGCCATTTTGAAGGTAAAAACCTATCATCACTAATATTTTAATTCAGAGGAATGCCGCAATTGCCGCAGTCGTATGCCGACCAATAAAGCTTCTAGGTATAAAAATGGATACGTTCGTCTTGAGGAAAAAACTTCGCTTGCGTGATTCAGAACTCATTACCTACATTACAACTGTCAGTCCATACTAAACGTCAAAAAATGCACAAAAATGGATCAACGCCATCTAGCGAGTAGCTTTGTCTCTCTGTCTCGATGTTTATCGCTAACGCGACAAACGGCTATTCACGCTAAACGGCTGAACGGATCTTGATAAAAGAATGAAAGAAGAAAAAGATAAATTTGTTAAGGAGTTACTGTATATCACAAAAACGGACATAGGATACTTTTTTTACGTCCACGCGAACAAAGTCGCGGGTAACAGCTAGTCTTTAGTAAAATATCATTGGTTACCACTGCCAACAATACACTGGGTGTCACTGAATTGTATACGTAGGTAGTACATACTAAATTAGTATTAGGTGTTGTGTTGGACTTTGTGGATTTTATTTTACTTGTCATTTTGAAACAGAAATCTCGAAAAATGCAGCTGTTCCACAGAAAAAAATAATTAACGAAGTAATGTTAGGAACAGCTGTTTTTTTAGCCATAAATATCTTTCAAACCAACACCTCTCCATGGCGCTCCTGTCCTTGCGGCCACCTGCTGAGCCATCACAGTTCATGCGCCAAACGGACCGACACATACTCCCTTATTATATTAATTAACTGCATTTGCCTACACTATACACTGCGACACCGCTTCTCAAACTATCGGCCAGATCATTTTAGCCAACTGGCCGAGAATGAAGGTTATGTTTTCGGGTATATGTATTTATAATTTAAAGCATCAGGACTTAACCACGCTAAAACTAGTTTATTTATATACCTAGTTTTAGCGTGGTTAAGTCCTGATACTTTAAATTATGTGTTCAAATCGCGAAAGTTTAAAAGCTACATATGTATTTATGTTTGTATGTTTCTTTAAGCCCCCTGTCGTCTAAACGGCTTGACCGATTATGACGAGTGAGGTGTAGTTGGATTCCTATTTTTGTCCGGATTGTCATAGACTACATTTTGCAGTCGGTTTTTTAACCTTTTAATAATAATAATACTTTTTTACCTTTTAATCGCTTTCGGCGATAAGGCTGAATATTTTATTATTGTTTCATTTTAATTGTTTTATCGGTGTCTAATAAAGTTATATTGTATTGCTTACCTCGGTCAAAGGGTGAGCTTGGCAATTCAACGGGGTAATGTCGCCAGCTTTTTGGGCACCTTACCCGCTGACAGCGACCTAAATGCGGTGTTTTATTTGTAGATTTAATTTACTTAAGTATTTGTTTTAATTTTGTTTCTAGTTTTAGTTTGTACATTTAAATTTAGATTATAATATACTTTGTATTGTATACTTGTGTAAATGTTCATGTAATATCAATAAAGTATTTTGTATAGTATTGTAATGTAAAAGTTTGAGAAAAGATGGAGTATGGCCTTTTAGCGCAAGTGCCGTATGATCGTACTTATTGGCCATAAAGGGCACGGCCATTTTATGGCGTTACTTAGGGGTACTTGCTTATTATGGCTAGTACGGTAGATTTTTCTAAATAGGTTACTGAGTACTACCGCGATTCGGATGACACGGTAGATTGTAGTCTGATGGTGGCCATTGACGGTGCCCATAACGGCTCAGTTAGTGACCCCAGAATTTTGAACTTTTAAAAAATTTGATCAAAACCTTGCGCGGCAATGCAGTGAGCTCACTGAGATATAATTGACCGAGTGAGCGAAGCAAACGAAAGGTCTCAGTTTTAACTGGCAAAATTTGCTTTCATCTGCGTTGGTACTCGTGTGCAGGTCGTAATTTTCGAACAATTTTGACGAAACTTTATGTACAGGCTCTACGACTTTTTTGAATTTTTTGTTCGTCGGTAATTTTTTATTGGTGGGGTATTTCCCCTAAAAAGGGGGGAAGTTTGCTGCGGCGCCATTTACCGGCCGATTTTAATAATATATAGCATAAACCGTTCGGACTGAATTTTAAGCAACAATTTTGAATATGAGCAAAATCGGTCAAGAGGTTGTCAAGATAAGGTCGGTTCTCAGGTCGTTGTCCCGAACTGAGACTACTACTGCACACTACTGCTTGGCGGTTGAATAACTTGCAATGGAATGTACTTCTCCAGGCGGACACTGCAAAAGACTACAACCATTACAACCTCTTCTATGAATTATTTTTCGTCGGTGACAAATCGTCTGAATTTCAGATTGATCAGAACATTCTGTCAAAATAAACCATTTCTGTATAATATGGCGGCAAATTACAGCCATATACATCCTGCTTCCATGAGGGATGGCTGCTTCGTCAATTTTCCTTTGCGTTTCACAGAAATTATTACCAACATCGGAGGATGGGCAGCAGCGTCCTCTTAGTAAACAGCGACTGGAACCACCGGAGGACAGGCAGCAGCGTCCTCTTAGTAAGCAGCGACCGGAACCACCGCAGGACAGGCAGCAGCGAACTTTTAGTAAACAGCGACTGGAACCACCGCAAGACAGGCAGCAGCGAACTCTTAGTAAACAGCGACCGGAACCACCGCAGGACAGGCAGCAGCGAACTCTTAGTAAACAGCGACTGGAACCACCGGAGGACAGGCAGCAGCGTCCTCTTAGTAAGCAGCGACCGGAACCACCGCAGGACAGGCAGCAGCGAACTCTTAGTAAACAGCGACCGGAACCAACGCCGGACAGGCAGCAGCGATCTCTTAGTAAACTGCGACCGGAACCACCGCAGGACAGGCAGCAGCGAACTCTTAGTAAACTGCGACCGGAACCACTGCAGGACAGGCAGCAGCGAACTCTTAGTAAACAGCGACCGGAACCACCGCAGGACAGGCAGCAGCGAACTCTTAGTAAACTGCGACTGGAACCACCGCAGGACAGGCAGCAGCGAACTCTTAGTAAACAGCGACCGGAACCACCGCAGGACAGGCAGCAGCGAACTCTTAGTAAACTGCGACCGGAACCACCGCAGGACAGGCAGCAGCGAACTCTTAGTAAACTGCGACTGGAACCACCGCAAGACAGGCAGCAGCGAACTCTTAGTAAACAGCGTCCGGAACCACCGCAGGACAGGCAGCAGCGAACTCTTAGTAAACAGCGACTGGAACCACCGCAAGACAGGCAGCAGCGAACTCTTAGTAAACAGCGACCGGAACCACCGCAAGACAGGCAGCAGCGAACTCTTAGTAAACAGCGACTGGAACCACCGCAGGACAGGCAGCAGCGAACTCTTAGTAAACAGCGACCGGAACCACCGCAGGACAGGCAGCAGCGAACTCTTAGTAAACTGCGACCGGAACCACCGCAGGACAGGCAGCAGCGAACTCTTAGTAAACTGCGACCGGAACCACCGCAGGACAGGCAGCAGCGAACTCTTAGTAAACTGCGACCGGAACCACCGCAGGACAGGCAGCAGCGAACTCTTAGTAAACAGCGACCGGAACCACCGCAGGACAGGCAGCAGCGAACTCTTAGTAAACTGCGACCGGAACCACCGCAGGACAGGCAGCAGCGAACTCTTAGTAAACAGCGACCGGAACCACCGCAGGACAGGCAGCAGGGAACTCTTAGTAAACAGCGACCGGAACCACCGCAGGACAGGCAGCAGCGAACTCTTAGTAAACAGCGACCGGAACCACCGCAGGACAGGCAGCAGGGAACTCTTAGTAAACAGCGACCGAACCACCAGAGTCAACACAGTCGAGATTAGAATCGATTTTTAAATTATCGATTCGCAGTAAATTGTCTTGTATTGGTAAATAGTGATTATTGTTATTTTTTGTTTTTTCTGTAAATTCTAGCTTATTCACACTCTACTACGTATACTTTTAAAAATTTATTTTTAAGTCGTAGACTGTTAAACTCGCTTCTTAATATCATGTAGTCTGCACCTATAATTGTGGTGACGTTTAGCCTGTTTCCACTGCTTGCTTCCTTCTTTGTTACAACGACGTACATCATGTTGGTGTCTATTAAATAAATAAATAAATAAATAGAATCTCGAAATCGACATCAATTCGTGATATCTCCGCATCCCTGGTGGCCGAACTCCTCGCCTGATGTAAGCACTTCGCTTACTTATACATAGTCAAGGCAATGCAGTACGCTCGTTACAACGACATATTAAGTAGATATTAAATCTCCATATGCTCATCATCCATGAGTTAACTACTAGCTGCGCCCCGCGGTTTCACTCGCTATTCTACAGAAACGGTTAAATTTTCCAGGATAAAAAGTAGCCTGTGTTATTCCAGGGAATAAGCTACCTCCATACCAAATTTCATTCAAATTCGCTGAGCCGTTACAGAGTGCAATGGGAACAAAGACACATACATACTTACACACAAACTGTCGCATTTACAATATTACTAGCTGCGCTCCGCAGTTTCACCCGCTATTCTACAGAAACGGTTAAATTTTTCCGGATAAAACGTAGCCTATGTGTTAATCCAGGAAATAACCTACCTCGACACCAAATTTCATCCAAATCCACTGAGCCGTTAGAGAGTTGAACGGGAACAAACACACTTACACACAAACATTCGCATTTATAATATTAGTGTGATCTGCGCATTTGACTGCGTGTTGACCAACTGCGAGTTGGACATAATGCGTATTGGACCAAGTACTATTAGATCAGTATTTTCACTAAAAACAGAAAAACTTGTGCGATATCTAACTTAAAACCCAACAGTAAAATCCTCCACTTTCTTATCTAAAGTTTAATTTAAAGTTTAACAGTTTTGTTTGTTTCAAAAACTTTATTTTACAGTTTTCTTAAAGTTGTGACGGACTGACGGACATGTCGTCGAATTGAGCGATTATATTGTCTGGAATAAATCAATGACCGACGCAAATAAACGACGAAGTTCTCAATTTGCGTATATCTTGACTCTTAAGCCGCCTGCTAAGCGTGGGGATTTTGGCAACTGGGCTGCTTCTGGCTGATGATGCAACATTTTGTGGCCTAACTGCCACATTCATCATCAGCCATAAGACGTCCACTGCTGAACATAGGTCTCCCCCTTAGAGCGCCACACCGACCGACAACGGGCCACTTGCATCCACCGGTTGCCCGCGATTTTCACAATATCGTCGGTCCTCCTAGTGGAAGGCACTTACTGCCACATTATGCAGAGCTAAATCTAATAAACTATAGCTGCGCCCCGCGGTTTCACCCGCTATCCTCCAGGAGCTGTTAAATTTCACGGAATAACGTCGTATATTAAATAACTTGACCGTAACTGGAAGCTTTTATATAGAGATACGTTTCCATTTCCGTCGAATAGTACCAGCGTTTTAGTACTTTTATCGCCTTGTAACCGGAAGTCGCTAGGGGGCGCCACCTGGCAGCTGCGCGCCATTTTGTTTTCTTGAAATATCGAGCGCCATTTGGAATCATTGGCGTGAAATTTTTCGTCGAAGCAACAACTCTGTAGCAGCCTTCCTGGCCTACGTCTGTTGCGTAATTTTATTATTATTATGTGGTAATAGATATATTATTATAATATTATTATAAAGTGATATTTATATAATGAGGTGAAATTCTTAGTAGACAAGTTATTTTCTTAAAATAACATTAGTGTAATGTATAAATAATACATCCAATTTCACGGAGTAAGTACCCACATAATATTTTAATGTTCGTGATTATAATTTAAACGGGTTTCCCGTTCGATACGAATCACTGATTCGATATTTTATTTTTTATTTTGCCCAAGGGTGTTTTAACCCATTTGTGGCTTACCAGTGTTTTTTGAATAGTTTAGTTACCAGAAAATAATGTCTCGGCTTCAGAATCGTCTTGGTTTGGTTCATGCTGCCTGAACGAGGCCGTAATCTCATCTTTCTCATCAGCGAAAGGCGGTAGGCGTGCTAAACTTCGCTGTGACTACTTCACCCATGATTGATAAATAGGTGAGCTGAGCAACATTTTATTAGATGGTTCCTGATGTGGCGTGACAACGTGTCAATCACTATAATTATAAACAAAGTCTTTCAACAGACTAGTTCCAAAGATGAAAAATTATTTTATTTGATTTGATACATACACCACGAAAATGTTTTGTAATGTGTAACTCTTATAGTTCGACGTAAGATATAATCATGCTCCAGGTTTCACAAACCTAGAATCAAACGATGATGGGAATTTACATGACACCTTACGTAGCCTAGCATATACGCTAAACAATAATTACAGATATCATTACAGATATCCATTAAACTAACGTTAAATTTTTGTTTTCTATCGTATTGAAAGCAGTTAAATCTCCATGACAGAGGTACCGTTACAAGTATGCGAGAAGATCATCGTGCCTTAATTGGACGCGTCTGCTTAATAAGTATAGGTCCTGAATTATATTCCCGGCCGGGCAGTTTAAATGGTGAATTTCAATATCTGCTCTGGATCTGGGTGTTATTTGTCAATATCTTATTTATTACTTGGCATCCCCCATATGTAGCTGTGTTTATGAAGCGTCAACATTTAAATAAAACTATACAATCTCCCTCGCGGGGTGAATTTAATGTTGCAAGTACTTCAATGTATTTCGTAAATTAAAGAAACAATCACTACAACAACACTCGCATTGTTGTAACAAACTACCCTCGCGGGATAGATATGAATATACGAAAGAACATGCAATCGCATGATTGTGGCAAACCATCCTTGCGGGGTGAATGTCATATTGTAAATATTTCAATGAAATTATACTATTTTACTACCCTCCTCAAACTTATCTCAACTAATATAGTGAGAGAGTGTGGTTCGAGGCTCGAGGCCTCAGCCTGGTAACACCGGAGGCCGTGGAAGCTCTCGAGGGGCTTCCAGAGGTGGCCGTGGTTTAAAATTACTTCAATAGTTTCGGGCAGGTCAGCTAGTGCTTTATTACCGGAAGTGGCAAAAAAATGGGGACAGAAATAATTTTAAAAATTACTTTATCACCGTATACCGTATTTCTCAAAAACCCCCACTTGCTCCACATCAATAAATACAACATGCACATGCTTGCATGTTACAAAGTAACCCGGGGTTGATGTCATTTTGTAATGTAAGTTATAACAAACTGCCCTCGCAGGGTGGATGCGTTTTTGCAAGCTACCCTCTTTCATTCATTGATTTTACAGCCGCTATGAATTTGTACTTGAATTTTAATAAATTTTTTATTTTATTATTTTTTATAATTGTGTTAAGTAAGTTGTTTATGAAGTCGCTAAGAGTATATTTACTTGTACCTAAAGCCCGCAATAAATGAATTGAATCGAAGCAACGAATACAACATGCACTCGCATTGTATGTATATGAGAAACTACCCTAACGGGGTGAATGCTACTTTGCCCACCGCCCCTCGCAGCAGAGAGGTGCACTAAAAACGTTTTATTTTTACAAAGGAGAACCCATCCTTGCAAAAATCTACCCTCGTGGGGTGAATATCAGTTAGCAAAATACCCTCATCATGGTCAACACCAAGAGCTCATCAAAACTAGTACAGTGATTTTGGAACCGGTTTGTAACACATCCTAGCGGCATTACGCTCCTAGAGCCCCGCAGGGTTTTTGCTCACCGCCCCTCGAAGGGGAGAAGTGCAGTGCACTCAAGCAAGTTCTTTTACCCACCGCTACATGTAGGGGAAAGGTGCAGTGAACTAAAAGTAAGTTCCACGTTCCAAGTTCGTGGAAATCAAAAATTTATGAGGTCAACTGCGTTGGTGCGGCCACATTTAGCGAATGGACATCTAAGAATGCCGAACAGCTTATAAATATATTCTAAAGCTTATAAATATATTCTTATCGTTATAAATATATTCTAAAGCAATCTTACTGCGTGTAAGTTGCCCACCATGAAATGGGAGAAGGCTGCTCATAAAAGATCAGTCTGTTGTTGGAAGGTCAAAGCGTCAGTAGCTTTGAAGACGTTAACCCTTTAGAGTTAGACCTCAAGCGTCAAACTCGCAAGAACCAACCAAAAAACCCTCCTATGACTACATTAGAGTTAGATCTCGAGCGTCAAAGTCGCAAGAACCAACCAAAATCCTCCTATAACTACATGTACAATAGCGCGGGTCAGTTTTATTGCACGGCATGTGACCTTGTGCAAAGACAGTTTAGATTTGCCAGCCAAATACGTGCACACGCCAGCAGGGCTTGCAAGCGCACAGTCACAAACGTATACATAATCCTAGTCGTGTTCTGTTCATGCATAACAAAAAGATTTGTCGCGGTGCGCATGCTAGCTCTGCTGGAGAAAACCAGGGTCGCCATCGTTGGACACAACGGACGACAGTGCCTAATAAATGTTTTATTTAATTTAATCGAGCATTAATTAAACACTCTTATAATAAACCACCCTCGCGGGTTGAATTATGTTTTAACGACTGATGGATGAATATCACAATTGCAGTAAAATCAAGAAAGTAACAGAGATCGTGTAATATTTCGTCTCTTAGGAAAAAATTGAACGAGTTACTCATAAACGATAATTCGGTTGCAACCTCTTTGATAACCTAAAGTAACCTGTAAAGTGTTAACTGCGATTCGTTGAAAACAACCAAGCTAGAGAACCTTGCCATGTCATAGTCTTAAAATAATTTTCTACCAAATTAGGTAGCAAAAGCATGCAATTAGATTGATTTTGCACCAGCCTGTAAACATCCCACTGCTGGGATATCGGCCTACCCTTGAAGGGTGATCAAAGGTTATCTGGAATAAATCGTTTAGCCAATGGCCGCCCGGATGTCTTATTTCGGTGTGTAGTTACTTTTGTATCTATTTTATTTTGCGCGTAGCAAAGTAAGGTCCGCCCTTGGACTAACAAATAATCACACCTTTGTAAAGTTCCGTATGATATAAAATAGGTGGTTCAGTAGCTTTCGTAAAGGTAACTTGAAAATACTTGATATAATACTATCCTTGGATAGTAGGATTATAATTGGTCAGACTTCATCATCGGCAAATATTGATTTTGAATTTTAATGTAAATACCTACAGTCATAAGGTGTATGCAACGAATTGAACTGGTGAAATCTCAACCACCGATTATATTGCCTTCAATGAACTTTCGAGTAGCTGATGCATCGGTCTCGAAGTCAAGGTCTCGACAATATATAAATTATCTATAAACTGCCTATGTAGTCGAAATTGTGTTTTTCAAAATAGTAATATTAACTACAGAGTACTCGTGTAGCTCATGTGGAATTAAGAAATAGCCTAGCACTATTTTACAACGAATTTTAATTTCAAGTAGCTCGAAACGTTGCTCACGTTCAAAAATGTTTCAAAACATCTTATTGATACGTCGACAATGTGACATGTCCATCACCGAAGGTCCAAAATATCCCTCTTAAAGTTGGGAAATGGAGAATAGACCGAAATGATAAATTGATAATAGCTAAAACTGTTTTTAAAACTTACAAGTGATAGATATACGGACTTAAAAGCCGAAACATCCTACTGGATTATTAATATTAGTAAAATTCTTAATTTTACATAAACTTGCATATTATATGCCAAGTAATTCTGACTCTTTATGTCGTTAACTTTGCATGTTCTTGTAACATAATATTCTCGAAATATATACTATGTAATTAGGTTTGTTTAATACAAATGCTCCACGGACTCCGGGGTCCGTGCCTTTTTGTCAAGTTTTACAATTATTTATCAACTAAAATTGAATGTAATTAGGTTTGCATATATTGCTTCTCGGTAATATTATAATTTTATTCATTAATACAAATTAAAAAGGCTCACGAATAAGTCGTCGTAGCCTAGAAAATCATTTTAGTAATAGAGAAAAATATTTTACCTGAATTTGGGTTCGATGCAGATACTAATAGTCAGATACCGTTTTGTCGGAATTATCTTTCTAATGCACAATGATCGCAATTTAAATCCATTACGTTGGATGGACTCACTCAGTCACTCAGTCATCAAAACTGTTGCCTCGCACAGTGATAGCAGGCCTAGTAAAATCTATGATCAAAAAAGCTGACATCACAGCTTCTCCATAAAGCTATTAGTCTGGGGTCGTCTGCAAGTGTCTGCTAGATACTGTTTCGATTAGCACACTAGATAATTGAAATTGTGATCAGTAAATGTTTCTTATATGTTACAAAAGTAAAATTTTACACAATTGTGTAAACCAGTAGATCTGAGTAAATGATTGCCTTGTTTCCGTTTTGTGTAGATACATTTTTAATAAGAGGTAA
The DNA here is from genome assembly GCA_947579745.1 of Apocheima hispidaria. NCBI lineage: Eukaryota > Metazoa > Arthropoda > Insecta > Lepidoptera > Geometridae > Apocheima > Apocheima hispidaria. Next base: position 3,634,607 of record OX388172.1, on the reverse strand, counting down.
CGAATACTATTATGCCGTTTTTGCTAACGGCTAGTCTTTATATTCTAATGAATAGAGCCTTGTTTACATTTTTTGGATAAGAATTAGCTATCCTAGAATACTATATCAAGTTCTGAGAAATCATTTCTAAAGTTTCTTTTATTTATATTTTATATAAAAAAAAAAAAAAAAAAAAAAAAAAAAAAAACGTGATTTAAGTTAATAATTATTAATATTAACTGTTCACATTGGCGTTACATTAATTGCAATTAAAAGCTCTAGGTGACGCCACCAGGCGAAAACAAACAGGATCTCTATATAAAAGCTTCCAGTTACGGTCAAGTTATTTAATAGCAGCGTTTTACCTGAAATAAAACGCATATTAAAATACTTACCTAACTGGAAGCTTTGACTTTAATTTCTGCCTGGTGGAAATTCTGAAAAATGAGCCAATTATTCCAAATGGCGCTCGATATTTCAAGAAAACAAAATGGCGCGCAGCTGCCAGGTGGCGCCCCCTAGCGACTTCCGGTTACAAGGCGATAAAAGTACTAAAACGCTGGTACTATTCGACGGAAATGGAAACGTATCTCTATATAAAAGCTTCCAGTTAGGTAAGTATTTTAATATGCGTTTTATTTCAGGTAAAACGCTGCTAATAGTAAGTCACTACGGCGTAGCTATGCTACGTCACTGTCTACGGCGTACCACAATAACGTCTGTATCAGCTTTTAAACATCCCACTGCTGGGATATCGGCCTACCCTCGAACGGTGATTGTGCCATATCCACCATTTGGCGGATTCACATACGGCATCGAATTCCTTCTCCGGAAATATGCAGGCCTCCTCACGAAGTTTTCCTTCACCGAGAAGCCAGTGGTATATCCGTACGTAAGTTCCAAAGAAGTCATTGGTATGGGCCCGCCGGGGTTCTAAACCATGACCCCACAAATTGTGAGGCGAGCGTGTGCCACTGAGCTACCGCGGCTTTTATCAATAACATCACGTAGACTGATTTTAGAAGTAAAGCAAGTTTTTCAGGATTTTTTTTATTTCTAAACAGGCTTTTACAATATCCGTTATTGGTACTGAAAGCTTATCAAAATGAGTCCAATCTCCTTCAATCTACTGTTAGTTACTGAGGTCCGTTTTCCACCTTCCGTCTCCATCATCAGATCAGCTCGCTGTCATAATATTGTATTGTCATCGGAACTTGACAGGCGTGCAACATTTCAACTCAATTGAACAAGGGGGAATGGTCTAAAATTCAGTTTCAAGATTTGACCTTAACATACATACATACATACGCAAATTGTAAGTAAAATTTAATAAAAGATTGTAAATAGGCTTCTGCGAAATATTGTGTAATGCCATCGATATCCTATGCAGAAGCCAAAATAATTTAAGAAAAAGTTGGAAAAATTTTTTCCCTAAACTTTGGCGAGTCTTACATTACATATCAAGTTATCGATAATTTTTTACCGATTTTGTTAGGCTTTCTTTTAAAGATCAAAGGAAGATGGGTGAATGAAGTCATGTACTCAGTTAAAATACTAGTAGTTCGCTCCGAACTGAGACCACGCGGCCCCTTATAACTTCACAGCACTAGGACCGATTTTCATTAAATTTACAGTAACGAAACAAGTTATATCGTGAAAAGAATAATTGAGGAGTTTTGGCGGGAACGTGAAGAAATCATGTCGCGTCATTATATTTTTTTCCATTACTTGTGTTATTTCGAGTGTTAATGTGTAAAAACTGTGAATTTTTACCCGTTAAGTGTTCGTGAACATGTACGAGTGTTGGTGAATGGTATAATGTCGTGAAACGTGAATTTTCGTGTTGTTTCCAAAACTCCATAGAAGGCTCTAGTAAAGTTTTCACCACTTTACTGGGGCATGACTAGGACATGACCGTGACTTGATTTGCTCGACTTTGACAGTGACTATGACTTGTTTGATTATATCTTACTAAACTTGAGAATAAATATGTATACTTGACACTGGCAAATGCATAAGACGTGCGACGCCAAAATCCTCTTAGGAGGAAAAAAAAAAAAAAAAAAAAAAAAAGAATAATTGACCGAGCGAAGCGAAGGTCTCAGAGTTTACTGGGACAAATCGGCATTTGTATGTATGTTTGTGTGTATATTTGTCCGATGATAACTTGCGAACCGTTGATCCGATCTTCATGAAATTTTTTAGGCAAGTAGTACATTTTAATAATAAAATAAGATCGAATATGAGCTGAATCAGGCCAGGGGTTGTGAAGATATAGGGGTCGCAAGGTCTCATTTCGGCGCGTACTACTAGTATACTTAACATTTACTTGTTACCCTCCTTCTTGGGCAGTCGGGTGATTAGCAACAATTTACTCGAAAGAAGAAAATAACAAAAATAAACGTCGAATAATTTATAACTGCGTGCGCTATCTTTCTCTCGACATACCCTCTTAAAAATAAATGCTTATGATTGTGGGCAGTGGCGGTTACGGCTCATATGCTTTAATTCGTAAATTATTAGATTTTGAAATTAAAGGAATATATCCAACCATATATTTTTTTTAACAAAGTTTGACGGGTACTAGCGATGTTCTTTGACAAAATAAGAATACATTTATTTAGCGTGATATACTATAATATCTCGAAAAAACGGACTCAAACTCACAAAAACATATTCTAAATCCGCCACTGTTTTTTTTTTATTTTATTTTTTTTATTAACTAAAACGGCACAATACGCCAATTACATTAGTCAACCAAACACAAATCACAATAACTCACACTGATTTGTTCACTCAAGTACATTAAATAAATATTATGGGTTTAATAAATTGAAGTACTGTTAAAGAAAACTCCCTCAGAGACGTGGGAAATTAACAAGAAGTAAACCAGTACGTAGTTCTAAGAAAATTGCCACAAAATGAGAACAAAAATAAACAGTGTCTCGTGCGGTCGCTGCAGACGACGTCGGACGTCGAATATAATCATGCGTTTTAATAGGTTTCAAAGTAAGAAAATAGAGGGAAAATCTTTAAGAAAGCTTAAATAACAACATTGGCCGAATGTTTGAGTATCTTTCTTCGGGATTCTGAAACGCTGGTTAACTTTCTAATGCTTTTATCTGGCACTTAGCAAATGACAAAGACAGCAATGGACTTAATCTGTTGTCGAAGTTTACAGACGTTTCAGAATCCCGAGGTATATACACTATTGCCCTTAAAGCAATTTATTTTAGGCAAGTTTATACCACGCTAGTCTACGTGCTGCAACGTTATCTCGATCTATCGATACGCTATTTTATATGCTGCATCCGTATCACGATCCATCGATACGCTATTGTACATGCTGCATCCGCAACACGATCCATCGATACGCTATTGTACATGCTGCATCCGCAGCAGGATCAATTGATTAGATAGATAGATAGATAGAAACTCTTTATTGTGTACACCAAAATAATAATATAACACACGTACAGAACTGTCTTATAGGCTAGTGCCACAAGTAAGCTAGGCTACATGCTGCATCCGCATCACGGCTCTGAGGATAATCAGGTGAGATCGGAAAATATTGAAATGTCTAGTATTCACCAGAATCTAGAATAGATCTTATATCCATGATCTACAAAATTCCAAAAAGTTTGCTACAAAAACTTTGTCAAACTCACACTGTCAACAAATATTATCAGCTTTTGACAGCTGTCAAAATAATCTTTATTGTCAAGTTTTACATTTGTGTTTTACTTTGTTTTGTTAATAATTAGAAACTAAATAATGTTGTGTTTAATCCGGGGCATTATCTTTGTTATTTCATTTTTAAAGGCGTAGTTTTGAAGGCGCTATGCCACTGTTGTGGTCGGTAAGTAAATTGGCACACTTGACTTTTTGAATTCGTGATAGCCCTAAACTCTATTCCAATAGCATCGTGCGGGTGAGATATGAAGCCGTGGTAGCTCAGTTAGCACGCTCGCCACAAATTCATGGGTGCGCGGGTTTCAACCCGGGCGGGTCCGTACCAGTGGGTTATGCACCTTCCGCCGCTGCGTTCAAAATCAAATTGAAGTCTTGGCTTCATCAGCAATTATTTTATGATGTAAATTACTATTGAAAAAATATTGACTTATTTATTAAAACAATACACTAACATTACAGGAGGTTCCTTAATACAATAGAGTAGTTAAGTCATTAATTCATTAATTAAATTGCCAGACTTCATTTGTTTAATTTTTATTATTTTATACATGAATTTCGAATACGAGCAAAATTGGTCTAGTCTTTATCAAGATATAAGGTCGTGAGGTCTCATGAGACCTCACGACCTTATATCTCGAGAAATCTCGAAGTTTGACATTTTTTTCGAGACGAGATTGAATCTCAGTATTTGAGAATCAAAAAGTATGCAAATTTTGTTTCAGATCCAGACCTTTTAAGAATTAACAATGAATACGATACATTAACACAAAAATATGTCGAGTCAATTTCTTGCCAAATTCATCTTCAGATATTTGATGAAAAACCAAAAACAGTGATGTTGGTCAACTCTCAGAACTGCAAAACAATTTTTGAAATTTATAACTTACAGCTTTTAATATATCTGACTATTTTAGTTATAACTAAACGTTTATTGCTACTTTGAAAATAACAAGAAATTAAAAGAAAAAAAAACATTATTTTTTTTGGCCGCACTCAGACCTCTCATTCGACTTGTTATAATATATATTCGTATTAATTTTTGTAAGAAAGAAAATGAAAACCAAACAAAACAAAATTAAGTAAGTATTAGAAATAATGTTAACGACACGGAATGGACAAAGAATTTGAATACTTTTATGAGATTTTCAACGAGATAAATGAAATTAGAATGAAATTAGTCATTTTTGATTAATTAAAAACTTTTCGAGTATTTATTGATTAAAAAAGAACTTGTTTCTTAAAAATAAAGTACATAACAAAGCTGATAAACCAAGAGCGAATATTTAAAATTAATGGATCGTCTTCTAAAATTATCTCCTTAAAAAGGATAAGAGCAATACGGGGCAAATAAAAATAATAATTAAGATAAATATTATATGATCATTTTAAACAAAAAATATATATATCAGAAATTAAAATCTAAAAGTTAAAGAAAAGGAAGAACATATATTTAACCAAAGACAAACAAATTGATCTAATTAATAATTCATATAATTCATGGAAATTTATTATAACAACTATAACATACATTTTGTTTTATTACAATTAAAAGTCGCGTTAAAAAATTGTAAAGGCAAAAAAAAACTCTAAAGGCTAAAAATAAAAACTCTAAAGGCTAAAAATAAAATCTCTAAAGGCTAAAAATAAAATCTCTAAAGGCTAAAAATAAAAACTCTAAAGGCTAAAAATAAAATCTCTAAAGGCTAAAAATAAAAACTATAAAGACTAAAAGAAAAAATATAAAGGCCATAATAAAAATAATAAAGGTTGGACAGACAATAAGTACAGTACAGACAATAACGCAAATAAGGAATGAACTACACTCAAGTGAAGAAGCTTGACGAAGACACCCAGAAGAACTTAAAAGAAGGCCCTGGGCCAGTCGACGAATGCCTGTGTAGTCTGCTCGCACCTCCCTATGAACCTAAGGTTAATCATTCCTTTTTTTTAAAGTCTGTTATTATTTTTAAAAGAAATGCGGTAAGTGCTTTTATTATCTAAACAAAATATACATACAAACTACTTAAACTACTTACGAAGCCTACTACGCCTAGACTTGTGGCTTTCCATCTTCTGAGCTGTAGTTTGTGGGTTCGATTCCCACCCAGAACAAATATTTGTGTAATGCACATGGATGTTTGTTCTTGTCTGGGTGTTCTATGTATTCTATGTTAGTATTTCAGAAAAAAGTAATTGTTCATTATTCCTATTGTACTGGACGCGACGTTACAGCGGAAAGACACTACATATTGGTTATTTTTGACAGTTTGAAAAAAAAGTATTTATGTATTCTATCAGTTATCTGGTTCCCATAGTACAAGCTTGCTTAGTTGGGCGCTAGATGGCGTTGTCTGTGAAAAACTTCCACTAATATATTTATTTAATAAGGCAGAAGAGCAGTACCTAAATAAAAGAAAACCGTGCCATTTCTTTCAGGGTCTTCGAGGTTCCATCAAGAGAGCGTTTGCATCGATAGGAGGTCGAAGACCAGCCCCCGGGGGCGTGGTGGGGGGCGCGGGCGGAAATAAGGGCGTAGTGGGTAGAAGTGGTGGGATCATAACAGGGGAAGGAAAAAACACTGTGGAGATACCGCTTACATTTGAAAAAGGAGGGAGAGGTATAGAGAAATATGTCTTATATACCTAATTGTATATATATATCAGCAATTGTATGTATGTTTGTGTGTGTTATGTTTGTGAAACGTTGATCCGATCTTCATGAAATTTTGTAGGCAAGTAGTTCATTTCAATACAATGTTTAAGTTCGAATATGAGCTGAATCGGTCGAGCGGTTGTGAAGATATAGAGGTCGCGAGGTCTCAGTTTGGCGCGAACTACTAGTGTTAGTTAGTATGTTACTTTTTATAAATTATTATTTGTTTGTTGTATTATTGTATTAGTTTTTTAACCTTAGATTATGGTCCATGGGTGGGAGAATTGGGGCAACCTGTAATGCCCACCCAATGGAAAATAATTGATACATAAATAAATAAATAATGTTACTGAAAGGAGCAACGGAGATGGAGAGCTGTGAGTGTGAAGATTTATTTATTTATTAATTATCTACTGTTCCAGGAATATTCACCGCCAGAGAGGCGGTAAAACGGACCACCTCCTGCGGCAAATGTGGCTGTGACAAAGAAAAGTTCTTCCTGAAGCACTCGTTCGCCAACATCCGTATCACCAGCCCCGACGTGTCGTCCATATGCCCGTGCCCGAGCAGCGCCTGCATGCCCGGTGAGATATGTGCATGGGCAGAATATTTGTGTGCCTTGTCAGAATAGTGAATGCCCAGGCATAATAATTATGTGTCTAGTGAGGCTATGCGCCTTGTCAAAATAGGGATTGATTTAATTCTATATATAATTATAGTACCTCGCTCTTTATTATTGCATGCTGTCTTCACCTGTAAGTATAGTGACATTAATTCTATTTTATTTGCGTAAATTTTTGACGTTGTATTCGCGTGCACAGTGTAGGTGAACCTAAATAAAGAAATAAATTGGGCAAGCTAGGCATAATTGACCGAGCGAAGCGAAGGTCTCAGAGCTTACTGGGACAAATCGGCATTTGTATGTATGTTTGTATGTTTGTGTGTATATTTGTCCGATGATAACTTGCGAACCGTTGATCCGATCTTTATGAATTTTTGTAGGCAAGTAGTTCATTTCAATACAATTTTTAAGTTGGAATATGAGCTGAATCGGTCCAGGGGTTGTGAAGATATAGGGGTCGCGAGGTGTCAGTTCGCCGCGAACTACTAGTTAAATATATTATAGTACTCTAAATTTACTTACGTTTTTATTGGCAGGAAAAGAAAAGTTGAATAATAACATCAGTGTAACAGTAGAACACGTGACAGTATCTGATAGCGACGCAGAAGACTATGATACCAGTGCTCACAAGGCAGAAGACCGAATCAACGATGAAAAGACCAAGCCAGTTTTGGACAAATCATCCGCCAAAGAGTTGGTAGAGCGTGTGTGGGAAGAATGGAATAACGGATGGAATAGTAACATAGAAGAAGAAGCTTCAGAAGACGTGAAAACTTTGGAAACTTTAGAAAAATCAGAGTCTTTTGGTAGAACGGAACAACACGAGAAAATTGTTATGGAAAAATCTAATCCCGAAGTATAAATAGAGCTAGTAAAAAAAGAAAAGATTAAAGCTTAAAACAAATATATGAAATCGCTCCAAAATGTTGGCCATTATCAAGTTTTTACAGAAATTTAAAATGCCAAGGACCGAAAATTGTAACAGTAATTGATTTTATCCCTAGACATTTTAGCAAACAGTTTATTATCGCTGGTGTTTTTCTAAGCGCAGCCGTGGGTTTGGATAGCAACTAATCATTTGACTTCGAAGTTTATACTAATCAGAAAGCAAGTCGATGAAAGGCTCTTAACATTGTTGGCAGCATTGTGAACCGCCACTAAATCGCTGAGATATGCTTCTTGTACTGATTTTCCTATTTTGCATTTTTCTATATATACATATGAACTGGCGTTGTGCGTTTGACGAAATTATTTGATTCGATTTTGACGACACTGTAGCAATAACATTTGCGTCTAGGTATTCAATTCACACTTGAACAATTAATAGTTTGAATAGCGTGGGCAGGGAATTTCAAACTTTCATTGTTCTAAGTAATAATAAGTTTATGTGGAATCTTCACCAAAGTAAAAGTCAAAGAATAACGCCAAAAGCGTCTTCGCCAAAGTATAAAACCGTCAGCATCTCTACAGTGTGACGCCAAAATGAATTCTACCAAACTATGACAGCTCCAGCATCTCCACCACTTTGTACCTATAGCCAAAAGCGTCTTCACGAAAGTATAATGCGTCTCTACCACTGTAACGCCAGAAATGTATTCATCGACACTCCACTTCCATAACACCACTACACGGTGTGACCCATCAACAGATTGTGATGAAACTTTGTCATTTTTTATAATTCTTTCAAACTGTTATTTCTATCAATGAGATACATTTTATTCGTAAGGCACAATGACCGTCATAATGTATATAAATTACTCATGTACTGTATAATAATACTCTCTATTTTATTACGAACTCCGGTTTTATTCAAAAGTGTTTGTAAGATTATTATTTTACGGTTTTTTATTAGAATCTTTCAAAAGAGGCTAATTGAAAAGTTTTGGCACTATTATACGAAATTTTCAAAAATAGGCTTTTTTAGGCACGTTGTAAATGTTTGGAAGAGTTTATGACTCGAACGAAAATCAAGCGCGACTCAATAAATACTGTAGTGTTACTTACGATTAAGCTATTGAGATTTTTGCTGGGATCCAAGTTTTCGGTTCGAGTTCCATTATGGTAAGATGTTTCTCGATTTCGGAAAGATGTTCTTCAATTTAGGTAAAATATTCTTCGATTTTGGTAAGACATTGTTTGGTTTTTCTAAGAGATTAGCCGCTATGGCTGAAAACTGCCAGAAATACTTTACCACCATAAGAGGAAACTGTCCATGGGTTTTCACGTAGAATATAATTATTTTGCTTTTGACAACTCTGACAGATGTTTTTTCGGGCAGCGCTGTTGCAACATTGCTGGGCAAAGTATCAAATCTGCAAATTACTAGGATCAGACTCTCCTATGATAATTATTATATAGTTTTCTCAAAGCTGTGGGTAATTAAAATGTTGTGGGGGTAATGCGTAATGTATTATTATTATACTTCGTTATTGTAGGCCTTTCCTCGGGATTATGAAACGTTTGTTAACTTTGACAACAGATTAATTCTAATGCTGCCTTTGTCTGGCACTAAGAAAATGACACGTTTTGAGTCCATGATGTCGTCATAATTATAAATTCAAATTTACAAGCAATTTGTAAGTTAAAATTGTTAAATACAATAATAATATTATTGTATAATAGTATAGTATTACCATTCAAATAAATACATAGACTATCAAACTCATAACCCTGATTTTTCGTAGTCGGGTAAAAAAAGGCAGGTATTGAGGTAGCAGAATAAAAAAACACGTACAAGAACGAAAAGAAAAGTCAAAATTAAAATAAGCAGCATTTTACAAAAAAAAATGGAAAATGGAAAATTAAAAAAATTGTACATTGAACCACAATAACTGGAAAAAAATATGTCAAGAAATTGTTTGGAAAAATATTGTTTCTAATAATTACATTATTCTCTGGTGAACGGCCAGGACAAAAACTTCTAGAGTTATAAAATAAAAAAATATAAAATTTTCAATATTAGTAATTTAAATAATAATAATTAATTAATTAAATTATCAATATTATTAATTTAAATAATAATAATTAATTAATAAAATTATCAATATTATTAATTAAAATAATAACTATTAATTAATAAAATTATCAATATTATTAATTAAAATAATAATCATTAATAAAAAAATATAAAATCACAATATTATAGTGTTTTTATATTTTTTTATAATATGTTTATGCTAGAATTGTAAGATATAGGCAGATCAGGCACTCTGCCTGGTTGGAATTTCATTACGATTCTCGCATCTGTTAACTCTGTTATCTATTACTTATTGTGATACTTATGTTTGTATTTTGAACTTGCATTATATTTTTATAGTAAATCTGTTATATTAACGGGAAAAAATATATAAACTTTGTAAAATAAATAAAAATGTGTATTTTTCTATTTTTTTACTTTTTTTTTTTAAATCATATTAGGACTATTTATTCATTATTTTTGGAAGTCACTTTTTATATGAATATTACAGATAAGTCACTTTCATTATAATTGTGTTTAGATAAATAATTCTTCGAGCTTTATATGTCTAAAATCCTACTTTAAAAGTCCCCCACGAACCGAACCTGACCAATCGTTCCTAAAGCACTCGCAGCGTTTCCGCGCTGAATGGCTATGGAAATTCATGTTTTTTTTTTTTTTTTTAATAATAATTCTTTATTGACACTTAAACATAAGCCACTTATACATAATAATGTAACTTTACTCAGAATGAAAGTACGAGAATGTTCGGCTTGCGGTAGCAAATAGTTGGTCACAGAACCTACGCTAAGCAAGCTTGTGTTGTAGGTTCCTGGTTACTGTATACCTTCAGGGTACATTATAGCGCAGTAAAGAATTGAAATTGAAAGAAATACAATAGTAATAATATTATAGCTAGTGATTTTGTGTGTATGTGTGTTTATTTGTGTATGAAGATGCTTTAACAGTTTAACTATTATTTATTTTGTAACTGACTTCCAAATAAAATGGTTCTCAATTCGATTCTATTTTTTTATGTTTGTTACCTCAGAATTCCATCATTTATGAACCGATTTGGAAAAATCTTTTCGTATTTGAAAGGAGATACGTCCTGATTTGTTCCATTTTTATCAAAATCTTTCCATAACAGTTTGTTTGAATGTTGCCATGTGTAACGATGTTCCAGGAGTTGTAACATGGTTCATGCATTAGACAATCGTTAGAACCGACTATAAAACTATTACTGCTAAGTGAATGACGGTATCATAGGTAAAGTGCACAGATCGCGCCTTGATCCCGCACTCAGGACGATCGGAGCGCGCCACGGATTGGTCTAAATAGTGTGTTTTCTCATTGCCTAGACTAGACGTGCGCGAAGCGGCCCCACGCCCACGGCCTCGCACGTAAAGGGACCTCGCGCGAGGCCCCCTAGGTGACTTAATACACCTAACAAGTAGTATTATAGTTTAAAGAAAATTTTAAAAAAACCTACTGCGTCAATATAATAATTAATAATTATATTTCTTCAAAATGAATGAACGAAAATTAGACAAGAAAACTAGAAGCTACACCATAACATTAAAGAACTACAGATAAAACATAATCTTCAGATAGAGAACTAGCTGCGCGCCGCTATTCTTTCTATAGGAACGGTTAATTTTTTCGGGATAAAAAGGTAGCCTATGTGTTAATCCAGGGAATAACCTAACTCCATACCAAATTTCAGCCAAACCCGTTCAGCCGTTACAGAGTTGAACGGGAAAAAACACACTTACATACTTACCTACTTACACACAGACTTTCGCATTTATAATATTAGTGTTATATAGAGACGAAAGAAAATGTCCGACGTCAACTTAGTCGTCCCTTGCTTGCAATAGCTGTGCTGAGTTTTTGTCAGAACAACGATCTCGTAATGCGGTGTCTATATCCTATTATCTGTGGTAAAATGCGACTTATCTGTGGGGTGAATGGGGGAGCCAGCATCGTATTTCCTGAACTGATAGCTCTCGTTATCAAATAGATTTGCTTAGAGAAAATTAAAAACCTGAATGAGTCAGACATCCAACGACATCTTATTTGTCAAAATTGGTAAAGCAAAAAATAAATTAAAACCGCTTAGACTACAGGAGGTAATAAAGGAACACACAAACATACATACCCCAAAAACCATTACCTCCCCTTTTGGACAGTCGGGTAAAAAATGACATGCATCCTCCACATAATGTATAGAACAGTTGATACATTTTCGCGATTTCAATCCTTGATAGGGTTGATAGACTCTAGGGTGTAGGATCATTCTGTAGATTTAATTATGCGTATATCATATAAATGTCCAGTTAGGTAAGTCTAACTTCGACAAAGAGGTCGCCCGGAGAATCCAACTCGGAGGGCAGCGTTCGGGAAATTGTGTGATATCTTCTCGTCCAAAATCCCGCAGTGCCTGAAGACAAAGGTCTTCAATCAATGTGTGTTGCCAGTGATGACATATTGAACTGAAATGTGGTCCTTGACCACTGGCCTTTTGGAAAAACTCAGAGTCTTACAGCGCAATGGAGAGAGCTATGCTCGGAGTTTCTTTGCGCGATAAAAACCGAAACGAGGATATTCGACGAAAAACCAAAGTCACCGATATAGCTCTCAGTTTTCAAGCTGAAGTGGCAATAGGTAGGCCACATCACTCGAATAACCGATAAAGAAAGGTTCTAGAGTGGCGACCACGAACCGGAAGACGCGGCGTAGGTAGGCCTCCCACTAGGTGAACCGACAAACATTTTAAAAGTCGCGGGCAACCGGTGGACGCAAGTAGCACGTTGTCGGTCGGTATGGCGGTCCAAGGGGGAGGCCTATACACGACTGCCCAAGGAAGATAATGTTTTTGGGGTTCCCTAATTCTGTGTTTCTATATTATTTCCTGTAGCCTAAGCTGCTTGACCGATTTTGACGAGTGAGATGTTGGATTCCTCTTTGTTTCCGGAGTGTCATAGGCTACATTTTGCAGTCGGGTATTTTGCTTTTCTTTTATTAATGGTATTTGTTACCATTTTGTTATGGAATTAAAAAAAAGCTTCATCAGTCAGAAGACGTCCACTGCTGAACATCACAATTTCGAACCTAGCGGGAGGTCTGCCTGCGCCGCGGTGCTTAATAAATACGAACGTGCTTTTCAAACCCCGAAAAAAACACAGAAAGTAAAAAAAAAAAACAATTTATTCAACTTATCCTTATACATTAGGCCAATATACAAAGTAAATAAAATTCATTGACATGGCAACATTTTATACAATAGTGACGTAGGGATATACCGTACACAGTACAATCCGGTTATAACGACTTCGTTTGCGACAAATCGCTTATAACCAATTATCGTATTATGTTTGATTTTCATGAGTTTTAACAGACCAGAGAATTTATACAAACAAGAGTGCTAATGTCCATAGAAATTGCGTACCTCTATTGTAGTACTGATAAGGACGTAAGATGTCGCTAGTGCTTTAACCTGCGACATGATCGTCACAGTTTCTGCTCGACTTGAAATAGAAACCCGAGCTAACTCATTCGTAATGTAATGTAATTATGTATTGTAACTTGTTTTGAATATTTTTGCATTAATCATATCAGTAAAATTATTAATTTTATATTTAAATTATTTTTATTTTTATTTTTTAGTTTTGCAAATGCAAAACTCGCTAGGTTCTCAAGAGATGGCGCTGAAAATTTTATTTTTGAAAACATATTTTTTAAGTCTTATATTGAAATCTAATTTGAACTAAGCCTGAAATAGCGGACATATATTAATACTATGTTTCTATATTAAACATATTTTCATCAGCTTTTATAGCGGTTTGAACATTATCTGACTAAATACGTAAGCGCCATCTAGTTTTATGCTGTTATGTCGGGGGTACACTTTTTTGTTTGAGATGGTCATTCTTCTCGTATTCTTTTTCTATGATAATGAGTGACGAGACGTCATTTCTGGGTCGTCATTATAACCGGATCATTGTACTATTAACGTTACTAGTAACTAATTCTATTAAAATTACAACCTTTTAACAACAGCTTTGATTTAAAACATGTCCGTAGTTCGACGCGAATAGATCTTTTAAACTATAGATACAACATGGGCGCGGGAAACGGCAGCCAAATACAATGCAGGCGGTAAGTTGACCTGAAGATTTTTTTTCACTTTATTTTTAGCTCCACAGATTGTGTATTTTGCCAGTGTCAAGTTTTGTAATATTTCAAGAGAACCACAATATTTTCTTACTTTAATATTTGAATACAATTTTCAAATGTAGGTATTTGAAAATTGTATTGATGTGTCACAACCGCGCGACAGGACGACCCTCTTATCAATTTAAAACCGTGCGCGGCGCAGCAGTGCGCTCTCACTGTGAGATATTACATGTAAAATCTTTTTACGCTCAATAATGCACACAATAATGGAGCACAGTAAAGTTTGCACACTACTGCTTGGCGGTTGAATTACTGGCAATGGTGTGGTGCATTCCCATTACAACCTTCTAGAAATCTAAAAATTAAGTAGACTACAAATTTAAATAATTAATGAAATTGAATTTCTCCAATTAAAATGTAATTTATCTCTAAATTTAAGTTTTTTTTTTTTTTTGTCTTGCTAGTAATATAATTTTTTTGGTCTTTATGTGCCTTCTTTATTACCTAAAAAAAATAGAAACAAACGAAAACTAGCCAAACTACTTAACCTACTACAAAAAACGAACAACAATATATACGTAAGAAAATACAAATTTAAAAACATTTCTTTTTTAGCTTTTGGGTCTGGTCCCGTCGCATTTTTAACGAATTAACTTTAAAAATAATAATTATTACCGTTTTAAAATTGAAAAAAGTTTTTGAAGTAGTTCTGATTCTAACTCAATATGAGACGTAACAGTATAGAAATATGGTTTATTACAACATAAAAAAGGCCTTTTATTTAAATGTAGTTCAGTTTTATTGCTCATGTTGCATCTGCAGTTTTAAAGGTCTTTGACATTAGATAATTATTTGAAAAGGCAATCGTGCCATCCCATTCACTCGCAAGATTTTCACCAGAGTGTAAGCGGGATAGGATTATTGCGATTAAATCAAGGATTTTTATACCCAAATCGACTGCGTTCATAAAACGCCACAGCTTCTGTCATGAACCATATTGTAATAGCATTTGAGATCAAAATACTATAAGAAATATCAAAGTGACAACTTGTCCAAATGAAATAGCAAATCCGGGAGCGCTCTGTCCCTTTCCGGCACGTCATTGGATGAAGTTGGTACATGGAATTAGACAGAGACAAAGGGTAGATAACTGATGTTACATTTAATATATACTAGTTGTTACCCGCGACTTCGTTCGCGTGGACATAAAAAAAGTATCCTATGTCCGTCGTTGTACAGTAATTCCTTATCAAATTTTATCAAGATCCGTTCAGCAGCTTAGCCGTGACGCTGACCCTGACCGCGAAAAACATATAAACTGTTCCTTACATTTTGTGGAGTGTCATTGACATTTTTCTATGGAACAGATGAATGTTTTTTCTCGATTTCAGGGTTGGTCTCACAGTTAAAATTGTTCACAATGATGAGCCCCTTTCGGCTTAGCATACCCCTTCCTTATAACCCTGTAGTTTAGCAGAAAATGAAACAACAGAATCGAAGTCACTGGCCTATTTTCGTGTCTAAATTTGCCAGCTTTTCCTTGGGTATAAATTCCTGGCACAGATAAGATATTGACCAAAGCTTGTCTATGGTTTTGTGCGGACAGAAGTCGGTAGCTCTATAGCTTGCAGTGCGCTCCCTTGCGCTTTATGTTGAGGTAGGGCTCCGGGTGAGGGTACAGTCCTCTCCTGGTCTTGAACTCCACCAGGTCGCAGATGGTGACGGCCTGAAAAAAACCAATACAATCTTTTTAACTGACTTCCACAAAAAATAAGGAATGTTTGTTACCTCGGAACTCCGTCCTTTATGAAACGATTTGGATATTTATTTATTGCCCGAGCGAAGCGAAGGTCTGAGACCTTCGCTTCGCTTCGCTTCGAGTTTACTGGGACAAATCGGCTTTTGTATGTATGTTTGTGTGTATATTTGTCCGATGATATCTTGCGAACCGTTGATCCGATCTTCATGAAATTTTGCAGGTAAGTAGTTCATTTCAATACAATGTTTAAGTTCGAATATGAGCTGAATCGGTCCAGGGGTTGTGAAGATATAGGGGTCGCGAGGTCTCAGTTCGCCGCGAACTACTAGTTTATTTGAAAGGATATGATACTTCCAGATTGGTCCTATTTTTATCGAAATCCAGCCCTGATAACGGGACCAATGAGGAATTAAGGGAACTCCTCCAAACATTATAGGCTTTATGTATATTTATATACATAAAGCGATTTTGGTATTTTCATCGACAACTCGAGCATTTTCATTCAGTAAGTATCATTAGGTGAAGTGGAACTGATGAAGAAGCCCACAGACGGCCGCCGGAACTACACAATGATACGTATGTCACGGGCGGGGACAAGTACACCTTGACAGTGCATTCTTTCAGAGTATTTTGTTGAAATCGGGTTTTTTAAATTATTATCTACCTAGCTGCGCCCCGCGGTTTCACCCGCTATTCTACAGGTACGGTTAAATTTTTCGGGATAAAAAGTAGCCGATGTGTTAATCCAGGGAATAAGCTACCTCCATACTAAATTTCATTCAAATCCGTTAAGCCGTTACAGAGTTGAACGGGAACAAACACACTTACATACTTACACACATACTTTCGCATTTATAATAATATAAGTGTGAGTAAGTTTTAGCCAGTCTGCATCAGCCTTCAAACATCCCACTGCTGGGATATCAGCCTACCCTCGAAGGGTGATTGTGCCATATCCGCCACGCTGGCCCAGTGCGGGTTGGCGGATTCACATTTCACATACGCCATCGAGTTGCAGGTTTCCTCACGATGTTTTCCTTCACCGAGGAGCCAGCGGTATACCCGTACGTAAGTTCCAAAGAACAATTAGTACGGACCCACCCGGGTTCGAACCTGCGACGACCCCACGAATGTGAGGTGAGCGTGCTCCCACTGAGCTACTACGACTTTAGCCACTTTGATTTCAAGTAAAGTATTGCACAATAAAAACATGTCTCAGTCATAATCCAAGTCAATAATTCTAGTCACTGTCAAGTCCGAGTCATACTAATACATAAATACATAAGAAAATGTATAAAAAATGTGGGAATTTGGGACAACGAAGTGAAGTCTTTTAATAAATAAAGGATTAGGATATAACTAGCCTTTAGCTTCTGTGTGGAAGCGAGAGGCAACGATACTTTTTTTCTCTGTCATTCTTATATTCTTCGCTTGAAGGCAATCGTAAAACTGTGACACTTTTTTAAATATTACATAATACAGATCGAATCAGAGACCATAATACAGATCGGATCAGGGTTCATAATACAGATCGAATCAGGGACCATAATACAGATCAAATCAGGGTCCATAACACAGATCGAATCAGGGACCATAATACAGATCAAATCAGGGTCCATAATACAGATCGAATCAGGGTTCATAATACAGATCGAATCAGGGTCCATAATACAGATCGAATCAGGGTTCATAATACAGATCGAATGAGGGACCATAATACAGATCAAATCAGGGTCCATAATACAGATCGAATCAGGGTTCATAATACAGATCAAATCAGGGTCCATAACACAGATCGAATCAGGGACCATAATACAGATCAAATCAGGGTCCATAATACAGATCGAATCAGGGTTCATAATACAGATCGAATCAGGGTCCATAATACAGATCGAATCAGGGTTCATAATACAGATCGAATGAGGGACCATAATACAGATCAAATCAGGGTCCATAATACAGATCGAATCAGGGTTCATAATACAGATCGAATGAGGGACCATAATACAGATCAAATCAGGGACCATAATACAGATCGAATCAGGGACCATAATACATTTCGAATCAGGATCCATTATACAGATATTACAGGGTCAGATCAAAAGGGGGTTGATAATAAAGGGATAGATCAAATCAGTGTCAGGTCAAATCAGGGTCTATAATACAGGGTCAGATAAAATCTGGGTCCATAATACAAGGTCAGATCAAATATGGGTCATTAATGCATGATCGGAAATCATTTGATTAATCAGAAAGCGTAGATAAACTGCAAAATGAACTTTTAAAACCGAGAGACGAAGCTAGTATGTTACCTTCTTATCGTCTTTAGTATCGTCGCTGACATCCTGGTCGGGCTTCTCGCTGCCTTCTCTACCAGCCCCGCCTTCTGCCGTAGAGATCACGTACACGGAAAGCTTCTGGCGGTCTTTTGACGCAGAACTGATATGTTTCTGTAAATGAGAATACAGTGTAAATTCTATGAATTATTATCACACTAATATTATAAACGCGAAAGTTTGTGTGTAAATGTGTAAGTAAGTACGTAGGTAAGTTTTCTTTTTTAATTTTACTCTGTGACGAGGCGAGCAAGTCGCTCACCTGATGTTAGGCGTCACTATTGCCCATAACAGTTCAGTGCCACCCAGAATTTCGAACTACAACAGTTCAAAACTATGCGCGGCAATGCACTGCGCTCGTCACCCTGAGATGTTAGATGTTAAATCTCTGTATACCCAGTAATTACGCTCGAAACATTGCCCTTCAATCCAACACAGTAATGCTTGCACACTACTGCTTGGCGGTCGAATAACTGGCAAAGGTATGGTACTTCCCCAGGCGGACTCTGCAGAAGAGCCCTACCAATGTGATCAACACTATAACAATGTCAAATTAATTAAATTATAATTGACCGAGCGAAGCGAAGGTCTTAGAGTTTACTGGGACAAATCGGCATTTGTATGTATGTTTGTGTGTATATTTGTCCGATGATAACTTGCGAACCGTTGATCCGATCTTCATGAAATTTTGTAGGCAAGTAGTTCATTTCAATACAATTTTTAAGTTCGAATATGAGCTGAATCGGTCCAGGGGTTGTGAAGATATAGGGGTCGCGAGGTCTCAGTTCGCCGCGAACTACTAGTAATAATAAAAAACTGATATATATATATCACCTTGTAAAAGTCGATGAGTTCTTGTTTCGTGACGGTGTTCAGTTGTTCCACCTCCAGCCGTTGACGGTCGAAGTTGTACATCTGGAAACCAATGGACGTTATGCCCCCTTACTGCCGTACGCAGTCCCCTCGCTCGCGCATTTTATAGTTAAGTTATACAACAACACTCTATTGACACCACAAAAGGACATAACATTAGTAACAATAGTATTTGTTTTGAGAGCTGTGGATTTTGTAAAATAAATAAAATAAAAATAAAATGACAAGAAATAAGTTTTTGAGGGGAAAAAATATTTTTCCGGACAAGCTTTTAAAAAATCCGTTATTGGTACCAATCATATATACCTATCAAAATGAGTCCAAAATCTATCAATGTCAGACAGATAGTCAGATAGACAGAGAGACAGATAGTCAGATAGATAGTCAGATAGATAGAGAGACAGATAGACAGACTGAGAGACAGATAGAGAGCCAGATAGAGAGATAGATAGTCAGATAGACAGAAAGACAGATAGTCAGATAGACAGAGAGACAGATAGTCAGATAGACAGAGAGATAGATAGTCAGATAGAGAGATATTCAGATAGAGAGACAGATAGATAGACAGACTGAGAGACAGATAGATAGAGAGTCAGATAGTCAGATAGATAGATAGGCAGAGAGATGGTCAGAGAGACAAATAGAGTTACTTTCGCATTGATAATATTAGTTAGGATCATGGTACCTGTGCCGTGATCTCGGCCCACAGCTGGGCGGCGCGGCTCGACATGCGCTTGGGCTTCTCGAGCTTGTGCGCCGCGAGCGCCGCGCGGTGCTTCGAGAACTCCTCCTGCGTCATGTCCTGCAGGTAGTCCTGGAACCGGCGGCAGCGTTACTTCCACCAAATTCACTAGGTGTCGTTATTCATTAAAGGATCACAACAATTATTTTGGACGTGTTTTTTAACGACGACCGAGCCCTTGTGGATCTTCTCTTTCACACTTTCACTCAATCACTCCCTCTCCCATTTTCATTCTCCTTGTTTTACTCTCTCTCTTACTTTCATTCTGCTTGTTACACTCGCTCTCTCCCTCTCCCATTCTAAATCATCTTGTTTCACCCTCTCTCTCTCTCTCTCTCTCTCTCAATTTCATCCGCTGTCTCCCTCCTCCATGTTTACTGTTTTACTTTCTTTTTTAACTCACCCTCTCCTTATCCAACATTCGCTCACCTTGTTTCCACATTATCTTACTCTCCCACTTCCACTCATCTCGTTTCACTCACTCTCTCCCCTCCCACTTACCTCGGCGCTCTGCAAGAAGGCCTCTATCCTTTCCTCCAGATACTCTGGATGCCTGTCGCTCTGTACGATGACTCGGAGCCCCTGCACGCCGTTGGATCTCCTCACGCCGCTGAACACTATGTAGCCGAGTTGTTCCTGAAATAAAGTATGTATGTTTGTTTGTTTCTAAGCATGGCTCTGACAGCGTTTGCACCGACAGTACCGGAGCTAGGTTGGCTCTCACGCCACACGCGTATTTTAATGACTACCCCTCCGTCAGTCCCCCTCTCCCTCACCCACCTTGGTCCTGAGTACGTTGAAGCATGGCTCCGACAACGTCTGCGCCAGCAGCTCGAGGGCGACGTTGTCTCGCGCGGCTCGCACGCCGCATGCGTAGTACAACGACGCGCATGACGACTTGTGGACTTTGTTATGCGTTTCGCGAAGATACCAAGCGCCTGGGGATTACGATCACATCAAAACCTGCCAAGCTGATTTCAAGTTACGTAACTTATACTCTCGATTAACACGGCTTACTCCGGAAATCCCCTGCGAAAGGGAATTTCTGGATTTTTTATCCATTAATCCTCTTACCCCCGAATACTGAAACTTTCGTTAACTTTGACAACAGATTAATTCTAATACTGCCTTTATCTGGCACTAAGCAAATGACAAAGGCGGCAATAGACTTAATCTGTCGTCAAAGCTAACAAACGTTTCAGTATTCGGGGCTTAGCATCTCATTTGAGATGGTGAAGGGGATATGGTCTAATTTTCAATGGTATTCAACTATTTAAAATTATTATGTTTTGAACTTTAATTAATTAACGTAAGTGGTGTTTGTACCTCTTAAATAAATAAAAAATAAATAGACAGAGCGAAGCTAAAAACTCGGACTAAGGGGTAACAGATCGGCGTTTGTACGTCTGTATATTTGTCCGACGACAGTTTGGGAAACGTTGATCTGATTTTCATGAAAGTAAGCAAGTAGGTTCATATCAATATAATTTTAATGCATTTTTTTTTATACGAGCAAATCCTGTCATAGTTGAGAAGGGGTCGCGAGTTATCAGTTTAGCATTATCAGCCAGAAGACGTCCACTGCTGAACATAGGCCTCCCCCTTAGACCGCGACACCGACCGACAACGTGCCACTTGCATCCACCGGTTGCCCGCGACTTTCACAATGTCGTCGGTCCACCTAGTGGGAGGCCTGCCTACGCTTCGTCTTTTGGTTCGTGGTCGCCACTCAGTTATCAGTCAGTATCAGTTTAGCGCGCACTACTAATCTATAAAAAATAGTGCAGAAATTGACAGTTACTGTCGGATAGTGGTTAATATAGTTTGACGCGGTCTGATCGCGATTTGAAATTAATTATGCACTCGCTCAAACTTTTTAAAGTTGAAAATCGGATATCATTACTTTTTGAAAAAACCGGGTCGGCGCTCAGAATTGTATTTTTTCGTTGCTTTTTTGTCGATTAATCTACATCACAGATCACATCCTAGATTCTGCATTCAGGACGCTCTAAGCGCCACACATCAGTCTGAATACACTTATAAGAAATGACTCTGATTGGTTGATTGTTGGCGCGAGTAGCCGTAGCCTTGAGCCAGCCAATGAGAGCGCTCGGCCGCCCTCCCCGCGCCCCGCGCCGCGCCTCACACTGACGTCACTTGTAGGAACAACGAATCTCGTGATGCGGTATCTGGTGTGATCTATGATCGACATGTACAAACCAAAAAATATTAAAAACTAGATGGTTCGCCCATCGAGGTACAAGTATAAACTAACCAGCACTAGATTTGCTATTTAATTTGTAAAATAAAATGTGTTGTAAAAGCTGAAAATTCAGAGCATTCCATTTCAGAAGGTTTTTTCAGGGGGCGTAATTTCTGTCTTTATCATTGTGTAATTCAGAAAGATTTTCGAATTTTTATTCGGTTAAGTATTTCGAGTTTTATTTTCCCCTTGTACCTGATAATCTAATTAGGCGCCAAAAAAACTACTCTGTGTTGTTTTTGGGTTTGGACCGCGTCTTTATTTATTTATAGTTTCTTTTCCATTGGGTGGGCATCGCAGGTTACCCCAGTTCGTCCACCCATGGACCATATTCTATGCTTAAAACTAACATAAAACTAGTAGTTCGCGGCGAACTGAGACCTCGCGACCCCTATATCTTAACAACCACTAGACCGATTCAGCTCATATTCGAACTTAAACATTGTATTGAAATGAACTACTTGCCTACAAAATTTCATGAAGATCGGATCAACGGTTCGCAAGTTATCATCGGACAAATATACACACAAACATACAAACAAATGCCGATTTGTCCCAGTAAACTCTGAGACCTACGCTTCGCTCGGTCAACAATAATAAAAAAGACAAAGAATAATTTAAAAAAAAATGTTTAAAAAAAACACCAACAAAAATATATAAAAAGTAGCATATTAACGTAAACACTTATTTCACTGGTTTCAGTTATTTCTTATATTAATCGATTTAAGAGAGAGACAGATGTATGTGTGTTTTGTCTGTTAAAAGACTTTTAACAGAATGACAATTTTGAATGACTTATTTTTGACTTACCCTTCTCTATCTTCACTTCCCTGAACAGCATGAGCTGCTGCGCCAACAGCGGCGTCGCGTCCTTCGGGATCCTGGTGGAGGAGACGTCGGTATGAAAAATAACGATAATTAACTAATGTACGATTAAGAAAAATATTAACGGAGAAATATAGAGAATATTACTGTCCGAATATGAAAAATAAACTATGAGACCTTCGCTTCGCTCGGTCAAAAATTAATAACAAAAAAAAAAAAGTTTTAAATTCAGAATAAGTTTCAGTTTGACCACGTCCTGCCTTATGTTCCTCGTGCACTCTCCAATTAAAAAAAAATTAACGACACCATACGATGTATACGAACATACCATACGAAATCTAAGTACTATGAGGTTGAATCGACCTCACAGGAGGCGAAATCGGCCCGATATGCCCCTCACTTGTTCTCCACATTGTAAAGACACCATAAGATGTCTAGAAGATCCCATACAAGAACCATGTACTATGAGGTTGAATCGACCTCACAGGAGGCGAAATCGGCCCAATATGCCCCTCACTTGTTCTCCACGTTGTAAAGACACCATAAGATGTATAAAAGATCCCATACAAGAACCATGTACTATGAGGTTGAATCGACCTCACAGGAGGCGAAATCGGCCCGATATGCCCCTCACTTGTTCTCCACGTTGTAAAGACACCATAAGATGTATAGAAGATCCCATACAAGAACCATGTAATATGAGGTTGAATCGACCTCACAGGAGGCGAAATCGGCCCGATATGTCCCTCACTTGTTCTCCACATTGTAAAGACACCATAAGATGTCTAGAAGATCCCATACAAGAACCAAGTACTATGAGGTTGAATCGACCTCACAGGAGGCGAAATCGGCCCGATATGCCCCTCACTTGTTCTCCACGTTGTAAAGACACCATAAGATGTATAGAAGATCCCATACAAGAACCATGTACTATGAGGTTGAATCGACCCCACACAAGGTAGAATCTACCCCGTATTCCACACACTAGTTCTCCACTTTTTAACTACACCAATCACACTAATGTTATAAATGCGAAAGTTTGAGTGCAAATATGTAAGTAAGTAAATATGTAAGTGTGTTTGTTCCCATTCAACTCTGTGTCGGCTGAACGAATTTGAATGAAATTTGCTATGCAGGTTTTTAATACCCTGGATTAACACATAGGGTACTTTTTATCCAGGAAAAAGATACCATTCCTGAGGGATAACAAAAATCACCCGACGATCACACGTTTTTGCAACCATTTTACGAAGCGAAGCCCTCGGTACATAACACTCGAGGGCTTATTAAGGGTTTAGCGAAGTTTTTTTTCTTTTCCTATTTTCCTCTCTTGAGGATTTTGGCGTCGCACGTCTTCTGCATTTGCCAGTGACAAGTGTGTAAATATTTACAAGTTTTAGTAAAAATTGTCGCGTTATCGCGAACGGATCTTGATAAAATTTGATAAGGATTTACTGTTTATCACAAGGACGGACATAGGATACTTTTTTTACGTCCACTCGAACGAAGTCGCGGGTAACAGCTAGCACAATAGACGAGGCCGATTCGACCCCACACGAGGTGTAGCCACTCACTTGTCCTCGACACTGTCGGCGATATCCAGCGCCCTCTGCTTCGTGAGGTTACCGAACATGAAGGCCTCTATGTGGACCTTCTTCATCATCTTCACAGCGAACTCGTTCAGCTGCTCCACAGTTATCGCTGTCAATCAAGTCAATCGGATTAGGTTTTTTTTTTCTTCTCTTTCCTCCTGAGAGGATTTTGGCGTCGCTCGTCTTATGCATTTGCCAGTGTCAAGTATACATATATGTTTTCAAGTTTTGTTAGATATTATCAAACAAGACATAGTCACAGTCAAAGGCGAGCAAAGCAAGTCACGGTCAAGTCCAAGTCATGCCCCAGCAAAGTGGTGAAAACTTTACTCAAGCTTTCTATGGAGTTTTGGAAACAACACGAAAATTCACGTTACACGACATTATACCATTCACCAACACTCGTGCATGTTCACGAACACTTAACTGGTAAAAATTCATCGTTTTTACACATTAACACCCGAAATAAGTTTTTTGGAAAATATTAAAATAACGCGACATGTATTCTTCACGTTCCCGCCAAAACTCCCATTCGGATCATTTATTGGTTCCATGAAGTCGGCACACAGATCCCACTCTAGATTCCGCATTCAGAACGCTCGAAGCGCACCACGCATCAGTCTAAATACACTTATAAGAAATGACTCTGATTGGTTGATTGTTAGGCGCGAGTAGCCGTAACCTTGAGCCAGCCAATGAGCACGCTCGGCCGCACTCCCCGCGCCTCACACTGACGTCACTTTTGCAGGAACAACCAATCTCGTAATGCGGTATCTAGTGTGATCTGTGAGTCAGCATCGGCCTTTAAACGTCCCACTGCTGGGATATCGGCCCAGTGCAGGTTGGCGGATTCACATACGCCATCGAATTCCTTCCAGAAATATGCAGGTTTGCTCACGATGTTTTCCTTCACCGAGAAGCCAGCGGCATATCCGTACGTAAGTTACAAAGAACGATTGTTCCAATCAAAATTCTGTTCGTTGCAAACCTATATATTATTATAACCTCAGTATTAGTGTAATAATCACTTGAATACACACTAGGGGCTCCGAGCGCCAGCGCCGAGCGTAAATCGAGGTCTTCTCAATGTTTTTTTTTTTATCGAGAAAATGTCATGTAATCGTGTTTCCCCGCCATGGAATACTAGACGACAGAACCAAAAAAAAACATATATCGCAAAATAAGATTTTTAATGACTAATGAGTTGCACAGAGACAAATAAATATATTTTCAAATGATCTTCTTAAATAACTTACATTCAGCGGCTTCGAGCAGCTGGCACCGCGTCCACACCACGTCGGACAGACACAGCGCCTGCTGGTACACCGCGTGCTGCGCAACACACAACACACACACATCACAGACAATGAGAGGAGCGACGCCGCACTATACTCGAGCCGTGCTAAGGAACTTAAACAAATAATAAGAACTCTAATATAAGAGAATAAGTAATATAGCTGTAGAAAAACTCTTTTAGCTGCCAAATAACTTTTCTGACTGCCAAAATAACAAAAGTAAAGTAACTGCCGAAATCACTACCCTAATGCCGCAATAATCTATCTGCAATGAGCTAGCTGCACTAATCTATCTGCAATAATCTAGCTGCAATTATCTAGCTGCACTAATCTATCTGCAATAATCTAGCTGTACTAATCTATCTGCTATAATCTATCTGCAATAATCTAGCTGCAATTATCTAGCTGCACTAACCTATCTGCAATAATCTAGCTGTACTAATCTATCTGCAATAATCTAGCTGTACTAATCTATCTGCTATAATCTATCTGCAATAATCTAGCTGCACTAACCTATCTGCAATAATCTAGCTGTACTAATCTATCTGCAATAATCTATCTGCAATTATCTAGCTGCAATTATCTAGCTGCAATAATCTAGCTGCAATAATTTAGAATAGCAGTTATTTTTATCGCCCCCGCATATCTCTGTTCAGATGGCTGAAGTTGCCGACCTGGTAAGGCTGCTCCGCCTCGAAGTTCCTGATGCCGCGCACGTGGTTCTCCTTCATGATCTCGAACCGCTGCGGCGAGGCCTCGAACTCGACCATGTGGTCCAGGATCTTGTCCAGCAGCACGTGCTGCTTGTCGTCGTAACCCTCGATCGTTATCTGGACATATTATACGACGTTACACTTGGGATAACTCAATAATTGGACCCAGTGTCCTCTTAGTAAACCGCGACCAGAACCACCGGAGGACGGGCAGCAGCGTCTTTTTAGCAAACTGAGACCGGAACCACCGGAGGACGGGCAGCAGCGTAATCATAGTAAACAGTGAACATTCTGTGATCCCCAATCCGCCTGCCAAGCATGCCAAAATAGGGTTTCGTGTCCAATAGCTGACGTCTAAGAACTGATAAGAAGAAATAAATAATTATCGATTATTGAATTATTAATAAATAGTTATCCGTTCGATCAATGAGAAAATAACTAGTCAAGAGCATGTCGGGCCATGCTTAGTGGGGTTCAGTAGGCGCGTAGGACGTTCGGAGTGTTTATCAGTTTTTACCGCTTATCACAAAAAATGATTACCACATGGACATGGAATATAGAAAGAAGAAAGAAAGAAAGAAAAACATTTATTTTACGCACAAAACACTACAACACTAACTTCACAAAATAAATTAATTATAATGATGGGAAAGAATAATATATAATTATGTCCAGTTGTCGCTGTAGTGTCCAGTGCGACAATAAAGGTCAGTGCCCAGCGATAATGCTGCGGATTTCTCCGCAGCGCTGATTTTCAGCACTGACCGTCTGAGACGCACGGGACTGCTACCAAAATAGAAGAGGGGGAAACATTAAGGGAATATAATAAATTTAGTTATAAATAATAAATAACCATTAAAAACAGGGAAGTATACAACATTTATGCACACAGATAAAGACAAAGAAAACATCCACAATCCATATATCCAATGCTATTTCCCGAGGGCCACAGATCACACACTAGATTCTGCAATCAAGATGTTCGAAGCGCACCACGCATAAGTCTAAATACACTTATAAGAAATGTCTCTGATTGGTTGATTGTCAGGCGCGAGTGGCCGTGACCTTGAGCCAGCCAATGAGCGCGCTCGGCCGCACTCCCCGTCACACTGACGTCACTTGTAGGAACAACGAACCTCGTAATGCGGTATTTAGTGTGGTCTGTGGGCCCGAATCACACTAATACTATAAATGCGAAAGATTGTTTGTAAGTTTGTGTGTTTGTTCCCGTTCAACTCCGTAACGGCTGAACCGACTTCAATGAAATTTGGTGAGGAGGTAGCTTACACCCTGGATTAACACATATCCTACTTTTATCCCGAAAAAATATTCGGTTTTTGTATAATAACGGGTGTAACCGCGGGGCGCAGCTAGTGAAAAATAACTTTAAAAAAAAACTCCAAGTATTTTGGTGAAGCCCTCGGTACGGCGTCACCGTCACCGTGCCTTGTTGTAGGAACGACGGATCTCGTGCTGCGGCCCCCGGAGCGGCCTGTGGAGGGCGCGGCGCGTGTGATGCTTACACTGAGTCCGTACTTGGCGTTCCCCAGGGACCAGCGCAGGCCGGCCAGCTCGGCGCTGTACGCGAACTGCTGCAGCTGGTCGCGCAGCACCAGCACCCACACCGAGGTCAGGTTGCACGACACGGGGTCCGCGTACGGCAGCGGGCTGCGCGACAACCACCCGTACACCGATTATTACACGAGAAACTAATGATGTGCCTAGCTGTAAGTCTTCCTAAGAAAAATAAAATAAAAATAAATAAATAGAAAAAAAAACAGCTTGTACATGTTGTCGAGTGTCATTGACATCCTAACTAATACTAGTAGTTCGCGCCGAACTGAGACCTCGCGACCCCTATATCTTCACAACCCCTGGACCGATTCAGCTCATATTCGAAATTAAACATTGTATTAAAATGAACTACTTGCCTACAAAATTTCATGAAGATCGGATCAACGGTTCGCAAGTTACCATCGGACAAATACACACATAAACATACATACAAATGCCGATTTATCCCAGTAAACTATGAGACCTTCGCTTCGCTCGGTCAATAATTTGTAAACAAGGCGTATTTATTTTATTTATTTGTTTGCAACACCCTATAACAGGGTATTATGTGTAATTTAGTACATTCTGAAAAATGTTACCATTACGCATTATGTGGCAATGTACTTAAATAAATATAGAAATAAAATGAAATTATGAAATTTACTTTCCAAAATGTACCAAAGAACGCTTAAAATTACTTGTTAAAAGATCGAATACTTGACACTGGCTAAATACACAAAGAGAGGAGACAAAAAAAAACGCTCACTTACCTAACGAGATCAAACGTCAAAACAGCCTTAGGCAGAGCAAACTCATTGTCCTTCTTAAACCACAGTCGCATCAGCGGCGTGTCCTGTAACGACACGACATCCTAACTGACATTATAATTCACAGGAATGTAGCCGCACTCGTATCAGGGCCGATAAAACTTCGAGGTATCAAAATTAATACGCTCGTCTCGAGGGAAAAACTTCGCAAGAACTCCCTACATTACAACTGTCAGTCCATACAAAACGTCAAAAAATGCACAAAAATGGATCAACGCCATCTAGCGAACTATAGGAAGTAGCTTTGTCTCTCTGTCTGGGACCCTATTCGGAGAAATGACATTTTATCTCGGTCACTCTCACTCCCATTAAATTCTAAATTAGAGAGACAGTGACCGAGATAAAATGTCATTTCTCCGAATAGGGTCCCAGGATGTTTGTCGCGTTATCACGGCTGAACGGCTGAACGGATCTTGATAAAATTTTATAAGGAGTTACTGTATATCACAAAGACGGAGATAGGATACTTTTTTTTTGGTAACAACTAGTACTTAATCTAAAAACATTACCCTCGATCTTGGGCAGTCGGGTAAAAATCAAAGCGAAATAAACTAAAATTCATAAGCAAGGATAACAAGAACGGTTGAAGAACTCTTGCAGGGTTCGCCTGGTGTAGTCTTTGCCAGTTATTCAACCGCCAAGCAGTAGTGTGACAACATTACTGCGCTCCGGATTGAGAGGCAAAGTTTCCAGTGTAATTACATTTAACATCTAGTATCTCAGTGACGAGCGCACTACTGCGCCGCGTAGTTTTGAACTGTTGAACTTCAAAATTCTGGATGGCGATGTACAGTTTTGAGCAAGCGTGGCGCTTACCATCACTCGAGCGACCTGCTCGTCACAACACTCGATTGCATAAAAACATCTCTACCTTTCTCTATAACACTATAATCCTCTTTCTTACTCAATGTCACTTTCTCTAATTCTATGGTACCTTAATGATGGTGGGAGCGAGAGGGTCGCTCGCGGTATCTTCCTCCTTCTCCAACTGCAGACGGGAGGGGATGAACTCGTTTGGAGGGGGGAGGTGGAGCTCTGCTATTGGCTGCACCGATTTCCACGCCTGCAAAATTTTTAAACAGCTCAGTTTTTGAAATGATGGTGCGATAGTTTATAAAATGAATTTCTTGTGAAATCAATATATTTTTTTAGTAAATATCTTGTGAAATCAATTTAAAAAATATAGTAAATTTCTTATGAAATCAATATCTTGTGGAGTCAATATAAATATAATATAATATGTAATGTAATGTGAATAAATATCGAAATCTCGTGAAATCAATATTTTAGTAACGTTTACCTTGATTCTGGACTCTTCAATGTCTTCCTGTAAATATTTAGTTCCGTACCAGGGCTCCGTCTGTGTGCACTTCTCAGAGAAACATCTGGAAATATACACAAAATGTTTTATTACTATTGTACTGCACTTGCTTTGTATGGACTGACAGTTGTAATGTGGAGAGTTATGAATCGCGCAAGCGAAGTTCCCTCCTCGAGACGAACGTATTAATTTTCATACCTCGAAGCTTTATTGGTCCTGATACGACTGCGGCTATATTCCTCTCCATAACAAATTTCATTCAAATCCGTTCAGCAGTTACAGACTTTAACGGGAACAAACACACTTCCATACTTACACAAAAACATTCGCATTTATAACATTAGTGTGATTAGTGTGATTAGTGTGATGTGATGCCGTTTGTGTCATACTTGGCGACGATCCCGACTCGCACGTTCTCCGGCGTGAGGAGCCCGAGCAGCTCCTCGATCAGCTCCGGCTTCCACTCCGTTATCAGGTAGTACGCGCTCAGCACGTCCTCCATCGGGAACTCCTGGAATGAACGTACACGGCTCGGTTACTCTGGTAGATAACGCTTAGCGACAAGACCGCCGCTTGTTTTAACGCTCTTACGCCCGCTATCACCAACGAACCCTAACTTTAAGGGATCATAAGAAACTTAATGGGTTAGTTTTGTTCTATCCATAAATTAGGGGACACCTAAGGTCTTAAAGAATCCCTTAGGAGTAGGGCAAATTAACCCTTACGCCCTTAAAATCAACAATACTCAATACTCAATACTCAATGATTTATTGCGACATATATGTAGGTCTTAAATAACATGATTTGGGTTTAGTGACACATATGACCCTATTAGGGTATGGCAATTGGTGCGGAGCGGTCCATTTGTATATTGTTAAAATTATCATTAAAAAACTCTTCAATAGTGTAATAGCATTTGGATTCCAGGATGCACTTTAGATTCTTAATAAAACAATCGTAGTTTTCTAAATCTTTTAGTTTGTTCGGCAATTTATTATATATCTTTACAGCCATTGAGTTAGGTCCAGAGCTGTGCATTTCTAGATTTGACTTCGGTTCAACGAGTTTATGCCTATATTGGTATCTAGTTTTACGTGCTTGATCTGTTACTTTATGAAAGAAATGGGGGTACTTTTTAACAAATTTAGCGATTTCAAATATGTAAATACACACTAACGATAAAATTTTAAATTTAATAAAATAAGGTTTGTGGAAATTTGGTATTGAAATGTCAGGGGATTTTATATTGGCTAGGATACGAATACATTTCTTCTGAGCGGTAAAGAGATCTTCTACGTTTACACTGTTTCCCCAGAGTATGATGCCGTATCTGAGCCACGAGAAGGCATATGCATAATAAGCAGTTATAGCTGTGTTCAGGTCGGCAGCTAGTCTTAGTTCTCTTAGTGCATAAGCGAAACTACTCATTTTAGCTTTTATTTTAAGTATATGGGCTTTCCAATTTATGTGCTTATCAAGTTCTAAGCCTAATAGTGTTGCCGCGTCAACGCATTCTACTTTATTATTATTGTAGGAAAAAGCAATGTCAATAGGGGGTTTTTGATAGGGCCTAAATTGAATTATTTTAGTTTTTGCGAAGTTCAATTCAAGGTTATGGTCCGTCATCCAATTAATTATATTATTAAAAATGTCAGTTAAATTATTATTTAGGTTTAAATTATTATTGCAAGATGTCAAAATTGAAATGTCATCGGCGAAGAGAACACAAGAGTCTTTAATAATTTGAGGGAGTTCATTTATATAAAACAAAAATAGGATACACCCAACGACACTTCCTTGAGGGATCGAATTGTTCATTTGAATAGGTGTCGATCTTATTATTTCTATTATATTGGAATCGTAATCAAAGTTTTCAACATCCACATACTGGTTACGGTTACTGAAGTATGATTTGAACCATTCATGTGCATTTCCCCGTATTCCTAAGTCATATAATTTCTCTAAAAGTATATTATATTGAACTTTATCGTAGGCTTTAGTCATGTCTAATAAAATTCCCACTGCGTATTTTTTGCTATCAATTATATTTAAGATTTCTTGGACGTATTTATAGACCGCTAAGACTGTGGAACGGTTCTTACGGAACCCATATTGAGAATTATCAAATAACTGGAATTTTTCGCAGAATGAGTTAAGTCGCTTTTGCATTACCTTCTCAAATATTTTTGAGGAAGTAGGCAAAAGCGCGATTGGTCTATAATTATCAGGGTTGAGTTTAGAAGATTTTTTATGCACTGGTTTGATTATGGAGGTCTTTAATAGGTCTGGAAACGTTCCTTCAATAAATGATTGGTTAATTAGTAGGTAGTAAGGTAAGGTTAATTCATCAGCGCATTTTTTTATTAATATTGGTGGTAGTTCGTCCACACCGTAGCTATATTTACTTTTGAGGTTTTTTATAATAAGGTATATTTCGCGCGGTTCTGCTGGGCTAAGAAACATTGTGTTATCAGAGCGTTTGAGCGGAGGGCGTGCGCGTGCGCGTACCGCCGCCGGCCCCCGGGCCCCAGCCCCCCAACCGCTCGCACTTTGTGCACCTACAGACGCAAAGTGCAGGTTGAAAGCATTTGCTACCTGGCGCGGGTCAGAGATTAAGTTATTATTAATTTTAAGTTTCATACTTGTTTTTGTTTTTATAATGAATTTATTGGTACGCTCTTTTATTATTTTCCACGTGCATTTAGTTTTGTTTTCAGAGTTATTCATTTCTCGTATGTATTGGTTTCGTTTAGATTTATTAACCGTTTTCTTTAGTAATTTTGTGTATGATTTATAATATTTTGTTAGATTAGGGTGTTTAAAATGTGTCACAATAGGTTTTAGCAGTCGTTTATTTTTACAGGATGTCCTAATACCGCGCGTAAGCCAATTGTATTTTTTATTTATTCCAAGTTTTATTATTCTTTTGGGTATACATCGATCTAAGATTTCTAGTAGTATATTGTTAAATATTGTGTAATTATCATTCACAGTTTTATTAGAATTCATATGTAATAGTTTAGACCAATCTATATTTTTTAGTTCCTTTTTAAAGTTATCTATATTTTGTTTATTAAAGTCTTTTTTTGATTTTCCACATTCTTGGCTTATTTCCTGAATTTAATACATCTTTTATTTTTATCTTTGTTCCTAAGTGATCGGAAAAACCAAGATTTTCGACTAAGACATTTAATTTATTTTTATTAAAATTTGCAAACACAAGGTCTAAACAAGTAGCTGTAGTATTTGTGATACGGGTCGGATCCTTTACAAATTGATTAAAATTGTTCTCTAACATTATCTCAAGTAGTGTATTTGATCGTATTGAATTGACTAATGCATCCGCGTTAAAATCACCGCCTATTATTACATCTAGCGAATTATATTTCTTTTTAATTTCTAGTAATAATAAGTTCAGTTGTTTATAAAATAAATCGCTCCGTTTGCCATTCCAATAAATTATAATTAGAAGTAAGTTGATTTTATGGATTAATACTGCACAAATTTCAATGGAATATTCAATTGATAGATCGGTTATATCTTTTATCTCTGTAAATTCAAAGTCGTCACGTAGAAATACAATAGTTCCCCCTCCCTTTCGATCTTGCCTACAAAACGCTGCAGCTATGTTATATCCACTGCAAATCATTAGTTCTAGCTTTGCCTTGGACAGCCAAGTTTCTGTCCCGCATAGTGCGTGTGTTGTTAAATAGTTATCCTGTAGAAAAGCTCGGACAGTATCTCGTTTTCCGTACATACTTTGCATATTTTGGATAAGTATGTTAAAGTCAGTGTTATTAGCGACGAAAATTAGGGTTAAGTTGATGTGGTGGTGCTAGATCCGATGGGTGTTGTTGTGTGTCGTGTTGCATGAGAGCAGGCGCTTTGTGCTGGGTGAAATTCGATGCGGACGACCCTCTCTGCGACAACTGAGTCGGCGCTGATTTTCGGATTAGTGGGTATGTAGGTATAATGTTTCCATCTACAATAAGGCTATTATTTCTTATAACGGCATGGCGGCCATCGAGACGAGCAGCTCGAAGTTGAATTTGAAGACTTCTCCTGTGTTGTAAAGCTTTCTCGCCAAGGTGTTCGGATATAGACAGACCCGTATTTTTAAATGATCGTCCATTTTGGAGGAGGTACTTTGTCATCCTTTTACTTATTAGTTCGATTACTACTGGTCTGCGCTCAGAGGTTTGTTTACCAATTCTTACTAGTTCTTCGACGTAGCCTGTAAGATCAATATTTAACAATTCTTGGAAGATGGAAATTATCCTGTGGTGAAGAATCATTTCTGTTTCATGGTCGTATTCAGTAAGGCCGTATAGTACTAATTTCTTTGGGTTTTCTGTATTATTACGAGATATATGATTTATGGAACCCGATACTAACTCACACATTTCTTGTTTTAGTTTTGTATTTTGCGTTTCAAGTTTTTCGATGGTTTTGCTCAGATTTTCCAATTGCTTCTTCATGATTATTTGATCATTTGTTATTATGTCTGTTTTCTTACATATGTCTCTTTTTAATTTATCAGTCTTTTCTTCTATTCTAGAGTCAATCATATTTCTAATCTCGGTTAAAATCGATTTTTTATTTTTTTCTAGCTTACTGTCTAAAAGCATACCAATTTTTACTAGCATAGAAGTTTCGTCAAAAGTGTTTCTTGTGTCTTCTAGTGTCGTACTTATTGTGTGTATAGGTAAGATTTCGTGGTCTGTTGTTATATTTTGTTTGTTTTGTTCTTCTATTAATGAGTCGTCAACCGACATTGTAGTGTCGTTCAAACCTAAAAATTGTTTTCTCACTGGTGTATCATCATTTCTAGTTCGCCTATTAGTAACATTCTGGCAAGAGGGACACTTCCATGTCTTTTTTAGTTCAAACATATTATTTAAGTAGTAGGCAGATGTTATGTTGAGACACGCAAAGTGGTATTTCATCAAGCAGCCAGTGCACTTTAGCATCTCAGTGTCGTAAATTATAGTTTTCTTGCAAGCTGTGCAGTCCATTTTTAGGAAAGTTTAAATAAATGTTCAATTGAAAATCTGTACTTATCGTATTGTATCACTTAGGTTTCTTAGCTCCAACTCGTAGCTCGTAACTCCTAGCGATAAGGTTTATTTTCGATCATCCCGCCCGATCAGCTGGCCAGTAATTTGAATTATCGTTGGTGGGTTTGATAATTACGTGTCCAGTTTCTTTTAATTCACTTGTGAAAGCACCAGTTTTTAATGGTTTTTTATAATTTTATTATCAATTAGCTCACGACAGGGGCTTAAAGCTTGTAGTATATTTAACGTAGGTTTTTTGGTTTTTATGTCCCGTTTATATTTTTTTTAGTACAGAGGTGCGTGGACTATGACTATATTTGGTCGCGGCGCACTCCGCACTATAAAGTTCTATAAATCTCTATAAGCTCTATAATCTCTATCTATAAGCTCTATAAGCTCTATAAAGTTGCTTAGGTGATCCCTTAAAGCTAGGGGATCGTTGGTGAAAATGGGCATTATCCTAGTCCAAAGTTCTCTCGCTCGCGCATTGGAGATTTAAAATAATACGATGTCGCCTCGGTACATAATACCTCAATGTTGGTATGGTATCTTTGAATTTTGTTTTTTGGGGTTCCGTACCTCAGGAAAATAATGGAACCCTTATAGGATTATGTACTTCGTTGTCCGACTGTCTGTCTGTCAGTACCCTATTTTCAGAATCGCTGGGAGGTATCAAGTTTACATGCGACTGTGGAGACGAGCAAGCCGGTCGCGCGATGGCGAGCGTCCACGTGGTCAGAACACCATACCTGCAGGATGTGCACGTGGCTGGTGACGACACTCCTCGGCTCCTGTACATCCTTGAAGCGGAACTCCAGCGCCATCAGGTCTTTTTGTTCTTCCCACACCCAGCGGTGGGGACCTTCCTTCTTGAGCATGCTGATGTACTGGAAGAAAAGGCACGCGGATATAAGTCTGACCAGCGATCGACCTAGACTAACCGGCTGACAAGAGACTGCTTCAGTCCAATATTATAAATGCGAAAGTTTGTGTGTAAGTGTGTTCGTTCGCAGTCAACGATACGGCTCAACGGATTTGGAAGAAATTTGGTATGGAAGTCAAGTTTCAAATTTGTATGTATGTTTGTCCGATGATAACTTGCGAACCGTTGATCCGATCTTCATGAAATTTTGTAGGCAAGTAGTTCATTTCAATACAATTTTCAAGTTCGAATATGAGCTGAATCGGTCCAGGGGTTGTGAAGATATAGGGGTCGCGAGGTCTCAGTTCGGCGCGAACTACTAGTTTACATAACATTTGCAATAAATAATAATAATAATAAATATCTGGGACATTATTGCACACACGGTCATCTGACCCCAAACTAAGCAAAGCTTGTAATATGGCCGCCAGAGACTGATATACGTACATAGATATTTTTAAATACATACTTATATAGATATTAACACCCAGACATAGAACAAACACAAATATTCATCACATGAATGTTTGTCCTAGATGGGAATCGAACCCACGCCCCCAAGCACAGAAGGTAAGTTCACTACCAACTGAGCCACCGGGGCAGTCAAATGTATTGAGTATTGAAAATATTACCCTCCTCCACGGGCAGGCGGGTAAAGAGACCCGTGAGAGGACTAACAGTCAGAGTTGGAGGAGCGGCGCACCTGGAACAGCAGCGTGACGACGTCGTCGACGTGGTCCACGCCGGCCTCGGTGAGGTCCACCTGCACCCCGAAGAAGCCGAACCCGCGCGCGCCGATCCGCGTGCCGCCCACCAGGCTGCGCAGTCACCGCGTCGTCGAGTCAGAGGGTGTCGAGAGACAGATGACGCTATACCCATTTGTGCGCAGGTGAAACTGATTGCTGCAGAGCCATTCACAGGCCGATTTTTATTGACCGAGTGAGCAAAGCGAACGAAAGCTCTCAGTTTTAACTGGCGAAATTTGCTTTCATCTGTCCGTATGTTGGTGCTCGCGTACAGCTCGTATTTTTCAACCGATCCTGACGAAACTTGGTATACAGGCTCTATAATGTTTTAGAATTTTTTAGTCGTCGGCGATTTTTGTTTGGTGGGGTGTTTTCCCCAAAAAGGGGGGAAGTTTGCTGCGGCGCCATCTACCGAATGATTTTGATAATATTTGGCACAAACATTCAGTACTCGATTCTAAGCAAGCATTTTGAATATGAGCGAGATCGGTCAAGAGGTTGTCAAGATATAAGGTCGTGAGGTGTCAGTTCGATGTACGGAACCTCACACGAGTGAGTGTGGTGGCGGCGGAGGTAGTCACCTGTTGCACCAGCCTCGCGCCTTGAGCGCGGACAGCAGGCTGCCGGGGCCCTCGTGCCCCAGCAGGTGGGACAGGTAGTGCCCCGGCTGAGGAAACGACAGCCTTCATTAGACAACTTATAATACTCCAATACAAACAAAAACACTCACTAACTGCTAAATGCATGAACACTCCCGAAAAGTACAACTCTGTGTTAATGTTCAGTGAAAGACGAGAGATTTATGGTGATGATAGGCGATGTATGGCGATCATAGTCGAGTATGGTGAGGAGTGATGATGGGCGATGTATGACGATGATAGTCGAGTATGGTGAGGAGTGATGATGGGCGATGTATGACGATGATAGTCGAGTATGATGTGTAATGATGATGGGCGATGTATGACGATGATAGTCGAGTATGGTGAGGAGTGATGATAGGCGATGTATGATGATGACTGATGATGTGATAGACGATGTATGCTTATGATAGTCGAGTATGGTGAGGAGTGTGGATAGGCGATGTATGACGAAGATAGTTGAGTATGATATGGAGTGATGATAAGTGATGTATGGTTATTATAGCGAGGAGTGATGCTTATTTATTTATTTATTTTCCCCTACATTGTACACCCATAAAAATGAAACAAAAAAAAATGTTACAAATAAAAATAGAGCCTTATGTCACAATAATTACAGGTGAAAACAGCATGCAATAATAATATGGTGATGATAGACGACGTATAGTGATGAGTGATTTCTCTTGAAAATGATGAACGATAACAAGTGTTTTTTACTGACCCCACTTTTATAGTGTTTTCTAGTATCCGGTATGGGGAAGTCTATAGAGAGGGAACGCAGGTCCTTCACAGGGGAGCAGTAGGCGCGCTTGCGACGCAGGGCCGGGGGGAATGGCGACTCCGGCCACGAGGGGGCCTGAACCCCCCGGTCCTCCACTTCCGAGAACATGGGCACCACCATCTCTTCCAGCTCGTCCAACGACTCTGTCGAGGAAACACAGATCTAGTTACTTTGACAAAAATGTTTTTTTTTTCTATTTAGTGCCCATTAGTTAGGTAGATTAAACATCTTATTTTGCTGTTTTTTTTTTGGTTACGTAATCATATACTAAATGTGTACAATAATCCCCTTCCGCAGAAACAAAATAAATTGCTTAGGGGATTTCTGGATTTTTTTGGCCAATAATTCCCCTCACTTCTCATTCTCTGATGGTAAGGGATTGTCTAAGGGGATTTATGGAGTAAGCATGGAAAACATGATTACACGACATTTTCTCGATAAAAAAGAAATCTTTGAAAAGAACCCGTTTCGATGAACGTCTAATCGGTCTCGCAAGGGGTCTCGTGTCAGAAATGAAATTAGGAAAAAAATTGCTGTACTTTAGAAATGTCATAGCACGGAGGTTATGTGAGTTACGGAATTAATGCTTATATCGCCGTATCGGGCATCTAGGCGCCGGCATGACCATAACAAATGGTGGGGTAATCGCAACGCGGTACTGATATTCTCTGTCCGAGATTGATGTTCAAATTTTTTTTTCATCATAGAATTCTCATTAAGTTGGTTATAATAATATATTGCACACCCGATATGGGTCCACTGTTGGAACATTAATCTCTATTTTAAGAACATCTTTGTACTACTACTATAACAGCCTTTAAACATCCCACTGCTGGGATATCAGCCTCCCCTCGAAGGGTGATTAGGCCATATCCACCACACTGGCCCAGTGCGGGTTGGCGGATTCACATACGCCATTGAATTCCTTCTCCGGAAATATGCAGGTTTCCTCACGATGTTTTTCTTCACCGTAAAGCCAGTGGTATATCCGTACGTAAGTTACAAAGAACTCATTGGTACGGGCCCGCCCGGGGTTCGAACCCGCTACCTCACGAATGTAAGCGTTCTCCCACTGAGCTACCACGACTTTTTTTTACACAGTATTGCAATAAAATAATTCTTATTCTAAAATAGGAAAAATCGTAGAACATACATGATGTATTTTCGTGAAGTCCTTGGAATTTACGTGTCCATTTGGAGCATCATGTATAATATAACCAGCGAGGCGGACTCACCTTTCCCGAAGACGACGAGGGTCATGATGTTGGCGGAGTACCACTGCTCGTGGAACTTCAGCAGCTCCTTGCGTACGTCTATCCCCAGCTCCTTGGGTATCGTCTCCAACGTTTCTCTGTTACCTGGAAATATCACACTAATATTATAAATGCGAAAGTTTGTGCGTAAGTAGGTAAATATGTAAGTGTGTTTGTTCCCATTCAAATCTATAACGACTGCACGGATTTGGTTGAAATTTGGTGTGGAGGTAGCTTATACCCTGGATTAACACATACGCTAGCTTATATTTTTCCTTTTCTGTAGAATTGCGGGTGAAACCGCAGGCCGCAGCTGGTACGTTAATATACAAAAGCTAGTTAGCTAGTAAATATACAGTAACCCTTTATCAAATTTTGTCAAGATCTGTTCAGCCGCTTAGCCGAGATAACGCGACAAACATCCAGACAGAGACAAAGTTGCTTCCTATAGTTCACTAAATGGCGTTGATTTTAACGTTTTGTACTTGTAATGTAGGGAGTTCTGAATCGCGCAAGCGAAGTTTTTCCCTAGAGGCGAACGTATTCATTGTTATACCTCAAATCTTTATTGGTCCTGATACGACTGCGGCTATATTACTCGCAATTATAATTGACCGAGCGAAGCGAAAGTCTCAGAGTTTACTGGGACAAATCGGTATTTGAATGTATGTTTGTATGTATATTTGTCCGATGATAACTTGCGAACCGTTGATCCGATCTTCATGAAATTTTGTAGGCAAGTAGTTCATTTCAATACAATTTTAAAGTTCGAATATGAGCTGAATCGGTCCAGGGGTTGTGAAGATATAGGGGTCGCGAGGTCTCAGTTCGGCGCGAACTATTAGTATTAGTTAGGATTTTAAAACCGGGTCAAATTTATAAGATTCCTCGTCTGTTGAAGTCGGTTATTTCAATATTAATAATATTATTTTAACTCACCGGTGCCAAACTTGTGATAGGCGTGGTCGGGGTCGGCGGTGCTCTTGTTGAGCTGATCGAGCCGCCACGTGTCCGAGGAGGTGTTCTTCTCGTGCTCCGAGTTGACGGCGCTCAGCTCGCGCCCGGTCGCCGCCTCCGTGAACAGGGGCGAGATGAAGAACTGGGCGAAGCTACGGGAGGGAGGGATAAAAAGAAGCCTATGTTTGTTCCCGTTCAGCCGTTACAGAGTTGAACGGGAACAAACACACTTACATATTTACACACAAACTTTCGCATTTATAATATTAGTGTGATAACTTGTTAAGAGCATGTCAGGCCATGGTTAGTAGAGTTGCGTAGGTGAGTTTGAAGTATTTATGCGTTTTTACAATATATCTCAAAAAGTAATTATCACGTGTTGCCCGAAATAATTAAAATTAGAGGAAAGTTTTTACTAAGATCTATCAACGTGGAAGATTAGTTTTTGGAAGACAAGTTTCTGAGATGCATATGTTTAGAAATGGCGGGGGGGGGGACCTATTCAACGACACCTGGGGAACAGCGTTTTTTTTTTTTTTTTACCTCCTCTTTACATGTATGGGAGCTACCCTTATTTTACAAAAAAATTAAGTCTTTTTATTTTTCTAAACTGTAGGTCTATCCTTAGACTATTGTTGTACAAAATTCCATTCATGTAAGTTTATAACTTAGGAAGTTATAAGGCTGTAAAGGATTCAGACAGACAGACAGACAGACGGACATAACGAACTTATAAGGGTTCCCTTTTGTACGGAACCCTAAAGATGGTGTAGGAAACCTTAACTCTATTTTAAAAGGCCTATTCAACATTCAAAAATTAGATTTCGAGGAAATTTACAGGGTATCTTCAGATTAGCCGAGGGATTGATCCTGAGAGTTCGTTACCCGTGCCAAACCGGGGCTGGTCGCTATTTTTTTCATAATTTATAATAGCGCCATCTATCGGCAGTAACTAGTACTCACATGTCCAATGCCCGCGGTAGATGAGCCGGTAGAATGTCGAAGTAGTACGTAGTGTGATCAGATGACGTGGACGCGTTGGACGACCCGCCGTGCTCTGATAGGAACTTGTTGTATTCATTTTCCTATAAAAATTATAATTATCCTAACTAATATTATAATTCAGAGGAATATAGCCGCAGTCGTATGAGGACCAATAAAACTTCAAGTTATAGAAATGTATACGTTTGTCTCGAGGAAAAAACTTCGCTTGCGCGATTCAGAACTCCCTACATTACAACTGTCAGTACATACAGAACGTCAAAAAATGCGCAAAAACGGATCAACGCCATCTAGCGAACTATAGGAAGTAACTTTCTCTTTATCTGGATGTTAGTCGCGTTATCACGGCTGAACGGCTGAACGGATCTTGATAAAATTTGATAAGGAGTTACTGTATATCACAAAGACGGACAAAACGATACTTTTTTATGTCCACGTGAACGAAGTCGCGGGTAGCAACTAGTTTTAAAAAAAAAAAAAAACCGACTTCATCACAACCATGTATTTAGAATTGCTTATAATCGAGATGTCCTTGTCCCCGCCCGTGACATACGTATCATTGTGTTGTTGCGGCCGTCTGTGGGCTTCTTCATCAGTTCCACTTCACCTAATGATACTTACTGAATGAAAATGCTCGACTTGTTGATGGAAATACCAAAATCGCTATATGTATGCCTATAATATTTTGAGTTCCCTCAATTCCTCATTGATCCCATTATCAGAACTGGATTTTGATAAAAATAAGACCAATCTGGAAGTATCTACTTTCAAATTAAAAATTAATTTTCCGAATCGGTTCTGAATGACGGAGTTCTGAGGTAGGAAACATTAAAAAAAAAAAGTTATCTTGAGTACCTCGTCCTTTTTTTTTTGGAAGTAGGTTAAAAATTTAAAAAATATATTATATTCTCAAATATCAAAAATTGTTAAAAGGTTACCTCTGGATACTTTTTCGTGCCCAGAAACAGCATGTGCTCACAGAAATGCGCCAAGCCCGGCAACTCTGCAGGGTCACTCAGGTATCCTGGGAATCAATTTACTCAATCGACAAGCAGTAGTGTGCAAACATTGTTGTGTTCAGCATTGAAGGGCCATGTTTCCAGTGAAATCACAAAGTTTTTTTAACGAGGAGTCGGATGTAGCTCGGCTTTGTGGTCCAGGATGGAGTGAGCTTTTACGAAGGTTATTTTACCTGCTTATAGAATTCACAACAAATAAAATAATGTATCTCAAAGTACCTGCGAGTGACCAATTTTAATTCCAGTTTAATTCTATCAATGGCAAAGTACAATATCTATCAATAGACACACGCGCTTAAATCTTGCTGTTATTGGTCGACCGATGTCGCCGCAAAATCACGACGCCATCTTGGTCCGACGGTGAGGGGACAGAGCTAAGAATGCATAGCAAGCAACACTCAGCCATTTACGCTTGCAAATAAAGTACAATATATATCACACGTTCGGCTACTGTCGGAAGTCGTTTTGCGCTCGTCTACTCAAACAAAAACCTTCTTACAAACTTCTTTTGGAGTTTTGGCGGGAACGTGAAGAATTCATGTCGCGTCATTTTATTATTTTCCAAAACTTGTGTTATTTAGAGTGTTAATGTGTAGAAACGGTGAATTTTTACCCGTTAACGTTCGTGAACGTGCACGAGTGATGCTGAATGGTATAATGTCGTGAAACGTGAATTTTCGTGTTGTTTCCAAAACTCCTTAGAAGGCTCTAGTAAAGTTTTCGCCACTTTACTGGAGCATGACTTGGACTTGACCGTGACTTGATTTGCTCGCTTTTGACTGTGACTATGACTTGTATGATAATATTTAACAAAACTTGAATATATATAACCATACTTGACACTGGCAAATGCATAAGACGTGCGACGCCAAAATCCTCTTAGGAGGAAAGAGAAAAAAAAAAAAAAACTTCTTTCTAATAACTTTCTTGGATGATGGTTAGGGTACATTCCGTCGCAAAGCGCAGTCTGACAATAAAAAAAAATATCACTAATAAGTGTTTGTAGAAAAAAAAATTGTTCCAGAAGCTTTTATTAAATAGACAATAGACAATAGACAAATTTTTATTTATGGAAAAAAACAAATTGTACACAAGAATCAAAAATAAAAAGATAGATAAAAAATAAAATGAAAGACCAGCTCCAGCTTCCAGCTCAGCATAATACTGGTAAATCTGTTATTGGTAATGTAAGCTGATAAAAAAAAGCTTGTAAAAGAAAGTCGTGGTAGCT
This sequence comes from Apocheima hispidaria, assembly GCA_947579745.1. NCBI lineage: Eukaryota > Metazoa > Arthropoda > Insecta > Lepidoptera > Geometridae > Apocheima > Apocheima hispidaria. Next base: position 3,590,820 of record OX388172.1, on the reverse strand, counting down.
CAGTTGGAGCACGTTCGCCTCACATTCGTAGGGTAGCGGGTTAGAGCCCGGGCCGGCGTACCAATGAGTTCTTTGGTACTTACGTACGGATATACATACCACTGGCTTCTCGGTGAAGGAAAACATCGTGAGGAAACTTGCATATTTCCGGAGAAGGAACCTAATCACTGTTCGAGGGTAGCCTGATGTCCCAGCAGTGGGATGTTTAAAGGCTGATACAGAAAAGACGAGATGACGAGAGTGAGCGTAATTCCTAGACGTTAGTAAGGGTTCCTTACCAACATTGATGTCCATAGCAGCAGCCGATTTATCTGTGGTGGGGTCGCTGACCAGCAGGACCTTCAAACGATTCGATAATACCAGCCCCCTGAAACAATGTCCCAAAATAATATGGTTTTCTCGTGGTTTTAACCGGCCCCCAAGGAGGGTAATGTATTGGGGGCCGATCCGATTCAGTTTCAAGCGGACGATGCGTAGTGCGTTCCGATTGGCTTGAATGGAATCTAGGATATGATGATCTGTGGGTAATTCGGTTTTGTGTTCTTACAACCAAAGTGAAAGGTTACCTGTATTTACAATCAGCGTTAAAGATTACCTGTATTTACAACCAGGGTGAAAGGTTACCTGTATTTACAACCAGGGTTAAGATTACCTGTATATACAACGAGGGTGAAAGGTTACCTGTATTTACAACCAGGGTGAAAAGATACCTATATTTACAAACAGGGTAAAAGATTACCTGTATTTACAACCAGGGTTAAGATTACTTGTATTTAAAACCAGGGTGAAAGATTAACTGTATTTACAACCAGGGTGAAAGGATATCTGTATTTACGACTAGGGTTAATGATTACCTGTATTTACAACCAGGGTGAAAGATTACCTGTATTTACAACCAGGGTGAAAGAATACCTGTATTTACAAAGGGAGTGAAAGATTACCTGTATTCCCGTTTATCCTCCTGTGACTTAACAATGTTCTCATATCGCTTGGCCACGCCAGCCTCTGAGTCCGCACATACAGCTGGCGGAACCCGGTTCGACGACGCCCCCTGCCACGGCGCCCCGTGCCGAGGCGAGTAATTCGAAGACATGCCGGAGTCACGAGACATACACCTGTCAACAGTCAGTATATACCACACTAGTTTTTACCCGCAACTTTAGCCGCACTTTGAACAAAACAATCATCTCATTCTTATTTGACATGAGGTCAATAAGTCCTGCACTGACATCCTGCATTGGGTGTATTGTGCATTTGGAGGGTTGAATGTGCATTTGTGGGGTGGAATGTGCATTTATGGGGTGAAATGTGCATTTGCAGAGTGGAATATGCATTCGCGAGGTGGAATGTGCATTTGTGGGGTGGAATGTGCATTTACAGGGAAGAATGTGCATTCGCAGGGTGGAATGTGCATTTGCAGGTTGGAATGTGCATTGGCGGGGTAGAATATTTATTCATATATGCATTATTTATGTATTTATGGTTTCTTCTTAGTCTTCATGCTTTATCTTCGACCACATCATCACTTGCCAACGGGAGATTTGGTGGTTGAAGGAGGACTTATTTGCAATTTAAACAATAATAATAATAATCAGTCAACTAGAGAACCTCCTACTTTTGGTAGTCAGTTAAAAATAAATATATATATATCATTGTGTTTGAAGTAGAAGGAAGTGTTTGAAATAGTCAGGATTATTGAGTTAATTTTTATTCCTGTATTATTCAAGTAAAATATAGCAACATATAAAATTTATGATTTGATCTCCAAAATTATTTCTAAAATGAGTCTTGACTCAAAATACAACTACATTACAAGATCAAACTAAGTCATAGTCAAGAGCTCTTGTTAGGCGATTTTATGACTTACCTAATTTCTTGCAAAGGATGTAACTACTTCTACGTTTGGTTACAATCAAACTAATAGAGAGCAACTGCGCTTTACAACACAAAAATCTTGTTACCACACAAAAAATACAAAATTCAACTTGAAAATTCTAACCTATTGAAACTTGCTCGGTAGGATTTGATCGGGGAAAAGGTGTGGTAGCCCACAAATAGTATTCTTCTTGATGCCAGCTTGAACAATTAAGCTTACGAAGCTAAATAAACGATTATTTACAATTTTTCACCTATTTTTCATAAATCGATCGCAATGACGATTGACAAATCGGCTGATTCAATTTTTGTTTCTCTTGAATTTTAATGTCACTGTCATACGCAATGCACATAAAGTCATCTTTCTTTTTCAAATTTTGGCTTCTACCTAAAAATATAACCACCAAAGTCGTTACTGTTTTTTATAACTGTGAACTGTCACAGTACACAGTGGCAGTGGAGGCACTTTCTTTACTAAAACTAGATTTAACTACTTGAATTTCATTTAAACTTTGTTCCGCAAAAGTTATAACAAAATAAAAGTTATACATATTAAAAGTTATAGTTATATAGTTATACGTGTTACACATGACCCTGGCTACATAGATATAATTCGCGGAGTCAAAACTAGAGAAAAAATTAATGATCCCATGACGTTGACAAGCGTTGAAAAGACATAATAAACGTTGCCAGCACAGCAGTTTTAGAGCTAGATTTGGCATAGGTATAGCACTGAAATCGTATATGACGTGCAGGACCTAGAACTTGTAGAACTTTTTTGTGGATACCCCGCAGAACAGCGGAAAGTGCCAGGCAGTTTAACTTTGTATGTTGCTTACTACATTTTCGTAAGGCTATGTCTCTTCTGTCGTAGCCGGCAACGATGAAATAATGAAACGGTTGCCAGTAGCACACCTACTCCTACTGTCGTAAGAATTAAATATGTATGATACCAGTAGGGTTTAAGGTAGGTAAAAAAAAAACCTGCACATTTCTGTCATCGAAAGGGTTTTTGAATTTTTACAAACAAATTTAAAAAAAAAACCCTTAACCTACCGTTATCTGAGTCGGTTATATTACACCAGAATGGTTTCCTAGTAATCATAAAAAATAAAAGCGTAGTCTACAGTTAACCGGTTCGAGAATTACTTTTTAGCGTTTCGCTCGTCCACCTCTGGCGTCTGGCAACAGTGGCAACCGTTTCAGTTACTGGATATGGCTTCGAATGCATTTCACAAAACGAGGCGTTTTCAAAAAAAAAAAACACCTGGTAATAAAAGTACCCAATAGATGGCGTTAGATGTACCTTGAGGTTTTTCTGTCACTGTCAAGACATGAAAGACATGAAAGAAAAGAAAAAAAAATGTACGTGTCCCTTTTTTTTCTTGTGTTTTTTGGCTCCACATGTGTATTTAGACAATTTCAAGTAATGTATTTGACTGCATTTGAAATATTACAATAGTTGACACTGGCAAAATTCACAACGTGTGGAGCCAAAATTTACGATTTAAATAATAAACATAAAATATTTCGACAGAAATGACAATGACAGGTAAAACGATAGGACTAGTAAGCCTAGACTAGACTAGACGCTAGACTAGACTAGACGCCATCTAGTAAGTATATTAGAACTTTTTTTTGTTTTGGAAACCGCCTCATTAGCATTATTTTTATAACTTTAGCACATAGCCAGATAATAAAAGTCATTTAGCACATTAAAAACCCAACCGTGGTAGCGAGCTGGCAGCACTTTTAACGGTCGAAGTCGGACGACAAGTTCAAATCAAATATTATTTTGAGATTTTTGAATAGAAAAAATTAAGATAACTACGAACGAAAACATCTCAATAGTACCATAAATAAGTGAAAAATAAGTAGCTACGATGGAAGCAAACGTTTTTATAACAAGAGTAAAAGCTGACACCACAGAACAAGACAAATTTGATCTTCTCAAACTGCTCGAAGATTACAGAATAGTTCTGAGCAAATTACCAGCTCAAGATCGAGGCCTGTTTGGCCTTAACGTTCTGCGCACTCTGTGCTGGTATGTATCTATTGAAATTATGTTCTTCAGAGCTTCAATAATTGTTACACAATGTAATCATCATGAATGAAGGTGGCTTCCTTCAAGAGATTATTTAAAATGATTAGTTATCTAGCCACCTTTAAATGATTACTCAAATTCTACTCGTTCTTCCTATCAGCTTTTAGACGTCCATTGCTGGACGAAGCCACCCCACTATTGAGGTGGTGGTGGCCACAATTACTACGCTTGGCAGGCGTAGGGACTGTGCATTCAAATCCATTCAGCCGTTACGTTGTGAACGGGCACAAACACACTTACGTACTTACACAGGAACTTTCGCATGTGTAATATTAGTGCGATTCTTATTTTCAGGAACATTGACAAAGCACCAAAATGGAGAGACAACATAGACAATGCAACATTCCTCACATTGGCCATAGACTGCATTAGAGAGACGCGACAGATGGACCGGGAAGACCGCATAAAAACACTAGCTTGCATCTACCATGTCCACAAGTATGCTGTAAGACTGGTAAGCATGTATTTAGTCTGTTTGCTAAAGGATAGCCTGGGTATATCAGTGGGAGCAAGCTCACCTCACATTCATGGGGTCGTGGGTTTGAACCCAGGCATGAATTCTTGGAACTTATGTAAGGATATATACCACACTGACTTTTCGGTGAAGGAAAACATTGTGAGGAAACCTGCATATTTTCAGAAAGGAAATTTGATGGCGTATGTGAATCCGCCAACCCGCTCTGGACCAGAGTGGAGGATGTGGCCTAATCACCCTTCGAGGGTAGGCCGATATCTCAGCAGTAGGATGCTTAATGGCTGGTGCAGATCAGCTCTTAGTAATCCCCACACTTGGCAGGCAGTTTGGAGATTGCAGAATTTTCACAGTTTACTAAAAGGATGCTGCTACCTGTCCTCTGGTGGTTTGGGTCACAGTTTTAGTAATTTACTATTTATTATACAATTTCATTTATATTTCAGAACAAGTACGTACCGCCTGAGCTGGTGCTAAAAATCTCCGTAATGCCTTTCGAATTGGACTCCAAATACCTTCTCAAAGAGTACAACAAAACCTACTGGCACTTGCTCGCTGATAGACTTACGTATTTAGAGAGACTGAAAACTAATGTTAATATTACCAAATTACTACCAAAGCTTACTGCGGATATCATAAAAATCATCGAGATATATGACACAGTGCAGTTCTGCTCTACCATCCTAGTATTTCTATTAAAAAAGCTGCATATGCTGTACAGTGACACCGATGCCAACAAACTGGTCCAGCCATTTAAACAAATCTTTTCTACATTATGCCAAAAAGACATGGCCAAGCTAAAAGAGTTACCGGATGCTGAGATTTTAGATATTTACAAGAAACTGAATGATTGTCTGTACGTAGTGGCTGATAATTCGTCCAAAATGCATTTTAAAGATGGTATTTTGGATTACATCACACAGAAATGTGCTGTGTTGGTGGGTCATAGGAAAGACTTGTCCTATTGCATACAGACTTTCTACGTATCCTTATTTTGCAAAATAATATCTCATGATTCGGACATGTTACACGTAGAAGCGGTATTTGAGAACTTGGAAGTAGCGTTTCTCGATGCCGTAAAACAAGGCTTCGAGAAGGCATTGCAAGCAACCTATCCGTACCTGAGTCAACTGCTAAGATTTTACATTGAATATGAAGTTACAAACGGAAAAACATTAACCACAAAAATACAAGAAAGCTGTTTGAAACTAATACTTTTTTTTACAAAAAAACTGAAAAACTGCCACCAACTGTTGAAATGTGAAAATTGTCCAAATAAAACCGGACTTCATGATGCTTTTCGTTTATCGTTATCAATCAGACATCTTACACAAAACGTCCAAAATGGAACTTTTTTAGATACGTTTTACTTAATAACAACTGATCAGTACATAATACTAGCTAAACTAGGAGAACTGGGATGCGCAAACTACCAAAGATACTTCAGGAAACTCCAAACCGATGTCCATAACACGGCTATAAGCTTAAACAAATCTAAACTCTATGAAATATCGATAAAACTGTTTGACATATACTTGATAAATGAACTGAAATGTACAGAAATCGATCACAAGAACGTATCTCGAGCGTTGTTCAATAAAAGCATATGTGAATTGGATTCCAAATTATACGAGAATGCTCTTATAAATTCATTTTTAAGCCTCACATTTGCTCGGCAAGATGGTTTGAATACGGACAAGCATATGAGTTTGGTGATGGATATAAAAGCTAGAGAATTGAAGTCGAAATGTAATGACGATGAAGAAGTAGATTCGGACGGACTGCAGCTGGTGACTACATTGGATGCGTGTAAAATGGCACTGAACAGCAAACTGTATGGAGATTTGATGCCGGTTTTGACCGATATGAAATTCAGGTTGGTAATTCTTTTATTGCTACATCACTAGAAGAACCGATAACCGATGGGGAAGAAAGGTTTTTGAGTGGCGACCACGAAAAGCATTCCATATTAAAATTACAATCTAGCCTAATAAAAATTTCTTTGAAACATTTTGTAATCTATAAACAGATACAATATTTATTTATAGACCGAGCGAAGCGAACGTCTCAGAGTTTACTGGGACAAATCGGCATTTGTATGTATGTTTGTGTGTATATTTGTCCGATGATAACTTGCGAACTGTTGATCCTATCTTCATGAAATTTTGTAGGCAAGTAGTTCATTTCAATACAATTTTTAAGTTCGAATATGAGCTGAATCGGTTCCGGGGGTTGTGAAGACATAGGGGTCGCGAGGTCTCAGTTCGCCGCGAACTACTAGTTTAATACGCTTAGTTATTTTTTATCTTCTACGCGAGCGAGACATTTAATGTGTTATTTTTGTAATTGTAGCGCGCTTCTTCAGCACGAGTTTTCAATGTACGCCAAACTGTGGCCTGCCCTAGTGCCTGTAGGAGGCGTCTGGCGAGCGCTGCACGGCCTCGCGAGGGGGGACCATGAACAATGGGTCACAGGTATTGTAAAAAATTCCCAACTAATATTATAATTCAGAGGAATATAGCCGCAGTCGTATCAGGACCAATAAAGCTTCGAGGTATGAAAATGAATACGTTCGTCTCGAGGGAAAAACTTTGCTTGCTTGATTCAGGAGTCCCTACATTACAACCGTCAAAAAATGCACAACAAATAAAGAAAGTCATTTTTCACAATTTTTCGAAAATCAATCTCTTAGGAGGTGAAATGGAGTGTTTAATTTGCTGTAGCCTAGAAGCCGTGCGGGCGAGCTAGCTTATACATATTTTAACAATAATACTGAAAGAAAAATGTTTATTGTTTCAGTTGAGAGTGAAGGCGCTGTATCAGAAGTACTATACGATGTGATCTTGGAAACTCCCTCTGTGGTGAGGACCGTGCACAGCCCATACTTCTCGACTATAGTCGGGGAGCTCCTCGAAGACTTCGATAACATGTCTGTGAGTATCATATATTCACTATATCTTAATAGCCCTATCATTCACTTAATTTTACCCATTTATCTCTCTTCCTCTCTCTCTCTCTCTCTCTCTCTCTCCCAGTATATTCACCACACTATCATTGGCCGTGTAACATTTAACATTTTTGGGGAATCCCCAAGGGATCAACCGTTTATTTATCCTATCGTTAAATCATTTATTCACCATTATTGCATGCATTCATTTAATTGATTGTTTGCGCAATCATTCGACTGATCATTCGCCGTCTATTAAGCCGATCATTCAACGGTTATTCAACGCAACATTCACAATGTACTTAGTCAATTATTCACTCGCAGTCTCACCCAATCATTCATCAATTATTCACCCCATCATTAACAATGTATATAACCAATTAATTATTCTCTCACAGACTCACCCAATCATTCAGCATATATGCAAACGTTTGTTCACCATTTATTCACCCAATAATTCATAATGTACTTAACCAAATATTCACTTGCAGACTCATCCGATCATACAGCATTTATTCCCCAATCATTCATAATGTACTAAACCGATTATTCACTTGCAGACTCACCCGATCATTCAGCATTTATTCACCCGATCATTCACCCCATCATTCACAACATACTCAACCAATTATTCACTCACAGGCTCACCCGATCATTCAGCATATATTCAAACGTTTGTTCACCATTTATTCACCCCATCATTCACAACATACTCAACCAATTATTCACTCGCAAGCTCAGCCGATCATTCAGCATATATTCAAACGTTTGTTCACCATTTATTCACCCCATCATTCACAACATACTCAACCAATTATTCACTCGCAGGCTCACCCGATCATTCACCATGTATACATCCGATTTATGAACATTTATTCACTTGATCATTCACTCTTTTGTTCCCTGAACTGCAATGAATATAATTCCAGACACTGACACCAGACGAGAAGCTGGTACACGCCTCCCTGCTGTTCCTGCAATGTGAATACGATTTAGCCGCAGCCAGCCGGAAGCACAGATGGAAAGTCACCGATGAGGTCAGTTTTAATTTTCTCCTTTAGGTGACGACCCTTGTGACGACTTTTTTACTGTAGTGTCCACCATATTTATCTCGCGAGAACGAGACGGATGTATCCATATTCTAGCTTTGTCACGTTGACGCGGAGACGAAACGGGTGGACATAACTCTCTCCCGGCGCCCGCGCTAGGCGTGATGCTTCAAAATGTATTATTACTATAGTAGTTCGCGGCGAACTGAGACCTCGCGACCCCTATATCTTCCCCTGGACCGATTCAGCTCATATTCGAACTTAAAAATTGTATTGAAATGAACTACTTGCCTACAAAATTTCATGAAGATTGGTTCAACGGTTCGCAAGTTATCATCGGACAAATATACACACAAACATACATACAAATGCCGATTTGTCCCAGTAAACTCTAAGACCTTCGCTTCGCTCGGTCAGTTAGCAGGAAAACATATAGGCTGACTACAAAATGTAGCCTAGGTCACTCCGGATAAAAGAGGAATCCAACAACACTTCGTTTGTCAAAATTGGTCAAGCCGTTCAGGATACAGGACGTCTTATAGGAACACACACATGACCTTCTTGGCAGTCGGGTAATTTGGAGAAAAACATCAAGCCCGACTGCAAAATGTAGCTTACGTCACCAACAACACTTATCTCAATACGTCAAATCGGTCAAGCCGCGAAGGCTACATGTCATATAGGAATACATCGTCATCATCAGCCAGAAGACGTCCACTGCTGAACGTAGACCTCCCCTTAGAGTGCCACACCGACCGACAACGAGCTACTTGCATTCACTGTTGCCCGCGACTTTCACGATGCTGTCGGTCCACCTAGTGGGAGACCTGCCTACGCTGCGTCTTCCAGTTTGTGGTCGCCACTTGATAACCTTTCTTCCCCATCGGTTATCGGTTCTTCGAGTGATGTGGCCTGCCACATTGCGACATTGCCACTTCAGCTTGCAAACTCTGATAGCTATATCGGAACATACAAACTTACATACACCTAAAGAACCATCTTTCTTGGGCAGTCGGGTAAAACTGAACTTTACGATGGATACGTGGATGTTTGTTTTTTTGAATAGGGTATGTGGTCTCACCTCTAAGTTCTGTCCGGAGCCCTGTTCTGAACTTCCTTGGCGCTAAGCTAGCATGCCTGCCAATGGGATTTCGCCCTAAAAAACCTAAATTTCTGTTCTTTTTTTTTTAAATTTACTCGGTGGCGAAACGAGCAAGTCGCTCACCTGATGTTAAGCGTCACGCTTGCCCATAGCAGTTCAGTGCCACCCAGAATTTTGAACGTCAACAGTTCAAAATTTATGCGCGGCAATGTACTGCGCTCGTCACCCTGAGATGTTAGATGTTATCTCTGTATGCCCAGTAATTACGCTCGAAACATTGCCCTTCAATCCGGAACAGTAATGCTTGCACTTTACTGCTTGGCGGTTAAATAACTGGCAAAGGTCCCCAGGCGGACTCTGCAAGAGAGCCTACCACTACAAAACTATTCTATTTGAAAACGAATTTTGCAGAGTACGAACCCGGACAACATCTCAGCGACCCGCACGGTGCCGCAGGAGCACGCGGCGACACGCCGCGCGATCCTCGCCGTGCAACTGTTGCGCGACTTGCGGCCCGCCCTGCGACAAGGTATGTCGGTGGCTAGCTACGAACGTCTAAATCACTAACTAATCTAAATCACTAAATGCGAAAGTTTGTGTGTAAGTGTGTATGTATGTAAGTGTGTTTGTTCCCGTTCAACTCTATAACGGCTGGACGGATTTGTACTTGAACTACTTTTCATCCCGAAAAATGTAACCGTTCCTGAAGGATAGCGGGTGAAACCGTGGGGCGCAGCTAGTAATCTATATTAAACTTTATTTTCATGAGTAAATGGCAGAGTATTGCTAGCTATGCATTCTTAGCTCCGTCTCGCTCACACGATTCGTAAGAGGCCCACGAGCGGCCGGCCGGATGCGATTTTGCCGCGAAATCGATCGACCAATGACAGCGCAAGATTTTATGGCGCGTATTAATCTAGTCTGCCATTGGTGGCACGAAGTTTCTCGCGCTACTATTAGTCTACTGCGCGGGTACATCGGGGGGAATCATATATTGTGCTATTATACACAAGTTTCACTTAACTTACTTGCTTAACAATTTTTACTATGGGACCAACCCTGAAATCGAGAAAAAAATCTGCTGTTCCATAGAAAAATGTCAATGACACTCGACAAAATGTATGGAACAGCAGATTTTTTTTCTCGATTTCAGGGTTGGTCCCATAGTAAAAGTTGTTCATAATGATGAGTACTATGAGCCCTTCTCGGGCGGTCACTTGGGCGACATTGTATTGATATATGTCAGTCGTCTAACCGAACAACCTGTATAGAGGTTAAGCTGTGTGATTTGTTCCAGTGTCGAAGCGCCGGCTTGTGTCCGCGCTGCCTATCTTCCAGATTTTCGTGTTGCTGCTTCAACAGTTAAGCCGCGACGTTGAGGCCTTACAATTGGCATACTACTGCTGTCTCATAGCTGATTTAGTGGAGGACCGGTGAGTGCACACTACTACATACTAACAAGATTTTAAATGTATGCAACTGAGTGATGATGTCGCTCACCTGATGTTAACAGCTCAGTGCCATCATTTCGAACTTCAATAGTTCAAAACCTGCGCGGCAATGCACTGCGCTCACTCTGAGATATTAGACGCAGAATCTCTTTATGCTCAGTAATTTTACTGGTAACACTGCCATGCAATCCGGAGTGAAGCAATGTTTGCACACTACTGCTTGGAGGTTGAATAACTGGCAAAGTTGCGGACTCTGCAAGAAAGTCGTATCATGAGAAAAAAAAAACGCTGAATATGTTGTCCTTTAGTAATGTTTGCACACTACTGCATTGCGGTTGAATAGCTGCAGTATTGAATATAGTAAGACTATCACTACATAATATGGCAATCCTACCAGTATATATATTATGAGAGTCCTATCAGTACATATATTATGAGAGTTCTACCAGTACATATATTATGAGAGTCCTGCCAGTACATATATTATGAGACTTCTGCAAGTACATATATTATGAGACTTCTGCAAGTACATATATTATGAGAGTCCTATCAGTACATATATTATGAGAGTTCTACCAGTACATATATTATGAGAGTCCTGCCAGTACATATATTATGAGAGTCCTACCAGTACATATATTATGAGAGTCCTATCAGTACATATATTATGAGAGTTCTACCAGTACATATATTATGAGACTTCTATCAGTACATATATTATGAGACTTCTACCAGTACATATATTATGAGACTTCTACCAGTACATATATTATGAGAGTCCTGCCAGTACATATATTATGAGAGTTCTACCAGTACATATATTATGAGAGTCCTGCCAGTACATATATTATCAGAGTCCTACCCCTACGATGTCAAAAGATAGGGGAACATCCAATAATTGTAAATGTAGGAACGAATATTATAATAATTGTATTGTAAATGGATATATGTTTTTTTTATAAATGTCATATCTAATTATTAAAATAACTTGTACACGTACGTCGACATCTCCCCGCGCAACCTTCGCTCCGTGAAACCTAGAAATAGACTGTTACTCAGATTTTTTCAAAATATTTTTAGTGTTTATTATTTAACTATGAAAACTGACGTGGTTTTGATACATTTTGTTTTAATAAAACGGGAATACTCACGTTAAATAAAGGTTTCCTTGATAAAGGTCACCGAATGTGATCGAAACTATAATCGGAATAACCGACTCAATTTAACGTGAGTATTCCCGTTTTATTAAAACAAAATGTTTATTATTTAGTTGAGATCAAGCCGCAAATTAATCAACATAATTAAAGTGACTTTTGGATAAAAAAAATATATAATAAACATACGTTTGTTTATATCTCCAGGGAGTCATACCTGCGCTGCGCTGGCGTGGTGCTGTCGTCGTCGCCCCCCTCCCCCGCGCTGGAGGGCGTCCTCGGCCGCGCGGCGCGCGGGGGGCGGGGCGCGGGCGCGGGGGGGGAGACGGAGCTCGCGTTCCTCTGCGATGTCGCCGTAAATACCATTCTCTTATACCAGACTTATATTTTTAACCGACCTCTATGAAAACAGAGGTTCTCAATTCGGTTGTTTTTTTTTGACTGTTTGTTACCTCAGAACTCACGACATTTATAAAAAACTTTTTTAACCGACCTCTAAGAAAAAAGAGGTTCTGAATTCGGTTGTTTTTTTAAACTGTTTGTTACCTCAGAACTCAGACATTTATAAAAAAACTTTTTTAACCGACCTCCAAGAAAAAATAGGTTCTCAATTCGGTTGTTTTTTTTTTGACTGTTTGTTACCTCAGAACTCAGACATTTATAAAAAAACTTTTTTAACCGACCTCCGAGAAAAAGAGGTTCTCAATTCGGTTGTTTTTTTTTTAACTGTTGGTTACCTCAGAACTCAGACATTTATGAACCGATTTGTTTTGTTTTTTTTTTTTAGTTTGAAAGTAGATACTGACAGATTGGTCCCATTTCTATCAAAATCCAGTTCTGATCCAATCCACGAGGAATTGAGGGAACTCCTCAAATATTACACACAAACTTTCGCATTTATAATATTAATGTAATCATTATTAAATTAGCGCACGCTAAAGCCATCTCTTTTCATATGCAGGCGGAAGTGTATAGCGCTATCTCTTTCCTTACGTAGTCCTTATAATTGTAACTTTTCCAGATACACTTCAAAAGCAAGCCAGGCCTGGCGGCTCGACTAGTGCAGGCGGCGCGGGCGAGGATAATGGACGCGGCAGAAACGAGGCCGGACCTCGACTGTGAGTCGCGCACACTACTACTGTCCTAATAGATGTACTAGTAGTTCGCACCGAACTGAGACCTCGCGACCGCTGTACATTTGTCATATTATTGTACATTTTGTCGAGTGTCATTGACATTTCTCTATGGAACAGCTGATTATTTTTTATCGATTTCAGGGTTGGTCCCATATTCATTTCCCCTTTCGGCTTAGCATACCCTTTCCTAATAACCATGTACCCGCCTATCATATTTCAACCTCTGATTTCTATCCATCCAAAGGTCGCCTGGAAGAAATTGCTATAGGCGGTAAGACCGCGCGAAATACTACCTGATATTTTATTATTATTTATTTCCCGGTTAATTTTAGTTTCGTTGTTTAATCACACTAATATTATAAATGCGAAAAGTGTGTGTAAGTATGTAAGTGTTTTATTTTTCCCGTTCAACTCTGTAACGGCTCTACGGATTTCGATGAAATTTGGTGCGGAGCTAGCTTATTCCCTGGAATAACACATAGGCTAATTTTTATCCTGAAAAATTTAAACATTCCTGTAGAACAGCGGGTGAAAGCGCGGGGCGCAGCTAGTAAAGTATATATTGTATTGGAAGGAAAACTGTCAGTGCCATATTATTGTTATTGATTTTAAAAAAAACACAATCGAATTAAGAAACTCCTCCTTTTTTTTTGAAGTCGGTTAAACCCAAACCAAATAATAATGACAGAAAACTATGATAATGGCGTTGATTCTTTTGTAACACTCACCAAACTAAACTAATCTGACAGGACTAAAATTATATACGTCTCTTTTCGTTTCAATACGTGAGTAAAGGAACAACAAACATTTTAAGAGCTGTCAAATTTAGTTTAGTTAAAGAAAATGGCAGAACAGAATTGACACTTATGTTTGTTTCAGTGGATCTAGCGGTGGGCAGGCTGCTGGAGGCGCAGAACGTCCTGTACGGGGACTCCGCTGGCGGCCCGAGCGCGCTCACGGCCGTCAACGGAGCCCTGCGGCACTACAGCGGGATCAGCGTTACAGGTGCTCTACAGTGACGCGATCTAAAACTAGTCCTTTGCACCGAACTGTGACCACGACCGACACGACGACTTTACAACATATTTGCTCATATTCAAACTAGAATATTGTATTGATAGAAATTTCGTTAATAGGATAGCTCCTTCCGCGAGGATTTGGTGCATTCGATATTTGAAATTGTATTACTGTCGCTCTGTGATTCGTTTACTGTCGCTCTGTGATTCGTTTACTGTCGCTCTGTGATTCGTTTACTGTCGCTCTGTGATTCGTTTACTGTCGCTCTGTGATTCGTTTACTGTCGCTCTGTGATTCGTTTACTGTCGCTCTGTGATTCGTTTACTGTCGCTCTGTGATTCGTTTACTGTCGCTCTGTGATTCGTTTACTGTCGCTCTGTGATTCGTTTACTGTCGCTCTGTGATTCGTTTACTGTCGCTCTGTGATTCGTTTACTGTCGCTCTGTGATTCGTTTACTGTCGCTCTGTGATTCGTTTACTGTCGCTCTGTGATTCGTTTACTGTCGCTCTGTGATTCGTTTACTGTCGCTCTGTGATTCGTTTACTGTCGCTCTGTGATTCGTTTACTGTCGCTCTGTGATTCGTTTACTGTCGCTCTGTGATTCGTTTACTGTCGCTCTGTGATTCGTTTACTGTCGCTCTGTGATTCGTTTACTGTCGCTCTGTGATTCGTTTACTGTCGCTCTGTGATTCGTTTACTGTCGCTCTGTGATTCGTTTACTGTCGCTCTGTGATTCGTTTACTGTCGCTCTGTGATTCGTTTACTGTCGCTCTGTGATTCGTTTACTGTCGCTCTGTGATTCGTGCGTGCGATAGGGAGAATGAATTTTCCTAACTTTTTGATGAAATTATCGTTTCGGGGATAGTCTGTTATCATCCCTTAAATATTAACAAAATTATTTGTTTTTGATGTCAATGGCTCGGGTAAACTATAATCTATGCCGTTGTTTTTAAAAAAAAAAGTTATATACATAAATATAACATTTACTTTTCTTCGTCGTATTTTCAACGCAAAAAAATATCACTTTAGGTGCCTATAACAACGAAGATATTGTGAAATTAAAAAAATATCAAACATACAAGCATAGTTTTCCACGGTGTAGATAACATATAAAAAAATATTGATATCGGATAACATTTAGTGGTGGGTACTACGCTTTTAGTATGGTATACTGTATTCATGGACGAACTCTGGCAGGATTTTTTTACACTTGGTATAACGTGGTTTTACACCTGGTACAACTTGGTTTCACACCTGGTACAACTTGGTTTCACACCTGGTATAACTTGGTTTCACACCTGTTATAACTTGGTTACACACCTGGTATAACTTGGTTTCACACCTGGTATAACTTGGT
The DNA here is from genome assembly GCA_947579745.1 of Apocheima hispidaria. Classification (NCBI taxonomy): domain Eukaryota; kingdom Metazoa; phylum Arthropoda; class Insecta; order Lepidoptera; family Geometridae; genus Apocheima; species Apocheima hispidaria. Next base: position 3,575,155 of record OX388172.1, on the reverse strand, counting down.
TTCACACCTGGTACAAATTGGTTTCACACCTAGTATAACTTGGTTTCACATCTGGTATAACTTGGTTTCACACCTGGTACAACTTGGTTTTACACCTGGTACAACTTGGTTTCACACCTGGTATAACTTGGTTTCACACCTGGTATAACTTGGTTACACACCTGGTATAACTTGGTTTCACACCTGGTATAACTTGGTTTCACACCTGGTACAAATTGGTTTCACACCTAGTATAACTTGGTTTCACATCTGGTATAACTTGGTTTCACACCTGGTACAACTTGGTTTTACACCTGGTACAACTTGGTTTCACACCTGGTATAACTTGGTTTCACACCTGGTATAACTTGGTTTCACACCTGGTACAACTTGGTTTCACACCTGGTACAACTTGGTTTCACACCTGGTACAACTTGGTTTCACACCTGGTATAACTTGGTTTCACACCTGGTACAACTTGGTTTCACACCTGGTATAACTTGGTTTCACACCTGGTACAACTTGGTTTCACACCTGGTACAACTTGGTTTCACACCTGGTACAACTTGGTTTCACACCTGGTATAACTTGGTTTCACACCTGGTATAACTTGGTTTCACACCTGGTATAACTTGATTTCACACCTGGAATAACTTGGTTTCACACCTGGTATAACATGTTTTTACGCGTGGTTTTTGTAGTGGCAGAGTCTGCCTGGGGAAGCACCACACCTTTGCCAGTTATTCAACCGCCAAGCAGTAGTGCGCAAGTATTACTGTGTTCCGGATTGAAGGGCAATGTTTCCAGCGTAATTACTGAGCATACAAAGATTTAACATCTAACATCTCAGGGTGACGAGCGCAGTGCATTGCCGCGCATTGTTTTGAACTGTTGAAGTTCAAAATTCTGGGTGGCGCTGAACTGTTATGGTCAAGCGTGACGCTTAACATCAGGTGAGCGATTTGCTCGGCTCGTCACCGAGAACATTTAAAAAAATTAGTAAGATAAGATAATTTTATTCATTGGTTGAATTACAAACAACTTATAATATAATGAAATATAAGAGCTGTGCATCATACAATTTCAATAATCAAATACAATTTCTAATAACCTAATAAATTTAATATAATATATGTGTATATATAATCCCGGTTGGAACGCTCGTGCAGGTCCCAAATGGTCGGCGCGCCGGCTCCGGTCGCTGGGCGTGCGCGTGCGCACGTGCCGGTGCGCGGCGCGCGCGGTGGGCGCGGCCGGCGCCCTAGGGCTCGGCCCCCGCGCGCGCGCCGCCGCCGCGGGCGCGCTGCCGGCGGCGGCGGCGCCCGCGCAGGCCGGCCTGCACGCGGCCATCGCCGACGTCACCGCCCTCGACAGCGCACAGGTGACTATGGACGCGGGGGGTCGCGGGGGGCCACACCTGGGGAACTACCTAGAACTCCACTAGGCACTTTCGCAAGTTTTTTTTTTTTCTTTTCACCCGCTATTCTACAGGAACGGTTACATTTTCGGGATAAAAAGTAGCCCATCGGGGCCAGCACGCGCACCGCGACAAAATCTTTTTGTTATGCAAGAACAGGACACAGCTACGATCATGTATACGTTTGTCTCATTTTCCATGACATAAGAAATAGAGAAGATTTTGTCGCGGTGCGCGTGCTAGCCCTGCCGATGTTAATCCAGAGAATAACCTAACTCCAAACCGAATTTCATCGAAATCGGCCTGGATTTGGATGAAATTCTATTAGAGTCGAACGGGAACAAACACAATTACATACTTCCAACTTTCGCATTTACAATATCAGTGTGATAATTAAACATATATACCATTTTTTCTAATTCTGTCAATCTGCACAGCAGCACGGCGAAACGGCTGAACGGGTCGACCTGAATTTTTGCATAGATATAGCTTAAGAGTAGGAGACGGACCTATGCTACTATTTATTTTATTGATCCACGCGAACGAAGTCGAGGGTAACAGCTAGTAAAAAATAATCAGACATACCTATTACAGTCAAATCTTTGATTTTCTTCTATGATCTATCCCATCCAAAGGTTGCCTGGAAGAGACCGCTTTTAGCGATAAGGCCGCCATTTGTCACACTTGTTTAAAAAAAGTGTTTTCTGTCCTAGCTATGTACAATCGTTGTGAACCATAAAGAGTTGATGTATCTATCTTTGTTTCTGTTTCTTTGTTGCTTTGGTAAAGTCTTTAATAATAATAAATATTGGTGGACGTTTTTCGCACAGCGCCATCTAGCCCCAAGCTAAGCAAGCTTGTACTATGGGAACCGGATAACTGATAGAATACATAAATACTTTTTTTGTAAATACATACCTAGAATACATAGAAACACCCAGACAAAGAACAAACATCCATGATCATCACACAAATGCTTGTCCTCGGTGGGAATCGAACCCACAACCTACAGTTTTAGTAGTTGTCGATTCCCACTTTAGTTTTATATTCAGATTTAGATGATAAAAATAATTGTAAAATTTGATAAAAGGCAAGAACCGAAGTCCGCGAAGAAACATTGTACTAAAAAAAAAACTTTGTTTCAGATAAAAATCGACCAACACTTAAAATATATCTTAGGTATCGACCCCTCAAACGACGGCCAACCGTCTTGCGCCTCCGACACTCAAAAACAAACCTTATTCACGCCCAGACAGGAACTAGAAACGATGCGCGACAGTAATACGATGTTCAGGAGAAATCAAACCAGTCCATCTGACATTCTAAGCTCTGTACCGGCCTTTAAAATGCCCGACTTCTTCCGGCACCGCGTTAAGTGTACTTGCCACGCTTGCGAGATTCCCGTCTGTGTACTACTTGCCTGCAGAACGAGTAGTATTGAAGCGGCAATGTACGCTTTTGCGAACGAAGACGAAATCGCGCGGAATTACTTCAAGGGCGTTTTGAAAATGATCGACATCGCCAACATCAAGTTAAGAAAACTCAAGAAGGCTTACATGGATATCCACGACGACTTTATTGTCGAGTCTGTTATGAATTCTTACGAAACGGAATTGAAAATAATCGAGATTAAATCGTTGATCGATGTTGCGTTCTTTGAACTTAAAAATAAAGATTTCGACGCGGCGGACGAGCACGTTGTAAATATCAATGATATCGTACGAGATATGAATGATATCGATCGATATTTGAGGAATGATGTCTTGAATTTGATGGCCGCTTCTGCTCGGCTGAAGGAGGCGGCCGTGAAACCGGAGATGGTCTCGGAAGAGCTTGAACATTTGCAGCTCAGTCCGCCCAAAGAAAGTATGGAACAACCGTCGACACCGGTGTCTAAACCGTCTAAGCCACCCAAACTGGCCACCAAAAAGATCGTCGCAAAGGAAGAGCTACCCCAAAAACGTATATTAAAAAAGCTGGATTCAATAAAACTTGATCTAGACGATGATGAAATTGATTTTGAAAAGCCGAAAACTCTCACTCGAGGCGCTAAAAAGGACAAATTTAAAGTTCCAAACCCAATAATTCCTAAGTCGGCTCTCGAGGAGGCAACACCGAGATCTACGCGATCAAAACCGCATATTTTAGTGACTGAACCTTCGGTAGACATGGCAACACCTGCCCGGTCGAGTAAAGAAAATGTGGAGTTTTTCACACCGATAGATTCGACCCCGGAACGGTTTTTCACTCCGATGACGTCTGTGAAAACGTACTCAAAAAGGTCTTTGAGACACAACATCGTCAAGAACTTGGAACAAGATTTTATGACGCCTGGACCTAGTAAGGGCAAAGAAAATAGAAGAAACGAATCTGCGATGAAAGGAAATTCAGCCGTAAAAGGAGAAAGATCTTCGGTAAAAGAAGAAACGTTAATTACAAAAGAAGAAATGTTAATTGAGAATGGTGTAAAATCGAAAACAAAAGAAGGGAAGTCGATGGTAAAAGAAGTAAAGACAAAAGTAAAAGAAGAAAAGTTAACGGTCATAGAACAAGGGGAAAACTCCAAAGCGAGTTCTCTAAAAGATGTAATTAAAGTGCCCGGGAGATCTAGGAGTGTAAAAGAAGAAAAAAGAACTTTAATTAGGGCTCTGAGTCCAGGAAAGATGGATAAGGAACGGGAAAAGATTACAAGGACTAGACGTCAATAATTTGTAATAATGACAAGATACTGTAAAAGAACTTAAATTTTGCAGACTGGTCGCGCGAACACCAATTGTAAAGCTAAATTTTTGGTCACGAGTTCGTGCGAATAGTCGGACGAGTTATTTTGTTCGTGCGAAGGCTACCTAGGATGCTCCCTTAGTATCTTTCTGTGTACATAATTTTCTAGGTATGTCAATTTTGCATGGCCTTAAGTTATAACGTTATATTCTATATAAATAGAGGGCTATCATGAAAGGGTACGCTAAGCCGAAAGGGGCTCGTAGTACTCATGATTGTGTATAACTTTTACTGTGGGACCAAACATGAAATCGAGAAAAAAATATCAGCAGGTCCAAACATATTTATTTATTTAAGTATACATTGCCACATAATACGTAATGGTTTTTCAGAATTAACTAAATTATATGGTGTTATAACATATATATATATATTATAACCCTATTACAGGGTGTTGCAAACAGTACTGTTGCCTACATACTAAAAAAGTAAAACTATATTGTCGAGTGTTGACATTATTCTATGGAAAAGCTGTTTATTCTCGATTTCAGGGTTGGTCCCATCATAATGATGAGTACTATGAGCCCTTATCTGCTTAGCACACCCTTTCCTTATAACCCTTATGTAGATAATTTTGAGATAATTTGAATGTGTTAATATTTTGTGCCATTACTACCTGACAGCCGCCTTGTTGTGTGAGGTACTGTTCGCCTTCGGCCTTGCACTTAGTAATATTAACTTCGTAGTTCAATTTTTAAATAAAATAATGTTCAATTTTGTAATATTGAAGTTTTTTTAACCCATTGCCCATAGTTGTGTATACTTGACAAGCGCTAGCGGACACTACGACAGCGACAATCCTAACTAATATTATAATTCAGAAGATTATAGCCGCAGTCGTATCAGGACCAATAAAGCTTCAAGGTTGGAGTTTTGGCGGTAACGTGAAGAAATCATGTCGCGTCATTTTATTATTTTCCAAAACTTGTGTTATTTCGATTGTTAATGTGTAAAGCGAAATATAAGAAGTAACCTTGTCTCTGTCTGGATGTTTGTCGCGTTAACACGGCTGAACGGATCTTAATAAAATTTGTTAAGGAAGTTCCTGTATATCACAAAGACGGACATAGGACACTTTTTTATGTCTACGCGAACGAAGTCGCGGGTAACAACTAGCATGCAATAATATCAGATCTCCAATACAAGAATAAGCTGAACAAAAACTTATATAATTTATACTTTTACCGCATATCTCAAAAAGTTATTATCAGATAATGCCCGAAATAATTTAAAAAAAAAGTTTTTACTAAGATCTAAACATGGAAGATAACATGTTTCTGAGATGCATAGTTTAGAAATGCTAGATGGGGGGTAAACATTACAAGTAAACGTAGTAACTTTGTCGGCCTATATTTCGCGAACGGTTACGGCATCTGATTAAAAAAATGGTGTAGAAAACCTTAACATGATTTTAAACAGGCGACCCCCCTTTACATATATGACACCTCATTAATAAAAAAATGTTTTTTTTATTTTTTTTTAAATTGTCACCTTACAATACTCAATACTCAATGATTTATTGCGACATATATGTAGGTCTTAAATAACATGATTTGGGTTTAGTGACACATATGACCCTATTAGGGTATGGCAATTGGTGCGGAGCGGTCCATTTGTATATTGTCAAAATTATCATTAAAAAACTCTTCAATAGTGTAATAGCATTTGGATTCCAGGATGCACTTTAGATTCTTAACAAAGATCTGTTCAACGACACCCAACATGATAAGGTTCAGCGACATTTTTTTTGACCCCCTCTTTACGTGTATGATAGCTACCCTTATTTTACAAAAGAAAGTTTTTTTTATTTTTTGAATCTGTAGGTCTATACTGAGACTAACATTGTCAAAATTCCATGCGTGTAAGTTTAAGCGTGTACTTTGGAAGTTATAAGACTAAAGCATTCAGACCACATTCAGGCAGACAAACGGAACTTATAAGGGTTCCTTGTAGTACTACACGGACCCATAAAAATAACAATAACTTTATGAAAACCAACATGCGGTCAATGAATGACTCCAAAAGTGATAAGAGCGTTCTGACAGTTTGATCGCATCTGTTTCATCATCAGCCAGAAGACTTCCACTGCTGAATGTAACTTAACTTAGTGATTTTCACAATGTGGGAGGCCTGCCTACGCTGCTTCTTCCGGCTCGTGGTCGCCACTCAAGAACCTTTCCTTATTTTAAATTGTTTTTACGCATTCACTAGGATCATTATTTTCGCTTAATAAAACATTTATTTATTTATTAAAACGGCAAAAACCAGTTACATTAATTACAAACACAAAAATAATTATAATGGATTAATATGTCATGAATAATTACAATAATTAAATTAAAATTAAGCAATAAAAAAAAAAAAAATTATAAAATAACAACAACATGAGGTAGATAAGGAGCAAGTTTCATTATAATTATGATAACAATAATCGTTTATTGACATAAGATTGTATAGCCTGATACTGTATTCCTTATACAGAGTTATAAGGAACGGGTATGCTAAGCCGAAAGGGACTCAGGGTAATCATGATAGTGGACCGCTTTTACTACCCTGAAACCAAAAAAAAAAAAAACAGTTGTTCATTTTGTGTGTCATTATAATTTTTCTATTCATATGTATATTTATAAATATATATTCATAAATATGTAATTATGTAGATGTCTACATAATATATATTTATGTAGACACCCATTGATGATGGCTATGCCGACATAATTACAATATATGAAAATACATTAATACTACTTGGTACTTACCTAAAAAATACATACAATAATTTCATACTACATATATAGTCGAAGTCGTATAAGGACCGATACAGCTTCGAGGTATGAAAAGGAATACGTTCGTCTCGAGGAAGAAACTTCGCTTGTGCGATTCAAAACTTCCTACATTACATCTGTCACTCCATACAAAACGCCAAAAAATACATAAAAAACGGATCAACGCCATCTAGCGAGCTATAGGGAGTAACTTTTTCGCGTTATAACGGTTAAACGGCTGAACGGATCTTGATAAAATTTTATAAGGGGTTACTGTATATCACAAAGATGGACATAGACACTTTTTTTATGGCCACGCGAACGAAGTGACTGGTAGCAACTAGTATAAAATAAACTCATAATAGATACATAATTATACATATGTACCAATTAACATAAGGAAATATGTATAGTGTTTATAAACGAAGTTAAAAATAGGAAGAGATTTAGGGTGCCTATACATGGCCTGTACTGACATCGTGTGAAAGAGACATCTACATATAAGTTTCTGGGGGAGCGAAAGGGAGAAGCTATAACCTTAATCATTTGTTTCTTTTACTCCCGTGAAATTCAAGTCTAGCTGTCCCTTTCGCACGATGTCAGGTCAGGCCATGTATAAACCCTAAATGTCTTCCTATTTTTAACGTCGTTTATAAACACTGGAGTGGGTAGAAATACGGATCTTTAGTTGGAGGGGGCGCGATAACGCAAGGAGCAGCAGTGAGTTTGAATATATTAAAGAGAGCATAGGAGTGCCAACATGATGTCAAACTCTTCACTGTAGAAAAAACAAAACTCTGGAAACATTGCCCTTCAATCCAGAACACAGTAATGTTTGCACACTACGGAAAACACTCTGGAAACATTGCCCTTCAATCCTCAACACAGTAATGTTTGCACACTACTGCTTGGCTGTGGAATAACTGGCAAAGGTGTGGTACTTCCCCAGATTGGAACTACCGAATTATAGATGTGATAGCGTTAAGCATCCCTACACGCTATATTATTACTTTATATCACATTCGTACGTTTTTTCACTAGTGTGCGTCCTCTTATGGTTTCTTAAAGTCGCGGGCTTCGCTGCTTTGTAATCACACATATCACATTCATAAGGTTTTTCACCCGTGTGCAGCATTTTATGTTTTCTTAAATCCCCATGCTCTGCTGCTTTGTAATCACACATATCACATTCATAAGGTTTTTCACCCGTGTGCGTCCTGTTATGCCTTCTTAAATGCGCAAGCTGAACTGCTTTGTAATCACACATATCACATTCATAAGGTTTTTCACCCGTGTGCGTCCTTTTATGCCTTCTTAAATGCGCAACATGAACTGTTTTGTAATCACACATATCACATTCATAAGGTTTTTCACCCGTGTGTGTCCTTTTATGCAGTCTTAAACTCCCAAGATGGACTGCTTTGTAATCACACATATGACATTCATAGCGTTTTTCACTAGTGTGCGTCCTCTTATGGTTTCTTAAGTCGCGGGCTCCGCTGCTTTGTAATCACACATATCACATATATAAGGTTTTTCACCAGTGTGTGTCCTTTTATGTGTTCTTAAAGCCCCAAGATTCAATGCATTGTAATCACACATATTACATTCATAGCGTTTTTCACTAGTGTGCATCCTCTTATGGTTTCTTAAAGTCGCGGGCTTCGCTGCTTTGTAATCACACATATCACATTCATAAGGTTTTTCACCAGTGTGTGTCCTTTTATGGCTTCTTAAAGTGGCGGACTGTGCTGCTTTGTAATCACACATGTCACATTCATAAGGTTTTTCACCCGTGTGCACCATTTTATGTGTTTTTAAATTCCCAAGATTCAATGCTTTGTAATCACACATATCACATTCATAAGGTTTTTCACCCGTGTGCACCATTTTATGTTTTCTTAAAGCCCCATGCTCCGCTGCTTTGTAATCACACATATCACATTCATAAGGTTTTTCACCAGTGTGTGTCCTTTTATGGCTTCTTAAACTGGCGTACTGTGCTGCTTTGTAATCACACATGTCACATTCATAAGGTTTTTCACCCGTGTGCACCATTTTATGTGTTCTTAAATTCCCAAGATTCAATGCTTTGAAATCACACATATCACATTCATAAGGTTTTTCACCCGTGTGCACCATTTTATGTTTTCTTAAAGCCCCATGCTCCGCTGCTTTGTAATCACACATATCACATTCATAAGGTTTTTCACCCGTGTGTGTCCTTTTATGCAGTCTTAAACTCCAAAGCTGGACTGCTTTGTAATCACACATATCACATTCATAAGGTTTTTCACCAGTGTGTGTCCTTTTATGTACTTTTAAAGTGTCGAGCCGCATTGCTTTGTAATCACACATATCACAATCATAAGGTTTTTCACCAGTGTGCGTCCTTTTATGTATTCTTAAAGTCCCGAGCTTCAATGCTTTGTAATCACACATATCACATTCATAAGGTTTTTCACCCGTGTGCACCATTTTATGTTTTCTTAAAGCCCCATGCTCCGCTGCTTTGTAATCACACATATCACATTCATAAGGTTTTTCACCAGTGTGTGTCCTTTTATGGCTTCTTAAAGTGGCGGACTGTGCTGCTTTGTAATCACACATGTCACATTCATAAGGTTTTTCACCCGTGTGCGTCCTGTTATGCCTTCTTAAATGTGCAAGCTGAACTGCTTTGTAATCACACATATCACATTCATAAGGTTTTTCACCCGTGTGTGTCCTTTTATGTGTTCTTAAATTCCCAAGCTGGACTGTTTTTCTAATCACACATATCACATTCATAAGGTTTTTCACCCGTGTGTGTCCATTTATGTGTTCTTAACACATTACAAGCTTTGCTTAGTTTGGGGTCAGATGACCGTGTGTGCAATAATGTCCCAGATATTTAAATTCCCAAGCTGGACTGCTTTGTAATCGCATATATCACATTTATAAGGTTTTTCACCCGTGTGTGTCCTTTTATGCAGTCTTAAACTCCTAAGCTGGACTGCTTTGTAATCACACATATCACATTCTCGCCAAAAACTCCCATCCTTTTATTCCTTCTTAAAATCCCGAGCTTCAATGCTTTGTAATCAAAAGGGACGCACACCAAAGAATATTTTTACTCGGGGAGCCGCACACTACCTACCGTAAATACGAGGGCAAGGCCTATTAAGCCGCAACCACAGATTAAAAAATTACCACAGATAATAAAACTGAAATAAAATGTTCGTTCTCCACCGATTATAAAAACTACGGTATTGCCATAACAGGTACTCAAATAGGGTCGATATTCTTACGATTTAAAAACCGTGATCTTTATTGATCGTCATGATATTGTATGTCAGTGTCAGTAAAATCCATCATGTCAAATTCTTGTTCGTACTGTCATTGTATAATGCCGGTCCCACACATGAGTCTATCGCCCTGAATGTTCGTGCAACAAGGTGAAAGGGCGAAACAAGCAAATCTAAAATTCACTGGCTTATGTTTTATTCAATAATTATATTTTGCTTGAAATAAGATATTAGTGCCCTTAAAATGCTCCCACAAATCTTTATTTTAAGGCAGATTTCATTATAGCTATCTCTCGTACTCTCTTACTTTGCGCATCTTTTTGCATTTTCTATGGGGAACCTTGGTTGCTAGGTTATAGAGAGCTGTACTAGTAGCGTACTAGTAGAGTAACTCAACAGGGACCCTATTCGGAGATAAGTCATTTTATCTCGGTCACTCTCACTCCCATTAAATTCTAAATTAGAGAGATAGTGACCGAGATAAAATGTCATTTCTCCGAATAGGGGCCCAGACTGCAATGGGGCCGAATTAAAAGCGATATTTTGAAGGTAAAAAGCTACCTTAAGTAAAATATCATTGGTTCTATTACTCATCTTTAGCTAGCCTCTTTCTATTTCCATTACTTTTGTTCAATGTATAGACACGCCGATTTTACTGTATTATTATTATTTATTTGTTCTTCTATAAAATATAGTTCTATAGATATAGATGTGCACGAACAAACAAACAAACGAATAGAACAGAATGCCCACAATGAAGATAGATGGACAGAAAATAATTATAAAAATAGCTGGTTTATGTTCTTTCCCTCATTCTATTTTTATTACGTTGCGTCAATGTACAGACACACCGGATTCTAGTATTTTACAGTTTTATTATAAATGTACGCCTAGATATCTATATATGTGTATATAGATTACGTGAATTCAATATTATTGTTTCATCTTCATAATACTGGAAAAACTCTTCCACGATATCGTATTACTATCTATTACTATCACTTCATCCGTCTCAAACACGTCTCGGTTAAATAAAAGTTCACACTACACTGAAGGACGCATTTAAATGGGAGGCAACTCAAAATGTTAACCGCAATTAAAAGCCTTTGATGTACCAAATATTCACCATGAAGCACGATAGCTCGAGCCACAAGCCGAGTACGACCTCCCAGATATACGTTTATCACTTCGTTGAGCGAATATTTGTGACGAGAGGCAAATGTGTGACCGGCATTAATTCTTAAATTCATAATTTTCAAATTAACACAAATCACAAATTTAAACAGAATTATTATCCGTGATTTCCCTAAGTATTTGCAATTATAGGTAAGTTTTGTCAAGATACAGAATTTCAATTTATTTATACCCGTTGAACACAACAACGATCTATTCGATACGATTCAGACTAGTTTGTTATTGAAGATCTTCAGGAACTCACTAATACAGGAACAGATATATTGAGGTGTGGTTATTGTTCCACTTGTCTTAAATGTCTCTTGTACGCTGTCGATCTGAAGTTGTTCTTTGAAGTAAAGTCTGGGGAGGACTGCCTGATGCTCCAGCGCGATGTTGAAAAGATGTCTATGCATGGAGTGTCGCAAACAAAATGGAAATTAATGTATTGAAGTGCCATGCCATGCCCTTCACTCGCAAGTGGCACCCAGTAGAACACAAATATCAGTTGCACGGCCAGGAAATTACTAGATCTACTACGATAATAGATCTGAGTGTCAGTTTCGACCGAAACCTTACCTTCAATGACCACATAGCCACCATCGCCAAAGAGTCTTATCGAAGACTGGGATTTGTGATAAGGAACTCTAAAGACTTTCAAGGGACCTATGTCATTAGGCTACACTATGAAGCACTTATTCGGAGCAAGCTCGAAGCCATGTGTGCTTGGAACCCACTTGAACAAACGTACACCGCAATCATCGAGAGTGCCTTCCACTGTTTTCTTTCCCCCCAGGGCAAACTATATTGCTCACGCCAAATCCTCTATATAGCACACTCTCGCTGCGTTAAATCTCCTCTTGGCCAGAACGCCTGAATGTGATGTGCTCGCAGATTAATGGAAGAGTTTTCTGTTGATGTGTCTGATCTGGAGTACTGTGAGGAGGTGCGCAATGTGAACGATGAAGAAGATGAGGATCTGAGAAATTATGACAAGGATTTTGTAATTTATTTTGTTTGTAGTATGTAAGGTTTATTATTTTTATTAATATTGAAATTTTGTAAAATGATTACATTATTATTTTAATTTATTTATTTTTACCAGTGTGTGACATTTTAAACTTAATTTTTATAATTAAATTAACTAAAGTTGTTGGTGATAACCGTTTTAGTTAATAAACTAATTATTCAGGCTAAAATCTTCACAACCATGCTCCATTCCATACTGCGCGTTCCAGCTCGCGCAGTATCACTTTGCTCTCAGAGTTACGGAACAAGCCCGCAGGTTTTTGTTTGTATGATTGATGTGTTGCGTGACCAAGATGCTTGTGGGTACGGCAAGCAATCGATGTATACCAAAGAATCAAAGGGATTTTGTCTAGCAGAACCGTATTTAGAATGGAAATCATGTAACTTGTACCTTGTTCACTAAAAGCATAGAAAAATGAAATGACTGCTGCCAGCTATGCATTTAAGCCAGGTAAGCGAAGGGCGCACAGAGCAGACCCTCCATAATACGGAGTTTGGTGAGGCATTATCATGAAAAAGGCAAAAAACGACTCAATCAATTCATTATGATATACAAGTATCTGATTTACACAATTCAAATGGGTTTATTGCTATTGTAGTATGTGGTGGTCCTGCTTAAATCTCTGTAGAGTCCTGCTTCATCCAAAACTTTTTTCTTATGTCTAGACTTAGGTTTGTATACAAATATTGTGTGTACATGTATATTGGCATGCATGTGGTGTGCTATTGTTTTACATAAATTCTCATTAAAAATAAGCATAAATTGTGACTTATTTATAAGGAGAATTCTGTGATTGTAACAAATAAAATTAAATGTTTGTGTAATGAGGCGTTTTCCAAAAAAAAAAAAGTAGTTCTAAAATACTTACTAGATGGCATAACAGACCTATCATTTTACCTGTCATTGTCATTTCTGTCGAAATATTTTATGTTTATTTTTTAAATCGTAAATTTTGGCTCCACACGTTGTGTATTTAGCCAGTGTCAACTATTGTAATATTTCAAATGAAGTCAAATACATAGTTACGTTACTTGAAATTGTCTAAATACACACGTCGAGCCAAAAAACACGAGAAACAAAAAAGCACACGTACATTTTTTTTGTCTTTCATGTCTTGACAGTGACAGGAAAAACTCAAGGTACATCTAACGCCATCTATTGGGTACTTTTATAACCAGGATTTCTTTTTTTTTGGAAAACGCCTCATAAATGCAGATTTTTACATTTATGATGCCCAATGATGCCGGTCCTAAGCCCATCAAACATTATTTTGTACAACTAACAGCAAGACTGTCTTATTTTAAAGGTTTTTCTAGCAAAGAGAATATAAATACTTTTCTTACTGGCCACACTAATCTCCCATCTCCTTCATTCTATACAACCATATAATCATGCTTTCTCTTTCTTTCTCTGTCTACGATAAATGGCAACACTGTCAATAGCTGTAATGAGGAGTTTTCCAAAAAAAAAAAGTAGTTCTAAAATACTTACTAGATGGCGTAACAGACTTACCGTTTTACCTGTCATTGTCATTTCTGTCGAAATATTTTGTTTATTTTTTAAATCGTAAATTTTGGCTCCACACGTTGTGTATTTAGCCAGTGTCAACTATTGTAATATTTCAAATGAAGTCAAATACATAGTTACGTTACTTGAAATTGTCTAAATAAACATGTCGAGCCAAAAAACACGAGAAAAAAAAAGGCACACGTAATTTTTTTTGTTTTTCATGTCTTGACAGTGACAGAAAAAAACGCAAGGTGCATCTAACGCCATCTATTGGGTACTTTTAAAACCAGGTTGTTTTTTTTTTTGGAAAACGCCTCATTACCCTAGTAGGGATGGAGATCGTAAGTCATTTTAAAATTGAAAATCGATAGAAATTGTTATTCAGATTGATCCGACACAGGATCGATTAAATAAGTTGCACTGGAACCTCAAAATTCAATAAGATCGCTAGTCACGTAAATATACTTGAAAAACATTATACGTATTATTTATAATAGAGCCGGTCCCTATTCCTGTGCGCTCGAGATTATCTCGGTGACTGTCTCTCTAATTTAAAATGTAATGGGAGTGAGTGAGAGAGAGATATAAATGTCATTTCTCCGAATAGGGTCTATACTAACTGTAATCCTTATATTTTTAATCTGTCTTATTTTCACTATCGCGTTCAAACGAAGCACGAAATCGTTAGATGTCATAGACAAAGAGCCTCTCGAGAGTTTTGGCGGGAACGTGAAGAAATCATGTCGCGTCATTATATTATTTTCCATTACTTGTGTTATTTCGAGTGTTAATGTGTAAAAACTGTGAATTTTTACCCGTTAAGTGTTCGCGAACATGTACGAGTGTTGGTAAATGGTATAATGTCGTGAAACGTGAATTTTCGTGTTGTTTCCAAAACTCCATAGAAGGCTCTAGTAAAGTTTTCACCACTTTACTGGGGCATGACTAGGACTTGACCGTGACTTGCTTTGCTCGACTTTGACAGTGATTATGACTTGTTTGATTATATCTAACTAAACTTGAGAATAAATATGTATACTTGACACTGGCAAATGCATAAGACGTGCGACGCCAAAATCCTCTTAGGAGGAAAAAGAAAAAAAAAAAAAAAGAGCCTCTCAGCCATTGAGGGATGGGTCGTCTTTTATCAGGCTGTACATTATCGGTCCGCATCGATAATGTACGGCCGATATTTCACGACCTGATAATGCACAGCCTGATATTCCATGTACCGGTACACCAAGTATCAGGCTGTACATTATCGGCTGTGCATTATCGCTCCGTGTCGATAATGTACGGCCGATATTTCACGACCCGATAATGCACAGCCTTATATTCCATGTACCGGTACACCAATTATCAGGCTGTACATTATCGGGTCGTACATTATTGTCTCCCAATTGAGGCGTTTTCCAAAAAAAAAAAAAAATTGTTCTAAAATACTTACTAGATGGCGTTATAGTCCTATCGTTTTACTTGTCAAAAGTATCTAAGGTGTCTCCCATTTTCAAGGGCAAGGGCAACCGTGACGACATGGATGGATATAGACCAGTGTCAATAAAAGGTGTTCGAGAGCGGGCTGAGTTCCAGGCTAGTCGAATTTCTGACTGATACCGATGCCCTCTCAGACTACCAATACGCTTACCGTGTCGGGAGATCGACGACGTCCCTGACTCGTGAAGTGGTCCGCCGCGTGATGGCTGCTCGAGAACGCAAGACGCAAGTTGCTGTCTTGTGCTGTGTTTTTCGAAGGCGTTTGATGTGGCGGATCACACCATACTCGCTGCAAAACTCAAGCACTATGGGATAGTCGCCAAGACATATGATGTACTAACTGACATGATGCAGGGCCGTTCCCAGGTGGTTGATGCAGGTGATGGCTGTAATGAGTCCGACCCAATATCAGCCACCATGGGAGTCGCACAGGGATCATCAGTCTCAAATATAATGTTTTCGATCTTGCTTAATGACCTTCCCGACGCAGTAAAAAGCGCGGAAATATTCCTCTACGCGGACGACGTTGCCGCCATTGTTACGGCCCCAAACATAGATCAGCTGGAAAGGAACTTAAATGTCACAGCTTCGAGCCTCGCCGAGTGGTTTCGTGCCAATGGCCTTGTACTAAACATAAATAAGACGCATTTTTTGCACTTTTGTTTATCGGGTCACGCCACGAAACCATTGAATGTATTGGCGAGTGGTGTCGGAATAGAGCAGGTGATGTGTACTACATTTTTGGGCTTCGAGATTGACCGAAGCTTGACATGGGAGCGCCATATTAACAAGCTGTGTGGAAAAGTGAGCAGCGCATGCTTTGCGCTCAGGCGGATCTCCCGGGTGGTGTCCACGGAGGTGTGTCGGGCATGCTATTTCGCCACGGTGCACTCCAGATTGCAATACGGTGCGGAACTGTATGCACGCGCCGCTGATTGGCTGCGTGTTTTCAGAGCACAGAAACGCGCCGCACGGGCCATCGTGGGGATATCGCGCTGCACCTCCGCTAGGCCCTACTTCAAAAAGCTCGGTATTCTCACATTGCCCGCCATCCTGATATTTCAGGTGGCGGTTTATGTGAGAGTTAACATAGAGTCCTATAAAAGGTATAGCGACATACTTTCGTGCGGTATCCGAAATTCTGGTAAGCTTGTGTGTATCTCACGCTCGCTTACTAAATCTGGCAAGCTGACACATGTGATGGGTCCGGAGATGTACAATCGGCTGCCGGATAAAGTAACAGACGCCCCCAGTCTCAACGGTTTCAAGAGTAGGTTGAAACGCTGGCTTATCGAGCAAACGTTCTACGATTTTGATGAATTTAAAAAGGCAGGCGTCAAATCGAGTTGACATTCTATAATTATAATAAAATTAACTATATTACTTTAGTTGACTTTAACTACCTAATTATTTTGTATAGGTATTATTGTATTATTTTTGACGTATAAACTTGTGTTTACCAATAAAGAACTTTGAACTTTGTCATTGTCATTTCTGTCGAAATATTTGTTTATTTTTTAAATCGTAAATTTTGGCTCTACACGTTGTGTATTTAGCCAGTGTCAACTATTGTAATATTTCAAATAAAGTCAAATACATAGTTACATTACTTGAAATTATCTAAATACACATGTGGAGCCAAAAAGACATGAGAAAAAAAAGGCACACGTAAATTTTTTTGTCTTTCATGTCTTGACAGAAAAACCTCAAGACACATCTAACGCCATCTCTCAAGGTACATCTAACGCCATCTATTGGGTACTTTTATTACCAGTTTTTTTTTTTTTTTTGAAAAACGCCTCTTTGACAATGACAGAAAACCAATAGGACCTTGAATAGGACTATTACGCCATCGCCAAAGGCCTCGCTACATGGCCTGACCTGACACCGTTTGAAAGAGATGGCTATATATAAGTTTTTTGGGGAGCGAAAGGGAGAAGCTATAACCTTAATAGTTTGTTTCTTTTGCTCCCGTGAAATTCAAATTTAGCTGTCCCTTTCTCACGATGTCAGGTCAAGCCATGTATAGACACCCTTACAAGCTGAAGTGGCAATGGGCAGGACATATCGCTCGAAGAACCGATAACCGATGTGGGACCCTGGGACCCTATTCGGAGAAATGACATTTTATCTCGGTCACTGTCTCTCTAATTTAGAATTTAATGGGAGTGAGAGTGACCGAGATAAAATGTAATTTCTCCGAACAGGGACCCTATTCGGAGAAATGACATTTTATCTCGGTCACTCTCACTCCCATTAAATTCTAAATTAGAGAGACAGTGACCGAGACAATCACGAGCGCACAGGAATAGGGTCCCTGGGACCACTATTCTGAGAAGGTGAGATTCAATCTCATCTCGATGAAAAACTCGAACTTCGAAATTTCCTATTCTCAACGCTGTCTTTCGAGATAATCTCGATGGGGTTTCGCTCGAGATACATCGAGTGATCGGAGACAGTCGAGATGCAAATGAATCTGAATCTATTGAGGTTATAGCTTCTCCCTTTCGCTCCCCCAGAAACTTATATATAGCCATCTCTTTCACACGATGTCAAGTCAGGCCATGTATAGAACCCATATAGAACAATTTTTTTTTTCCATGTAGAACGGTGGTTTTCGTCGTAGATAGTTTTAAGTCATATCCTGTAGGCTTATCCCGTAACTCTGAAAGCGATAGCAAGAGTTCCGCGAGCGGGACCGCGCATAGTGAGACTAAGTTGGTACGAGCGAGATGGCATGCTCTCGCAACCAGAATCACGAACGTTTCAAAGCAATAGGCAAGGAAAGTGACACAACCGAATTAGTAGAATCAATATATAATTAAAGTTACTAGTAGTTCACGGCGAACTGAGACCTCGAGACCCCTATATCTTCACAACCCCTGGACCGATTCGGCTCATATTCGAACTTAAACATTGTATTGAAATGAACTACTTGCATACAAAATTTCATGAAGATCGGATCAACGGCTCGCAAGTTATCATCGGACAAACATACACACAAACATATAAATGCCGATTTGTCCCAGTAAATTCTGAGACATTCGCTTCGCTCGGTCAATAATGCAATTAATGCAAAACATGTGTAATGCATCCGCAAGTTATGAATAATCACACCTAGCATGCAGTTTTAAAATAATCTATGACATCAAATGGTTTTTATTTAATAATTGGTTTTAAAGAGTGCTTCGGTGAACATGTGTGCGTCCTCGGCGCTCTCTATATCTCAGTAACTGAATTTTACTTTTCTCAAAAATAGAGTTGATAAATCCTCCTAAGATTGTCGTTTTTTGAGGGACACAGCAAATACCTAATATAATTATACAGTGATAAAATAATAATTATACAGGGTTATAAGGGAAGGGTATTCCAAGCCGAAAAGGGCTCATAGTACTCATCAAAAATATCAGCTGTTCCATACATTTTGTCGAGTGTCATTGACATTTTTCTATGGAACAGCTGATTTTTTTTTTGCGATTTCAGGGTTGGTCCCATACTAAAAGTTGTTCATAATGATGAGTTCTATGAGCTCTTTTCGGCTTAGCCATACCCTTTCCTTATATCAATATATAATTAAAGTTACTAGTTGTTCGCGGCGAACTGAGACCTCGCGACCCCTATATCTTCACAACCCCTGGACCGATTCGGCTCATATTCGAACTTAAACATTGTATTGAAATGAACTACTTGCATACAAAATTTCATGAAGATCGGATCAACGGTTCGCAAGTTATCATCGGACAAACATACACACAAACATATAAATGCCGATTTGTCCCAGTAAATTCTGAGACATTCGCTTCGCTCGGTCAATAATGCAATTAATGCAAAACATGTGTAATGCATCCGCAAGTTATGAATAATCACACCTAGCATGCAGTTTTAAAATAATCTATGACATCAAATGGTTTTTATTTAATAATTGGTTTTAAAGAGTGCTTCGGTGAACATGTGTGCGTCCTCGGCGCTCTCTATATCTCAGTAACTGAATTTTACTTTTCTCAAAAATAGAGTTGATAAATCCTCCTAAGATTGTCGTTTTTTGAGGGACACAGCAAATACCTAATATAATTATACAGTGATAAAATAATAATTATACAGGGTTATAAGGGAAGGGTATTCCAAGCCGAAAAGGGCTCATAGTACTCATCAAAAATATCAGCTGTTCCATACATTTTGTCGAGTGTCATTGACATTTTTCTATGGAACAGCTGATTTTTTTTTTGCGATTTCAGGGTTGGTCCCATACTAAAAGTTGTTCATAATGATGAGTTCTATGAGCTCTTTTCGGCTTAGCCATACCCTTTCCTTATAACCCTGTATTGTTAAAAATTGTAACAAGTTGACGAGTCCATAATGGAAGCATTCTTAACTTTTTTATATTATGTAATTGTTAAGAACGCAACTGTATGACAATAAAGAATATTCATTCATTCATTCTCGGTGCGAGGTGTGAGTGAGAGAGAGAGACGGATAGATTAGAGCTTGTACGATTGGCGCATCATCAAATCGAAGTAGCCATCGTTGTCAATTGATACGCTGATACCACTATAGAAGTTCATGAACTCTTCCAGCGTCACCTGGAAAATAAAGATACTTAGCTTGAGGATTTAAAGTTTTGCAACGAGACGAGACGAGCAACGCAGTCGCCTGACAGTGAGCGTTAGCGACGGCCCTGTTATGAAAAGTTCCGTGAGTACCGCCATTGTGAAAGTAGTGGGCACAGATCACACTAGATACCGCTTTACGAGATTCGTTGTTCCTACAAGTGACTATAGTGTGAGGCGCGGCGCGGGGCGCGGGGAGGGCGGCCGAGCGCTCTCATTGGCTGTCTCAAGGCCACGGCTACTCGCGCCTGACAATCAACCAATCAGAGTCATTTCTTATAAGTGTATTTAGACTGATGCGTGGTGCGCTTCGAGGGTTCTGAATGCAGAATCCAGGGTGTGATCTGTGGTCGTGGGCAACCGGCGGATGCAAGTGGCCCACCCAAAAAAAATTACCCTCCTTGGGAAGTCGGGTAAAAATTACAAACTAAGCGAGAAATATTTACCGTTCCGTCGACGGTGTCCTCGGCTTCGAAGTTAGCCAGAAACTTTGTCATGATCAGGTCACCCGTCTCTTCACCGCTCATGTACCTGGAAATACACAAACGAAATGTTCCATGGTGTTGATTGGAACCTGCACAACGCCACTAAAAAAAAAAACAAGAAAAAAAAAACCGGAACACAGTAATGCTTGCACACTACTGCTTGGCGGTTGAATAACTGGCAAATGTGTAGTATTTCTCCAGGCGAACTGCAAGAGAGCCCTACCACTACAAAAAAAATATACGGTATAATAACTAGTAGTTCGCCCCGAACTGAGACCTCGCGATGTTTTACCAGATTTTATTTCACTTACCTACATAATGTACACTTCATTATTACAACAAACATACATACATACAAATGCCGATTTGTGCCCGTGGACTCTGAGAACTCGCTTCGCTCGGTCAATAATACGGCGCTGAAGCATCAGCCAAATCCATAGATCACACCAGATACCGCATTACGGGATTCGTTGTTCCTACAAGTGACGTCAGTGTGAGGCGCGGCGCGGGGCGCGGGGAGTGCGGCCGAGCGCGCTCATTGGCTGGCTCAAGGTCACGGCCACTCGCGCCTAGCAATCAACCAATCAGAGTCATTTCTTATAAGTGTATTTAGACTGATGCGCGGTGCGCTTCGAGCGTCCTGAATGTAGAGTGTGATCTGTGGTCAAATCGTAGTATTTACCGCGGGTTGGAGGTGACGGCATACACGGCCCTGATTTCGTCGACGGTGACGGCGCCGGCGCCCGTCTTGTCCAGCTTCCTGAAAGCTTGCTCGACGATGTGACGACGACTCTCGGACATCGGAGGCTGGAAATAATACAGTACATTTTCTTTCTTAGAACAGTATCATAACTTTGGGGGATGACCACAGATCACACCCTAGATTCTGCATTCAGGACGCTCGAAGCGCACCACAGATTGTAGGATTGGCGGAGTTCAGAGGTAACAAACAAAGAAAACTTGTTAAGAGCATGTCGGACCATGCTTAGAAGGGTTCCGTAGGTGCGTAGGACGTTTGAAGTATTTATCCGTTACTACCGCTTATCTCAAAAAGTCATTATCACATGTTGCCCTAAGATCTATTAACATGGAAGATTACAAGTTTCTGAGATGCGTAGTTTAGAAATGGCGGGGGGGTCGTCGTCGCAAGCAACTTTGTCGCTAGCAGTACAAGTTTGAACAAAAAATTGTATAGTAAACTTAAACATCATTTTGAAATACCTATTCAATGATACCCCACATGTGGGGTGAAGATGAAAAAATATTTTTAATCCCCACTTTACGTGTCACCCCATTAATATAAAATTATGTTTTTTTTTATTCTGACAAAATTGTCACCTTATAAAGACCTGTTCAACTACACCCAACATGATGGGATGCAGCGACATTTCTTTACATTGATGGGAGCTACCCTTAATTTACAAAAAAAGTTTATTTTATTTTTTGAAACTGTAGGTCTATACTTAGACTATCGTTGTGCAAAATTTCATGCATGTAAGTTTATAACTTGGAAGTTACAAGGCTGTAAAGGATTCAGACAGACAGACGGACATGACGAACTTTTATTTAATTTATTTATTTATTTTCCAACTTACAGCTATCATTACAGGTCACTACATAATGCGATAGCGAAGCTAAGTATACATAGTTAAGAATAACACAACATCCCTAACGCTATCTTCGTAAATTCACTCAGACCACAATCAAAAGGTCAACTTATAAGGGTTCCTTGTAGTACTACGGAACCCTAAAAACCTAGAACTTGTGTTGAACGAATATTGTGAGTTGCACTTACTCGGACATGGTCGAGGAATTCGTCAAGACTGAACGAGCCGGTCTTGTCTGTGTCAAAGCGATTGAACAGCTCTTCTGCATCCTGAAAACCAGAGACAACAATAAAAAACTTTTTTTTATGGAACTCGGTGACGAGACGGGAAGGTCGCTCTCCTGATGTTAAGCGTCACGCCTGCCCATAACAGTTCAGCGCCACCCAGAATTTTGAACTTCAACAGTTCAAAACCGTGAGCGGCAATGCACTGCGCTCGTTACTATGAGATATTAGACGCCCAGTAATTACGCTGGAAACAATGCCTGTATGTATGTATATTTGTCCGATGATCACTTGCGACCCGTTGATCCGATCTTCATGAAATTTCGTAGGCAAGTAGTATTTCAATAAAAAAAATAAGTTTGAATATGAGCTGAATCGGTCCAGGGGTTGTGAAGATATAGGGGGTCGCGTGGTATCGGTTCGGCGCGAACTACTAGTTTTTAAATAAGCGATAAAACTGTATCTAAACTTTTTTTTGTATATTTCGTTTTTGGTAGTGGTAGTGCTCTCTTGCAGAGTCCGCCTGGGACCACACCTTTGCCAGTTATTCAACCGCCAACCAGTAGTGTGCAAGCATTACTGTGTTGGATTGAAGGGCAATGTTTCCAGCGTAATTACTTGGTATAAAGACATCTAACATCTCAAGGTGACGAGCGCAGTGCATTGCCGCTCACGGTTTTGAACTGTTGAAGTTCAAAATTCTGAGTGGCGCTGAACTGTTATGGGCAGGCGTGAAGCTTAACATCAGGTGAGCGACTTGATCGTCCTGTCACCAAGTTCCATAAAAAAAAAAACAAAGTTAGGGTTGTACGGAAGGCTTGGTGCGCTACTCGGACGCGGACATGCCCGGTTTTTTTTTGGTTTTTTTTTCTTCGCGCGCGGCAGATGATGAATAAGAACATCATACGAAGATACCTCGTGGCTAAGTTCAAGTCCAGTCTCCTTGATCACGTGGAAAAACTCGTCCTTAGTCATCCGCTTACTGCCGGCGTCGACCATTTGACGGAAAGTCCTGAAAGAAATCCAACGAAAACTGTTAACACTAGTAGTTCGCGGCGAACTGAGACCTCGCGACCTCTATATCTTCACAACCCCTGGACCGATTCAGCTCATATTCGAAATTAATAATTGTATTGAAATTAACTACTTGCCTACAAAATTTAATGAAGATCGGATCAACGGTTCGCAAGTTATCATCGGACAAATATACACACAAACATACAAATGCCGATTTGTCCCAGTAAACTCTGAGACTTTAGCTTCGCTCGGTCAAAAAACCATAGTATTACAATACAATCACACTAATATTATAAATGCGAAAGTTTGTGTGTAAGTATGTAAGTGTGTTTGTTCCCGTTCAACTCTGTGACGGCTGAATGGATTTCAATGAAATTTGCTATGGATGTTGCTAATACCCTGGATTAACAGCTACTTTTCATCCGGGATCGCCTCCGACGACTCGACGTATCTCACGCGCGCCATCGTGAATATCTCGAATCACAGCGTTGAGAATAAGAAATCTCGAAGTTCGACATATAGAGTCACGTCTTCGTAGAGTCACGGCCAGGGATGTAGCTAAGGCGGTACAATCCATATCAAAAGGTAAATCCCCTGGTCATGATGGGTTAAGTATAGAACATATACAGCATGCGGGGCCTCACATATGCAGAGTTTTGGCTATGTTATATAACTTCTGCATATCGCACTCATATATGCCTACCGACATGATGAGGACTAATGTAGTGCCTATAGTAAAAAACAAAACCGGGGATTTGTCAGATATAGCAAACTATCGACCTATTTCTTTGGCAACAATCATAGCAAAAGTGTTTGACAGTATTCTTAATTCGCAATTGAATAGATACTTGAAGTTGCACGACAATCAGTTCGGTTTTCGGCCGGGACTGTCTACAGAAACTGCGATATTGTGTTTGAAGGGTGCTGTCAAATACTACACACAGAGGAAAACACCTGTTTATGCTTGCTTCCTCGACCTCTCGAAGGCATTTGATCTGGTCTCATATGATATACTCTGGGAGAAAATGAGAGCACTAAACTTACCCATGGAACTCATTAACATTTTCAGGTATTGGTATGGAAACCAACTTAACAATGTAAAGTGGGCGGGGACTTTATCGGGCTCATACAGGTTGGAATGCGGGGTGAGGCAGGGGGGGTTAAGCTCTCCTGCAATTTTCAACCTGTACATTGATGGACTAATCGAGGCGCTTAGTGGGCAACATATCGGTTGCTACATAGATGGCGTCTGTTTTAACAACATAAGTTACGCGGACGATATGGTGCTACTCAGCGCCTCGGTATGTGGAATTAGAAAGCTGCTGAATATATGTGAAAGCTATGCAGTAGTTCACGGACTGCAGTACAATGTAAAAAAAAGCCAGTGCATGGTCTTCCAGGGTGGAACAAGAAAAGTGACGACGGTTCCACCGATAAATCTAAATGGTTCGCCTTTAAAACAGGTAGATGAGTTTAAATATCTGGGCCATCTAGTTACGCCTACCCTGAAGGACGATGCTGACCTTGAACGGGAGAGGAGGGCGTTGTCAGTCACAGCCAACATGGTGATCCGCAGGTTTGCACGCTGCTCAACTAACGTTAAAATAACTCTCTTTAGGGCATACTGCACATCTTTCTATACATGCAGCCTATGGACTGACTATTCGCAGAAATCGTACAGCGCCCTCCGTGTCCAGTTCAATAACGCGTTTAGGATGTTGGTGGGGCTCCCCCGCTATTGTAGTGCATCTACAATGTTTGCCGAAGCGCGCGTTGACTGCTTCTACGCAACAATGCGCAAAAGATGTGCATCGCTAGTGCGCCGAGTGCGGGGGAGTTCTAACAGCATGCTGGCCGCGCTCGCTGCAAGGCTGGACTGTCCCTACGTTTCTCACTGCTGTAAACTGCACATTACACACATGGTATAGGTTACAAGCAGCAACAACATGAATGACAACATATTTTTAATATTGAATTTGTGTTTGTTACTTTTTTTTTTTTTTTGTTTGAATTTATGACATTTGCTTTTTTTTATTTTTAATTGAATTTAATTTGTGTAATGTGACTGCTCGGAATTTATAGAGCTATGAGCCCTTGATGCTTGAAATAAATGAATTAATAATAATATTTTTCGAGACGAGATTGAATCTCAGCTTTTGAAAAGTCTTGTCCAAGGCCCCTATTCGGAGAAATGACATTTTATCTCGGTCACTCTCACTCCCATTAAATTCTAAATTAGAGAGACAGTGACCGAGATAATCTCGAGCGCACAGGAATAGGATCCCAGGGCGAACAACTGGTCTAATAACTATTATATTAGAAGACTATGTAATCTACTTTGGTTTTGTAACATTCTCCACTACCTTTTTTTTCAGTCTCAAAGCATGGGCTGTACACACCTGCCAAGTAACATAATGCCGGAAGCACCCCGCGACAGACACAGCAGGCGAAGCTTCTCCAGCGGGTCCGTGGCCTGCGAGAGCGCGCGCGACGACTGCTGCATCAGCTCCTCCTCCACCCGGAGCGTGGTCGATTGGGGACGGTGCCATGCTACTGTAGATGTTAACAGAGAAGAAACTGGGGTTAATATGCTGTCACGCAGGGATGTTCCTCCTGGGCGTAGCTGATTGGGGACGGTGCCACGCTTCTGTAGACGGTAATGGAATTTAAATTGAGGACATAATGAGTACACGTATTGTCATAACTCAATCAGCACTGATATATCAGCTTTTTACCATTTCCCATTATTGGGTTGTAGAGCACGCTGCGCCATTTCTGTGGTGGTTTTGGTCGCAGTTTTAAGACATACTCGGGGTCCATTTAAAACCGGGGCCTAAATAGTAACTTATAAAAAAAAAACCTGAACTACTGTTGGACCTTTTAGGCTACTGGACTTTCTGGACTAGACGAAATAGGACACTAGACTATGTAGCATACTAGACATTCTAGGACACTAGACATTCTCAGCCTGAACATTATATTACATTAAGATTATCTTAGATGCGAAACCTAGTGTGTAGGTATGTAAGTAGGTAAGTGTGTTTGTTCCCGTTCAACTCTGTAACGGATAAACGGATTTGGATGATATTTGGTGTGGATACCTCCATACCAAATTTTAAATGCTTATTCCGTCGATTAACACATAGGCTACTTTTCATCCTTTTTACCTACTTACACACAAACTTTCGCATTTATAATATTAGTATGATGTTTTGTAAATTGTAAGCGCGCGCTAATTATCCTGTCAGTAAATCCCCACCGGGCCTCAAGATAAATGGACTACTTGCCTACAAAATTTCATGAAGATCGGATCAACGGTTCGCAAGTTATCATCGGACAAATATACATACAAACATACATACAAATGCCGATTCGTGTTTTTTTCTTTATATTTACTTTTATATAAAAAAAAATTGGTTCAAAAGTGCGAACGATTATCATTATTATTATTATTCATATTTATAAGGAGAATTCTGCGTTCATAATATATGCTATGACTGCAGAAATTAATGGATGTGTAAAATCCTGAATATTGAATGCCCGATAAGGGTAGGCTGATAGATAGTATCCTTAAAACAAGAAACATATAAGCAAAAACGCCAAAGAAAAATGAGACTATTCCATCTGTCACTTGCCGCCATTATATGAAATAGAAAACATAACGAAGTGAGTTTTGGCGGGAACGTGAAGAAGTCATGTCGCGTCATTGTATTATTTTCCAAAACTTGTGTTATTCGAGTGTACGTAGCTGTGTATTCAAATACATCTGAATGTAAGTGATGCGAAAAACAACGTGAACATTTTTCTGCATTTTTGGTGCAAAGATAGATAACTACCGCATTGCAGGAGATAGGAGTGGAATGGGAACGGGGTTAGAGCGGGACAAGGACAAGTGCGAGAAAACAAGGGAACGAATTGTACAATGCACCTACGCAGGTCATCGCCACCATCAACGATTCCGATACCTACGACCTAGGTAGGTAATCCAAAGGTAATCCTCCATCGATCGGCCTCATTCTTTCTTGTCTATAAATACCACGCAGGTAAAAAAAAAAGTTTTTTTAGTTGACCGAGCAAAGCGAAGGTCTCAGAGTTTACTGGGACAAATCGGCTTTTGTTTGTATGTTTGTGTGTATATTTGTCCGATAACTTGCGAACCGTTGATCCGATCTTCATGAAATTTTGTAGACAAGTAGGTCATTTCAATAAAAAATTTAAGTTCGAATATGAGCTGAATCGGTCCAGGGGTTGTGAAGATATAGAGGTCGCGAAGTCTCAGTTCGGCGCGAACAACTAGTTTAAGTACCAATTTACTCGACCACCCATAGTAACCCCGTTCCGTGTAATAAACAGTAATCTTTGAATTACATGTCCTATTTTGGTATGAAACTGAAGACATTGTTTCTTTTTTTTTTTTTACTCAACAAAAATAATAACCGTGGTAAATATCCCGTGATTACTAATAGTAATATTGATTTTATCTTTTGAATTCATTTATTCGTGGGGATTATGACAACAAAACCCTTTTCTAAGAAGGCATTGGTTCAACAGTCGACGTGTTCGGGCTGGTGGTGATGATGATGTATTTTTTAGGTTTTAGAATTCGAAAAAACCAGGCATACATGACTGTGCCGACATCATGACCAAAATCTTTCACGAGCACATAAAAAATAAAATGAATATACAAATTAAAAAACTCACTATTAGACGACGTCTTCAGCTTTCCAAGATACATATCGGCCATTGTCACAACACAAACAATTAGAAGCAATGCGCGGCTTTACCGCCGTGACATTTTGTCAAGAAAACAGACCGGTGTCGTTCCCCCCAATGTCAGTGGGCGACTGAACAACAAAAAAATGCAGCACAGCAGAACATATGGCGTGCCCGCAACCGGCTGCCTACCTGCGTCCTGCCTACACTATTGGTCGGGCGCGGCGGGGCTAGGCCAGCGTTGTTCCAAGCAGTGTTGTTCTCCATACGGCAATGTGGATTGCCGTATGTTTCATACAAATATTATACGGCTTTGGAAGTGCTGCCGTATGCCGTATATTTGAGGCGCAGCGTACCTAAAATCCGAAACTGCCATTACTAATTTTTCGTGTAACGTAACGGACCGAGTTCCCGGAATTCCCCGTTCAAAAACGCCACATGTGTATTTAGACAATTTCAATTAATGTAACTATGTATTTGACTTCATTTGAAATATTACAATAGTTGACACTGGCTAAATACACAACGTGTGGAGCCAAAATTTACGATTTAAAAAATAAACATAAAATATTTCGACAGAAATGACAATGACAGGTAAAACGATAGGTCTGTTACGGCATCTAGTAAGTATTTTAGGGAGTTTTTGGCGGGAACGTGAAGAAATCATGTCGCGTCATTTTATTATTTTCCAAAACTTGTGTTATTTGGAGTGTTAATGTGTAAAAACAGTGAATTTTTACCCGTTAAGTGTTCGTGAACATGCACGAGTGTTGGTGAATGGTATAATGTCGTGAAACGTGAATTTTCGTGTTGTTTCCAAAACTCCATAGAAGGCTCTAGTAAAGTTTTCACCACTTTACTGGGGCATGACTTGGACTTGACCGTGACTTTCTTTGTTTGACTTTGACCGTGACTATGACTTGTTTGATAATATCTACCAAAACTTGAGAATAAATTATGTATACTTGACACTGGCAAATGCATAAGACGTGCGACGCCAAAATCCTCTTAGGAGGAAAGAGAAAAAAAAAAAAAACTTTGAAGGCCGATCTTCCCAGAATTTGGAGCAAGTGCAACTAGAATGTTCTCGACTGTTAAATCCGTTGATATCGATCCTTCGAGACGAGACCTCCCCTCGTTTCCGCTACCTACTTCATTCGCACTTTTTCAACATTTTTTTATACAAAAATTATTACTTACCTACTAACTAGTAGTTCGCGGCGAACTGAGACCTCGCGACTCCTATATCTTCATAACCCCTGGACCGATTCAGCTCATATTCGAACTTAAAAAAAAAATATTGAAATGAACTACTTGCCTACAAAATTTCATGAAGATCGGATGAACGGTTCGCAAGTTACCATCGGACAAATATACACACAAACATACATGCAAATACCGATTTGTCCCAGTAAACTCTGAGACCTTCGCTTCGCTCGGTCAATAAGTAAAAATACTATCTTTAGAAACCGTTACATACAATCGTATTTATTTTAATTTCCGCTCATTTTTTTTTTGTAATCGAATTTATTTTTTATAATAATCTTTATATTATTAATTTAATATTTATTTTTTATAAATGACCGAGCGAAGCGAAGGTCTCAGAGTTTACTGGGACAAATCGGCATTTGTTTGTATGTTTGTATGTTTGCGTGTATATTTGTCCGATGATAACTTGCGAACCGTTGATCCGATTTTCAAGAAATTTTCTTAGTTGACCGAGCGAAGCGAAGGTCTCAGAGTTTACTGGGACAAATCGGCATTTGTATGTATGTTTGTGTGTATATTTGTCCGATGATAACTTGCGAACCGTTGATCCGATTTTCAAGAAATTTTCTTAGTTGACCGAGCGAAGCGAAGGTCTCAGAGTTTACTGGGACAAATCGGCATTTGTATGTATGTTTGCGTGTATATTTGTCCGATGATAACTTGCGAACCGTTGATCCGATTTTCAAGAAATTTTCTTAGTTGACCGAGCGAAGCGAAGGTCTCAGAGTTTACTGGGACAAATCGGCATTTGTATGTATGTTTGCGTGTATATTTGTCCGATGATAACTTGTGAGCCGTGATCCGATCTTCATGAAATTTTGTAGGCAAGTACTTAGTACTTCATTTCAAAACATTTTTTAAGTTCGAATATGAGCTGAATCGGTCCATGGGCCTCAGTCTCACAACCCTTGGACCGATTCAGCTCATATTCGAACTTAAAAATTGTATTGAAATACCGCTGTACTGATACTGTACAGTACTCAGCCTTTACCTAGACATAATTTCCATAAAAATAGTGATACGATTTGTTTATTTATTTATTTATTGAGGCTTCACATTTATAACAACATTAATTCTAACACCATAATCTTACACTAAATTTAAACAAAATGCGTTATATATCTAAGGAAGCACAGCATGCATTAATATTCCTTAATTTTTAACTATTAATAATAAAATCAATATAAAACAAATATCTAGAAGAAGAGTTAGAGAGTTGGAGTGTTTAAGGTGCAACGTTTCGCTCATCGCGCGAAATTCAAATTTTATTGCGTTTTTTGTAAATTACAGCTTAATTACTCATCGTGGATTTATTGAAACCAATTTTGCGCCAATAAATAAGTTGCTTTAAGAAATTACGGGTAAAATGATCACCTAGATAACATTGGTTTAGCTACGAATCTCAATAAGCTGATTTTCATCATGGTTTTTGGTTTAGCGAAAAATGTACCTGCACTAGCTTTCAAATTGTGATTTTGATTGGTATAATGTCTTGAAACAATCTATTTATTATCACAAAATTAGTTTTCATGGACCTGCGATGAGTAATTAAGCTGTGATTGACAAAAAACGCAACAAAATTTGAATTTCGCGCGCTGAGCGAAACGATGCACCTTAAGCCATGGATTTAGCATCATCGTCCAAGGTTTAAACGGAAATATTTAAAAAAATCCTTGCGCTGATTGGTAAACGCTCACATCTACGAACCAATAGCATCTCAGGGTGTCTACACATGGCCTGACCTGACATCGTGTGAAAGGGACAGCTAGATTTGAATTTCACGGGAGCAAAAGAAACAAACTATTAAGGTTATAACTTCTCCCTTTCGCTCCCCCAGAAACTTATATATAGCCATCTCTTTCAAACGATGTCAGGTCAGGCCATGTAGCGAGGCCTTCAGGATGCCTAGCCATGATCCTTAAGGTGTCTACACATGGCCTGACCTGACATCGTGTGAAAGTGACAGCTAGATTTGAATTTCACGGGAGCAACAGAAACAAACTATTAAGGTTATAGCTTCTCCCTTTCGCTCCCCCAGAAACTTATATATAGCCATCTCTTTCAAACGATGTCAAGACAGGCCATGTAGCGAGGCCTACTATTTCTACTATATCTACTACTACTCTACTATATTTCTACTATTTGTAAACAATCATCCTCAGATTAAAAACCTCCCGGACCCTATTCCTGTGCGCTCGAGATTATCTCGGTCACTCTCACTCCTATTAAATTCTAAATTAGAGAGACAGTGACCGAGATAATCTCGAGCGCACAGGAATAGGGTCCATGATCAAAGATACATATATTTTATTCACTCATACATTCTTATCTATGATTCACTCGCATCCGCGACTAAACCATAGATAAGAATTTATACTAGCGACTAAACTAAAAGGTACTCTGTGTACCTTAGACGAAGCAGTGATACAAGATCACAGATGATCTGTTAGATCCATGCTGTGTACGCTAGTATACATTCTTATCTATGACTCTGTGGACTAAACGACGCAAGTTTCAAATATGGGTGAAAAGTGTGACTCCACGCAATACAGTGATCGAAAAAATTCATGCGACAGATCAGTGAAACACAGAAGAAAACACAATGAAAAACCTTACCAATGCCATTTATGTGATT
The DNA here is from genome assembly GCA_947579745.1 of Apocheima hispidaria. Lineage (NCBI taxonomy): Eukaryota > Metazoa > Arthropoda > Insecta > Lepidoptera > Geometridae > Apocheima > Apocheima hispidaria. The sequence goes on along the minus strand of OX388172.1, from coordinate 3,543,163 downwards.
ATACATGTATGTCGCCAAGTACGTTAAAAATCCACATCACCAAACACACTGGAATCAAACCGTTTCCCTGCGATATGTGCGATCACAAGTTTCCTACGGCAGCGCATTTAAAAATCCACAAAAACATCCACTTAGGAATTAAATTATATCGTTGTAATGCCTGTGAATATAAGTGTTCACAGCATAGTTCTTTAACACAACATTTAAGAACACATACAAAAGAAAAACCATTTAAATGTCATATCTGTGACTATAAGTCTGCAACCTCGAGTTATTTGAAAAAACATATTGATTCTCATACAGGAGCGAGGCGATATGAATGTGATATGTGTGATTACAAAGCAGTGCAACTCGGGACTTTAAGAAAACATAAAAGGACGCACACTGGTGAGAAACCCTATGAATGTGATGTGTGTGATTATAAATCTGCTCAAGCGACTACTTTGACTCAACATAAGAGAGTGCACAGTGGTGAAAAGCCCTATAAATGTGGTCTTTGTGTTTATAAATGCTCCACTTCGAGAGGTTTGGCTCAACATAAAAATAAAAATAAACATGTTCGGGCATCCCTAGTCAAATGCTGATAATGTAGATCACTGCCTTTAGAGCCTTTAGAGATTGTATTTTGCACCATGCTGTGGTCAAAGTGCATCTAAAAATTTATCTCAGTAACCAATAGGATAGCCAATAGGAACACTGTCTTAATAAAAATATAATTTAAGTAGTAAAATTTGCTCTCCATAGCCTACATGTTTTATTAGCTAAAAATAATCCACCAAAAATGTTAACTATCAATATATCAAAAGATGTCCACTGCTGAACATAGGCCTCCCCCTTAGACCGCCACGCTGACCGACAACATGCCACTGGCATCCAGCATCCACCGGTTGCCCACGACTTTCACAAAGCCATCGGTCCACCTACTCGGAGGCCTGCCTGCGCTGCCTCTTCTGGTGTTATAATAGATATAAAATAAAAATAATGGTTCAATTAAGTTTTCAAACAAAAAAAACATCTTTTAAAAAGCATTCAATGTGAGAGAAAACTGGCAGAACACTCTAACCTCGCTTGGAGTTGTTTGTTATTCACATGAGGTTTTAGTAAAATGATGGTTCTCTTTGATTTCCCTGAGGTAGAATTTCTACGTCGCCTCAATGATCTTATATGATAAAAATATGATTTTTCGATTTAGTGCCATTTATTAGTTATGTAGATTAGGGCCCGTATTAAGGACAGTACAGTGCAGGACTTATCGCCCCCATCTCAAATAAGAATAAGTAATTACTTGGCTACAAAATTTCATGATGATCGGATTAACCATCGGATTGTGTCACTTTCTGTTGTTTATGCTATGAAATAAATAACGATTCTCAATTTATCGTCAGACTAATATACATACAAACATATAAACATACAAACATGCAGATTGTCTGCCAATCTGCCGATTTGCTCCAGTAGACTCTGAGACCTTCGCTTCGCTCGGTCAGTCTTCTATCTAATAGCACTTGGTCCAATAGGCATTTCGTCCACTCGCAGTTAGTCAACACGCATTTCGTCAAATATGCAGATAGTCCAATATTCATGGATAATGTGCAGTCACACGCAAAAATACAAAACCATTCCAAGCTTTTAAACTACAACTCAAATTATTATATTTCCGATAAATTTTATGTTTTAATAGTATATACAGGGTTATAAGGAAAGGGTATGCTCTATGACACTCGTCAAAATGTATGGAACAGCTGATAATTTTTTCTCTATTTCAGGGTTGGTCCCATAGTAAAAGTTGTTCATAATGATGAGTACTATGAGCCCTTTTCGGCTTAGCATACCCTTTCCTTATAACCCTCCCACTACTACAGGTAGTACTCCCACTACCTCAAAACCCTATGAAAGTAACTTGACACCAAAGTTCAGTATAAAGCACCAGGAGAACATTAACTTGATGGTGACAAAATAATCAAACATTATTTTAAGAATTATATTCGCATTATTTTATTCTTAAATGTTTAGAATTATTATAGTGTTTTTAAGAGAATCCATCGCAGATCAGTTTTAGTACAAAAAGCTCTACATTTTAAATTATTCTACATTTGTTCATAAATTACATTACAGCTACGTAAAACTTTATATAATCTCTCTATGATATGATACTATACAATTCTATACTTCATCATCATCATCATAAAATTGGCTATACATTACCTGACCTGATCGTGCGAAAGGGACAACTAGACTTGAATTTCATGGAAGCAAAAGAAACAAACTACTAAGGTTATAGCTTCTCCCTTTCGCTGCCCAGAAACTTATATGTAGCAATCTCTTTCACACGATGTCAGGTCAGGTAATGTAGTGAGGCCTTAAGCCAGAAGATGTCCACTGCTGAACTAAGGCCTCCCCCTTTCAACGCCATAATGCACGACAATCTGCCATTTATATACACCGGTTTCCCGCCACTTTCACAATAACCTCGCTTTACCTAGTGGGAACCGCACAACCTACATACCATGAACTGGAAGACGCAGCGTATGCAGGCCTCCCACTAGGTGGACTGACGACATTGTGAGTCGCGGGCAGTGGCACGTTGTCGGTCGGTGTGGCGCTCTAAGGAGGAGGCCTATATTCAGCAGTGGACGTCTTCTGGCCGATGATGACTATGATGACCTAGTGGGATGCCTACCTAAGCTTCGTCGCCACTCGCAAAGAACCAATATTCTTATATTTACATCTGAAAATTTACTTAAAACTTAAAAGTCTTCATGACATCTTCAGCTTGAAGCAAGATATCATACACGTCCATCTCGCAGTTGGCTGTCGGGGAACTCTTCAGCATGTTGCATATGAACAGCTTTGAGAAGGCTCTCTGGAATTGTATGGGGGTGGGATCGTGTCTCCCGCTCTGCTGCCTGATGGAACCGAAAAAATTCTCCAGACAGTCCTGGTTCAGTTGCCGGGTCAAGATATATTGAATCCCTTCTTTTTTCAGATCCCCGTAAAGCATTCGAATGGACTGTATCGATATCTGAGTATTTTCCAATGTTTTCACGAGATCTGCGTTATTTTTTCCAGTCGCCTTATCTTTAGCTTTAATATGAGTTAATATTATCAAGGCGTCGTCCAGAGCTTTCTCTTGATATGGTGCGTTTTTGAAGGCACATTTGTACTTGTTTAAGCATTTCGTTTTGCTAGAATTTAAGACGTCAAATAAATCATTCATGACCTCCAGGAATGTGGCTGTCTGTCTGGCGTCGTGGGGAATGATCCCCAAGTCGACGTAAGTGTGTAGCGCCGCCGAAACGGTCCGACTGAACACTTGCACTGCATATTTCACCCGAGCCTTTTTAAAGTTATTCGGGTTCAAATGAGCCGTCGTGAATTTCGGGATGAGTCTGAAGTTTTTCTCCTTCTGATCGTCGTGAAGTTCCTTTATGAAATCCCAGGATATGATTTTGTCGTCGTAATAGAAGTCGCTGGTGATCAGGTGGTTGCGAATGGATTTGATCAGTTGGGGAATGTCGAACACGTAATATATCTTTTTATCAGCATACATGAAGTAGGGTTTTTCTGCTGACACATTTTTTATCTCCTTTGCGAATTTATCGAAGCTCGATCCTTGGTCGGTGACGACAGCGTTCACTTTAATTCCTATCGAAGAAAGCTTTGTGATGACTTCCTCCAACCACGAGTCGAGCTCTCCAAAATGCTTTGTCGACGCTAACATGACATAAGCGATAGGTTGTTGCCATTTCACGTGGATCCCTTGAAGCATTATTGTGTAAGCATTTGTAACGGTCTCCGGTGGGGCCTCATTTCTTTTTAAATCACATTGAGAGTTACTCTTAAGCGCCACCTCGTGAACGCAAATAGAGCAATACTTCGCTGTATCGGGGAAAGATTTGATTTTAAATTCCAAGTTTTTGATCACGCGATCGTCTAATTTTTGCGGGATATCGATTTTAAATCTGTGAATGGTGGCTCTGCTCGGCAGTTTTAAAATAGTACGTAGTGACCGGTAAGCTCGGGGACTAGCATAGTATAAATTCAGAGCGAATATTTTGTATTCCGAATCGTATCGATTACCGTTTGATCCGCCTTTCAACTTGTTCTGCCACTCGATTAGCTTGTGGAATCGTTTACCGACTTCGTCATCGGCGTGGTCGATCGCAACCGACGCATCCCTTCTTTCTAATTCCCTCTGTATCTTTTTGTATTCTCGTTCTAACCGGCGTCGTTCGAGTTGAGAATTACGTAATTTCTCTTTTAACTTAAGTTCTTGAGGAGTTGGATTTTGATCTATCAAGGATTTAGCCACCTGTGTGTTTTTATCTGATCGATTCACAGGCTCGGTCTGCGTTGAAGCCATGTACGTTTGAGTATTACTTTGTGCGATCGAGTAGATCGAGCCAATTCGCGGGTTAAACGAGTCTTCTTGCGAGTGATACGAGTCATCTTGCGGGTGAAACGAGTCATCTTGCGGGTGAAACGAACCTCCGCCGATGTGGAACGATCCCCCTTGCACGTGAAACGTGCTGATTTGCGGTTTTCGTGCAACTTGAATGGGAACTGAGCCACTTCTTAGTTTCCGGAGTGTTTGAAACGAAGAATCGTCAAAATGCATCGAGCATACTAAGTAGCTCTCGGGTTTCAAATCATCTTTGGTTAGTAAATCATCTCTGTCGAGCAACATTAGCCATTCTTTGCGCCTGAAAGTAAACGACATTGCAAGCTGTAAAATAATGATCATCCAGATCCAGGCATACTAGTAGTTCTGCGGACAGTAGACATCGCGACCACAAACTTTTTTAAACAACCTCAATTCTACATTTTCATCGTTTTTTTATCGTCGGCGATTTTTTATTGGGTATTTCCCCAGCAATCAAAAATTTGCATTTGTCTATCCGTATGTACTGGCGTACAGGTCGTATTTTACAAACAATCAGGGTTGGATTTAGGTACGTTGAAAACGATAACACAAAGCTTTTAAAAGGATAGTATTTACAAGAAAATATGGTATGCTTAATTTTTTTTAACCTATTTCCAAGAAAAAGGAGGAGATTCTCAAGTAGAATGTTTTTTTTTAAATTATTTTTTTGTTACCTTAACTCTGAACTCCGTCATTTACGAAAATTATTTTTGACCGAGCAAAGCGAAGGTCTCAGAGTTTACTGGGACAAATCGGCATTTGTTTTTTTGTGTGTATATTTGTCCGATGATAACTTGCGAACCGTTGATCCGATCTTCATGAAATTTTGTAGGCAAGTAGTTCATTTCAGTACGTAAGTAAGTACCAAGTCATTTCAGTACAATGTTTAAGTTCGAATATGAGCTGAATCGGTCCAGGGGTTGTGAAGATATAGGGGTTGCGAGGTCTCAGTTCGCCGCGAACTACTAGTAACCTTGATTATGTACTAACTACACTAACTACAATCTAGGGCAAAATTTCATATTTGATATTGACGTTTATGTGAAGTAGTGAAATTATACTATTTTTTTCGTACTATCCTTATATGTGGATAGTATATAGTACGAAGCATGAAATTATAGTATAAATACTATTCGTACTATCCAACCCTGCAAACAATCCTCACGCAACTTTTATACACGTTCTACGATTTTTTTAGTCGTTGGCGATTTTGGTTTGGTGAGGTATTTCCGTTAAAAAGGAGGAAAGTTTGTCATAAACATTTGGTACTCAATGCTGTAAGTGTGAAAGTAGATAAGTATGTAAGTGTGTTTGTTGCCGTTCAGCTCTGTAACAACTGACCGTTACTAGCTAGTTTTAAATTTTGCTTTTTAAAGTCATCAGAACCATATATTTAAAAAAGCTGCGTCCCGCGGCTTCACCCGCTATTCTACAGAAACCGAATATTTTCCTAGATAAAAAGTAGCCTATATGTTAATCCAGGGAATAAGCTACTTTCATACCAAATTTCATTCAAACCCGTACAGCCGTAACAGACTTGAGCGACAACAAACACACTTTCATACTTACACTCGAACTTTCACATTTATAATATTAGTGTGATAAGATGGGCAATGTATCTGTGATGCTGCTGGTATAACAGGTATCCATAACGGCGATCGCTAACCTTCAGGCGGCCTTCTGCTTGTTTGCGAGCTATGGCATTAAAAAGAAAGTATTGTCTCTTACCTTTCAACCTCTTTTGGTAGTTTAAAGAATGTAGCATTCTCTGTATTTCCGCTATTATTCGTGCAGCCATATGCACTGCAGTATTTTTTCGACTTCTTTTTATCTGCCATATTTGCGCTCGGTTCACGAGTAAGTCCTGTCGTGCGGGACAGCGCGCGTGACCGCCTGTCTGCCCAATGGGCCACTCTGGAGCTCTTGTGTAGGTTTAAACCTATGCAGTGAGACCCCCTGGCTGTAACTCTCTGGATAGGTAAGTATTGCAATGTTTCTTACCTTTCAGAGTCCTTTGGAAGCGTAAAAAATGTTGTATCATGTGTATTTACTTCATTGTTGAGACAACCGTACGCCATGCAGTATCTTTTCGCCTTCTTTCTGGCGATCATGATTTGTTTAACATTGATTTGGAATTGGAAGAACAGCCGAGTGGGGTCCCGACTTTCGATGGTTTGTTAGTTTTTCGGATCACTAAAAATAGGTAGAACAGTGCTTGTGTTCTTTCGGTACAGAATACTTATCGCTTCTTGCTGGTGCCGTAAGTCTTATCACTGATCTATGTAGGTACGGTGAAAAAGATAATTCAGGTAGGTTCTGACTATTCTAATTCATGTACATAGTACTATGTATCAAACGAAAACTGAAAAATAAATATCAGAATAATAATATTATGTTGAAGTGAACTCAGTGTTGCCATGTTTTCTTTTTTGTAGCTATTCTACTAGGACATTCTGTACACAGTTTGTTCCCTCAAAATCAAAATGACGTCGTAAGTAATACTTTCAAATATATTTATTCTAGATAGCTATGCTATAACGTATAGCCTCAGCCACACCGTCACTTACCTTCAGGTGAATTGGTGGCAATCTCATCGGTCTTATCATCAGGTACTTACTTCGACTCACATTTTATAAATTTTGACTTTATTTTTCTTTTGGTAGTCAAAACAAAATGTTAATAGTTAAGCCTGAGTGTTCAAGGAAAACAACTCGAGATAAAATTCATTCAGCTGATTATGTATTCCACGTTCACGGTCGACAATCATATTCTTCGCTAAAATCGCGAATATTATCCCCAATCTGGCAGCCCTCTGCGAATAATTTAAGTTTTGACAATGACATAACTACCTTATATTTTTCTTGATTTTTTAAAATTGTATGGGCAAGCTAGAGCCATTAAAGCAATACCGCCTTGCCTTTACCTATAATTTTACAAATTCCAATTATTGTTTTAAGACTTTTACTAAAACCTTGGGTATATATATTTCGTGAATTCCAGTTTGGGCTCTCGGTCCACACACACGTCATTTTTTTTCTTCATGCATGGATGCTTCTGTTTTATGTATGTCTGTGCATGGTTGTCTCAGTGGTGGAGAATTACCCTTGGAAAATAATACATTGACGCGACATGGCTTTTTCACATAACTTTTGTGGAACAATCTTAGCGTCTTCTAGGTAACTAGCATTTTCTTAGTTTTGTGGATATTTTTGGCGTCTACTACATAGTTTTGTAAAAGAAAACGCGTCTACTACATAACTAGCTTTTCCTTAATTTTGTAGACATTTTTCGCGTCTAGTTTTTTCAAAATGGAGAAAATAAAATCACAAAAGACATTTTATGATAATTTATTTCTTTACAATTATTACATCTAGACATGATTAAATATTCATATAGCTACATAAACTTGCAACTATCGTGCAATCTAATAGTCTGCGCAGACGTTTACTAATAAACCAATCAACTTTAAAGACAACTTATTTATTAGTTTTTTATACAGCACATAGATCACGCCTAGATTCCGCACTCAGGATGATCAAAGCGCAAACTTGCTCCCATTGGTTCATTGCTAAGCGCAGCTAAATGAGCTCTTATTGGTTGATGGTAAGCTTCAGATAGTCGATGAGAACGCAGTCTCATGGTAGCAGTCCCCGCAACCCGCGCTTTCCTCATACTTTGTGTGTACTTTTGTCGGAACAATGATCACGTAATTCGGTATCTAGTGTGATACCGGAATAAGAGTTCTTTACAAAGAAAACTGACTTTAATGGGTATTTGACAGCGTTCCCATTGGCTTGCTCAAGTACACATCTACTCGCACCAAGCAATTAACCAATAAGAGCGAATTTAGCTGCATCTACCAATGAACCAACCAGGGCAGTTTTTTTTATGTGCTTTGATTTGACTTGTGTTTCGGCCTTGAGTCTATTGGAGGTTATCTGTGGTTAAAACACAAATCATGCGACTAGCTAATCTGTATAATAGTAATAGCTCTTTTTTTCTCTGGGTGACGAGACGAGCAAGTCGCTCACCTGATGTTAAGCGCAACGCTTGCCCATAACAGTTCAGTGCCACACAGAAAACTGAACTTCAACCGTAGAACAGTCAAGATATATAGTCGTGTCACACTCACGCAAAGATCTCGCTCGCACATTTCCAAGTTTTGGTCGATAGAATGAACTTCCAAAAACCGTATGTGGTTTCTGTCTATAATAACATGAGAAATATTCTCAAAATAATTAGAGAACGAATCGTTCATAAATCTTGTATTTATATTTTAAATTTAAATTACCGATTCTTTTTAAAATAAAAATGCAGCAAATTGTGCGAACGAGAGAGCCAAAAAAAAAAAAATTATGAGACCTATGTAACAAAATTCTTTACTTCGGACACTTGTAAAGATACAAAATGTAAATTATTTAGTTACATAATTTATTAATTATTTATTAATAATTTGATCTACTTTTTGTTAAAATTTAGTTAAACCATATTATATAGTTAGCTGCCGAGAACTCTAGATTATTTAGGGTCGATTCACACCGAGACGGCAGAGCATACCAGCGCAAAACTAACACGACATCGGTATGAATCAGACCTTATCGAATATCAATAATTGAAATTGATAAATTCAGTGATTTGGAAGATATCACTGTTTAGCGATAAGACTGCTCCAAAGGTGCGCCGCAAACAACGGAACCCGAACAAACTACTCCCTAATCTCCGTCAATGTAGTAGTGCGCAAAAATTTCTGTATTCCAGATTGAATGTCAATTACTGGGCATAGAGATTTAACAGCGACAATGTCTCAAGATGACGAGCGCACTGCATTGCCGCGCATAATTTCTGTTGAAGTTCCAAATTCTGCGTGGCACTGAACTGCTCCGGGCAAGCGTGACGTTTACAATCAAGCGAGAATATTGCTCGTCTACTAGCCCCCAGCTTTTCGTTTGTTTGTTAAACTCGTCACACCAAATACTGAACGCTCATTGGTTGATCATCGGCTGTCTTCAACCAATGACCTTACAGTATTTGGCGTGCTAAGGTGCAACGTTTCGCTCAGCGCGCGAAATTCAAATTTTCTTGTGTCTTTTGTCAATCACAGCTTAATTACTCATCGTAGGTTCATGAAAACTAATTTTGCGATAATAAATAGATCGTTTCAAGAAATTACACCAACCGAAAATTCAAGTTGAAAGCTAGTATAAGTACATTTGTCACTAAACCAAAGACCAAGATGAAAATCAGCTTATTGAGATTCGTAGCAAAACCAATGTTATCTAGGTGATCATTGTACCTGTAATTTCTTAAAACAACTTATTTATTGGCGCAAAATTGGTTTCAATAAATCCACGATGAGTAATTAAGCTGTAATTGACAAAAAACGCAAGAAAATTTGAATAATTGACCAGATCTGACATCGTGTGAAAGGGACAGCTAGACTTGAATTTCACGGGAGCAAAAGAAACAAACTATTAAGGTTATTAGGCTTCTCCCTTTCGCTCCCCCAGAAACTTATATATAGCCATCTCTTTCACACGATGTCAGGTCAGGTCATGTATAGGAGCCGTAAGTTAACACGACTTTGACAAACGTACGAGACACCGGGGTTTAGTAGCATGAAACAAAGTTCAGTTTGAATTCCGTTGAAAGCAGCGCGTGCGCAGCGGATAAGTCGGTCCGTTATTATTTGCAGTGTCAATAAATATTTTCAAAAAGCAGTACTAATTTATGTTAATTGACTACATTAATATCTATAATAATAATGTACTTTTTTTTAATTATTTCTATACCTATATCTCTAATAATCTAATGGCGCGTCGAAACGGACAATCATTTCACGAAAAGGCATGTTATCAAGCAGGGAGTCGTGGTAGCTCAGTGGGAGCACTGTTTCACATCCGTGTGGTAGCTGGTTCGAACCCGGACGGGACCGCACCAATGAGTTTTTTGGAAGTTATTTACGGATATATCACTGGTTACGGTGAAGGAAAACATCGTTAGGAAACCTGCATATTTCCGGAGAAGGAATCCGATGGCGTATGTGAATCCGCCAACCCGCACTTCATCGCCCTTCGTGGGTAGGCCAATATCCCAGCAGTGGGATGTTTAAAGTCTGATGCAGAACCAGCAAGACTCGTAAATCCCAAAGGAAAGATCCCGCATAGACTTTGTGAAACCACTAATGCAGGATAAAAAATAAACCAAAATCACTGATCAGTCGATGCTTACGGACAGTTATTAAAAAGTGCGCAAGCATGAAATCGATTTTCCTTCTCTTTCGATATTTTTAATGCAACAAAATTGCTGAGGATTATAGGTATAAATATTTTTGAATTATTTATAAGTTAAGCATGTCATGCTCTATGTTTGAGGATGTAATGCTGAATGGTTGAGGATGTCATGATCTGTATTTGAGGATGTAATGCTGATTTGTTGAGGATAACATGCTCTATATTGAGGATGTAATGCTAAATTGTTGAGGATGTAATGCTTAATTGTTGACGATGTAATGCTGTCTAATTAAGAATGTGATGCTCAATAGCTGACCATATGACGCTGGATAATATATCAACTACACAGTTCCGTAAAATGCTTACTCGTTTCGACCGACCTTAATATCCTTGCTGTTCACAAACGTTCGACAAGCCGAACCATGCTAAAAAGTGCCGTCAACTTCACGCCGACGAAAAACGTCTCGCGCGAAAACGAGACAAAACACATTCCCAGCCAGACCCCGTAGGCGTTTCTAAATAACGAAATTAGTAAATTACAACACATAAGCATAATTTTATAATTTCAACAAAAATAATAATTTTATATCTACTATAGATATAGAATAAGTTAAATATAATTTATCTATGTTAATATACATGTTTTAAACCATGAAAACTGACGTGGTTTTGATACATTTTGTTTTAATAAAACGGGAATACTCACGTTAAATTGAATCGGTTATTCCGACTATAGTTTCGATCACATTCGGTGACCTTTATAAAGGAATGCTCAGCGAGACACGCGCGCGACCTCGTCTTGCCTTGCACTGCGGGCTGCGGCGCGTCGCGCGCGTGACGTCAACGGATGCACTGCAGCTCCAGTGTGCGCCGACGCAGCACAATACTCTACCCGCCCCCGCACTTGCAGAGCAGCCGATGACGTCACGCGCGCGACGCGCCGCAGCCCGCAGTGCAAGGCAAGACGAGGTCGCGCGCGTGTCTCGCTGAGCATTCCTTGATAAAGGTCACCGAATGTGATCGAAACTATAGTCGGAATAACCGATTCAATTTAACGTTAGTATTCCCGTTTTATTAAAACAAAATGTTTTATACCATAATGTTATGAAAGTAGTAATTGATTGAATAATTACAGTAGTCTGGTTATAACGACCGCTCCGCATATTAGTTTTTGTACTAATGCAGAAGATACCTTCGTACATACTATAAAAGTGAATTCGGTCAGTGCGACCCGATATCGCCATTACAGTCGGACTCTACTGTATGAGCCGTTTTCCTTTTTTTTCACCCTAAATAGATGGCGCGCCGATCGATAAATAATATCCGTCAACTTGGCAATATCTGTCATAGTGGAAGAATATTGTCAATAGATTGACACGCCATCTATTTAACACGAAAGAAACTGACATGAAGTGCCGAAAAGAAAAACGGCTCAAAGTAGCGCTAGCATAGCTTTTTTTTAAATCTTGGTTCCACATCCTGCATTTAGCAAGTGTAAAAGTTTTGTATTTTAAAGTGAACAAGGCTCAGTAATACTTACACTAAGTCATCAATTTCGGTCACGGTCCAGTCAGGATTTACTCGTATCGCTTGTATGAGAATTTTGACATGATTATGTCATATAAAAAAGCTACCAGGCTATGCTAGCGCCATCTGTAAAAAGTTTCTACCGACAAACCCCATCGTTCTATGGATCTGCGCAGACGACAGAATTTTCTCACCTTTCAGACAGACTAGTATGTCGTCTGCGTCGGTCCTTAAAGTTATCAATAGATAAGAATAATTCTCTCAACAATACGTCTCTTATTAAATTTAACACAAAGAAAATACATCTTGATTCAAAAATAAATGTAAAATTGTCCATTTTATAATTCACCTCGATTTCACCGAATACACAGCTCGCACGGATCAGGACATCGCACTGATGGTTAGCGCCAATATCTATCCAATCAACTGTCGTATGTTGTATTACATCAATTAACATATGGATTTATTTACCAGATAAATGACTTATTTAAAAAAAAAACACAAAAACTTGGTAAATTTACTACTCAAAACGCGAAAATCAGCCATTATGTTATAATTTTCCTAATATGATGTGTTACTGTCATCAAAATGATGGCTAGTTTTCAATTGTGTTAGGCAAATGGTGGCTATATTTTAGATGTTGGCTATATTTTAGATGGTGGCTATATTTTACATGGTGGCTATATTTTATATGGTGGCTATATTTCACATGGTGGCTATATTTTAGTTTGTGGCTAGATTTTAGTTGGTGGCTAGAATGTAGTTGGTGGCTAGTTTTCAGTAGGTGGCTAGTATTTTTACTGGTGAATATTATCCAAATGTGAAAGGATGCTGTAACCATGGTAATGCTTTTAAGATAGTTTTACAGACATACGACAGTTTGATTAAAACTATGCTCAGCCCTTTTGATGATACCTGTAAAGGAAAGAGTTGTGAAGTGCGTGTCACGCATACCGGGTTACACAGAACGGTGGTAATGAACCGATATGAGCTCTGTACTCATCGACCCTATCCCTACTAATATTATAAATACAAAACTGTGTTCTTCGGTTTGTCTAAAGCGCGGACAGAGAAAACAATAGACGGCTATTTATGTCCCTTTCCCACATAAAAAAGGACGGAAAGTTAAGTATTACTCATGAAGAAAAAGAACAAAGGTATGATATTTCGGTGTATTTTAAGTTTTTTCAAGAATCTGCAATTCCACTGCATTTGAGTGGTCGAAAATTGGTTATAGTTGTTGGGTTATCAAAGGTCTGTAATTATAATGAATCCTGATTGTTCGAAACTTGGTATTGGTAATCGTGAATGGTAGTTATTTATTGATATTATTATATTTTATTCACGATTAATTAATTTAATTTAATATGAATTTATTGTTTATATGATTGTATCTTTATTCATTGTACCTTACTGATCCTGACCGACTTGTAGCTTTGCTACCAATAAAAAAATCATTTAATTATCAAAGGGTCTGTAATCCTAAGGAACCCTGATTGTTCGACTCTTTATATTGGTAATCGTGGTTGGTAGATATAATATTTTTTTGTCTCATGTGCACACTAGTTGACGTTATACCTATATTTTTTTCTAAGATCTAATCCCAGAGGTATAGTATGTATAGATACCGTGCGCGGTGTCGAGGAGTGTCGGTGGCGCCCCCTACTGGCGCGCCGCCCCCGCGAGGTCCACAGCCAGGACCGCGGCGGGGGCTGCGCACCCTCAGCTGCGCCGGTGGCGGCCGCCCTTGCGCCGGCGATCGCGGCGGCCCTGGAACGATACACAGCCTTTCACATCCGCCCCGGCCTAGCAGCACCGAGCTCGTGTCGCCACACCAGGGCCGTGCACTCACCGGCCTGGCCTCGCCCTCGGCCCAGCGCTCGTAGGCTCGCTCCCGCTCGAGCCACTCCTGGTACTTGTACCACCACTCCTCCCACTTCACGTAGTCACCCAGCGTAAGACCTGCGACCAATAAACTTATATAAGTACTAGCTGAGCCCCGAATTTAAATCGCTGAATTAATCAATTTGAAATAAATTTGAATTTGAATCCATGTTCATCACACAAATGTTTGTCCTAGGTGGGAATCGAACCCACAACATACGGCTCAGAGGGCGGAAAACCATCCACTGAGCCACAAGGCTTGTCAAAAACTCTACTGCCAATCAGTAGTGTACAGACTTGACTGCAAACTACTGCTTGGCGGTTGAATAACTGGTAAAGGTGTGGTATTTCCCCAAGAGTACTCAACAGGAGTCCTACCACTACCAAGATATTTTTATAGATAGACGAGCCACGTACCTCGCAAGTATCCCCTCTTCTTGTAGTACTCGTATCGGACGGTGACGTCGTCCCAGGAGGGCAGGCCTCCCGGCGCCGCCGCCAGCAGCTCCTCCGGGTAGCTGCCCTCGGGCGCCACCGGCTCCACTCCACTGGAACAGCGCAAACTCATGTTCTGTACTCGGAACAGCTGATAAGGTGAATGACCGCGAGGTGCGGCGCCGCTCTCCGGCACTTGAAACTCAGTCTTCATTCCAGGGCTAGGCGTTTATCATCTTCGACCATACCGTTACTTAACTACAGATGAATTTATTCACCCCGCGACTTCGTTTGCGTCCATGTCCGTCTTTGTGATAAACAATAACTGTATCAAATTTTATCCAGATCCAGACAGAGAAACAAAGTTACTTCCTATAGTGCGCTAGATGGCGTTGCCATAACTAGCTTGTTACGCGCCATGTTAAGTTCACTTCGTGTTAGTCGCACGAAACGGTATTCTCGAAGTTTCTTAAACGCGCGATTCTTCACGTCGTGCCACGATTAGGTACCGCGTTTAAGTTTAGAGCATGTTATGACGTCACGCGTTATTGGCAAGTTATCTCATGTGCGATAGAGAATAAGGGCCCTGTGCAAGGCAAGGCGATGTCGCGAGCATGTAAAATGTATCAAAACCACGTCAGTTTTCATTGTAAAAAGGATTAGTGAAACTAGTTACGGTGCCGATCCCGGCGCCAGCGGCGCGTCCGGGTCCCGCTCGATGTGCACGTGCAGCGTGGCCTCGCGCCGCGTGATGCGCATGTTCTCGAGCCGCGCCGACCGGTCCGCCGACCACTGCGCCATCTTGCCGAAGCGCTCCGAGAGGGTCAGTCTGTGGACGACGATACGACTATTAGCGAAGATCATGTTTACCAGCACCAAAAGGTAACTATCACCAAACATCTCGAGTTTTAGTACAAACAAGAGATATATTATTTCTAGTTCCCCTTGGTTCTATATTGTCCATTGGCTCCATAATGTTCCCCTTTCCCATAAGTAGCTTGGCTCCATAATGTCCCCTGGCTCCATAGTGTCCTTTTCCCAAAACAGTGTGATACTAGTTATATTATATAATTTTTTTTATAAGCTTTAATTGAACTTGCAATGTTTGTATGAATGTATGTGTGTATGTATGTTAATTTCAAATCATGAAACTCAATTTTAGACCAGTTTCCCTTGTTCAATTGAGTTGAAATTTCGCACGCCTGTCAAGTTCCGATGACAATACAATATTATGAGAGCGAGCTGATCTGATGGAGACGGAAGATGGAAAACGGAACTCCTCAGTAACTAACAGTAGATTGATGGAGTTTGGACTCGTTTTGATCACCTTACAGTGACAATAACGGATTTTATAAAAGCTTGGAAAACTATTTTGTCCCACAAAAACTTATTTAAGTCATGCATTGGACTTTATTTTAAGTTTGTCCGTCTGTTACCTCTGCGGCTGTCGATCTTCACTGGGCTCCGAGTCGCTCTCGGTCTCGGAGGTGTTGAGGGCGGCGGCGATGGCGCCGGGGGAGACGCGCGGCGCGGGCGGCCGGCGCCGGGGGTCCGTGGGCGGGCCGCGGGAGCCCTCGCGCTTGATGTGCACCGCGGGGATGGGCACCGGCGCGGGCGCGGGCGCGGGCGCCGGCCGGACCGCCAGCTGGGACCGCTGCCATTCCAAAACCTGCGGGGAGAATTAATTATAAAAAAAAAAAAAAAACAGAAAAAAGAGTGCTAATGTCCATAGAAAGATTAGTAACTCTATTGTAGTACTGATAAGGACGTAAGATGTCGCTAGTGCTTTAATCTACGACGTGATAGTAACAATTTCTGCTCGACTTGAAATAGAAACCCAAGCTATCTAATACAACAATGCAATACAATATAACTTTATTAAACACCGAAAATACAATAAAAATTAAACAATAATTAAAATATATCCGGCAGTATAATGGGCGGCCCTATCGCCTAAAGCGATTTCTTCCAGGCAACCTTAGTATGGACAGAAATTTAATGGTACAGAGAAAAAACGCGACTTTTTTATGAATATTTGTGGTTCAAAATAATATCAGTAAAATTATAAATTGTTTTAAGCAGGTTTTTCGGGGGTACAGATTTCGTTTGATGCGAGTCCCGAGTCGGGCTGACCTTCTCCTCCCGGCTCCGCTTGCTGCCCTCCCTGGCCTTGAGCAGTTCCCGGGTGGGCTGCACGGCGCGGGCGCCGCCCGCCGCCGCCGGCCGCCCGCGGACCGGGGACTTCGATGTCGCCCTGAAACAAACACACACACTATTTTACACACTTTACTAGACCCCTATTCGGAGAAATGACATTTTATCTCGGTCACTCTCACTCCCATTAAATTCTAAATTAGAGAGACAGTGACCGAGGTAATCTCGAGCGCACAGGAATAGGGTCCCTGGACCAGGACTTTTTCCTTCTTTTTTTTATTGACCGAGCGAAACGAAGGTCTCAGAGTTTACAGGGACAAATCGGCATTTGTATGTATGTTTGTGTATATTTGTCCGATGATAACTTGCGAACCGTTGATCCGATCTTCATGAAATTTTGTAGGCAAGTAGTTCATTTCAATACAATTTTTAAGTTCGAATATGAGCTGAATCGGTCCATGAGTTGTGAAGATATAGGGGTCGCGAGGTCTCAGTTCGCCGCGAACTACTAGTGTTATTGGTGGCAAAAAAGCGACGCGCCTCCTGATGGTAAGTGGTCACCGCCGCCTATGGACACCTCCAATACCAGGGGCATTGTCAGAGCGTTGCCTACCTTTGAGGACTCTATTGACGTGGACTTGACAGTGACTTACTTTGGTTGACTTACGACTTATTTTAATTGTGAAATATTTAACTTCACTTGAAATATTACAATACTTGACACTGGCTAAATTGTCAACGTGTGGAGCCAAAACGTAAGAGGGAAAACAAAACTGTCAATCTATACAAAACGTTAAAAAATGCAAAGAAAATGGATCAACGCCATCTAGCGCACTAATACTAAATGTATCCTATGTCCGTCTTTGTGATATACATTAAATCCTTATCAAGATCCGTTCAGCCGTGATAACGCGACAGACATCCAGACAGAAAGGCAAAGTTACTTAATTCGCTAGATGGCGTCGATTCATTTTGTGCATTTTTTGACGTTTTGTATGAATTGACAGTCGTAATGTGGGGAATTCTGAATCGCGCAAGCGAAGTTTTTCCGTCGAGACGAGCGTATTCATTTTCATAAGTCGAAGTTTATAAAACTTCGACTTATGATACGACTACGGCTATATTCCTCTCAATTATAATATTAGGTACGATATAATATTATGTCATACCTGGGGGGAATCTTGGCGCCCTTGGGCGGGGCCGGCGGGGGGCCCTTCTTGTTCTTGGCCGAGCACACCGAGCAGGACTCGTCCGAGCAACTGCTGCCCGACGAACCGGACGTCGACTGCGGATAAAAACAATTTAACTTAATTCAATGCCCGCTTCGACCTCTGCGCCAGGTGCCACCTCAATGAGTGCAGGCGTCCCAACGGTCTCCATAATAGGTACATATAACATTTTCCCTGCTGGTTCATGTGTGAATTTTGGTCATTTTGGTCACCCAACCAAACAAGCTCGGCTGTTTATGGATTTTTGGGCGCAGCATTCTCGCTCACGCATTTGAAGCTTTTTTTTAAAGATATATAATTGTGCCGTGTACTTTTGAAAAATGTGTTACTTTCTTTTTGGAAGGCTGGAATTCTTGAAAATTCAGATTGTTTATATTTATTTTTTATATTGAACAAAATATATGGGAAAAATTGTTTATTCCATTTGTACGGTCAGCTAGTTTTATTATGCTCGGTATGTTTCCGGTATTACCTTCCTAGGTCCCGGCGGCGAGGGCGGGCGGCGCGCGGGCGGCGCGGGGCGCGGGCGCGCGCGGGGGGAGTCGCGCCGCGCGGGCGAGCGCGGGCGGGGGGAGCGCCGCCGCGGGCTGCGGGGCGCGGGGCTCGGCCGCCTGGAATAATATAATATAATAATAATATCTGGGACATTATTGCACACACGGTCATCTGACCCCAAACTAAGCAAAGCTTGTAATATGGCTGCCAGAGACTGATATACGTACATAGATATTTTTAAATACATACTTATATAGATATTAACACCCAGACAGAACAAACACAAATATTCATAACATAAATTTTTGTCCTAGATGGGACTCGAACCCACGCCCCCAAACACAGAAGGTAGGTTCACTACCAACTGAGCCACCGGGGCAGTCAGAATATACACGTGTATTGATTACTAGTCGACAGTACTACTTATTTTATAATATTATATATTATTTTATTACCGTTTTTGACCGAGCGAAGCGAAGGTCTCAAGAGTTTACTGGAACAAATCGGCATTTGTATGTATGTTTGTGTGTATATTTGTCCGATGATCCGATCTTCATGAAATTTTGTAGGCAAGTAGTTCATTTCAATACAATTTCTAAGTTCGAATATGAGCTGAATCGGTCCAGGGGTTGTGAAGATATAGGGGTCGCGAGGTCTCAGTTCGCCGCGAACTATTAGTATATTCTACAAGCTGTTACGCGAGACTTCGTTCGCGTGAACCTACAAAAAAAGTAGTCTCTTCGTCTCCGACCCCATATCTATGCAAAAATTCAGGTCGACCCGTTCACTCCTTTAGCCGTGACAACGCGACAAACACCCAGACAGATAGACAGAGACAGAGCAACTTTCGCATTTATAGTTTTAGTTTAAACATATTGTGTAGTTTTCATCCGAATGCCCGAAAAGGATGGTAATTAATCGAAAGAGTTATCTATCTATCTAGGTCTGCATTAAATCCCAAAATGATCACACTAATGTGTGACGTCACCAACGGTTCCAGCGGAAGACCAGTGCTGGTTGTTCGCAACCATGTTTTTTTTTTTAACTTCCTTTTTGTTGTTGGTTATTGTGTACAATTTATTTTTTTCCATAAATAAAAAATTGTCTATTGTCTAATATTAAAAATGCGAAAGTTTATGCGCGTGTAAGTATGTGTGTTTGTTACCAATCAACTCCGTAACAGTTGTCTTGTTGGACAGTTTGAATGAAATTTGGTACGGAGGTAGCTTATTCCCTGGAGTAACACAAATAGGCTACTGTTTATCCCGTTAATTCAATTCAATTCATTTATTCGGACCCTGGGTTTGCACAACACTTGGTAACGTCAAATACACAGTTTTCATATGAAATTAATTAAACATTATTATATTATAAAATATTATATATATAAAATATTATATATCCGTGGTTCAGATAACATACCGCACGGGAGTCCGGCGCGGCGAGCGGCGCGGGGAGCGCGACTTGCGGCGCGGGGGCGGCGACCGCGAGCGGCGCGGGGGCGGGGACCTGCGGCGACACCACACATCAAACTACTGTTACAAATGGGACGCCTTCGCAGACTCCGCCCGGGGGACACCACACTTTCGACAGTTATTCAACCGCCGAGCAGTAGTGTGCAAACATTACAGAGTTCCGGATTGAAGGGCAACGTTTCCAGCAAAAATACCTGGGTTTAAAGCGATTGTGAAGTCAACATTGCGATCAATGCCGCGAATTTAAATTTTCTAGCTTTGACAATAACGCAGCTTCTCGTGGATTTATTTAAAACAATTATAAAATAATTAAATAATTATAATTAATAGGTTGTATCAAGAAATTACGGCTAAAATGATCACCTAGGTAATTTTTTTTTAAAACTTCGTATGACAATCAGAATCCAAGAAATCGCTTTAGACGATGAGGTCGCCCATTATACTACCGTTAATTTATTTAACAGACACCAACATGATGTACGTCATTGTAACATAGAAGAAGGCAAGCAATGGCTTGCCTTTTTCGTCCGGTTAGTACGACGTATTATCACCGGTCCCTTGACCGTCGTTATAATCGGATTCTACTGTAGTTATAGTATACTAATATATAAATATTGATGTTACCTCGAGATCCTCCTACCCAGCACGGGAGATCGAGACCGCCTCGGCGACACCGACCTGCCTCCCTCCAGGTACATCTGCTTGTATCCCGTGTGGCGCCATCTATTGGACGAAACGAGGCAATTTTACCAAATTATTTATCAAAATAGCTTCTTTGGACTCACGGGATTCATTTTGTCGACTTAAATGTATTTTTCCATACATTGTGCACACGATTAATACAAAGACATCTCGGTAGCATTCTCAAAATGTCTACAATTCGCAAATCGTCCACAATTCATCATCATTATCGGCAGATTACTCAACCCAGTGCAGACCAGGAGCTTCCCGCTTCCTTCTCCGATCTCCCTGTTTTTTTGTTTCGCCCAATCAGAACGTTAAGCATGCATTCTCACGCTCGAAGCGCCCGTTGTCCAAAGTTTGTAAGGCTTATCATTCACTAGTTGCTACCCGCGACTTCGTTCGCGTGGACATAAAAAAAGTATTCTATGTCTGTCTTTGTGATATACAGTAACTCCTTATCAAATTTTATCAAGATCCGTTCAGGCGTGATAACGCGACAAACATCCTGACTTCCATTTTTAAGCATTTTTTGACGTTTTGTATGGGCTGACAGTTGTAATGTAGAGTTCTGAATCGCGCAAGCGAAGTTTTTTCCCCGAGACGAACGTATTCATTTCCATAGCTCGAAGCTTTAATAATATTAGTTATGATTCAACAGTGGCGGCGCGTGCGTTTCGGTCTAACCTTTTGGACTTATTTTCAAGAAGGACATCGGGTGCCGCGCGCCGCCCGGCTCGATGGCCCCTGCGTTACGCTACTGATTGACCGGCCTAGAATCGAACCCTTGTCAAAATGCAGCCGTACCTGTTAGGATCCTTCTCTTCCACCTCGAGCAGCTTCCGGTCCCAGGAGCCGGGGGACGCCTGCCGAGCCCGCTTCATCACGTTGTCGATTTCTTTACGACGACCGGCCGGGTTTGATGGATCTGGATAATTAAATCAAATAGATAAATAAATATTTTAACATTAAATTTTATCAGCCAGAAGACGTCCACTGCTGAACATAGGCCTTCCCCTTAGACCGCCACACCGACCGACAACGTGCCACTTGCATCCACCTAGTGGGAGGCCTGCCTACGCTTCGACTTCCGGTTCGTGGTCGCCACTCAAGAACATAATAAATACCCACCTGTCGTATCATTCCATTATTTAAATTATTGATTAGTTTGCCTAATTTAACTCTAAACATAGTTTAATATGTAAAAGTGACTTGCCTGTAATATTGTTATTTATGGCCAATAAATATTTCTGATTCTGAATAATTATTTTCTAAATTGCTTTTACTTTGATCATCCTACAGAATTACATAACAGAACAGAACAGAACAGCATAACGTTTCCCAAGCATGGCCGGGCAAATCGGCAAACGTTATGCTCTGAACGATAGTTCGGTTATAGGCAAGCAAACTTGAATGCCGGCGTATCGTGATCTACCCAGGAAGATCTCGATCTGCCCAGTTCAACGATCACCCCACGACATATACAGGGGTTTTTTTTTGTCGTCGGTGATTTTTGATTGGAGAGGGTAATTTCCTTCAAAAAAAAAAGTTAAATTTTGCTGCGGCGTCATTTACCGGCCGATAGAGGAATATAGCCGCAGTCGAATCAGGACCAATAAGGCTTCGAGGTATGAAAGTGAATACGTTCGTCCCGAGGAAAAAACTTCGCTTGCGTGAAAAAAAAAAGTGTTGTTGGTAGTCGAACGGTAAATGGCGCCACACCAGACATCTCCCAAACTTATAAGAAAACACAAACATACTACTTATGAACCCTAAAACCATACAATCCATTTAGAAAAAAAAAGTTTTGTGTGTAGTTGAAAAAGTGTGATAGCTGTCATTGCCATAGGTGTGATAACATCGGTCTCACCAGTGATCCGACTGTGTTGCGGGTTTCGGTCCATGTGCAGGCGGTTCTTGGAGGCAGCCTCGGCCGCGCGCGACACCGACCCGTTGCGACGGGACGACATCCTGCAAGCACACTGACCGTTAACATGATCATTATACACAATGAACATTATAACTATCGCCACGTAACATCAGTGTTCTCTTAAACGAGAGATAGGAAATAAGGTTACATGTAACGGTACAGTACCCATTTGCATGTTACGGTAATCGTTAACATAACAATTATACACCATGAACATTATAGCTATCGCAACCTAATCTCACCGTTCTGCTAAATGAGTGATAAAGAAATATGGTTAAATGTAATGGTACGGATCAGTTGCATGTTACAGTAATCGTTAACATAATTATACACCATGAACATTATAGCTATCGCAACCTAATCTCACCGTTCTGCTAAATGAGTGATAAAGAAATATGGTTACATGTAACGGTATGGTACCCGTTGCATGTTACAGTTATCATTAACATAACAATTATACACCATGAACATTATAGCTATCGCAACCTAACCCCACTGTTCTACTAAATGAGAGATAGAATACGGATACATGTAACGGTACAGTACGGTAACTGTTAACAAAACAATAATAACGGCGCTGCTGGACGAGGTGCGCGCGCCACCTACGAGCTGGCGAAGGCCACCAAGCTGATAACAATTATACACCATGAGACCAAACCTTGCTAAACGAGATAGAGAAATAAGGTAAGGTTTTTTTTGTTTCTCGTGCATGCGATAGAGTTAGTGAATTTTCCCAATTTTTTGATGAAATTAGTGTTTCGGGGCTAGTTTATTACACCCCCTAAATCTTAACAAAATCTTTTGTTTTTGGTGTCGATGGCTTGGATAAACTATAATCTACGCAGTTATGTTTTGTTTCTTCAAAAAATGTTTATGTATTCTAACAATTACATCATCATCCTATTTTCGATGCAAAAAATTTGTCACTTTAAGTGCCCATAACAACGAAGATACTGCGAAAAAAAAAAACCATACATACAAGCATAATTTTTCAGTGTAGATAACATATAAAAAAAATCTTCGAAATCGAATAAAGTTTAGGGTGGGTATCAGACTAGGCTTTTTGTATCGACGTACGCGGTAAACATTATTCTTAAGCAGATTTTTTGGGGGTACACTTTTTTGTATAAGATTGTTATACTTCTCATGTTGATTTTCTATGCCTTACCAAATTCATGGGTCCATAATTTTATGTTTTTTTTAAAATCTTCTTGCTATAAAGACTGATGTTTCAACTTTATGTCATTGTTAGTAATGCGAGTGAAAAATTAATATGAAGGAATGACATTGGTTTCTCATTATACTAACTATAAATTATTTCTATGGCAGATTAGCTATTGGATACTCACTAACTGCTGCAGTTAATTATCCAATAGTGACACTGGCAGCTGCAGTTGCACTGGTGACAGTTTATTATCCATAAGTAACGCTGACTGCTGAAGTTAACTATGCAAAAGTGAAGCTGACAGCTGCAGTTAATTATTAGAAAGTGATGCTACCAACTGCAGTTAATTATACAAATGTGATACAGACTGCTGCAGTTATCCAAAATGAATAATTATCTAGATGGACCAACGACATTGTGAAAGTCGTGGGCAACCGGTGGATGCAAGTGGCACGTTGTTGGTCGGTGTGGCGGTCTAAGAGGAGGCCTATGGTTCAGCAGTGGACGCCTTCTGACTGATAATGTAATGTATTCAAAATGATGCTGACTGCTGCAGTTCAAAAGTGACTGACTGCTGGAGAAATTGCAAGTGACTCTCACTGCTGCAGTTTTATTTAAGTGACAATGACAGCTGGAGTTAACTATGCAAAAGTGACACGAGAAGCTGGAGTAAAGTTCCAAAAATAAGTGGAATAGTATATATAGCATGCATTTAAGTACCTGGTTTGACTGCATTTAAATCTAAGAGTCCCGATGATGAACAAAGAATGAATGTGCCCTAGGATGGGGACGGGTGGTCATAGGTTGTGAATGAATACAATTATAGCATACTTACCTTTCCATTATCTATATTTTCAAACCCATTTGCCGACACGAAAACCACTCAACAATACATCTGTGTTGTGATAGGTATTTAGTAAACAATGAGATGGTATGAAAAAACATTGATGTGTTAATTTTTCACATTAACTACAAACGCTTTTTACTAATATCAACAATTACTCATGAATGTCCCAATTTTAATGATCTTAAAATACTTTCACAAAATGGCGCCCGTATTGATTTTCTCCTGCGGTCGAGATCTAACCACGGACTTACCAGTAGGGCTCCGACTAGGAACGGAAGGAGCGAGGGCTCCGAGCGCGCGCGACGAGACGCGTGGGGCGAAGCCCCGGGGCCAGGCGGCGGGACGCGGCGTCCTGCGGCGGCTAGGGGGACCGACATACTTAGCGTCACGGCTGCGGCTCGCGGCGACCTCGGTCTCGGCACGAGGCACGATCGGAACGCCCACGCGAGGCCTACGGCCTCCGGGCTAACGCGGCGGGGCCTAGCGGCAGGCCAACGCGACATGACGGAAACCTTCAGACTCCTTTGTTGGCCTTGGCAGCTTGATGGATGTGGAACACCTTCCTCGATGCGTAGATTGCTGGACATCAAAACATAACTCCACCTTATCATTAATCACAAAACAATGTTACGCACCGTAGAGAACACCAAAACTTTTCACTGAAGTTCAATGGTACAAATAGTCGACGATAAACTCGCTAGAATCCGCGACACGCCTCTCTATGAGCATCGGCCATTTTGTTTTGCAAAACTCATAATTGCAAATCGTGAATATTCCTCAACTTGGTCAAAGTGTTGTGTTGCCACTAGGCACAAATCGTCAGTTTTGTTTAAAGTCCATTTTGGAGTTCCCGTTCTTAAACTTAAAAAATTGCCGTATGTTCTTATTTTAAAAAAATAAATACAAGTTTATGATATTTAGCTGTATAATACTGATCTCCATATAGATTTCGATATATGTTTATATTTAGTTATTTGTCCCTAAAAAAGGGGAAAATCCCTAAAAATGGAAACACTGCAACCAAATAAAAAGTACAGAGTTTTGGCGCCAACGCTTGCGCCAACGTAAAAAAACATAAATCGTCACTTTGTATTCTAAACTTGTGTTATTTTTATTGGCGATGTATTAATGTGTGTTACATGTTTAATGTAACACACATTAATACATATATAATTAATACTTGTGTGTATATATATATATATATATATATATATATATATATAAAAAAAAAAAAACTTGTTTTTATTTCTTTAGTAAGTAGCCCATACTCATGCAAATAAAAACTTAGTGGATAATAATTTACTATCAGAAATGTTTAAACCATATATATGGTTTATATATATATGGTTATATATATATATATATAATATATGGTTTATATATATATGGTTATATATATATATATATATATATATATATATATATATAACCATATATATATAAACCATATATATGGTTTAAACATTTCTGATAGTAAATTATTATCCACTAAGTTTTTATTTGCATGAGTATGGGCTACTTACTAAAGAAATAAAAACAAGTTATTTTTTTTTTCCATTCTTTCAAAACTCAGTTGAAGCTTCCAGTAAAGTTTCCACCACTTTACTGGAGCATGAATTAATTTTTTGTGATATATTATATTTCACTTGACTTGAAATATAATTAAAATAAAAACTGACACTGGCTTAAAAAAATATGTGTGTTGGGTGTCGAGCTTTGATTACAATAGTTTAGCCTTAGCTATACTTTTCTGAGACCATGCCAATCTATATGTTTATAAATGAACCCCTATTTTTCCTAGTCGCGCTATAACTTGTGAAAGGCTGGACCGATTTTGATGATTTCTTTTTTGTTGTGTTCGTAATTGTGATGACAAGGTTTGTATGAAGAGTTTATCAGGCGGGCATCAGCTAGTAACATAATATATATTATGTGTATAAATATGGTAGAATTCAGAAGCAGAAAAGTGGCAGCACCTTCTATATCCGTTGCGTTGTGCAATGTAATGTTGCGTTTAAAAAAAAACAATGCGCTTTGGTCAGTGCCAAAGATTACTGTTTATACTCAGTGCAGTGACTGCGTCCGGTAGTGGGGGATGTGTCGCTTGCACTTTTAATCTTAATTTTTAGTATTTTTATCGTAAGTTATAAAATTTAATAATGTATTTATAACTCTATAAACGAGTCATAAGGACATTGGTCAAGTCTTATCATGTTATCAGTTCTAAGTTATTAGCTATATTATAAAGTTTAACTAGTGTTATTTAACCGATCAATACCTACATAATTTTAATAAAATTTAAATTTATTTAAAATTTTAAATAAAGATCATTGAATTAAATAAAATAAAACGTTTTGAGCAATTTTAAAGTGCCTCTACAGATTCCAAAGCACAAGGAAGGACAAAGCCAAGGTAAGCGAAATTAATTCAGGTCATTTCAAACTACCCGTATGTAATATTAACTATTAATCTATAATGCGAAAGTAAACTGTCTCTGTCCGGATGTTTGTCGCGTTAAAAAGGCTCAACGGATCTTGATAATTACTGTATATCACAAAGATGGATATAGGATACTTTTATTATGTCCACACGAACGAAGTCGCGGCTTTATGTGTAGTAGGATTTTAGCAATGCCAAACCTTGCTCGATGTTTTTTTTAAATCCTCCGTATAGCTAATATTTATTATAGATGCGAATGTAACTCTCTCTCTGTCTTGGTTTTTGTCGCGTTATCACGTCTAAACGGCTGAACGGATCGACCTGCATTTTAGCCTATGGGTCGGAGATGGCTACTTTTTTTTTTTAGGTACACGTTCATCTGTGGGTACACGCGAACGAAGTCTCCTGTAACAGTCAGTAGCACTTCATAAAAATGATAGTGAAGCTATATTTTTTCTGGGAGCTGTGGAAAAAATGCTAAATATTGTCATAAAGAATCGACTAAACTGTTGTTATCGACGGCAAATGTCGACATTCGACGACAAAATTCACATTTGATTGTTTACCTACTTACTATTGATAAACTAGTATTTCGCCCCGAACTGAGACCTCGCGATGTTCTGTTTTACAAGCATTTATTTCACTTACTTACCTACACTGTACATAATTTAAAATTTATAGATATACCTATCATATGATATATTATTATTCCAAACCAAAACTTGTAATTGATTGTTCTATAATCTAAAGTTACCGAGGAGTTCCTCCACCTTCCGTCTCCATCAGATCAGCTCGCTCTCATAATATTGTATTGTCATCGGAACTTGACAGACGTGCGAAAATTGCGAAATTTCATCTTCATCTGTGACTGGTTTATTCTCTAACTTTGAAACGTTCGTGATTCTGATTGCGAGAGCATGCTATCTCGCTCGTACTAACTTATTCGCACTATGCGCGGTCCCGCTCGCGCAACTCTCGCTATCGCTTTCAGAGTTACGGGATAAGCCCACTGTTTAGCTGTTATAACGCGACAAACACCCAGACAGAGAGACAGATTTACAGTCGCATTTATAATATTAGTTAGGATAAAAAGAAACACGTTCGTCGAGGGTTACGTACTTTTTTTCTTTCTTATATGGCATTGAACTTTTAAAACTTAATTTTATTTTCCCTATAAACATTGCCTCAGACTCTAATTGAAATTCCTTCGGATTTTTCCGTCCGTGAAATTCGGAGACAAGTTGCGTTTGCACCAATTTCATCGTGATCGGTACAGCCGTTTTAGTCGTGAGAAAAAAGCTACAAACGCGACATATACAAATGAAATACATAGGTCACAGATCACACCTAGATTCTGTATTCAGGACGCTCGAAGCGCACCACACATCAGTCTTAATACACTTATAATTACTCTGATTAGTTGATTGTTCGGCGCGAGTAGGGGTAACCTTGCGATAGCCAATGAGAGCGCTCGGCCGCACTCCCCGCGCCCCGCGCCGCGCCTCACACTGACGTCACTTTTTGTAGGAACAACGAATCTCGTAATGCGGTATCTAGTGTGATCTGTGACATAGGTACATTAAATACTTACCAAATCGTTTTTTTTTTCAGATTCTCCTCATACTTATCTCCGTGAAGGTGAAGTTCCAAACGTAAGTACTTAGTTATTATAGATATCTACTTAGCTAGACTTAAGTGAAAACATTTTTTTGGAAGTAGTTTATAACCTGGATTTTTTCAGGCTATTTTCAATGGCCCTGTTCTTACAGGGCCATTGAAGTTATAAGGATTATAATTAAAAAAAAAGAACATATGTCCGTTCCGACCCTTAAGCTATATCTATGCAAAAATTCAGGTCGATCCGTTCAGCCGCTTAGCCGTGATAACGCGACAAACACCCAGACAGACAGACAGATAGACAGGGATAGAGTTACTTTCACATTTATAATATCAGTTAGGATATTAGATACGACTAGTAGTTCGCGCCGAACTGAGACCTCGCGACCACTATATCTTCACAACCCCTGGACCGATTCAGCTCATATTCGAACTTAAACATTGTATTGAAATGAACTACTTGCTTACAAAATTTCATGAAGATCGGATCAACGGTTCGCAAGTTATCATCGGACAATCATACAAACATACATACAAACATAATACAAATGCCGATTTGTCCCAGTAAACTCTGAGACTTTCGCTTCGCTCGGTCAATTAGGATTTGCAAAACTCGCTAGGGTCTCAAGAGATAGCGTTAAAAACATATTTTTTTATGTCGTATATTGCAATCTAATTTGAACTAAACTATAAATAGTGGACATATACTAATACCGTCCATCTGAAGTTATATCCGTTTCAATGGCAATTAAAGTTGACATTGAAATTTGATTAAAAACTATTTGACATAGTTTGGTGAGTTAATATCCATCCTTTTTCTAATGTATACTATGCGTAACTCACTGGTTTAAGAACTATACATTAATAAAATAAATAATCATAATATAACCACATATTTTATTAATTTCATACCCACTCCTCTAGTGGTGGTATATTGAGATTCATTTAATATAACGCAACTAGGCATACATAGTTTTAGAATATAATAGAGATCTATAAATATTACTTAAAATTAATCTTAATAAAGTTGCATTCTGTTTTGTATGTTTATATATAAATAATAAAATAAATAAATACTATGTTTCTAAATTGAACATATTTTCATCGGCTTTTATACCGGTTTGAACATTATCTGACTAAATACGTAAGCGCCTTCTAGTTTTATACTGTTTTTTCGGGAGCTACTTTTTTGTATGAATTTGTCATTCTTGATTTCATTTCGTATGATATAGCGAAATTAAAAAAAAAAAAAAAGTATAGTTTTCCACGGTGTAGATACCATTT
Source organism: Apocheima hispidaria (assembly GCA_947579745.1). Lineage (NCBI taxonomy): Eukaryota > Metazoa > Arthropoda > Insecta > Lepidoptera > Geometridae > Apocheima > Apocheima hispidaria. The sequence continues at coordinate 3,513,348 of OX388172.1, read as the reverse complement.
AAAAAAATCATCGATATCGGATAACATTTAGGGGTGGGTATCAGACTACGCTTTTTGTACGGACAAGGCGGCGGTATACTTTATTCTTAATAACTACAGTACACTTAAAGCTCTATGACATGGCTGCAGTATCCAGTATCTTCAAATACGTTCCATCCCGTAATAGTCCAGGCCCGGTCATTAAATGCCTGATCTACACTGGAATAGGATGTAACGTCACCAGCGCGTGATCTCTCCAGAGAATCAATAAAACCAATTGACGTTTCGGTCTTGCGTCAGAAACTTGGAAATATCCGTGACTACGCACCCCGAGGTTTCCGGCACATTGTCTACATCCCTACTAATACTAGTAGTTCGCGCCGAACTGAGACCTCGCGACTCCTACACAACCCGTGGACCGATTCAGGTCATATTTTAACTTAAAAATTGTATTGAAATGTATATACTTGCCTGCAAAATTTCATAAAGATCGGATCAACGGTTCGCAAGTTATCATCGGACAAATATACACACAAACATACAAAGATACATACAAATGCCGATTTGTTCATTCAAAGTTTCAAGATTCAAAGTTCTCGATCGATACACTACCACTCTTGCACTGCACTTTTAAAGTGGCTATACATGGCCTGACCTGACATCGTGTCAAAGAGATGGATATATGATATATGAGTTTCTGGGGAGCGAAAGGGAGAAGCTATAACCTTAGTAGTTTGTTTTCTTTTGCTCCCGTGAAAAGAGACAGCTAGACTTGTATCTTTCGCACGATGTCGGGTCAGGTAATGTAGCGAGGCCTTTAGTCCGTGTTATTTTTGAATATTTGGATTGTAAGATTTGGATTGATGTAAGTTTTTTAGTGTTGTGTAGAGTTTGACTACAGCTCGCGCGAGTGTGGTCAAATGACAACAGCTTTTTGCTTATAATGTATGTCTGGAGATACTGATAACATTATTCATTCAAGTAACCTAATAAAAGAGTCATTGCACTAATTATTAACATATATACATTCTGTAATCTCTTGAATTCAATTTGATAAAAAACATTAATAACTTAATTAAAAAAAGTTCAGATAAAAAAGGTTATGAAGGCGTATAATCGGTTATTCACTCCTGAGTTATACTTTTTTTTACTAATTAATAAAAAAAAAAATATTTATTTTGTCTATAAAGCAACGACAAACTAGAGAATAAATTGTTAAAAGTGTCAGTTTAACGATGACCAAACAATCTTACAAAATTGTCTACACTTTTTATCACTTTCAAAGTATTATAGGTATTTAAAAGTGTAGGGATGCAAGTAGCTGTTTTGAGAAATGGAAATTACGAGAAGCAGACGTATTGATAAGTGGACATTATGACATAATTTAATGTATCAGGACTTAACCACGCTAAAACTAGTTTATTTATATACCTCGAAGTTTATGTGTTCAAATCGCGAAAGTTTAAAATTTACATGGACATTATGAGATATGGAAGTTTTGAAAAGAGGACATTACGTGAAGTGATCTCTTTAAGAAGTGACAATTATGTGAAGTAAACTTTTTGAGAAGTGCACATTATGTGAAGTGGACCTTTTGAGAAGGCCACTTTTTATGCACGGTGGACATTATCAGAAAAAAGCCTTTTTTTTTTTAAAAACATTTCTTTAATTACAGTCATAAGTAACAAGTTAATATTTAATTTAAAATCCAAAAAACCCGACTGCATGTAAAATTAAATGTCTGAATAATTGTCATGCAATCCGACAAGATTCGTGTATTATTGCCGCTCTCACTTCCCGGGGCATAAACTTGAAAGATACAGGTTTTCTTCTTTTTACCCGACTTCCCAAGAAGGAGGGTAATGTTTTTAAAAGAAAGAAAGAAAGAAAATCATTGACCGAGGACAAATCGGCATTTGTATGTTTGTGTACATATTTGTCCGATGATAACTTGCGAACGGTTGATCCGATCTTCATGAAATTTTGTAGGCAAGTAGTTCATTTCAATAAAAAAATTAAGTTCGAATATGAGCTGAATCGGTCGAGCGGTTGTGAAGATATAGAGGCCGCGAGGTCTCAGTTCGCCGCGAATTATTAGTAGATATTATAATTAGCATTAGTGCTCATGAGCAGTCGGGTAAAAAAAAATATTTCGACAATATATTGGAGCTATATTTCTTCAATTTATTACCCAGATACGACATTTCAAGAACCAATCAAGACCAACGAAGTAATTAATAAGAAAAGTTGTCCAAACTAGTCCCTATAACACAAAATATATAGGTCCAGAATACCGGGCTTATATAACGAACCAAAATGACGCGTAAGTACGACAATCTCGGATCAAGTCGGGGAGGGGTGAACGAGGCACTTGGTTGAACACCAGTCGCGAAATAATTGACCGAGCGAAGCGAAGGTCTCAGAGTTTACTGGGACAAATCGGCATTTGGATGTATGTTTGTATGTTTGTGTGTATATTTGTCCGATGATAACTTGCGAACCGTTGATCCGATGTTCATGAAATTTTGTAGGCAAGTAGTTCATTTCAATACAAAATTATAAAGTTCGAATATGAGCTGAATCGGTCCAGGGGTTGTGAAGACATAGTGATCGCGAGGTGTCAGTTCGCCGCAAACTACTAGTTTACATTTGAATCAAATTATCTGTAGCCTTGTGTTTTGTTATGAAACTTTGTTATGAAAAGAGATGGCCTTATATAAGGCCTTATAAGTATAACCTTAATAGTTTGTTTCTTTTGCTCCCGTGAAATTCAAGTGTAGCTGTCCCTTTCAGACGATGTCAGGTCAGGCCATGTATAGACTCTTTATGAAACAAAACGGATTTACGAATTTGAATTAAATTTCGAACGAAATTTAAAAACAATAGATTTGTGTTTTGTTATGAAACAAAACGGAATTGACGGATTTGAAATACATTTTCGAACTAAATTTAAAAGCAAAGAAGAAAAATTGCAAATTAATTCTGTGTTTGTGTTACAAGTGTGTTTTCGGAATAAAAATATTATGGCTAATTGATAAGGTTATTCCCAAAACTAAACTTTTCAAAGAATATTGTAGGTGATAACCTAAGTGTTTATTTAAGCGTAGGTATTAATCAAGGGGGGTCGGAGTCAGTATTGTTCCAAGTCGATTTTGGGGCTGCCGTATCAAGACCTCAAAATTGCCGTATATTGGGACAAAATTAGAAAAATTGCCGTATGTTCTAATTTTTCATTAATTTGTAAAGAAAATTATGATTCTAAGCATTTTTTTACTGGTCTCCGTGTAGATTTTGAATTTTGGTTAGAAGTTATGTCTCATTTTACTTGGAAATGGTATCACTTCTTCTCTTATCTTCCTCAGTATCGACATTTCCAGCCTATGATTTTCTAATTTTTCTGAGGTAACCCCTCACTAATCGTACCACCTTCTCTAAGCTCAGTGAAACGATGTAAACCACAGAAGAGGAAAAATTCTTCTCTCTTCTGTGATGTAAACACAAACCACTTATTAGTCCAACATCTCAAGTTTGTCATAGAGGGCGTGTTTCAACGGGGAATTCCGGGAACTCGGTGCCTTACGTTACAAGAAAAATTAGTAATGGCAATTTTTGATAACTCTTTCGTGATTTCTTTGATTGCCGTATATTTCATACAAATATTATACGGCTTTGGAAGTGCTGCCGTATGCCGTATATTTAAAACGCAGCGTGCCTAAAAGCCGTATAATACGGCAATTGCCGTATGGAGAACAACACTGGTCGGAGTTGGCCTTCTTTATCTAATTATTTTGTGCTTGTAACTGTACATAGGTACCATCTTATTTTATACTAGCTACCCCGCATGGCTTCGTTCTTGTAAGCTACAGTGATAACAATACCCCATTTCACCTCTTTAGGGGTTGGTTCCCAGATCTACTCTCTTTTTCATCCTAAACCGCTTATCAGATTTTGAAAAGATAGGTGTCTATCGATGCGTCTTCACACCCTGCGTGTTATACAGGGTTATAAGGAGATGGTATGCTAAGCCGAAAGGGGCTCGTAGTACTCATAATTATGAACAACTTTTACTATGGGATCAACCCTGAAAACGAGAAAAAAATATCAGCTGCCCATAGAAAAAATGTCAATGACACTCGACAAAATGTACGAAACAGCATGCAGCGTGGATTTGTTCATCACTATTATGAGTACTACGAGCCCCTTTCGGCTTAGCATATCCTTTCCTTATAACCTTGAATACACTAAAATTTCATTTAAATCAACCGTCCTTTAACGTACAGACATACACAAACACAAATTTAGCATTTTGGTGTAATTTTTTTTAACAATCATGGCTGTATGCACAGAATGTCCTTTGCCAACCGGTCTGTCGAGACAAGAGACGTTCCGAATTTAAATGTTTGCATTCGAATTTCGAACATGCGATCGTCGCATGCGCAGCGTTGCTATGAAGACTACTTTCATGTGTGTGTACCACGTAGATCACTTACTTTTTTACCGACTGCCCAAGAAGGAGGATAATGTTTTAGGGGTGTGTGTAACTGTGTGTTACCTCCAGTAGCTTAAACGGCTTGACCGATTTTGACGAGTGAGGAGTCGTTGGATTCCTCTGTACGTCCGGAGTGACGTATGCTACATTTTGCAGTCGGGTATTCTGTTTTTTTTCTTTTAAGAGGTCCAGTCCTTCCGCAAGGTTTTAGCGCTTTCGATATTTGAAATTGTATAGCTGTCGCTCCGTTTCTCGTGCGTGCGATAGAGAATTACCGTTTCGGAAGTAGTCTGTTATCACATCCTAAATCTTAACAAAATCTTTTGTTTTTGGTGTCAATGGCTTGGATAAACTATAATCTATGTATTCTAATAACAACTACTTTCCTTCGTCGAATTTTCGACGCAAAAAAATTTAAATTCAATTTATTTAGCCTGTGAGCCTGGGTTACAAAGTTGTTCACTTTAAGTTTAACTTGGCGTTGATGTAAGTGTGACAAGCATTGAATAATAAATAAATAAATAAGTGCCTATAACATCAAAGAAATTGCGTAAAAAAAAAAACATACAAGCATATTGTTTCAATGTGTAGATAACATATAAAAAAAATCATCGAACTCGGATAACATTTAGGGGTGGGTATCGAACTACGCTTTCAGTATGGACAATATGGATTTCAGTATGGATACTTAATATTACTTGTCTTTTTCTGCTATTCTTAGCAAAGTCCGAAGTCATAATGCGACTGTCTCACTTTAGAGCTAGTTCTCCTTCTTGACAAAATTGTGTGACTTCCCGACAAGTAATACCAAGCTAGTCACATGTGACTCGTTGGTTTTTTTCCCCCTCGAGTCACATTGTCGCTATGACAATTCAAATTAAACAAGTTTTTATTTTAAACTTGATTGCATCATTTAGCCTACACTAGGGAAAACTGGAAATAAACAGGAATGTCCACCCGTTTTGTCTTCGCGTCAACGTGATAAAGCTAGAATATGGATACATCCGTCTCGTTCTCGCGGGATAAATATGGTGGACAAAATTTTATCCCGGCGCCCGTGCTAGGCCTGGAGGAATCTAATGTCACTTCCCTCGTCAAATTAGGTCACGCCGCTTAGACTACAGAAGGCTTCTGTTAGTCTAAATAAAAACAATAGTTATACAAAAAAATAAAATTTAGGGACACACAAACATACAGTCAAAAACCTACGACCAAAATAAAATGAAGGGCTCAAGAGAATCGGCGCTCACCTTGTTTCAGTCGCTCTCTGTCTGTGAAAGGTGCCAGACGTACGTTCGAATGAGAAACGGTTCGATAACAACTGATAAACACATGTGTCCATTTTCTCACGTAGATATTATATTCGGTATCTATTTTTTTCTGACAAATGTATTACATACTTTTTACGTTCGATTGTTTTCATCTGTATTATTAAGAAAGCTGTGCGGTTCTTGCCGTGATGCCGGGGCACTAGAATACGGCATCCGTACCTATAGTCAGAGCCTACTAAAAGGGAACCTCCGGGCTCGGGGGGTGGTTAGAGGTGGGGCTCTAACCACTATACTATACAGAAGCGAGCCTGGGGAGGACGACAGCGTCGAGTGGCGGACGCTGTTGTAGGCTTAAACGTCTCACGACAGGTACTAGCCGTCCCGGGAGGAGCTGAAGCGTGGTGCTGAAGGCTCCGGTGCGTTCCCTTAGAGATCACGGAGCCCTCGGTCAAGCACCGAGGCGGCCACCGCAAGGGTTTTAGTAGGTATAATCACACATAACCCGGCTGCATCCCAAAGCAGTCGGGTATCTAGTGAAGATTTCAACTTCAAACAAAAAAAAGTGCCCTTCTATTCATTTTGCTTTGGTCGAAGCCAAAAACCTTCCTTGGTAGTCGAATAATAAGTCCAACTTTGCAGAAATATGCAATTACCTATAGGTGAACGACCTGCGCATACATTGTAGTGGTAATTAAAAATAAAAAGTCATAGGTCATAGCATAAATCGAGAAGAACTTAAATAACTAGATTATCAGGGCCTTATCGAGTCGCCACGAGGTGCGAGCGTGATGCAGGTGGCGCCACCTTTAATTCGTAAATTTTTCGATAGGTGGCGCATATACGAAAAAAATATTTGTAAGTATAAAAGTATAATAAATAAAGTATATGACTCCATCGATGAGAATCTAACAGATACAAACATATAGTACTGTTACATAAGTAAAACATAATAGTTACTGCTGTCCCTCTCTCGACTCTTCTACTTCTTCAGCTGGTACCCGACGGGGTCCACAATTGTGACCAAAATGTAAATCTACTAAGTACCAACATACATTGTGGAATGCTGAAATAAATATGAATATGATCATTTTTTGTTGCTTCGTAAAAAAAGCCGAACCAGAAATAAAGAAAAAAATATATATTATAAGCACTTTAATTTCTATCACTTTAATCACCATCTCTCCAGTCCCGACATAACTTTAATCGCGTATATCTCAGAACTTTATTATCGGATTTAAATCATTTTTTCTGTTAACGTATCATATTTAATTTAAAATGTATTTAAAAAAAATGTCATGTACCCTGTGGTTTTGTTGGCTTTATTTTAGAATATTTTTTTTTAAAAGTTTTTTAATTTACGTGTTTATAATTTTTAACCGACTTCTCATTTCGATTGTTTTTTTATATAAATATTTTTAACGTTTGTTACCTCAGAATTCCGTCATTTATGAACAGATTCGGAATATTCATTTTTTTTTTTATAAGCAGATACTTCCATTTTGGTCCCATTCTTATCAAAATCCAGTTCTGATGTATTCGTATAGGCATACATATATTATAGTGATTTTGTCATGTCAAGCATTTTCATTCAGACAGTATAAGTGGAACTGGTGAAGAAGACCATAGATGGCCACCGGAACTCCTCTATGATACCTATTTCATGGGCGGCGCCAAGATAATCTCTATTGTAACGAAGCAAATAAATGGATCTGACAAAGGCTTTTTTATTTAAAATTATTTAGACATTACCGTTAGGAAACTGGACAGCTGGTAGTGGGCTTGAACATTTGGATTATCTATAGACCTTTAATGGTCTCTGGATAATTCAACTGTTATTTTTATGTAGTAGGCTAGTAGTTAAGGTAGTTGTAGTTTATATATATTTTGCTTAGTTAATAAAGTTAATAAATAATTGTATTTATAAAAACTTTGTTAAACCATTTAAAAATTAAAAATCTATATCTGTTTTTTGTTATTAATTAAGTTAATCTAAAAATATGCCGGTCAGGTCGTCGTATGATAAGACCGACCTCGAAATACGTTATTTATGCATTCGCAATGATAAAATAACATTACAATAATACAGATGTAAATTAACTACAATAAAAAACAATTCGGATACAAACATGACAGGCGGAGGTCAGTATTGGTTACGTTTTGTGAAAGCACTTGGACCGTAAACTCACACCGTAAACCCCCAACACAACTGCAGGCCTAGCACGGTCGCCGGGATAAAATTTTCTCCACCATATTTATCCCGCGAGAACGAGACGGATGTATCCATATTCTAGCTTTGTCACGTTGACTTGAAGACAAAACGGGTGGACATAACTTTATCCCGGCGCCCGTGCTAGGCCTGCAGGAAAAGAAAACAGCACGATCTTCTACCGTCTCGACCCCTATTCTCAAAAGCTGAGATTCAATCTCGTCTCGAAAATAATTACGAACTTCGAGATTTCTTATTCTCAACGCTTATTAGAGATTTTCAGATTGGGATCTCGAAATCGACATAAATTTGTCATATCTCCGAATAACGGTTCTGAACAGATCCATCTGTCGTGTTTTCAAAGACCATGCTTAGAAGTTTTATCTTTTGCAGTAGCCACCTCGTTGATACTGTTATGATTTCTTATATTTCTTTATTGGTATTATTTGTTATTATATTTTAGTTACATATTACTAGTAGTTCGCGCCGAACTGAGACCTCGCGACCCCTATATCTTCACAACCCCTGGACCGATTCAGCTCATATTCGAACTTAACAATTGTATTGAAATGAACTATTTGCCTACAAAATTGCATGAAGATCGGATCAACGGTTCGCAAGTTATCATCGGATAAATATACACACAAACATATATACAAATGCCGATTTGTCCCAGTAAACTCTGAGACCTTCGCTTCGTTCGGTCAATTAGAAGTTATTTATGTATGTAATATAGTATTAGTGTGTAATATGTCTATACAAGTATTTAGTGTAATTAAGAGTATAATTGTCACGCCACATAATTTCCATTATTGCACACCCGTCTTTTACATCTTCAATGATCCTCTCCATCCCAAGGTTGCCTGGAAGATATCGATTTCAGCGATAAGGCCACCAATTGTATTAAAAAAATATGCGACTAACACAATATTAAAAAAAAAACGTAAAGCACTATTCTAGATCAAAAACAACAACGCCAATAGGCTTTTTGGTAGTCCAACTTCTTAAAACTCTGACACTAGGGACCCCAGTGGGCCTATACGACTCGAGCAATGGCTCCGTGAAAGATGGCGTGCTTTATTTGAATTTGAAATGACCACGCGGCCGGCGCGTGCGCATCATGTAAACAATACGTGCGTACGATTTTAGATTTGTGTAATAATTGGTGTTTTGAGGAAATTTCCGTCTCGCTATCGGTAATTATGTAAATGGAGATAGGTCGTTGATTTGTAAAGATTAGCATTCTCCAAAACGTGGGAGTTATTTAAAAACTAGTAGTTCGCGGCGAACTGAGACCTCGCGACCCCTATATCTTCACAACCCCTGGACCGATTCAGCTCATATTCGAACTTAAAAATTGTATTGAAATGAACTCGCATGGACTTAAAAAAAGTATCCTATGACCGTCTTTATTAAATACAGTAACGCCATATCAAATTTTATCAAGATCCGTTCAGCCATTTAGCCGTGATATCGCGACATCCAGTCAGAGAGACAAAGTTACTTCCTAGTTTCCTAGATGGCGTGGATCCGTGTTTTTGCTAAATCTGAAAGTAAATCCTGCCGGGCAATCAAAAGTGGCGGTAAATTGTATTAGTTTATTTCCTATTTATTTGTTGCTAGCTAAAAAGCTATTTTTTTTTAAGTTGCTCCCTACCTTATCTACCCTCTCCTACCCTTATACCTCTCCCTGACTATCGTCTAGCGCCCCGAATTATCGCGAAACGAGGCTTAGTGAAGATCCGCCAATCAGAGACGCGTATACTCGTATCTGATTGGCGGTTGTCGCCTCGTTGCACGAACATTCGGTAATCGGCCTGCAAGTCTGGGACCTGCATTAAGGTGCAACGTTTCGCTCATAGCGCGAAATTCAAATTTTCATGCGTTTTTTGTCAATTGCAGCTTTATTACTCATCGTGGATTTATTGAAACCAATTTTGCGCTAATAAATAAGTTGTTTAAAGCAATTACGGGTACAATGATCACTTAGATAACATTGGTTTAGCTACAAATCTCAATAAGCTGATTTTCATTTTGGTTTTTGGCTTAGCGAGAAATGAACTTATACTAGCTTTCAATTTGAATTTTTGGTTGGTGTAATTTCTTGAAACGATCTATTTATTATCGCAAAATTAGTTTTCATAAACCTACGATGAGTAATTAAGCTGTACTTGACAGAAAACGCAAGAAAATTTGAATTTCGCGTTGAGCGAAGCGTTGCACCTTAAGCTACATCTATACAAAAATTCAGGTCGATCCGTTTAGCCATTTAGCCGTGATAACGCAACAAACATCCAGTCAGAGAGATACATTCGCATTTATAACATTAGTTAGGATTATGAGACCAAACCTGTAGGATCATTTTCTGAATAGTTAAATGGCAAAGATTAAAATCTCGCACATGACAATACATAACTAGCGAGAAACCATTTAAAGAATATTAAAATAGAACGTTATCTCTGTCGGCGCATGCACCGTTTGAATTTAGAAATATTTGACAGCCCATATTTGTTACGCTAGAGATGGGGTAGAGATATTGAGGCCCTTATGTATTTATCGATAACCATGCACACTTTTTACAAGCTTTTATTTAAATTGCAATGCTTGTATGTATGTATGTTAAGGTCAACTCTTGCAAATGAATTTTAGACCATAATGTTGCACGCCTGTCAAGTTCCGATGACGATACAATATTATGACAGCGAGCTGATTTGTTGATGGATACGGAAGGTGGAAAACGGAACTCCTCGGTAACTAACAGTATATTGATGGAGTTTGGACTCATTTTGATCAGCTTATAGTACTAATAACGGATTTTATAAAAGCTTGCCTGGAAAAATATTTTTTTCACAGATACTTATGTCTACTAACTAAATTCTGCCCGCGGCTTCGTAGTGAAGTGATACACACTTTACGTCTACCCCCGGCTTTCACGCCCCAGTTTTCGCTCTTATCTCATTCCGTACTCTCTACCATGAACCCCTGTCTCATCCCTTCTCATCTGCACTCACTTAGTGAAGGTGTAGTTTTCTACCAGTGAAATAAATTTCGAACAAATTTTCTGGATTACCTGCTGCAAAAATACAAAGTTACAAGCTTAAAAAAAAAATGATTCTTTATAATATTAGTGAAGTTTTGATCATAATTATTACATCGTCCTTTTATTTAAGTCTAGGAAAAAGCCTGGGGCTCACGACACAGGCCATCCTAGTGTGGGCCCCAGTGCACATCGATAGAAATCTTTTTTATGTTAATTTTTTTCTCATTTTTAACATCGGTGTATCTAAGTTTTTTTCCTAAAATAAATATTTAAGTACATACATCATGACGAAGTTTTGACAATGCTGTTATAATTAATTGCGCATGCAAGTGAACAGGCAGATTATAGAGGAATCTAAATTATTACTGTTCCGGCCACTCCCACGGCCTTGCCAATAGAGTGGCAAGTGACAGAAATAGTCTCAATACTTTATCGTCTTAGAATAAACTTGCTAAAGTCGTATACATTTAAAACAATTTATTATTTAAGGAATTTTTTAAAGCGATTTAAAATAACTTTGATATCGAAGTGCTATTTTGACATGAATAATATCGATATTACCATATCGATAATTTCCCATATCTCGTCCCTCAGATTTACGAGTCCAAACGATGACAAATGGACTCGGCCCTAGAATTAAGTTCAACTTATTTATTTAAGACCCTATTTAAAAGTTTCAAGGCTTAATATCACTTGGCAATATGTTTATAGACCTTGTCACAAGAATGCAACCGTGAAGGCTCGGTAAGTCGATATTTCCTGGCTTAATTTACATAATGTTATTAAGTTTAATGGTGTGTTACATACGAAGTTTGACTTTCATATTTTTATGTTAATGACTAGTAGTTCGCGGCGAACTGAGACCTCGCGACCCCTATATCTTCACAACCCCAGGACTGATTCATCTCATATTCGAACTTAAAAATTGTATTGAAATGAACTACTTGCCTACAAAATTTCATAAAGATCGGATCAACGGTTCGTAAGTTATCATCGGACAAATATACACACAAACATACAAACATACATACAAATGCCGATTTGTCCCAGTAAACTCTGAGACCTTCGCTTCGCTCAGTCAACAAGTTTTCGTGAACATCTTATCTTTGTATTTTTTTGGTGCAAATGCTTCAAGCTGGTTGCTTCTCATTTAAAACCGCGTAGTATTAGTGACATTTACTGCCCTAAAATGCTGTTGTTTTGGGGGAGAAAAAATTACGAATTACTAATGCCCGTCTGCACTAAACTTTGACAGCTCCTAAGTTCATAATTAACTCTCTAGGACGTCCATAACAATGAAAAATGCGTTGCACCAAACTTAGGATATTGCCTAAATACGTAAGACATGTCCTTCCCTTTGACATGCCTAAGTCCGACTTAGTTTAAGTGATGCTTAGCTAACTTTTATCTTTGACTAGCTGCACCCCGCGGTTTCACCCGCTATTCTACAGAAACTGAATATTTTTCCAGGATAAAAAGTATATGTTAATCCAGGATTTTAAGCTACCTCCTTACCAAATTTCATTTAAATCCGTTCGGCCGTTACAGGGTTGAACGGGAACAAATCTTACAAACTTTCGCATTTATAATATTAGTGTGATGACTTTAGTGAAGACGGGCAATAAACTCTTTATCGTATTACTCGTTAAATAAATTAAAAAAACAGGCGACTTGAGAACCTCCTTTTTTGGGGAAGTCGGTTAAAAATTACCATCAGGCGTGAAGGCAGTCAAACGCAAGCCTATAAATAATAATAAAAACCTAACTATGAATGTGGCTATGGCCAAAAACGGCGTTGCGCTTACCATCATTTAGGCACTATCAGCTTGTCAATCGTCAGAAAACATACCAAGAAAACAAAACATACAATGCATTTTTTAGAAGTGTTAAACAAGCAGACGTCCACTTGATAGTAAGTGTTCAAACAAATAGCAATAGAGACAACGATGACCTAATAAATGAATCAATATTATTTCACCAGACAGTGTTTATCCACTTATGCTGTTGACTGTCCGTGTTTGTGTTTGTTTGTGAGCGTGCTCATCATGCACTTCACACTGCTGTTTTCACACTTTTGTGTTTGTATTATTCGATGATTTCTCTTTTGGGTACCGTCTTTATCTAACTAGTAGTTCTCGCCGAACTGAGACCTCGCGACCCCTATATCTCCACAACCTCTGGACCGATTCAGCTCATATTCGAACTTAAACATTGTATTGATATGAACTACTTGCCTACAAAATTTCATGAAGATCGGATCAACGGTTCGCAAGTTATCATCGGACAAAATACACACAAACATACAAACATACATACAAATGCCGATTTGTCCCAGTAAACTCTGAGACCTTCGCTTCGCTCGGTCAATAATATTGTGTTTTCTTATCAATCTTCAGTGTCTTTTTCTTTTAAATTTTAAGAGGATAGTACTTATTTTTTTAATTTTGCGAGGGGATATCTTCACAAGATTCTTCACCCGACTGCTTTGGGGTGCTGCCGGGTTATGTGGGACTATAACCACTAAAACCCCCCGGTGGCCTGCCTTGGAGCTTGACCACCGGAGCCTTCAGCACTGCGCTTCAGCTCCTCCCGGGTCAGCTAGCAGCTGTCATGAGACGCCTGAGCCTACAACAGCGTCCGCCACTCGACGCTGTCGTCCTCGAAGAACCGATAACCGATGGAGAAGGAAGTTTCTTGAGTGGCGACCATGAACCCGAAGACGAAGCGTAGGCAGGCCACCTACTAGGTGGACCGACGACATTGTGAAAGTCGCGGACAACCGATGGATGCAAGTGGCACGTTGTCGGTCGGTGTGGCGCTCTAAGGGGCTATGTTGAGCAGTGGACATCTTCTGGCTGATGATGATGATGAAAAGTAGTGGGACAAAAGTTGTTAGGTGTGATGTAGGGAAAGGGAAGCTGCTTACGAGAGCGTGTTGCCTAATAACAGATCACACCCACCCTAGATTCTACATTCAGTACGATCGAAGCGCAACAAGCATCAGACTAAATAGACTTATGAAAAATTACTCTGATTGGTTGATTATTAGACGCGAGCAGGCGTACCCTTGAGATAGCCAATGAGAACGCTCGGCCGCACTCAAACTGACGTGACTTTCTGTAGGAACAACGAATCTCGTAATGCGGTATCTAGTGTGATCTGTGCCTAGTAACCAATAACCCTGTGCACTGTTGAAGTTCTTACATTCTGGATGGCACTGGCCGCAATTCCACCGTAAACTCACTGAACAAAATTAAACTATAGCTGTCTTTTACTAAATAGTACCACAACACAGAGATAGCTTGTATTATACTGCCGTGATAATTTTAATGATTAATAATATATATATAATTAATAAGTGATAATTAATAAATTATACAATACAAATTCTGAATCACGAAGTTTTCGTGATTCAGAATATGTATTTAAATCAAATTTAAAAAAAAAATGTTAGATGTGCCTTTTCGTCTTAGCACGGCAGTATAGTGCTGTCAAATTAGTCAGATCTTAGTTCTCCATAAAAGCTTAGACGAGACCGGAGCGGGTGCCGACTAAAACAAGTTTTAAGTGTCGCTAGTCTACGGTGTTTCTAAGTGGCTAAGTGGGTGTTTCTAAGTGGGTTGGCTAAGTTTGATTTAGCGAGTTTAAGTGGAATCGACCTAACCCCCGAATACCGAAACGTTCGTTAACTTTGACAACAGATTAATTCTAATACTGCCATTGTCTGGCACTAAGCAAATGACAAAGGCAGCAATAGACTTAATCTGTCGTCAAAGTTAACAAACGTTTCAGTATTCGGGGGTAAGCATGGGCAAGCGTCACGTTGGAGACCCCGCGGGAACGGAACCCTACAAATTAAACGTTAATTTGTTTGCTTGACTTTGACCTAATATTTCATCAAACATGTTATTGTTTCTTTGATAATGATAATTTCAGTCACATCAGAAGATACCGACTCGCCTTGACATCATTTATGTGGCGGAAAACGTCGCCACATTCATTTACCTGCTATATAAAAAAAAACCTTGATCTCAGCCATCTTAACTTCCTAACTAAAATTATAAATTCGAATGTAACTCTGTCTTTCTGTTTATCTGTCTCTCTGTCTCTCTGTCTTTCACACTAATACTAGTAGTTCGCGCCGAACTGAGACCTCGCGACTCATATATCTTCACAACCCCTGGACCGATTCAGCTCATATTCGAACTTAAAAATTGTATTGAAATGAGCTACTTGCCTACAAAATTTCATGAAGATCGGATCAACGGTTCGCAAGTTATCATCGGACATATATACACACAAACATACAAACACAAACATACATACAAATGCCGATTTGTCCCAGTAAACTCTGAGGCCTTCGCTTCGCTCGGTCAATAAATGCTAAAGTTTCTGTGTAAGTGCGTAAGTAGGTAAGTATGTGAATGTGTTTGTTCCCGTTCAACTCTGTAACGGCTGAACGTGTTTGGATGATATTTGGTATGGAGGTAGCTCATTCCCTGGAATAATACAAAGGCTACTTTTTATCCTGAAAAAATGTACTGTTCCTGAAGAATAGCGGCTGAAACCACGGGGCGCAGCTAGTCTGTCTATATGTCTTTCTGTCTATCTATCTCTCTGTCTGGGTTTCTCGCGTTATCATGGCTAAACCGCTGAACGAATTAAGCTGAATTTTTGCATAGATATAGCTTAAGGGTCGGAGACGGACATAGGCTATTTTTTTTTTTTGTTGCTCTTGTGTGTAGGTTTTGATTTCGTAAGAACGGATTATGCGAAAATCGACTTCTAAAGGGGTATAATGGACCCCCAAAGTTTGTGTGGAAATAAAATATTTTTTCATGCGAAGCCAATTAAACTTGGTTTGGGTATGTACTATTCTTAAGAAATAAAGAACGGCACGTCTTAGGATTTTTTGAAAATCATCCCCTAAAGGGGTGAAATGGGGTGTGAATGTAGCCTATGCGTAGCTGCACGCAAGCTTAGTAAGTTCTAAAATACTTGTGACGAAAGTCAGTATCTATTACTTTACCTAATTTTAGTAGTGGTAGGGCTCCTCTGCAGAGTCCGCCCGAGGCAGTACCACACCTTTGCCAGTTATTCAACCGCCAAGCAGTAGTGCGCAAACATTACTGTGTTCCGAATTGAAGGGCAATGTTTCCAGTAATTACTGGGCACAGAGATTTAATATCTCAGGGTGACGAGCGCAGTGCATTGCCGCTCACGGTTTTAAACTATCGAAGTTCAAAATTCTGAATGGCACTGAACTGTTGTGGGTAAGCGTGAAGCTTAACATCAGGAGAGCGACTTGCTCGTCTCGTCACCAGGTTACATAAAAAAACTCATGCGAGTATACTTAACTTTCTTTGACCTCATTGCTTTGATAACCCCCTTGTTAAAATGATAAGAAAGTATTCAAATGCGTATTTATTGAAGCGGCTGTGAAGTCAAGATTTGAGTGTGTATGTGTTACTTTGTTGTATTTTCTCCCAGATAATTTATCTGTGTATTTTCCATAATATTTATGTAATGGGTAAGGTGACACTTGTTATTTTGAAAGTATTTACAAGTACTCGTTGGTAAATACATAATTATGTGTGACTAGCTGCGCCTCGCAGTTTCTCCCGCTATTCTACGGAAACCGAATATTTTTCCGGGATGAAAAGTTTCTATGTGTTAATCCAGGGTGTAAGCTACCTTCTTACCAAATTTCATTCAAATCCATTCGGTCGTTACAGAGTTGAACGGGAACAAATACACTTACATACTTACACACAAACTTTCGCATTTATAATATTAGTGCGATATCTCGTGGTCATTTAAGAGGTATCATTTACTAGTTTTAACCGACTTCGTTCGCGTAGACCTCTGTCCGTCTTTGTGATTTACAGTTACTCCTTAACAAATTTTATTAAGATCAGTTCAGCCGTTTAGCCGTGATAACGCGACAAACATCCAGACAGAGAGACAAAGTTACTTCCTAGTTCGCTAGATGGCGTTAATCCATTTTTGTGCATGTTTTGAAGTTTTGAATGTGCAGAAAATTTTCAAACTTTTCGAGTTTTTGGTAATTTTTACGTTCAAATGTAATTGAAAAAGATTTAGAAAATTTTCAATAACTCGAAAACTGTGACACTTTAAATATATAGCAAATTTTAATTTTCTGATCATTCGTGATGTCCCCCATCCGGATGTAAAGGGTTTTTTTTTATGTTACTCGGTGACGATACGAGCAAGTCGCTTACCTGATGTTAAGCGTCACGCTTGCCCATAACAGTTCAGTGCCACCCAGAATTTTGAACTTCAACAGTTCAACACTATGCGCGGCAATGCACGTTACCCTGAGATGTTAAGTGTCAAATCTCTGTATACCCAGTAATTACGCTGGAAACATTGCCCTTCAATCCAGAACACACTTCTTCTGCTTGGCGGTTGAATAACTGGCAAAGGTGTGGTACTTCCCCAGGCGGACTCTGCAAGAGAGCACTACCACTACAAAAAAAGTTAATGGTTAAGGTCCATCGTTTGAGTCCGCTAGTTCAAAATCGTAGTAGGACGCCTAAAAAGTCATCGACAGTTTTGTATGAAAGTCGTTTATCCTTAAGTGTTGTAACCCAGTAGCGGTGTATAACCTGACGACACATCGTCTCACCGCAGACACGTGAGGCTTCCATATTATAAGTACCAAGG
Organism: Apocheima hispidaria; assembly: GCA_947579745.1. Lineage (NCBI taxonomy): Eukaryota > Metazoa > Arthropoda > Insecta > Lepidoptera > Geometridae > Apocheima > Apocheima hispidaria. Next base: position 3,495,676 of record OX388172.1, on the reverse strand, counting down.
ACGAATCGCCGCGGGTATATTCATGGCGCCACTATTCTTATAATCACACTAGTTGACCGAGCGAAGCGAATGTCTCAGAGTTTACTGGGACAAATCGGCATTTGTATGTTTGTGTGTATATTTGTCCGATGATAACTTGCGAACCGTTGATCCGATGTTCATGAAATTTTGTAGGCAAGTAGTTCATTTCAATAAAAAAATTAAGTTCGAATATGAGCTGAATCGGTCCAGGGGTTGTGAAGATATAGGGGTCGCGAGGTCTCAGTTCGCCGCGAACTACCTAGTATTATATATGCGAAAGTTTGTGTGTAAGTATGTGAGTGTGTTTGTTCCCGTTCAACTCTGTGACGGCTGAACGGATTTGAATGAAATTAGCTATGGAGGTTGCTAATACCCTGGATTAACACATAGGGTACTTTTTATCCCGGAAAAAAAATACCGTTCCTGAGGGATAACAAAACCCACCCGATTTTGCAACCATTTTACGAAGTTTTAGTGAAGTTTTCTTTTTTCGTCCCTTGAGGATTTTGGCGTCGCACGTCTTCTGCATTTGCCAGTGACAAGTGTATAAATATTTACAAGTTTTAGTAGGTTCTTGATAAGGAGTTACTGTATATCACAAAGACAGACATAGGATACTTTTTTTAAGTCCACGCGAACGAAGTCGCGGGTAACAACTAGTAATACTAGTAGTTCGCGTAGTAATACTAGTAGTTCGCGCCGAACTGAGTCCTCGCGACCCCTATATCTTTACAACCCCTGGACCGATTCAACTCATATTCGAACTTAAACATTGTATTGAAATGAACTACTTGCCTACAAAATTTCATGAAGATCGGATCAACGGTTCGCAAGTTATCATCGGACAAATATACACACAAACATACATACAAATGCCGATTTTTTCCAGTAAACTCTGAGACCTTCGCTTCGCTCGGTCAATTAAATGCATTACTAGCTGTTGCTGTGCCCTTGGTTTCACCCGCTATTCTGCAGACCCGAATTTTTTTTTCGGGAATAAGAATAGTCTATGTGTCAATTTAGAGTATAAGCTACCTCCATACCAAATTTCATTCAAATCCGTTCAGCCGTTGCAGAGTTGAACGGGAACAAATACACTTATATACTTACACACAAACTTTCGTATTTATGTAAGTATTGTAATTATGTTTGTGTGTTCATAACACGGCCTGCCTAAACGGCTTGACAGATGTTGACGAGTGAGGTGTCGTTGGATTCGTCGTTATGTCCGGAGTGTCATGGGACATATTATAGTAATAATAATAATACACCTCTCACAAAAGAGAAAATACAAAAAAAAAAAAACTAACATGTTATAACTTTTCTAAAACTTATCATGAAGTATATGTGTCCATTGATGTGTTTTATCACGCAGTCGGTTTTTTTTGCGCGAGCGAGACAACTAAGACAAGTACCACGCACATAACACACACTTGGCATAATGTGACTCAATAAGCATTCTCTGAGATTAGAGAGCACATGTTATGGTCATCAGTAGAGATCATATACTGGGTTGACTGCTTGTACCCCATTCAAGTTTATTTTGCAGTCGAGTTTTTTTGTTTGCGCAACACATGCGCGCGCGCACTCACGCACTCTTATTAGAATAATTTAAAAAATTAATTTAATTTTTTTAATTAATTTTTAATTGTAAAAATTAAAGTAAGTAACTATACTTTCTTCATTTTGGAGCTCCCGTTCAATGTGTGTTTCGGAGGTGGGCGTTGTTCCCGCGACACAGTTATTTAACTACTGCGGGTAGCATCGTTCTATTTGTATTATTCACTAAGTTTTTGTTCCAAAATAAAGAATTTTGTATTTGTATTTGTTTCTTATCATAACATACTATTTGTTGAAAGCCATGTGCCTTTATTAACTAAATAAAATACACACAAACTACAACTATCTAAACTACTTTAGCCATACAAAAAAAAAAACAATAGTTGGATTATTCAGATACGATTTTTTTTTTATTAAATTTTTTTTTGGATGTCTAAAGATGATACAAATGTTCAAGCCCACTACTAGCTGGCAGCGTACCCAGAATGCTGGCGACTTAAGACAGTAAAATTTTTTTCTTGTCTGTGCTTGCAACGCTGAATGGCAATGCTTATTTATTTATTTATTAAAACAATACACTATTATTTATTGCCGCGTTGAGGGCAGGTAATACACGACACCATTTTGGTCACGCGTCGTGTCGATCAGGCTTTTTTATAGGCGCCGCCTCGCCTCAAAATCGTGTAAATGAAAGATAAGTTACTTATATGCAGCATAAAGTCTATTTTACAATTGTACGCAAAAAAAAGTTGACCGCGCTTGACGGAAACACTCACGTTAATTGAGTCGGTTATTCCGACTATAGTTTCGATCACATTCGGTGACCTTTATCTATGAATGCTAAGCGAGACACGCGCGCGACCTCGTCTTGCCGATCGAAACTATAGTCGGAATAACCGACTCAATTTAACGTGAGTATTCCCGTTTTATTAAAACAAAATGTATCAAAACCACGTCAGTTTTCATATGCCTAAACCATATTCTTGTCTAATATTGCCATCGTCGTACAGAGCTTGCTATCGTCTGTCAAGTACTTGAGTGTGCCGTGTGCCGGGCATCGAGTTAAATATAACTTCCTCAGTCAGATAAGATAACCTCTCATGCAATCCAATCAGGTACATAATTAAAGATAATTAGCCTAATTGTATCACGTCTCGTATATTTACTGTAAAAAGATAATATAGATAAACTTGGGACCTAACACGGAGTAAACATCGTGATACGTGTCAGACACATCTTATTGCGTGATCCCATGGACTTACCTACATGCCAGCCAGAAGACGTCCAATGCTGATCAATGGCCTCTCAGTGTTGCCAACTCGGTTTTATTTATTTCCAAAAAACAAATAGTAAGTTAACAGTAAGTTATATCAAAACGCTTACTATCTTAAACAATGAGTACAAAATAACTTAAATTCTCTAATAATAATTGGGACATTTTGGGACATTTTTGCACACATGGTCATCTGACCCCAAACTAAGCAAAGCTTGTAATATGGCTGCCAGAGACTGATATACGTACATAGATATTTTTAAATACATACTTATATAGATATTAACACCCAGACATAGAACAAACACAAATATTCATCACATGAATGTTTGTCCTAGATGGGAATCGAACCCACGCCCCCAAACACAGAAGGTAGGTTCACTACCAACTGAGCCACCGGGGCAGTCATAATAGGAATGTTACCAGTAAAAGACAATCAACTGTGATGACAATTAACTGTGTAACTTAAATACCTGCATTTATACATCCTCACACTACACTCTTCTCCTTCACACACACAAACACAAGCACGCACTCACCCTCCCATACATACACGCACCCACAAACATACACGCACGCACACACACACATAGATAACTTTATGTCTGTAGTTAAAAGTCCAATTATATAATATAAATCCATAATTGGCTGTTAGTTAAGTTTTGTAAGTTTTTGTCTGTTTTTTCTCTAAGGGCTGTGGATTTTGTAAATAAAAAAAAAAAAAAAAAAAAAAAAATATGTCGATATGCTGGAACTTGTGCGTAAAATGATTGAGCACGGCCAAGGCTCTAGTCGTAGGTGGTGGAGTACAATATGGTAAGAACTTCCTTTAGGTCTTAGCTTCTCTATGGTTTTGTTAATGGAAATTAGGGGCTAGGGGCTAAATCATTATTGTAACTAAACAAGCAGAAAAATGGCTAGATTTAGCCCCGAAAGGGCTAGGTTGGCATCGCTGAGGTCTCTCCCAAAACTCTTACCAAATTTGAACAACGTGCTCTGCCTATGAAATGGAAAGAATAGCGTAACCTACTTGAATCGGCAGTGTATGTCGCAAGTCTCATGTTTTTCTCTGATCTCATATCCTGACATTGACGTCTTTCAATTAGCCACGTGGTCATCGGCGCTTGCCTGCACGGCTTCGCTAGCTTAGGCTCCAGTAAATGAAACACCTAATTTCACCGCTAAAGGGGTTGATTTTCGAAAAATCCTGAGATATGCCTTTCTTAATTTTTTACTAGCTGCGCCCCGCGGTTTCACCCGCTATTCTACGGAAACCGATAATTTTTCCGGGATAATAAATAGCCATGTGTTAATCTAAGTGTCTAAGGTATAAGCTACCTCCATACCAAATTTCATTCAAATCCGTTCAGCTGTTACAGAGTTGAACGGGAACAAACACACTTACACACTTACCCACAAACTTTCGCATTTATAATATTAGTGTGATAAGTGGCGAGACGAGCAAGTCGCTCGCCTGATGGTAAGCGCTTATCACGCTTGCCCATAAAACTTCAATGACACTAAGCACTGCTGGTTACCCTGAGAGAATGCGTCTCCTTCCTGAGGAAAAACAGCTCGAGCAGTGAGCCCGCACCCTGCGGCGTTACGTCCGCCCGCACACCACTGAGCCATCACCGTTTAGCTGCAGTATCTTTATTCAATGAGGCAGCACCAAAGTGAAATTAACCGGTTGTGTGGGCACAAAAAGTAAGTTATTCTGCAACAAGGTAACGATTATGGCATCCACAAACAGAACGCGTGTCGGAGCAGAATAGACCGGAAAAACAAAGTGAACGCACAAGTTTTGACTAGCTTTGTGGCTTAGTGGGAGGATTTCCGCCTTTTGCGCTGGAGGTTGTGGGTTCGATTCCCGCCCAGGACAAACATTTGTGTGATGAACATGGATGTTTGTTCTATTTCTGGGTGTTTCTATGTATTCTATGGATGTATTTAAAAGTATTTATTGACCGAGCGAAGCGAAGTTCTCAGAGTTTACTGGGACAAATCGGCGTTTGTATGTATGTTAGTATGTATGTGTGTATATTTGTCCGATGATAATTTGCGAACCGTTGATCCGATCTTCATGAAATTTTCTAGGCAAGTAGTTCATTTCAATACAATTTTTAAGTTCGAATATGAGCAGAATCGGCTCAGGGGTTGTGAAGATATAGGGATTGCGAGGTCTCAGTTCGCCGCGAACTACTAGTGTATTCTATCAGTTATCTGGTTCCCATAGTACAAGCTTGCTTAGTTTGGGGTTAGAGGGCGCTGTGTGAAAAGCGTCTACCAATATTTATTTATAAAGAAATTATTAGTATTATGGCAACCCTAGTGACAGTTGCAAGTTCCCTGCCCCCAGTCCCCGGCAGCTCCTTAATTCCTGGCCTAGGTAGCGGGTCATTTTTTAAGGGGAAGGTCTATGTTTGGCAATGGACGTCTTCTGGTTGATGATGGTGATGATATAACTAGTAGTTCGCGCCGAACTGAGACCTCGCGATTCCTATATCTTCACAACCCCTGGACCGATTCAGCTTATATTCGAGCTTAAAAATTGAACCACTTGCCTACAAAATTTCATAAAGATCGGATCAACGGTTCGCAAGCTATCATCGGACAAATATACACACAAACATGCAAACATACAAATGCCGATTTGTCCCAGTTAACTCTGAGACCTTCGCTTCGCTCGGTCAAAAACTTATAGTGACTAACGTATTACTAAACGCGAGGGCCTGCGTTTTAGCTGCTCTGCGCTGCTGTCACGCGTTTTGTGTGAAGAACCCTTTATTTTAAATAGTTTGCAATGAAGCGAGCGCAACGTTACGGTTTCACGATAATTGTGGTACAGTTTGTTGATTGAATAACCCAACTCGCTCGTCAATACCTTGATTTACTTTCGCGTGCATATAAAAAGCAGATAATTGCTAATAACACAGATAATCAATCATAATTATGTGCTATACTACCCTAGAAATTATGATTACCGCAATATTAGAGCATTAAACGCTTGGATATACATAGGTTTTGTAGTGGTAGGGCTCTCTTGCAGGGTGGGGAAGTACCAGAGCTGGTTGACAACCAGCATCTTGCTGAGTTGGGGCTGGTTTGTGGCAAAAAACTCTGTGTACGTTATGTTAATTTCTCACTTTTAAATGTATTTTTCTATGTTTTTTGCTACAAAATAAACTATTGTCTATTTTTTTTTGTCCACACGTTTGCCAGTTATTCAACCGCCAACAGTAGTGTGCAAGCATTACTGTGTTCCGGATTGAAGGGCAATGTTTCCAGCGGAACTGGGCATACAGAGATTTAACATCTAACATCTCAGGGTGACCAGCGCAGTGCATTGCCGCGCATAGTTTTGAACTGTTGAAGTTCAAAATTCTGGGTGGCACTGCACTGTTATGGGCAACGTGACGCGTGACGCTTAACATCAGGTGACCGACAAAAGCACAGAAGAGGAAACATTTTTACCTCTAGATTTTCTCTTTTGTGGACTTTTGTGTGTGTTGTTTCGAAGTTAGACACAGAATAAATAAAAAATAAAAAAAAACTTGTTTTTTTTTTGTATTCACGGCTAATTATAATACAAAGGGAAAAATGTTCTTAAATCGAGGCATATTCATTTTTTTTTTATCGAGATTATGTCATCACACTAATATTATAAATGCGAAAGTTTGTATGTAAGTGTGTTTGTTCCCTTTCAACTCTGTAATGGCTGAACGAATTTGAATGAAATATAGTATGGAAATAGCTAACAACGTGCAGGCCTAGCACGGGCGCGGGGATAAAATGTTGTCCACCACATTTATCCCGCGAGAACGAGACGGATGTATCCTATATTCTTCGCCACGTTGACGCGAAGACAAAACGGATGGACATAACTTTATACCGGCTGCTGGGTTAACACATAGGCTACGTTTTGTTCCGGAAAAATATTCCGTTTCTGTAGAATAGCGGGTGAAACCGCGGAGCGCAGCTAGTGTAATCATAGTTTCCCTCTTAGCTATACTAGACATCATTCTATTCATAGATATTCTTTTGACATTTTTTGTAAAGTATTCATAGATATTATATATATATTACGTATTCATAGTATTCATAGATATTCTTTTGACATTTTTATTGTAGGTAAAGTTTATTAATTTTTTTAACATTTATTAAGTAAGTAACGATTTCTATGGAAATATTTTGCACGTCAGAAATGACCGAATGTAATCAAATCAAAATCAAAAGTCATTTATTTCAACCATTACAGTCATAGCAAATACAATTATACACATTTTGACATTTGTTCGTTAGTCAGCACATGAACCACACAGCAATGGTTCATGTACTGACAGTCAAATCTACTTGCTAATAGCTTAAGGATGGTGTTGGGGCTGGCCCGGACCCTGCGCGCCAGGGATGTGCACCGTTTCCGCATGGTCGTGTAAAAACAATCGACGCGCGACTCGGCGAACATCCCCGACGCGCTGCAGTACCGAGGCAGCCCCATCAGCACCCTAAACGCGTTATTATATTGGACACGAAGGGCTCTGTACTGTTTCTGCGTATATGTCACCCACAGGCTGCTCGTGTAGAAGGACGTACAAAATGCTCTGAACAGAGTAATTTTGACGTCCCTCGAACAACGCGCGAACCTGCGGGCTATCATATTAGCCCTCACAGACAGCGCCCTTCGCTCCCTCTCCAAGTCTGCATCATCCTTCAGGTCAGAGGTTACCAAATGCCCAAGATACTTAAACTTTTCGACCCGGTTAAGCTCGGTACCGTTCAATTTAATATTTAGTATGGTATCCGGACATTTACCTCTGGCCCGAAAGACCATGCATTCGCTCTTTCTTGCATTATAAAGCAAACCGTGACACTGCGCGTACTGTTCACATATGCCCAACAGCCTAGATAGGCCACAGACCGAGGCACTCAGCAGCACCATGTCGTCAGCATAGCTAAGATTATTGAGACAAACTCCATCAATATGGCAGCCGACACGTGTACTGCTGAGCTTCTCTATTAAAGCGTTCACGTACAAGTTGAAGAGCTTCGGAGAGGTCAGCCCCCCCTGCCTCACCCCGCACTCCAACCTGTACGGCTCCGATAAAGCACTCGACCATCGAACAACGTTGACCTGATTCAAATACCAGAACTTGAAGATGTGTACTAGCTCTTCTGGCATAGACAAGTCATGTAGTTTTTGCCACAGGATATCATAGGAAACCAGGTCAAACGCCTTCGAAAGGTCGAGGAAACATGCATAGACGGGCGTGTTCCGATCAGTGTAGTACTTGACAGTCTGCTTAAGAGCTAAGATAGCCGTTTCTGTCGAGAGTCCAGATTTGAATCCAAATTGGTTATCATGAATATTCATGTACGTATCAAGCTGAGTGTCAAGCAAGCTGTCAAGCACCTTTGCCACTATAGTTGCCAGGGAAATTGGTCTGTAGTTGTTATGGTCGCTTATGTCACCGGTTTTGCTTTTCACAATTGGTACCACCACAGTCCGCATCATATCTGCTGGCAAGTACGAGTGATCCATACATAGCGTATAGAACATAGCAAGAACTCTAGGCAAGTGGACGCCAGCATGCTTCAGGTGTTCAATGCTCAGGCTATCATGTCCAGGAGACTTCCCTCGCGACATCGATTTAATAACTTTTCTGACATCTTTTGCCGTGAATCTGGTATATATTTCCTGCCCATGATGTCCCCCACACTAATAGACTGTGGTGCCCCCAATGGCGATTTTACACAAAAGTGGTCCCTAAACATGTCAGCTATATACTTCGAGTCATTTAATCCATTGACGCTCACAGGTAAGCTTGGTTTACGATTTAAATTATTGGTAGTTTTCCAAAAGCTACGAAAATCATGCTTAGAGTGTTGAGATGCAAGAATGTCCATCTTTATCTGTTCGCTGTTATTCTGGCACCACTTCAAGCGAGATTTAAAGATTCTACGACTCTCCCGCATCTCATCCCAAGCACGACCTTCCTTCGGTTTACCACACAAAGTAATGGAACATCTCAAACTTCAGCACCCTGCTTACCTGCGTTCTGGCAAATAAAAACTCATTTCATTTCAACAAAAAACGAATATCTCAAAATAACATATTTAATCTAGAATAATCTAAATAAGGTGCAAGGGATAGAAAAATCAAAAAATATCAGTGTGTTTTTGCACCAGAGGGTGCGAAGTAGATAAGCAGTGTTCTTCTAACAGTGGACGTCTCCTGGCTGATGATGATGATGAGTGGCAGAAGATGAAACTGACCTATAGGGATATCAGTCGACAAACATCAATATTTTAAAGAGTCCTTGACATTCAAAAATATATATTCAGGATGATAACGTCCGTCCGTACGTTGACTCTGCGCTCAGGTTCTTATCAGACATGCAAGCTGCGATAAGGCAGACTAGGAAGGAGCGCGGGTTTGCCTGTCGCAACGACAACATTCGGCGAGAGAGAAATACATTTTTGAAAATACAAAAAAATAATGAGAATTTATGAAAGAGATAGAACATTGGCAACGAGGGAGTCGCCGAGATTGATGTTGGAGTCACGTCGAAAACTAGCATCAGAAGCCCGAATTCTACACACCCCATTTTTTTTTTTCTGGACGAATATTCCTTTACCCCCTTGGGACCTCCGAACATGAACTTCCCCGATTAAAAAAAAAAAACAAGCGTTTCAGTATTCGGGGGTAACGTGGCTGAATAAAGGTGTCTACACATGACCTGACATCGTGTGAAAGGGACAGCTAGATTTGAATTTCACGAGAGGAAAAGAAACAAACTATTAATGTTATAGCATGTCCCTTTCGCTCCCCCAGAAACTTATATATAGCCATCTCTTACAAACGATGTCAGGTCAGGCCGTGTAGCGAGGCCTTAAACAGGTAGAAGACACACCTCGCCTGGTACAAACAGACATGTCAACATTATTTCATCGTACACATATAGAACCCCCGATAAGCAGTCGTCATGACAATGCCTAGCTATCAATGGTTTCAAGTTATCGCTTGTATTTACTAACATCCGATAAGATAACACAAAAATATGGAATTCAAAATGGCGGCCGCGTATCTTATCTCGTAGCTAGGATACTTCAATGTGTCATTGTGAACGTTAACTTTCCTTTATGGTAAGTGACAGGACTTCGTTGTTAGCAAAGTTTCTTGAACAGATCGACCTTGAGACCTACCTCATAATAGATAGTCGATCTGACAAAAACACCAAAGTTGGAGGAAAGCGCGGGTTACGGGGACTTTGATCTAGCGCTCTCATTGTCAAGTATCCTGTATCACCAATATTATAAATGCGAATGTTTGTGTGTAAGTGTGTTTGTTCCCGTTCAACTCTGTAACGGCTGGACGGATTTGGATGAAATTTGGTGTGGAGGTAGCTTATTTCCATGTTTTATCCCGTTCCTGTAGAATAGCGAGTGAAACCGCGGGGCGCAGCTAGTAAAAAATAAAAACCTGTATATTATCAACAAGCGGCTTCGGGGCAACAGGGTTCTAAGTAGTAAGATACAGGTTTTCAGGAGAGCTAAATAATAAATACACGAAGGGGATAAAGCAGTGTCTTATGTCAAATATGGGTAACTGGTTGTTACCCGTGACTTCGTTCGCGTTCGTTCTTGCCAAGCTGTACTAACCTCCGGATTCTGAAACGTTAGTTAACTTTGACAGATTAAGTCTATTGCTGCCCTTGTCATTTGCTTAGTGCCAGACAAAGGCAGCATTAGAAATAATCTCAAACGTTTCAAAATCCCGAAGAAAGAGCGCTAATGTGTGTATGGTATCATATAGTTGAGATGGCACGTGGCTGCGTGCCAGCCTCCTTCACTATCGGTCACTCCGAGGAATCTGTTCCGAGCTCCTGATACCTACATTAATATCTACCGCTGTAAACAGAGGATTACACGCGGGTACCGCGTGAACTTGATTAATTTGTTTTTTACCGACTCTGGGAAGGAGGATAATGTTCGGTGAAGGAAAACATCGTGAGGAAACCTTCATATTGCCGGAGAAGAAATTCGATGGTATATGTGAATCCACCAACCCGCACTGGGCTAGCTTGAAGAGGTTCGAGGGAAGGCCGATATCTCAACAGTGGGATGTTTAAAGGCTGATGCAGATGTACCTATGTACTTATGTTTGTGTATGTGTGTTGCTTTCTAAACGTCATGACCGATTTTGTCGAGTGAGGTGTCGCTGACGATCAACGAGCAATGATGTCGCTGAGCATGAAAAATGATGTCGCTTCTTCGTCATTGCACACCACATCCTCAGCAACACAGTCGTTCACAATTGGAACAGCTTCTTGTCCTGGATGTATCTAATCGTGATAGCGAGAGTGAGCGAGTATGTTGGTATGAGCGGGATGGTATGCTATCGCAATCAGAATCACGAACGTTCAATAATAATGGCACAGATTGCCCTGATTGATTACATTTAAAAACAAGCTAGACAGTGGGATCTTGAATCTTGACTGGCAGTTATTAAGTGTCAATACTGTGTGCTACAGGCACATCACCCTATGCTGCTCGCCTATGAATCTTAACTAATACTCTAATTCAGAGGAATATAGCCGCAGTCGTATCGGGACTAATAAAGCGCTTCGAGGTATAAAAACGAATACGTTCGCCTCGAGGAAAAGACTTCGCTTGCGCGATTCAGAACTCCCTATATTACTTGTCATCCATACAAAACGTCAAAAAATGCACAAAAATGGATCAACGCCATCTAGCTACAGGAAGTAACTTTGTCTCTCTGTCTGGATGTTTGTCGCGTTGTCACGGCTAAACGTCTGAACGGATCTTGATAAAACTTGATAAGGAGTTACTGTATATACCAAAGACGGACATAGGATACTTTTTTTAGGTCCACGCGAATAACTACCAACCAGTAAAAAAAAATGAAAATGTTAGCACAAAAATTAATAAAACTTTGGTAATGTACAGGCTGTTACTGAAAGGTATGGCAATATTGAAAGGTAATGTACTCATCATTATGAACAACTTTTAATATGGGACCATTCCTGAAATCGAGAAAAAAACAGCTGTTGCATACAAAAATGTCAATGACACTGGACAAAATCCATGGAACCAGCTCTTTTTTTTGGAAGTCGGTTAAAAACAACAAAAGCTATTGTTGTGACCACAGAAACTAATGCATTTTTAGCGTAATACGCGTCTAGCTAAAAATATTGCTTTAATATTTACGCTCAATATAATAACGCACTGATAAAAACCGTCTGGTACTCGTATTATTTTTCCACTTGAGATAAGGTGAGCCGTCTGCCATGTGGGAACCTCGTGGTGCTGCTTCTAGTGCTAGCAATTTCTGGTGGTTAGAGGTGGAGTCCCCATCTAGCCAAGCGAGCCCGGGGAGGACGACAGCGTCGAGTGGCGGACGCTGATGTAGGCTTAGGCGTCTCACGACGGCTGCTAGCTGACCCGGGAGGAGCTGAAGCGTGGTGCTGAAGGCTCCGGTGCGTTCCCTTGGCGATCCCGGAGCTCTCGGTCAAACACCAAGACAGGCCACCGGGGGGTTTTTAGTGGGTATCATCCCACATAACCCGGCTGCACCCCAAAGCAGTCGGGTAGCTGGTGAAAAAAAAGGTGGTCATTTAAACGCCTCCGAGCGCCAGCAAACAATGTCTGTAAATCGAGGTCCTTTCAATGTTTTTTTTTTCGAGAAAATGTCATGTAATCATTTTTCCCGCCATGAAATACTAGATGACAGAACAAAAAAAACATATATCCCAAAATAAGCTCACACTAATATTATAAATGCGAAAGTTTGTGTGTAAGTAGGTAAGTATAAATGAAATTTGGTGGTATGGAGGTAGCTTATACCCTGGATTAACACATAGGCATAGCTGGCTTTTTAGGAAAAATATTCGGTTTCTGTAGAATAGCGGGTAAAATCGCGGGGCGCAGCTAGTGTTTAATAAAACACGCATTCACCGTGACCTTATTGTAACCTATCATTCTGTTTCAGACAGTCAGATGTCTGATTATTACGTATCCATTAAATCACGATCCACGAGATGCCGAGGCACACACATGGCGCCACAAACCCTCATATTACATCAGAGTAGTGCGTGTTTTTTGGTACTGACATAATTATCACACTATTACTTAATTACTAGTACTGTTTTTGTGTGTGTGTGTGTGTGTGTTTGTGTTTTTTTCCCCATTCTACTCTGTAATGGTTGAATGGATCTCGAAGAGACGTATGCAAGTACGTGACCGACTAACCTTTGGTCTAGCTGGTCTGCTCTGTCACACTAGTGTGACAAAGCAGACAGACTCCTATGAAAATGAATATTATTAAAAGAAAAAGAAAATGCCCGACTGCAAAATGTAGCATATGTCATCATCAGCCTGAAGACGTCCACTGCTGAACATTAGACTCCCCCTTACAGCGCCACACCAACCGATAACGTGCCACTTGCATACACCAGTTGCCCGCGACTTTCACAATGTCGTCGGTCCACCTAGTGGGAGGCCTGTCTACGCTGCGTCTTCTTGCCTATGTCACTCCGGACATAAAGAGGAATCCAACGACAAGACTCATGAAAAACGATCAAGCCGTTTAGGGTATACTGGAGGTACAAACATACTTACTTACGTATACCCAAAAACATCACCTTCCTCGGGCAGTCTGGTAATAAAGAGAAAGCCAACGACACTCAACAAAATCGGTCAAGCCGCTCAGGCTAAAGGAGGTAATACAGGGCTATAAAGAAAGGATATGCTAAGCCGAAAGGGGCTCGTAGTACTCATGATTGAGAACAACTTTTACTATGGGAACAACCCTGAAATCGAGAAAAAAATTACAGCTGTTCCATACATTTTGCCGTGTACACATTTCTATGGAACAGCTGGTGTTTTTTCTCGATTTCAGGATTGGTCCCATAGTGAAAGTTGTTCATATTGATGAGTACTATGAGCCCTTTTCAGCTTAGCATATCCTTTCCTTATAACCCTGTATAGGAACACACATACAAGCCAAAAACATAACCATCCTTCTTGGGCACTCGGTAGAATGGTCCACGCGAGTAACGCGGGGCGCAGCTAGTAATATAATAATTATATATAGCTGCGATGGTTGTGACGCGATCGGTGATGTATTTTCAGACATCCGTCGGATCTCGCTGTACATTAACATTATATACAGGATGTAACTGGAAACCAATGTTCAAATAATGTGTGTTGCCAGTGATGACATATGGAACTGAAACGTGCCCTTGACTACTGGCTTTTGGAGAAACTCAGAGTCGCACAGCGGGCAATGGAGAGAGCTGTGCTCGGAGTTTCTTTGCGCAATAAAATCCGGAACGAGGATATTCGCCGAAGAACCAAAGTTGCCGACATAGCTTTCAGAGTTTGCAAGCTGAAGTGGCAATGGGCAGGCCACATCACTCGAAGAACCGATAATCGATGGGGAAGGAAGGCTCTTGACTGGCGACCACGAGCCGGAAGACGAGGCGTAGGCAGGCCTCCCAGTAGGTGGACCGACGATATTATGAAAGTCGTGGGCAACCGGTGGATGCAAGTGGCACATTGTCGGTCTGTGTGGCGGTCCAAGGGGGAGGCCTATGTTAAGCAGTGGACGTCTTCTGGCTGATAATGTAATGTATGTAATGTAACTGGAAATGAGTCGACAGTAGAAAGAAAAAATAAAAACTTTCTAATCCTAACTAATATTATAAATGCGAATGTAACTCTGTCTCTCTGTCAATCTGTCTCTGTGTGGGTGTTTGTCGTTATCACGGCTAAACGGCTGAATTTTTGCATAGATATAGCTTAAGGGTAGGAGACGGACATGGTGAACAGAGCTAGTGAATAATAATTGTCTAATTCATTAATTAAACAGTCTTAGCTTGTAAAGTAAGAATACAACGTCACAGAAATCAAATTTTAATATGTTAAGGTGCAACGTTTCGCTCAGCGCGCGAAATTCAAATTTTCTGGCGTTTTTTGTCAATTACAGCTTAATTACTCATCGTAGGTTAATCAAATCCAATTTTACGACAATAAATAGATCGTTTCAAGAAATTACACTAACTAAAAATTCAAGTTGAAAGCTAGTATAAGTACATTTCTCACTAAACGAAAAACCAAGATGAAAATCAGCTTATTGAGATTTGTAGCAAAATCAATGTTATCTAGGTGATAATTTTACCCGTAATTTCTTAAAAAAACTTATTTATTGGAGCAAAATTGGTTTCAATAAATCCACGATGAGTAATTAAGCTGTAATTGACAAAAAACGCAATAAAATTTGAATTTCGCGCGATGAGCGAAACGTTGCACCTTAATAGCGGGCAGTAGTGTTTTTCATTTTTTTCCTGTGTAAATAATATATATCATTTTTGTATTTTTTTTTTTTTTCTTGTAAATATACCTCTTTTATGTACAGTGCAGCACGTTCATCGTTTCATTCACCATTCTACGAGTATATCTATCTATATTTATAATATATTTTTGCTTCTTTGGCTATTTATTGGCATCTAAATTAATGTTTACTTACCTTAAATTTGACTTTATTTTGTTCTGGCACTTACTTATGTAATAAATAGGAGAGGCCACTGGCTCCGACACAATCTATGACTAGTTTGGGAGACTCTGGGATCAACTATTTAGTTGTAATTTTTGTAATGCCCAAATAAATTTGATTTGATTTGATGTTAGTATTGGTCCCATGGTTTCTCCACGTCGCGAGGCGATGATCGCGGCAGTATTAGCATGCGATCACGCGGCGTCTGGTCGGCGTAGCGGTGGGACACGCGTGCTAGTGGGGTGACCATACTGTTATCTCGCACGGACATTTCCGGACGGAGATATAGGCTGTGGGTTTCACTACTTATAGTTTATTTTTTTTTCAATATTGATTTATTCGCTTTTTTTTTTTGTATACAGCAAGATTCAAAAAATTAAAACAGTTTCAAACTACTACTACTCATAGTTAGAATGGTTGTTTATAGCCTGTTGAGTCCCACTACTACCACTAGAGTGGGACTAATTTACCTGCAAAACTTTTCTTGTATTTTGCAGTTTTGTGATGAAGTATGACAGCCTCCATCAAAGATGTATCTAGTAAAATAGGAAACGAATATCACAAAATATATTTACAGTTAGGAGTGGGTATTTGTAATATCTGAAGATTTTTTTTTTTGACCGAGGTTATTATATTTAATTAGTATTCATAAAAAAATATAAAAAAATGTTGAAATATATTTATAAAGTATTGGAAATAAATAAGTGAAAAAAAAGATTTTACACTAAAAGAAATGTACATTACATTAAAGATAGAATGAAAGAAAAATTTGTAGATCAATATTAAATTTGCCAAAAGCTATGCAAATATTTTAAATACTTGACCAAGTGAGCGAAGCGAACGAAAGGTCACTGCTTTAACTGGCAAAATTTGCTTTCATCTGTCCGTATGTTGGTACTCGAGTACAAGTCGTATTTTTCAACCAATCATGACGAAACTTGGTATACAGGTACTAAAAATAAATGTTCTTCGGCCTTTTTTGATTGGTGCGGTATTTCCAACAAAAGGGGGGATGTTTGCTGCGGCGCCATATACCAGCCGGCACAATATTTGGCAGAAACATTTGGTACTCAATTCTAAACAAGAATACGTAGGAAAAGGATGCCAACAATTTTAGAGCTTTTAGATTCTATGAAATTGTAGAATAGTGTTTGTACAAAAAATGTGCTCGCGAGGTCTACCGTTCGTAGAACTACTAGTATTTTATTTATTTAGATACGAAAAAACGACACCATCGAAAACAATTATACAAATATTTTAAGTAAATACATGAATGTTCTTACCTGATAGAAAAGTTCATGCAAATAATATTATGGTCTATGTGCTCATTAAATTAAAAACAACATAATTAATTATTACTATTTAATTATTTTTTTGATTACATTAACAAATGTGCCCTAAATGCATACTCATAAGCCTTTTATTACCCACTAACAAAATCATTTTAAAGGCAGTCCCAAATACTCAAAATAAAAACTTTAACAGCCACTTAACCCAGTTCCTTTTTCATCCAGATTCCCACTTACGTCCTAAAAACAATATCATAAACGTCCAACGAATGACATCTCACCTCAACCATTTAAAACACCACCCTGACCTACTTTTCTCAGTCATTACAATAATTCAGTTCGATCCTGGAAAATTCCAAACGACTGTCACATTACTGCGATAAGTGAGTACTGTGGCGGCGCCCGCGCTTTTATAAAACCCCCCCGCGCGGTGAATTCCGTTTAGTTCACTTGAAGCATTCCAAGCGATAACACGTGCCGTTTTGTCTACAGAATTACGAGAGATGTGTGCGGCGATCGACATGTTGGCTTCGGAACAGCTGTTCTACGGAGTCAGCCCACCGGCTGGATTCCTCACAGACTACACCCCACCGGTGCGAAGACCTACCAAGATCCAACCATCATCGCGAGGATTCTCAGCACCATGTCTATCACCACTCAAACCTGTTCAGTTAAGCCTCAAATCTGCCCCGAGATCCTGTATAAGACAAGTGATACCTTCAGATAAAAAGAAAAGAGTTGTGTTCGCGGATGACAGAGGATTTGCCCTGGAACAGATCAAGTTTATGACTGAACCTTCACACGTACCCCCGTACTGGGCGTTCAAAATTGTCGCCAGTCCAACATTAGAACGGAAACCTCCTCCCAAACCGGCCGTCGACCTTTGGGAGATGAGGTTTAACCAACCAGCATCCGATTATGTCCAGTTCAGAAGAAGGATTACCGAAGAGTGCGTGTCTTTGGAAAATGTTATCATAAAGCAGAACGAGTGTGCGGTGGACGGGACAGTGAAAGTGAAAAATTTGGACTTTAATAAAGAAGTCTTCATCAGAGCAAGTTCGGACGGCTGGACGACGAGCGAAGACGCCTTTTGCGCGTTCGTCGAATCAGGCCCTTTAAATCAGAACAGGACGTCAGTGTACGATACCTTTGGCTTCCGCTTGCAGCTGCCAATACACTCGCGTCGGCTAGAGTTCTGCGTCTGCTTCAAATGCAAAGGAGGGGAGTACTGGGATAGCAATGGAGGCAACAATTATATTATTGAAAAGTCATCCGTCCGAGCAACTCCGGCTGTTGCCTGCGCGCGGATAAACTTCGGCAACTCCTGGACGTCGCGAGATGGCAGCGGGAACACGCCTTACTGGTGAAAGTGAACCAGATCCATGGTTTGCAGTGTCTGTGATTATCTGTGCCATAGATATTTGGTGCGATATGATTTATGAGTTTGGATCCTGAAGAGCCACAATTCGGATTCGGGTTTGGAAGAGCTGTCAGGAAACGAAGATGGCTGAGGTAACGTCTGAAATTATTGTCCTACTAGATGTGTGTAGCTTATAATTTCATCGTTCCTTAAGGAAGTTTTACGGAAATCGAATGATCTATAGAGTTAAAACTTCTACGATAAGTTTTTTTGAGATTGGGGATTGATCTCTTGATTCAAAATTTTACGACAAATCGATACCGTCATATTTTGAAGTCTCGAAAGAATAGATCTTTATGTTAACTATCTAATTGTAATTATATTTAAAAAGCTGATGCCCGCGACATCGTACGCGATGCAAGCTTGGCCTTCGGCCTCGCTATACTCTGGTTTTAAGGTGCAACGTTTCACTCAGGGCGCGAAATTCAAATTTTCTTGCGTTTTATGTCAATTACAGCTTAATCACTCATCGTAGGTTCATGAAAACTAATTTTGAGATAATAAATAGATTGTTTCAGGAAATTACACCAACCAAACATTCAAGTTGAAAGCTAGTATAAGTACATTTCCCATTAAACCAAAAACCAAGATGAAAATCAGCTTATTGAAATTCGTAGCTAAACCAATGTTATCTAGGTAATCATTTTACCCGTAATGTCTTAAAACAACGTATTTATTGGCGCATAATTGGTTTCGATAAATCCACGATGAGTAATTAAGCTGCAATTGACAAAAAACGCAAGAAAATTTGAATTTCGTGCAATGAGTGAAACGTTGCACCTTAATAGTTATTCTGCTATTCGGGACGGAGACAAATACAACGAATCAAATACCATGAAGTCCAACCCTTTTGAGTTCTAAGTGTTCGAACAAACCCGAGTTTGTTTTATATATTAAGATAATTTCTCTTATACTAGTGTCATGTTGGGGTCATATTATGATATCCTTGACATTCCTCAAGCTTAATTTTAAGATCATTTTAAGTAGGTAGGTATTAGTGAGTGAGAAAGTAATAATACAGTTTGTGGTGACCGCACAGGTCACAATGTTATCCTTATCATAACAGGCCCTAGACATGTCAACAATCATTTATAAATAATCAGCTCCCAGCAACTTGAGTTCGTTATTGTAAATAATAATATTCATCTGTTGTCAAAGACGATTATTGATTCCCGTTATAGCGTTCATTCAAATCCATATATTTATAATAAATATTTTTTATAAAAAAAAAAAATTTTTTTCTTGGTGACGAGACGAGCAAGTCGCTCACCTGATGTTAAGCGTCACGCTTGCCTATAACAGCTCAGTGCCACCCAGAATTTTGAACTTCAACAGTTCAAAACTATGCGCGGCAATGCACTGCGCTCGTCACCCTGAGATGTTAGATGTTAAATCTCTGTATGCCCAGTAAATACGCTGGAAACATTGCCCTTCAATCCGGAACACAGTAATGCTTGCACACTACCGCTTGGCGGTTGAATAGCTGGCAAAGGTGTGGTACTTCCCAGGCGGACTGCAAGAGAGCCCTACCACTACACCACTACAAAATATATAATAAATAGTACTTGTAGTGAATATATATTTTATCCTTCATTTGAACTTGCTTAACATTAAGCGAGTGTATGTAATATAATTTATACACACGAATTAAAATGTGGCGGGACGAGCGTCGGACGATAAAATTAAAATGTCAAACATAGCACAGCTGATAGTTTTGGCGCAACCAATTGGTATAAGTAATGCATAACATCATGGAACAGTTGCAATTTTTCACGGTTCTGGTTGTTAAGTTATTGAAATGTAAATGTTGTGTTTTATAAAAGAAAAAACAGTGCAAATATCTATGGTGCCGGATAGACAATAAGGCCCGCTGCACATCGGAAGTACATTTATTTAACTAGTACAATAAAAGCACTTCATCGATACCTTAGATAGGCACAGTGATTTGTACCGTTTTTTGATGTAACGCGTGCTCCCGCGTGCGGCTAACCAACCTCTAATTATTAGTCTCTCTAGTAGTTCGCGGCGAACTGAGAACTCGCGACCCCTATATCTTCACAACCGCTCGACCGATTCAGCTCATATTCGAACTTAAAAATTGTGTTGAAATGAACTACTTGCCTACAAAATTTAATGAAGATCGGATCAACGGTTCGCAAGTTATCATCGGACAAATATACACACAAACATACAATCTTACAAACATACATACAAATGCCGATTTGTCCCAGTAAACTCTGAGACCTTCGCTTCGCTCAGTCAATAATTAGTGGGTGCTGGAAGTTGTTTACGCTGTGCCATTATCATCCAAAGTAATAACTTATATCAATCAGCTGTTCAGCCAAGAATTCTAAATGAATAGAAAATCATAGGTACACATCTACATAGCAGCTTAAATTTGAAACACTGCCAAGTATTCAAAATGTTTTGGCGTATATTTTAAACTCTTTCAATTAAGTTATATATAGACGTAATTCGTGAAATGAATTATGTATAAACCGCGGATAGGTTCAGAGACCGGTTAAATACGAGCCAAGTGTAATGTAATGATCTTTGGTAAAGCTTGGAACAAACATTTGTGTGATCAGCAAATATTTGATCCATGCTTGTAGTAATTATATAATGCAAATTGGTAATGGTCTTTATTTTTACGATGTTCCATCAATAGATATACATGTGCCAAATTTAATATTCTGATACCGAACTATTCGAAATGAATACTAAGCCGAAAGGAGACCACTGTTGTAATCATCATTTTGATCAATTTTTGTTATGGCAACCCAAAGGCCTCGCTACATGGCCCGACCTGACATCGTGCGAAAGGGACAGCTAGACTTGAATTTCACGGGAAAAGAATCAAACTATTATGGTTGTAGCTTCTCCCTTTCGATCCCCCAGAAACTTAAATGTAGCCTTTCACACGATGGCAGGTCAGGCCATGTATAGACACCCTAACCTCATAGTTTATTGGGTTTTGTTGCGCGAAGGACCTCTCAACGAAATTAATGGAAAAGCCTTTTTTTTTTCGATATCTGATATGGTCCCATAGACATCAAAACATAGACTTTATCATCTTCTTGAGTATAACGGTCCCCCTTCGGTTAGCCTTTTCGCATAACCATTCAGAATAACAGTATTTATAAATAGCTTAGTTTGGGGCTAGATGGCGCTGTGCGTAAAAAACGTCCACAAAAAAAAAAAATATATAAATATATATATATATATATATATTATAAACATATTATAGCATGTTTACGTAAACAGTTGATATCTATGTTCAATTAAGCACGTACCTTGTATATTTACTGACATTGGAATCAAAGACATCTATTTTCGTCCTGAGATAAAATTCAAAGATTGTTGAAATATTTCGAATTTACGTACAAATTTATAAAATTACTTTTGGCAGTAGTTCTCTGAGTAGGTAAACAATACAGGGTTATAATGAAAGGTATGCTAAGCTGAAAAGGGCTTAAAAATATCGAAAGAAAATTCGAGAAAAAAAATTCAGCTATTCCATACATTTTGTCGAGTCATTGACATTTTTCTATGGAACAACTGATATATTTTTATCGATTTCAGGGTTGGTCCCATATAAAAAGTTGTTCATAATGATGAGTGATGAGCCCCTTTCGGCTTAGCATACCCATTCCTTATAACCCTGTATGGTGCAAATTGTGATGCTTTATATAAATTTTCTCTTCGCCCTTGCTGGGCATTCAAATATATTCGACCGCACCGTCCATTACCGTCGAGTGAGCTGTGGTCAAATGACTAGCCAGTTATAAAATTAAATGCTGGACTATGTAACCGTTATTCGTGCTGCTAAATGCTATGTTACATCGTCGCTTACCGACAGGCGAGTTGGTGGTTAAACGCAGAATAATAATGAAGCGTTTTCCAAAAAAATTAAAAATCATGGTAATAAAAGTACTCAATAGATGGCGTTAGATGTACCCTAAGGTTTCTGTCACTGTCAAGACATGAAAGACAAAAAGATGTACGTGTGCCTTTTCTTTTCTCGTAATTTTTGGCTCCACATTTGTATTTAGACAATTTCAAGTAATGTTACTATTTATTTGACTTCATTTGAAATATTACAATAGTTGACACTGGCTAAATACGCAAAGTGTGGAGCAAAATTTACGATTAAAAAAATAAACGTTAAATATTCCGACAGAAATGACAATGACAGGTAAAACGATAGGTCTATTACGCCATCTAGTAAGTATTTTAGAACTATTTTTTTTTTTGGAAAACGCCTCGTTATTAGCGCCAAAAAATGTCCGCATGTCAGCATTTTAGGTATGAATGGATTAAGGTGTCAAACAAACTATTAATGTTATAGCTTCTCCCTTTCGCTCCCCATGAAACTTATATAGCCATCTCTTTCAAACGATGTCAGGTCAGGCCATGTAGCGAGGCCTTAAATAAGCGTATTTGTTGTGTTTCAATCCAAATTAAACATTAAATTGGAACGCATTTTTTTTTTTTTTTTTGTCTAAGTCTGGATAAGATAGATCTCAGCGGCAAATGTGAATATTTTGCGAAAATTAGGTATATCTTCCTAGTCCGATTAGTTTATGATGAAAGAAATATGTAAATTATCATAATTTTTTTCAAATAATATTTTAAGCGTTTTGCTAGAACTGCATGAAAAGATTGTTTTTTTTTTTGTAGTGTAAAAAATATATTTATTCGTAGAATATTCGTGTTTGCGCTTGGTGTTAAAGGGCTCGCTACATGGCCTGACCTGACATCGTTTGAAAGAAATTGCTGTATATAAGTTTCTGGGGGAGCGAAAGGGAGAAGCTATAACCTTAATAGTTTGTTTCTTTTGCTCCCGTTAAATTCAAATCTAGCTGTCCCTTTCACACGATGTCAGGTCAGCCCATGTATAGACACCTTAAGAAATTATAAATTTTAAAAAAAGTGAGTAAATAAATTTATTTAGTTTGAAAGATGTTAAAAGGAAACATTCAAAATCATAATGGGATTTAATAATGCAATGATGTAAAGTAAAGAGATAAGAGACATAATTATAAAAAATTGCTCAAAACGTGAATCGAATTTTATTTTATATTATATTTATGTTCTGTGCTAATATTAAATTTTAAATGTTAATAGATTTGTGTTTAAAATATTTTAATAGACGCGCACACAACGTTTTTGTTAAGCAAAAATCTGTAGTAGTGTGCATTGAGTACCTAATTATTATTTTTGATTTAAGATAACTATTCTTGTGCATCCGCCATTTGTGATTATTATTGTTTAATTTTTATACATTAATATTTTGATTTAGGCGTGTCTGTTGACGTTTTAAAATGGCGGAAGCTGGTAGCTATAAAATAATTTTAAATTCCAGTAAAATAGGCGCTGAGTGGTAGTAATTTATTTTTCGTGAATGTTTTACACATTAAAACTAATATCTGTTAACCTACTATCAATAACAATAATGTATGAAAGCGTTATACCGGGCTACAAGGAAAGGGTGTGCTAAGCCGAAAGAGGCTCGAAGAACTCGTGATTGTGAAAAAAACAGCTGTTTCATACTTGTCATTGTCATTTTTCTATGGAACAGCTGTTTTTTCCCCTCGATTTCGGGGTTGGTTCAAGTTGTTCATGATGAGAACTATGAGCTCTTTTCGGCTTAGAATACCCTTTCCTTATAACCCTGTAAAACCATGATGTTAAAAGAACTGAATAATTATAGTTGATAAATGCTAGTTATATGATTGTTATCGCACAGAAATTGTTACGCATATGAATGACAGACTATTAAAGTATATTTTTGCAGCAATATATTGATTTTATTGAGAAAATCGTTGTTTGATTTAATAACCCCTAAATACAATACATGACAAACGGAAAACAAGAGAGTATAGAAGTAGGAGAAGAAAAGATAGATTACGTAAACGAGTATACGTACCTAGGACAATCCATAGCGTTTGAAGACCATATTGCAAAAGAAATTGATAGAAGAATCTCGATAGCTTGGAAGAAATATTGGGGAATGAAAGAAATAATGAAAAGCAAAAATATCAATATATCAATTAAAAGTAAAGTATATAACGTTGCTATACTACCATCCTTAATATACGGATGCCAGACATGGGCTCTGAGGAAAGAGGACGAGAACAAACTAGCGGTGTGTCAAAGAAAGATGGAAAGAAGTATGTTAGGGATAAAACTGTCAGATCAAATAAATAACCAAACCATCAGACAAAAAACTAAAGTAAGAGATATAACAGAAACTACTAGAATATTGAAATGGAATTGGTCAGGACATATATGCAGGATGGAAAACGACAGATGGAGTAAGAAAATCATAGAATGGCAACCAAGGGGAGAGAAACGAAACAGAGGAAGGCCAAATAGACGTTGGGAGGATATTTTTAACCAAAAACTTGGAATTGAATGGATGAGAACGGCAAGAGACAGGAAAGTATGGAAAAAACTGGGGGAGGCCTACGCCAATGACGCGACATATACACAAGACAAAAACGAAAACAATTGACAACAATGTAATGATATTAAATGTCAAACATACAAAAATAATAATAATAATTGACTAACAGATAATACTGGATATAAAATAATAATAAAATTGAATATTGACATAACTAAGAATATAATGTATTAATTAAAATGTAATTGAAATGTGTACTTGCAATAAAGGCTTTTTTATTTTATTTTATTTAAATACAATACAAATCATAGGTAGCTAGATAGTTAAACTCTATAGTTCGCGTCGAACTGACCTCGCGACCCCTATATCTTCACAACCCCTGGACCGATTCAGCTCATATTCGAACTTAAAAATTGTATTGAAATGAACTACTTGCCTACAAAATTTCATTAAGATCGGATCAACGGTTCGCAAGTTACCATCGGACAAATATACACACACACATACAAATGCCGATTTGTCCCAGTAAACTCTGAGACCTTCGCTTCGCTCGGTGAAATAGCACTTAGCTCTGTAATAGTATATGTATTCTTTGGTATATTGCTTTTGTAAAGTCTTTAGTTTTTCTATTGTCGTAATAAAAATGGTTAAATTTTATCAAAGCCACGTCAAAGGCAAGGCAAGGCTCCGGAGTCCGTGAAGCAAACATTCACATAAAAAAAGAAAAACACAATTGCAAGTTGAATAAAAGCTTATAAAAACAACACTTTTTTGGGCAGCAACAAAATATAAGGTCAAGCGTTAAGCGCCTTACTGACAGTCGGTGAAATTAGTATTTATAACGCGAGTGTGTATTATACCAAAGTGACTCAAATACTGTGTAATTTGCATATGTCGTGGGCTAATCGTTGAACTGGGCCGATCGAGATCTGCCCAGGCAGATACTAGTATAGATACGATAGATACTATAATATAGATATACGCCGGCATTTCCTAACATTTGCCTTTCACTATATAATTAGGAAATCCCTGTAATGATAGTTGTAATAACAATGAGGCGTTTTCCAAAAAAAAAAAAAAACCGGGTTATAAAAGTACCCAATAGATGGCGTTGGATGTACCTTGCGTTTTTGCTGTCACTGTCAAGACATGAAAGACAAAAAAATGTACGTGTGCCTTTTTTTTTCTCGTGTTTTTTGGCTCGACATGTTTATTTAGACAATTTCAAGTAACGTAACTATGTATTTGACTTCATTTGAAATATTACAATAGTTGACACTGGCTAAATACACAACGTGTGGAGCCAAAATTTACGATTTAAAAAAATAAACATAAAATATTTCGACAGAAATGACAATGACAGGTAAAACGGTAGGTCTGTTACGCCATCTAGTAAGTATTTTAGAACTACTTTTTTTTTTTGGAAAACGCCTCATTTTAATGATCATTACAGGAAATTACTAATTTATTTTATAAATTTTATTGTTTATTTTATATCGATACATAAATAAATAAACTATAACACTTTTTTTTTTTTTTTTGTAGTTGACCGAGCGATGCGAAGTTTTTATATTTTACTGGGACAAATCGGCATTTGTATGTATATTTGTCCGATGATAACTTGCGAACCGTTGATCCGATCTTCATGAAATTTTGTAGGCAAGTAGTTCATTTCAATACAATTTTTAAGTTTGAATATGAGCTGAATCGGTCCAGGGGTTGTGAAGATATAGAGGTCGCGAGGTCTCAGTTCATCGCGTTCACTACTTATTTATAGGCTTGCGTTAGACTGCCATCACGTCTGATGACCCTGAATAGATTAATTTTACTATCACAGGTGTTACTGGGTGACAAGCGGTAGTAAAGATATAAAAATATATCTGAATGCATAGTGATGCTCTTTGTGATGTGACGCACGTACTCGTACCTACGACTGTTCGTGATGCCGAACTCACGATATTTATAGGATTCCTTGCGGCTTGTCGTCAGTCTGTATTGCATCATAGATACGACGTTTTTTTTTAAAGGCTTATACATGGCCTGACCTGACATCGTGTGAAAGGGACAGCTAGCTAGATATAACAGAAATAGATAGTAACGCTCCTAGATAAAGGGGTAATCTATTCCATAGATAAGAATGTATGATCTATTCTAGTTTATTTTTCTTGTTGCTAAGTGACGCGTCGTGCAAGCTCATGGTGCGCGTCACGCTTGCCCATTATAGTTCAGTGCCACACAGAATAAACAAGTCACTTATTCTGGCAGATGCATAAGACGTGCGACGCCAAAATCCACATAGGAGGAAAAGAAATAAAAAGTCACTTATTAAAGAAAAACAAATAAAATTAATTTTTAGAAAGAAATACCGACTTCAAACTTAAACTAAGTGGTTTAAGTTGGTAAGTTTGTCCACCACATTTATCCCGCGAGAACGAGACGGGTGTATCCGTATTCTATCTTTATCACGTTGACGCGAAGACAAAACGGGTGGACATAACTTTATCCCGGCGCCCGAGCTAGGCCTGCTGAAATGTTTTTCTACCTACTTTTAGTGACAATAAAATAAGAAATTTGATTTAATAAATAAATAAAAATAATAAATATTGGTGGACGTTTTTCACACAGCGCCATCTAGCCCCAAACTAAGCAAGCTTGTACTATGGGAACCAGATGTCTGATAGAATACATATATTTTTTTTTTGTAAATACATACATATAATACATAGAAACAACCAGACAAAGAACAAACATCCATGTTCACGCAAATGTTTGTCCATTGGGATTTGATTTTGAATTTGATCACCCATCGAGGGTAGGCCGATATCCCAGCATTGGGACAGTATCTCTATTACTTAAGGCGAGGACTGATCGTGATTTGAAATTAGTACTGTCCCGCTCAAAGTTCTAAGGTTTAAAGTTGAAAATCGCATATCTTACTTGATGAGAAAAAGGTAAATTGTAGTTTTTCATTGCTTTTTTGCCGATTATCAGAAATAAACAAATCAAATAAAAAAACTACCTGGTTCGCCGTATAAACCCCTAGCCTGGATATTAAATTTGTAAAAGAAAATTTGTAGTTACCACTGAAAATTCAGAGCATTTGATTCCAGAAGGGTTTTTCAGGGGGTCATTTTGCGATTTTTTATTTTGTACTAAGATAGATTTTCGAAATTTTATTCTGTTAAACGTAATTTCAGTTTTATTTTCTGTCTGCAGTATTTTTTGCACCTGATTAAGTAATCTCGTCACTTCGAACAAAGCGCTGAAAAATGCTACTTTTTGTTGCTTTACGATTGGACCTCGCCTTAATTATCTATTGTGTTGCAAATATTAATTTATTGACATTATTATACATTGTGTAATAATAACATACTGTAATAATTTACAGTAATTTTATACGACATTGTATTATATTATTATTAGGATTTGTGTGTATGGTTGACTAATGTAATTGGCGAATTGTGCCGTTTTAGTTAGTAAATAAATCTCTTTGATCTAACGTTAACTGTACTAAGATACTGTATGACTGTGTGTATGCTGTACTAAGATGTGATATGAGGAGGCTGACTGCAAAGTTAAAAAATCTTGTATACAAACGTCGTCTTGTTCCCGTACACTCTAACCTTCGCTTCGCTCAGTCAATAAAACAACATATTCACAATAAAATAAATTTGTATTTATTCATAAAATATAAACACATTTTCGAATACATCTTGGGGAATATCGACTAACATATCTGTAAACATAAATTTTGTTACACTGATTCTGTTTTATTAAGACCCCACTTGTCGCTTAGGCTGTCACGCTCGCGCATTTTCGTATTTATGAAGATTTAAAGAAACTAAAAAAAAAAAAAACTTTGAAATAACAAATGTGAATATTTTAACGGTGTCTACACATGGCCTGACCTGACATCGTGCGATAGAGATGGCTATATATAAGTTTCTGGGGAGCGAAAGGGAGAAGCTATAACCTTTTAATAGTTTGTTTCTTTTGCTCGCGTTAAATTCAAGTCTAGCTGTCCCTTTGACACGGTGTCAGGTCAGGCCATGTAGCGATGCCTTTACACATTCAATTTTGACGAAATTTTGACATTAACAAAAAAGTTTTTTTTTTATTCTCTTTCCTTTTCCTTTGCCAAAATAAAAATAATAAAAATTTAAATATCTTAATCCTAACTAATATTATTATAATTCAGAGGAATACAGCCGCAGTCGTATTAGGACCGATAAAGCTTCGGGATATAGAAATGAATACTTTCGTCTCGAGGAGAAAACTTCGCTTGCGCGATTCAGAACTCGCTACATTACAACTGTAGTCCATACAAAACGTCAAAAAATGCACCAAAATGGATCAACGCCATCATGCGAACCATAAGAAGTAACTTTGTATCTCTGTCTGGATGTTTGTCGCGTTATCACGGATAAACGGCTGAACGGACCTTGATAAAATTTGATAAGAAGTGACTGTATATCACAAAGACTGACATGGGATACTTTTTATGTCCACGCGAACGAAGTCGCGGGTAACAACTAGTAAGTGATAAATAAAACATTGACACCGGTATTCTGAAAATAACTGACTCTCAGTGTTTTTTATCCATAACTTCAAAAAAAAAATTGATAATGTTCGAAAGAGACAGCTATAGCGGGAGCGTGGCCTTTGTATAATAGCGGCAACACACCTGAAAACCGAGAAAGGCAGACCAACGAAAAAACAAAACAGGAATATATATCTCTCTCGTTTGTTAGACAGAATACACAAACCACGTCAGGTGTGTTAACACTATAAAGATCGTCAAGCATCTAAATGAAAGTGGTTAAAAGTGGAATCGCAGCTATCCTTTTTCCTCTTTAACGTTACACAGAGACAAAAGATATAAACCACGTTCTTATAAATCCTCGTACGACAAAACATTAAAAAAAATATTTTCATGCAGAATGTTCGGTTATACGGACATATAAAATCCCTGTACTCTTCATTATGAAAAACTTTTACTATGGGATCAACACTGAAATCAGTATCAACGCCATCTAGCGAACTATAGGAAGTAACTTTGTCTCTCTGTCTGGATGTTTATAGCGTTATCACGGCTGAACGGCTGAACGGATCTTGATAAAATAAGTAACAACTAGTTTATCATAATTTAGTGAAATCGCTTGTATTTTTTTGTAGTAGTACTAGAGATACAAGATTGCATTATTTGTACTACCAACTGAACTACTCAGTAGTACTACTGATCCGGAGTGAAAAATGTAATACGCTACGAAATGTAGGATATGAAATGTTTCGCGAATTCATGTTTGGTCCCATGATGCAAGTTGTTCATAATGAGTACAATAATATCCTACAATATGTCCTTCGTGTAACCGAACAACCTGTACAAAGGCCTCGCTACATTACCTGATCTGACATCGTGCGAAAGAGACAGCTAGACTTGAATTTCACGGGAGCAAAAAAACAAACTACTAAGGCTATAGGCTTCTCCTTTCGCTCCCCAGAATCTCATATATAGCCATCTCTTTCACACGATGTCAGGTCAGGTCATGTATAGCCAATTCAAGTAAATACTTACAAACGCAAATAATATTTTGACTAATTATACATTTGAGATATTAAAATAATTTCTGAAACATTTATAATATGTAGTGTACATTTAGTGCTAAAGTAAATATACATTTTAAATATTTATTTATTTTAAATTATACTTTAAAGCTCCGATTTGAAAAGCGCATTCGAAATTCTGAGTAGGAAACAATGTCACACAAATATTATGAATGCGAAAGTTTGTGTGTAAGTATGTAAGTCTGTTTGTTCCCGTTCAAATCTGTAACGGCTGCACGGATTTGAATGAAATTTGGTATGGAGGTAGCTTATACCCTGGATTAACACAGGCTTCTTATCCCGGAAAATATAACCGTTTCTGTAGAATAGCGGGTGAAACTGCAGGGCGCAGCTAGTACTAACATGAACCCCAAAAACGTTCCTTCTCGGGCAGTCGGGTAAATATGAATCCGTTTTGGAATGTCGTAAAACATTTTAATCCCCTTTTTCAACCGACTTCTAAAAAAAAGGAGGAGGTTCTCAAGTCGACTGTTTTTTTTTCGTTGCCATCTAACTTTTGTCAGATTACATTCCTTGAGTTGCCCGAATTAACGAAAAACAGAGGCAAAATATACAGGCTGATGTTTTTAACTGGGACAGTATGAAGAAATTCGAAAACATAGTTACAAGGAAACTGCCAGGAAAAGTCTAAGTCTAGTTTGTCTTTTTTTTTGTAACAACCATTTTGGCATAGTATTTCTTTTGGTCAAGCCTGATTTCCTGATATAAAGGAAGAATTTCAATTTTTTTAAAGGAAATTTGAGTTATTTAAAAAAAAAAAAATGTAATGCTGTTTGACTCAGTTTCGCGTAAGGATCATTTCATTGTATCAGAAGATAAAAATCGGATCAGTAGAAGTAGTTATATTTAGCTAATTATAGTACTCAATACATTTATTGCAAACATTATGTAAATTACAGATCTGAACTAGCATATTTTAAATAAGACATCATAATGACCCTGATTGGGTATGGCAATATCGTGCGGAGCGGGACAATTTATTCCATAATGAGTCGTTACCAAAAAAAAAAAAAGTAGTTCTAAAATACTTACTAGATGGCGTAACAGACCTATCGTTTTACCTGTCATTGTCATTTCTGTTCAAATATTTTATGTTTATTTTTTAAATCGTAAATTTTGGCTCCACACGTTGTGTGTTTAGCCAGTGTCAACTATTGTTATATTTCAAATGAAGTCAAATACATAGTCACGTTACTTGAAATTGTCTAAATACACATGTCGAGCCAAAAAACACGAGAAAAAAAAAAGGCACACGTACATTTTTTTGTCTTTCATGTCTTGACATTGACAGAAAAAACTCAAGGTACATCTAACGCCATCTATTGGGTACTTTTATAACCAGGATTTCTTTTTTTTTGGAAAACGCCTCATTGTCTTATCTGTCAAACATTCGTCTAGGGTATAGTAGGATTTAGCGAGTAGTACAATTTTTAGGGCTTTAGCAAATTTGAATTCATCTTCTGGCATCAGCTGATTTGACAATGAAACGATCCTTACATGAAACTGAGTCGAGCTGCATTTTTTTTTGTCAACATTACACATCTCATTTTTATGGAGAAATCACGCTTGACCAAAATAATAACTACGCCAAAATAGTTTTCATACAAAATGAGTAATTGGTTCAAACGTAAAGGCCTCGCTACAAGGTTTGACCTGACATCGTTTGAAAGAGATGGCTATATATAAGTTTCTGGGGGAGCGTAAGGAAGAAGCTATAACCTTAATAGTTTGTTTCTTTTGCTCCCGTGAAATTAAAATCTAGCTGTGCCTTTCACACGATGTCAGGTCAGGCCATGTATAGACACCTTAAGGATTCGCATACGCCCGTACTGTCCCAGTTAAAAAAATCACTCTGTATATTATTTATTTTTATGCAGAACATAATAAATTAACACTATACAATAATTATGTACTACGTTTATATAATGAGGCGTTTTCCAAAAAAAAAAAGTAGTTCTAAAATACTTACTAGATGGCGTAACAGACCTACCGTTTTACCTGTCATTGTCATTTCTGTCGAAATATTATATGTTTATTTTTTAAATCGTAAATTTTGGCTCCACACGTTGTGTATTCAGCCAGTGTCAACTATTGTAATATTTCAAATGAAGTCAAATACATAGTTACGTTACTTGAAATTGTCTAAATAAACATGTCGAGCCAAAAAACACGAGAAAAAAAAAGGCACACGTACATTTTTGTGTCTTTCATGTCTTGACAGTGACAGCAAAAACGCAAGGTACATCTATCGCCATCTATTGGGTACTTTTATAACCAGGATTTCTTTTTTTTTGGAAAACGCCTCATTATTTATTTAGACCAAACCACAGACAGCTATTAGTATAAAATTACTATAATCTACTGTTTAAATTTTAATTCAACTTGTGATTAAGTGCAGTCAAAGAGATAAATCTTTGACGATATCTTTACTTATTTATATTAAAAACAAAATATATATTTCTTCTTTTAAAGTAATATTCTTATATATTAAAATTATGCAAATGGATACACCATAATATACATAATAAAGTAATAGAACATTTAATATTCAAAAACATATAAATTTTACAATATTAAAAGTAACCAATAAACCAAAATGTATATAGGAGTTTTTTTTCTTGATTACATCTTTTTAATAATATTAATAATACGGTATTTAGTCTAATAGATTATTATTATATATTTAAAATCTCACTATAATTTGCCCCATCACTACAGTATAGTGATATAAATTTTATTATGGTTCTTGTTAAGATATTTATGTTGTAAAATTATATATCTGTATATTACAATATGATATATTTTTTTAAACTTGTATATTTATTATGATATATGCTGGTAGTTTTGGCCACTTTTCTTTGATCTTGGAATTGTAATATGTAATGGATATGTGTTTGAAAATACTTTTGTTATATTCGGATATGTTAAAGGATATACAATTTAGGTATATATATTAACTATTAAGTGTTTTAGTTATGTTTATTGTATTTTTCAAACATCAACAGTTTTTAATATAATTTATAGATATATAATTATGTAAGGCCAAATTTACGTATTTACATTTCAATTATTTTGATAAGTCGATTTTTCTGAAGGCTTTGAAATGTGTTTACGTTTTTTGGTATCATTTACTGTAATTTCATAATTTTGCTTTTGTTTCAACTTTTTCTCAGTTTCGTGGAACTCCAATTCGTTACATAGAATTATTTTGACGGCGTCTGATATTATTTTGTCTATATCAGTAAAATCAGATTGGCTTAATTCTATTTCTTGCGCCTCTTGAAAATCAAATTTATCGTTTGTGTCTGACTTTACGTTAGATTCAGTTGATTTTGTATCAATATCAAATTTAAATACGTTTTCAAATTCTTCACATTTACATGTTTCGAAAATGTCGAATTTGGCGAAGTCTACTGTGTTATCATTTGCTGCTATACATTGACCACGACTACTTAACTTGTCAACATCATTGATTTTGATATCGTTTTTGGAAATATCTAATTGGTCACCACTTGGGTTAACATCTCGATCAACTAATTGATTTTCGATAGGACTCGCGTCTTTATCAATCATTATATCAATATTTTTACCCTCTTTATCACCTTCCAATTCATCGGTTTCTATATTCATAATATCTTCAGTCGTATCTTCATTGACGACTTCGTCGTAATAAATTTCCCTTTCATTTTCTTCAATAATCATATCGTCACTAAGTTTTTCTACATCAACCATTTCTAGAACTTCATCTTGTAACTCTTCGACGTCGTCCAAGCTCGCTTGTCCCGGTTTCAATTCCGAACTCTTCGTTTCTGAACCTAGAACTGACCTTGGTCTCTTTTTACGCTCGTTTTTATCTTCCTCTTTACCTTCCTTTATAATATCGAGTCGTGATCTAGAGAAAAACTTATGTAGAGATTCTAGTTTGTCCAAAGCCCTCTCTGCTTGACGTTCAGAACTGTTCGAAAGAGACGTGTCTTCAGTCGAGTTGCCAGATTCGACCCTCTTCGACATTTCTGATATTGAATCGGAAATCTCGGTTGTCGACGTCGATCTATCGATCCTTTTCACCTTTGGCTTGATGATCATGCTTGGAGGCAAATCCGGTATCAGTCTCAAATCGATCAAGCTCACAGACGAACATTTCATACTGGAGCTGATGTCAAATTCATCATCAGAATCATCAAAATGTCTTCGAATCTTGTCTTCTATATAATCTAGCAAGTCTTCGGCACATTCTCGTATTATATACATTCTATCTTCTTGCAATCCTCTAGATGATGGATCTAGACTTTCATCTTCTTCTATAATATCCGATAGTTCGACACTATATGGGGTATACTGCATATTATATAACGGAGGTGGTTTGGTATATGCATGGAAATTTTGGATATCTTCTGCTTCAGACATGGTATCATTTTCATCTCTGTAATCATCGTCTTCATATTCTACATCTTTCAGTTCACAAATTTTAGCTAAGGCTATTTCAAAAATTTCTTCTAAATCTTGTTTTATATAACTCAAGTCTACGACTGTTTCTGATATGCGTCGACTGCTGTGAGATCTATCAGATTTTATATCGACTTCTCTTTCTATGACTGTATCTTGCGTGTGCGTTAATGTTGAATCAGATTTAGTTTTGCTAATATTATCGCTGAACATTTCCATTTTACTTATAGTTATATCAGATTTTGACTTTTCTGATAGACATGGAGTTAAAGATATCAGTTTATGAGGTTCCCTTTCGTAATTCTCCATATATTTGATTAGCATATCGACCAAATTGCTTCCTTCTTCTATGGGAGTTTCATCTATATATGAAAGTTTGACGTTTATATTCGATTCTGACAGCGTCATTTCACGTTTTTCTATTTGCGCTTTGATTTCGACAACAGGCATGTTTTCTGGACCGAATAGGAACTCCATAAGAGTAATTTTCTTATCATCCTTTTTAGTATTTTCTTCATCCATGCACCCTGTGGTAGCCAAAAACTCCATTAAAGTCTCCATTTTCTTTTCTAGTTCTATATTAACCTTCCTAGCTGGTTTCGTTTCTGTGGGACTTTCTGTTTTGAAACAGGAACCACTGCTGCTTTTGCGGTCGTCTTTTTGACTTTTGACTATAGTAAAGAAGAAGTCTATGAGGTTGGCTATTCTTCTGTCGTTTCCTTCTTCGGAGCTGAGGTCGGATTCTTCTTTGACAAGAGGGCAGCGGGGCTCGTCGAACTTCTTTGCGAATACCGTTTCTTGGACCACCTGGAAATTAGATTATTACAATATCTGTTCATATAACTTTAGTGGTAAGACTTTTTTGCACCTGGAGAAGTACCACACAGTTATTAAACCGCCAATTTGAATTTTTAACTGACCATAAAGAGATTGAACAGCTAAATTCTGAGGGTGACGAGCGCAGTGCTACGCCCCGTAGAGCTTAAATACAATTAAAGTCCAAATTCTGGGTGTCACTGAACCGTTTTTGGTAAGCGTAAAATTTAATTACATGAATTGAATGTAATCCGTAACAAATCTGACATAACTAACCTGTAACAAATTAACACTAATCTGTAACGAATCTAACTAGCCTGTAACGAATCTAACTAGCCTGTAACGAA
This sequence comes from Apocheima hispidaria, assembly GCA_947579745.1. Lineage (NCBI taxonomy): Eukaryota > Metazoa > Arthropoda > Insecta > Lepidoptera > Geometridae > Apocheima > Apocheima hispidaria. The sequence continues at coordinate 3,459,896 of OX388172.1, read as the reverse complement.
TCTAACTAGCCTGTAACGAATCTAACTGACCTGTAACAGATCCCTCGCGAGTCTAGCGGGCGTGCGCGAGTCGTGCGACTGCGTGTCGCAGGCGGCGGGCGCGGACCGGCGCCGGCAGTCACGCCGGTCCTGCCGGTCCTGCCGGTCATGCCGGTCGCGGAGGAAGTCCCACAGGGAGCCCAGCTCCGTGGAGAGGGAGGCGCGGTGCTCCGCCAGCGTGCTGCCCAGCCGACGGAATATCTACGATACATAAAAGCTTAATTACATGAGGCAAGTTTTTTTTTTTTTAAGTAAAATTTAATATTTCATTCACAATATACTTGACTAGCCTTGTGGTTTAACGGGAGGATTTCTGCCTTCTGAGCGGTAGGTTGTGGGTTCGATTCCCACCCAGGACAAACATTTGTGTGGTGAACATGGATGTCTGTTCTTTGTCTGGGTGTTTCTATGTATTCTATGTAACAATTTGACAAAAAAAAAAGTATTTATGTATTGTATCAGTTATCTGGTGCCCATAGTACAAGCTTGCTTATTTTAAGGCTAGATGGCGCTGTGTGTGAAAAAAAAGTTTCCGTCCAGTTATTGTAACTTTTAAACTTTCGCGATTTGAACACATAATTTAATGTATTAGTTTTAGCGTGGTTAAGTCCTGATACATTAAATTATCCGTCCAGTTAGTCCAGGTCATAGTTTAGTAGAGTGGTGAAAGCTTTACTGGAAGCTGGTAGGAATCTTTTGCAGTACGGGGAAGTACCACACATTTGCCAGTTATTCAACCGCCATAATAAAATTTGTTCAAAATGCCTTGAAGCTGCCTTGCGGGTCGGACACGAGGTCCAGAACATCTTAATCCTAACTAATATTATAATTCAGAGGAATATAGCCGCAGTCGTATCAGGACCGATAAAGCTTCGAGGTATGAAAATGAATACGTTCGTCTCGAGGGAAAAACTTCGCTTGCGCGATTCAGAACTCCCTAAATTACAACTGTCAGTCCATACAAAACGTCAAAAAATGCACAAAAATGGATCAACGCCATCTAGCGAATTATAGGAAGTAACTTTGTCTCTGTCTGGATGTTTGTCGCGTTATCACGGCTGAACGGATCTTGATAAAATTTATGAGTTACTGTATATCACAAAGACGAACATAGGATACTTTTTTTTATGTCCACGCGAACGAAGTCGCGGGTAACAACTAGTTCTGTAAAAGGCAAAATTGCGGTATAATTGTATAATCGCTAGGGCTCCGCACCTGCCACACTCAGGAGCGCCAGGCGCGCAGCTTCCTCAGCGACACGCGCTTGAACCGCGCCACCTGGGCGCTTAAAGCCTCCGCCCCCAGCGACCCGCCCGCCGGGCCTTCGCCCTCCGAGTGCACCTGTATCGAGAAACGTATCTTACCACTGTCTTATAGGACTTAAACTGACTAGTAGTTCGCGCCGAACTGAGACCTCGCGATCCCAATATCTACACAACCCTTGGACCGATTCAGCTCATATTCGAACTTAAGCATTGTATTGAAATGAACTACTTGCCTACAAAATTTCATGAAGATTGGATCAACGGTTCGCAAGTTATCATCGGACAAATATACAAGCAAACGTACATACAAATGTCGATTTATAATATTTTTCCAGACAAGTTTTATAAAATTCTGTAACCCCCGAATACTGAAACGCTTGTTAACTTTGACAACAGATTAATTCTAATACTGCCTCTGTCTGGCACTAAGCAAATGACAAAGACAGCAATAGACATAGTCTGTCGTCAAAATTAACAAACGTTTCAGTATTCGTGGGTTAGGAGATCAAAATGAGTCCAGACTCCATCAACCTACTGTTAGTCACTGAGGAGTTTCGTTCTCCACCTTCCGTCTCCATCAGAACAGCTCGCTCTCATAATATTGTATTGTCATCGGAACTTGACAGCCGTGCGAAATTTCAACTCAATTGAACAAGGGGGACTGGTCTAAAATTCAGTTGCAACCTTAACATACATACATACATTGCAAGTCAAAATATAAATACAAAAGATTAAATCTATGAACGTAAGTAAAAAGAATAAGCGAATTTGAGGCTAGGAAATCCTTCATTCGTTTATTCCTTAATCAAAATCTTTGGAACGAAGTTCAAGTAACATCTTTGGAAACTAACTTTAAGCAAAATCTTTGGATAAGAAATTTAAACAAAAACTTTGGAAAAGAACTTTAGGCATAATGTTTGGAAACGAACTTTAAACAAAATCAAAGATTTTGTTTAAAGTTCGTTTCCAAACGGACTTTAAGCAAAATCTATGGAAACGAACTTTAAACATAATCTTTGGAAACGAACTTTAAGCAAAATCTTTGGAAACGAACTTTAAACAAAATCTTTGGAAACGAACTTCAAGTAAAATCTTAAGGCGCAGGGTAGTGCAAAATTAAATTGGGCATTTAGGCGCCGCACGAGCGCCATCTACGGGCGGCGCGCTGCCCTACTATCGAACTAGCGCTTCTATGCGGCTAGATGGCGCGCGGCCGGTCCGGCGTCTCAGAAGATACCTACTGAGTTGCAGTGTTGTTCTCCATACAGCAATTGCCATATTATACGGTTTTTAGGCACGCTACGCTTCAAATACACGGCGTACGGCAGCACTTCCAAAGCCGTATAATATTTGTATGAAATATACGGCAATCCACGAAAGTGTTAAAAAAACTGCCATTACAAATTTTTCGTGTAACGTAACGCACCGAGCACCCGGAATTCCCCGTTGAAAAACGCCCTCTATGAATACGACAATATTGAGATGTTGGACTATTAAGTGATTCGTATTTTCATCGCTTCACTGAGCTTAGAGAAGGTGTTACGATTAGTGATACATTGATCAGAAAAAATAGAAAATTCAAGGGTGAAAATGTCGACACTGCGGAAGATAAGAGAAGAAGAGATACCATTTCCAAGTGAAAGTGAGACATAACTTCTAACCACAATTCAAAATATACATGGAGACCAGTAAATAAAAGCTAAGAATCATAATCTTGAATACAAATTAATGAAAAATTAGAACATACGGCAATTTTTTTTTGATTTTGTCCCAAATACGGCAATTTTGGAGTGTAGATACGGCAGCCCCAAAATCGACTTGGAACAACACTGCAGTGAGTTGTTTCAATGTTTTCATTACAGAATATTTTATGACCAGAGACTCATCTCTTCAGAAGAGAACAATTTTTTTTTTATTGAACCAAAATTTAGTACGCGAGCTTAATGTTAATGAAGAAAAAACATACAAGTTAATTTTGATCACACTTCAACTAATATTATAAATGTGAAAAATTTGTTTATTTTTGATTTATTATAAACTATGATTGATTTTTGAATATTATAACATTAGCTGATGTGCCTTTATAAAGTGATATATTTTTTCATTAAAATCCAAAGAAACTCGGTTTGTTTACTAAAAAAATAAAGAACTGTTTATGAACGGTTAAGGCATGCAACGATGACGAACAAAAAAACATTAATTTAGCATTTGCAATGCGTGATTGACGTTTTAGAAACAACTTTGATGGTATTGGTTTCCGCCCACTCTTATTTCCCATATTTATTTTATGATACTAATACTCGATACTAAACCACTAGAATATACTCGATAATCAAACCAAACGGCTTGAGCTTAGGTATCTGCCTATACTATACCCACAGATCATCTGTGACTATACCGCACGGGCGCTGAAAAGTGCTCAGGCATGCTCATCCACGAACGTGTGAGATCTGGCAACGCCGCAAAGCGCGTGCCGCGGGCGGGGCGGAATGGCAACCTCGCTCTCACAGGCATACAAATACAATACCTATTGCCTGATCGTATTTTGCGAGCACAATACGTTCGTGAAGAGCGACGTTTTTGTAGGCGCAAATAGTTTTTGTTTAAAAAATCGTTATTTTGATCACTGTTCAATACAAATAGACCTGTACAGAAAAGGTACGCACTATAAGAACAACTAGTCCGAGTTTGCTACTAAGCGAATGTGAAACACCCATAAAAAACGCTTTGCTAGATCTTGGTACATCAAAGTAGTTGAAATAGTTGTGGGTGTTCACTGGTGCTAGCTATAACCGACAGCAAGTACTTGGAGTCGGCAATAATAACTACAAGATATGTGTAATAGGATGTATAAATATCGACGCTCCACATGCTATATTTTTCGCCAGAAATGTTTCTAAAAACACCTTGTTTTCGTGTTTTTGCCTTTCCCATCACCTTAAGGACGAATTTTATCTATAGTAAAAACATCATCAAAGCCAGACCTCCCTGCTGGCCATCCGTTTCTGCATGTACGTCCTCATGTCCTTGTCGGAGTGTCCCTTCGCGCGCCCGATGCCTTTACCCAGCGGGGTCTGGGACACTCTCCTGTTCATTATAATACACAAAACAATACAATATTCTGTTGCAAATGAAAACGGGGTATAACTATGTCAAGTTAAGGTACATAATGACAATTAAATCCTAGATAATACTAGTAGTTCGCGGCGAACTGAGACCTCGCGACCCCTATATCTTCACAACCCCTGGACCGATTCAGCTCATAATTAAACTTAAAATTTTATTGAAATGAACTACTTGCCTACAAAATTTCGTGAAGATCGGATCAACGGTTCGCAAGTTATCATCGGACAAATATACACACAAACATACAATTTATCAATTCTATTTTTGAGTAAAAGTCAAATTCAGTTCATGAGATATCACGTCAGCTGTGTAGAGGCTTCGTCAAAAAAGTAAAAAAATAAAACTGCCCCGGCGGCTCACTTGGTAGTGAACCTACCTTCTGTGTTTGGGGGCGTGGGTTCGATTCCCGTCTAGAACAAACATTCATGTGATGAATATTTGTGTTTGTTCTATGTCTGGGTGTTAATATCTATATAAGTATGTATTTATACTATGTACGTATATCAGTCTCTGGCAGCCATATTACAAGCTTTGCTTAGTTTGGGGTCAGATGACCGTGTGTGCAAAAAAATGTCCCGGATATTTGTTAAAAATTGTAGCAAGTTGACGAGTCCATAATGGAAGCATTCTTAACTTTTTTATATTTTGTCATTGTTATGAACGCAACTGTATGGCAATAAATAATATTCATTCATTCATATACACTGACCTGCAGTGTGTGGGGTCGCTATAAGCGGCCTGCACGGGCGTTTTCCCCTCGCCCGCGTGATCGGAACCAAAGCCCGTCAGCGGGAACCCCCCGGAACCTGGAACGTGCGGAATAATGCACTACAACGCTTACCTCTATAGAGAAAATGATCATTATCAAATCATGTGTGATCATCTTTTTGAGACTAACCCTCAAGTGCGCACTTTCTTTTATACGTTTTCGATAGTAAAGTTTTTTGCAGATTCCGCCTGGGAAAGTACCACACCTTTGCTAATTATTCAACCGCCAAGCGGTAGTGTGCAAAACATTACTGTGTTCCGGATTGAAGGGCAATGTTTCCAGTGAAATTACTGGGCATAAAGAGATTTAACATCTAATATCTCAGAGTGACGAGCGCAATGCATTGCCGCGTATGGCATACAGCCAATTAAAAATTTTGAGTGGCACTGAACTGTTCGTTACCATCAGGCGAGCGACTTGCTTTACTCACCAAAAAAAAAAATATTCGTTCGCGAGCTGGCGGTTCCGAGTTGAAAGGTTTAAAACATAAGCACAGGGTCCTCACCAGTGATGGCGCCCCGGGTCATGCTGAGGCCCCGCTGGATGCGCGCGATGGCGGCCCTGTGCCGGGGCACGGGCGCCCCGTGCCCCCTCTCTTGCAGCACGAAGCGGCCCAGGGTCTTCCAGCTCGCCTGGGAATACAACACTCGTTACTTGTGTTCTCGGATGCGGATTCAATTTGAAGATTGAAGAAAATTATATTTTCTTGATGGTTTTGGCGGGAACGTGAAGAAATCATGTCGCGTCATTTTATTATTTTCCAAAACTTGTGTTATTTCGAGTGTTAATGTGTAAAAACGGTGAATGTTTACCCGTTAAGTGTTCGTGAACACGCACGAGTGTTGGTGAATGGTATAATGTCGTGAAACGTGAATTTTCGTGTTGTATCCAAAACTCCATAGAAGCCTCTAGTAAAGTTTTCACCACTTTACTGGGGCATGACTTGGACTTGACCGTGACTTGCTTTGCTCGCCTTTCACCGTGACTATGACATGTTTGATAATATCTAACAAAACTTGGGAATATATATGTATACTTGACACTGGCAAATGCATAAGACGTGCGACACCAAAATCATCTCTCGAGGAAAGAGAAAAAAATATATCTTTCTTTTTCACAGTATGTTTCGAGGTAAGTCTTCCTAGAAATGAGGCGTTTTAAAAAAAAAAAAAAAATGTTCTAATATACTTACTAGATGGCGTAATAGTCCTATCGTTTTACCTGTCATTGTCATTTCTGTCAAAAATTATATGTTTATTTTTTAAATCGTAAATTTTGGCTCCACACGTTGTGTATTTAGTCAACTATAGTAATATTTCAAATGAAGTCAAATACGTAGTTACATTACTTGACATTGGCTAAATACACATGTGGAGCCAAAAAACACGAGCAAAAAAAAGGCACACGTAATTTTTTTTGTCTTTCATGTCTCGACATTGACAGAAAAACCTCAAGGTACATCTAACGCCATCTATTGGGTATTTTTATTACCAGGTTTTTTTTTTTTTTTTTGGAAAACGCCTCATTATATTTTCTAAAGTAAGGCGATACCTGCGCCGCGTACACGGCCTCGTCGTCGGCCAAGGCTCGTGTTTGAGGGCCAGCTCCCGCGCGCCCGCCCCACTCCAACTCTTCCACTAGGACGAACCTGCACAGACACAATAGGGTAGTGTGTTTATTCCCGTTCAACTCTGTTACGGCTCAACGGATTTGGATGAAATTCGGTATGGAGGTAGGCCCTGGATTAACACATTACTTTTTATCCCGGACAATTATTCAGTTTCTGTGGTATAGCGGGAGAAACCGCGGGACGCAGCTTGTTTTTGACCGAGCGAAGCGAAGGTCTCAGAGTTTACTGGGACAAATCGGCATTTGTATGTATGTTTGTATATTTGTCCGATGATAACTTGCGAACCGTTGATCCGATCTTCATGAAATTTTGTAGGCAAGTAGTTCATTTCAATACAATTTTTAAGTTCGAACATGAGCTGAATCGGTCCAGGGGTTGTGAAGATATAGGAGTCGCGAGGTCTCAGTTCGCCGCGAACTACTAGCATATAAAGAGTTTATATAAACAGTAGCGTGAAGTCAAGTTAATGGGCAGGCCACATAGTTCGAAGAACCGATAACCAATGGGGTAGAAAGATTCTTGAGTGGCGACCACGAACTGGAAGACTCAGCGCGGGCAGGCCTCCCGTAAGGTGAACCGACGACATTGTGAAAGTCGCGGGCTGCAAGTGGCAAGTTGTCGGTCTGTGTGGCGGTCTAAGGGGGAGGCCTTGTATCAGCAGTGCACGATGAGTTAACAAATAACACCAAACCGCATATACCGTTGTTCCGATAAAAACTCAACAAAGTTGGAGGAAAGCGCGGGTTGCGGGGACTGCCACCGAGCTTTCTCATTCGCCATCTGAAGGTTACGCCTTCTCGCTCCTAGCAATCTAGCACGGAGAGCCATTTTTGATAAAAAAAATAGGCTTTTGTATGCTTCGATCGTCCTGAGTGCGGAATCTGGGCGTTATCTGTGCTAGCTATGGACAAAAACACAGATCACGCCCTAGATTCTGTATTCAGAACGCTCGAAGCACACCATGCATCAGTATAAATACACTTATAAGAAATGACTCTGATTGGTTGATCGTTAGGCGCGAGTAGCCGTAACCTTGAGCCAGCCAATGAGAACGCTCGGTGGCACTCCAAGCGACCCGCGCCGCGACTCACACTATAGTCACTTGTAGGAACAACGAATCTCGTGATGCGGTATCTAGTGTTATCTGTGACAAAAAATACCTTTTAGGGTCTTCATGGCACCTCGCTTTCGTCAAAGCTTGATGGACGACGTATGACGCGGTCGCACTCAATGGTACCTGTTCACAAACATTTATAAAAACGCTGTCGAACGTACTTGTCCCCAAAAACCTTCACCAAACTTCACCAAATTATACTTTCTGAATGAAAATACTCGACTTGTCGATGAAAATACCAATATCGCTATATGTATGTATGTATAATATTTGAGGAGATCCCGCAATTCCTCATTGGTTCCATTATAAGAACTGTATTTCGATGAAAATGGGATCAATCTGGAAGTATCTCCATACAAATTTAAAAAAAAATAACATATTGGCTCATATATGACGAAGTACTGAGGTAACAAGGGTATCTCAGGGTGACCAGCGCAGTGCATTGCCGCGCATAGATTTGAACTGTTAAAGTTCAAAATTGTGGGTGGCACTGAACTGTTATGGGCAAGCGTGACGCTTAACATCAGATGAGCGACTGCTCGTCTCGTCAACGAGTAACATAAAAAAAAAACAGTCGACTTGAGAACCTCCTCCCTTTTGTGGAAGTCGTTTAAAAATGTGTAAGCTTTTTTGAGCTGCATGAGCGAAGCGAGCGTGTTTATCTTGTGGTTCTAGAAGTATAATTATACATTGTTAATTATTGACGTTAGTAGTTTGTGTCTTTGTGTGTGTTCCTCGGCATCTCCCACACAGGAAATGCAGAAATTATAAGTGTTTAGAGCTATTTATAAAAATCTTTTTGTGTATTATTGACGGCCATCCTGACTCGATAGCGCGTCTGCCTTACGAGCAGGATGTTCCCGGGTTCGAATGTCAGGCGGGCAAAGGCGCGAGCGAAATGAGCGCGATAAATTACTGAACTTGCAGTTTGCATCGTGCGAGCGGAGATGCCAGAAGTACTGTAACTGTTTGGGCAACATAGAAAAGCACGAGCGAAACGAGCATGGTTGATATGACTAAGCAATTAAGCTAAGCGAGCGAGTAAAATGTATGTTTGGAGGTAAACTAAAAAGGCGCGAGCGAAGCGAGCGATAAACATCTGTGTCGTTGTTACCTTGAGAATGGCGTACGGTATCTCGTGCGACACGTTGTGTACGCACACGAGGCAGGTGTCGGGGCGCCGCGGCTCCTCCTCCACCGTGCTAGAGGACTCCGAGTCGGAGGGGGCGGAGCCCGAGCGACGGTCGGAAGATGCCGATCTAAGGGATATAGATAACAAAACGTGAGCGCAAAAGGAAATAGCTTTTGCATATTCATCTTAAGCGGGTAAGTTAAGTTTGTAAGTTTTACTATGTGTCTGCGAGGCTGACGGGCAGCACCGCGGGCATCAGCCAGTGTTCCCGACCCTCTAACTCTATCCCCGTATGTCCTAAAACACAACGGAAAGACGGAAGACGGGCAGCAGCGACATCAGTACGGCGAGAGTTGTTATCCCCAAACCCAGCCAAGCGTGGAGACTATGACAACTCACCCCCTTTTGTGCCCTTGTGTGCACCACCTAACCGTCACCTGCCGCTCCCAACGGAAGACCAGCGCTGGTCGGGTACAACCAGCACCTTGCCGAGTTGGGGCTGGTTTGTGGCAAAAAACTTTAAACTTTTGAATTTCTTTTTATGTTTTTGTTACAAAATAAACGATTGTCTATTGTCCTTTTCTAAGGACAATAGACAATCACATATCACTCCACACCCACACAAGAAGCTTTCAAAATTGTATTTTAATTTTAATTATATTTTATTTTAATTCCTTGTCACATTTATTTCTGGTCATCACAACAGGGGGAGCACGAATCTCTGAAATACAAGCTGTAGCTTAGTTCAGAGATCCGAAGCCCACAGATATCTTTAAGGTCAATGTTGCAAATAAAGAAATTTTGTATTGTATTGTCTTTTCTAAGGGAAAGGCCTTTGTTTAGTGGACGTCTTCTGGCTGGTGATGACGAACCCTATCCTATAGAGTGCCACTGTAGACTTGTAGAGTGTAGAGTGTAGTGTGGAGTGTAGTGTGGAGTGTAGTGTGGAGTGTAGTGTGGCGTGTGGCGTGTGGCGGGTGTAGTCACCGTATGCTGGTGAGCCAGGCGCGGCTGGAGGGGTCGTCCCCGACGCGCTTGAGCAGCAGGCGCGCGCCGCGGCCCGCCGCCGCCAGCACGCGCTCGTGCGGCGCCAGCACGCGCTGCAACCCACTAGCTTTACACACTTACAGACAAAAGGGGAGGAGGGCGTTTCTTTCATGAACAAGTATTTTAATTTTCTTTTAATAAAACGGGAATACTCGCGTTAAATTGAGTCGGTTATTCCGACTATAGTGCAAGGCAAGACGAGGTCGCGCGCGTGTCTCGCTGAGCATTCCTTGATGAAGGTCACCGAATGTGATCGAAACTATAGTCGGAATAACCGACTCAATTTAACGTGAGTATTCCCGTTTTATTAAAACAAAAAGTATTTTAGTTTTAAAAGACAAACAAAACCCCCGAATTATTCTTAGATTCCTCTTTGCGTTCAGAGTGAAACAAACTATATGCAGGAAAAAAAACCTAGCTGCGCTCCGCGGTTTCAGCTACCTCCATATCGAATTTCATTCAAATCCGTCCAGCGTTTACAGACGGGAACAAACACACTTACATACTAACCTACTTTACAAACAAAATAATATTAGTGCGATTTCAGTGTGAGGGGGCAAATTCGAGAAGATAGCGCTATACACTTTGAAATTAATGAAAAATCCGCTGTTCCATAGAAAAATGTCAATGACACTCGACAAAATGTATGGAACAGCTGTTTTTTTCTTCTCGATTTCATGTTTGGTCCCATAGTAAAAGTTATTCACAATCATGAGTACTATGACCCCTTTTCAGCTTAGCACACCCTTTCCTTATAACCCTGTAAAGAAAAATCACATTTTTATCAAAGCAGGTTAACGGCATTCACAGATCACACTAGATACCGCATTACGAGATTCGTTGTCCCCACAAAAAGTCACCAAAGTTTGAGGAACGTGCGGGTCGCGGGGAGTGCGAACGAGCGTTGTCATTGGCTATTTTTTACGCCTACTCGCGCCTAACAATCAACCAATCGGAGTAATTTTTTATAAGTGTATTTAGACTGATGCGTGGTGCGCTTCGAGCGTCGTGAATGCAGAATCTAGGGTGTGATCTGTGACGGTATAGTACCTGAGTGGGAGTGCGCGAGGGCAGCTCTTCAACCAGTACGTAGTTCGCGCGCGAGGACCGACACACGCCCGTCTTCGTCAAGCACTGCACTATGGCCTGTCGACGAACAACACATTTTTCTCGTTTGTTTTGGCTCCACACGTTGTGTATTTAGCCAGTGTCAAGTATTGTAATATATCAATGAGGCGTTATCAAAAAAAAAAAAACCTAGTTATAAAAGTACCTAATAGAAGGCGTTACATTTACCTTGAGGTTTTTCTGTCACTGTCAAGACATGAAAGACAAAATAATGTACGTGTGCCTTTTTTTTCTCGTGTTTTTTGGCTCCACATTTGTATTTAGGCAATTTTAAGTAACGTAACTATGTATTTGACTTCATTTGAAGTATTACAATAGTTGACACTGGCTAAATACACAACGTGTAGAGCTAAAATTTACGATTTAAAAAATAAACATAAAATATTTCGACAGAAATGACAATGACAGGTAAAACGATAGGTCTGTTACGCCATCTAGTAAGTACTTTAGAACTACTCTTTTTTTTTTTGGAAAACTCCTCATTGAAGTCAAATATTTCAAAGTCAAGTCAAGCAAAGTAAGTCACGGTCATGTCTACGACAAGCCCCAGTAAAGAAGTGTTAATGTCGCCTCAATGGCGTAGCCTCATCGGTTATGACGTACGCTAGCATGGTCATACTGTGATGAAAAAAAAAAGGCCTATCCAAAATAACTGAACTGTTAATTTAGCATGCTAATATAACTATGCTATTTTTAATATATTAACTGACCTCGTTAGCAGTAGTATCCTGCGTGACCTTCAGGATGCTGTACGGCTCGTGTCTGGACACGGCGTAGATCACCAGGAAGTGTATCTTCCTCCTCTCGTGGGTGGAGGTGGGGGAGTTGGGGGAGTCCCCGTGGTGGGTCTCCCCGGCCAGCTCCTCGGCGCAGCGGGAGAAGATGAGCAGCGATGCCATGTTCAGAGGCTGGTTTGTTGGAGATCTGGAATTAAAAAAATAGGTTAAAATTGTTCAAAGAGCTTCAGATTGTAATATATTTCACATAGAAAGTTTGGTTACGTCATTAATTATACCAAACTAGTTGTTACAGCGACTTCGTTCGCGTGGACGTAAAAAAAGTATTCTATGTCCGTCTTTGTGATATGCAGTAACTCCTTATCAAATTTTATGAAAATCCGTTCAGCCGTTCAGCCGCGATAACGCGACAGTACTTACTAAAGCTGAAAATATTTATACACTTGTCACTGGCAAATGCAGAAGACGTGCGACGCCAAAATCTTCAAAGGAGGAAAAAAGAAAAGAAAAAAAAATTATCTATACGAAGCGAAGCCGTCGAGAGTTATGTACACATATCTCTGGGGGGCTTCGCTTCGTAAAATGGTTGCAAAAACGGGTGAACATCGGATGATTTCTGTTATCCCTCAGGAACGGTACTTTTTTCCGGGATAAAAGGTAGCCTATGTGTTAAGGCGAGGTCCAACCGCAAAACAACAAAAAGCAGCATTTTTCGGCGCTTTGTTCGAAGTGACGAGATTACTTAATCAGGTGCAAAAAATACTGCAGATAGAAAATCTGTCTTAGTTACAAAATAAAAAATCGCAAAATGACCCCCTGAAAACCCTTCTGAAATCAAATGCTCTGAATTTTCAGCGGTAACTACAAATTTTCTTTTGCAAATTAAATATCCAGGCTAGTGGTGTATACGGCGAACCAGGTAGCTTTTTTTATTTGATTTGTATATTTCCGATAATCGGCAAAAAAGCAATGAAAAACTACGATTTACCGTTTTCTCATCAAGTATGATATGCGATTTTCAACTTAAACCTTAGAACTTTGAGCGGGACAATACTCATTTCAAATCACGATCAGTCTTCGCCTTAATCCAGGGTATTAGCAACCTCCATACCAAATTTTATTCAAATCCGTTCAGCCGTCACAGAGTTGAAAGGGAACACACTTACATACTTACCTACTTACAAACAAACTTTCGCATTTATAAAATTACCCCCGAATACTGAAACGTTTATTAACTTTGACGACAGATTAACTCTATTGTTGTCTTTGTCATTAGTCTAGTGTAGTAGAATTAATCTGTTCTCAAAGTTAACAAACGTTTCTGTATTTGGGGGAAAGTCTGTTATATTCATCATCATCATCATCAGCCATAAGACGTCCACTGCTGAACATAGGCCTCCCCCTTAGAGCGCCACACCGACCGACAACGGGCCACTTGCATCCACCGGTTGCCCGCGACTTTCACAATTACGTCGGTCCACCTACCTACCTACCTACCTACCTAAGTCTGTTATATTGTTTTTTGTTAAATATTCACCGGAGCCGGACGTGCCGGTAGCCCGGCCGCAGGCACGCGAGCGGGATGACCCGCTGCGACAGCATGTAGTTGGTGTCGGCGTCGTACACCTCGAACCGGACGAACGCCAGCTCGGGGAACTTTATCTGAGGGCGGAAATTACGTATCTGACCGAGCGAAGCGAGGGTCTCCCAGTTTCGGGTTGAAGAAGTTTATTTCTCAACAAAAAAAAATACAATTTCGCTTACGTGAGAAATTAATTATTTAAGTACATAAATAAATAAATAAATCCGGGACATTTTTGCACACACGGTCATCTGACCCCAAACTAAGCAAAGCTTGTAATATGGCTGCCAGAGACTGATAGATACGTACGTCGTACATATATATTTTTAAATACATACATAAATAGATATTAACACCCAGACATAGAACAAACACAAATGTTCATCACATGAATGTTTGTCCTAGATGGGAATCGAACCCACACCCCCAAACACAGAAGGTAGGTTCACTACCAATTGAGCCACCGGGGCAGTCAAACATATTTGATTGTTTCAGGCGTAACTTTGCGGAGGTTAATTTTCGAATTGAGTCTAAAATAACCAATCTGTAGTGTCTGTCCGCTGAAACGTCGCGTACAATTGGAATAGAGATCAATTGTTAGTTTTTTTTACATTGTATTTATTGATCGAGCGAAGCGAAGGTCTCAGAATTTACTGGGAGAAATCGGCATTTGTATGTATGTTTGTATGTTTGTGTGTATATTTGTCCGACGATAACTTGCGAACCGTTGATCCGATCTTCATGAAATTTTGTAGGCAAGTAGTTCATTTCAATAAAACTTTTAAGTTCGATTATTAGGTGAATCGGTCAACGGGTTGTAATGTTATACTAGTAATAATATTGGTGGACGTTTTTCACACAGCGCCATCTAGCCTCAAACTAAGCAAGCTTGTACTATGGGAACCGGATAACTGATAGAATACATACCATTTTTTTAAATTTTTGTTTTTTATAAAAATATATACATAGAATCACCCAGACAAAGAACAAAAATCCTTGTTCATCACACAAATGTTTGTCCTGGGTGGGAATCGAACCCACAACCTACATCTCAGAAGGCGGAAATCCTCCCACTGAACCACAAGACTAGTCAAGTTATAGAAGTCGCGAAGTCTCAGTTCGCTGCGAACAACTAGTATTCTACAATTATAAGAAAATAAGCTGACTTTCCCCCTAATGGTAAGCGGTAAGATAGTAAAGTTACCTTAAAGTTAAACGTTTCATTCCAGACGGGGTTAAGAGCATTCCTTCGAGCGACTTTCGTCTTTATTTTCCTGCAGTCCGCTGGGACACCTGAAAAAGATCACAAGTTATACAGTCTGTCCCAGGTGGGCTAGTGATATTGTTAGGACGTGTTATTTATCTAATAAAAAAATAAAATTAATACAAATGGTGGACGTTTTTCACAGACAGCGCCACCTAGCCCCAAATTTAGCAATCTTGTACTAACAAACCTGATAACTCACACTAATATTATAAATGCGAAAGTTTGTGTAAGTATGTTTGTTCCCGTTCAACTCTGTAACGGCTAAACGGATTTGGATGAAATTGTTATGGAGGTAGGTTATTCCAATTTATTGTAGGACGTTTTTCACAGACAGCGCCATCTAGCCCCAAACTAAGCAAGCCTGTACTATAGGAACCAGATAACTGATATCACACTAATATTATAAATGCGAAAGTTTGTGTAAGTGTGTAGGTATGTAAGTGTGTTTGTTCCTGTTCAACTCTGTAACGGCTTAAAGGATTTGAATGAAATTTGGTATGGAGGTAGCTTATTCTCTGGATTAACACATAGGCTACTTTTCATCCCAGAAAAATACTCGGTTTCCTAGTTGTATATATTAGGACGTTTTATTGACCGAGCGAAGCGAAGGTCTCAGAGTTTATTGGGACAAATCGGCATTTGTATGTATGTTTGTATATTTGTCCGATGATAACTTGAGAACCGTCGATCCGATCTTCATGAAATTTTGTAGGCAAGTAGTTCATTTCAATACAATGTTTAAGTCCGAATATGAGCTGAATCGGTCCAGGGGTTGTGAAGATAGAGGTCGCGAGGTCTCAGTTCGCCGCGAACATACTAGCTGACGCCCGCGAAGATCGGCCTCCGGCCTCCCTAACTCTTCATAGAAACCTTGTCCTGGTGTTTAGGTGGTTTCTTACCTAATACCTCCACTTCAACGTACGCGTTGTAGAACGAGTAGACGTTCTCGGCGACGTACTGTCCGGATATAACGGCCAGAGTGAGGTGCGACGCGTGTATACCGTCGAACTCTTTGTCCGTCGGGTTAAATCTGTGAAGGACGAAGGTGCGTCTTGAAACCAACGCATTGCTTTACTAATGATGTACATATAATTTTAAGTGAAATAGCGTCTGTTGATTTTTTAGCATTAGCTATGTGCAAAATAGCGTCCGTTAATTTGTTAGCATCTGCTATTTTTAGCATAAATAATAATAATAAAGACTTTATTCCCAGTTTAATTTTTTCTTACATTTTTACTTGAATTTACTAATAATACTATATATATATTTTTTAAATGTTCTCTTTGGGCACCCAAAATTTTAGTGGCCCGCCCCGGCTTCGCACGGGTATTTAACATAAAAATAAAAATTTAAATACACACACATAAACCCTTCTATTTGCGTCAGGTTACTAAAAAAAATAATTATAAAGAAAGCGAAAAAGCTACTCAAACAGCGAAAGAATTTTTCAAATCGGTTCAGTAGTTTCGGAGCCTATTCAATGTAAACAAACAAACAAATCTTTCCTCTTTATAATTTTGGTATAGATGAACAATTTTACGCAAAATAGCATTCGTTAATTTGTTAGCATCTGCAATTTTTAGCATGGTAATATATCTTTATTAATGATTAACATTTAATTTAAGGTTAAAAATTCTAAAAGTTACATCTAATTTTAATCCAAACAGCATCTGTTATTTTTCTAGCATCTGCAAATTTTGTAGCATATTAATTTCTGGTTATAAATTGTAAAAGTGACATCTAATCTTATGCCAAACAGCACAGATCTGTTTCTGCACATTGGCAGGTGCGTACCGCCTGTAGGCCACGTGGCGCGCGTCCCACATGACGCGCGGCTTGCGCACGAGCCCGGCGCCGCCCGTGCGCTCGAACATGGCCGCGTTGGCCGCCATGGCGCCGTCCTCCGTCTGGTAGTTGAGCGCCACGAGCTGCACGCCGCACGACCAGAACGTCAGCGGGTCGAAGTTCGACGAGTCGATCCTCAGGCTGTTGGGGGGGAGTGTCGCGGTTACTATATTTAAACGATCTCTCTCTATCTCTTTTTCTTTGCGCGATTAAACTCACTACGAAGATATTTAAAAAAAAAAAGGTTTACAATACGATTCTGTTTTACAGAGCGACTCTGTTTTACAAAACGTCTCCATTTTACAAAACACCTATTTTGTAAAACGACTCTTTTTTACAAAACGACTCTGTTGTACAAAACGTTTGTTTTACAAAACGACACAGTTTTACAAAACGTCTCTGTTTCACAAAACGTTAGTTTTACAAAGCGACACAGTTTTACAAAACAACTCTATTTTAAAAATCTCCTGTTTTACAGAGCGACACAGTTATGCATAAAGACTCAGTTTTACAAAACGAGCAGTAGAAGTTTGAAGTGTGTAATATAGTGTGTAACACTCACCCAGCGGGATAGCTCCTAACGAGTTGCGTCTCAGTGTGCGCTATCAACGCCAGGGAGTGCTTGCGGCATATCTTCTTGCCTATCGCTTCGTTGACGGAGGAGCACCGGTAGCAGGGGTGGTGCACCGCCGGGGTGCTGAGGCAGCGCGCGCGGGGACCCACCCCTGGGATCTGATCCAAATTATTGGTATTTAAAAAAAGTTTTTATGGAAAGAAATATTTATCCAGACAAGCTTTTATAAAATCCGTTATTGGTGCTGTAAGCTGATCAAAATGGATCCAAACTCCATCAATCTACTGTCCGTTACTGAGGTCCGTTTTCCACCTTCCGTCTCCATCAGATCAGCTCGCTCTCGTAATATTGTATTGTCATCTGAATTTGACAGGTTTGCAAAATTTCAACTCATTTGAACAAGGGGAACTGGTCTAAAATTCAGTTGCAAGATTTGTCCCGAACATACATACATACATATATTGCAAGGTATATAAAAGCTTTTAAAAAAACGGTTAACGTACTTGTCTCACTGCCGACGAGGAAGCGACGAACTGTCGACTATTTTTAAATATAAACTTATATAACTAGCTGCGCCCCGCGGTTTCACCATTCGGTTTCGAATTCTATAGAAACCGAATATTTTTCCGGGATACAATGTAACCTATGTGTAAATCCAGGGTATAAGCCGCCTCAATACCAAATTTTACTCAAATCAGTTCAGCCGTTATAGAGTTGAACGGGAACAAACACACATATTATATACTTACACAAATTTTCGTATTTATAATATTAGTGTGGATCTTTTGAAAGATATAAAGTTATCTGAAACTTGGCAACATTATTTTGACAACTGACATTTCGATCTGTCAGTTTACTCCGTCTGTTAAAAAATTCGACTACATCCCGTGTGAATAAAAATGACACATAAATATTAATAGTCGATCGCAGACTCTGTCAACAAGTTTGTCGCAGCGACGAGAGCTATCAAACATAATACGCGCTGAGAGTCTCGCAGCGGTCATTCTCTACTACAGTGCGAGTAATCGGCTGTCGCACTCGCACACTCGCTATAGCCAAGCGACGAAACAATCGGAACTACACACTCGCTTCTCGCTAACTAGGGTGTTGTCTGTTTTAATAAATAAATAAAAACTCGTTTCTAGCTTTACTCGCTTCTCGTTCGTCGTCGGCGGTGGGACAAGTACCTAAATAAGGAAAGCCAGACTTTACCAACAAACCCTAACTTTACTTTTTTTTAATGATTTGTATATCTTTGACATTAAATTATTAATTAGGTGTTTTATATTGTATATTTTTTGATTGTGAGATGGATGTTACTGGCACGATCGTTTCTAATCTCAATATATGAATTTAATTTAATTTAAGGGATCACCTAAAAAACTTTTTATTTTTTTCTCTTACATTTTGGCTTCACACGTGTATTCACACATTGTATATTAAGCTAGTGTCAAGTTTTGTAATATTCGAAGTGAAGTAAAGTACTCAGACATAGTCTAAGTCAAGTAAAGTATGTCACGGTCAAGTCCGAGTCATACCCCAGTAAAGTGGTGGAGACTTTACAAAAAGTTTCTATGGAGCTTTGGAAACAACACGAAAATTCGCGTTTCACGACATTATACTATTCACCAACACTTGTGCATGTACACGAACATTTAATGAATAAAAACCCACAATTTTTACACATTAACACTCGAAATAACACAAGTTTTGGAAAATAATATAATGACGCGACATGACTTCGTCACGTTCCCGCCAAAACTCCCTAAGAAACTTTGAGGGTAAGTTACGTTCTCACCATCACTCAGAATACACCTAGTCTTTAGGGATCCCTTAAAATAGGGCACATTAGCCCTTAAAGTTAAAGTCTTACAGTTTAAATTCTTTAAAGGGTTTTTTTTTTTAATTTTTTTTTCTTTCTTTCAGGACTTTGGCGTCGCACGGCTTGTGCATATGCCAGTGTCATGTAAGGTGGGGGTTCGTTGGTGAAAAAGGGCTTGAGATTCATGAAATCCCAATATGGTGTAATCAGATGATTTTTATTGTTAGTTCGTACAGTGGCCGTGGAGTCGCTCTCCGAGGACTCGACGCTGCTGGTGGCGGGCGGCGCCGGGGCGGCGGCCAGTCTCGGGGACAGCGGGGACAGGCCTCGGAACTTTATCGCCTGAAACAAGTCCGAGCGAACTAAACCTTGAATTTGAATTATAATTATTCATTAACATGCTAATTTAGTAATCTATTTGAGCCAAACTATAATTACTAATTAGCATGCTAATTTAGCATATTATGTTATGATTAGTATGCTATTTTACCCAACTATAATTTCTCATTAACGTGCTAATGTATCATGCTAAGTTAGTATTAGCATCCTAATTTAGCATATTAAGTTATGATGATATTCTCAGCCACAGGACGTCCTGTGGCTGAGATGATGATGATATAATTGTATGCTATTTTGCTTAAACTATAATTACTTATTAAAATGCTAATTTAACATATTAATTTATGATTAGCATGCTATTTTATCCGAACTACAATTATAAATTAGCATGCTAATTTAGCATATTAATTTATGGTTAGCATGCTATTTTATCCGGACTATAATTATTAATTAGCATGCTAATTTAGCATATTAAGTTATGATTGACTGCCCCGGTGGCTCAGTTGGTAATGAACCTACCTTCTGTGCTTGGGGGCGTGGGTTCGATTCCCATGTAGCACAAACATTCATGTGATGAACATTTGTGTTTGTTCTATGTCTGGGTGTTAATATCTATATAAGTATGTATTTAAAAATATCTATGTTGTAACGAAACGTTACATGTTTATTTAGATTAATATAAATAAACATTTTAAACTTACAACAAGTGATAATAAAACTAGTATTTACAAAGCTTACATTCTATCCTTTCTATTTTTTTTAAATATAAAATTTAACTTCATAACAAAACACATATCTAGGTAAGTAGCAAATCTATTCAAGCGCATGACCGACAATAACAGGTCGATGCGGGGCAGGTGAAGACTGAGGAGTGCCGCAGTGCCGACCGGCGCGACTCCCGCGCCTTGATGCCAGTGACGACTCGATCACAGCTCAAGCTGGTTTTGCGAATTAGCGGCCAGTCGTAAAATTATTCAGGTCAATAGGTCCCAGCGCATTAGCTGGACATTGAAAAATAACCTAATATTATATTCATGTGAAGTGATTTCCCGATATAGGGTTTTACGATCACATTTGCCTCGCGGATTGGGAATTCCGTTTCGACACTGGGCAATTTGACCCGTGTCGGGAACCGCAACCGACCTCGCTGCGCAATAGTGCCGAGGTCTACCAACCTCCCTTGCTGCCTGGCTGCTTACTGAGCTCTGCTCCAGCACCCTGAGGCCGTCTACCACCTTCGGCCGCCTTTCGACATAGGGAAGTACAGTGCTACGAAGTGAAAGCAGAAACTGATCTTCAGGTCGATCAACCACGACCCTATAAATTCATGTGCCCTCCTTCTGAGCTAGTTTGGTAAATTCATTTGTTTTATTCTATTTTAATTTTAACCTTTGTTTATTATTTGTAACGTAGATTCACTTTTTGTTGATTAAAATCTGGTTTTACTTATGGTCAAACCTTAGTTTCATTTTACTATCATATTAGGTAGGATAGAAGCTAAGGGGCTGTGTACGACTAACCCGGTACAATGTACGTATATCAGTCTCTGGCAGCCATCTTACAAGCTTTGCTTAGTTTGGAGTCAGATGACCATGTGTGCAATAAAAAAAAAAAAGGTTAGCATACAATTTTACCCAACTATAATTTCTCATTAGCGTGCTAATGATTAGTGTTAGCGTGTTGTTATGATTGGCACGCCACTGTACCTGGACGTAGGTGACCATGTCACTGAGCTCCCGCGCGACCTGCTCGCTCCGGCGGCCCCGCTCGCCCCCCGCGTCCCCCGCGCGGCGCAGGTGCGCGTACAGCGACACCGAGGCGCGGGACCACTTGTCCTCCATCGAGTTCAGGATCTTGTGGAGTTCCTTCTCTGGAACGAGCGGAGCGAAATACCCTTTACGAGAGAGCCCGGCAAATGTCTTATCAGGGGAGTCCTTCTGCGTAAGTCGTGGTAGCTCAGGAGGAGCAGACTCGCCTCACATTCGTGGGGTCGTGTTCGAACCCGAGCGGCCCCGTACCGATGAGTTCTTTGGAACTTACGTACGGATATACCACTGGCTTCTCGGTGAAGGAAAACTGCATATTTCCGGAGAAGGAATTCGATGGCGTATGTGAATCCGCCAACCTGTACTGGGCCAGCGTGGGGGATATGGCACAATCACCATTCGAGGGTAGGCCGATATCCCAGCCGTGGGATGTTTAAAGGCTGATACAGACAGCCCTTCCGCGAGGTTTTGGCGTTCGATATGTGAAATTGTACAGCTGGCTTTCATTAATTACCAGCTGATTAGGTTTATTTTCACCCGCTATCCTAAAGGAACCGTTCACTTTTCGGGATAAATCCTATGTGTTAATCCAGTGTATAAGCTACCTCCATACCAAATTTCGTCCAAATCCGTTCCGCCGTTGCAGAGTTGAACGGGAACAAACACACTTACACACTAACACATAAACTTTCGCATTTATAATATTAGTCTGATTCTTTTGAACATCTGAACTAGATCAGCATTACAACTTGAAAGTTGGCAACATTATTTTGACAAGTGACATTTAGATCTGTCAGTTCACTCCGTCTGATTAAAAAACTCGACTACATCCCAAGTGAATAAAGGCCTCGCTACATGGCCTGACCTGACATCGTTTGAAAGAGATGGCTATTTATAAGTTTCAGGGGGAGCGAAAGGGAGAAGCCATAACCTTAATAGTTTGTTTCTTTTGCTCCCGTGAAATTCAAATCTAGCTGTCCCTTTCACACGTTGTCAGGTCAGGCCATTTATAGAAACCCTCAAACACATATATTACACTAGCTGCGCCCCGCACACACAAACTGTCGCATTTGTAACATTAGTGTCATTTATTTTGTGAAGTTGGTGTTGTAGCGTTCTGTGCGTAAAATAAATGTTTTTCTTTCTTTCTTTCTTACCGTCCAAATCATCGTCGTCTTCATCGTAGTCCTCGTCGGAGAAGTACTCTGTGAGTTCGCTGGACTGCGCCGACATTAAGGAGTTGTTCCGCCCTTGCTCCGGGAGAGAGGTGGACGTGTGACGGATGCCGTTCGATCTACAAGTAAACATGTCATCCTAACTTAAATTATAATACAGAGGAATACAGCCAATATAGCTTCGAGGTATCAATTCAGAACTCCTTACATTACAACTGTCAGTCCATACAAAACGTCAAAAAATTCACAAAAATGGATCAACGCCATCTAGCGAACTAAAGGAAGTAGCTTTGTCTCTCTGAAACGGCTGAACGGATCTCGATAGAGTTACTATCTATCACAAAGATGGACATAGGATATTTTTTCATGTCCTCTCAAACGAAGTCGCGGGTAACAACTAGTAATAATATAAGAAAAGCAAAATTCAAATTAAAACTAGTATCTAGTTCTGCGACTTTGCTCGCGAACACACACTTATATGCACAAACCTCAATTTCTTTCAAACTGTCTTTACCGATTTAACTTATATTCGAAATTCTTATTTTGAATTGAGTACCGAATGCTTAATGCCAAATATTATCAAAATAACAAACTTACAAATATACATACAAACTCAAATGCATACAAACTCACAAATATACATACAAACTCATATATACCTACAAACTCACAAATATACATACAAACTCAAATATACCTACAAACTCACAAATATACATACAAACTCAAATATACATACAAGCTGACAAATATAAATACAAACTCAAATATACTAACAAACACAAATATACATACAAACTCAAATATACTTACAAACGCCGAAATATACATACTAACTCAAATATACATGCAAACTCACAAATATACATACAAACACAAAGTCATACAAACTCACAAATATACGAGTAAAATAAACAAAGTGAAAAGTACAAATCGTTCTCAAGGTAATGTTATATACCTAAATGCGTTGGAGAGTACGCTGCTGTAGCCCTGGGCCGAGCTGGCGCCCGTGAGTCCCACTGTTGGGCTCGATTCCACCGGCAGGAGCTTCTTGTTCTTTATTAATACCTGAAAAATTTATAATGACCATTTCTTAGCGATTTAAAGAGCTCGCTACATTACCTCACCCGACATCGCGCGAAAGGGACAGCTAGACTTAGAATTAGAATTTCACGGGAGAAAAAGAAACAAGCAAGAAACAGTTTCTCCTTTGCGCTCCCCAGAACCTCACATACAGCCATCTCTTTCACACGATATCAGGTCAGGCCATGTATAGCCATTTTAAGAAAGCCGAGCCATTCTTATGCAGATGTAAAGGTTAATAATTCATAATAAGTATAATTAATAGTATTCCAGAAAAAAAAAACAAAGTTAAAGCTACTCTTAAACCTAGTTATGAATGGGAACTGGCTCTCAAGTGAGTGGTGATGGGTGGAGCTGCGTTATGATCGCCGTAGCTACTACAACTAAGAATCTATAAAAGTTAAAAAACCTATATATATATATATATTTTTACTTAATTAAGTACCTTTAGTTAAGAAAGTTTTTGGCTACAGAAATAAATATTTTTTCATTTTTTCATAAAAGAACAAACCTTTGTCTAGTAATCAACGTACAGACGCTTATGATAGAGACATGAAATTTGAACACAATACTCCTCAAATGGTCTACGTGAACAATAACAACGGGTTTTGCGAAATTCCACCCCTAAAGGGGTGAAATTGACCCCCAAAATTTGTACGAAAATAAAATATTTTTTTCATGCTTAGCCAATGAAACTCGGTGTTTGTAATAAGCACCCTAATTCTAACGAATATTATAATTCAGAAGAATATAGCCGCAGTCGTATCAGGTAAAGCTTCGAGGTATGAAAATCAATACGTTCGTCTCGAGGGAAAAACTTCACATGCGCGATTCAGAACTCCATAAATGACAACTGTCAGTCCATACAAAAACATTAAAAAAATGGACAAACGCCATCTAGCGAACTATAGGAAGTAACTTTGTCTCCCTGTCTGGATGTTTGTCGCGTTATCACAGCTAAACAGCTGAACGGATCTTGATAAAATTGGATAAGGAGTTACTGTATATCACAAAGACTTTTTACGTCCACGCGAACGAAGTCGCGGTTAACGACTAGTATAAAATTAAGAAAGGCATGTCTCAGGATTTTTCGAAAATCGCCCCCAAAAAAAGTGAAATGGCGCGTTTCATTTACTGTAGCCAGCGAAAACATATACGAAAAAAGCGAGCGAAGCCGTGCGTGCAAGCTAGTAATGTATTAACCTTGTACATGAGATGCGCAGGCGCCGGCAGCCGAGGCTCGTCCGTGTAGTCAGCCTCGAACAGGAACGAGGTCACCAGTTGAGAACCAAACACTGCCTGGACACAACACATTTAAATTTCGTTTTAATAAAACGGGAATAGATGGCGTTAGATGTAACTTGAACTTTTGCTGTCACTGTCAAGACATGAAAGACAAAAAAATATACTTGTGCTTTTATTTTTTCGTATTTTTTGGCTCCACATGTGTATTTAGACAATTTCAAGTAATGTTACTATGTATTTGACTTCATTTGAAATATTACAATAGTTGACACTGGCTAAATACAGAACGTGTGGAGCCAAAATTTAAGATAAACATAAAAATAAACATAAAATATTTCGACAGAATTGACAATGACAGCTAAAGACATAGGACTATTACTCCATCTAGTAAGTATTTTAGAACAATTTCTTTTTTTTTTGAAAACGCCTCATTTAAACTCAAATCATCATCATCATCAAATCAAAGCTTACATACAAAAACAAAACACCCACATAAAAAAACTTAACATTACAAAAATTACAGCTAAATAGTTGATCCCAGAGTCTTCCAAACAAGTCATAGTCTGTGTCGGGCCAGTGGTCTCCTATTTACGACATAAGTATGCCGAAACAATATAATGTCAAACTTTATGTAAAAAACATATCATAACATATGCCAATAAATGGCCAAAGATGCAAAAAAGTTCTTTCATTCCTCCAAGCAAAAAAGAATATAGATATGTATAAAAAAAACTGTAGAAAAAAGGGTGTCTACACATGGCCTAACCTGACATGACGTGAAAGGGACAGCTAGATTTGAATTTCACGGGAGCAAAAGAAACAAACTATTAAGGTTATAGCTTCTCCATTTCGCTCCCCCAGAAACTTATATATAGCTATCTCTTTCAAACGGTGTCAGGTCAGGCCATGTAGTGAGGCCTTTACAATGGGAGACAATAATGTACGACCCGATTATTGACGACACTAAAATGTACAGCCCGTATTGTACAACATGATAATTATATACAAGAATAAAACGATTCAAGGATTGAATAACGAAATGAATGATGAGAGAATTGAATGACGAGATTAAATAATCAGGTGCGAAAAATACTGCACGTGTAAAATAAAAATGAAAATACGTTTAACCGAATAAAATTTCGAAAACCTGTCTTAGTTACAAAATAAAAAATCGCAAAATGACCCCCTGAAAAACCCTTCTGAAATCAAATGCTCTGAATTTTCAGCGGTAACTACAAATTTTCTTTTACAAATTAAATATCCAGGCTAGTGGTGTATACGGCGAACGAGGGAGTTTTTTTATTTGATTTGTATATTTCCGATAATCGGAAAAAAGCAATGAAAAACTACAATTTCCCGTTTTTCTCATCAAGTATGTATGATATGCGATTTTCAACTTTAAACCTTAGAACTTTGAGTCAATACTCATTTCAAATCACGATCAGGGACCCTATTCCTGTGCGCTCGAGATTTTCTCGATCACTGTCTCTCTAATTTAGAATTTAATGGGAGTGAGAGTGACCGAGATAATCTCGCGCGCACAAGAATAGGGTCCCTGGCCTCGCCTTAACATCTAATATCTCAGGGTGACGAGCGCAGTGCATTGCCACGCATTGTTTTGAACTGTTTAAGTTCAAACTCTTTGGATGGCACTGAACTGTTATGGACAGGCATGAAGCTTAACATCAGGTTTCTTAACCAGCTCGTCACCAAGATCCATAAAAAAAAACGCAAATCAATAAACTATTATATCTGCAGTGCATATTAATGTTCAGACCTCAAACGTGGTAGCCATGACTTGCTGCTGTGGAAGACTGCAGTGGTTCTCGATGCTGAGGATCAGCGGGTACGGAGACGTCACGAATGCACTCCTGTAACACGCGGTTAACATTCAAATCACATAAACATTACTGACCGAGCGAAGCAAAGGTCTGAAAGCAAATACGGCAATTGGAAAGATCAAGCCCTTGTCTATGAATCAACGCACAGGCCAAACCGCTTCTGATAGAGACGTGAAATTTGAACCCGATACTCCTCAAATGGTCTACGTGAACAGTAAGAAAGGATTTTGCGAAAATACACTTCTAGTGGAATAAAATGAGTTGTATGGAAAGTTTGTATGGAAACAAAATACTTTTTCATGTTAAGTCAATGAGGCTCGGTTTGTGTAATAAGCATCCTAACTAATATTATAATGTGTGCATACTCCTGGCAGAAAAGTGCGTTTGCTTGCGCGATTCAGAACTCCTGTCATACAAAACGTCAAAAAAATGCACAACAAAGGATTAACGCCATCAAGCGAACTAAAAGAAGTAGCTTTGTCTCTCTGTCTCGTAAAGAAGTCTGTACATGGCCTGACCTGACATCGTGTGAAAGAGACAGCTAGATTTGAATTTCACGGGAGCAAAAGAAACAAACTATTAATGTTATAGCTTCTCCCTTTCGCTCTCCCAGAAACTTTTATATAGCCATCTCTCTCGAACGATGTCAGGTCAGGCCATGTAGCGAGGCCTTTAACGCGATTAAACGGCTGAACGGATCTCGATAAAATTTGCTAATGAGTTAGTATATGTATATCACAAAGATGGACATAAGATACCTTTTTTAATGTCCACGCGAACGAAGTCGCGGGTAGCAACTAGGATTTTATTAGTTTTATTATTATTATTAGGATCGTCAAAGGATTTTTCGAAAATCAACCCATAACGAGAGCCTAGGCATGCGAAGCCATGCGAGCTTATAGTACATACTAAGTCTGTTTTGCTTATGAGATATATTGATCAAGGGTCGTGAGGTCTCACATTGGAACGAACAACTAGATTATAAATGTGAGAAGCCCTGTTTAATAATACCTGGCTATTGTTTCGACGACTCTTCGAAACGGTATTTTGGTGGTGAAAGTGTGCCCGTGGTAGATGACGGGGCTGCCGTCGTCGCCATCCCAGCAGTCCAGCTCGACGCAGCGGCATCCTGTTAGCAAGACCTGATGAAAAGCGATGAAAACTAGTGAAAATCACGTGGAAATTAACTTAAGTACTATTTGTTTTGGTTTTGTTTGTAAATAAACTTTTTTGTTTCTTTTTTGACCACAGATAAAAATAAAATAGAGATGAATAAAATGTTCTAAGAGTCGATCGATTTCATTCATGCAACGTACTCGAATCACGAAATGCGCAAGTGTGAAAGTATTGATTTCGGCTGGGACAACTCGAAGACGAAGAGTCAAGCGTCAGACGTAGATTTTTAGTCGATTTTCAGAATTCGTGTGGTCATTTTTTTTTGTTTCGTTTGTTTAATCTATATTATTTATGGTTTTCCTCTTGCCGAAGTTTACAAACAGTGCCGGTTTTATTAAAAGAAATATTTTTTTATTAGATCAACTTATTTGACGATAAAATGAAAGAAAATAATGGTGATGTGGACAACAGAAATGTAGTGAAGAACAGGGAGTTGCTTTATCGCATGATAATCAGGTAAAAATATGCAAACTTTCAATTTGTTTTCCTACTCGAAAAGTTACATTTTTCCGTGGATTCGGAGAAAATTTCTCTAATGTATTGATTGTAAAAGTTTGTAAGTGAATTTACAACTCTGTTGCTGTTATTTTCTCTGATAACATGCAAAAAAACTTGATCATCTGTACTATTTTATTTAGGTTATGTTTGGATTCGAAAATGTTTCTTATTGTATTTCTTTCGTATAATTTTTCAGCCAGCTGCATTACGATGGGTTTCCTGCTATTGCTGGTACTCTGGCATCGGCAGTTCATGCCGATCCTCCGTGCCCACCAAGTGATAGGTACTTTTGTTATTAATTTATGAAACAAACGCAACGGGTGGTAACATGGCTCTTTGTCGGGAAAGACGCCCTATCACAGCAAGATATTGTGTCAACAGCACAAAGCCACGCTTCGGTACTTCAGTGCTTTAGGATGGCTCAGTTAGACACTGACTGAGGCACAAAACGCCCCAAGTGGGATATCATTGCAGGACTTATAATCCCCAAGTCAAATGAAAAATGTTGTAAATAGTGTTATATCACCGACTGGCAACGGGGGATTATGCACAAAACGCCCCGAGCGGGACATCAGCGCAGTTCTTGTCATCCCATATAGTATTAGTGTTAAGTCACTTCAGGAACTACTTTGGTTGTCTTTTACGACAAATTTTAAGAGTCCTTGGATGACTACAACACTCCTTTCCATAAAAGGCTCCGTATAATGACTGGTGAGGCTTAGTGGCAGCATGTTTGCATTGTGAATCTGAGGTCCAAGGTTCCTCTGATTCCCAGGTGAATGTCTTAATGGTGATTGTGATTAATCATAAATGTCCACCACAATCATGTTCCAGACTCCTGAACCTAATGATGGTGGGACTCCAGCACGAGCCTGACCGCAAGGACAGGCTTGCAGCCTCCAGCGGAGCGGAGCACCTGCTCGGGACCACTGGGTTTGGTGAGATTTACTGATCAACTAATCAAAGTCACACAAATATGTCCAAGTCTTGCCAGTAAAGCGGTGGGAGTCTTGGAACCGACACGAAGAGATTTTTTTCAAAGCATCATTTATAACGTTTGCCCGCAGTCATGTTATCGAAAACTTGATGGTTAATAAAGCACAAGTTTTGGAGCACAAGAGTTTTATATATAAACTATTTTTAATTATATAAACTAGCTGTTACCCGCGATTCTGTTCGCATGGACATACAGAAAAAAATGTTGCTATGTCCGTCTCTGATCCTTACATTTAAAGCTACATATATACGCAAAAATTCAGGTCGCTCTGTTCAGCCGCTTAGCCATGATAACGCGACAGACACCCACACAGATAAACAGACAGAGAGTCAGAGTTACTTTCGCGTTTATAATATTAATGAGGATTATAATTTAGTTTTAGACATTTAATATTTTTATTATTATTTTTATTTATATTAGTTACAACTTATACCGTTAGCGCCAAAAAACTACAAAAAAAGTTGGATGTATGTATTGTATGTATGTCATGAGATCTAAAACAGTAAACCGATTTTGGTAGTCTTCAATAATGTGAAAATGCGTGAACAAGACAACTGTTATGAGAATATGGGCCTTCGAAAAGAACGAAACTTATTCCATATACCTATTTTCTTTTCAGATTTGGAGTTTGAAATGGACGCTTCGTCGCTGGCACCTGAACCCGCTACATATGAGACGGCATATGTCACTTCTCACAAGATGGCTTGTCGAGCGGGGGCCTTCAGCGCTTGCGGGCAACTAGTCGCTACCGGCAGCGTGGATGCCAGCATCAAGGTGCACCACTGCCAACGGTTTGCAACAAAGTCATGTTGCTTTGTTGTATTACGTATTTTTTAAAATTATTTTTTACATTTTTAAGGAAAACTTACAGCCCTTACTTAATGAGAAACATTATGACTAGAAGAAAACTGGGCCAATTATAAGTTTCCGCAACAATATATATAGCATTTGTGTTATTTCGAGTGTTAGTGTGTGGATTTTTATCCATTAAGTGTTCATATATATAGTCTGTTCAATGTTCATCCTTACCTCACAAACAAAACTCAAATCCATAGACGGTAGAGGAGTCCAACCGCTAAATACGATCAGATTATTTTGTGTAAATTTACAAGCCCTGTCAAATGTTGAACCTGAATTTTAGACCAGTTCTCCTTGTTCGATTGAGTTGAAGTTTCGCACGCCTGTCAAGTTCCGATGACAATACAATATTATGAGAGCGAGCTGATCTGATTGAGACGGAAGGTGGAAAACGGAACTCCTCAGTAACTAACGGTAGATAGATGGAGTTTATAAAAGCTTGTCTCGAAAAAATATTTTTTTCTTACCTGATTACTTACCTGACAATTGACATAACATAGACTTTTTTTTTCTTTTATGAGTACAGAAATCTTATTTATTTAGTAACGAAACACAAACACTTTATACTAACACTATACTAAATACAATCTAAACTTAAATAAAAGAGCTAAAATTACAACCAAAATTATTATAAATTAATTACAGATAAAAAACAGAGCTCAGGTCAGTATCCGCGGGCAGGGTACCCAAAAGGCTGGTGACGTTACCTCGTTGAATAGCAATGCTAATTCTCACATTCAAATGTGAATGTACATGTTATTTCAACAGTATCATATACCTTTAGTCAGACAATCTTTGTAAAACACTCTCAAACACACCGTTGCAAGACGCTGCCTTTTGCAACAAAGTTTCCAACTAACGCAAAAGGCAGAGCTACAGAGCTTGTATGTAACCTATATTTATGTTTTGCAATAAATTATGTTTTAAATTACTATGTTTTAATTTCAGATTTTGGATGTGGAACGTATGTTAGCAAAGTCTGCTCCCGAGGAGGTGGATCCGGGCCGGGAGCAACAAGGGCATCCCGTCATCAGGACTTTGTGAGTTTACATTGTCTTATTCAGAAACATCCGACAGGCCTGATTTTTCCAAAACTTACACTGGGTTATAGAGCGCAAGTCCTACAGCTACAAAGAATTTTGTAATTTTTTAAATCTGACTTTTTGTATGAATTTTTTACTAGCTGCGCCGCGCGGTTTCATCCGGTGTTAACTCTATTTTTTATGATTATGTATGATGTATGATTTATGTATGATATGTATTTACAGATACGACCACACAGACGAGATCACGGCTCTGGACTTCCATCCTCGAGAGCAGATACTTGTCTCTGCTTCGCGCGACTGCTGCATTAAACTGTTCGACATTACTAAGGCCTCCGCGAAGAAGGCCTTCAAGTCTATCACGGTGAGCTACCATCCTCGACCTTCGAAATACACATACTTGAAGTGTGAATAGGAAAAAATAAAAACTTTTCCACTGAACGAATGCAAAAGTCAGAAATAATGACAAGAAAATTGAACTAGATGGCGCTATTTTTCTCTTGATCATTTCTTTCGGGACTAGAATGTGTCTAATGTGTTTTTTTTTTAATTTTAGTTATCAAAGTATTACTAGCCAGCGTCAAGTTTTGTTTTATATGAATGTATGTCGAGACAAGTCAAAAATTTGACGATTAAAACTAGTCTCAGTCTAAGTTCAAATAAATAATAGTAAGTCACGATAAAGTTCAAGACATGACCCAGTAAAGACAAATGGACTATCCACCGTTTTTTACACATTAACACTGGAAATAACACAAGTTTTGAAAAATAATACAATGACGCAAAATTACGTTCCCGCCAAAACTCCTCAAATGTGTTTAGTTACAGGAAAAAAATGTCATAGAAGTATACTAGATGGCGTTAGTTGTCTCTTGAAACGCGCTATCGATTCGTTCGTTACACGAATCTAAAATAAGCTGACACGAAAGTATTTGGAATCAGTTCAGTAATTACAGATGTTTTTGGAAAAGCTTCTTGAGCGTTGGTTCAAACAAAGCTTCAAATAAAATTCCCTGTAAAGAAAACCTACAAGAAGAATAACAATCTCATACAAAGAAAGTGTACCCCCGAAAACTCTGCAAAAACTAGATGGCGCTTAAGTATTTAGTCAGCTAATGTTCAAACGCAAGTTTCTTCCTAGGCAAGCGTGCTACATCTTCGGCCACATCGTCGCTTTCCATCAGGTGAGCGTGTGGTCAAACGAATGCCTAGTCCGATGAAAAAAAAAACTATAAATCTTATGGAAATGTGGTTAAGTAGTAAATAATTTTTTTACTAGCTGCGTCCCGCGTTTTCACCCGGTATTCTACAGGAACGGTTAAATTTTTCGGGATAAAAAGTAGCCTATGTATTAATCCAGGAAAATACACGTATTTTCGCCGCAAAAAAAAAATGTCTCTTTAAGTGCCCATAACAACGAATATATTGCGAAATTTAAAAAAAAATAAAAAAAACATACAAGCATAGTTCCACGGTGTAGATAACACATAAAAAAATCATCTAAATAGGATAACGTTTATGGGTGGGTATCGGACTACGCTTTTTGTATGGACAAGACGGCGGTATACACTATTTTTAATAATAGCCTAATTTTTTAAAATATTTTTTTTGTTGTTTCGTCCGTCAGGACTCCGAGGCAGTCCTCTGCGTGGCTTTCCACCCGCTGGGCGACCACATCATAGCCTCGACCATGCACCCCGTGATCCGGCTCTATGACGTCACCACGAGCCAGTGCTTCGTCTGCCCCGTGCCGTCCCATCATCACAGGAAACACGTCAACTCCATCAAGTGAGGAAGGAAACGTATCCGGACACATTCAAATACACCTTGATGCAAACAATACTATTCGAGACTTGACAGAGCTTGAGACAAGACAGTTTGAGACAAATATACAGCTTGAGACAAGACAATTTAAGACAAATATACAGCTTGAGACAAGACAGTTTGAGACAAATATACAGCTTGAGACAAGACAGTTTGAGACATATATACAGCTTGAGACAAGACAATTTGAGACAAATATACAGCTTGAGACAAGACAGTTTGAGACAAAAACTGTTCGAGACAAAAAGACAGCATGAGAAAAAAATACAAATTGTGAAATAAACTTTTTATCATCATCAGGTAGAAGACGTCCACTAATGAACATAGGCCTCCCCCTTAGATACAACGTGCCACTTGCATCATCCGTTGCCCGCGACTTTCACAATGTCGTCGGTCTACATAGTGGGAGGCCTGCCTACGCTGCTTAAACTTTTTTTTTTTATGAAAAGGTCCTCTTTCATTTATCGCCTAGTCTTTTCACAAAAACCATAGACAGACTAAACGAGAAGACCACCAATCGCTAACAAAAGAAACACATATTGTTCAGTTCGTCTATGCAAGAAACTGATCGATTCCTTATTTGCCTGCAGATTTTCCCCGAACGGCAAATATTTCGCGTCAGGCAGCGCCGATGGTTGCATAAAGCTGTGGGACACCGTCTCCAACCGCTGCTTCAATACTTTCATCAACGCTCACGATGGCGCTGCGGTCTCCTCCGTCGCGTTCACGAGGAACAGCAAGGTGGGAAAAGCAAAATATCCGGCATTTTTCTAAAAAAGCGATGTGAGCGAAAATGAAAACATTTTAAAATTTGCGCTTCGCTTAGCTTAGAATCGATTATTTGTTGTTGCAACCTTCGAGCAAAGTAAAATGAATGGACGGGCGCTAACCACACAACTTTTTTAAACTACCGACCGCAGTTAATAAGTCATAAATCTGTCCATCCAAAGGTTGTCTGGAAGAAATCGCTTTAGGCGATAAAGCCGCCCATTATACTACCGTTTTTAAAATATAATTGTTCATTTTTTTTTTAAGTTTGTCTTTTTGGTGTATAATAAAGATATATTGTACTGTATTGTAACTTAGGCTTCAATATTGTCTCAAAAAAGAGATAGCGAATATAAAATTGAGAAAAAGGGACACCTGTGTTTATCAGTTGCTCTCGAATCGTTTGACGTTCGAACGTACGTCTAGCACTTTTCACAGACTGAGAGCGACTGAAGCAAGCTCAGCGCCGGCGCTCACTAAAGTCTTCAAAATTCTCTTACTTGGGCCCGTCCATTAATACTTTGGTCGAAGGTTTTAACAGGAAAACAAAATCAAAATGAGCTAAATTGTCAACCTTCTTATCAGCTCTTAGACGTCCACTGATGGACGAAGCAAATTGTCAAAACCAGCTTCTAATTTAAAAAAAAAGCGAGGTGAGCGAAATTGAGATCTTTCAACTTGTCACTTCGTTTAGCGTAGAATAGATTTGTTGACCGAGCGAAACGAAGGTCTCATAGTTTACTGAGACAAATCGGCATTTGTATGTATATATGTTGTATGTATTTGTATGTTTGTGTTTGTCTTCATGAAATTTTCTAGGCAAGTAGTTCATTTCAATACAATTTTTAAGTTCGAATATGAGCTGAATCTACGATCTACTGGTTGTGAAGATATAAGGGTCGCGATGTCTCAGTTCGGCGCGAACTACAAGTTATTGCTTCAACGGGGATTTGTAAAAAAATACAGAGCGAGATAAATTGAGAATTCTTGTCTCGTCATTCATCCAGTATAGCTTTTCCACTAATTTTAGTTGGTATCCCGGGGTGAGCGATTTTCACAGTAAAAGCGAAGTAAGCGAAATTGTAAACATTTTACCGCTCGTTTCGCTCACTATTGTAAAGTTTTTTATTCCGTGTTTGAGTGTCGTGATCCATTTAGTCACGTCTTTGACCTTCGTCGTTTCAGTGTTTTTATGTATTTTGCGGTGTTTTTTCCTTAGTATCTGCTAACTTCCGGCATGGACTCCTCTATCAAGCTGTGGGAGCTCTCCAGCAGTCGGTGCCTCATTCAGTACACCGGGGCGGGGACCACGGGTAAGACAATATTTTGGGCTATTTTTATGATATTCATAGTATTTTAACCGACTTCCAAAAAAAGGAGGAGGTTCTCAAGTCGACTGTTTTAAAAAAATGTTTATTTAATGAACCGATTTGGAAAATTATTCTGGCCGATGGCGATCTCTTTTAATTATGTATTTGAGGTTGGTTGGAGTCGGTTGCGTTATGTTTTACTCGACTGCCTAAGAAGGAGTAATGTTTTTGGGGTGTATAAGTATTTATGTATGTAAATATGTATGTTTGTATATGACCTCCTGCAGCCTCATTTTGACGAGCGAGATATTGTTAGATTGCTCTCTACCTCCGGAGTGACACAGACTACATTTCGAAGTCGGGTATTTTGCTTGCCTGATCGGCTTGACCGATTTTGACGAGCGATGTTAGACGAGGTCTCGCGCGTGTCTCGCTAAGCATTCCTCGATAAAGATAACCGAATGTGATCGAAACTATAGTCGGAATAACCGACTCGATTTAACGTGAGTATTCCCGTTCTGTTAAAACAAAATGTATTTTACGTGTTCAGGCAAACAAGAGCACCTGGCCCAGGCGATATTCAACCACACGGAGGACTACGTGATGTTGCCGGACGAGGCGAGCACGTCGCTGTGCGCGTGGCACTCGCGGACCGCCGCGCGCGGGCAGCTCATGTCGCTCGGACACAACGGCGCCGTCAGGTGGGCCGCGCTAGCTGTCACTGTCACTGCCACTGTCACTGTCACTGGCACGAGGCGACACTGACGAAACTAAATCACTAGGCGCTGTGAAGTGAGGCGAGACTGTGATGTGACCAGACTGTGTCTGTGACAAGACGAGACTGACGAAACTAAATCACTAGGCGCTGTGAAGTGCGACGAGACTGATGTGACCAGACTGTGACTGTGACAAGACGAGACTGACGAAACTAAATCACTAGGCGCTGTGAAGTGAGACGAGACTGTGATGTGACCAGACTGTGACTGAGACGAGACTGCGAAACTAAATCACTAGGCGCTTTAAAGTGAGACGAGACTGATGTGACCAAACTGTGACGAGACGAGATTGACTGTGACTGAAACAACCAAATCAATGGGCTCTGAGAAGTGAGACAAGACTGCTTGTGTCGAAATAATCACACCACTATGCGCTTTTCGGACCGTGACCACTACCGTCACTCAGTAGAAATAAAATTATTAATAAAATAAAATTCATAAAATTTTGACAAATCGACTCAATCAAGTACATTACAAACAAACTTTGAAGTTGGAGGCTTTGGAAAGAAACAATTTCAAGACTTTTTGGCAATTTAGAGACAATTCAAGACACTTTGGCAATTTAGAGACAATTCAAGACACTTTGGCAATTTAACAGAAATGTTGAAACACCTTGTTAATTTAGAGACAATTCAAGACATTTTGGACATCTTGGAAATTTAGAAACAATTGACGTTTTGGCAATCTAGAGACATTTTGGGACAGCTTGGCATTTTAGAGACAATTCAAGACACTTGAAATTTAGAGACATTTTCGGACATCTTGGCGTTTTAGAGATAATACAAGAAACTTTTAGAGACTATTTGGGACACTATGACAATTTAGACATTTTGGGACACCTTGGTATTTTAGAGACAACTCCAGATATTTGCAATTTAGAGACATGGGATACCTTACCATTTTAGAGAAAATTCAAGACATTGGCAATTTAGAGACATTTTGATAGTATAGACAATTTGATACCCTTACGCAATCGTAATAAGAGAAGAACGCAAAAACAAATATTTATTTGTTAGCTGCGCCCCGCGGTTTCACCCGCTATTCTACAGAAACAGAATATTTATACGCGATATAAAGTAGCCTATGTGT
Organism: Apocheima hispidaria; assembly: GCA_947579745.1. Taxonomy (NCBI): domain Eukaryota; kingdom Metazoa; phylum Arthropoda; class Insecta; order Lepidoptera; family Geometridae; genus Apocheima; species Apocheima hispidaria. The sequence goes on along the minus strand of OX388172.1, from coordinate 3,423,031 downwards.
TAATCTAGGTTATAAGCTACCTCCATACCAAATTTCATTTAAGCCCGTTCAGCCGTTACAGAGTTGAACGAGAACAAACTTAAATACTTACACACTTACACATAAACTTTCGCATTTATAAACTGTGTCTAAAATAACCAATATGTAGTGTCTTTCCGCTGCAACACAATCGGCTTACACAAACGGGGGATGACAGCGGAAAGACACTACATATTGGTTCAAACGGGGGATTACAGCGAAAAGACACTACATATTGGTTCAAACGGGGGATTACAGCGAAAAGAAACTACATATTGGTTCAAACGGGGGATTACAGCGAAAAGACACTACATATTGGTTCAAACGGGGGATTGCAGCGGAAACACACTTCATATTGGTTCAAACGGGGGATTACAGCGGAAACACACTACATATTGGTTCAAACGGGGGATTACAGCGAAAAGTCACTACATATTGGTTCAAACGGGGGATTACAGCGAAAAGACACTACATATTGGTTCAAACGGGGGATTACAGCGAAAAGACACTACATATTGGTTCAAACGGGGGATTACAGCGAAAAGACACTACATATTGGTTATTTTACACACATCTTGAAAATGAACTACTGATTACGCCTGAATCAATCAACTACTTTCGCATTTACAATATTAGTGTTTTTTTCAGGTACATCGTCCACTCGGGCACCGCGCCCGCGTTCCTGACTTGCAGCGACGACTATCGCGCGAGGTTCTGGTACCGACGTAACACGCATTAAACTCGGCTCATCCTCACCCGACAGAAAGGTAAAACACTACTTCGACGCGAGTGAAAGCGAGAAGGAGAGACATTCAGTCGATTATGTCCATATATCACTCGCAATATAGGGTTTTATGGAAAGGGTCTGCTAAGCCGAAATGTGCTCGTAGTACTCTCATGATTGTAAACAACTTTTACTATGGGACTAACCATAAAATACAAAAATGTCAATGACACTCGAAAAAATGTTTCGAAAAGCTGTTTTTTTTTTCGAATTCAGGGTTGGTCCCATATTAAAAGTTGTTCATAATGGTGAGTACGAGCCTTTTTCGGCTTAGCATAATCACGGCACTTTCTTTAATTACAAACCTGTATAGTACTTTTAATATAATAGTATACAGTAGTATCAAATTATAATGATGTCGGTTATAACGTCCGACCGCTTATAACGTAAAAGCATCCTCAAATTTAGTTTTAAAAGGTACGGAATACCGTTAAATTTAATCCGGTTATAGTGACGTAAAAGTTGTTGTCAATATAATAGGTTTTTAAATGTCTTTGCGTGTTGCTGTGGTTTTGATGGAGTGTGATTGGTTGTAAAAGGTTTAAATTTATTTTATATTTCCTCATGTATTTTGTAAGTTTGGTTCGTAAGAAAACTAATAAAGATATGATAATTTGTGAAACCGTTGTTTTAAATATATTTACTTATTATATTATTATCTATTATATTTTACATTAATAGCACTTGAAAATATTAGTCACCCAAATTAATGAATAAAGTCAGCTGATAAGGTCAATAACCGGGCGATAAATCAATCAGCTGATAAGGTCAATAACCGGGCTCATAAATAAGATCGGATCAGACGTACTCAAAGTATCGTCGGACGAATAAACACATACAAACGCGGTTATGTTCCTGTAGCCTCTGGGTCGCTCGCTGCGCTCGGTCAATCACTTACCTGGCTGTAGAGCTCGACTGAAGACTCTCCTTTTAGCTGGTGTCCCGTTAGATATGTGTTATGACTGCTGGCAATGTAGTACTGGCTAAGAGGGCCGGTCATGTCGCCAGCTGTGCTGTCCTCGTCTGATGATGGGGTTTTACTGTAAAGATAGAATAAATAAAGATGCTGAAGACGAGGGAGCTATTAACTACATTACGGTAGGATAGGAAGCCGCTTTTGGAGAAGCATATTCCCCAAGGGGAATTGCCTCCGGCGTCCAGCTTTGCCAAAGGGGAGCAGTTCCCGAAGTTCCTCACTACACCAAAGAAAGTGTCAAAGGACCATGATGACGATAGATTAAATCATGGTAGGTATAATGAAATAAGTAAGAAGTAAGCAATGAAGTCGTGGTAGCTCAGTGGGGGAGCACGCTCGCCTTACATTCGTGGTGTCCTGAGTTCGAACCCGGGCGGGCCCGTACCATTGAGTTCTTTGGAACTTACGTATGGATATACCACTGGCTTCTCGGTGAAGGAAAACATCGTGAGGAAACCTGCATATTTCTGGAAGGAATTGGATGGCGTATGTGAATCCGCCAACCCGCACTGGACCAGCGTGGGGGATATGGCACAAACACCATTCGAGTGTAGGCCGATATCCTAGCAGTAGGGTATTAAAGGCTGATGCAGAGATAATGAAATACCCCCTAGCTCTGTGGGTGGATGACACCAGCCTACGTTATCAGTATGCAAAAACAGTAGTGTGCAATAAAAAGTATGTTTAGGATTGATGATCAACGTTTCCAGTGAAATTACTGAGCATAAAGATATTTAAGGAGCTTGGATTTCAGAGTTTCAAAGAGAAGATTTCAGAGGTCGCGCTCTTCCGCAGTGATTTTTTATCATTAAAAACGCTGAAACCTTGCGAAAGAGATAGCTCCATCTACTGTACAGGATATCGAGCGCAGTGCTGCGCCGCGCAGGGTTGCAAGTGTATACAAACCCGATAACATGACCCCGTCTCTGCTCCGGTACGAATGCGTAGTTATCCTTATCAGTGAGGAACCTCACGAAGCCCTCAAAGGAAAGGCAGTTCTCCGCTCGTAGCGTCGGGTCCGGCTCGTGCCTCTGTCAACAGGAGACATGTTACCATCTTCAACCACACTATCACCAATATAATGCAATTTATCAATCGTTAATCCATAGCATTCCTTGAGAAAGATCACCGGATCTGGTTGAACCTATAGTCAGAATAACGGACCCAATTTAACAGGAGTATTTCCGTTTTATTTTAATAAAACGCTATCGGTTCTTCAAGCTACAAAACCATTTTTTTAAATTCAATAATACAGGGTTATAAGGAAAGCGTATACCTAACCTAACCCGAAAAAGGCTCATAGTACCCGTCATTATGAACAACTTTTACTATGGGACCAACCCTGAAATCGCGAAAAAAATATCAGCTGTTCCATAGATTTTGTCGAGTGCCATTGACATTTTTCTATGGAACAGCTTATATTTTTTTGCGATTTCAGGGTTAGTCTCCTATTAAAAGTTGTTCACAATCATGAGTACTATGAGCCCTTTTCGGATTAGCATACCATTTCCTAATAACCCTGTATAATATTCCTACCTATACAGTTTGTTAGGGACACGCTCCTGAAAACGAAGACTGGTAGATAATAGTGATGGTGATTCCTGATATGATACCACAAAAAAAAAACCTGAACTCGAGAACGTGTATTATTTGCAAATAAATAATTTTATTTGAGAAAAAATATCTATACTCCATAGAAAAAATGTCCATGACATGCGACAAAAGGAACAGCTGATATTTTCGCCATTTCAGGGGTTTTTTTGGTCTCGTGTCAGCATTCACACGCATTATGACCCGTCTTCGTTATCAGCATCGTTTCCCAACTCCTGTATGGTTTTGTTACCTGTATGATATCTCTAAGTTGTTGCTCAGTCTTCGGCTCATTTTGTCTCGTCTCGCAGAACTTGCCAAGAGTAGGCAGCGACAGCACCCTCCCGCTCATGTCTGGGCAAGATCCTGAAAAAGTACAGCAATATTAGTCACCCTGCCCAGCCGTGGGTCTGATGGAGGTGGAACGCCCGTTTTTGGCGACGGGAGGAAAATTTCCAAAGATACCTGGCTGCATTGGAGTACAGCCGGGTTATGTGGGGTAAGGGTAGCCACTAAACCCCCATCAGTGGTCTGCCTCTGTGCCTCTGGGTCCTAGCACGCTTCCTCAGGCAACACTCTCGGGAAATGCTGGGAACACAGCGTCGCGCTCCAACAGGCGAGTTGGTGAAAAAACGTAGGTCTCTCTCCGATGATTCAGATGACTCTGATTCAGCTTACCTGGTAAAGCAGCTGCAGCCAGCAGGTCGAAAGCCTTCTTCCTGCTGGCTTTGTCCGCCGGAGGCTCCAGGTCTAACGAGCCATTCCTCGTAAGGAGACCTGCAAAGTCAATATTTTTAAAATTGTACACTAACTTTGTACCCACTAGAAAAAGAAAGAACCATATAGAAAAAGAAAAATTATATCATCATCATCATCAGCCATAAGACGTCCACTGCTGAACATAGGTCACACCCTTAGAGCGCTACACCGAACGACAAAGGGCCACTTGCACCCGCGAATTTCACAAACTCGTCGGTTCACCTAATGGGAGGCCTGCCTACGCTCTTGGTTTGCCTACTTCCGGTTCGTGGTCGCCACTCAAGCACCCTTTTCCCATCGGCTATCGGTTAAAAATTATATAATTTCTATCTATTCTGTGGTAATAATAAACAGAACACCCAACTCGCGTTAACGTACGTATATCCGATTTTAACCGACTTCCAAAAAAAAAAGGAGGAGGTTCTCATGTCGACTGCGGTTTTTTAAATGTTTGATCATCAGAACTCCGTCATTTATGAACGAATGGAAAAGGAATGGAAAATAGTATTTTTTTTATTTAAAAGGTAAAAGAATCTGGAAGAGATTTTTATCAAAATCCAGTTCTTATAATGGGATCCATGAGGAATTGAGGGCACGATTAGTACTCACCAATTTTTTCAATTTCAAAAAGTCTATTTAATTTACAAATACAATCAGTACAATTACTTGTGTACGTCAATCCTAGTAGTACATTAAATTATAATATTTATGGGTCGTTTACCGAGCACACAGGCTCATTTCAAACTTAAAAACATATACATTTAATATAGACACTTAGTACGCACCGGTCCTTCGCGCGGCTCTGTTCCGGAACAGCTCCGGGGAGCTCCTGCTCCGCTCGGAGCCGAGGAGCGGCGACCGGCTCCGAGGGACCGCTAGCTGCTCGAATATATCGCGCAGCTCCGAACGCATTACTAGACTGCAAAGGAAATAAGAACTTATTTATTCAACACTAGCTGCGCCCCGCGATTTCACTCGCTATTCTACAGGAACGGGATAAAAAGCCTATGTGTTAATCCAGATAATAACCTACCTTCGTACCAAATTTCATGCAAATCCGTTCAGCAATTACAGAGTTGAACGGAAACAAACACACATACTTACCTACGTAGGACTCAACGCCTTTTGCGTTCGCCAAAGTCCTGTTATAGCTGTAGAGAACGTTAGAGACCAAAGCTTAATCCAAAAAAAAAAACAAAAACTTACATACTTACACACAAACTTACGCATTTATAATATTAGTGTGAAGAGAGCAAAGTCATTTTGTGCTCGAGTGTCCATTTTGAATCCCGAGCAAGCGAAGCCAAGTATTCTATTATGGAAACACGATCGTAGCGCGATTCCACTTTAAAATCCTGAGTGAAGCGAGGGATTCAAAGGGACAATAAACAAAATATTACTAAAAGAAGAAAAAGATACCTGACTGCAAAATATAGCATATGTCACTCCGGACGTAAAGAGCTATCCAACGATACCTCACTCATCGAAATCGCTCAAGCCGTTTAGGCTACAGCAGTTAATAAAACACATAAACATATTTACATACACCCCAAAACATTACTGTCCTTCTTGGACAGTCGGGTAATATCTATATTCTCGAAATCAAAAAAAAAAAAAAAAAAATGTTAGTGGCATTGTACCTCATTTACGAAGAAAATAAGTTTTTGTGGAAAAATATGTTTTTCCAATCAATCTCTTTTTTAATCCGCTATTGGTACTGTAAGCTGACCAAAATGAGTCCAATCTCCATCAATCTCCAGTTAGTCACTGAGGTCCGTTTTCCACCTTCCGTCTCCATCAGATCAGCTCGCTCTCATAATATTGCATTGTCATCGGAACTTGACAGCCGTGCAAAATTTCAACTCAACTGAACAAGGGGAACTTGTCTTAAATTGGGTTGCAAGATTTGACCTTAACATACATACATACAAACATTGCAAGTTAAATAAAAGCTTGTAAAAACAAATCAAGATGGCCTAAAGCATTGCTATGGAGTTTTAATGAGGAAATTTGAAACGCCATTACTGCGCAGTGTTCTCTATTATAAAAACTAGTAGACTAGTAGTTCGCGGCGAACTGAGACCTCGCGACCACTATATCTTCACAACCCCTGGACCGATTCAGCTCATATTCGAACTTGAAAATTGTATTGAAATGAACTACTTGCCTACAAAATTTCATGAAGATCGGATCAACGGTTCGCAAGTTATCATCGGACAAATATACATACAAATGACGATTTGTCCCAGTAAACTCTGAGACCTTCGCTTCGCTCGGTCAATAAGAAAACTGAGTTTTACTCACGGACCAAAAGCCCTTTACGAGCGAGAGATGTGAAAGTTTAGGTGCACGAAAAATCTCTTTCGAGATACGAAAACCTTCTAAAATCTTACCTGAAACTTCTAAACAAGGCAACGAAGTCCATAAAGTCCAACTGCGTGTCATACCCAACAGAACCAGTCCGCAAATGCTTGAGGTTCTCCCAGAAACGCTCGCTCGTCTCCAGTCTTCTAAGGCTGCAAACAAACAATGTGGTAAAGGTACAGGACCCCTATTCTCAAAAGGTGAGATTCAATCTCATCTCATAAATTTGTGTGTGTAATTAATGTAACTGTTTTTTGTCGTTTAATAACGATGTTTTACCTACCATTAAAACATTTATTAAACATACTTATCCTATTCGAAACCTAATACTTTCATATATAATTTTGCTAAAATTGTATTTGCTGTTTGACAAAAACACTTATTTTTTCTGTTTGTTAGTTTTGTATTACTATTGACATGTAGAACATAATATAATATAATTTAATTTTAATTTAATTTTGTGTTCTACTGTAATTGAATTTCTTTTTATGTGTAATATGGACCTTTGTAGTCTGAAAAAAATGATTTGAATTTGAATGAATAATTAAGTTTCGAATGACGGTACAGTTGTTTAGTAAATAAATAAATCTCGAAAAATATGTCGAACTTCGAGATTTCTTATTCTCAACGCTATCTTTGGATTATTCTCGATATCTAGCGCTCGAGATACATCGAGTGATCGGAGGCAATCGAGACGAGAAACGATCGAGATTGGAATCTCGAAATCGACCTCAATTTGTCATAATTATCTCCGAATAGGGGCCCTGGTAGTTGGAAGTATTGGCTCTAGATATTATTATGTGTATGTACTCAAATAAATAATGCTATGCTTTGAAATCTAAGAAAACCTAGGGCTGATGAGTATCACGAAACAAAACAAAAATAACTGAAATAATTATTCTTAAGGTGCGTTTCGCTCAGCGCGCGAAATTCAAATTTTCTTGCGTTTTTTGTCAATTACAGCTTAATTACTAATCGTAGATTCGTGAAAACTAATTTTGCGACAATAAATAGATTGTTTCAAGAAATTACACCAACCAAATATTCAAGTTGAAAGCTAGTATAAGTACATTTCTCATTAAACCAAAAACCAAGATGAAAATCAGCTTATTGAGATTTGTAGCTAAGCCAATGTTATCTAGGTGACCATTTTACCCGTAATTTCTTAAAACAACTTATTTATTGTCGCAAAATTGTTTTCAATTAATTCACGATGAGTAATTAAGCTGTAATTGACAAAAAACGCAAGAAAATTTGAATTTCGCGCGCTGAGCGAAACGTTGCACCTTAAAATCTAAATTTTATTACAGGCACTGGAAGAATGCATTTGGAAAGTTTACCGTCAAGAAGTTGGCGGTGAGCTAACAGACTGATTTTTTTACTGGAATTTACTGACATCTACTTGAGAAAAAAAAAATGTAGATCTTGAAATAAATTTAGTAAATAAAATATTAAGAATTTCTTATTATTGGAAAGTGCCCCAGTGAACATATACATACATTAACCTTTGGGGTCGTATTGTAACCAAGGTCGCGGAAAAAGTAGCACCAATTGGTTTTAGGTGAAGGTCATCATCATCATTAAAAATTAGGTCAAGGTCATCTAAATTCCGAATAAAATTGACATTCACCTGGACCCAGAGGTCAAAGCAAAGATCAAGGTCATACGGACCTACGTCATATCTGATTTGAAAAGGTTTTTGTGAAATAAAAATATTTTTCCAGACAAGCTTATTAAATCAGTTAATTATACTGTAAGCTGATCAAAATGAGTCCAAACTCCATCAATCTACTGTTAGTTACTGAGGAGTTCCGTTTTTCACCTTCCGTCTCCATCATCAGATCAGTTTGCTGTCATAATATTGTATTGTCATCGGAACTTGACAGGCATGCAACATTTCAACTCAATCGAATAAGGAGAACTGGTCTAAAATTCAGTTGCGTGATTTGAACCGAACATACATACAAACATTGCAAGTTAAGGCGAGGTCCAATCGCAAAACAGTAAAAAGTAGCATTTTTCATCGCTTTGTTCGAAGTGACGAGATTACTTAATGAGGTGCAAAAAATACTGCAGATAGAAAATAAAACTGAAATTACGTTTAACCGAATAACATTTCAAAAATCTGTCTTAGTTACAAAATATAAAATTGCAAAATGACCCCCTGAAAAACCCTTCTGAAATCAAATGCTCTGAATTTTCAGCGGTAACTACAAATTTTCTTTTACAAATTAAAAATCCAGGCTAGTGGTGTATACGGCGAACCACGTTGCTTTATTATTTGATTTGTATATTTCCGATAATCGGCAAAAAAGCAATGAAAAACTACGATTTACCGTTTTCTCATCAAGTATGATATGCGATTTTCAACTTTAAACCTTAGAACATTGAGCGGGACAATACTCATTTCAAATCACGAAAGCTTGTAAAAGTTATGATGATCAATCCAACTGTAGTTGCCGCAATAGGAAAAGATTTTACTTCTAGATTAATCTTTTCTGTGGTAGTTACTATAAATTTTGAATTGGTGTCACGTTTCGGGGACGATTTGACAGGTCGTTTTGAAGGGCAAGGTCATTTCGAAGGCACTCACCTGCTCCTGTTAGGAGAGCCAACCATGATGCTGGTGGCGGCGGCCGTCAGGCTGCTGTGTCTTGGAGGGTACGGGTAGTAGGAACTCATTGTTGCTGAGTACGAACTAAAAATAAAACAATACAACCATAATATAGGTTCATAATATAACAATAAAACAAGACAAAATTAGATAGAAAACTAGGTATTTGCCCAGACGATGGACGTACTCTAGCACAATTACCATTATAATCATTATTAACAACTTTTGCTATGGGACCAACCATGAAATCACGGAAAAAAAACAATTTCCATAGAAACAGGGTTGGTCTCGTTGTAAAGTGAGTTCAAAACGATAACTACAATAATATGTCTGTCGTCTAACAGAACACCAAGAATACGAGATAGCTCGAACAAAGTTAATAGCGTCGATTCAGTTTTTTCCAAACTAAATTTGACAGTTTTAACATTTCTGCAACCCTTTTTCACGCAAAATGAAAAGAGACGGAGATATTGTTATACTTGTCGATTAAGCTTAGAGAGTAGTACAGAACCGACATCACTTTCGCATCTATTAATGTTACTTTGAAGTGTGGTTGGGATTAATAAAACTAAGACTAGCCACTAATCTGATAAAAATGTGAATCTTTTTTCCTTAACCTTAGTTAATAGGGCAAATCGAATACAAAAAAATGTCGAATATTAGGAACAACCTGTGTCCGAGCGGAGATCCTTGCGTGACCTCATCCTCGCTCCTCGTCCCTGACGTGTGACACGATCCGTAGCTTCTCGGAGAACTAGTCTTCAGTTCTGATGTCGATTTATTTTTCTGGAAACGACAATATTCTATTTATAGCAATGAAAGGAAAGGATAAATTTCATAAATTTTTCGAAATGTTTAAATAAACTACATTATCCAAAAGTAGTTCTCAATAAGAAAAAGCTTTTTTGTTAGATTTTTCATGCAACTAAAGTGACAATTAGGACAATCAAGTCGCTTCTCTGTAAGCGTAACGCTTGCTTTGACTGATGTTATAAATTCGAATGTTACTCTGTCTCTCTGTCCGGGTGTTTGTCGCGTTATCACGACTGAACGGCTCAAGCTGAATTTTTGCATAGATATAGTTTAATGGTCGGAGTCGGATATAAGCAACCTTTTTTCTAATGTCCACGCAAACGAAGTCGTAGGTAACAGCTTACTCAGATACTTCAGTGCCACACAATAACTTGATTGTCAAGTTCTTGAACATATCCCATGTCACACTAAAACTATTGTATATGTTAATGTTTGTGTAAGTATGTGTGTTTGTTCTCAGGTAGTTCCGTAACTGCGGATTTGGATGCTTGGTATGGCTTTTACGAAACTTATACCCTGGATTAACTCATAGGCTTCTGTTTATCTCGGCAAAGTAAAAACATAATTCCGCATTTAGCGATAAGGCCACTCGTGGCACTAGTTTATCAAATAAGGTTAACACTTTCTGATTATTGTTTTCTGGTTTGTACAAATAGAATTTCTATCTATCTAATACGCGATGACTACAGGATGGCGAGGGACAACGGGGTGATGCGAGTAGGTCATATAATCTCACCTTAAACTTGATCCCAGAGCTGCGTATAGAGTCAGTATGTGAGTCAGAAAAGGCACCCTTGATGGGTGTGGAATGCGACGAGCTGCCGCAAGCCGAGTCTCGTCCGCCAAACACCTGCGGACAATACGAATCGAAACACATGCGTTAAAAATAGCGCTGGTATTTGTGATCAAGAAAATTACTTTGTAATTCAGGCATCACATTTCTCTAAAAGCTGAAACCGTTATATGTTAAAAAAGTGTCAGTCTAAGTCAAGCAAAGTAAGTCACGGTAAAGTCCGCGTCATGCCCCAGTAAAGCGGTGGAGATTTTACTAGAGGTTTCAAGGGATTACAACATGGGGTTCTTCAAAAGGGCTGTTAATCGAGTCTTTAAAGGTCGGCAACGTATCTGTGATGCCCCTGGTGTTACAGGTATCCATAGGCGACGGTGATCGCTTACCATCAGGCGGCCCGTCTGCTTGTTTGCCACTTATGGTATAAAAAATAAATAAAAAATTGAATGCTCACCCTTATCGCGTCAGAGACGAGCGGCTCACAGCAGCACCCGTCCTCGTAGTACAGCGCTATGTACTTGTTCTTGAGCCAGGCGAGGCTCCGGTCCGCCAGCTTGGCCTGGCTCATCAGCGCCCTGATCACCGTGTGGAGCCCTACTGCCCATACTCTGGAACAAGTGCAGAAATCACACTAAGAAGCCTAGAAGAGATCGCTTTCAGCGATAAGGCCGCAAGTTGTTGCACTAGTCGAAACAGTGGGGCATGTGCTGTTGCACTGTGAAGCTACAAGAGACGATAGAGTCGCCCACAGGTTGTTTTTTTTTAAATTGAGTTTTGTGACGAGACGAGCAAATCGCTCACCTTCTCGCTTGCCCATAACAGTTCAGTGCCACCCACTTCGAGCGTCCTGAATGCAGAATCTAGGTTGTGATCTATGAACCAACACTACCATCTACACCACTGGAGCGGCTATGCAAGCGGCCCAGAGCCTCGCTCCGTTATTAAAGGAGCTGGGTTGGCTCGGGTAGACGCTGGCAGGGGAAATGCACAATACACCCCATGCGGGACGTCAGTGCAAGAGTTATGGATCCCATCTCGAAATAGAGTCTCTTACCTAAAAGTGCAGGGTGGCAGCACGAAATGGAGCGTCCTGTTGTCGCTAAGGGTCTTGCCGTAGACCAGCGATATCATGTTGTAGGGGTTCTTCGGACAGGCTGGGAGCCCGAAGCGCTTCGCGAACGACATGATATCTGTTATGTCTCGCTGTTCCACCAACGCACCACCTATACGCATGTCTTTCACGCATTGGAGATCGATGAATCTAGAAAAAGTTAGGGTTAAACTGTGTTACGAACCAGTTACTTATTTTGTATGAGAACTATTTTGGCGTAGTTATTTTTCTGGTCAGCGTGTGTTCTCCATTAAAACGAGTTGTTTTGATCTATTTTTTAATGCGTATCGACTCAGTTTCATGTAAGGATCGTTTCATTGTATTGGAAGAAAAAACAAAGCAGTAGAAGCTTAGCTTGGGTTCGATTCCCATCTAGGGCAAACATTCATGTAATGAATATTTGTGTTTGTTCTATGTCTGGGTGTTAATATCTATATAAGTATGTATTTAAAAATATATATGTACGTATATCAGTCTCTGACAGCCATATTACAAGCTTTGCTTAGTTTGGTGTCAGATGACCGTGTGTGCAAAAATGTCCCAGATATTAAAAAAAAAAACTATAACTACTTCTACTGATCAGATTTTGACTCACTGACGACACACGATGGGAACTCACGCTTGACCAAAAAAATTATCAGATCAAAATGTTTTTTTCCCCCAAAAAAACACCTATTGGTTCCTAAGACAGTTTCATTGTATCTCCGATGATTTTGGATTTCTTCATACTGTCCCAGTTCAAAAAATCAGTCTGTATAGCGACTGTTGAAGGTCAAAACCTTGGACAAGTTGCTTGACTATGGAAAACGTATACGTTTGTGAGGTTTGTCTTTGTGAGGTTTGGGAGAGTGCCTACGTAGTCCTTTCGATGCATGAACTGGGATAATTTACTCACCCTTCTTCCCCTACCACTCCTGCCTCGTTTTCATGCGCCAAATGTGACGTGTACTTGAGAGGTATCACCTCCTCGGGGTTGTAAGACAGGCTCACTTCGGGCTGCTGGACGTTTTCTGATGGTGTTTCTCCTGAAAACCAGAAAGGTGAAATACTTGAGTTTGTAGTTAATGCACCAAAATGATGGGTGTGCGCAAATCAAGCAGCCGCAAGGTTGCTACCGCTGAGTTCAATCTGTTACTAAATTTATTTATTTATTTACTAATATAACTAACACGGTAAAACTAATTACATTAGCTAATCAAATCAGAAATAGAATGAAAAATACACAGTCATTAGAGCTTAAGAATTAAAAATATAAACAGTTCAAAGTAAATTAAAAATTATTATCAATGTCAAGTACAAATACAATATAAAACAATCAAAATATATTATTGAATGTCAAAAAGGAATTAACCAGAAGTCAAAGTCACACGGACATAAATATTGTCATTCATCATCACCAAAGTTGTCATTAATGTCAGGTACAAATAATTATCAATGTCAGGTACAAATACAATATAAAACAATGAAAAGATATAATATTGAATGTCAAAAAAAAATTACAATTTACCAGAAGTCAAAATCACACTGATATAAATAGTCCCATTCATCATCATCATCCATTTCCATCTTCTTACCCGCTCTCACTTCACTGTATTCCAGCCACTTCGACTGCAAAAAGCATCTATGAGATTCGTAGGACATACGCTGACACGAGAATAGGACCTCTGTTAGGAGGATAATATTTTGTCAGACACAAAAGAAATTTAGTTCATATTCCCAGACTCAGTGTGATACTTCCGACCCTCAGAAAATATACAAACTTTCGACCAAAAATACATACAAACCAAAACAAACAATCTAAACTACTTAGCCCACTTCGCAAAACGACATAACGTTGGCAGCGTATCCCGACATAACATAACACAACAACTACACAGATCGAACGAACGAATGAACGACTGATGTACTATTTGCTATCAGTCTCCTTTACCGTGGGTATTGTACGGCACATGCGCGGTGTTGCACCAGGTGAGCAGCGCGCAGCCCCGCTCCAGGCGCAGGTGCACGAGCGCGCCGCCCCACTCCGGCTCGCCCACCACGCACGCCGTGCCGTGGTGCATGATCTGGAATATGGCTTTCTGTTATTAGGCTTGCTGTTACGTGCCACTTGCATCCACCGGCTGCCCGCGACTTTCACAAAGTCGTCGTTCCACCTAGTGGGAGGCCTGACTACGCTTGCGTCTTCCGGTTCATGGTCGCCACTGAAGAACCTTTTCCTCCACGGGCTATCGGTTCTTTGAGGGACGTGGCCTGCCCATTGCCACTTCAGCTTGCAAACTCTGAAAGCTATATCGGTGACTTTGGTTCTACGACGAATATCTTCGTTCCTGATTTTATCGCGCAAAGAAACTCAGCTCTCGCCATTGCCCGCTGTGTGACTCTGAGTTTCTCTAAAAGACCAGTAGTCAAGGACCACGTTTTTGCGTGTTTGAAGATCCGTGTCTTCAGGCACTGCGGGATTTTGGACGAGAAGAAATCACGCAATTTCTCGAATCATAATATGGCTTGCCGTAATACTACTCACCTGTAATATATGCCTATCCACTCGCTCCCCATTTTGTGGTGCAAGAGGGAACATCGTGACCCCATGGTCATGGGGTAAAGGCTGCACAGGGCAGTACCCCCCGCCCTCCAGTTCATACAGGGCCTCGTTCTCGAAGTCACAGGGTCCTGTGGATTTTTGTTCTGGTGGGGCGAAGACTGGCGTGTCGCATGTAGACATTGCTGCTCTGCAGATAGACGAGGTTAGGGTTATTTGGAGATCTGGAGAAGGCTAATGCTGGCTCCCAGTCCGGCTTGGCGTTCTACTGTATTCATCATCAATCAATATAAGTCCACTGCTGGAAATCTAAAGAATAGACTAAATAGACTTCCCTTTCTCTCTCTCTCTCTCATTCTCTCTTCCGCTCTCTTTCTCAGGATTTAAAGGAAGTGATGGCGCTAGAAGCAATCTTTGATAGCAGAAAACTGATTACAATTACTCAAAAACGTTGTTAAATAATGGAAATCCTTGATAAGCAATTGAACTGCTCAATAAATGATGGTATTGCTTAATAAATGATGAACTGTTTTGAGCGGTTTTGTTGGTTCACATAACAGTCTGCGAATCCGGGTGTCTTCGCCAGAGTGTGATGATATTGTGGAAGTTCGCAATGTGGTCTATCAAGGCCTGTGTTTACACCTTACACGTTTACACGTACACCTTCTCCAGGTCAAGGAAACTTTTGTCAATGGCCTTATCAAATATCATAAAAGCAAAGAAATTACCAAAATAAACAGATAGTGTAAGAAGCTATCTTCATAACAAATTAAAATAAACTGCTCAATAAATGATGGAACTGCTCAATAAATGATGAAATTGATTATTTACTGATCCGAGGTTGTTTAAAAAAGTGTATAGGTACTTCCCAGCCAAAGATCTATATCTTCGGCTACATCGTCGCTTCCCATCTGGTGAGATTTGGTCAACGCACGATTAGTCCGTTGTAAAAAAAACAATGGAACTGCTCAATAAATGACCAGGAAGCAAAAAATGCTCATCACCTTATATACACTAACTACAAACTACAAAAACTGATCATCACCTTAAATAGTCTGCGAACCCTGGCGGATGCGTTCTGGCCAGGGTGTGGTGGTGCTGGTGAAAGCTCGCGATGTGGTCCATCACCGCCTGGGTTCGGTACACCTTCTCCAGGTTAACGAGACCTTCGGGGCCCACCCGCTTCCAACCAGGGGACGTCTCTCCTTCCTTCTCGTCGAATGAGGCTATATACTGGAAACGGTAAAGTTTATCATGAGGTACTTTTTAATGAGAATGATAATGCTAACTAATATTATAAATGCGAATGCAACTCTGTCTCTCTGTCTGTTTGTCGTGTTATCACGGCTAAGCGGCTGAACGTATCAAGCTGTTTTTTTTTTTTTTTTAATTTAGTTTTTAGTATATTGCCTTAAAACCTATATTAGGTTTATCTAGGCAATTAGTTCTCGATAATATTCGAGCAAGAAAAAGTATCTACCTACTTAGATATACGATAGACGGACGTACCCGAAGTCGCGGGTAAAAACTAGTTATGCTATAGTCGGTCGTGATAGGAACGGTAGACAAACGTGTAAAATTCTGTTTCTCGGATCGAACTAAACTTTTGCATAGATATAGAGGGACGTAGAGGCTAGAAGAGGCTACATATATCACAAAAAGAATTTTTCAGGCGGGTGAAATCGCGGGGCGCAGCTAGTATCTATATAAGAATAGCATGTTCAGGGAGAAAAAACTTGTTTAAACTGTAGTTCAAACTATTTTTCGGTCACAGTTTCGTGGTTTGTTTTTAACTCTGAAAGCGACAGATTCGCTGGTTGATGAAATATTGTGAAAGTTTGCGTGCAGCTCTTTTTAACCAACTTCCAAAAAGCGAGGAGGTTCACAAGTCGACTGCTTTATTTAAATGTTACAAGAACACCGTCATTTATAAATTGATTTGGAAAATATTTTTAGCAGTCGTGTAAAAAAGGCAAATTCTTCTTACCACGTGTCTATTAGGTTCCGCCAATCTGGCGTCTCTCTTACAGCTATCTCTTAGAGGACTAGTCGTAGTCCCTTGGTCCACTCGCTTCCCGCTCTCTCTTCTCGCGTCTCTCTTCATCGACCCTCTGAGGAAAATTAAAGATTTATATGATTATATTTTTGAATCTTTGGTAAAATGCGGCGGTCGATGGGACTCTCTTGGTAGCACGTCTTTCGAGCTAAAGTCACTCACCTGATGTTATCCTCCACGCTTGCCCATAACAGTTCAGAGCCAACCCAGAATTTTGGAGTTCAACAGTTCAAAACCATGCAACCATGACCAATGAATTGTGGTCGTCACCCTGTGATATTAGATGTTAAATCTTTTCGCTGGAAACATTGCCCTTCAAACCGGAACAGAGTAATGTTTGCACACTAAAACTTGGTGGTTGAATAACTGACAATAGTGTGCTTCAAACTACGTCTGCTTTATGAGCAGCAGGACTTGGGTTCGATTCCAGCCGGCAAGATATTTAAACGGAAATTAATCTAAATATCTGTTCTGAGTGTTGGTGTTAGTTGTCCTTATTGTTATTCTTATTCGAGATGGGGGCGATGAGTCCTGCACTGACGTCCTGCATGGGGTGTATTGTGCATTTTCCTGCCAGCGTCTACCCGAGCCAACCCAGCTCCTTGAAATAACGGAGCGAGGCTCTGGGCCCCTGGCATAGCTGCTCCAGTGTTTTAGATGGTGTTAACGATGATGATGATGACACCAAGTCAAGTTGTCGGGATGACATCGGTGATGTTGAAGCTGCCTCAAGCAACCTAGTGGCGTTTCTAGCTTCTTCTGTGGCTGTACAGTGCCACAGCACATGTTCCACTGTTTGACAGCACATGTTCCACTGTTAGTTGTCCTTGTCTCTGTGTCTGTTCCGTGGCATCCCGATACATGAATACTTAGTGTGAAGCTATGAGTGTTATTTCAAGTAGTAGCAATAATTTATTTCTTGAGAAAATCGGCTGTGACATCACATTATCAGCCAGAAGACGTCCACTGCTGAACATAGGCCTCCCCCTTAGACCGCGACACCGACCGACTACGTGCCACTTGCGTCTACCGGTTGCCCACGACTTTCACAATGTCTTCGGTCTACCAAGTGCGAGGCCTGCCTATGCTTCGCCTTCGTCAGTGACATAAAGAAAGAAAATCACCTTATTCTCACCATAGAGGGGTTCCTTTTTACAGTTTTGGTGCGCAGCGGAAGCCTAAAACTTATTTAACGGTTTCTCTACAAATTTCGTTCACCAAAAGTGGGATGAAGCTTACGCTCTGCAGTGGGCTGAATAAGCTGCCGATAATGATGAACAGCTCGACCTGCGAAGGAGTATGAACCCCGTGCGTGTCTTACCGATCATCCTTGGTAGATTCCCGTTTGAAGTCCCTACGATGTGTCGGCGTCGCTGCCGCTGAATGACTGGTGATAGAAGGAGTAGCAGATAGAATCTCCCTGGAAACAAAGAGCACAATCATTTGACACGAATAATCTAAAACCAAGTGAGTTTGCAAGCTGAAGTGGCAATGGGTAGGCCACATCACTCGAAGAACCGTTAGCCGAGGGTTCTTGAGTGGCGACCACGGACCGGAAGACGCAGCGTAAGCAGGTCTCCCATTAGGTGGGCCTACGACATTCTGAAAGTCGCGGGCAACCGGCAGATGCTTTGTAAATGACAGATTGCCGTTCAGTGGACACCTTCAGGCTGCTTAAGCTGCGTCTTCCGGTTCGCGATCGCCACTCAAGACCGGTCCACCTAGTTCCCACTAGCTGGACCGACGACATTGTGAAAGTCGCGGGCAACCGGCAGATTCTTTATAAATGATGTCGTTCAGTGGACACCTTCAGGCTGATGACGATGACCGCCGTAGCACATCGTGTGACTGTACCTTTAAAACAGGTAGATAAACCATTTAAAACATTTAATTTTTACTAATATTCTTACATGTCAACCGTTCACAATGTATAATGATCAAAGTTAAAACGTTTTCAAACTGTTAACTCTGTTATAAACTTACTAACAAGCTCGTTCAGTTAGAAAAACAGAATTATGATAAAAAAGCCTTAGGAGTACTACATTTTTGGAGTCGGTCGAAGTTTGTTGACCGAGCGCAGTAGAGGTCTCAGAATATAGGAGAACAAGTCACCATTTGTATGTATATTTGCGTGAGAGCGTGCAGCGAAGTGCCTCATGGGAAGCCAAAATATAAGGCCGCTTTCCTCATAAGCTATCTCGTTCGCGCATTTTTATCATAATAAAACATCAAAAACACAGAAAAGGAAATAAAACAAATAAACAGAAAGAATAATAATGGAATGTTTTAAAGCCGAGAATTTCCGTGTCACCAGGAACCCTATTCCTGTGCGTTCGAGATTATCTCGATCACTGTCTCTCTCATAACGAATGTAATGAGAGTGAGAGTTACCGGAATAATCTCGACCCTCCGGTTTGTCTCGATCACTGTCTCTCTCATTACGAATATAACGGGAGTGAGAAAGACCAGGATAATCTCGAGCGTCGAGCTCTCTCATTATGCGAATTGAATGACCCGACACACAGTCCTAGACTTGTTCAGAACCTACGGATCAACACTAAATGTATACTGTATTAATGTCGATATAAAAAAATATATATATATGTAATGGGAATAGATTAAGAGTTAACCGGGAACTTATTCCTGTTAGCTCGAGATTATCCCAATCTTGGGCTAACAGGAATAACAGAAGCTAACTTTATTCCGAAAATGACGAGAAAAACTAAAAATAGTAGATAGAACCACAGGACTTAGCTATTTTAAAATACACACGTAGGCCACTCCTACTAGGTACTACCTCTACTAGTTGTAATTAAAAAATAACACAGTGAAACACAGTAACACAGTTGAAGTGGCTCCGCCGAAGCCAGGGATGATTAATATTTACACAGAGCTGCTGAAACCCTTTGAAAGTGGGTAGACTATTACTTCATTCTGTGTATTTGGGATATAAAAAATAAATAAACCTTTTCATTGTGAAAGCCAACGCGGTTCGGACTGAGTTAGTTTGAATTACCTACATTTACATTTTGAGATACAGAAAAGCTATCCCGTTTGCGCATTTACAATATTTTGAAGAAAAAGAAAAATCACGAAGTGGACGAAAAAAAATAGTCAAAGTTTTAAAGTAACTTTCATTTTTTTTTTGTTTCTTATAGGCTTGCGTTTGACTGCCATCACGCCTGACATTAAACGAGGATGCAGCCTACGATGGAGCACGCTTGCCTAGAAGAAACCGATTCACTCGCGACTTGAAGACACCCAGGTGTTAACACTGCCTGTGCTCCGTGGTTTCACCCATTATTCTATTATTATTCGAATATTTGAATATTTCCGGGATAAAATTAGCAGGGTTTAAGCTACCTCGAAAAGAAGCCAGGGAAGACAGAGAAAAAGATGGAGAGACATATTCAATAAAGTATGCGGACCGGACTGGATGCAGAGGGCGAGAGAGCGAGTTGAATGGAGAAGGCTAGGGGAGGCCTATGCCGCAGAGGCAACTTCTGCAAACTAAATAAAATAAAAGTAAATTTATAAGTATTTTTTTTGTAAACGCTTGCAGTAGCAATAAAGGCTATTTTTTTATTTATTTTATAAGCTACCTCGATACCAAATTTCATTCTAATCCGTTTCGCCTTTACAGAGTTGAACGAGAAATAGCACACTTAACTACTTACACACTCACACACAAACTTTCGCATTTATATTACTAGTAGTAAATGCACAAAACACCCTTAGCGGGACGTCAGTGCAGGTCTTATCGCCCCAGATAGAATTAGAATTAGTATTACTAGTAGTTCGCGCCGAACTGAGACCTCGCGACCCCTATATCTTCATAACCCCTGGACCGATTTAGCTCATATTCGAACTTAAAAATTGTATTGATATGAACTACCAGCCTACAAAATTTCATGAAGATTGGATCAACGGTTCGCAACTTATCATCGGACAAATATACACACAAACATACAAACATACGTACAAATGCCGATTTGAAGACACAAAACATACATAAACTTTGAGACCTTCGCTTCGCTCGGTCAATTAAATGTTATTTTCACGAAGAAGAAAAAAAAAACAACGAAAAAACCGACGTCACAAAAAGTCAGTCATTTATTGATAAGGTCAAATATAAAAATACTGTATAGAAAATAATAATATTGATAATTCAAATTAATTAATTCATAAAAAAAAAAAAAACCAACGTAACCACAATAATAATTCAATTAAATGAAGATATATGTAAAAAATAAACAAATTAAATAACATATTACACAAAAGAAAAGAAACATAATTTAAATAAAATCAACTAATCTAAAAGACCGCTACCGGTGGGGATTGTTCCCAAAATGCTGGCCCCATTACCATGTTGTATTGCAATGCTCAGCCTTTGGGTGAAACAGAGGCCAGCATTTTGTAAAAAAATATTTGAAAAAAAATAACAGTCGAATTGAGAGCCGTGGTAGCTCAGTGAGAGCACGCCCGCCACACGTTCGTGGGGCGCGGATTCGAACCCGAGCGGGCCAGTACCAATGAGTTCTTTTGAACTTACATATATACGGATATACCACTGACTTTACGGTGAAGGAAACCATCGTGAGGAAGCCTGCATATTTCCGGAGCAGAAATTCGATGGCGTATGTGAATCCGCCAAACCGCACTGGGCTAGCGCGGTGGACATGGCCTAATCACCCTTCGAGGGTAAGCCGATATCCCAACAGTGGGATTAAAGGCTGGCAGAGAGAACCTCCATTTTTTTTGGAAGGCGGTTAAAATAAAAAAAATGAGACGTCTTCCTTACTTTTCCGCCAAAAAAAATAATTACACCATAAATATGGCTACTTTGGCAATGGTATTCTAAAAAGTGTTTTATTTTTTATTTTTTGTGGTGTTTTGTCTTTAAACATTTTGTAAACCTTAAAATCAAAATCACATACAGAAAAACCTCATAGACTAGTGCCACAAATAGTGGCCTTGTCGCTAAAAGCGATCTCAAATAATTTTGTGAAACATACCATTTCTAAAAGGTATGAACTCGATAGAATTACTTTGTAAAAAGCACTTTTGCATTGATTACAAAAACGCTTGCACATCGTGTTAATTTTGTTATTTTGTATCGAGCGATGTTCTTGTATGGAGAACAAGGCAAAATACAGAGGTAAATAACCTTTTTTTTTCTCTTTCTTCGAGAGATGATTTTGGTGTCGCACGTCTTATGCATTTGCCAGTGTCAAGTATACATATATATTTTCAAGTTTTGTTAAATAATATCAAACAAGTCATAGTCATAGCACCCAGTCTGTCATTTCTGGTTACTTTTTTTTACCGATATTCCTGTTTCATCATTGGCATATAAAGGGTTATTATTAATTAAACTAAAATCTCTTACAGGCAGCTTCTCCACATCATTATATCTCTTTATATTAAAGAAATTAAATTTAAATTAAATTTAAATTCAAAATTAAATTTCAAATTTTTACAAATTCTCTACATCATCATTATTTAGACAATGAAAATGTGACGCAGTAAAAAGTGTGACGGAATGGAAAGTGTGATGCAGTGGAAAGTATAACTGCGACTCGGCGTGACAATCGTATATCTTATACGATTATAAGACACGATTATAAGATCGTATAAGATATAAGATTGTCACGCGTCACGCCGCTCAATACAGCCTCACTAATTCATATATCACAATACATTCACAATTTCATATATCACACGTACTGATATAGGCACGTTACGCCGAGTCGCAGTTATACTTTCCACTGCATCACATTTTAAATTCCGTCACACTTTCTATTGCGTCACATTTTCTATTTAGTAACTCACCTGAGCTCCCTCAGGAAGGCTCCGAAGAAAGGTATGGTCCTGCACTCGGGCATAGCTAGCGCGCGCCCCAGGGCCCGCTCGTACTCCACGGACAGGAGCGCGGCAGAGAGGTACTCCAGCGCGGGGAGGGGCTCCTCTGATATACTACACCAAAAAGATTTGAGCTTGTGGGATCTGAAAGAAAAAATACTTTTTTAGCTATGATAGCTCAGTGGTTTACGTGTTCGGATAGCACGCCGCAGGGCGTGGGTTCAAACCACACTGAGGCTGAGCCAACGATATAAGCCATATAATGGACGACTGAGAGACGAGACGAGCAAGTCACTCATCTGATGTTAAGCGTGACGCTTGCCCATAACAGTTCAATGCCACACATAATGTTGATCTTAACAGTTCAAAACCAGCGCTTACATACTTACACACTTACAAACAAACTTTAGCATTTATAAAATTAGTGTGATTTCTAAACTACGCATCAAATAAACTTATCT
Source organism: Apocheima hispidaria (assembly GCA_947579745.1). Taxonomy (NCBI): domain Eukaryota; kingdom Metazoa; phylum Arthropoda; class Insecta; order Lepidoptera; family Geometridae; genus Apocheima; species Apocheima hispidaria. The sequence goes on along the minus strand of OX388172.1, from coordinate 3,400,294 downwards.
TCCGAGTTGTTAGATCTTAGTAAAAACTTTCTGTTAAGATTATTTCGGGCAGCGTGTGTAATAAATTTTTGAGATGGCGGAAAAAAACTGTTAAATACTTAAAACGTCTTACGCGTCTACGGAATCCTACTATATCATTGCCCGACATGATCTTGACAAGTTATTTAAAAAAAATAGATGACGTTCAATTTCTTCGCTTGTCTATTCGGTGTCAATTTTAATAAAATTCAAATAAAATACACATTCACAGTAAAAATCTCAGTCCAGGGCCTCTATTCCGAGATATGATAAATTTATTTCGAGATTCCAATCGCGACTGTCTCTCGTCTCGATTGTCTCCGACCACTCGATGTATCTCGCACGCTAGCCATCGTGAATATCTCGAAAGATAGCGAATAAGAAATCTCAAAGATCAAAATTTTTTCGAGACGAGATTGAATCTCAGCTTTTGAGAATAGGTTATAAATTTTACTAGTAAGTACGCACTCGAGAGTTTTGGCGGGAACATGAAGAAGTCATGTCGCGTCATTGTATTATTTTCCATAACTTGTGTTATTTCGAGTGTTAATGTGTAAAAATGGTGGATTTTTATCCATTTAGTATTCTTGAACGTGCACGAGTGTTGGTGAATAGGATAGTGTTGTGAAGTGTGACTCTTCGTGTTGTTTCCAAAACTCCATAGAAACCTCTAGTAAAGTCTCCACCACTTTACTGGGGCATGACGTGGACTTGACTGTGACCTACTTTGCTAGACTTAGAGTAAGACTGAGACTTATTTTTATTGTGAAATATTTGACTTCACTTGAAATGTTACAATACTTGACACTTGCTAAATACACAACGTGTGTAGCCAAAACATAAAAGAAAAAAACTTATTATAGACGTTAGTGTTGTGATATTTTTTTTTTTTTTTTTTTTTTTTTTTTTTTTTCCTCTAAGAGGATTTTGGCGTCGCACGTCTTATGCATTTGCCAGTGTCAAGTGTACATATATATTCTCAATTTTTGCTAGATATTATCAAACAAGTCATAGTCACGATCAAAGTCAAGCAAAGCAAGTCACGGTCAAGTCCAAGTCATGCCCCAGTAAAGTGGTGAAAACTTTACTAGAGCCTTCTATGGAGTTTTGGAAACAACACGAAAATTCACGATTTACGACATCATACCATTCACCAACACTCGTGCATGTACACGAACACTTAACGGGTAAAAATTCACCGTTTTTACACATTAACACTCGAAATAACACAAGTTTTGGAAAATAATAAAATGACGCGACATGAATTCTTCACGTTCCCGCCAAGACTCCTGTTGTGATATTGAAGAATTAATTATAGATGTCAGCTGCGAGAGGTCAGGTCCTTGGTCAGGACTGTGGACAGGGCGATGGTAAATTGCGCGTGGAGATATTCCTTTTCGGAACAGTCTGGAGCAGTAGACAGCGTTGTCACGATATTGACACTGACAACAACGATAATACCATCTACTACATTTAGATAAGAGGCGCCATTTTGAATAAATATGATATTATGTTTCGACGGTAAACAAACACGTGTGTGGGCGAAATGGATAAATATTTTGATACATAATTAAACGAAATAAATGTATGTTTATTTGAGTTTATTATTGTAATTAACAAGACTGTGTGTATACTGAGTGCTCCTGTGTGTAACTTTCACTAATATTTTAATATACTACTTGCAATCTATAGTTTGAGGATTCGCTTGAACGCTGATAAAGCGGGATCTGGAGAATCTAAACTGTACCATACTAACTTTGTAACCCAGACCCACAGACTTGATAAATTTGAATTTGAATTTTCCGTTAGACGACGAATATATTATACTAGCTTGACCGCACGACTTCGCTCGCCTAGGCTACAGTCACAGATGACACTAGATACCGCTTTACGAGATTCGTTGTTCCTACAAAAAGACACGTCAGTGTGAGGCGCGGCGCGGGGCGCGGGGAGTGCGACCGAGCGCTCTCATTGGCTGTCTCAAGGTTACGGCTACTCGCGCCTGACAATCAACCAATCAGAGTAATTTATTATAAGTGTATTTAGACTGATGCGTGGTGCGCTTCGAGCGTCCTGAATGCACAATCAGGGTGTGATCTGTGGCTACAGTAAATGAAAAACTTCATTTCTCCCCTTTAGGAGTGGAATTTCCCAAAATCCGTTGTTATTGTTCACCTAGACCATTTGAGGAGTTGTGTTCAAATTTCACGTCTATATCATAAGAGGTATGTGCGTTGATTCCTAGAAAAGGACTTGTTCTTTTATATATAGTTAATCTGTGTTCTTAGAGATAAGCAAATTGAGAACTTGCTATATCCGTGCAAGACTGCGATGTGCTGTGCTTGACGGAGACATGGGCTAAAAATTATCAGTTACATCCCATTATTTTTTACTGGTTATGCTGTCTATGGTTTTCATGAATAGTGATTTGTGGTCACAGAAAAAATGGATTCCTGTAGTTAAAGATTCCTCCTTTTTTTTTGAAGTAACCAGGTAACCTTCGTTTAAAATGAATGTGATTTCCCATTATTTTTTTTTACTAAATATTTGCTCAAAAAATCTTGCAACAATTTGGTATTTGGTTGCGAAGAAAAGACAAAAAATACTTTCTGAAAAATATACAATATCTTTTGTGATATAAGAAGGACAGAGAGAACCGTCCCAGCTCTAACGAGGCGACACTTTACCCGAGTATTTTCATAACATGAAAGGACAGATCGTAAGAAAGCGCAGACGTATTCAGGGTAGGGCTTGGGGCCAGTTTATTGTTTTTCAGTTAGGTACTTCACAAGTCACTATTGCAGTTGTGGAATAGCCGAACGCAACAAATGGAATTTTAGCTGGAGTAATTAAGGAGGATAGGTAATATTATAAATTCTAATGTCACTCTGTCTGGGTGTTTGTCGCGTTTTCACGGCTAAACGGCTGAGTGAATCAAGCTGAACTTTTGCATAGATGCTTAAGGGTTTGAGACGGACATAGGCAATATTATTGTTGTAGTTCCACGCGAACAAAGTCGCGGGTAACAACTAGTAGGTATATACATTATCATTTCTTTCATTGTATTTGACTTTATTTTGAGATATTGATTTTGATAGTTTTTTTTGCGTAAAAATATTTTTTTTCATTCTTTCTATCCTGCAAGGTAAGCTACAGTTACACAAACTAGTGTTAACTGTCGGGAAAAAAATGTGTCCCTAGGCCAAAAAACGATTGGCTCGTCGTCTCACCTCTCCCCCCTTATTCTTACTCCTGATTACATCCCTGTAGGAAAATATGTAGTAAAACTGTCCTTTTTGTCCTTGCGTTCATAAGTAAGGATAATCCTGTAACCTCTTTGTCGGATACACAGAGAAAATAGAGAAATATGTTGCTCGGTCATAACAGATATAAAGTAAGTTAGGAGGTTTATAATCGTGTCAGTTTTTTTTTTTTTTCTTTCCTCCTAAGAGGATTTTGGCGTCGCACGTCTTATGCATTTGCCAGTGTCAAGTATACATATATATTCTCAAGTTTTGTGAGATATTACCAAACAAGTCATAGTCACGGTCAAAGGCGAGCAAAGCAAGTCACGGTCAAGTCCAAGTCATGCCCCAGTAAAGTGGAGAAAACTTTACTAGAGCTTTCTATGGAGTTTTGGAAATAACACGAAAATTCACGTTTCACGACATTATACCATTCACCAACACTCGTGCATGTTCACGAACACTTAACGGGTAAAAATTCACCGTTTTTACACATTAACACTCCAAATAACACAAGTTTTGGAAAATAATAAAATGACGCGACATTCATTCTTCATGTTCCCGCCAAAAACTCCGTGTCACAGTTATCAGTTCAATTCTATTGTTTGATTCAATTTGGGCTTCTTCCGTCATCATCCCATGACGTCATTAGTATGCCAATAGTAGCGTGAACTAGTTGTCTAGACAAACCTTAATTAGGTTTTAAGACAACTTGTGATGTACCTAATATTGTAAAATTTTGGTATTAAATAAATTAAAAAAAAAAAAAAAAAAAAAAGTATTATGCTGAGTTGGGATCGGTTCGTGGCGAAAAACAATGTTGTGTAAACTAGTATGATAGTACCTTATTGTTTTTTTGCTTTTGTGTGCATAATGTTTTTTCTCCACAAATAAATATTTGTCTATTAATTAATTAATTCATTTATTTCAAGCATCAAGGGCTCATCTATTCATATATAGAAGCAAGATGGGATCATATATTGTCTATTGTCATTTTCTTAAATCAACCCACTTCCTATTATTGACTCGTCTCACACCTATTTTTAGATTTTTCTATTCTCATGTCAACCGAATATAATCATATTAACTGCTATTGTTTTGACGAAGCCTCTACACAGCTGACGTGATTTCTCATGAACTGAATTTGACTTTTACTCAAAAATAGAATTGATAAATCCTCCTAATATTGTCGTTTTTTGAGGGAGACACCAAACGCTTAATATAACTAGTAGTTCGAGCCGAACTGAGACCTCGCGACACCTATATCTTCACAACCCCTGAACCGATTCAGCTCATATTCGAACTTAAAATTTGTATTGAATTAACTACTTTCCTACAAAATTTCACGAAGATCGGATCAACGGTTCGCAAGTTATCATCGGACAAATATACACACAAACATACATACAAATGCCGATTTGTCCCAGTAAACTCTGAGCCCTTCGCTTCGCTCGGTCAATTAAACAATCGGTCCCACAACTCTGGCTATTGCTTTCAGAGTTACGGGATAAGCCCGCCGGTCTACAGGTGCGATCCACTTCATCCTAATTTTTTGTCGTTTTGTATGGACTGACAGTTGTAATGTAGGGAGTTCTGAATCGCTCAAGCGAAGTTTTTTCCTCGAGACGAACGTATTCATTTTCTTACCTCGAAGCTGTATCGGTCCTGATACGACTGCGGCTATATTCCTCTGAATTATAATATTAGTGAGGATTACGTGAGAGCGCCACCCACTGATATGTTTGATAATAATATTGTGTCCAACTTTACCTATGTGAAAAAAAAAATACAACTAGCAACGTGTGTGTGTTTGTTTCGTGTCTTTGTGTTGTGTTTGTGTGTGTATGTTGTTTTATGTTTAAGTCCGGAGAGAGACAAACTTAGTTTTTTGTTTTTTTAACTGTCTATATTGTGAAAACTGCATCCTAAACCTAACTAATATTATAAATGCGAATGTAACTCGGTCTCTCTATCTCTGTCTTTTTTAACGGGCAATTGCCTTTATTAACTAAGCAAAATAAATACAAACTACAACTACCTAAACTACTTAGCCTACTACATAAAAATAACAGTTGGATTATTTATTTATTTAAAGAAACACCAACAGTATACATATTAATTATCATCTATAGGATAACACTTTTTAATTATCCAGAGACAGTTAAAAGTCTACAGATAATCCAAATATACAAGCCCACTACCAGTTGGCAGCGTACCCAGCATGCTGGCCTTACCACGCTGAATGGCAATGCTTATGCGTTGAGCCAAATAAATGCTTATGCGTTGAGCCAAATAAATGCTTATGCGTTGAGCCAAATAAACGCCAGCATTTTGGTCACGCGTCGCGTCAACCAGACGCTCCCGGTCCCCAAGGGCCCAACGTCTCTGTCTTGGTGTCTGTTGCGTTATCACTAAACGGATCGACCTGAATTTTTGCATAGATATAGCTTAAGGGAAGGAGACGGATATATGCTACTTTTTAAGGATTCCTACGCGAACGAAGTCGCTGGTAACAGCTAGTTGTCAATAATATTGCGCGTGTACATTTTAATTTCTCACGACGCACGTAGAAAACTGTTGATGACATCTTTTTAATCAGCTGTCAGTGTAAAAATCTTCTCCTGTAACTTGAACGAAGCAACCCTAATGGTGGCAAGTTGAGCATTTGCCGCACGTAGCAGTTACTCTTAACCAGGGCTGGCACGCGACGCTTCGCAATATTTACAATTAGATTTTTATTCTATTGATTATATACACTATACAGGTTGATATTTTTTAACTGGGGCAGTTGGGCATATCCGAATCCTAATGAGATACGGGAACATTTACTCATTTTGTTTCATTTTCGCTTTGAGCGATAAGGCCGCCAGTTGTTTTCAAAATTATTTGTGTCCGTTTATGACAAAAGTACAAATATTTAAAAAAAAAAACGTTTTTTTTCTTTTATCAATCTCTTCCGTCGATGGATATCGAAATGAAAATTTCTTTGAAATATTTCTACAGTTTTTAACAACGTACAGAAATTCGTACTCTATCTACAAGAACTTGCAAAATTTGTGAGCTGCGGCAAAACTAAAACAAAAAAAGAGTTTTTTAATTTTGGGTTAGAATGGCCAATAATTAAATAATAAACAAAATAAAATATGTTGTCAATAGTTTCAAGTCAAGCTTTTGTTAGAGGCAAGTCGCTTTTACAAAATAAACTATGCTTAGAGTGAAGTTAGGCAAACTAATCAATAATTTAAACAATTTGATGATATTGTGGCTAGGGCATGTAATACCGGAGCGATTTTCAATACCGGTATTGGGTCCGGTATTAGAGTAATTTGACGTTATTTTATTTTAATTTAATTTTGTATTTGCTGTTTGACAAAAATTGTTTTCTGTTTGTTTCTGTTGTGTGTTACTTTTGACATGTAGGACAATATATATATATAATTTAATTTAATAATTTAATTTTGTGTTCTAATTGTAATTGAATTTATTTTTATGTGAATATGGACCTTTGTAGTCTGAATTAAATGATTTGAATTTGAATAAGGCCTCAATACCGGGATACCGGTATTAGTACCGGTATTGTTGGTTTTTGTAAACTTTACTTGATATCAGTTGCCATTTTTATCAAATCTCTTTAAGAACACTGTAAATTAACGAAATACGAACAAATTGACTTCCATCATCATTATAATCAACCAGAAGAAGCCCATTGCTGAACAAAAGCTGCCCCTTAAAGTGCCTCATTTTTAGACCACACTGAACAACAACTTTCCACTTGCATCCACCCTTTTTGTATTGCTTCAGTTTAGTAAGCGAATCGGCGGGCAGAAACTACTTAGTGAATTTATAATTGTATAAAATAATACAATTTAGTAAAACCAAGCAACCAGGCGTCTGGTCTGGAATGTGCAGTACAAATAGAAGCGACTTATCTACTATTCTGGTATACTGTAAAAAGAAGTACCGAGTAGCAAGCGCGTCCTAGAGCGTAATGATGTGATTAACATACGCTTTAGATGGTTGTGCTGTCATATCATATACTTTTAACCCAATACCGGGATCCCGGTATTGAAATCGTCAATACCGGTATCGTAATACCGGGATCCCGGTATTCATGCCCTAATTGTGGCAGGTAGGTATTTTGCTTACTAATGATAGGTACTAATGAAATGATTACTAATGAATCCTTATTTTTCCGTGTAACATCCGTGAATGTCATTGTGAAATATTCACTTATTAACTAATACTTTTAGAAAAAATTTTATGAGAAAACCAATTGTTGATTCTAATAATAATAATAGATATATGCTAGTTAGTATAATATATATAAATATATACTGGCTGAGCCCCGCGGTTTCATCCGCTATCCTACAAGAACCGTTAAATTTTTCAAGACAAAAAATCTATCTGTTAATCCAGTATATAAGCTACATCCATACCAATTTTCATTCAAATCCGTTCAGCCATTACAGAAATCAACGGGAACAAACACACTTACATACTTTCGTACTTACATACTTACACGCAGACTTCCGCATTTGTAATATTAGTGTGATTAAAAGAATCAGCATGATTCAATTATAAATAAATAAAATACATAATTCACCGAGCGAAGCGAAGGTCTCAGAGTTTACTGGGACAAATTGGCTTTTGTATGTATGTTTGTGTATATTTGTACGATGATAACTTGCGAACCGTTGATCCGATCTTCATGAAATTTTATAGGCAAGTAGTTCATTTCAATACAATTTTTAAGTTTGTATATGAGCTGAATCGGTCCAGGGTTTGTGAAGATATAGGGGTCGCGAGGTCTCAGTTCGCCGCGAACTACTAGTATTATTTATTTGAACGGCGACAGCCCTGTATCTACTCGTATTGGTCGTCACGTGCGGGCCGTTTGCGAAGCGCACGATCGATGGCCGTGGCAGCCCTATCGCGTATTCCGATTTGGAGGAAACTGAAACTTTCATTTTAGTTATTTAAAGGGAATTCGCCTTTTTTGTTCGAAGGGGTGAGGTGACTTTATAAACAGTATTTGTTTGACCTATTTTAAGTTTTCAAAACCTTTTTGACAGAGTGACCCCCGAATACTGAAACGTTTGTTAACTTTGACAACAGATTTATTGTCCGAGCGAAGCGAAGGTCTCAGAGTTTACTGGGACAAATCGGCTTTTGTTTGTATGTTTGTGTGTATATTTGTCCGATGATAAGTTGCGAACCGTTGATCCGATCTTCATGAAATTTTGTAGGCAATTAGTTCATTTCAATACAATTTTTAAGTTTGAATATGAGCTGAATCGGTCCAGGGGTTGTGTAGATATAGGGGTCGCGAGGTCTCAGTTCGCCGCGAACTACTAGTTCTAATAGTGCTTTTGTCTGTCACTAAGCAAATCACAAAGACAGCAATAGACTTAATCTGTCGTCAAAGTTAGCAAACGTTTCAGTATTCGGGGGTGAGTGAAGGGAACGTAAGTCTCTGCTTCAACTGGCGAAATTTGCTTCCATCTGTACGTATGTTGGTACTCGCGTACAGATCGATTTTTTCAACTAATCTTGACGAAACTTGGTATTCAGGTTCTACGATTTTATAGAACTATTTAACCGTTGGCGATTTTTGACAGGAGGGGTATTTCCCCGACAAAGGGGGAAGTTTAGTGCGGCGCCATTTCCTGTACATTTTGATAATATTTGGAAGAAACATTTGATACTAAATTCTAAACAAGAATTTCGGTAATGAGCAAAATCAGTCAAGAGGTTGTCAAGACAAAATTATTTTATTATTATTTATATATAATCTATTTTAAAAAAAACCAAAAAAAAAAAAAAACCGTGGCGTCTCATTTTAAATTCTATGTAAAATTGTATAAAAAGTTTGTGCTTGCGAGATCTTACTAGTTTTAAATATTAGGCTATTCTCCAATCCAGCCCAGGTATTAACAGAACCCTCAAGGCAGAAACCTAGCTTGATTCTAATACCGGGGAAGAATGTAAATGACTGCAGACTGTTAAAGGGGTGGACGTACTCAGGGTTTTACTGGGGCGTTAAGAGTCTATAGACTACTGGACATAGGCCTCTCACAAGACAAGCCACTCATCCCAATCTTCGGCTTTTCGTGTCCAACCACTGCGGCTTTCCGAGTTTCAATGCGTCCTACGCTATGTTAGCAGATTCGTGATGTCATATAAATCTTTGTCCCAGGGGGGAATCGAACCCTCAACCTACAGCTCAGAAGGCGGAAATCCTCCCACTTAGTCTAGGCTATCTGGCAACTGCCCTGATGCCGGGGAACTAGAATCATCGATATCCCCTGCCTGTAGTAAGAGCCTACTAAAATGGGACCTCTGGGCTCAGGGGTGGTTAGAGGTGGGGCTCTAACCACCATCTACCGAAGCGAGCCCGGAGAGGACGACAGCGTCGAGTGGCGGTCGCTGTTGTAGGCTCACGCGTCTACGACAGCTGCTAGTTGTCCCGGGAGGAGCTGAAGCGTGCTGCTGAGGGCTCTGATGCGTTCCCTTGAAGATCCCGGAGCCCTCGGTCAAGCTCCAAGGCAGATCACCGGGGGGGTTTTAGTGGGTATAATCCCACTTAGCCCGGCTGCACCCCAAAGCAAGGACCTCAAGGATTTTTACCTCGTGAAAAAAAAAGGCAGTTTGGTAAAAATAAAATGACCTACTTATAAAAGATTTCACTAACTCCGTCCCAGTCTCAACCTGAAACTGGGGTATTTCAATAAACGCTCGGAAGGGATATTTCTTGTAATACATGGCTCGTACTCAGACTAAGTACGAAGTTTATAAGACTGACAGAAGTTCATGGGCTTACATGACTTTTATCTGCTTGCTTTTCCAATTTTATTGACATAAAAATGTCCCCTGTTATGTCGTTTGGATTCGGTATTAGGTTTGGGTTAGAGTCGTCCGTTCAGACACGGGGTCGTCTGGCGCCCATCGGCTGACTTGGTCCTCGGGAAGGCGTTGCGGCCGCCATGTGTCCTGGCGTGTCGCGACGGGGGGAGGGTGTAGCGCCCGACCCCGGAGGTGACCGTCCGGAGACGGACGGCCGCGGCGGGTTCGCGGTTGTGCGAGAGCGTTCCCGCGTTCCCGCCACAACTTTATTACTTTTTATCTTCCATTCATGCCACAATAAATAATAAATATCTGGGACATTATTGCACACACGGTCACCTGACCCCAAACTAAGCAAAGCTTGTAATATGGCTGCCAGAGACTGATATACGTGCGTAGATATTTTTAAATACATACTTATATAGATATTAACATAGAACAAACACAAATATTCATCACATGAATGTTTGTCCTAGATGAGAATCGTACCCACGCCCCCAAACACAGATGGTAGGTTCACTACCAACTGAGCCACCGGGGCAGTCAAAAAGAAAAAAAGAAAAACTTAAGTTTTTTCTTTAATTTTGTTGTATTATTGACCGAGCGAAGCGAAGGTCTCAGAGTTTACTGGGACAAATCGGCATTTGTATGTATGTTTGTGTGTATATTTGTCCGATGATAACTTGCGAACCGATCTTCATGAAATTTTGTAGGCAAGTAGTTCACTTCAATACAATTTTTAAGTTCGAATATGAGCTGAATCGGTCCAGGGGTTGTGAAGATATAGGGGTCGCGAGGTCTCAGTTCGGCGCGAACTACTAGTTTTAAGTTAGTTTTAACCTTAGAATATGGTCCATGGGAGGGCGAATTGGGGTGGCTTGTAATGCCCACCCAATGGAAAAAAATTGATAAATAAATGTCTCACAGCTTAATGCATGGGTATCTTTCGAAGATTTGCCCATCAATAAAAAAAGGTGAAATCGCGCTGCGCTGAGTTCTCCATAAATCGAAAAGTTCCTAGTATATTAGACCTTGTGGAGTTATTTATGGATGTAATAAAGGTACCGCTCGACAGGATCTAGACGAAGTTTAAGCAATTTTGAGTGGCGGTGTAACAGAACCCTAGCATATATTATAATTCATATTCATTCGCATATTATGACTAGCCTTGTGGCTCAGTGGGAGGATTTCCGACTACTGAGCTGTAGGTTGTGGGTTCGATTCCCACCCAGGACAAACATTTGTGCGATGAACATGGATGTTTGTTCTATGGCTGGGTGTTTATATGTATCTATGTATGTATTTACAACAACAACAAAAAAGGTATTTATGTATTCTATCAGTTAACTGGTTTCCATAGTACAAGCTTGCTTAGTTTGGAGCTAGATGGCGGTGTGTGAAAAACGTCCACCAATATTTATTATTAATTCAGAGGAATATAGCCGCAGTCGTATTCAGGACCAATAATGCTTCGAGGTATGAACATGAATACTTTCGTCACGAGGAAAAAACTTCGCTTGCGCGATTCAGAACTCCCTACGTTACAACTTTCAGTCCATACAAAACGTCAAAAAATACACAAAAATGGACCAACGCCATCTAGCGAACTGTAGGACGAAGCTTTGCCTCTCTGTCTGGATGTTTGTCGCGTTATCACGGCTAAGCGGCTGAGCGGATCTTGATTAAATTTGATAAGGAGTTAGTGTAAATAACAAAGACGGGCAAAGGGTACTTTTTTTTTTGTCCCATATACACACCACTTCTTTTTAATAAACAGAAAAAAAAAATGCGTTATCTACTCCCTTACTGAAACCATTCATAAAATAATATATTTTAAAATCGATGCCGAAAAATAACAGATAAAAAAAAAAATTGGTTAAAATTCTAGCGGACACATTTTTACCAAAATGTTTGTTCATCATACTTTCATTGACCGAGCGAAGCGAAGGTCTCAGAGTTTACTGCGACAAATCGGTATTTGTATGTATGTATGTTTGTATGTTTATTTGTCCGATGATAAGTTGCGAACCGTTAATCCGATCTTCATGAAATTTTGTAGGCAAGTAGTTCATTTCAATACAATTTTTAAATTCGAGTATGATTTGAATCGGTCGAGCGGTTGCGAAGATATAGGGATCGCGAGGTCTCGGCTCGCCGCGAACTACTAGTATACAATAGATTAATGTTTACACACAGCGTTTTTCATCAGAACGTTAGTGCAAATGGCGCCTAATGTATTAATCTACTTTTCTGAAGTAATAGAATAATACTTATGCATGAAGTTAGTTCTGAAATGACAGTTGAAATGGGTTCAAAGTTCTGGTGGGTAGTTATAAGGTGGGGCGAGAGTGGCAGCGGGTAGCGGAGCGGAAATCGTTGTTTTTTTGGGTTTTGAAACATAATAATAATAATAAATTTATTAAGACTAGTAGTGTTGCGAACAGTAGACCTCCCGAGCACAAACTTTTTTTCACTATCGCAATTCTAAAATTTAATAGAATTTTTTAGTCGTCGGCGATTTTTGATTGGTGGGATCCTTCCTAATTAGGGGAAGTTTGCTGCGGCGCCATCTACCGGCCAATTTTGATAATATTTGGCATAAGCTTTCGGTATCAGTTCGGTACATCAAAATAAGAACTCACGACATTATATCTTGACAAACTTATATCTTATATCTTCACCGATTTTGCTCATATTCAAAATTCTTGCTTAGAATAGAGTACTGAATGTTTATGCCAAATATATCCAAAATCACGCGGTAAATGGCACCGCAGCAAAATTCCCTCTTGGGAAAAATACCCCACCAATCAAAAATCGCCGAGGACAAAAAAAAAGTACGAAGTTTCGTCAACATTGGTTGAAAATTACGACCTGTACGCGAGTACCAACATACGGACAGATGAAAGCAAATTATGCTAGTTAAAACTGAGACCTTTCGTACGCTTCGCTCACTTGGTCAATAAGTTTTGGCGCCAACGTGAAAAATCACGACGCCAGAATATATTTTTCAAGAACTTAAACTAACTTTAAGTTATATTAGCTTTTTGGATATTTGGGAGGACTGATTGTATCAATCATCAATCGTTCTCCCATAGATCCTTTTGTTCCTTGTTTGTGTTTATCCCATATAATATACAATGTCACCCATTGGCAAGTGACCGCCTGTAAAGGGCTTATAGTACTCAACATTATGAACAACTTTTACTATGGGACCAACCCTGAAATCGATAAAAAATCACTTGCCGATGGGCCACTCTTTATAGTCAATCACACTCAACAAAATAAATAATAAAATAATATTGGTGAACGTTTTTCACACACAGCGCCATCTAGCCCCAAACTAAGCAAGCTACTATGGGATACAGATAACTGATAGAATACATTTTGTTTTTTTGTAAATACATACTGTAGCAGCTGTGTCATTGTCATTTTTTGACAACACACAACATTTGCGCACTACTTAAAAAGTTACCCTATCTATCTAACGAGGTGCACGGAATAGAAAAATTACATTATATTCAATTTAGCTCCTTAAATAGTTATTTTAAATTTCTTCTTGATGTTCTTCTTTATAGTTCTTAATTCTTCTAGATTCTTGTTGTTTCTTTTTCGTTCGACGATTTCAGTGCAGCCAGCAAGTAGTTTCCGCCGGCCTACAGTCTCTTCACAGCTGAAGGCCGAAAGAAACCCCTGCGAGCTGCACCTTCACCTTCCTTCTTCTTCTGGATACCTTCACCTTCTGACTTCGAGATATTATTTTTAGATAAAATCCTTTGGAGAACATAAAAGTAACGCAGTGGACAATGGAAAGAACTATGAAAGAAGGAGTTTCTTTGCGCGATAAAATCCGGAACGAAGATATTCGCCGATGAGCCATATAGTCACCGACGTAGCTTTCAGAGTTTGCAAGCTAAACGGGCAATGGGCAGGTCACATTTCTCGAAGAACCGATAACCGATGGGGAAGAAATGTTCTTGAGCGGCGATCAGGAACTGGAAGACGCTGCGCAGGCAGGCCTCACACTAGGTTGGACTAACGACATTGTGAAAGTCGCATGCAAACGGTGGGTGCAAATTGCAAATTGTCGTTCAGTGTGGTGGTCTAACATGCAGTTGTTCAGCAGTGGACGTCTTCAGGATGATGATGATAATGATGAGAAATTATTTAACTTTTCGACTAGCACTCATCTCTATTCATCTGCATTCGCAAGTGTAGTGCTATCTTTTTCTCGACTTACACCCTTAATATGCTGTAATGATTGTATTCGTGAGAATTTCACTCAAAATTCGAGGATTCCATCGAAATTGCTGAGATAAATGTGGTATTAACACAGTATTGACGGAATGCCGACCACATAAAGGTCGGGCTCGAGTGGGCACGAGCTATTTATCCAACTTTGCGAGTGTTCTACGAGTATAGTATCCGCCACGGAATCCTAGAGGAGAGTAAGTTGCAAGGAATTTAAACTGTATTTCGAAGTTTTCCGGCAAATTGATTAGTACATATTCTAGGAACTATCCATTTCATAGTACGGTCTAGTTTCCTGTGAATAGCTTTTGTACGTGCGCTCACGGTAGTTTATTTAATTGTACAGGTTTATTGGTAACTAACCAACAACCTCTCGTAGGCAGCGTCCCTACATAATACCTCATCAACCCTGTATTATACCCTCGTACCCAGTACCCTGGTAGCCTCGTCTACAAAGAAGTAGAAATAAATCTCACTCACTTGAGTCCCGCCACGATCTCCATGGCGCCGTTGAAGTTGCCACAGTGCCAGCAACAGAGGGCGACACGGAGCACGCACGCCAGCGCCGCCTTGCGGTCGCGGGATGAATTATGTGACAGGACGAGGTCTGTGACCCACGCTGATACCTGGGAACAAGAATATGGTGGCTATTAACCAGAAATTACATTTTAAGAATATTTCATGGTTGAATTCCGTAACCAGCCTCTAGTAGATACCGGTAGTTGTTTTGCCAGTTATTCAACAACCAAACAGTAGTGTGCAATACCGTGTTGCTGATTGAATTGCAATTTTTCCAGTAAAATTACTGAAACATAGAGATGTAACGTCTTGTTTCATAGGGTGAAAGGCTCAGTACATACCGTACCGCGCATTATTTTGAAATGTTGAAGTTTAAAATTATGAGTGGCTCTGAACTGTATTGGAAAAGCCGACAATCGTGATGCTTACCAGCCGGCGAGAGACTTGTTCGTTTCATCGCAATAGCTGGTAGATTTCTTGGTAGTCATATAATGTCGTGAGTGGCTGCCCGGCCACTTCGTGGTGTGTGTTGTATGTGAATAAGTAGTGGGCGGCTATCAGATGGCCGATCATCAAACAGCGAAATATGGACGTCTCATTTGCCATTCGGAAAATGGCGACCGCCACTCTATGAGATAATAGGACTAGCATTATCTACAATATTCAACTCGGGATTTACTTTTTAGCGATTCGCCCGTGAACTGTCGGTAGCCGTTCCAGGTTCCGGCTGTGGAGGCACTTCTGCAATTTATCATCAACGGTTGTAATTTAAATCCATTTTCGAAACTTCAGAAAATCCAAAGCCAAAAATCTCCGTGTTCCCGCTGCATGTGTGACCACACCCTGGAATACAAGGAAACCGCTCCCCTCAAAACGTCGTCAAACGTATTTGTGGAACTTATAATGAAATTGTTCAATTCGACGGAACATTGGCGGAAACTTGAGCAAATATACCCGTAGGTAAGAATTCTTTCTGTGAATGAAGAATTAGGAAGATGTAATTTTTATGTCAAAAATTGTAAGCATTTTGATGCCAAAAAGACGCAATCAGAGTATTGGCGGGAACCCGAAGAAATCATGTCGCGTCCATAATATAATTTTCCAAAACTTGTTTTGTAGTTCTAAAACTTCGCTACTATACTTTTAATTCAAGCATAGTATGTAACGGTCAGCCGCTATGCCAGCCAAGCCAAGCCAAGCCGAGCCAAGCCAAGCCAAGCCATGCCCTGCCGGAGCCTAGCCAAGCCGGCAAGCGAGCCAAGCAGATGATTTATTTAATTTGTTAATAAGTTTAGTTGATTGTGTGTGACGTCACGTCCGACGTTGCAGTGCGCTGCCATTTTGTTACCGCCCCGCCATCTTGGTTGTTACGATCACGGTGGGGCGAAAGATATAAAATGGCTGGCACAGCCCAGTTGGAGGGAACTCTGTAACGTACATTAGCCTAAGACGAAACTCTGTCCGATTATCTAGAAAGTAATAAAAAGTTATTATTATCAAATCGTTCGCATTTTCCACCTGTTTCAAGTAGCTTGATAATGTGAATACTATTCAAACTGTGAATTAATTGTACGCCCGCAGTGGGTAAGCTGTTGAAACTTATTATTTTATTATTATCAATAACACCTTTTGTGTAACAAACCCAAACTGTGTAACAGTTTTTGCAATAAAATATTCTGATTCTGAATCTGAATCTGATTCTGAAAACTTGTGTTATTTAGGTATAAAACGGTAGAGTTTTATCCATTAAGTGTTCGTGAACGTGCACGAGTGTTGGTGAATAGTTAATTGTCCTGAAACGTGATTTCGCGTTGTTTCCAAAACTCCATAGAAAACGACCTACTGAGGCATGATTGAGGATTTACTTTTCTCGACTTAGACTATGACTGAGACTTGTTTTAATTGTGAAATATGAACTCACTTGTAATATTATAAAACTTGACACCGACTATACGTAAATACGTACGTATGGCTACTGTGTTATTTAAATTAACTAGTAGTTCGCGGCGAACTGAGACCTCGCGATCCCTATATCTTAACAACCCCTAGACCGATTCAGCTCATATTCGAACTTAAAAATTGTATTGAAATGAACTACTTGTCTACAAAATTTCATTAAGATCGGATCAACGGTTCGCAATTTATCATCGGACAAATATACACACTAACATACAAACATATTTACAAAAGCCGATTTGTCCCAGTAAACTCTGAGACCTTCGCTTCGCTCGGTCAATTAATAAGTAAATTATTATATATATTAAATAATTAATTAATTAGTTAAGCCAAAACTTAAGAGAAAAAAGACTGTAATGAATAACTAAAAAAAAAAACACAATCAAAACTTTGTTAAAACTTCGCAAAGATGACTTTAAAAAATAACCGGTAAAATATTTTATGTTAAAATTAACAGGCATGTTCGTATGAAAATAACTGAGATTCACAGCCATAAATCATAATCTGCATTGAGCCCGAGTTGTCCGAGCACTGGCTTTATCTCCATTTCCATCCTTTTGATGTTAGGGCGACAGTAAGTTCCAACGAAGGTCGGACAGTTCTATTAATTGCGCCCCTGATAACTGATAAGTTAATTACTAAGGATAATAATGATTACGTAACTTGGAAACGGTTACGTGAGGGCTTTCGTACACTTGCCGCCTTGTCGTGGCGAGGGAGGCTTAGTAAACGATGCCTGGTCACACACGGCAAAGCTAAGCGGAACCCGAGGAGAGGCTGCTTCTCCGGGCTTTGCTTGCAAGCCTACATCGAAGCGGCCACAGTAAATAACTAGTAGTTCGCGGCGAACTGAGACCTCGCGACCCCTATATCTTCACAACCCCTGGACCGATTCGAACTTAAAAAATTTATTGAAATGAACTACTTGCCTACAAAATTTCATGAAGATCGGATCAACGGTTCACAAGTTATCATCGGACAAACATACACACAAACATACAAACATAGATACAAAAGCCGATTTGTCCCAGTAAACTCTGAGACCTTCGCTTCGCTCGGTCAAATATCTGGGACATAATAAATATCTGGGACATTTTTACACACACGGTCACCTGACCCCAAACTAAGCAAAGCTTGTAATCATGGCTGCTAGAGACTGATATACGAACATAGATATTTTTAAATACTAATTAGTTATTTGTTAATAGATATTAACACCCAGACATAGAACAAACACAAATATTCATCACATGAATGTTTGTCCTAGATGGGAATCGAACCCACGCCCCCAAACACAGAAGGTAGGTTCACTACCAACTGAGCCACCGGGCCACCAAGTAGCCGGGCCACAGTAGGTTGCGGGCTGTAAGGACAGCATGGCAACTGAGGCAGGCTGCAGTGTCGTCGTGCTGGCGGAACTACAGCTGGGAGTTGGAGGCCGCGGCGGGAGAGGACTGGTGGTGTGTCGTTGCCACTTTCCATGTTGGCACTCCCTCTTTGGCAAAGGCATTATTTCAGTTGTGGAATCTTCCGGCTGATGATGATGATGATGAGTATACGCCTATACATAAGCCTATTTCATTGAAAAAACATGTTTGTATTACCTTAGTACGAGTAAATTCGTACTAATTTATTTCCGAAACCCTTCACATCACACTAATACACAAACAGATCACACCTAGATTCCGCACTTAAGCTCAACACGTATCTGTCAAAATACACCTATAAAAATGAACCTATAAAAATACACTATATATAAAAATATACCTATTACATACTATATACTTTTATTACTTTACAGTCTTTATACTGTGTTTTTATTTTTTTATTTTTTTAATATGTATTTTTGTCACGAATAAAATTTTCTGTATTTCTGTATATAAAAATATACCTATAAAAATACACCTTTAAAAAATACACATAAAAATTACTCTTATTGGCTTAGCTAGTCGCGAGTATATGTTAATGTGCAATCCTAATTCTAACTATCCTAACTAATATTATAATTCAGAGGAATATAGTCGCAGTCGTATCAGGACCAATAAAGCCTCGAGGTATGAAAATGAATGCGTTCGTATCGACGAAAAAACTTCGCTTGCGCGATTCAGAACTCAGTCCATACAAAACATCGAAAAATGCACAAAAATGGAACAGCGCCATCTATCTATTGAAAGTAACTTATTACTGAACTTGTACTTGTTATTGTAACTTAGTCTCTCTGTCTCGATGTATGTCGCGTTACAACGGCTAAACGGTTGAACAGATCTTGATAAAATTTGATAAGGAGTTACTGTATATCACAAAGACGGACATTGGATATTTTTTTACGTTCAATCGAACGAAGTCGCGGGTAACATTTGATATAAATTGGTCGCAAGCCCCACAACCCGGACTTTCCATCAACTATGGTTAGTCTTTGTCGGATCACCGATCTCGTAGTGCGGTATCTATATATAATCTGTGTTTCATAAATTATTCATCTCATATGAAGAACACTCATAAATTATTTAATTCATAGTCACTATACTACCCTTGGGGTTTGTCCTTACAGAATTGGCTCATGGCCACCCTGGTATGGAAATATGCGGACATTTGCATGAAACGGTCGAAATATGGTGTTTTGAGCATTTGAGCATTTTGCTTGCTTACATTTTAGTTTTTTTTCGATGTATTTTTTTGGATTTTTGACGCAAGTATTCAAACGCTTTGGTGTTTTTAAATTTATATTTTTGTATCAATATTTGTATATTATTATATTTTATTGATTTATTTAAATAGTACGGTTCAACGAATGATATCAACAAATAAAAAAAATCAATTAAAATTCACAGTCAAATTAAAAATTACACTATTAAAAATAATACTAAATTAAAAGTTATCATTAATGTCACGATACAATACAAAGCAATGTCAAGGTAATGAATATTGAATGTCAAAAACATGAATTTACCAGAAGTCTCAAAGACATTGACATAAATGTCCCATTCATCATCATCATCATCCATTTCCTTCCCAACTGTTGAATCGATCTTCGTGAAATTTTGGAGGCTAGTAGTTCATTTCAATACAATTAATACGCTCGAATATGATCAACATAAGTCAAGAGATTGTGAAGCTATAGGGATAGTATGCTACGTCGGAGATCTTTGGGCGGTCAGAATTGACACTTGGAGTTCGGTTTAAAATGCGCACATAGTAACCATTTGCACTGTCAGCGTGCAAATAGTCGGTTCAAGATGCGTATTTATAGGCTCCTGTCAGCCACATGACGTCATGAGTGACGTCATTATAGCGTGCTCACGGTACTCACAAGAATGAGGTAGTGCACTGTGTGCGCTAATGTCAAATTCAAATTGTCATCTGTGAATTCCGATAATACCTGTTTTTTTATAGAAAAATATGGATTGAATGCAGGCCAAAGCTTTCTGTGAAGACAGAAATTAAACTGTGGCCATCAAATTATGAGACAGTGAGACAGATAACCTGAAAAAAGAAACTATCTGACATAAGCACGCTAATGATCGGTTTAATTTGTTGGCGCGCTGTGAGCGTACTAACAATTTAAACCGATCGTTAGCAGTGTATGTGGTGTTTGCACTGTGAGCGCATTTTAAACCGCACTCTTGGTCAACACTTCCCAAAAGATGCTACGACGTAGCGTCAACTACGAACCATAGCGTCTACGGCGTAGCTCATCTACAAGTTTCGAAGCGTCAGAATAGTAAAAAAAAAATGGTGGAAAAAAACCATCTAAAACAATTTTCTTAGATGTTTTTGGCAAGGCGAGCAAGTCACTTACCTGATGGTGAGCGTCACGCTTACATAAGTGCCACTAAGAATTTTAAACTTGAATTTCGAAATTGGACAGTTCATAATTGCGCGGCAGCATTGTGCTCGTCACTCTTACAATCCTGAGTATTACATGTCACATTAATTTACGCTTAGTAGACCGGGAACATTGTCCATCAATCCGGAGCACAGTGCTGCTTGCACACTACTGCTTGGCAGTTGAATGACTGACAGGAGTGTACTACTACCCCAGGCAAACTCTGCAAGAATCCTACCACTACAGAAACTAGATTTACAGTTTCTGTAAGGTGGCAGGTAAAATTCCGCACGAAGTGAATATTTATTAAGAAATGGTATAGAATTGATTATTCTTATTTTTCAATTTTCTGTGTCATTCCCAATTAACTTGAATACGACCTTCTGCGCTTCAGACGAGCGTAGCATGTTGTCCTACGTGAAAATACGGGAATGCGATGCTAAGCGATACATTGTAACTAGTGTCGCCGAACTGACATCTCGCAACTCACGATGGCCGATCAAAAATATCGAAAAATAATTGACCGAGCGAAGCGAAGGTCTCAGAGTTTACTGGGACAAATCGGCATTTGTATGTATGTTTGTATGTTTGTGTGTATATTTGTCTTATGATAACTTGCGAGCCGTTGATCCGATCTTCATGAAATTTTGTAGGCAAGTAGTTTATTTCAATGCGATTTTTAAGTTCGAATATCAGCTGAATCAGTTGTGAAGATATAGAGGTCGCGAGGCCTCAGTTCGCCGCAAACTACTAGTTTATATAACTAACACGGTCAAACCAATTACACTAGCTAATCAAATCAAAAACAGAATTTAAAATACACAGTCAAAGACGCGACATTATTTCTTCACGTTCCCGCCAAAACTTCACATTTGTTTTCTGATCTGAGGCCCGCGAACATGCAGAGACATCTTTCATAGAATTTTTCACATTGCTGGCCGGATATTTTCTAGACTTTAGCGTGCAAATCGCGCCGCTTTCCCCCTAGGACAATGGGTCCACTTCAGACGTGAAGCGAGGCGAAGTTACCGAAAGAAAATATCGGATTCCGCTCAAAACATGAAACATGTCTAATGAATGAGTGTAGGGGAAGAAGATGGAGGGGGTAGATTCCTTCCCCTGAAAGGGGAGGTGATTGGAACAGAATTGTATTCCTATTATGTATTGTGAGGGTAGTTGTGAGAAGTAGGGACGCGCGGTAATTAAGTACTTTTATCGATAGTCGATATTTTTGCCCAACTGTTCAAGGACGTGGGAATGATTTTTAACATTTTTTATGTTATGCCGATTTAATAAATATTAGAGCAGGAAGATGATTTTAGTTCTCTCTCGCCCGCGCATTGAATATGTTTAATAATTTAAAATTGCTAAGCGAGATACTGAACGAGATTTTGTTAAGTTTCCCATATTGTTACATTTTTAATGTGCGTACAAAGAAGGTATAGGGGGAGGCCTTCGTTCAGTAGTGGAAGTCTTCTGGCTGATGATGATGATGCCCGCGACTTCGTTCGCATGGACATTAAAAAAAAAGTGACCTATGTCCGCCTCCGACTCTTAAGCTATATTTATGCAAAAATTCTGCTCGATCCGTTAAGCTGTTTAGCTGTGAAAACGCGACAAACACCCCGATAGAGAAACAGAGATACAGATAGACAGAGCTAAAAAAAAAAACAGAAACAGTCGAAAATAAATAGATTTTTATTATTTTATTTACCGAGCGAAGCGAAGGTCTCACAGTTTACTGGGACAAATCGGCATTTGTATGTTTATGTGTATATTTTTCCGATGATAACTTGCGAACCGTTGATCCGATCTTTATGAAATTTCGTAGGCAAGTACTTCATTTCAACACAATTTTTAAGTTCGAATATGAGCTGAATCGGTCCAGGGGTTGTGAAGATATAGGGGTTATTTATTTATTTAAAGAAACACCAACAGTATACATATTAATTATCATCTATGGGGTAACACTTTTTAAATCAGATACAGTTCTGATATGTGCACCAGTAACAGGTGCTTACTGATTGTGATTGGGTTGTGAAGATATAGGGGTCGCGAGGTCTCAGTTCGGCGCGAACTACTAGTTATTTTGACTGCCCCGGTGGCTCAGTTGGTAGTGAACCTACGTGCTGTGCCTGGGGGCGTGGGTTCGATTCCCATCTAGGACAAACATTTATGTGATGAATATTTGTGTTTGTTCTATGTCTGGGTGTTAATATCTATATAAGTATGTATTTAAAAAATATCTATGTACGTATATCAGTCTCTGGCGGCCATATTACAAGCTTTGCTTAGTTTGGGGTCAGATGACCGTGTGTGCAAAAATGTCCCAGATATTTATTTATTTATTTATTTTTATTAATAATCCCCTTCGGTCTTAATGTAAACATGATAGAGAGCTTAGTAGCTCGTAGAGTTGGATCTTAGAGATAATGTATTATTTAATCTTACTTAGAGGCTAGCGCAATGAGATTATCTTGTCCCTTGGGATTAAAAAGTAACATGAACAGTAGTATAAGTTTGGACAAAACTTGGAGGTGCATCGTTTTAACTCATCGTGGATTTATCGAAACCAATTTTGCGCCAATAAATAAGGAATTTTAAGAAATTACGGGTAAAATGATCACCTAGATAACATTGGTTTAGCTACAAACTTCAATAAGCTGATTTTCGTCTTGGTTTTTGGTTTAGTGGGAAATGTACTTATACTAGCTTTCAACTTGAATTTTTGGTCGGTGTAATTTCTTGAAGCGATCTATTTATTATCGCAAAATTAGTTTCATGAACCTACGATGAGTAATTAAGCTGTAATTGACATAAAACGCAAGAAAATTTGAATTTCGCGCGCTGAGCGAAACGTTGCACCTGAAGCTGTTTTAGTGACAGTTTACAGAAAAAAGAAATGGGTTTTTGTACGTACATTGAATTACATTTTAAGTATTTTATTTCAGTAATCACACTAATATTATAAATACGAATGTTTGAGTGTAATGTAAGTGTTTGTTTCCGTTCAACTCTGTAACGGCTGAACGGATTTGTATGAAATTTGGAACGTGGTAAAATTAACACATGGGCTACTTTTTATACCGAAAAATTTAACGGTGCCTGTAGGATAGCGCGTGAAACTGCGGGGCGCAGCTAGTATATAATGATATCCAAACTAATGTTATAATTCAGAGAAATATAGCCGCAGTCGTATCAGGACGAATAAAACTTCAAGGTATGAAAATGAATACGTTCGTCTCGAGGAAAAAAATTCGCTTGTGCGATTCAGAACTCACTACATTACAACTGTCAGTCCATATAAAACTTCAACAAATGCACAAAATTGGATCAAAGCCATCTAATGAACTATATGAAGTAACTTTGTCTCTCTGTCTGAATGTTTGTCGCGTTATCAAGGATAAACGGCTGAACGGATCTTGATAAAATTTGATATGGAGTTACTGTATATCACAAAGACGGACATAGGTTTTTTTTTACAGCCACGCGAACGACACGGGTCACTACTAGTTATTAATAACATAAGAAAATAATGTTTTTTTTAAATCCCTCTATAAATCTAGACTATGTTACTTCAGACTTCACACTTATAGAGGAATCCAAGGACACCTGACTCATCAAAATCGGTCCAGTCATTTAAGCTACAGGAGGTAACATAACAAACATAAGTACTTACCTACAATCCTAAAACATTATCTACCTTCACGGGCAATCGGGTAAAAACAAATCACCCAACAGAACTTGATCTACTGTAAAAACATTTATATCGTAGCTACCACTTTCCAAAACGTCGATAAATTATTTATCGAGCAGCGCATCACTAGACGTCACGCAGTCACGTGTCACCTGTCATTATGTACAGTCGTGTAGAATTGGACGTGGCTTCTTTTTCAGAATCTATATTTTGTAGTGTTTATAGCGCCGCTCGACTATAGTAGCAGTATATGACTCGTTGTCGACGTTGGGGTCAATTCTCCAACTACAAAAGTAAGATTTTAATCGCAAAAAAAAAACAAAGAATAAGAATATATTTATTGCCAAAAACAAAACAAAAAAATAATAAAAATGGACACGACGGCATAAGAAAACACTAGATTGGCAATAGGGGTACGCTCAGCGCTATGCTGCGAGCTCCCGAAAGGTCACGCAGGGTTGAATGATGTGATGTGAAAGATGTGAATGATTTTCAGATTTTTTACAAGCATTTATCTAACTTGCAATGTTTGTATGAATTTATGTTAAGGTCAAATCTTGCAACTCAATTGAGGTGAGCAGTCGTAAAAAGTCACGTCAGTTTATTATAAAAAAAATATATGTTTTTATAAGGCGGGTTTTTTGGGTTTAATCACGAATTATTGACCGAGCGAAGCGAAGGTCTCAGAGTTTACTGGGACAAATCGGCATTTGTATGTATGTTTGTATGTTTGCGTGTATATATGTCCGATGATAAAACTACTAGTTTAGTTGCGTTTAGTGAGTGCACGGTGGAATTGACACTACTACAATTCTTTAACGGCGAAAGAAGTCGTAAAAAGAATAAAATAAAATTTATTTCTAATTCTCCGCCCGTATCAATTCCGTCCGCGCGTGTACCCCCGAGAAAGATGGGCCTATTGAAATCCTTTAATCGAAGAACTCGTACGAGACATAAATCTCATATAAATAAGTAATTGACCGAGCGAAGCGAAGGTCTCTGAGTTTACTGGGACAAATCGGCTTTTGTATGTATGTTTGTATGTTTGTGTGTATATTTGTCCGATGATAACTTGCGAACTGTTGATCCGATCTTCATGAAATTTTGTAAGCAAGTAGTTTATTTCAATACAATTTTTTGGTTCGAATATGAGCTGAATTGGTTGAGCGGTTGCGAAGATATAGAGGTCCAGAGGTCTCAGTTCGCCGCGAAATACTAGTATTATTTAAAAGACAAGACCGACTGCAAAATGTAGGCTGTCACCACGCACGTAAAGAGGAATCGAACGTAATAATTTTGCAATTCACTGCCACTGTCGTGCCATTCTCATGCAGAGCTCGAAGCCCACATTATTCGGATGTGGAACAATTTTATACAATTTCATTAAAAAAATTAGTAGTCGGCGATTTTTGATTGGCGGGGTATTTCCCCCAAATTATGACGACTACAAAATTTAAAAAAATCGTAGAACCTGTAAAGTAAACTTGGTAAAGTTTGGTCAAGATTGGTTGAAAAATACGACCTGTACGCGAGTACATACGGAGAGATGAAACCAAATTTTGCCTATTTTTATGCTAGGTACAAATTGTACAATACAATGTACAACCTGTACAATGTATAATTTGTACACTAGGTACAAATTGTACATTGTACCTCACCTTGTGTCAGCCGAGCGTATACAAACCGAATTTCTTTGGCTTAGCACGACTTTTTTTTTGACAAACTGTGGGGGTCCATTTTGAGGTGGAATTTCGCAAAATCCGTTGTTATTGTTCACGTAGACCACTTGAGGAGTATGGGGTTCAAATTTCACATCTCTATCATAAGCTGTTTGGTCTGTGCGTTGAACCTAGAAAAAGGCTTGTTTTTTTTATACAATACTAGTTGCGCCCCGCGGTTTCAGCCGCTATTCTGATATAGTCTAATATTAACCTATGTGTTAATCCAGGGTGTAAGCTACCTCCATACCAAATTTCATAATATCCGTTCAGCCGTTACAGAGTTGAACGGGAACACACTTGCATACTTACACACAAACATTCGCAATTATAATATATGTGTATATGGGTAGTATTTAATCTAGAATAAATGTTTTTTTTTAAAGAGTCGACGGTGTACACTTTAAAATTGTGCCGCTTTAAGCCAGCTAGAGTTGCGACAAAACAGACTATAGATAATTACTTCAAAACTTTGT
Organism: Apocheima hispidaria; assembly: GCA_947579745.1. Lineage (NCBI taxonomy): Eukaryota > Metazoa > Arthropoda > Insecta > Lepidoptera > Geometridae > Apocheima > Apocheima hispidaria. Next base: position 3,373,748 of record OX388172.1, on the reverse strand, counting down.
AAAGAAACTCAGTTGTAAAGGCAGCTTTTAAATTAATTAATAATTATCAGTAAACAAAGGCCTGCAAGTCTGTTATTACGCTGAAATTGGATTAGAGGGCAGTTTACGGGGACTTTCACACTTATTAGAAACTAGCAGCCCGCCCCGGCTTCGCACGGGTATTTAACAAAGAAATAAAAATTATAAATTTGCGTGAGGTAACTAAAAAAATTATAAAGAAAAAAATGAAAAAGCCACCCAACAGCAAAATAATTTTTCATATCGGTTCAGTAGTTTCGGAGCCTATTAAATGCAAACAAACAAACAAGCAATCAAATCTTTCCTCTTTATAATATTGGTATAGATATTCGGCCAAACGAGCGACTGCGGAGAGCAGCTGCAGTAAAACGGTATGACTGTGACTGTGACTGTGACTACAACTTTAATCAAATACTTTTCAAATCTGATCAAGCGCTCGCTTTCTTTATAGCTATCTCGCTATTCCAACATCCTAACTAATATTATAATTCAGAGGAATATAGCCGCAGTCGTATCAGGACCGATAAAGCTTCGAGGTATCAAAATGAATACGTTCGTCTCGAGGGAAAAACTTCGCTTGCGCGATTCAGAACTCCCTACATTACAACTGTCAGTCCATACAAAACGTCAAAATATTCACAAAAATGGATCAACGCCATCTAGCGAACTATAGGAAGTAACTTTGTCTCTGTCTGGATGTTTGTCGCGATATCACGGCAAAACGACTGAACGGATCTTGATAAAATTTGATGAGGAATATATCACGAAGACTGAAGATACTTTTTTTATGTCCACCCGAACGAAGTCGCGGGTAACAACTATATAACTTGCTTTAATGCTCTGGAAATCTCATACTAAAGCTTGGCCTTGCCGGCTTGATAAGAACAGAGTATACCGCCGTCTCGTTAATACGAAAAGCGTAGTCCGATACCCACCCTAAATGTTATCCGATTTCGATGATTTTTTATATGTTACTACCTGCGCCCCGCGGTTTCACTCGCTATTCTACGGGCACTTTTTAACGCGGCACGGCACGGTAAATTTTTTCTAAATAAAAACAAACAGACATACATACTTACACTTTCGCATTTATAATGTTATTGTGATCAAAACAGTGGAAAACTTGTATATTCGATTATTATTTTTAATTTCGCAATTTCATCGTTGTTATTAAATCAAATCAAATCAAATCATTTAATTCAGACTACAAAGTTCCATATTACACATAAAAAGAAATTCAATTACAAAAAAAAAGAACGAAATTAAACTATGTATTATATTTATTTTGTTTCCTTTGTTGTAGTTTTGTGTGTATACCCCAGAGCAGTCACGCTCACTAAAAAGCTTCTTGCGGCGGCGTCGTGTGGCGGGTCGCCCTCTTCCCTCCAATATGGTTGTGGAGAGCGACGGCTGGCACATGCGTCAACTCGTGAACGGGTGCTGCTTGCGGGAGCTGGACTGCTCGAAGTATATAAGCAAATCTATAATAGCACTTAGCTCTTTATTAGCATATTCGTTGGTATATTCCTTTTGTAAAGTCTTTAGTTTTTATATTCCGTTTTAGTTGATAAAATATTTGTAAAATTTGATAAATGGCACGGACCCCGGAGTCCGTGGAGAAATATTGTAAAATATAAAAAAACAAAAAAAAAACTATGTATAATATTATATTATGTTATATACACATAATGGGAAAAAATTGCGTCGAAAATACGACGAAGAAAAATAGTTGTTATTAGAATACCATAACATTTGTTGTAAAAGCAACACATGGCGGTATAGATTATGGCTTATCCAAGCCAAAAACAACAAAAAACAAAATAATTTTTAAGATTTAAGGAGTGATGAAAGACAACCCACAAACGCTAATTTCATCAAAAAGTTAGGAAAATTCACTGGCCCTCTCTATTACACGAGAAACAGACCGACAGATATACGATTTCAAGTATCGTTGCGTTAAAACCTCGCGGAAGGGCTATCCTCTTAATACTAACCTCGTTAAATCTCCTGATGAGCGCTCGTACGCTGGTGCTCGGTTGCTGATGCTGGGCGGGCGCGCGTCTGATCATGGGCCGCTCACCTGCGCCGCCTAGAGCTCCTTCCCCGCCCAGGTCCAGCGTCACTTGACGGAGGTAGTCTATTGGAGGCACCTGGAATTAAGAAGTAGGTTAATGGTGGCGTCTGGCTAGTGCATTTTTTAAATCTAATGTTGTGTTTCCACATAATACATTGTATACAGCCAGTGTCAAGTTTTGTAATTTTTCTAATAAGGCATAGCATTTCACAATAAAAACAAGTCTCAGCCAAAGTCAAATTTCAGCCACAGTCCAGTTTCTAATTTTGAAGTTTGAATTTGAGAACCGGCTGAGGAGTTGTGAAGATGCAGATGCACTGCGAAATCACACTTCGAGGTAAAAAAACTAACTATTAACTATATATTACAAGTTGTTACCCGCGACCCCTGAGAGTTATGTACACATAACTCTCAGGGCTTCGCTTCGTAAAATGGTTTCAAAAACGGGTGAACATCGGGTGATTTTTGTTATCCCTCAGGAACGGTGATTTTTTTCTGGGATAAAAAGTAGCCTATGTGTTAATCCAGGGTATTAGCAACCTCCATACCAAACTTCATTCAAATCCGTGCAGCTGTCACAGAGTTGAACGGGAACAAACACACTTACACACAAACTTTCGCATTTATTGACCGAGCGAAGCGAAGGTCTCAGAGTTTACTGGGACAAATCGGCATGTATATATGTTTTTATGTTTTTGTGTATATTTGTCCGATGATAACTTGCGAACCGTTGATACGATCTTCATGAAATTTTGTAGGCAAGTAGTTCATTTCAATACAATTTTTAAGTTCGAATATGACCTGAATCGGTCCAAGGGTTGTGAAGATATAGGTCGCGAGGTCTCAGTTCGCCGCGAACTACTAGTAATTATATTATTATAAACTTACTACTTGGGATTGACGAACATTACATTAATTATCATCGCGTCTGGTCGAAGCCTCTCGTGACCAAAATGCTGGCCTCTACCTTGCCCACAGATTGTGACCTTGCCCAAAGAATCGCCATCGCTATTCAACGCGGCAACTCGGCCAGCATTTTGGGCACGATGCCTGCTGGTAGCGGTTTATTAGATTAGGGTTAGTTTTAAGTTGTATGTATATTTATGATTATTTTTACTTAGAGTTTATTTTAATTTATTTACTATTTAATGTTATTTAAGTTATTGATATTGAATATAAACTTTAAAAATAAAATATATATGTACCATTAATAAGTACATTTAATTGACATTAAATGTACTTTTCAGTGTTCGTCAATCCAGTCTCTATGTAGTATATAGCTCTGGTTCGAGTTCCCGACTCGATGGGGGCGGATATTACGTTATTGCCGTCGATTGACCGCCTTTGAACTGTAACTCGCTTACAGCAAGGTTAACAACCACTTCCCTTTGTCGAGGTTAACTTGCTAGCTAAGCCTCATCTCTAGCTGTTTTATTGTTACTTTTTACCCGACTACTAAAACGGAGGGTAAAATTTTGATTGGTATTTAAGTATGTTGCCTCATAACTTCATAATTACTTACCATCCTAACTAATATTATAATTCAGAGGAATATAGCCGCAGACGTATCGGGACCAATACAGCTTCGAGGTATGAAAATGAATACGTTCGTCTCGAGGAAAAAACTTCGCTTGAGCGAGTCAGAACTCCCTACATTACAACTGTCAAATTATACAAAACGTCAAAAAATGCACAAAAATGGATCAACGCCATCTAGCGAACTAAAGGAAGTAACATTACTATTAGTACTCACGGGATATTTACCACGGTTATTGTTTACGTGGTGAATATCCCGTGAGTACTAATAGTAATGTTGTAAACCACCACGAAAGTCTAAAACAGTGTTTAAAGGAAGTAACTTTGTGTCTCTGTCTGGATGTTTGTCGCGTTATCACGGCTAACCAGCTGAACGGATCTTGATAAAATTTGATAAAGAATTACTGTACATCACAAAGACGGACATAGGATACTTTTTTTATGTCCACGCGAACGAAGTCGTTCGACACAAAAAAAAGTCTCACTTTTTATCCCGGAAACTTATTCGGTTTCTGTAGAATAGCGGGTGAAGCCGCGGGGCGCAGCTAGTCATACATAAAACACTCATCATTATAAATAACTTTTACTGGGATCGACCATGAAATCATAGAGGAAAACAGCTGTTACGATACAAATGCCACAATGGCGTTATTGGTATGTTATCTAGATGATGAAGTGTATTTATAGGTGTCAAGTAGGTAATCCTAACCCTAACTAACATTATAAATTCGAAAGTAACTCTGTCTATCTGTCTCTCTGTCTGGGTGTTTGTCGCGTTATCACGGCTAAACGGCTGAACGGATCGAAATGAATTATGATGGTTAGGAGACGGACATAGAATCCTTTTTTTAGATCCACGCGAACAAAGTCGCGGGTAGCACCTAGTATAAAATAAATAAATAAATATCTGGGACATTTTTGCACACACGGTCATCTGACCCCAAACTAAGCAAAGCTTGTAATATGGCTGCCAGAGACTGATATACGTACGTACATATATATTTTTTAAATACATACTTATATAGATATTGACACCCAGACATAGAACAAACACAAATATTCATCACATGAATGTTTGTCCTAGATGGGAATCGAACCCACGCCCCCAAAAACAGAAGGTAGGTTCACTACCAACTGAGCCACCGAGTCTTCTAAAGTGCTCTAGTTTTACCTTGAATGGCAAACATACATAATTTTACTATGAAAACTGACGTGGTTTTGATACATTTTGTTTTAAAAACAAAAATAATTAATAAATTATTTTATTATTTCATTTTTCATTTTGTTTTGTTTTATAATCAGAATAACCGACTCAATTTAACGTGAGTATTCCCGTTTCATTAAAACAAAACATACATAATTTGTTCCGTGGATGTTTTTCTATGGCACAGTTTTTTTGGTTTTCAATTGGATCGAAATAAAGGTACTCAATACCCAAGAATGAATTCCGATACTTTTAAACTAAAATATAAGGGTTTGTTATTTGAACTACAAAAGCAGAACTTTGAAGCAACTTTTAAAATTACTTGAGATACCGATTTACCATCACACTCACATCTCTCTCACACACACACACAACAAATACACAAACAACATACACAAACCTTTAAGTACTCTAATATTAACACTTATATTATACTTAAGTTCATATTGTAATACCCGCAGTCGCCTAATGCTCACCTTTCATCTTCTGAGCATAGGTGTACGCTGAAAACCAGCCCTGCGTGACCTTTCGGGAGCTCGCAGCATAGCGCTGAGCGTACCCCTATTGCCAACCTAGTATTTGCTTATCCTGCAGTGTCCATTTTTATTATTTTTTTGTTTTGTTTTTGGCAATAAATATATTCTTATTCTTATTCTTAATACAATACTTTTTTTTTACACACAAATATAAATAAAAACAAAAGAAATAGCATTCATACACCGTTTTTTCCTGTGGACTTCGCTTCGCTCAGTCATAGTGCAATGAAAAAAAAACAGTTGGCGCTAGTGTATAACAGTGATAATTAATTAATGTACTGTAATTTATTTATTTCGCTATTTTCGCACATCGTTCGAAGAACCGATAACCGATGGGGAAGAAAGGTTCTTGAGTTGCGGCCACGAACCGGAAGAAGCAGCGTAGGTAGGCCTCCCACTACTACCACACGGTCCTAGGGCACGAAAGTCGCGGGCATCCGGTGGATGCTAATATCAGGTTTTTTTTTAAATTTATATCTCTACTAGTAGTTCGCGCTGAACTGAGACCTCGCGACCCCTATGTCTTCACAACCCCTGGATCGATTCAGCTCATATTCAAACTTAAAAATTGGATTGAAATGAACTACTTGCCTACAAAATTTCATGAAGATCAACGGTTCGCAAGTTATCATCGGACAAATATACACATAAACATACAAACATACATACAAAAGCCGATTTGTCCCAGTAAACTCTGAGACCTTCGCTTCGCTCGGTCAATAAATAAACATACATAGCATTTTTCTGATTCTGCGAAACTGCATAGCAGTTTGTAGGCAGAGTGTGACTACTAGGTGACTTACACCAGAACCAGGTTGTTCAGCAGTGGACATCTTCTGGTGGACGATGATGATGATAACGATAAAATTAAAAAGTAAACTAATAGCTAGTAAAATCAATTGTTTTAGGTCTAGATTTTGGAGTCACCTTTATCGATTTACTACAAAGCTAATTTTTTTTGACTTTGCTCTCTCCGTGCATTCTGCCACCCAATATCTCGTGAGACCAAATCAGTGATTTTATTGTATCCGAGAGCAGACATTACCCCCGTAATGCTGTTACCGTTCAAAGCGATCTATCATCGACAATAATCCAATATTTCGATGTTCCGTAATCGAGTCACGGCGCCCGAGTGCTAGGGAGAGGAAAACATCGATACTTTATCGATAAATTGAGCTTTTGTGTAAGAAATGCAGTGTACGCACGTATCTTCGTCGATCGATACATTTTGACGTTTGTTAATAAGTTTTATCGTTTTCAAATGTCAAGTTTGAAATTTTCATCGACAAAAATGCTTTTATTGCAAATTAAATATTAAAGTCAATCGACAAGACATTGTACTATTTTTTAAATTAACTATTAATCATAGTAATACGCGACCCCTATATCTTCACAACCCCTGGACCAATTCAGCTCATATTCGAATCTAAAAATTGAATTGAAATGAACTACTTGCCTACAAAATTATATCAAGATCGGATCAACGGTTCGCAAGTTATCATCGGACAAATATAGACAAACATACAAATGCCGATTTGTCCCAGTAAACTCTGAGATCTTCGCTTTGCTCGGTCAACAATACAGTATTTGTGGAGCGACATATAAAGATAACCATATGGCTTGTGTATAAAAGTAACCTCGGCGGGCAATGGAGAAAGCTATACTCGGAGTTTAATTTCGCGATAAAATCCGGAACGAGGATATTCGCCGAAGAACCAAAGTCACCGATATAGCTTTCAGAGTTTGCAAGCTGAAGTAGCAATGGGCAGGCCACATCACTCGAAGAACCGATAACCGATGGAGAAGAAAGGTTCTTGAGCGACCATGAACCGGAGACTAAGCGTAGGCAGGCCGACGACATTGTCACCGGTGGATGCAAGTGGCACGTTGTCGGTCGGTGTGGCGCTTTAAGGGGGAGGCATATGTTCAGCAGTGGACGTCTTGCGGCTGATGATGATGATAAAACTAAACGAAGCACTGGTAGGTTAGCGACTAAATTAAATAAGATGTAATATAAGTAATTTAATGAAACTACGTATACACCAACTTAAAGTTTAATTGTTTCTAAGTTAGTTATTAAGTAGTCGGTCACTGTTTGCTCTAAGTTGGAGTTACGGTCCATTCACTTAAGCCAGTCGCTGGATCTAGTAAATGTACACTAAGTTCTGTTGTTGCTGCATATGGAAAAACTTACCTTGGAATTCTGAAACGTTTGTTAACTTTGACAACAGATTAATTCTAATGCTGCCTTTGTCTGGCACTAAGCAAATGACAAAGGCAGCAATAGACATAATCTGTCATCAAAGTTAGCAAACGTTACAGATTCCCGAGGTTAGTCACATAGTAGAGAGCTACTCTCGGAGTTTCTTTGCGGGATAGAATTTGGAACGAGGATATTCGCCGAAGAACCAAAACCACTAACGTAGCTTTCAGGGTTTGCAAGCTGAAGTGGCAACCGATAACCGATGGGGAAAGGAATATTCTTGAGCGGCGACTGCGAACTGGAAAACGCAGCGTAGGAAGGCCTTCCACTAGGTGGACTAGGAAACATATTAATCGCGGGCAACCTGTGGTTGGAAATGACAGATTGTCGTTCTTTGTAGGGGAAGCCTTTGTTCGGCAGTGGACGTATTCAGGCTGGTGATGATGATGATGACTCTCAGTTCGTGCTGTACTGTCCTCGCGAGCACTAGAACTTCATAACCCCTGCACGAATTTAGGTGAAATTCGAACTTAAAAATTGTATTAGAATTAACTACTTGCGTATAACATTTCAAAAAAAATCTTTTTGTAAGTTATGGTCGGACAGACACACAACTTGTATGTTACATACAAGTGCCGATCAGATTCGAATCGCTACGCTAGGTGAATAAATATATGATAGATAGAGTGCAGACTTCGTATAACTAACCGAACGCCCATCGTAGAATTTTGTAGTGGAATGAATCTCATCAGAGTCCGCCGGGGTCAGTACCACATCTTTGCCAGTTATTCAACCACCAGTAGTGTGAAAAATTACTGCGATACGGATAGACGGGCAATGTTTTCAGCAAAGTTACTTGGCTTATGGAGATCTGTCATGAATGTCAGGTACTAGCGCAGTGATGCACCGCGTGTTTTTTTGAACTGTTGTAGTTTGAACTTCGTGACTCTTCATGTCGTGAAAATTGAGACAAGTGTATACATAATCGTAGCCGTGTCCCGTTCTTGCATAACAAAAATATTTTGTCGCGGTGTGCATGCCAGCCCTGCACGGCAAGGGTGACAAACATCAAGCGAGCAACTTGCCGGTGTCAAACAAAAAAGAATCCAGCGACTGGAATGATGTGAACGAACCATTAAAGATAAGTTTGGCGTGCGAGTGGTAAAGTAAACAAGGCTTGAACTTAATAAGACAAGTTGAAAATAACTTATTAGTTTCAATAGAATTTTCATTAAATATCTCACTAATATTATACCTAAATGCGAAAGTTTGTGTGTAAGTGTGTAAGTGGTCCTTGACTACTGGCCTTTAAGGACTCAGAGTCATACAGCGGGCAATGGAGAGAGCTATGCTCGAGTGTCTTTGCGCGATAAAATCCGGAACGAGGATATTCGACGAAGAACCAAGGTTACCGATATAGCTTTCAGAGTGCAAGCTGTGGGCAGGCCACGTTCCTCGAAGAACCGATAAACGATGGGGAAGGAAGGTTCTTGAGTGGAGACCACGAACTGGAAGACGAAGCGTAGGCAGGCTAGGTGCTAGGTGGACCGACGACATTGTGAAAGTCGCGGGCAACCGGTGGATGCAAGTGGCACATTGTCGGTCGGTGTGGCGGTCTAAGGTAGGCCATGTTTAGCAGTGAACGTCTTCTGGCTGATAATGTAATGTAATGTGTAAGTAGGTAAGTATGTAAGTGTGTTTGTTTCCGATCAACTCTGTAACGGCTGAACGGATTTGAATGAAATTTGGTATGGAGGTAGCTTATTCTCTGGAATAACACCTAGGCTATTTATCCCGGAAAAATATCCCGGTTTCTGTAGAAAAGCGGGTGAAACCGCGGGGCGCAGCTAGTATATAATAAATATTGGTGGACGTTTTTCACACAGCGCCATCTAGCCCCCAAACTAAGCAAGCTTGTAATATGGGAACCAGATAACTGAAATACATTTTTTTACATATACATACATAGAATACATAAAAACACCCAGACAAAGAACAAACATCCATGTTTGTCCTGGGTGGAAATCGAACCCACAACCTAAAGATCAGAAGATGGAAATCCACCCACTGAGCTAATGCTAATGGGACTATATCTGATGTTTTTTTTTTTTTTTTGATAATAAATAAAAATGTAATCTAGTTCGAATGTGAATAAATATAGCGGTTGTGGAGTTATAAGAGTCGTGAGGTCACGGTTCGGCGCGTACTACTAGTTCAACTACAGCCTACAGGGGCGTATTTACCCTTAGGCCAAAAGGGCCATGGCCCGGGGCGGCAGGATGTGAGGGGCGGCGCAAGGAGTCGAATTAAAAGTTATTGTTTTTTTTTCGTTAATTTATAAGGCGGCAAACCTTACAGGCCCGGGGCGCTGAATCTTAAAATACGGCACTAGCCTAGAGTAAACCAAGTTATCCGAATCTCGTCCAGACTTAGTGCACAACAAAGCAATCCTGTTGGCGGGTATCGATTTCTCTAATTCTGTACCTACGGGCGGGCGAAACTGGATGCATAACATTAACCCTGTGTTTTGACAGTCCTTAGCTCTCGGGAGACAGCTTTACTGAAGCATGATGGATTGTGGCTGACAATGACTTGATTACCGACACTTGAATTAATTGTGAATTAACTTCGCTTGAAATCTTAAACAAAACTAAACTTCACAGTGGCCAAATACACTATACGTGGAGCCAAAACGTTAAAAAACACTTTACTAGGCCTACTAAAAACTGACACTATAAAAACAGCAAAAGATATTTTAAAAAGTTTTATTTTGTCGAGGCGAGAAAGCCGCTCTCTTGATGGTAATCGTCACAATCGTAACAATTCAGTAGCACCCAGAATTTGAATTGTAGCAGTTCAGAACCGTGCGCGGCACTGCACTGCGCACGTCACTCTAAAGGCACATCCAGAGATACGCGGGGCGTTGCGCGGTGGCGCGTGCAAATCAAACATATGCTAATGTATATGTGTTCATGTAGAAGCAAAGAAGAGAAAAAAATATATCTTTCTATTTTCTGTGTGTAGAAGTCTGTGTGTGTGTGCCATTTTGTTAGATATCAGAACACGCTGCGGGCACCGCCGCGTGTGTCGCAGCTACAGCGCTGTCGCGTCCCCCGCCGCGTCCTTCCTTCCGCGGAAGACGCCGTCATTCACTACGCGCCGCGGCTTCATTTTTTTTTTGTTTATTCGCCCTTTTTATGTCATGCTAAAGCCTTTAAGGCCATACCGCCTCGTCTTACGTATTAGACAGAGTACAAAATACAAATGGAGGATTGCATATTTTGTAGCATTACAATAATTTGATACTTAGTATTTAGATTTCATTTACAGAACTGATTACAAATTAATTTATTTATTTAAAGAAACGCCAACACTATACATGTTAATTATTAACTATGGGGTAACACTTTTTAAATTCAGATACAGTTCTGATATGTATACCAGTAACAAGTGTTTACAACAACAAATTTGTACAAATGGTAAAAAGTTGAAGGGTTCGTAAGCAGCTCTTTATTGCAGTGCGGGACCAACTCAATATCATCATAATGTTCAAGAAGCCCATCCATTAGCATAAGGCGTTGAATGCGCGTCTTCATAAATATATACTTATGTCTTTGAGCGTGGCACGCCGCGGACCTTGCGTCAAGCGCTGGCTCTTTCTAAACAGGGAAAACATGCAACGCTCCGCTCGACGCCACGCTGTACGCGCCGCGTATCATTGAACGAGCCCGATAATTGATATTAAATCTCTTTATACTCAGCAATTTCATAATATTCGATGTTCAATTTCGTTATGCTCAGCAGTTTCATTGGAAACATTGCCCTTTCATCGTAGTTAATAAAGCGACGTTTATCGGTACTGTACCTGATAGAACAGCTGGTACTCAGTGTCGGTCAGCCTGATGGCTACTTCTTCTGGGAAGTGCAGCAGCCCGCGCAACGCTAGCAGCTCTTCGCAGCTGCTTTCGTCGTTAACACCTGGAATTCAAAGAAGTACATCAACTTTCCATGACCATTCTTATGTTAAAATTTATCAGAGCTATTTGACGAGACGCGTGACCAAAATGCTGGCGTTTGTCTGGCGCAACGCTGCGTGGCGTGGCCATTCGCCCATTGATCAACTCCACGTCAGACCAGCGCCGCCTCGCCTCAAATGATACTTTCTGAATGCGAATGCTTGACTTGTCGATTAAAATATCAAAATCGCTATTGTATGCCAATAATATTTGAGGAGTTCCTCAATTCCTCATGGATCACATTATCAGAACTGGATTTTGATAAAAATAAGACCAATCTGCAAGTATCTCGTTTCAAATTAAAAAACGAATTTTGCAAATCGGTTCATGAATGACGGAGTTCTTAGGTAACAAATATTAAAAAAAAAAATGCACAAGCAGTGCAACGCCAAAGTCTTGAAAGGACAAAAAAAAAGAAAAAACAAACAGTTAACTTTATTTTTGGAAGTCCGTTAAAATTTAACTTGCCTTATGAAAAAACTATACTAAAAACTCAAATAAGCAAAGAAGCACACCAAGAACTTGTTTATTTGTAAACTAGTAGTTCGCGCCGAACTGACACCTCGCGATCGCTTCACAACCCCTGGACCGATTCAGCTCATATTCGAACTTAAACATTGATTGACAACAAGATTGGATCAACGGTTCGCAAGTTATTTGTTTCAGTAAACTCTGAGACCTTCGCTTCGCTCGGTCAAAAAGCCAAGAAAAAGACAAAAAAACATAACACAACGCTCTGAAGCATTAGTTTTATTCCAGAGAACTGATGTACATATCTGCGAAAGTTTCTACGTCTTGCACTTCTTACGGACAAGTTTCAAACAAAACTCGTACGGAAGCTCTGAAGTCTTCGAGCTACGCACATATGATTTTCTCAAAAATATACGACATGAAAGTTTATCCGAGGGAAGCCAAGGTTTCAGACTTATCTCTCCATTCGAAGAAATCAGCGTTTGTATGTTTTTGTTTATAATTGTTCGATTAAAACTCCAGGAATCGGCGTTCCGGAGATCTGATCTGCGTAAAGTTTTATATGTTCACCCGCTATCCTACAGGAACCGTTAAATTTTTCGGGATCAAAAGTAACTGTCAAACCAGTGTATAAGCTATCTCAATACCAAATTTCATCCAAATCTGTTCAGCCGTTGCTAGTTGAACCGGAACAAACACACTTACCTTGCATTTATAATATTAGTGTGTTAATATGAGAGGTTGGTTCTCAAATTATGTACCGAAAAAAAAAAAAAACTGTTATTAGTCCGTGTGCTACTTACCATCATCATCTTTGTCGAACTCTAGCCCTGCGCTGGCACCACTGGGCCCGGGCTTGGACCCGTCTCGCATTTCACAGTACTTTTCTCAGTACATAATATACAACCACCGCTACGCTGCCCATTCAACCCACTTTAATTTAAAATATCGCCATCTATCGGTCGCCCCCAAAACTCACTTTTGCTTAACTTCATTTAAAAATAAATCCTTCTATCGGTTAGTTCACTTAATTTGAAATAGCGCCATCTTTCAGCTTCATGGTTACACTAAAGCGCTTTTTATCAGGTTTTTATTTTACAAATTTTGAAATGGCGCCGAGATTTCAGTTAGTTTGAGATTTTGCCCGTTTTGATTTTACGAAATTTATTGAAACGCCTTCTCTTGGTCTGTCATAGCAACGTATTTCGACCATGATAGCCCACTTTAATTTTACTGATTTAAAAATAGCGCTATCTGTGATTTGACTAGAACAATACACATATTTTTTTATTCACAGCTTTTGTTGCAACTTAGTTCTATTAAAACTCTTCAAAAACGATTTACACTGTACTATTCCAAATTTTTGATATAGCGCCATCTAGTAAGCGAACTTTAGAAGTGAATGTGTTTGGTTTGAGTATATCAACGTCGATGACTCCATGATTTATCTGAAATGAGAGAAATAAAGTTTAAAACAGAAAAGTTACGAAAATAATTTTAATATTTGTAAGAAACGGTAACGAAATTTGTGTGTTCCGGTGGCCATCTGTGGTCTTCTTCATCAGTTCCACTTCACCAAATGATACTTTCTGAATGCAAATGCTTGACTTGTTGATGGCAATACCAAAATCGCTATATACCCATAATATTTGAGGAGTTCCCTCACCCCCGAACTTAACTTTGACTTTGACAACATATTAATTCTAATACTGCCTTTGTCCGGCACTAAGCAAATGACAAAGATAGCAATAGACTTAATCTGTCGTCAAAGTTAACAAACGTTTCAGTATTCGGGGGTCAAATCCTCATAAATCCCAGTATCAGAACTGGATTTTGACAAAAATGGGACCACACTGAAAATATCTCCTTTCAAATATAAAAAAAAAAAAAAAGTTGGTTCATAAAAAGACAGCGTTTTGATGTACGAAACGTTTAAAAAACAGTCGACTTGAGAACTTCCTTTTTTGGAAGTCGGTTAAAAAGAGATACCGCAACCCGCAAGTTAATAACGAAATAAGGATAACGTAACGTAACGAATAACAGTAACGATGCTAATTAAGCGGATGCTCAGTCAAAACAGAAAGTAATTTATTAACGCCGGCTGTGGGCTCGACGTGTGAGGGCTGAGGAGCGTTGGCAGAAAAATAAAAATATCCCAGCAAAAAATACCTAAGCAAGATAGGGCAACACAGCAGAGCTAGCATACGCACCGCGTCAAACTCTTCTCTAATACTCTTCATGTCGTGAGAAAATGAGACAAATGTATACATAATTGACCGAGCGAAGCGAAGGTCTCAGAGTTTACTGGGACAAATCGGCATTTGTATGTATGTTTGTGTGTATATTTGTCCGATGATAACTTGTAAATTTTGTAGGCAAGTAGTTCATTTCAATACAATTTTTAAGTTCAAATATGAGCTTAATTGGTCCAGGGGTTGTGAAGATATAGGGGTCGCGAGGTCTCAGTTCGCCGCGAACTACTAGTATTATAAATGCGAAAGTTTGTAAATGTGTAAATATGTAAGTATGTTAGTGTGTTTGTTCCCGTTAAAAAAAAAAGAGTTCGAAGTGTCTTATTTTCCCAACGGTACAGTCCAATAGAACGGGCGGAAACTTTACCGCAAGTAGAGTCGAATCAATCTAAAACAAACTTGCCTTCAGACCTAAATGAGACGAATCAGCGATACCTATACATTTTTATATAGCCTTTGTTATGTTCTATCTTTTTATTTTTTTGACTTTCACATAGGTATTCTTGTATATTTCATTTTTACTAAAATAATCTAAACTTAAATGTACAAACTAAAACTATAAACTATACTAAACTAAATAAGTACTTAAATAAATTAAATCTAAAATATCTACAAATAAAAAACGGCACTTAGGTCGCTGTCTGCGGGTAAGGTGCCCAAAAAGCTGGCGACATTACCCCGTTGAATTGCCAAGCTCACCCTTTGACCGAGGTAAGCGCCAGCTCTTTGGTCACCTGTAATTTCGACTAGGCGCCTGGACAGCTCCTTAACTAAACAACGGGCGGCCGGACCCCAAGGTCCCATGGTCTCAAACCCAAACGGAAGGAATATGTATCCCTCGCTGAGCGATTCATATTTCCTCCGTTTGAGATTTTCCGCCATTTCCGCCGCTGCACCAGCCGCCCTCGAAGTGCTTTGGAGGTGGGAGGGTGCCAGAGTATCTGCACAAGTTGCGTCCCATACTAGTGGTCTCCCACGACTCCAAGGAACTAACGTCATGCCGTCAGGTCTCTATCTAAACAAAATCCTACCGATAGAACATATTCTATCGGTAGGATTTTGTTTACCTCTCGCGGGAGTGGATTCGAGGGGGACAGATGGGACAGGGCCCGTACGTGGGGTCCTTAATGCGATGATTAGGTTAGATTAGGTACAGCCGACGCCGCTGCGCGACCACGAACCGAAACGCCGCGGGATAAGGTGTATGTATGGTCGCGCAGCGTTGTTGTCTGAACCTAACAATCATCGCAATAACCACCTCACGGTACGGGCCCAGGGCCACTAGTCTCGACTTTTCGCTACAGCACTTTGCGACCGAATTCGGTCGCTCTGACGCAAAAATTCGATTTTGAACACGAATTGTTAACGAAAAAACGCAAACATAGCGTTGAATTGACGCAAAATGCAAAATTCAACGCTATTTTTGCGTTTTTTCAGAACAATTAGAGTTCATCGTTGAATTTTGCGTCATAGCGACCGAAGTAGGTCGCTATGACGCAAAATTCAACGCTTTGTTTGCGTTTTCTCGTTAACAATTCGTGTTCGTTGTAGAATTTTTGCGTCATAGCGCCCGAATTCGGTCGCAAAGTGCTGTAGCGACAAGTCGAGCCTAGCGCCCCAGGTTGTATTTCTCAACCGATCTTGACGAAACTTGGTATACAGGTATTACGATTTTGTAGAATTGCTTAGTCGTCGGCAATTTTTGATTGGTGGGGTATTTCCCCCAAAAAGGGGGAAGTTTTCTGCGGCGCCATTTGCGATTGTGCAAAAAAGTTAGTGGTCTAATGTTCAAAACAATATAATTGACCGAGCGAAGCGAAGGTCTCAGAGTTTACTGGGACAAATCAGCATTTGTGTGTATGTTTGTACGTTTGTATGTTTGTGTGTATATTTTTCCGATGATAACTTGCGAACCATTGATCCGATCTTCATGAAATTTTGTAGGCAAGTAGTTCATTTCAATACAATTTTTAAGTTCGTATATGAGCTGAATCGGTTCAGGGGTTGTGAAGATATAGGGGTCGCGAGGTCTCAGTTCGGCGCGAACTACTAGTATATATTATCCAAAATTAACTTATCATACATATGCATTTCTTGGGGACCTCAAACTCGGCTAAGCCTGTATCTTGAGGCCTGGTGGGGATTTACCTAGCGGATAAAAATATTTAAAAAATAAAAACTGCTCGCATAACTATTTCCATAGATAAAAAACAGGTTGTTCTTTGCTATTAGTAATTATTTCAGTTATAGTTACATAAGTTACAGTTACTTAACTTACGTAACTAATTGCTTTGAAATTACCTTTGCGGCTTCCCACTAACAACTTAAGCAGGGATTACTTAGTGAGCTAAGTCGCGAATAGAACATTCACAGAAAAACAGGTTCTGACAATGCACTTCAACACTTCACTACATATAATTTTTTTTACTCTGTGACGAGACGAGCAATTTGCTCACCTGATGTTAAGCGTCACGCTTGCCTATAATAGTTCAGTGCCACCCAGAATTTTGAACTTCAACAGTTCAAAACAATGCGTGGCAATGCACTGCGCTCGTCACCCTGAGATGTTAGATGTTAAATCTCTGTATGACCAGTAATTACGCTTGAAACATTGCCCTTCAATCCGGAACACAGTAATGCTTGCACACTACTGCTTGGCGGTTGAATAACTGGCAAAGGTGTGGTACTTCCCCACGCGGACTCTGCAAGAGAGCCCTACCACTACAAACATGCGCAACGATGTGTGTGTGCAGTAAGTGCTATACATCAACACGTGAGGCTAATTACCCCACTGTCCAAAGAATTTTGAAGAAATGAATAAGAGGGTAATTATTTTTGGGGTATATGAAAAATGAAAATGAAAAATATATTTACTAGTAGTTCGCGGCGAACTGAGACCTCGCGACCCCTATATCTTCACAACCCCTGGACCGATTCAGCTCATATTCGAACTTAAAAACTGTATTGAAATGAACTACTTGCCTACAAAATTTCATGAAGATCGAATCAACGGTTCCCAAGTTATCGTCGGACAAATATACATACAAACATACATACAAATGCCGATTTGTCCCAGTCAACTCTGAGACCTTCGCTTCGCTCGGTCAAATACAAAAATTGCTTTTTATCCTGGAAAAATATTCAGTTTCTTTAGAATAGCGGGTGCGACCGCGGGGCGCAGCTAGTTGTTTTATAAATGGTGCTTTCAACGGCTGGAGAGAGGTTCTGGCCAAACTTTTGGTAGAGGTGACGCAGTTACCGGAATGCTCGAATATTTTGAAAACTCTGAGACCTTCGCTTCGCTCGGTCAATAAATTCTAATGTAACTTTGTCTCTCTGCGTCTCTGTCTGGATGTTTATCACGTTACTACGGCTAAGCGGCTGAAGAATCAAGCTGATTTTTTGCATAGATATAGCTTAAGCCCTTTTTTTGAGGGTCCATGTGAAAGAAATCGCGGGTAGCAGCTAGTGTCTTTTAAATTTAACAAGTAATATTATTAAAAAACAAAATACCCGACTGCAATATGTAGCCTATGTCACTCCGGAAGTAAAGAGGAATCCAACGATACCTCACTCGTCAAAATCGATGAAGCCGTTTAAGGCTAAAAAAAATTGTTATAAAACATTGGCAATAGTATTATTAAGTCAATGACTAGATTTTTTTTATAATTTCTTCTCTGTTATTTTATATTAAAAAATGTTGATAGTGCGAACGCGACAGCGAGAATCAGGGTATACCCGTCTTTAATGC
The DNA here is from genome assembly GCA_947579745.1 of Apocheima hispidaria. Lineage (NCBI taxonomy): Eukaryota > Metazoa > Arthropoda > Insecta > Lepidoptera > Geometridae > Apocheima > Apocheima hispidaria. Next base: position 3,355,687 of record OX388172.1, on the reverse strand, counting down.
ACAGATGTGTTTCTTCAGACATTCTCTGTTCAGCGCGGCTCAAGTTTCAGGTAAAATAAGGCCGTATTTACACCCACCTGCCTTTGAAAGGTGTATAATACAGTACATAAATCAGTCAAGTCCGAGGGGACCGATTTGGTGCGCTTACATCCTAGACACAGTAACGAATGTCAGCATTATGTTGTAGATGATCTTTTTGGTCAAACGGACGGACGCACGGACGGACGGATGGACGAAAGGAGTACTACAATATGTTGTCTTTTCAATCAAATTTTTTACTATTACATTATCATCTTCCATTCATGCCACAAGAAAAACTTAAATTTTTCTTTAAATTATTCTTTGTTTGTTGTATTATTGTTGACCGAGCGAAGCGAAGGTCTCAGAGTTTACTGGGACAAATCGGCATTTGTATGTATGTTTGTGTGTATATTTGTCCGATGATAACTTGCGAACCGTTGATCCGATCTTCATGAAATTTTGTAGGCAAGTAGTTCATTTCAATACAATTTTTAAGTTCGAATATGAGCTGAGTCGGTCCAGGGGTTGTGAAGATATAGGGGTCGCGAGGTCTCAGTTCGCTGCGAACTACTAGTTGTATTGTTGTTTTAACTTAGTTTTAACCTTAGAATATAGTCCATGGGAGGGCGAATTGGGGTAGCTTGTAATGCCCACCCAATGGAAAATAATTGATAAATAAATATTTTGTGCTACAGATCCTAAGTAATATTATAATTCAGATATATCTATACTTGATTGCGTTCACGGCATCGTTCATCTAGGCTACAGTAAATGAAACACCGTGGGGTGTTTCATTTAGCATTGTTGGTGGATAGTATAATGTTGTGAAACGTGACTCTTCGTGTTGTTTCCAAAACTCCATAGAAACCTCTAGTAAAGTCTCCACCGCTTTACTGGGGCATGACGCGGACTTGACCGTGACTTACTTGACTATGACTGAGACTTATTATAATTCTGAAATATTTGACTTCACTTTAAATATTTTAATAAATGGAAGAATGTGGAGCCAAAACATAAAAGAGAAAAAAGTTTTGGGGAAAAAATGGTAAGTTTTGGTACTGTCCCTTTTGTTTGTGTGTTGAAAAGGGACTCTTTACTTAAGTTCTTACATTTCCGAGGTAAATTGAGAGTGTGTACTCAGCTCAGGTATCAGGGGACCGCTGTGATTGTATTTAACCGATGACGGATAAAGGGTGGGACACACCTCGTAGAGACCAGTATGTGGGTAGCGCTTTCTGTCAAAACATTAGCGCTAATAGCGCTTTTATTACCGCTATAGAGGAAATCATAAAGAGTTGATCATTTTATCTAGATTTTTTCCTTTTTCTTTGCCATAATCTTAAGCCTAACTAATATTATAAATGCAAAAGTAGCTATAAAGAATATTTATTTGCACAAAACACGAGAACATTATACATTTACATGCACAATCTAAATCTAAATCTAATCAAAATGGATGCTAAAGTAGTTTTTGTTGCTTTAAATCATGCTTTGCCTAGAAGGCGTACAAATTTATTTTACTGTATCTCTGTCTATCTGTCTCTCTGTCTGGGTGTTTGTCGCGTTTTCGCGGTTAAACGGCTGAAAGGATCGACCTGAAGGATCGGAGACAGACACAGGCTATTTTTCTTAAGACCACGCGAACGATGTCGCGGGTAACAGCTAGTACTAAATAATAACATGTTAATTGCTTTTGTATTGGCAATGGCACCTATTCCAAATGTAACATTTTTTTTTTTTTTTTAATAAACTGCTATTTTTATATATATATTTTTTTTTTTTTTTTGTTTACAATATTGCTCCACGGACTCCGGGGTCCGTGCCATTTATCAAGTTTTACAAATATTTTATCAACTAAAACGGAATATAAATACTAAAGTAATACTATTTTTATATTAACAAATTTTAAATAATGTGACCAAGATACCTGAATAAGGCGCGTGCGCCCTAATTTTTTAACTAACATAAATATTAAAAAAAATATTGTTACCAAAAATATCGCGCAGGGTTTTTTGGTGGAAACCTCTTTTTGTCGCGTCATTGGAATATAATCCAAAACTTGTGTTACGAGTACTTCGGGTGTTAATGCTAAGGGAGTTCTTATTCATTAAGTGTTCGTGAACGTGCACGAGTGATGGTGAATAGTATAATATCGTGAAACGTGACTTTTCGTGTTGTTTCCAAAACTCCACAAACACCTCTAGTAAAGTCTCTATCACCTGTTTTTTTAGGGGCATGACTTTGATCTGACTATGATTTACTTAGCTTGACTTAGAATAAGGCTGTGGCTTATTTTAAAACATTACAAAACTTAATACAGGGCCCTTATTATCTATTGCCGTAACTAGCTTTGTTACGCGCCATGTTAAGTTCACTCCGTCTTAGTCGCACGAAACGGTATTCTCTAATTTTCTTAAACGCGCGATTCTTCACGTTCTGCCACGATTAGGAGCCGCGTTTAAGTTTAGACCATGGTATGACGTCTCGCGTTATTGGCAAGTTATCTCATGTGCGATAGAGAATAAGGGCCCTGGCTAAATACACTGTGTTTAGAGCCAAGACTTATGAGGAAAAAATCGCCAGGTTGTTGCGACGCGTGACCAAAATGCTGGCGTTTATTTGGCACAACGCTTACGCATTGCCGTTGCGTGGTAATGCCGCCAGCATGGTTGATACGCTGGCGACTGGTAGTGGCTTCATTTGAAGTATCTTGTTCGATGAGTTATTTATTTTGTGTTATGGAAAAAGCGGCTTAGTGTTTTTTTTTATTTGTATCATAAGGGTGTCTATACATGGCCTGACCTGACATTCTGTGAGAGGGACAGCTAGATTTGAATTTCACGGGAGCAAAAGAAACAAACTATTAAGATTATAGCGTCTCCCTTTCGCTCCCCCAGAAACTTATATATAGCCATCTCTTTCAAACGATGTCAGGTCAGGCCATGTAGCAAGGTCTTGATACTTAACACCGTTCACAATATGTCTCGTCACATATAAAAAATCATGCTATGCTGTAAAGGGGCAATTACTTTAAAGGTATTTAATAAAAGACAAATGATCACTTTTTTGATTCTAAGAATTTTAGGAAAATAGCGGCGTACTGCATAATCTAAACAAAGATAAATACCCGGCATCCCATCACATTAATAAGAAGAGCAGAGAATCCATGTCCTATGCTAATTTGAGTACAATTTAATTTAAAAAATGATATTTACGCAGCGCTCCTGCGGCAGAGTTTGGAAATGGCGGCGAGCGCGGCCATTTTGAATTGTGTTTATCTAACCAAATGATTCGTTTCGGAGTTTTGGCGGGAACGTGAAGAAGGCCATGTAGCGAGGCCTTAACTACTTAATCTATTATATCCATAGCTACTACGTTTTTTTTGAAATTCTCAGTTTTAACTGGCAACATTGGCTTTCATCTGTCCGTATGATGGTACTCGCGGGGGGTTTTGGCGGGAACGTGAAGAAATCATGTCGCGTCTTTTTATTATTTTCCAAAACTTGTGTTATTTTGAGTGCTTATATGTAAAAACGGTGAATTTTTACCCGTGAAGTGTTCGTGACCATGCACGTGTGTTGGTGAATGATATAATGTCGAGAAACGTGAATTTTCGTGTTGTTTCCAAAACTCCATAGAAAGCCCTAGTAAAGTTTTGACCATTATACTGGGGCATGACTTGGACTTGTCTTGCTTTACTCGCCTTTGACTGTGACTATGATTTGTTTGATAATATCTAACAAAACTTGAAATTATATATTATGTATACTTGACACTGGCAAATGCATGAGACGTGCGACGCCAAAATCCTTTTAGGGGACAGAGAAAAAAATAAACCTTTTTTAGAATCGGGGACTGAATGTTTCTGCGAAATATTATCAAAATCAGTTAATGGTGCCGCAGCAAACTTACCCCCTTTTTGGGAGATATGTAAGTACAATATTGTAGAACCTATATACCAAGTTTCGTCAAGATTGGTTGAAAAATACGACGGGAATACGGGAATACCAACATACGGACAGATGAAAGCAAATTTCGCCAGTTGAAACGAAGACCTTTCGTTTGCTTCGCTCACTCGGTCACTCAGTCGGTTTTCCTTCGTCCTCAAAATAAATTGTACACTGTTTAATTTTTCTACTTCCCGCTCAGTGATATTTTTAGCTTTAAATGTTGAAAATGTGTGAACGAGATAGCCTTTGAAGGTGGCGGGCTCTTAAATCCTAAAAGTCTGCTCTGAAATGTTTTAGGTTAAAACGTTCAATCCACAGTTCGACCACAAACCAAAACTATTTTAAACTAAACCTATCTGTTTGGATTAAAGCCTGCTTGTTTGGATAATTGGATGAATTTATCTTGAATTAAATGTGCGTCATTGCTAATATTATAATTCAGAGGAATATAGCCGCAGTCGTATCGGGACCAATACAGCTTCGAGTTATGGAAATTAATGCTTTCGTCTCCAGGAAAAACTTCGCTTGCGCGATTCAGAACTCCCTACATTACATTTAAAGCGTCACAAATGCACAAAAATGGATCAACACATCTAGCGAAGTAACTTTGTCTCTGTCTGGATGTTTGTCGCGTTATCACGACTAAACGGCCGAACGGTTCTTGATAAAATTTGGTAAAGAGTTACTCTATATTACAAAGACAGACATAGGATATTTTTTGTCCACGCGAACGAAGTCGCGTGTAACAACTAGTAGATTATAATTATATTAAAAAACAAACCCTATTCTAGTCTATGAAACAACGTACAGACCAAACCGCTTATGATAGAGACGTGAAATTTGAACCCAATACTCCTCAAATGGTCTACGTGGTCAGTAAGAACGGGTTTTGCTATATTTAACCTCTAAAGGGGTAAAATGGACCCCCAAAGTGTGTATAGAAATCAAATATTTACGTTTTTTTTGCGAGTGAAGCCCTTGCTTTTGCAAGCTAGTTATGAATATTTTTGCGTGGCGGCCCACATCTACAACAATATATTAAAATTCCTCCTCCAAATCTGAACCAATTTTAATTTAAAAAAAAGTTATAATATGAGAACAAACCTATGCTTACTTGCTTTTACTTTTTATGTTCGTGAAATTTTGTTTTGTTTTTTGCAATTTTTCTCATCTCTAAGGATTTTTAGTTTCATTTGTAATAACCTTCGAGTGTTAATGTGTAGAAACGGTGAATTTTTACCCGTTAAGTGTTCGTGAACATGCACGAGTGTTGGTGAATGGTATAATGTCGTGAAACGTGAATTTTCGTGTTGTTTCCAAAACTCCTTAGAAGGCTCTAGTAAAGTTTTCACCACTTTGCTGGGGCATGACTTGGACTTGACCGTGACTTGCTTTGCTCGCCTTTGACTGTGACTATGACTTGTTTGATAATATTTAACACAACTTGAATATATATAACTATACTTGACACTGGTAAATGCATAAGACGTGCGACGCCAAAATCCTCTTAGGAGGAAAGAGAAAAAAAAAAAAAGAGTGGGGAATGGCCGGGATAGATATCAATTTTACGGTAAAAAATATTTTCTGTAGCGTCATTATTCAGGGAGGAAACATTGGAATAAGTTTATATGGACAAAAACGTCGCCTAGCTTGGTCTTAAGTATTTACTAAAGGTAATTAGGTACCCAAAATAATGTTTTGGGATGTTCCTATCCATGCGTGGAACAAAAACAGATCCGAGCAGTTTAATTTCGCTTCAGAAGGCCACAGCTGTTGAAAACGCCAATATTTTATCTTTGGGTACGCCAGAGGTCGGTTAGCTGTAAAAAATTACTAAAACTTGCAAGAAATATTGAGATATATGTAAAAAAGGACAGAGCTACGATTTCGTATGCTTTTGTCTCTTTTTGGCACGACTTTTTTCTATCTTAATTTTTGGCTCCTAGTATATAAACCAAAGACAAGATTTGTTGTTTCAAGTGAAATATAATATTTCACAAATCACAATCAATGCAAGTCTCAGTAATAATCTAAGTCAACATTTTGAGTGACAGTCCAGTCCAAGACATGCTCCAGTAAAGTGGCGGAAGCTTTACTAGAAGACACGTTTAGGTTGTATAATGCTGGCCGATAATTATCAGCACAGATGTACGGATGTATATTTCTTACTTGACTTATTTAGTTTAGAATAATTATAATAGTAAGTAGGTAAGTATTTAAAAAGCATAATTAGTCTATTTATAATTAACACTGTCTGTCAATTCTTTGCCTTTGTTTTGCAATGCCCTACTGTGCCAGGGTACCCATATATTTTATAATTAGTCTTAAGTTTAAGTCACTAATTATTATATGTGTGGTTAAGCTTAAATAAATAAATAAATAAATAGATGGACACTGGACTGATCATGTAAGGGTTCCTTTTCACTTTTGAGGTACGGAACCCTAAAAATTGTTCCGCAGCACCTTATACTTCAAAAATATCGTAGCCCAAAATTATAGCGAAAATATAAAGATCCTTTTCAAGGATATAAATAGATAAATAATGAAATAGGTTTCGGATGAAACGTCCTTTGATACAAGGGTCGAGTAATGCAGAAGGGTCGTTAGATACGTATAGGTGCTGTTAAAATATGAAGCTGCTCTTACACGGGGAATTTTTTTAGCTGATTAATTAACTAGTAGTTCGCGGCGAACTGAGACCTCGCGATCCCTATATCTTCACAACCCCTGGACCGATTCAGCACATATTTGAACTTAAAAATTGTATTGAAATGAACTACTTGCCTGCAAAATTTCATGAAGATCGGATCAACGGTTCGCAAGTTATCATCGGACAAATATACACACAAACATACAAACATACGTACAAAAGCCGATTTGTCCCAGTAAACTCTGAGACCTTCGCTTCGCTCGGTCAATTATTAGCTTACCAGCGACTTCGTTCGCGTGGACATAAAAAAAGTATTTATGATATACAGTAACTCCTTATCAAATTTTAACAAGATCCGTTCACCTGTTTAGCCGTGATAACACGACAAACATCCAGATAAGACAGTTACTTCCTATAGTTCGCTAGATGGCGCTTATCCTTTTTTTTTTGGAGTTTTGACTTTGTATGTACTGACAGTAGTAATGCAATGTTCAGAATCGCGCAAGCGTAGTTTTTTCCACGAGACGAACGTATTCATTTTTTTACCTCGAAGTTTTATTGGGTCTGTGGTTGCCTGAAATAAATGAATTTTAATTTTAATTTTTTTATTGGTCCTGATACGACTGCGGCTATATTCCTCTGAATTATAATATTAGTTAGGATTTAAATACAATTACAATTTTTAAATACAAGGCAAGACGAGGTCGCGCGCCTGTCACGCTTAGCATTCCATGATAGAAGTTATAAAGGTATAAATAAAGGTAAAGGTATAAAGGTATAAATAAAGGTAAAGGTATAAAGGTATAAATAAAGGTAAAGGTATAAAGGTATAAATAAAGGTAAAGGTATAAAGGTATAAATAAAGGTAACGGTATAAAGGTATAAATAAAGGTAAAGGTATAAAGGTATAAATAAAGGTAAAGGTATAAAGGTATAAATAAAGGTAAGGGTATAAAGGTATAAATAAAGGTAAAGGTATAAAGGTATAAATAAAGGTAAAAGTATAAAGGTATAAATAAAGGTAAAAGTATAAAGGTATAAATAAAGGTAAAGGTATAAAGGTATAAATAAAGGTAAAGGTATAAAGGTATAAATAAAGGTAAAGGTATAAAGGTATAAATAAAGGTAAAGGTATAAAGGTATAAATAAAGGTAAAGGTATAAAGGTAAAGGTATAAAGGTAAAGGTATAAAGGTAAAGGTATAAAGGTATAAATAAAGGTAAAGGTATAAAGGTATAAATAAAGGTAAAGGTATAAATAAAGATAAAGGTATAAAGGTATAAATAAAGGTAAAGGTATAAAGGTATAAATAAAGGTAAAGGTATAAAGGTATAAATAAAGGTAAAGGTATAAAGGTATAAATAAAGGTAAAGGTATAAAGGTATAAATAAAGGTAAAGGTATAAATAAAGATAAAGGTATAAAGGTATAAATAAAGGTAAAGGTATAAAGGTATAAATAAAGGTAAAGGTATAAAGGTATAAATAAAGGTAACGGTATAAAGGTTACCGAATGTGAACAAAACTATAGTAGGAATAACCGACACAATTGAACATGAGTTTTCCCGTAGTATTCAAAAAAAAAATTAAATTATTATTATTACTAGTACATTATTAATACTGCGCCACAACCTCGCGGCAGGACGTCTCCCTTAATAATAATTTAATCCAATTAAGTACGTTTATTGCGCGCGTGAAATATATTGTTTACATTCCAGCAGCTTAAGGACGCGTATACCCTGGTTCTCGCTGTCTCGTTCGCACTAACCCGACTGCCCCGGTGGCTCAGTTGGTAGTGAACCTACGTTCTGTGCTTGGGGGCGTGGGTTCGATTCCCATCTAGGACAAACATTTATGTGATGAATATTTGTGTTTGTTCTATGTCTGGGTGTTAATATCTATAAAAGTATGTATTTAAAAATATCTATGTACGTATATCAGTCTCTGACAGCCATATTACAAGCTTTGCTTAGTTTGGGGTCAGATGACCGTGTGTGCAATAATGTCCCAGATATTTATTTTATTTATTTACTATATCAACATTTTTTTATATAAAAATAACAGAGAAGAAATTTAAAAAAAATGTCTAGTCATTGACTTTAGACTACTTACTATCGCCAATGTTTTATAACAATTTTCATGTTATTATCTTTTTCTTTTGGCGTCCGTGAACGTGCACGAGTGTTGGTGAATAGTACAATGTTGTGAAACGTGACTCTTCGTGTTGTTTCCAAAACTCCATAGAGAGCTCTAGTAAAGTCTCCGTCACTTTACTGGGGCATGACGTGGACTTGACTTTTTTTGACTGAGACTTCTTTAATTGAGAAATATTTGACTTCACTTGAAATATTACAATACTTGACACTGGCTAAATACACAACGTGTGGAGGCAAAACATAAGAGAAAAAAAACTGTCACTCCATACAAAAGGTCAAAAAATTGCACAAACACTGATCAACGCCATCTATCGAACTATAGAAAGTAAAGCTCTGTCTCTCTGTCTAGATGCTTGTCGAGTTATCAGCGGTCCGTTACTTTCAGTCTGTAATTTTGTTTTTCTTTTTTGACCGAGCGAAGCGAAGGGTTCAGAGTTTACTGAGACAAATCGGCTTTTGTATGTATATTTGTCCGATGATAACTTGCGAACCGTTGATCCGATCTTCATGAAATTTTGTAGGCAAGTAGTTCATTTCAATACAATTTTTAATTTAGAATATGAGCTGAATCGGTCCAAGGGTTGTGAAGATATAGGGGTCGCGAGGTCTCAGTTCGCCGCGAACTACTGGTAATAATATTACTCGTTATTATTTTTCAGAGAATCCGCCATAACACATTCTGTGAATATTTTAAGAGGCTACCTATTACGTTTAAAATGGAGCCTTTTAAATATAGGATGGACGGACAGACAGATTGCGTTAGCTATGTAACAGGGTCGCGTTGACACCCTTCGAGTAAGGAACCCTAAAAATTGATGTCCAAATTTCATGCAGTAGGTATACATTTAATACTAGCTACGCACCGCGGTTTCACCCGCTATCCTACAGAAACCATTAAATTCATCTGGATAAAATGTAGCCTATGTGTTAATTGAGGGTGTAAGCTATCTCCATACCAAATTTCATTCAAATAAGTTCAGCCATTACAGAGTTGAAAGGGGACAAACATACTTACATACTTATACTTATTACCACACTAATATTATAAATGCGAAAGTTTGTGTGTAGGTGTGTTTGTTCCCGTTCAACCCTGTAACGGCTAAAACAATTTGAATGAAATTTGGTATGCTAGTAGCTTATACCGTGGATTAACACAAAGGCTACCTTTCATCCCGGAAAAATATTCAGTTTCTGTAGAATAGCGGGTGAAACCGCGGGGCGCAGCTAGTTTATATTACGATGCTTTCATTTCGCTACTCAATTTGCTATAAAAACTCGTTCATAAACGCCGTAGTAAACGAATTTGTGAGCAAAACGCTTCGTTCGGAAATCAATAAGTTGATTTTCTTGATAACATTACTTGTAAAAGCTCAGGGACCCTATTCCTGTGCGCTCGAGATTATCTCGGTGACTGTCTCTCTAATGAGGCGTTTTCCAAAAAAAAAAAAAAGTAGTTCTAAAATACTTACTAGATGGCGTAACAGACCTATCGTTTTACCTGTCATTGTCATTTCTGTCGAAATGTTTTATGTTTATTTTTTAAATCGTAAATTTTGGCTCCACACGTTGTGTATTTAGCCAGTGTCAACTACTGTAATATTTCAAATGAAGTCAAATACATAGTTACGTTACTTGAAATTGTCTAAATACACATGTCGAGCCAAAAAACACGAGAAAAAAAAAGGCACACGTACATTTTTTTGTCTTTCCTGTCTTGACAGTGACAGAAAAAACTCAAGGTACATCTAACGCCATCTATTGGGTACTTTTATAACAAGGATTTCTTTTTTTTTGGAAAACGCTTCATTTAAAATTTAATGGGAGTGAGTGAGAGAGAGATAAAAATGTCATTTCTCCGAATAGGGGCCCTGGCGTGGAGGTTTTGGCGGGAACGTGAAGAAGTCATGTCTCGACATTGTACATTTAATAATTTTTATAAACCTATATTATAACCTATATTTATAGTGATATTTCGTAATGTAGTCTATAGTATTAGAATTAATTTGTTGTCAAAGTTAATGAACGATTATTAGATTAGAGGGAACATATGAACACACATACATACCAACGGTTCCAGCGGAAGACCAGCGCTGGTTGTCCGCAACCAGTATTATGCTGAGCTGGAACCGATTTGTGGTTAAAAACAATGTGTATTAGGTCTTTTATTTTATTTTTTATCTATCTTTTTGTTTTTGATTCTTGTGTACAATTTGTTTTTTTCCATAAATAAAAATTTGTCTATTATACAGATAGACAGCCAAACTCATAACCCTCCTTTTTCGTAGTCTGGTAAAAAACGGTAGATTTTTATTCATTAAGTGTTCAGGAACGTGCACGAGTGTTGGTGAAAAGTATAATGAGAAACTTGACTTCTCGTGTTGTGTCCAAAACTCCATAGAAACCCTCGTAAACTCTCCACAACTTACTGGGGCATGATTTGATCTTGACTGCGACTTACTTTGCTTGACTGAGACTTGTTTCAATTGTGAAATATTTTACTTGAAATATTACAAAATTTGACACTGGCTAAATTCACAAAGTGCGATGACAAAATGTAAGAGAAAAAAAATTTTTACTGCGGGGTAGAGCTTGTAAAAAAATAAAACCCCATTTGATAATATATTTACATTAGCTTCTATTTAAATTACCTGTTTTATTTCCTTATTTCCCTACAGACTGCCTCGTTGGGATAGTGACATGCTAACAGACATTACACATTCAATCTACGTATATAGGTACTCGTTAAGGACGCGTTTAAGTAATACAAGCTCTTTCACTCGCACAATCAACATTTTTATTTGTATATTAAAATTAGTAGTTCGCGCCGAACTGAGACCTCGCGACCCCTATATCTACACAACCCCTGGTACGATTCAGCTCATATTCGAAATTAAAAATTGTATTGAAATGCCTACAAAATTTCATGAAGATCGGATCAACGGTTCGCAAGTTATCATCGGACAAATATACACACAAACATACAAACAAATGCCGATTTGTCCCAGTAAACTTTGAGACCTTCGCTTCGGTCGGTCAACAATTTTCATGTTATTATTTTTTCAATTTGGCGAAGGAACAGGTAAAAAAAAACAAATCAGCTGATTTACCTTCCCCTTCGCCAAAAGAAAAAGGTATTAATATATATACCATAATTTATTGGGAATACACAAGTGGTATTGACAGAATTGTATCAAGAATTCTTTTAATAATGCAGAGGTCGCACCGGCCAGGGTGATTCAGGGCCTCGTTATTCGGGTGGGGGCAAAGAGTAATCGTTACTAGTGTGGGGTAATGGGGCCTTTTTAGTGGGTGTATTCTGCAATCTAAGTGATCTCAATGAAGTGTTACTGCTAAGAACCTAGTTCCTGTAGACTTATACTAGCTGCTACCCGCGACTTCACTCGCGTGAAAAAAGTAAAGAAAAAAGTAGGCTTTGTCCGTCTCCAATCCTTATGCTATATCTATGCAAAAAATCAGCTTGATCCGTTTAGCCGTTCCGCCGTGATTACGCGACAAACACCCAGACAGAAAGACAGACAGACAGATATATATATACATATAGACAGAGAGACAGAGTTACATTCGCATTTATAATATAAGTTAGGATAATAACTGCAACCCCAGGTCCACAGGATCATTATTATCTTCATCATCAGCCATAAGACGTCCACTGCTGAACATAGGCCTCCCCCTTAGAGCGCCACACCGACCGACAACGGGCCACTTGCATCCACCGGCTGCCCGCGACTTTCACAATGTCTTCGGTCCACCTGGTGAGAGGCCTGCCTACGCTTCGTCTTCCGGTTCGTGGCCACAGGATCAACCAAAAAATTGTCAAGTAAATTAAGTCACGGTCAAGTCCCCGTCATGCCCCAGTAAAGCAGTCTTTAATAAAGGTTTCTATAGAGTTTTGGAAACACGAAGAGTCACGTTTCGCAACATTATACTAGTAGTTCGCGGCGAACTGAGACCGCGCGACCCCTATATCTTCACAACCCCTGGACCGATTCAGCTCATATTCGAACTTAAAAATTGTATTGAAATGAACTACTTGCCTACAAAATTTCATGAATATCGGATCAATGGTTCGCAAGTTATCATCGAACAAATATACACACAAACATACATACAAATGCCGATTTGTCCCCGTAAACTCTGAGACTTTCGCTTCGCTCGGTCAAACTATTCACCAACACTCGTGCACGTTTACGAACACTTAATGGATAAAAATCCACCATTTTTATCCATTAAGTGTCGAAATAACACGTTTAGGAAAATAATACAATGATGCTACATGATTTCTTCACGTTCCCGCCAAAAACTCATAGTCGTTCACTACCTACGCTTAGCTCAGCTAGCAGAATAGACACACAGTAGTTTTCTTTCTAAATTGAAAAAGTAGAACGATTTGTCTTCATTGCCCGTTGCCATCGGTGTCCTAGTTCGTCCACATTAAGTGTTCTATAAAAATTGATGCATTTAAACAGTTCTTTAGGTCTTTTTAGTTCTTCGCGCGTTGTAACATTAGGAGATGTCATTCACAGCTGACCGTGATAGCAGGTAGGCTAGATTGCCTTATATAAATCATTGTTGCAGCCTACACATTGCACACTGCACACAGTAGGACCTGATTAAGTACTTTGACATAATTTATTGTATAATGTTGACATTTTGGTTTGATTATTTTAATTTCAATTGATAACAAATTTTATTAATATAATGTGTGAAAATTGTAACACTACAATTTTTTTTTTGTGATTTTGTATGAGTCTGTGTTACTTGAAATAAATTATTATTATTATTATTATTGCTTAACTATCATAATGGAGATGTTCTTGTCCCCGACCGTGAAACACGTATCATTGTGTAGTTCCGGCGGCCATCTGTGGTCTTCTTCATCAGTTCCACTTCATCTAATGGTACTTTCTGAATGCAAATGCTTGTCTTGTCGATGAAAACACCAAAATCTCTATATGTATGCCAATAATATTTGAGGAGTAATATTCCTCATGGATCCCATTATCAGAACTAGATTTTGATAAAAATGGGACCAATCTGGAAGTATCTCTTTTCAAATAAAAATAGAATTTTCCAAGTCGATTCAAAAATGACGGAATACTGAGGTAACAACCATAATCAGTCGACTTGATACTCTCCTCCTTTTTTTGGACGTCGGCTAAAAATAAAAAGTGTCTCAGGATTTTTGACCAGCCTTGTGGCTCTGTGGGCGGATTTCCACCTTCTGAGCTGTAGGTTGTGGGTCCGATTCCCACCCAGGACAAAGATTTGTTTGACATTTGACTATGTGTTCTATGTTAGTATGTGTATTCAAAATAGTATGTATTTATGTATTCTATCAATCATCTGGTTCCCATATTACAAGCTTGCTTAGTTTGGGGATAGATGGCACAGTATAAAAAATTATAGATTATTTATTATTTAATATATTAATAATTAGATTATTATTAAATGTAAATGTGCAATCGTTTTTATGTCAATAAATAATTTGAATTTGAATTGCTTCTGCAATACAAGTTAGCTGTATGATTACTCCAGGTACGCTCTGGGAGCCAGGTACTGGTAGGTTATTACATGAACTGGGTCAAACTAAGTTATCGACTTGAATACAAACAAGAATATAGAGGGGAAATTATAATAATTATCTACATACACAAAAGTGTGTTTTGTTGTTATTGTTATCGCCTATTGTTTATAATAAGATACCAAGAACCAGGGAACTAAATAACGACATGTTTAAAAATAAATTAAAAATACTAATATTGGGCAAATCATACTAATATCATAAATGCGAAAGTTTCTGTGTAAGTATGTAAGTAGGTATGTGTGTTTTTTTTTCTCTTTCCTCCTAAGAGGATTATGGCGTCGCACGTCTTATGCATTTGCCAGTGTCAAGTATACTTATATATTTTCAAGTTTTGTTAAATATTATCAAATAAGTCATAGTCACAGTCAAAGGCGAGCAAAGTAAGTCACGGTCAAGTCCAAGTCATGTCCCAGTAAAGTGGTGAAAACTTTACTGGAGCCTTCTATGGAGTTTTGAGTTTTGAGTTTAGAGTTTAGAGACGAGTATACGCGTCTCTGATTGGCGGATATCGACACGTTTCGCGATAATTCGGGGCGATAGACGCTAGTCTGGGAGAGACATGTACGCTAACAACGGATGCTAATAAAAGTTTTAACCATCTACCCTCAAAATCCTAAAAGCTGTCTGCATTTATGAGACCATTATTATGAGATAGGAAAAGCTAGGGTGACCAGCTCTCTTGCATAATTTTACCCGAGTGCCCAAGAAGGAGGGTAATGTTTTTAGGGTGTATGCAAGAGTAAATATATGTATCCTAACTAATATTATAATTCAGAGGAATATAGCCGCAGTCGTATCAGGACCAATAAACCTTCGAGGTATAAAAATGAATACGTTCGTCTCGAGGGAAAACTTCACTTGAGCGATTCAGAGCTCCCTATCAGTACGTTTGGATAGCCTATGGTGGCATTTTTAGCATTGTCAAAATTGGCGTTGATGTAAAGCGTTCGCTTTGAGAATTTTACAATTTTTACCACTTTCGATCCCTACACAAAACGAACGCTACAATCACCAGCAGTGACGTCAAACAAACAAATTACAGTCGCGCGCAAACAAAACACCAAAACACCGCGAAAAACAAACGTCAAAATCTTAATGTCAAAAAACGACCACAACGATCCCACGTCGCGAGGTGGGTCAAAAGTGGTAGATTACGATGGCATTTTTGGCTGTTTTCGACCTATCCGAACGGTGAGCGAAAACAGTTAATAATGCAACTTTTGCACACACATTCCCAAAACGGAGTCGTTTTCCAAAAACAAAGAAATCCTGGTAATAAAAGTAACCAATAGATGGCGTTAGATGTACCTTGAGGTTTTGCTGTCACTGTCAAGACATGAAAGACAAAAAAATGTACGTGTGCCTTTTTTTTTCTCGGGTTTTCTGGCTCCACATATGTATTTAAACAATTGCAAGTAACGTAACTAAGTATTTGACATCATTTGAAATATTATAATAGTTGACACTGGCTAAATACACAACGGGTGGAGCCAAAATTTACGATTTAAAAAACAAACATAAAATATTTCGACAGAAATGACAATGACAGGTAAGACGATAGGTCTATTATGCGATCTAGTAAGTATTTTAGACAAGGATCTTGTATCACACTGGATAGAGTGATTGCTTTGGCAGCGTGTCCACTTTCTGTTGTGACGTTTAGTGAGTAGGAAAGTGAAAACTAGTGCAGAATCTATCGATATAAATGTACACAGTGTACAAAACTAAGAATTTGTAAATTAAGAACACAATGTTTGCAAAAATATGTACTTTATTGAACATCGAAACTCGTAATTGCCATGTAAATAGTACGAATATATATAGTATATATAGTAACTATGAAAGTTAATAAGTATCTACACCGTCTCCTAGTTTCCTAGTTCTTCCTAGTTTTTTAATTGACAGCCCAGTCATAAAACTAGATTTTTCAAAACGTTTTCAACAAAGTCGAGAGTATTTAGGTGACTCCCAGTTTTCGCGCCTCACAGCCTTTATCCACTGATTTCTGATTTCCGGACATTTTGGAAACCTATAACAAAATGTTTTATTTTAATTAATTGTTTAACTATGACACAACATTGGTACAAATTATCATACATTTCAAGCCGCGAAAGCTTCAAAAAGATTAAAATTAATTATCGATAGAATACGTATCAAGCCGATTAAACGCGGAAAGGAATTAACGGTTCATGTTTCACTTAATGTAGTATATGTAGGATATTACAAGAATATTATTAGATAAATATCGACCAAATATCGACAAAGTTTGAAACGTGCAGTGGTACTTCACTAGCAGGAACACGTAAAACAATGCATTTATTTATCTTAAATTAATGCTTAAATTCATTACTAAATAACACTGCGTGATAGTTGTATGACTTCAAACATGTATATTCTTTAAGTGAAACGAATATTTAGCTTTGATTCTGGTTATTTTAGGTAAAAAACGCTACAAAAGACTTACGTGTGAAATGATAATTCTGGATCTTTTACTCCCCCTTTCGTTGTTCTCGATGCACAATACACAGCACAACACGCCATAATGCCACTATGTATAACAATATTAAGTATTCACAGCGATATTTTGATCCAATTTGCTTTTTTAGTAAGACGGGTCGCAATGTTGTGACCGACTAGTCGGTCAAAGTGGACACAGAGTGCGAGGTTGCCAATCTTACAATAGCTCTCTCGCTTACTCTATGCGACGACCCGTGAAATAAAAAGAGAAACATGACAATGTGAACGTCGGAGCGGCAACGTCTCATGGGTCTGTCCAGTATGATGCTTCGTCTAAGATTTTAGAACTATTTTTTTTTTTTTGGAAAACGCCTCATTGGCGTTTGTAACAGTTATTTTAGCCACCAAGGGGCTATCCGAACGCACCTTATGTTACAACTGTCAGTCCATATTAAACGTCAAAAATGCACAAAAATGGATCAACGCCATCTAGCAAACTATAGGAAATTTGTCTCCCTGTCTGGATGTTTGTCACGTTATCACGAATAACCAGCTGAATGGATGTTGATAAAATTTGATAAGGACTGTATATCACTAAGACGGACCTAAGATACTTTTATTATGTCCACGCGAACGAAGTCGCGGGTTTTAATATAGGAACAACTAGTGTTCCTTATATTAACTTTTCCATTTGATGTCCGCAATGACATGCGCTTTATTTTGCAGTCGGGTTTTTTGACTTCTTTTAGTATTACTTGTTAAGGCGCAACGTTTCGCTCAGCGCGCAAATTTTTTTTTTTTTTTTTTTTTGTCTATTACAGATCAATTTATCAATTACAGAGTAATTATACTCATCGTGGATTTATTGAAACCGATTTTGCGCTAATAAATAGTTTATGTCAAGAAATTACGGGTAAAATAATCACCTAGATAACATTGGTTTAGCTAACCCCCGAATACTGAAACGCTTGTTAACTTTGACAAGAGAATTATTTTAATGCTGCCTTTGTCTGGCACTATGCAAATGACAAAGGCAGCAACAGACTTAATCTGTCGTCAAAGTTAACAAACGTTTTAGTATTCGGGGGAGAATCTCAATAAGCTGATTTTCATCTTGTTTCTTGTTTTAGTGACAATTGTAATTATACTATACTCAATACATTTATTGCAAACATTATGTAAATTACAGATCTTAGCTAGCATATTTAAAATAGGTAAATCATAATGACCCTGATTGGGTATGGCAATATCGTGCGGAGCGGGTCAATCTATTCCATAATTGTCTTATCTCTCAAACATTCGTTTAGGGTATCTAGGGTATAGTACTAACTTCTATCTTGATTTTTTGGTTGGTGTAATTTCTTGATACAACCTATTTATTGGAGCAAAATTAGTTATTGTGAGTAATTGACAAAAAAACGCATTGAATTTGGCGCGCTGGGCGAAACGCTGCACCTTAAGAGGTAATTATGCGACCGTATCCTAATCCTAACTAATATAATAAATACCAAAGTAACTCCGTCTCCCCGTTTTGGTGTTTGTCGCGTTATCACGGCTAAACGGCTGGACGGAACGAGCCGATTTTTTGCATAGATATAGCTCAAGGATCGGAGATAGTCATAGGCTACATATTTTTATTTCTTTTGAATTTAACATGAACTTTATATTTTTGTTTTAATAAAACGGGAATACTCACGTTAAATTGAGTCGGTTATTCCGGTTATTCCGCGCTATTAACAAACCAGATAATTGCTATCTGGTTTGTTAATAGCGCGCGCTAAAGCCAACTCTTTCATCTGAGCGCGAAAGTGTATAGCGCTATCTTTCTCTCTTAAAAGCTTAACCAAAGCTACCGAAGCTCAAAATAATAACCTGTCCGACTGAAAGTAGTATCCCCACTTGAAAGGTAAGTTCCGGAGCCGGATGCAACCGAGCAGGTGCTTCCGGCGTCCGGCGGCCGGAAGCAGCCGGATGAAGCAGCCGGACAGTGGAATACAGTGACTCGTAGCGTCTCGTAATTTTGCAATGCCCGAAATGGGCGACTAGGTCTTAAGTGCATATTATATTAAAATAAGACCTGTGTACACTTAGTGGCAAATAAAGAATATGAATATGACTCACATTGGATAATTGAAATTTAAAAAATCATATAATTGCTAATCAATCATATACTAGTAGTTTGCGCCGAACTGAGACATCGCGATATCCTATATCTTCACAACCCCTGGACCGATTCAGATTCAATTCATATTCGAACTTAAAAATTGTATTGAAATGAACTACTTGCCTACAAAATTTCATGAAGATCGGATCAACGGTTCGCAAGTTATCAACGGACAAATATACACACAAACATACATACAAATGCCGATTTGTCCCAGTAAACTCTGAGAGCTTCGCTTCGCTCGGTCAATAACTAATGATAGGTTTATCTACAAAATGGCGCTCTGAATTCGGCTCCACTGCAGTCTGTTTACAGCCGCCAAATAGTGCGAAAGGAGATGCGAAAAGTTAGAGAGTAAAAGAGATAGATAATGAAATTTATCCAAAAGGACAGATTTTCCCCATTTTATGCGCGCTAAACTCGTATCTAGTAAGATACCATTGTTGCTAATCCTAATAATATAAATGCACATGTAACTCTATCTCTCTCTCTCTCTCTATCTGTCTCTATCTGTCTCTCTCTGTCTATCTGTCACTATGTCTGGGTGTTATCACGGCTAAACGGCTGAACGGATCGATCTGAATTTTTGCCTATATATAGCTTAAGGCAGTCATAGGCTTGGCATCGGAAGAAAGGTTCTTGAATGGCGACCACGCACCGGAAGACGCAGCGTAGGCAGGCCTCTCACTACGTGGACCAACAACATTGTGAAAGTCACGGACAACCGGTGGGTGCAAGTGTCATATTGTCAGTCGCTGTGGCGCTCTAAGGGGGAGGCCTATGTTCAGCAGTGGAAAATGAAAATGAAAATGTTGATTGGTGGTAACAAAATTTAAATATCAATAAACAGTAATCATCGCTTAGTTCCATATATAAACCAGATTGATAAGCATTGTTACCCAAGCTAGGAATAATGCTGTGTTATGGCGTAACAATACCCTCCGCCGGACAGTCGCTATGACGCAAAATTCGACAACAAACACTAATTGTTCTGAAAAAACGCAAAAATTCGACTTTGAACACGAATTGTTAACAAAAAAACGCAAACATAGCGTTGAATTTACGCAAAATGCAAATTTCAATGCTATGTTTGCGTTTTTTCGTGAACAACGCTAACACTAACGCTAACGTAAAATTCAACGCTATTTTTGCGTTTTTTCAGAACAATTAGTGTTCGTTGTTGAATTTTTGCGTCATAGCGACCGAATTCGGTCGCAAACTGCTGTAGCGAAAAGTCGAGACTAGCGGCCGCCTGCTACTTTAGCGTAAGATGTGTTGCAGCAGTCAGTGTCTTCCACAAGTTGGGGATCAATAAACAAACAATAGAAATAATACAAACTAACAAAAAATAGGGTTAATGGTAATGATGATGATGATGATGATTCGGAAAAATATACACACAAATATACAAACATGCATAAAAATGCTGCCCTGAATAAAAATACCATGACGTACTTTTAAGTACTGACTTAAAATAAACTGTACGAAGGGTATTATGCTCATACACCGCGTTAGTAATAATTGAATTCTTTTTCGTATAGAAATGTATATTTTCCACTAGCTGCGCCCCGCAGTTTTACCCGCTGTTCTGCGTAAACCAAATATGACATGACTGCCCCGGTGGCTCAGTTAGTAGTGAACCTAACTTTTGTGTTTGGGGGCGTGGGTTCGATTCCCATCTAGGACAAACATTAATATGATGAATATTTGTGTTTGTTCTATGTCTGGGTGTTAATGTCTATATAAGTATGAATTTAAAAATATATATATGTACGTATATCAGTCTCTGGCATATTACCAGCCATATTACAAGCTTTGCTTAGTTTGGGGTCAGGTGACCGTGTGTGCAAAAATGTCCCAGATATTTACTATTGTTATTATTATTTTTTGATAAAAATTAGCCTATGACTTAATCCAGTGTATAAGCTACCACCACACCGAATTTCATCCAAATCCGTTCAACCGTTACAGAGTTGAACGGGAACAAACACACTTACATACTTACACACTTACAATCCTTTGCATTAATAATATTAGTGTGAAGCCACTTCAAATTTTGTTA
Organism: Apocheima hispidaria; assembly: GCA_947579745.1. Lineage (NCBI taxonomy): Eukaryota > Metazoa > Arthropoda > Insecta > Lepidoptera > Geometridae > Apocheima > Apocheima hispidaria. The sequence goes on along the minus strand of OX388172.1, from coordinate 3,334,624 downwards.
CCTTTTTTTCGATAAAACTCCATTGTGGTCGAAGATGGTAAACTGAACGAGGCCTTAAGGAGACTATGGTTTAATCGGAGCGATATTACTGACGTCGGATTTTGTAACTGCATTCTGGCCAGCCCCGAGTCCGACAAAGCCAAAGTTTTATATACGTTAGTGGAAATAGGCCTAAATAGATAATTTTGTGTTTTTATTTATTTAGTTAATGTAATGTGTTATGTACAGTGTGAATCACAGGGCGATGTGGTCGCTGAGCGACAAAGCCCTTTAAATAAATTATAAAAAAAAAAAAACCTAGCCTGGAATGTGAACTGGCTCTCAAGTACGTCTCCAGGAACCCGTTAGTTGCTCGGAGCCCTTAGACCACCACTCTGAACGATTATTTGCATCCACAGGTCAGCCGCGACCTTCAAAATTTTGTATTTGTAAATAGTCCATCTAGTGGAAGGTCTACCTACGCTGCGTCTTCCAGCTCGTGCTTCCGTCTCAAGAACCTTCTTCCCTATCTTTTATCGATACTTCGAGCGATGTGGCTTGCCATGTTTCTTCAGCTTACAAACCCTGAAAGTCGGTGAATTTGGTTCTTCGGTGAATATCCTCGTTCTGGTTGGTATCGCTCAAAGAAACTCCGAGCATGACTCTGAGTTTCTCCAAAACGGATTGACGGAAATTTATACTGATTTTGTATCTTCAACAATTTTAAAAATCGCGAGCGAGACAACTTAGTGTGAACGCCACTAAGTGCCCGCGTATACCAAAAAGTTGAATGACCTAATAATCTCCTCACGTGTTTTTCGTAAAGCAACGTCAAAATTTTCTCTATTATTTTTACCCAACAATGGAATGTTTTTACCGCTTCTTTTTCTAAAAGAGGCCTAAAGCTATAAAAATATTCCAACCTTGTGAAATAAACTCAGAATATACTGCGTCGTTTTCATGTCGATCTGATAAATAAAGAGACGAATAGGGATGTGCTCACACAGGTGTGTTTATCGATATTTTTTTATCGACTGTACTGTATCTAATTTCAGACAGTAATAAATAATATTAAAGAAAGCATTTATATTAATGAATTCAATAAATTGAGCTTATAATATTGAAAGCATTCTGAGATTTTTGCTTATTAATTATTTTTTTGGAACTGCAGGTGTATTCAAAATAATTTGTATGAGCAAGTGTAGCCAAAGTTAATCCCCATGGGGTCAGAGAACTGTGGGCCAAAACAAATAACCCAACATTATTTTAGATGTGAGAGAAACACAGGCGCGCACTTGGAAGATCGTAGATATCGACGTCGATAGTTTCATTCCCTGTACCTTCCATCACTAATTATGTAACTGAACCGAAAACGTCTGATATTCACCGATAATAATGCTTTATGATTACAAAATGGGGGATGATAAACATTTTCACGATCTTGAAGACCATAAAGTTACACTATAAGATTTTATTTTAAACTAGTGATATCCTGTAGCTTTGCTCGCAATTTTGTTATTTTCCTGAATTATTTTGACACAAAATATTCTATCTCTCGCTAGGATATTAATATTTTTTTTTGCCAAATTACATGAATATTGGTTCAGCCGCTTAGTCATAATAAGGTAACAAAATATTTGGTATAAAAAAAATAACGTCTTTGTAGTACACAAAGACTCTTTGTTGTTTGTGGGTGTCTATACATGGCCTGACCTGACATCGTGTGAAAGGGACAGCTAGATTTTAATTTCTCGGGAGCAAAAGAAACAAACTATTAGGGTCATAGCTTCTCCCTTTCGCTCCCCCAGAAACTTATATATAGCCATCTCTTTCAAACGATGTCAGGTCAGGCCATGTAGCGTGTAACTACTTAATCTATTATGTCCATGGCTACTACGTTTTTTGAAATTCTCAGTTTTAACTGGCAACATTGGCTTTCATCTGTCCGTATGATGGTACTCGCGGGGGGTTTTGGCGGGAACGTGAAGAAATCATGTCGCGTCTTTTTATTATTTTCCAAAACTTGTGTTATTTCGAGTGTTACTGTGTAAAAACGGTGAATTTTTACCCGTTAAGTGTTCGTGAACATGCATGAGTGTTGGTGAATGGTATAATGTCGTGAAACGTGAATTTTCGTGGTGTTTCCAAAACTCCATAGAAGGCTCTAGTAAAGTATTCACCACTTTACTGGGGCATGACTTGGACTTGACCGTGACTTTCTTTGCTTGACTTTGATAGTGACTATGACTTGTTTGATAATATCTAACAAAACTTGATAATATATTATGTATACTTGACACTGGCAAATGCATAAGACGTGCGACGCCAAAATCCTCTTAGGAGGAAAGAGAAAAAAAAAACACACATACCTACTTACATACTTACACACAAACTTTCGCATTTATGATATTAGTATGATTTGCCCAATATCAGTATTTTTAATTTATTTTTAAACATGTTGTTATTTAGTTCCCTGGTTCTTGGTATCTTATTATAAACAATAGGCGATAACAATAACAACAAAACACACTTTTGAGAAAAAAAAAATGGTACTCGCGTACAGGTCTTATTTTTCAACCAATATTTACGAAACTCGGTACACAGTGTAGGAAAATCGCTATTTGAAATTTTCCTACGTTGTTTTACTTATTTCTAGGTTACTAGGAGTTCGCGCCGAACTGAGACCTCGCGACCCCTATATCTTCACAACCCCTGAACCGATTCAGCTCAAATTTGAACTTAAAAATTGTATTGAAATGAACTACTTGTCTACAAAATTTCATCACGATCGGATCAACGGTTCGCAAGTTATCATCGGACAAATAAAAAAAAAAGGAAAAAAAAAAAAAAAAACATCAAAAAAAAAAAAAAATATTAAATAATAATAAATAATAAATTTCATCGGACATACAAAAGCCGATTTGTCCCAGTAAACTATGAGACCTTCGCTTCGCTCGGTAAAAAATACTAACAGATTATTTATTTTAAGATTTCTTTATAAAATAATAAAGGATTATCAATCATTATCAATTTCGGCCGGTAAATGGCGCCGCAGCAAACTTCCGGGCCTTTTAGGAAGAAATACCACTCCAATTAATAATTTTAAATAAATAAAAAAAAACGAAATCCTTAATAACCATTTGTACATTAAAATTTGCTTTGTCGTAGTCGCTTAAACTATCATAATCAAGATTATCTTGTCCCCGCCCGTGACATACGTATAATTGTGTAGTTCCGGCGGCCATCTGTGGTCTTCTTCATCAGTTCCACTTCACCTAATGGTACTTTCTGTATGAAAATGCTTGACTTGTTGATGAAAATGCCAAAATCGCTATATGTATGCCATATTATATGCATATGGCATACATTTAGTGCGTATGCACGCAATATTTGAGGAGTTCCCTCAATTACCTCATGGATCCCATTACCAGAACAAATTTTTGATAAAATAAGACCAATCCGAGAGTATCTCCATTCAAATTAAAAAATAATTGTCCAAATCGTTTCTTAAAAACGACGGTGTTTTATTTTTTTCTCTTAAATTTTGGGTTCACACGTTGTGTATTTAGCCAGTGTCAAGTTTTGTAATATTTGAAGTGAAGTATTTCACAATTATAACAAGTCTCAGTCATAGTCTAAGTCTAGTAAAGAAAGTCACGGTCAAATCCAAGTCATAGCTCATTATAGTGGAAACAACACAAAAAGTTACGTTTCACGACATTATACTATTCACCAACACTCGTGCACGGTCATGAATACTTAATGAATAACAATCCACTAGAGTTTTGGCGGGAACGTGAAGAATTTATGTCGCGACATTTTATTATTTTCCAAAACTTGTGTTATTTCGAGTGTTAATGTGTAAAAACGGTGAATTTTTACCCGTTAAGTGTTCGTGTACATGCACGAGTGTTGGTGAATGGTATAATGTCGTGAAACGTGAATTTTCGTGTTGTTTCCAAAACTCCATAGAAGGCTCTAGTAAAGTTTTCACCACTTTACTGGGGCATGAGTTGGACTTGACCGTGACTTGCTTTGCTCGACTTTGACCGTGACTATGACTTATTTGATAATATCTAACAAAACTTGGGAATATATATGTATACTTGACACTGGCAAATGCATAAGACGTGCGACGCCAAAATCCTCTTAGGAGGAAAAAGAAAAAAAAAACAAGCCACTATTTTTACACATGAACACTCGAAGTAACACAAGTTTTGGAAATTAATATAATGACGCGACATGACACTTCTTCACGTTCCCGCCAAAACCAATTACGGTGTTCTGAGGTCCATTCATTTTAAATTGTCTTTGGTCGAAGTGTATAGGTAGGTTATAATACCTTATTTCAATTAAAACCTTCTGCAATGGCAACAGAGATGGCTGGAATTGACGCGAGGTATTCTAGATTAACCTATTGTTGCCGGATTGGCTTCTCTTTTACCTCTCCAGGCGTGGTCAATGAAGGCTCGCTGGAAATTATTCTGCGGGCCGCGGAGTGAGTGGGCTAGATAAAAATAAGAATCCGTCCGTAGGCTTTTTTAAAAATTTGACTCAGCGATTTTTTATCTTAAAAATGTAGAAATGTCAGAAAGAGATAGTCAAAGTCATTTAATTCGTAATTTACATGTCAAACTTAATAAATAAAATCATTATTTTGGCATACTGAATGTATGTTTAAATAAAATTTAAATCAATTAACTTATTCGTCATAGCTTGCTCAATAAGCCAACGTTGTAGACGTGTTTTAAAGCTTTGCAGGCTGGGTGCTATAGTAACATGTTCTGGAAGGTGATTGTATACATTGTTAACAACTTTAAACAAGTGATATTATTAAAATAAAAACAAAATACCCGACTGCAAAATGTAGGCTATGTAACTCCGGAGGTAAACAGGAATCTCAAAACAAAATCACCACACCTCCTCACCAGCTCACTCATCAAAATCAGTGAAGCCGTTTAGGCTGCAGGAGGTAATATAGGAACACGCAAACATACTTACATACCTACACCAAAAACATTACCCACTACCCACCTTCTTGGGCAGTAAAACCTTCTTCGGCTAAAAAGTACTGATATGAACCGGGCTACTTCAAACATTTTCTTTCCGACCCTCGAGAACAAAACGTTGAGAATTCCTGCTCCATTGTCTTCTGCAGTCTTTGTAATTAACAAATCGATTCTTATTCATTTGTTAGTCTAATTTCTACCATTTAAATACGACAAACAAACTTTTTGACGATAAGATTTTATTTTAAGTAATTCACTGAGCGAAGCGAAGGTTGCCAGTTTCTACGGGAATAATCGGCGTTTGTATGTATTTTGTTTTAATGAAACGGGAATACTCCCGTTAAATTGAGTCGGTTATTCCAACTACAGTTTCGATCACATTCGGTGACCTTTATCAAGGAATGCTAAACGTGACACGCGCGCGACCTCGTCTAGCTTTGCACTCTCAAGTGTATATATAATAATAGTATATATATATATTATTATCGTCAGCTTTTAGGGTTCCGTAGTACTACAAGGAACCCTTATAAGTTCGTCATGTCTGTCCGTCTGTCTCTCTGTCTGTTTGAATCCTTAACAGCCTTATAACTTCCAAAGTTGAAAGCTTACATGCACGATATTTTGCACAACGATAGTCTAAGTAATGACATACAGTTTCATAAAATAAAATAAACCTTTTTTTGTAAAATTAGGGTCACCCCATCATGTTGGGTGTCGTTGAACAGGTCTTTCGAAGGTGACAATTTTGAAAGAATAAAAATAATAATTGTATGTTAATGGCTGTCACACATGTAAAGTGGGGATAAAAAAAAATTTTTCGCCTGTCCCCCACTTGTGAGGTATCATTGAATAGGTCTTTTAAAATGATGTCAAGGTCTCCTATACCATTTTTTTATCAGACGTATATCGCTTGCGTAATATGGGTCGGCAAAGTTGCTTGCAATGTGTCCCCTGCCATTTCTAAACTATGCATCTCAGAAACTTGTTATCTTCCATGTTGATAGATCTTAGTAAAAACTTTATTTTAAAATTATTTCGGGCAACATCTGATTATAACTTTCTGAGATAAGCTGAAAAATCGGATTAATACTTCAAACGTCCGACGCGCCTACGGAACTCTACTAAGCATGGCCTGACATGCACTTAACAAGTTTAAACCTCACCTTACGCTTACCTAATGGCAATAACAAATAAATAATAATAATAATTTTTGTAGTGGTAGGGCTCTCTTGCAGAGTCCGTCTGGGGAAGTACCACACCTTTGCCAGTTATTCAACCGCCAAGCGGTAGTGTGCAAGCATTACTGTGTTCCGGATTGAAGGGCAATGTTACCAGCGTAATTACTGGGCATACAGAGATTTAACATCTAACATCTCAGGGTGACGAGCGCAATGCATTGCCGCGCATTGTTTTGAACTGTTGAAGTTCAAAATTCTGGGTGGCACTGAACTGTTATGGGCAAGCGTGACGCTTAACATCAGGTGAGCGACTTGCTCGTCTCGTCACCAAGTAACATAAAAAAATAACAATTTACAATAAACTACCAATCGAATTTAAAATGCTATCTAAGAACGAATTTAAAAGAAAATTGACACCTTGGTTATTAAGTAAATGTTTTTGTAAGGTTTCTATTTAAATGAAAAAAATAATATTTAATTTGTAATTGACCATATAATTATTTAATCAAATTGAAGTTGTATTAATCAATGAACTAACAAAATTATTTTAAAATGTGAAATTGACATCTAATTATTTTATTTATATTTCAGTACCAAAATGAACGCTGCTCTAGACCGAACCGAGCTGATAGACGTTTGGTACTTATATTGTTGCACACCTCAGGCAGGCAGTTTGTATGGTACATAATTGTATTTTTTAAGAACTGTTTCCACCTACATTCTGCAATAAATATCTTGAATCTTGAATCTTAAAATTCGTAATAACACAAGTTTTGGAAAATAATACAATGACGCGACTTGACTTCTTCGCTTCCCCACTGAAACTCCATATCAGGCCTTCACTCCAAAAGCCTCAAAAAGTTAAACACGACCGTTGATGGAACTCAATGCTGTATTTACTTTACACGACCATTAGCTTCCCTCCACGCCACCCCACCGGGGGTGCTCGCCGCCACTCTCTCCGTTTCCGGCGGAGACTGGATAAGCCATTCGCCGCGATTTTGGCGGAAATCGTTTTTCGACTGTTTTTTTGAGGAATGACTTTTAACGATGGCCTTTCTTTTGCTTCCTTCTTATATTTTGGCTTAAGCATGGTGTATTTAGCCAGTGTCAAGTTTGGAATTTCAAGCTAATGTAGCGCCATTTAGTTTTTCTCTTGATATTTTGTAGTTGACAAGCTAGGTGTTTACAGCAGCTAGAAGTATATAGTCGTGCTACAGCTATTTCACTCTCTCGTTTCTCTGTGCATCAGGTGAAACGTCACCTTTCTAGCCGGTATTATTAATACTAGTATAGTAGTTCGTGCCGAACTGTGACCTCGCGATATCTATAACTTCACAACCCCTTGACCGATTCAGCTCATATATTGAAATTAACTACTTGCCTACAATTTTATGAAGATCGCAAGTTAGCGTCGGACAAATATACACACAAACGTACAAACATACATACAAATACCGATTTGTCCCAGACTGCCACCCCCCGCAGTGCCTGAAGACGAGGGTCTTCAACCAATGTGTGTTGCCACACTGGGAAAAAAAAGGGTCGATTTATCGGCTATGCAAGGCCGTGTAAACCCGGTACTGCAGTTGCAGCCGTGTAAACACGGCAAGGGTTACCGTGTGGCGCTAACACGGCTACAGTGGACACACGGTTAAAACCGCACACGGCCAGGATGGTAAGGTTGGATCCGCACACGGTACTGCAGTTGCAGCCGTGTCAACTGGTCGACACGGTTATAATCATACACGGCTAGATCTGCACACGGTACTGCAGTTGCAGCCGTGTCAACTAGTCGACACGGTTCCGATTAGACACGGCTAAATCTGGACACGGTACTGCAGTTGCAGCCGTGTCAACTATAGTTGACACGGTTATGATTTAGACACGGCTAAGTATATACGTGGCTGGCATAACCATGTAATATATGCTGCGTTAACCACGTCAACACGGCTGTCCTAGCCGCTTTCCTACGACTTGCACAGCTGGCGGAGCCGTGTGACGCGGTTGGAAGAAGCCGTGTAAAGCGGCTGCCTCGACCGCTTCAACACGGCTGTCCTAGCCACTTTCCTACGACCCTGCACAGCTGGCGGAGCCGTGTAAATCGGCTGCATAAACCGCGTCAACACGGCTGTCCTAGCCGCTTTCCTACGACCCTACACAGCTGGCGGAGCCGTGTGACGCGGCTGAAGAAGCCGTGTAAAGCGGCTCCATCAACCGCGTCACCTACAAACCTACACAGCAGGCGGAGCCGTGTGACGCGGTTGAAAAAGCCGTGTAAAGCGGCTGCGTCAGCCGCGTCAACATGGCTGTCCTAGCCGCTTTCCTACAACCCTGCACAACTGACGGAGCCGTGTGACGCGGTTGAAGAAGCCGTGTAAAGCGCCTGCGTCAACCCCGTCAACACGGCTGTCCTACGACCCTGCACAGCTGGCGGAACCATGTGACACGGTTGAAAAAGCCTTGTAAAGCGGCTGCGTTAACCGCGTCAACACGGCTGTCCTAGCCACTTTCCTACGATCCTGCTCAGCTGGCGGAGCCGTGTGACGCGGTTGAAGAAGCCGTGTAAAGCGGCTTTCTCAACCGCGTCACACAGCTTCGCCAGCTGAGCAGGGTCTTAAGAAAGGCGTTAGCACGTCCGTGTTGACATGGCCAAGGCAGCCGTTTTAATACGGCTCCTTCAAGCAGGTCTGCACGGGTATGCCGCCGTGTGTGACGCAGTTAAAGTAGCCGTGTAAAACGACTGCCTCAGCAAAGTCCAACACTTTTTTTGACCCGAATGTTTCAGGTTCGCCAGCTATGTAGGACCTGTAATAAACCGTTTGAACGATTAAAAATAACGGAAATAACTAAAAAAATACTGTCCTCAAATCTACTGTCTAAATATTATTTTTCTAGGATTTGGTGATGGTTAATTTGTTGATTAAAAAAATACTGTAAGAAACAGAATTTTATTCAAAGATTTTTACATCACATAATAATATTATATAATAAGTAATAATTATACATTTAGTTTTCGTAATTTCTCATATTATAAATTCATAATGATGACTACGTGAAAATGTTAGGAAGTACCGCTTGCGAAGCGACCATGTTGCCTTCCAAGCTGTTTCTAAAATAGATGATGATTCCAGTCCCTGGTACTTGATATCGTGATAATGTCAGCATTCGCTAGAAAAAAAATATTATTTAGAATGAAATTTTTAAAAATAATCTACTGCATACTGTATATCACACAGCATGCTGCGGCTGATACATGGATGTCCGTCCTCGTGTGTTTATCATTACCATATTTTATCAAGATTGGTCCGGCTGCTTAGAACAAACAATTCACTGATAGGTAACAAACTGGCAGACAGAGAGGGAGCGGTACTTTCACATATTTAGCACAGAACATATGTGTAATCCTCAGAATTTTCCTTATAAAAATGTCTTTGGTATAATCTATAAAAATAACATCAGCATGAGCATGATTAGTCACTTACGTTTCTGCACCAGTGTTCCCAATACGTTTTAAATTTGATGCGATGGACGATCTTGGGAATCCGATTCCGATCCGATTCCGTTCCGATTTGACCCAGACAAAAGCGGCAACGCATTTTCTGGAAATAAAATTATTTACTTAGTTTAGTTCATTATCCATCAAGCTACAATCCAGTCACTGCGCTTGTCAAATAAGACCACATCACGGAATAGGTAGATAATAGACCACAGCACGGGCGGCGTGGTCAAAGCATCGTAGGGAGGCGGCTAGGACAGCCGTCTGACGCGGTTGAGGAAGCCGTATAAAGTGCCTGCGACTACCGCGGCGACACGGCTATCCTAGCCGCTTTCCTACTGCCCTGCACAGCAACTCGAATGGCAGAGTGCAAAACAACAATTACATTTGCGAAAACGCATAGGTACCTGATGCGCCTAGCTCTTTTTCGTATTTACACGTAGGAACAATATTATTACAAAAGAAAACGGTTGCACGGACAGTTTTTTTTTGGAATAATATTGTTCCCGCCGAAATACTGATTCACATGCAAAATTTACTCATACTAAGTAGGTATGTACCAAAAATTTCGGGCATAATCACATTTTCTCACATTCGTTTCTCTCGCGAATCGTTTTGTATCAACTAATAACACAATTAATATTAAAAAAAATACTATTTACGCAAGTACCTACTCGAACTGATACTAACCTTTAAATATAGCGATGTATTCTTCCAGGCAACAGGATTTATGTAATTTTTCAACAGTAGCTGCATCTTTTTCCTCTTTGATAGCGTAATAAACGCCTGACATGTTGAGAGCGTTTGAAGTAGATACAAGCACACCAAACTCAACTCAAAACGAAAACGAATGGCTGGCCGCCCGCGTGCGCGCACTTTTATATATGCGCGGCTGCCAGATTTGGCTATCGACATTTCCCCAGGTTCCACAAATATCTGATGTCATTTACCTAGGAATAATATTTATGCATTTTAGTAAAAATAAGAAATAAGTTTAGTGCTTATCTAGTTTATCACACTTATATTATAAGCGAATATTGTAAGCGATAAGTACGTAAGTATGTTTGTTTCCGTTCAACTCTGTAACGGCTGAACGGATTTGAATGCAATTTGGTGTAGAGTTAGCTTATTCTCTGGATTACACCATAGGCTACTTTTTATTCCGGAAAAATATTCGTTTTCTGTAGAATAGCGGGTGGAACCGCGGGGTGCAGCTAGTAACATTTATAAATAATATTAAAATTCACCATTACTATAGAGATAGATAAGATATATCAAAGTGTGGATGCATTATAATAAAATAATAGTCTTATTTTAAAATGGATTACACAAAAATATTATTCATACTCTCACACATACTTATTAGTAAGACCCTAGACAGATTAACAATAAAGTTAATTGTGTTTTTTATTTAATAAGCTTAAAAATTTGTGTCTTAGATAATTTCAAATTCCTTACTTTACTGGCAAACGGCAAGTCTATTTATGTGGCAATACAGCTTTTATGTTGATTATGCGGGTTTCATCTGTGACACGGCTTTCATAGTCAGGTTTCAGTTAGCACACGGTCTATCGTGTCGTATTTCAAACGGCTCCATCAACCTTGTACCACTTGTGACACGGCTAACGTAGCCAGGTTTTGTTCAGTACACGGTATCATGTCGTGTCTAGAATGGGTCAGTCAACCATGTTTGTGCGGATTCCATTTGTGAAATGGCTTACGTAGTTAGGTTTTTTAGCACACGGTGTATCGTGTCTTGTCTGAAACCGTTAACCACGATTGTGGGGTCTATTTGTGACACGACTATCGTAGCCTGATTTCAGTACACGATCTCTGGTGTTGTGTTGAAAACGGTTCCGGCAACCATATTTGCGAGTTACATTTGTGACACGGCTATCATGGCCAGGGTTCATTTACCACACGGTCTGTTGTGCCGTGTCTGAAACGGCTCCAGAAACACGGCACGGCTATTATAGCCAGGTTTTGTTAAGCACACGGTCTGTCGTGCCGTGTCAAAAACGACTCCGTTAGCCATGTTTACGGACTCCATTTGTGACACGGTTATCATAGCCAGGATTTTTCGTTTTGTTTTATTATTATTTATTCATAACGAAACATAAGTAAATACTATTTATTATAATTATGTCAAACTGCATAGCAGTTTGTAGGCAGATGCTTACTCTCAATGTCTACATGCATGTGTTAGCTAAATATAAAAAAATAGAGCAGTTAATGTTAAAATAATAGATGAAGGTAATTTCTTAGGTGTAACAATAGATGCTAATTTGAATTGGAAAACACACATCTCTAAAATAAACAATAAAATAAATTAATATATCCATTCCCTATGTTATGGTGTCATATTTTGGGGCAATTCAGTCGAATTAGGATCGAGATTCATATTACAAAAAAAATGTCTTCGTGCAATATTTAATATGAGTGGTCCTGATTCTCTCCGTAATATATTTACAGTACAGAAGTTCTTAACGCTCACTTGTATATTTATTTACGAGATTTTCCTTATTGTGAAGCATAATCGTAGTGTTTTATTTTACTCCTCAAGTAGAATTAAAGTCGGAAATCCATGTTATCGAGTTTGAATCGTGACATGGCTATCATAACCAGGTTTTGTTAAGCACACGGTCTGTCGTGCCATGTCTGAAACGGCTCTGGCAACCATGTTTACGAGTTCATTGTTCATTGTGACTTGGCTATCGTAGCCAGGTTCTGTTTAGCACACGGCCTAACGTGCCGTGTCTTGGACGTCTCCGTCAATTGTTTTCGGGTTCCATTTGCAATACTGCTATCATAGCCAGGTTTTGTTAACCACACGGACTTTCGTGCCGTGTCTGAAACGGCTCCGGAAACCATGTTAACTAGTCTGAATTGGGACACGGCTATCATAACCAAGTTTTGTTAAGCACACGGTCTATCGTGCCGTGTCTGAAACGGCTCCGGAAACCATAATCGCGAGTTTGAATTGTGACACGGCTATCTTAGCCAGGTTTTGTTTAGCACACGGTCTGTCGTGCTGTGTTTGAAACGGCTCAGAAAACAATGTTTGCGAGTTTGTATTGGAACACAGCTATCATAGCCAGGTTTTGTTAAGCACACGGTCTTCAGTGCCGTGTCTGAAACGGTTTCGGAAACCGAGTTTGCGAGTTTGAATTGTGACACGGCTATCATAGCCAGGATTTGTTGAGCACACGGTCTGTAGTGCCGTGTCTAGAACGACTACGTCAACCATGTTTGCGGGTTCCATGTGTGACATGGCTATCGCAGCCTGGTTTAGTTTGACACACGGCCTGTCATGCCGTGTCTGAAACGGCTCTGCCAACCAAGTCTGCTAGTATCATTGGGACTTGGCTAACGTAGCCAGCTTTTGCTTAGCACAGGGCCTGTTGTGCCGTGTCTAAAACGGCTCAGCAGACCGTGTTTGCTTAACACACGGCCTGATGCGCTGTGTATACACAGCTTTTACAACCGTGTTAGAGTGTAGCCGTGCATTTTTGCACGGCTACGGTTTTTACACGGTTGGAAAATTATGAAACACGGTAAACGTGACCGTTTCTACCGGCTTACGAAGCCGTGTAAATGGCTAACATAGCCATGTAAAATCTCTAGCCGTGTACACGGCGCTTCACACGGCTGCCAAACCCGGCTGGCACAGCCATTTACATGGCTACAGAAAATGTAACCGTGTTCGAAAGCCGTGTATTTTTCCCAGTGCAGTGATGACATATGGAACTGAAACGTGGTCCTTGACTACTGGCCTTTTGGAGAAACTCAGAGTCGCACAGCGGGCGATGGAGAGAGCTATGCTCGGAGTTTCTTTGCGCGATAAGATCCGGAACGAGGATATTCGCCGAAGAACCAAAGTTACCGATATAGCTCTCAGAGTTTGCAAGCTGAAGTTGTAACGGAACACTTACGAAGGACATACGGACTGGAAGACGCAGCGCACTGACGACATTGAAAAAGTTGCGGGCAACAAATAGATGTGAATGGCTAATTGTTGTTCAGTGTGGCGTTCTATAGGGAGGCCTATGTTCAGCAGTAGATGTCTTGATGATGAGAATGCCGTCGGCAGAGAAGCAGAACCCAAGCTATCGGTGGTTAGGGCTCCAGAGAGCGATGCGTCTGTTCATGCTTATCCTAACTAATATTATAATTCAGAGGAATACAGCCGCAGTCGTATCAGGACCAATAAAGCTTCGAGGTATAAAAATGAATACGTTCGTCCCGAGGAAAATACTTCGTTTGCGCGATTCAGAACTCCCTACATTACAACTAACACTCAATCCATACAAAACGTCACAAAAATGGACCAACGCCATCTGGCGAACTATAGAAAGTAAGTTTGTCTCTCTGTCTGGATGTTTGTCGCGTTATCACGGCGAAACGGCTGAACGTATGTTAATAAAATTTGATAAAGAGTTGCCGTATATCACGAAGACGGACAAAACATATAATTTTATACACAGAGAATAGCAGGTGTAGACTTACCATCATCATTCGTAACTTTGATCATCTGCAACAAAAATAATTTATATTTGAATAAGTTTTTACAGGATTACACGGAAAGGATGTACTGTTGAAAGGACCTCATTAATTGTCCATCATTATACAGATTGAGATTATTAATTTTAATAAAATCACACTTCACACTAATATATAAATACGAATGTTTTTGTGTAAGTTTTAGTAATAAGTTTTTTTATTCAGTAAACACACAATACAAAACAGATTTAAGCAACCAGGGACACTCTTTAAGCATACAAATGCCTGTGTTAAGAGTCCCTAAAGTAAGTAGGTAAGTATGTAAGTGTATTTGTTGATGCGGCTGAACAGTTTTGGATGAAATTTGGTATGGAACTGTGGAGGTAGATTATTCCCTGGAATAAATCGGCTTTTTATCCTGAAAAAATTTACTGTTCATGTAGAATAGCGGGTGAAACCGCGGGGCGCAGCTAGATGGGATATTTTCATTCTGCAAGAGTACAAAACAGTTTGAATTTGGCTATTATATACTTACAGTGGAAATATTTACTTGTGAGATCTAATCGCTATCGTCAATACAAGAGGGCTCCACTTACTATATACTAGTAGTTCGCACCGAACTGAGACCTCGCGACCCCTATATCTTCACAACCGCTCGACCGATTCAGCTCATATTCGAACTTAAAAATTGTATTGAAATGAACTACTTGCCTACAAAATTTCATAAAGATCGGATCAACGGTTCGCAAGTTATCGTCGGACAAATATACACACAAACATACAAACATACATACAAATGCCGATTTGTACCAGTAAACTCTGAGACCTTCGCTTCGCTCGGTCAATAAAAAACTATATTAGTCCTGGGACCTTTTAATAGCTCCGCCCCGCGATTTCACCCGCTATTCTACAGAAACCGAAGATTTTTCCAGGACAAAATGTAGCCTATGTGTTAATCCAAGGTATAAGCTACCTCCACAGCAAATTTCATTAAAAAACCGTTCAGCCGTTACAGAGTTGGACGGGAACAAACACACTTACTTACATACTTACCTACTTACAAACTTTCGCATTTATAATATTAGTGTACTATACCAAAGCCTATTAGGGATTAAAAAATTAGCCACATTAAGATAAAATAAAATAAACTTGTAGTCGAGCAATGCTATTATTGACCGGGCAAATCGAAGGTCTCAGAGTTTACTGGGATAAATCGGCAATTGTATATATGTTTGTGTGTATATTTGTCCGATGATAACTTGCGAACCGTTGATCCGATCTTCATGAAATTTTGTAGGCAAGTACTTCATTTCAATACAATTTTTAAGTTCGAATATGAGCTGAATCGGTCCAGGGGTTCTGAAGATATAGGGGTCGCGAGGTCTCAGTTCGGCGCGGACTACTCGTGTATTACTACCAATGGGCACGTTTGGACGAGGGGACCGTGCGGGACGTGAGCTTGACTAGTTGTCCAAATGATTACGTCTCCAACATAATCATTTCGACAACTTAATATAACACTTGACACTATTAATTTTATTAATATTACTTTTATTTTATTGATCTCTGTTAAATGTAATTAATTTTTGAACGTCAAATTTCTTTAGTTGTATATATGGATTGTGAACCTATAAATAAATAGATCTCATAATAAATAAATCATATAATATTACTAGCAAACAAAGATATCGCTGTCATTATTTTGTTATTTTGGAAATGTGTTTTTGCGGAACTACGCTTCCTACTTCCATGAAGATGACAAAGTAACGCCTCCAGCAGCCGTCAGAGGGAGAGACAAGCAATATCCGGGAGGCAATTAATAACAAGCAAATAGTTAGCTACAGTAGAAATGACCCTTAAAGACGAAAAGCGACAAATATCTGTGCCCAGAAAACTTTTTTTTTTATGTTTCTCGGTGACGAGACGAGCAAGTCGCTCACCTGATGTTAAGCGTCACGCTTGCCCATAACACTTCAGTGCCACCCAGAATTTTGAACTTCAACAGTTCAAAACAATGCGCGGCAATGCACTCCGCTCGTCACCCTGAGATGTTAGATGTTTAATCTCTGTATGCCCAGTAATTACGCTGGAAACATTGCCCTTCAATCCGGAACACGGTAATGCTTGCACACTACTGCTTGGCGGCTGAATAACTGGCAAAGGTGTGGTACTTCCGCAGGCGGACTCTGCAAGAGAGCCCTACCACTACAAAAACCTTACCTACCTTTAAGCTTTATTTAAATTTTACCCGACTGTCCAAGGACTGTCCGACTGTTTTGAGGTGTAAGTATGTGAGTAATTATACTGGGTTATAAGGAAAGGGTGTGATAAGCCGAAAAGGGCACATTGGACTTCACTTATTGTGAACAACTTTTACTAAGGGACCAACCCTGAAATGGATAAAAAAACAGCTGTACCATACATTTTGTCGACTGTCATTGACATTTTTCCGTGGAACAGTTGATTTTCTCTCGATTTCAGGGTTAGTCCCATAGTAAAAATTGTTGACAGTCATGAGTATTATGAGCCCAGTTCGGCCTGAATGTTGCCTGAATTGAAGTTGATATAGGTAGTTTTGGGCTTTTTACTCCAGCAACCCTTAAAGCTGAGATATAGTTGTTCGTCTCGAACTGGGACCACGCCCTGTAACGTCACAACCACCATCTGGTTTAATTCCCAAAGCAACCACTTGGCCAATTTCGCTTGTGTTATTAATAGTAGTTCGCGCCGAACTGAGACCTCGCGACCCCTATATCTTCACAACTCCTGGACCGATTCAGCTCATATTCGAACATAGAAATTGTATTGAAATGAACTACTTGCCTACAGAATTTCATGAAGATCGGATCAACGGTTCGCAAGCTATCATCGGACAAATATACACACAAACATACATACAAATGCCGATTTGTCGCAGTAAACTCTGAGACCTTCGCTGCGCTCGGTCAAATATAACAAGTTCTTTTTTTTTAAATTTATTTATTAATACAGAAAAAATTCAATAAGTTTTTAATTATTGCCTGAAAACCTATATTAGGTTTATCTAGAGCAGGGGTCTCCAAACTACGGCCCGCGGGCCAAATCCGGCCCGCCACTGTCATCAATCTGGCCCACGACAGCCAATGTTTTACTGTTGTTACTATTGCTGTATGTGCTATACATACAAATGCTATTGTATACAAATGATATTGCATTTGTATGTATTTTTGTGTGTGTATTTGTCCGATGATAACTTACGAACCGTTGATCCGATCTTCATTGAATTTTGTAAGCAAGTATTTCATTTTAATACAATTTTTAAGTTTGAATATGAGCTAAATCGGTCCGGGGATTGTGAAGATATAGGGGTCGCGAGGTCTCAGTTCGGCGCGAACTACTAGTTTAAATGAAACGGGAATACTCAGGGTAAATTGAGTCGATTATTCCAACTATAGTATAACTTTAGTATATATATTTAAAATGTTGACATGACTACACTATTGTATTAGGTGCTATCCTGTAAAAATAGTTGTAATGAAATAAATAAATAAATAAATAACCGATTCAATTTAACGTGAGTATTCCCGTTTTATTAAAACAAAATGTATCAAAACCACGTCAGTTTTCATAGTAGAACTTGTTATTTTCAAGGAAGTTGTGTGGTTAGGGCCCGTCCATTCATTATACTTGGTCGAAACCTATACACGCGCATACTTACACACACTTTCGCATTTACAATATTGGTGTGAAATTAGATCTATCGACATATATGTCAAAATCCCGAATCATCATCTGTTCAAACAAGGAAGCATATCTTAATTGTGTTTAATGTAGTCACAAACGATGTTATCGGGGAGAGGGCACTGAAAGCCATCGTAATGGGGTTACCTTACCTCCATATTGCGTTTCACGTGGATACAATGTAAGGTGGTATACTACGCCGATATATGCTGTAAATAATAATACTATTTTAAGAGTTTTTAGGGTTCTGTACATTAAAATAAACTAGTAGTTCGCGCCGAACTGAGACCTCGCGACCCCTATATCTTCAGCGACCGACTTCTGGACCGATTCAGCTCATATTCGAACTTAAAAATTGTATTGAAATGAACTACTTGCCTACAAAATTTCACCAAGATCGGATAAACGGTTCGCAAGTTATCATCGGACAAATATACACACAAACATACAAATATACATACAAATGCCGATTTGTCCCAGTAAACTCTGAGACCTTCGCTTCGCTCGGTCAACAAGAATGTAAAATATGTTCACTGTTGGCGTATCGCAATAAATAAATAAATAAACTTATAAGGGTTCCATTTAGTACTACGGATCCCTAAGAAGGGTTCCATTACATTCGAAACCCCTACCAGTCGTTTCGCTGCCGTCCACTCATCCACTCCGCCACTTCTAGTCATTAGTCACGGAATTCGATCAATACGTATATAAAACCGTATGAACGTAGCCCTTAACCTAATTATTATAGTGTGGGAGTAACCGGCCGGTCAACTTACTTCTCAGACAACTAGTAGTTCGCGCCGAACTGAGACCTCGCGACCCCTATATCTTCACAACCCCTGGACCGATTCAGCTCATATTCGAACTTAAACATTGTATTGAAATGAACTACTTGCCTACAAAATTTCATGAAGATCGGATCAACGGTTCGCAAGTTATCATCGGACAAATATACACACAAACATACAAACAAATGCCGATTTGTCCCAGTAAACTCTGAGACCTTCGCCGCGCTCGCTCAATTAAAACGGGAAGTGGAATACCCGCGTAACTCTAACTGGTATTTTGTTAAAATATTTTTTTCCTTTATAAATTACTAGTTGTTATCCGCGACTCCGTTCGCGTGGACGTAAAAAAAATATCCTATGTCGATCTTTGTAACTCCTTATCAAATTTTATCACGATCCATTCAGCCGTTTAGCTGTGATATCGAGACAAACATACAGACCGACAGAGATAGTTACTTCATATAGTTCGCTAGATGGCGTTTTTTCAATTTTTGTGCATTTGTTGACGTTTTGTATGGAGTGACAGTTATCATTTAGGGAGTTTTTTCAAGCGATGTTTTTTCCTCGAGACGAACGTATTCGTTTTTATATCTCGAAGCTTTATTGGTCCCGATACACAGATCACACTAGATACGGCATAACGAGATTCGTTGTTCCTACAAAAAGTCACCAAACTTTGAGGCGCGGTGTGGGTCGCGGGGAGTGCGACCGAGCTTTCTCATTGGCTATCACAAGGTTACGGCTACTAGCGCCTAACAATCAACCAATAGAAGTAATTTCATATAAGTTTAATTTGACTGATGCGTGGTGCGCTTCGAGCGTCCTGAATGCTGAATCTAGAGTGTGATCTGTGTCCTGATACGACTGCGACTATATTCCTCTGAATTATAAAATTTATTTAATTATTTATTTCATAGCACAAATAACAGAAAGTAACACAGATAAAGAAAGAGAAAGCACAAATTTGGTTACGTGCTAGGCTACTTTCCAAAAGTAGTACGTGCCTGATATGATATTATTAATTTAGCGAAATAGGTAAACATACGCAAGAGGGTATTAAAATATTCACATAAAAAGGTATATAGATCATACAATTTAACAATTATTATGGACAGTTTTTCCTTAATTATATAGCGGAATGAATCATTTAGAACAAAACAGTTTTCAGTCGATTTTTGAACCGATACAACTTATGATCATAGATATCAATGTCTTTGTATTTGCTCTCTGCTGAATCAAGAATTTCGTTGTATTGACGACACATTCTGGCTATAGGATTGTAATACGATGTGTTGTTTTAGTGTGTCATTAGTTAGGATTAGGATGCTGGCTCCTCGCCTACAATATTGCTGACATTGGTGATAAAAACTATACTTATAGGCACATAGCTTTAGTCACGCACTCATGATAATGTCCCTATAGTCTCCAATAGCTTTTTTTATTTTCGACTAGTAGCGCCCCGCGGTTGTACGCGTGGAAAATCTCTTAGAACCGAAGTTTTCCTCTTGTATCCCTGCAAAAACCACTTCGATTATTTTTATTCCGTTGATGCGTGAAAGAGAAACAAACAAACCAACAATCACATATTAATATGCTTTATTGACCGAGCGAAGCGAAGGTCTCTGTGTTTAGAGGCATTTGTATGTATGTTTGTGTGTATATTTGTCCGATGATAACTTGCGAACCGTTGATCCGATCTTCATGAAATTTTGTAGGCAAGTAGTTCATTTCAATACAATTTTTAAGTTCGAATATGAGCTGAATCGGTCCAGGGGTTGTGAAGATATAGGGGCCTCGAGGTCTCAGTTCGCCGCGAACTACTATCAGAGGCTTCAGAGCCACCTCTAACGTTGGCAACACAGTTACGTACACACCTTGTTCTCTAGTTCAAACAGCGGTCTAATCTTGCCTCTAGCATGGCTTTACTGAGACATAGTCATACGACGCCAATAGAAAAATTATACGAAAAGAATGACAATCTCATACAAAAAAATTACCATTGAAAAAAACAGCGTCATACTAGATGGCGCTTACTTGTTTAGTAACTTAATGTTCAAACCGCTACAAAAGCCGATGAAAATCACACTAATATTATAAATGCGAAAGTTTGTGTGTAAGTATGTAATAATGTAAGTAGGTAAGTATGTAAGTGTGTTTGTTTCTGTTCAACTCTGTAACGGCTGAACGGATTTAAATGAAATTTGGAATGGAGGTAGCTTAGACCCTGGATTAACACATAGGCTCGGTTTCTGTAGAATAGCGGGTGTAGCCGCGGGCGCAGCTAGTATGGGTAACATAGAAACTTAGTGTTAGTATAAATGTCCGCTATTTAAGGTTAAGTTTAAATTGAATATACGTAGTAAAAAACGTTTTAAAAAAAAGAAATTTTGGCAACGAACTATTTAAGTGTTTGACCACCATCTCATCAGATGGAGAGCGACGATGTGGCCGAAGATGTAGCACGCATGCCTAGGATGTACCTATACAAAGTTTTCTTGAACAGAATAATGTTTTCAACGCCATCCCTAGAGAGCCTAGCATGTTTTGCAAATAAAATATAAAGTTAATAATTTTACTGATATTATTAATAAAAATATTCATACCTAGTAGCAATTTTTATTCCTTTACGAATTAGTTAGCCAGGATTTCTATTTCAAGTCTAGCAGAAATCGTGACGATCATGTCGCAGTTTAAAGCACTGGCAGCATCTTACGTCCTTATCAGTTACTACAATCGGGTTAAACATCTAACTATGGTCATTGGCACTCTCCTTTATACAATTAGGTACTCTATGCCTCGGAGGATGTTTACCGAGCACACAGCACTGCGACGGTGAAATTAAATCTTAGAGCTCGTAACAGAGGTTTTTATATACTCTATCTATCTCCCCCTAATAAAGAGACGAAACAAGCAAAGCTTAGGGCTTTGAGAGGTCCTTAGTCCCGTCTACCATCGGCCCGCTCGCACATTTTAGCAATGTCGAATACATAGTTTTTTTTATCCCTCCTAAGTGGGATTTGGTGTCGCACATCTTATGCATTTTCCAGTGTCAAGTGTACATATATGTTTTTAAGTTTTGTTAGATGTTATCAAACAAGTCATAGTCACAGTCAAAGGCGAGCAAGGCAAGTCACGTTCATGTCCAAGTCATGCCCCAGTAAAGTGGTGAAAACTTTACTAGAGACTTCTATGGAGTTTTGGAAACAACACGAAGTGTCACGTTTCACAATATTATGCTATTTACCAAATCTCGTGTACGTTCACGAATAATTAAAAAAAAAACACGTTTTTACACATCAACACCCGAAATAACACAAATTTTGGAAAAGAATAAAATGAAGCGACATGAATTCTTCACGTTCCCGCCAAAACTCCGTATATCATTCGATCTCTTTCGTGAGTAATAAGATATCCGATTGTTTTTAAATTAAGCAACATACAGGATCTTAGACGAAGCATCATATACAAGATCCTTGTACAGGATAGTCAAAACGCCGACGTCAAATTTATTTTAAATTTTAGATTCCTCATACCATAGATGAATGTATACTAGCCTCATACCACGAAAATACTTCATGTAATATGTGTTCTACCATTTTACGTAGTTTAGGAGTTTTTTATATATTTATGTGGCAATAAAGCAAATGGTTCAAAAATGATTTTTTGATTATAATTAGTTCATTTGTACATAAAACTAGCAGCCCGCACCGGCTTCGCACGGGTATTTAACAAAAAAATAAAAATTATAATACACACACAAAGCTAAAAAGCTACCCAACAGCGAAAGAATTTTTAAAATCGGTTCTGTAGTAGCGGAGCCTATTCAATGCAAAGAAACAAACAAACAAACAATCAAATCTGTCCTCTTTATAATATTGGTATAGATAATGATCTACCTAAACAGAAATTTAAAAATGTGGACCGAAAATACTAAATTAAGTACCGAACAACGAGAATCCGAATTTTAAGGTTTAAATTAAAAATCTAAAACATGATTTTCATAACTTCTGACCTTTATTCAAAATCTTCGCAAGCTTACGTCAGAATACAAAAGAATTTATTGTTATACTCCAAGCGGCTTTCAAAGTCAGGACGAAATTACCAAACTAAATTTTTGGTACTTAAAAGTACGGATTACATATTTTTTAAGCTGGTATCACTAGTTTTATTCAACCAAGCAACAAGCAACTTAGAGGTGTATTTTTTTTTTTCCTCTAAGAGGATTGTGTTTGTGGCGTCGCACGTCTTATGCATTTGCCAGTGTCAAGTATACATATATATTCTCAATTTTTGCTAGATATTATCAAACAAGTCATAGTCACGATCAAAGTCAAGCAAAGCAAGTCACGGTCAAGTCCAAGTCATGCCCCAGTAAAGTGGTGAAAACTTTACTAGAGCCTTCTATGGAGTTTTGGAAACAACACGAAAATTCACGATTCACGACATTATACCATTCACCAACACTCGTGCGTGTTCACGAACACTTAACAAGTAAAAATTCACCGTTTTTACACAATAACACTCGAAATAACATAAGTTTTGGAAAATAATAAAAT
Organism: Apocheima hispidaria; assembly: GCA_947579745.1. Lineage (NCBI taxonomy): Eukaryota > Metazoa > Arthropoda > Insecta > Lepidoptera > Geometridae > Apocheima > Apocheima hispidaria. Next base: position 3,311,395 of record OX388172.1, on the reverse strand, counting down.
GACGCGACATGAATTCTTCACGTTCCCGCCAAAACTCCTTAGAGGTGTATACTTGACACTGGCAAATGCATAAGACGTGCGACGCCAAACTCCTCTTAGGAGGGAAGAAAAAAAATCCTTAGAGGAATAAATTACGTGCTTAGAACTAGGTATACATGGACCCGTATACGGCTATCGCAAATTTACATTAAATCCGTACTAATATTATAATTCAGATGAATATAGCCGCAGTCGTATCAAGACCAATAAAGCCTCGAGGTATAAAAATTAATACGTGCGTCTCGAGGGAAAAACTTCGCTTGCGCGATTCAGAACTTCCTACATTAAAACGTCAGAAATGGATCAGCACCATCTGACGAACTATATGAAGTTAACACGGCTAAACAGCTGAATGGATCTTGATAAAATTTGATAAAGAGTTACTGTATATCACAAAGATATACATACACATACATATACTTATATATCACATAGGATACTTTTTTATGTCCACGCGAACGAAGTCGCGGGTAACAACTAGTTAAATAATAGTACGTAGACTACATTTTGCAGTCGGGTTTTTGTTTTTATTTTAATAAAATAATATTAGAACAAAACAATTAAATAAAATTTGTACAAGTGCGCTATTGTTCTCTTAATACAAATTCTTTATAGGTTATTATAATTCGATGTTGGTTTATGGTAATTTACACAGACGCGACAGCTAGCAGGTAAATATCTCACAAACTAGATTTTGTGAACTTAGAATTATGTACGTAAATATTTTTCACATTACATAAAAACATCGTCAAAAAGTTATTTCATCTAGAAAATGTTTAATGGTGTAATAAAATGTATCTAATTAAACTTCTAAGTTTATTTTTGTGGGAAACTGTTTCTTTATCTTTTTTTCTAATGGTCTTTGGTAGATTAGTTTTTTTTTTTTTTTTTCTTTCCTCCTAAGAGGATTTTGGCGTCGCACGTCTTATGCATTTGCCAGTGTCAAGTATACATATATATTCTCAAGTTTTGTGAGATATTACCAAACAAGTCATAGTCACGGTCAAAGGCGAGCAAAGCAAGTCACGGTCAAGTCCAAGTCATGCCCCAGTAAAGTGGTGAAAACTTTACTAGAGCTTTCTATGGAGTTTTGGAAATAACACGAAAATTCACGTTTCACGACATTATACCATTCACCAACACTCGTGCATGTTAACGAACACTTAACGGGTAAAAATTCACCGTTTTTACACATTAACACTCCAAAAAACACAAGTTTTGGAAAATAATAAAATGACGCGACATTAATTTTTCATGTTCCCGCCAAAACTCTAGATTAATTATCATGTACTCCGGTCCCTTTCTATAGACAATAGACAATGGTTTATTGGCCACAAAAACAAAACAAAATATGAACAAAACTTAAAAGATAAATAAAAATTACAATTAAAAAACAACAAACACCTATTTTTTTAACTTCTATTTTTTCTGTGGGACTGTGACGTCATAGAACTGTCAAAACTTTTTATTTCATTAATGGTTCAGGTTCCACAAGTTCAGGTAGAAATCTTACCCCCAGCTCATAAGGTAGACGTGCTACCACGAAGCCATGGTGGTCTTCAAAGTTCCTTTAAGTATTTCAGTCATGAAGCCAGACTCAAAGTGAATAAAACGAGCGATGACGTGTGAGATTCAAAATGGCGTCGCTTCGGTCCGCGGAGTCGGACAATTCAAAGTTTTAATGGAAGTGAGACTGGATCCAGTGGGAACGAAGCTATAATATATCGGTAGCTACATTATAATTCCCTATCAACTCGCAATTGTAATCAAAATTAGATTATTCCAAATTACCATGTCCTAGGGTAATATTGGGACTGCCCCGGTGGCTCAGTTGGTACTGAACCTACCTTCTGTGTTTGGGGGCGTGGGTTCGATTCCCATCTAGGACAAACATTTATGTGATGAATATTTGTGTTTGTTCTATGTCTGGGTGTTAGTATCTATATAAGTATGTATTTAAAAATATCTATGTACGTATATCAGTCTCTGGCAGCCATATTACAAGCTTTGCTTAGTTTGGGGTCAGATGACCGTGTGTGCAAAAAATATCCCAGATTTATTATTATTATCATTATTTATTTATTTATTTATTTACATTATATTAAAACGGATCATCCCTATTCCTCCCTACTAATATTATAAATGCGTTTTTTTTGTTTTTAATGTCATCACTGATTTTATACTAGTAGTTCGCGGCGAACTGAGACCTCGCGACCCCTATATCTTCACAAGCCCTGGACCGATTCAGCTCATATTCGAACTTAAAAATTGTATTGAAATGAACTACTTGCCTACAGAATTTCATGAAGATCGGATCAACGGTTCGCAAGTTACCATCGGACAAATATACAAACATACAAACATACATACAAAAGCCGATTTGTCCCAGCAAACTCTGAGACCTTCGCTTTGCTCGGTCTATTAATAAATAGCTGTTACCCGCGATTTCGTTAGGAAAAAAGTGACCTATTTCCGATCCATAAGCTATATATGTGCAAAAATTCAGGTCGTTCCTTTCAGCCGTTTAGCCGTGATAACGCGACAAACACCTAGGCAGAGAGACAGCGAATGAGAGACAGATTAACTTTGGCATTTATAATATTAACTAGCTGTTACTCGCAACTTCGTTCACTTAAAAAAAAAAGTTACCAAAGTTAAAAAAGTACCACGTCCGTTACCTTTAAGCTATATTTATGCAAAAATTCAGCTCGATTCATACAGTGTTTACCTATGAAAGCGCGACAAACACCCAGATAGAGAGACAGAGTAACATTCGCATTTATAATATTAGTTAGGATAGTGAAAGAAATAATGCTTCAACCTTTTAACATTAACCGTTAAGAACACTTAATCGAGCTCTACTCGATTAGTGCGCTACATATAGCATAGCATTGATTACGCAACAGCCTTTAAGAAATCCATTTTCGTGACAACTTCAGAAGAGTTTTTTTTCATTTATTTGTATGAAATTGGCAAGACTGACGTCTGAAAATGACGATGAGCCATGAAATTAGAAAATTATTTTTAAATTTAAAATTTAAAATTTTCAGAATTTCCGAGAAAATGCGAACAGTAAGTTTTTTTTTAAACTGCACAGGTATATTAACTAAACAAAATATATATTTATGTATAACCTACAAACTCTACCGAAACTAGCGTAACCTAAATTAGCCTACTACACAAAACGAACCAATGATTTATTTTATCCAGAGAATATTGAAGGTCTTTAGATAATCTATCCTAACTTATAATTATAAATTCTAAGTAACTCTCCCCCGAATACTGAAACGTTTGTTAACCCTGACGACAGATTAAGTCTGTTGCTGCCTTTGTCATTAGCTTAGTGCCAGACAAAGGCAGCATTAGAATTAATCTGTTGTCAAAGTTAACAAGCGTTTCAGTATTCAGGGGTAAGTCTCTCTGTCTGGGTGTTTGACGCTGAACGGATCGAACTGAATTTTTGCATTTTGCACAGATATAGCTTAAGGCTCGGAGACGGACATAGGTAACAATTTTTTTGTAGGTTTACGCGAACGAAGTTGCGGATAACAGCTAGTATATATATAAAAGAACAACCCTTTCCTAGGAATCAACGCACAGACAAACCGCTTATGATAGAGACGTGAAATTTGAACCCAATACTTCTCAAATGGTCTACGTGAGCAATAAGAGAGGATTTTGCATAATTCCCCCCTAAAGGTGTGAAATGAACCCCCAAGTTTGTATGGAAATAAAATGTTTTTTTCATGTGAAGACAAAGAAACTAGGTTTGTATACTAAGCAAAAAAAAAAATGAAATGTTTCTCTCAGGATTTTTCGAAAATAAGCCCCTAAGTAGTGTTTTATTTATTGTAGCATATGCGAGTGAACTCGTGCGAGCGACCTTGTCCAAAATAAATGTTCAGCTCACTACCAGTCGGCAGCGTGCTAGAGCATGCTATCGGCATCACCACGCAGGCTGGAAATGCTTATGCGTTGCGCCAGAAATACGCCAGCGTTTTAGTCAAGTGTCGCATCAATCTTGTTGACTAGCCTTGTGGCTCAGTTGGAGGATTTCCACCTTCAGAGCTGTAGGCTGTGAGTTCGATTCCCATCCAGGACAAACATTTGTGGGATGAACAATGAACATGGATGCTTGTTCTTTGTTTGGGTTTTTCATGTGTTCTTTGTATATATTTACAAAAAAAAAGTATTTATGTATTCTATCAGTTATCTCGTTCTTATAGGCTTAGTTTGGGGCTAGATGGCGCTGTGTGAAAAAGGTGCACCAATATTTATATAATTATTTAATCAGGTGCTCTGATAGATTTTAGAATGAGATGACCTCCCGGCCTCCACGGACCTAATGTATATACCCCAATAGCACAAAAATATAACAAGATACATATATACTAGTAGTTTGCGCCGAACTGAGACCTCGCGACCCCTATATCTTCACAACCCCTGGACCGATTCAGCTCATATTCGAACTTAAGAATTGTATTGAAATGAACTACTTGCCTACAGAATTTCATGAAGATCGGATCAACGGTTCGCAAGTTTTCATCGGACAAATATACATACAAACATACATACAAATGCTGATTTGTCCCAGTAAACACTGAGACCTTCGCTTTGCTCGGTCAATTAAGATTAGCATATTTTCAGCACTTGTGCTGCTCCGCTGAATTAAAACAGGTCGATGATGCTCGAGTGGATACTCGGGTATCTGTGACCGGAGGTGGTTTGCGTTTATTTGCACTTATTTGGGTATTTTTTAGGATTCCGTAATACAAAAAACCCTAAAAAGTCCGTCATGTCCGTCTGTCTGTCTGTCTGAATCCTTCGCTCTACAACTTCCTAAGCTATAAACGTACATGCATGAAATTTTGCACAACGGTTTTCATAAAAACAAAATAATTCGTTAAAAAACTTTTTTATCGTTAATTTTATGCGTCTACTTCTGTGAAATTATTGACCGAGCGAAGCGAAGGTCTTAGAGTTTACTGGGACAAATCGGCATTTGTATGTCTGTTTGTGTGTATATTTGTCCGATGATAACTTGTGAACCGTTGATCCGATCTTCATGAAATTCTGTAGGCAAGTAGTTTATTTCAATGCAATTTTTAAGTTCGAATATGAGCTGAATCGGTCTAGGGGTTCTGAAGAAATAGGGGTCGCGAGGTCTCAGTTCGCCGCGAACCACTAGTATTAAGGTTATTTAAACTAAAAACTATCTGTACTTCATTAAGGTTAAGCGGTTAATGTATTTTTAATCACTAAAGCTAAATCCGTGGACGTATTAGTTTAATAATAATAAATTATAGAATAAGAATAATGTCTGAAATATATACATTTCAATTATGACATTATTCACATTACAACAACAATTACTATTATTATTTAAATTACGACATTATTTCAATTATTACATTTCATTATTTAATTTTTTTTACGAAGTAACCACGCAGAAAACAATGAAACATACATTATAATTTTTTAGGATTAATCCAACAATAATTATGTATTATTGTATGTATTATTTATAGTTAAAAATAATAGCTATAGGTGATATAAAAACCAGTTCAATATTATTTTCTGCCGAGTTAATAAAATCCCAAAAAATATTATTATATTATTTTCTGTAGTGGTAGTGCTCTCTTGCAGAGTCCCCCTGGGGAAGTACCACACCTTTGGCAGTTATTCAACCGCCAAGCAGTAGTGTGTAAGCATTACTGTGTTCCGGATTGAAGGGCAATGTTTCCAGCGTAATTACTGGGCACAGAGATTTAACATCTAACATCTCAGGGTGACGAGCGCAGTGCATTGCCGCGCATAGTTTTGAACTGTTGAAGTTCAAAATTCTGGGTGGCACTGAACTGTTATGGGCAAGCATGACGCTTAACATCAGGTGAGCGACTTGCTCTCCTCGTCACAGAGTAACATAAAAAAAAAAATTTTACGTCAGCAAATGATATCAATCACTATTTTTATTTATTATTTATATTTATTTTTATTATCAGTTACGTCCAGTTACATACAAACCCCCGAATACTGAAACGGTTGTTAACTTTGACAACAGATTAATTCTAATACTGCCTTTGTCTGGCACTAAGCGAATGACAAAGACAGCAATAGCAAAGTTAAGGTGGAACGTTTCGCTCATCGCGCGTAATTCAAATTTTCTTGCGTTTTTTGTTAAATACAGCTTAATTACTCATCGTGGATTTATTGAAACCAATTTTGCGACAATAAATAAGTTGTTTTAAGAAATTACGGATAAAATGATTACCTAGATAACATTGGTTTTGCTACAAATCTCAATAAGCTGATTTTCATCTTAGTTTTTCGTTTAGCGAAAAATGTACCTACACTAGCTTTCAAATTGAATTTTTCGTTGGTGTAATGTCTTGAAACAATCTATTTATTATCGCAAAATTAGTTTTCATGGATTTACGATGAGTAGTTAAGCTGTAATTGACAAAAAACAACAAAATTTGAATTTCGCGCGCTGAGCGAAACGATGCACCTTAACAAGCGTTTCAGTATTCGGGGGAAAGTCTCGTAACTTGACTGGGCTATATGTAATTTTCATATATGAGCAGAAGCAGAAATAAAACCTCAGGGTTGTATAACAACTCACTAAAACTATTAATATCTCTATTCCTTGGCCCGAAACGCCCACATGTGTAGTTATTATTATGTGTTTAGTTTATGTGGGTACTCGGAAATATAGTGGATGGAATGGCCATGCTTGCCGAATTGATGTAGCCGTAAGTATGAGCAAGTCTTGATTAAAAGGTACTAATTCCAATTTTTCCCCGACGCTTAAGAAAATAAGCCCTGTTTTTAAAAATACCAGTATTTCTTTTTTTATCGGAAAGTGCCTTTTTTTATTAAAGAAAATACAAATAAACTAAAACAAAATGAGTGGAGTCAAAATATACGCCTGCAAATAGCGCCGTCTATCGAGTCCATAGGGCAAAGACAAAGTCAAAGTCAAAATTTTATTTGCGTGCTAGTTAGTGCTAGCGTGCTAGTGCTAGTTTTCTCTTAAGCTCGCCTTCGACTGAGTTCATAATGATGTTTAGTGCATTATGGAACCAAAGTTTCGACGAAGACCGACAATACATGCTTAGCGTTCTGGTAGTAAATCATAAAAAATAAAATAAATTATTGCACATATAAACTAGTAGTTCGCGGCGAACTGAGACCTCACGACCCCTATATCTTCACAACCCCTGAACCGATTCAGCTCATATTCGAACTTAAACATTGTATTAAAATAAACTACTTGCCTACAAAATTTCATGAAGATCGGATCAACGGCTCGCAAGTTATCATCGGACAAATATACACACAAACATACATACAAAAGCCGATTTGACCTTCGCTTCGCTTGGTCAATCACATAAGTGTATGTTAAATAATCAGGTGCGGGTTTTTTGAGGAAAATTCGTACATATTTTATTTAGTTACAAGTTGTTTTGTTTTGTTTTTTTTTTTTATTTATTTAAGTATTTATTTGTTTTTTTTAACACTACATTAGTAGTTTAAGTTCTTATCTCGCGGTAAATATTGTTTTTCCTTGATGATCATACAAACCCTAACTATTATAATAATTCAGAGGAATATAGCCGCAGTCTTATCAGGACCAATAAAGCTTTTAGGTATAAAAATGAATACGTTTGTCTCGAGGAAAAAACTCTTTACATGACAACTGTCAATCCATACAAAAATTCAAAAATAAACAAAAATGGATCAACGCCATCTAGCCAACTATAGGAAGTAACTTTACCTATGACTGGCTGTTTGTCGCGTAATGACGGCTAAGCGGCTGCACGGATCTTGATAAAATGTGATAAGTAGTCACTGTATATCACGAAGACAGGTTTGGATACTTTTTTATGTCCACGCGAACGAAGTCGCGGTTAGCAACTAGTATTTAATAAAGTGTATAAAAATCTTTGTAAGCATGCCATTGCCTCAAGATATTCCGCGGCTCATCGCCCACGGAGTGCGCAACTATTCGACCTAACCAAACAAGGGTCGTGTTAAAACATGTAAGATTTAGACTTAGGGCTGAGGGCTATAATATCCATGCACGCAGTGTTACCATACAACTTGGTACTTGGTACTTGGCGGGCTTCCCGAGCGTCTTTTTCGTTCGTTAGTAGGGTTCTTTATGTGGTCTTGCATCTATGCACCTCGCTACGCCCGTCTCCCTCTCTCACCAGCTCGAAGACGCTTAGCGGCATGCTCCAAGACCAGAGCCTCTTACTTACAAAATCGTCGCATCAAGCTCCCAATATGGCCAATAAATCTATCCATATATATAAAAATGAACCCCTATTTCTCCTGGTCGCGCTTTAACTTGAGAAAGGCTGGACCGATTTTGATGATTTCTCTTTTGTTGTGTTCGTAATTGTGAGGACAAGGTTTGCATGAAGAGTTTAGCGAGGCCGTAGGCCGAGCTTCACGGGCACAGCTAGTTATTAATTGACCGAGCGAAGCGAAGGTCTCAGAGTTTACTGGGACAAATCCGCATTTGTATGTATGTTTGCATGTTTGTGTGTATATTTGTCCGATGATAACTTACGAACCGTTGATCCGATCTTCATGAAATTTTGTAGGCAAGTAGTTCATTTCAATACAATTTTTAAGTTCGAATATGAGCTATATCGGTTCAAGGGTTGTGAAGATATAGGGGTCGCGAGGTCTCAGTTCGGTGCGAACTACTAGTAATATTATTAAACACTAGTAATTCGTGCAGAATTGAGACCCCGGGAACCCTACAACTTCACAACCCCTGGACCGATCCAGCTCATAATCTTACTTAAAAATTGTATTGAATTGAACTGAATTGAATAGTGCCTACCAAATTTCCTGAAGATCGGATTAACGGTTCTTATCGTCGGACAAATATACATAAATATATAAACATACAAACATACATACAAAAGAAGAATATTACGACTTTATTTAGTTTTTATACAAATCTATCTAACTAAACAAAAAACTTTTAATACTTCTAATTGTCAATTATTATTAAATTCAAATATTTTAATCATTTTAAAATTGTAATATTTTTCTTATCTATATACTCAGGTTATATGTAACTTTTCTATTCAAAATATTAATTTAAATAAATACAAGATAAAAAAAAAACAATTGATCCAAATTCCAATGAGACGTTTCCCAAAAAAAATATAGTTCTAAAATACTTACTAGATGGCGTAGTATCGTTTTACCTGTCATTGTCATTTCTGTCGAAATATTTTATGTTTATTCTTTAAATCGTAAATTTTGGCTCCACACATTGTGTATTTAGCCAGTGACAACTATTGTAATATTTCAAATGAAGTCAAATACATAGTTACATTACTTGAAATTGTCTAAATACACATGTGGAGCCAAAAAACACGAGAGAAAAAAAGGCACACGTACATTTTTTTGTCTTTCATGTCTTGACAGTGACAGAAAAACCTCAAGGTACATCTAACGGTTACTTTTCTATCTATTATCTATTGGTGACTTTTATTACCAGGATAAATATTTTTTTGGAAAACGCCTCATTGTACGCGACGCCGACATTGCAGCGGAAAGACACTACATATTGGTTATTTTAGACACAGTTTGAAAATGAACTTCTGCAAAGTTAGAATAGAATAGAATAGAATAGAATAAAATTTATTCGACATAATAGTACAAGTAGTACTAAGTAAGTAGTAGTAGTAGTAGTAATACATAAAATAAAATAACATATATTTCGATTACATTAGTTAGGCGTAAAAACATTAAGAGATAACAAATAGAAGGTAAAATAAAGATAATTATAACAATAATAATGTCGAAAAGGACCCTTCTCAGCATAAATGCTGAGGGTGTCGGACACTCAGCGCTGATTTTCAGAAGGGACCCTAGTTCATGGGTGATGATAAAAGTTTTACAAGTAATAAAAGTACCAAGAAAGTAAAAACTAAATTTAACATACATAGGGCCTAATTACTTAAATAAACACAGATACACTCTAAGATTATATAAGATATACAAAATACGATATTAATAATACGAAAATATAAAATTATAAAAACGATATTAATAACGAAATTATAAATACGATATTAATAAATATTTATTACAAAATAAAATAAAAGATAAAATAAAACATAATAGATAATAAGTATTAAATAAAGTGTAAGTTGGCTAGAAGATAAACAAGCAGGTAATAGATAAATTAAATAATCATGATATAAAATATTAAAATCGAGGCCAGAATTCAAATGAAAGATTGGTCAATATTGATCAAACCGTGTTGGGTTTGTTTTTCAACCAAATACTTTTTCAGCTTTATTCGGAAGGAATGTAGATATTTTAGGTCCCTGATTGGTGGAGGCAAATTGTTCCAGCATTTGGTTGCCGCATACCGAAAACTTCCTGTGAAATTGGCAGTACGAAATCGCGGCGTGGCCAACTGCGGAGTACAGAGCCTACGGGAGCATTGTCTGCTATCAGAGAGCCATTTGAATTTGTCGTATAAATACGCCGGATCTTTAAACTTTATTACACCAAACAGAAGGCAAGCGAGATGTAGTTTGCGACGTGACTTCATTTTTAACAAAGATTGACTATTTAGAAATTGCGTGACATGAGATCTAGAAGGGATAGACAAGCAGAACCTGGCGCACGCATTCTGTACTCGTTGTACAAGACGCTGCGTTCGAGCCAGGAGACGAGGTCCGTAAACAGCGTCTGCATAGTTTAATTTCGAGAGCACAAGAGTCTCGACTAGTTGAATACGTAATTCTTCACGTAAATAAGGTCTCAATTTGTACAGAGTTTTCAATCGAAAAAAACAATTTCGAACGGATTCTGCAATATGTTTTTCAAACCTTAGTGCATCATCAATGTTCAACCCCAGATTACGTGCCTCGTATATACGTTCTACGGTTTGATCCATTAGTGTTATACCGATATCCGGAGGAAGTGATGCCAATTGATGCCTACTACCAAACACCATAAATTTGGTTTTAGCGGGATTAAGTAAGAGACAGTTAGCCTCGGACCAAGAAACGATTCTGTTTAAATCTTCGTTTAGGCGCACAAGTGCACTATCAAGATCCCCCGGTCTGAAGTGAATATATATCTGCATGTCGTCGGCGTATATATGATACTTACAATTTTTTATATTACTAATAATGTCAGCACTGTACAACGTGAACAAAGGTGGGCCTATAATAGAACCTTGGGGAACCCCTCTATTGATATTCGCAAGTGGTGATAGAAGGCGAGAGCCAGAAGTTTGACGAATCTCCACTAGTTGCTGTCTTCTACTTAAGTAGCTGTTAAACCAGTTTAGTGTGGGCAAGTCGAAACCAAACGAACTCAGCTTAGAGAGCAACAATGAGATATTAATAGCGTCAAACGCACGAGAAAAATCTAGAAGAACCAGCAAAGTGCACATGCCTTTATCCTGACACTCTAAAATATTATCTGTCACATCAAGCAGGGCCGTGGTTGTGCTCCTACCTTGTCTAAAACCCGACTGGAACTCTGGAAGGATTTTGTTTTTTTCCAGAAATTTTGTGAGTTGCTGGGATACAACCTTTTCAAGGATCTTCGACATGCATGGCAGTATGCTAATAGGCCTTAAGTCTTTAACAGCAGTTGGGTTGTTGGTTTTAGGTATGGGACGAACGATGGCAACCTTCCACAGATCGGGGAATACAGATGAGCCGAAAACGCCGGAAGTGAGTGAGTGTGAGTTACGCCGGAAACGAATTAACTTGTGTTTATTCTGTGTCTGGGTGTTAATATCTATCTATATAAGTATGTATTTAAAAATATCTATGTACGTATATCAGTCTCTGGCAGCCATATTACAAGCTTTGCTTAGTTTGGGGTCAGGTGACCGTGTGTGCAAAAATGTCCCAGATATTTTATTTATTTATTTATATATATTTATTTAACTACCAAATCTATCTATATCTGTGAAAGATACGAAGGCCGTTACATGATTCGTGTTGTTTTTACGACACTGACCTGTTAATGAAGGTCACATATTGACAATAGATAGGTATTCACACGAACTCCAACTGCCCAAGAATTAAAACTTCACACACCATTATCATACTCAATACAGCTTCTAACGCATGAAACATCACACTAATATTATAAATGCGAAAGTTTGTGTGTAAGTATGTAAATATGTGTTTTATGTGGTGGGCTCTCTTACAGAGTCCACTTGGGGAAGTACCACACCTTACCCAGTTATTTAACCGCCAAGCAGTAGTACTGTGTTCCGGATTGAAGGGCATTGTTTCCAGCGTAATTACTGGGCATAAAGAGGTTTAACATCTATCTCAGGGTGACGAGCGCAGTGCATTGCCGCGCATAGTTTGAAGTGTTTAAGTTCAAAATTCTGGGTGGCACTGAACTGCTATGGGCAAGCGTTACGCTTAACATCAGGTGAGCGACTTGCCCGTCTCGTCACCGAGTAACATAAAAAAAAGTATGTAAGTGTATTTGTTCCTGTTCAAACTGTAACGGGTGAGCGGGTTTGAAATTGAAATTTGGTGTGGAGGTAGCTTATACACATAGGCTACTTTTTATCCTGAAATATTTAACCGTTCCTGTAGAATAGCGGGTGAAACTGCGGGGCGCAGCTAGTATTAACATAAATAACTTCATGCGTATTTGGCGGTATAAACATACAGACAGCTATAGTTATTAAATGATTGACCAGCGAAGCGAAGGTCTCAGAGTTTACTGGGACAAATCGGCATTTGTATGTATGTTTGTATGTTTGGGTGTATATTTGTCCGATAAAAACTTGCGAACCGTTGATTCGATCTTCATGAAATTTTGTAAGCAAGTAGTTCATTTCAATACAATTTTTAAATTCGAATATGAGCTGAATCGGTCCAAGGGCTGTGAAGATATAGGGGTCGCGAGGTCTCAGTTCGGCGCGAACTACTAATATTCAGTTTCTGTAAAACAGCGGGTGAAACCGCGGGACGCTGCTAGTATTAGTATAATTTAAAGTTGGTCTACGGTAATCATAAATAACAACCAACCCAATATATAAGAATCAGTCTCGAAACAACTATGTAGTGTCGTCTAAGTCTTCAAATGATTATATTGTGATCAAATATTCCGTTATTTACCATTTAATTATTAATATAACTAGTAGTTCGCGGCGAACTGAGACCTCGCGACCCCTATATCTTCACAACCCCTGGACCGATTCAGCTCATATTAGAACTTAATTGTTTTATTGAAATGAACTACTTGCCTACAAAATTTCATGAAGATCGGATCAACGGCTCGCAAGTTATCGTCGGACAAATATACACACAAACATACATATATACATACATACATACATACATACATACATAAATACACATGCCGATTTGTCCCAGTAAACTCTGAGACCTTCGCTTCGCTCTGTCAATAAATATTTGTGTTTGTGTTTCAACATTCTGACCATCCCAAGATAGTCTGGATAAAATTGATTTAGGCGATAAGGCCGCCCATTATACTGCTGGATATTTCATTACTGTTATTTCGGCGTGTAAAAAAGTTATATTATCTAAATTCAGTTGCAAAATTTGACCTTAACATAAATACATACATACAAACATTGCAAGTTAAATAAAAGCTTGTAAAAATAACAATTAAATTAAACACTTTTCCTTTCTTTTTTTCAGATACTAAAAATGGCTCCCAACAATACAGACATGGCTCCCAACAATACAAACATGGCTGCCAACAATACAAACATGGCTCCCAGCATTACAGACATGGCTCTCAACAATACAAACATGGCTCCCAGCAGTACAGACATGGCTCTCAACAATACAAACAACGAAATCTTTATCAGAGAAGAAGATACTCTGAAGAAACTCGTAGCCCCACAGGCTGAGGCGAGAAAGTTTGAGATAGTGTGGCTTAATGTTGTAGTATTCACTTACTATCATTTGGCAGCTCTGTATGGATTGTATTTATGCTTCACTTCGGCTTCGTGGCCAACTGTTGGTTTTGGTAAGTCACTTTTTACCCGACTGCTCAAAGATAGAATAGCGAAACAAAACAGCTGCCCATAGAAAAATGTCATTCACTCTCAACGAAATGTATGGAAAAGCTGTTTTTTTGGTGATGTCATGTTATGTCCCATAGTAAATGTTTTTCTGTGAGCGTGAGGGTAGCACTGCAGTTCCAGATCATTCTGTATACAGTGTGCAACAAAATACAACAGAAGTACTTATTGATGATGTTGGCCAAGATGTGACCGGTTAAATGGCTCGTGGTTCGTCTTCAATGTATCTTCTTTATTTAGTTTTAGATTAAAGGCATAGTGACCGGCACGTCTTGAGCAAAAAACGGCTTAGTGGAAAAAAAAAAACAAACTATAAAAAAACTAAAAATCAACTGTTGCGGAGATGACGTTATTGCCCTAGCTGCACGTTAAAAAAAAAACGTGTTTCCAGCATGCGGGATGTACCTCCTGAACGGGCTGGGGGTAACAGCTGGTGTGCACAGACTGTGGTGCCACAGGACCTACAAGGCGACCTGGCCCCTCCAGGTCTTCCTGATGCTCTGCCAGTCGCTGGCCAACCAGTTTTCCATCGTGCGTTGGGTTAGAGATCACAGGTAAGTTCTTCGTTTTTACCTGACTGCATAGACTGTAGTATAAGCCGAGCCGTACGCGGTTGAGCTTTGTACTACGTAGTAGAGGTAAGCTTTGGCGTATCTAGGGATTTTGTCACCTTTGAGCTAACTTGCACAATGTGACAGACACAAGATTTTTCGAAGCCTCTAACCCTTAGACGAAGCATACAAGATCCATGCTCTAACCTCTGGATTCTGAAACGTTTTTTTTTTTCTCTTTCCTCCTAAGAGGATTTTGGCGTCGCATATCTTATGCATTTGCCAGTGTCAAGTATACTTATAGATTTTCAAGTTTTGTTAATTATTATGAAACAAGTCATAGTCACAGTCAAAGGCGAGCAAAGCAAGTCACGGTCAAGTCCAACTCATGCCCCAGTAAAGTGGTGAAAACTTTACTAGAGCCTTCTATGGAGTTTTGGAAACAACAGGAAAATTCACGTTTCACTATATAATACCATTCACCAACACTCGTGCATGTTCACAAACACTTAACGGGTAAAAATTCACCGTTTTTACACATTAACACCCGAAATAACACAAGTTTTGGAAAATAATATAATGACGCGACATGATTTCTTCACGTTCCCGCCAAAACTCTTCTGAAACGTTTGATAATTGACAACAGATTAAGTCTATTGCTGTCATTGTAATTTGATTAGTGCCAGACAAAGGCAGGGTAGTGGTAGGGCTCTTCTGCAGAGTCCGCCTGGGGAAGTACCACACCTTTGCCAGTTATGCAACCGTCAAGCAGTAGTGTGCAAACATTACTGTGTTCCGGATTGAAGGGCAATGTTTCTAGCGTAATTACTGGGCACAGCAATTTAACATCTAATATCTGAGGGTGACGAGCGCAGTGCATTGTCGCGCATGGCATGGTTTTGTAATGTTGAGGCACAGAATTCTCCTTATAAATAAGGTCCAGAAGGATAGTCTCCATACAAACACGATTTTGAAATGGCTTATAATTTTTGACAGTCTTTTTTGTCATGACATTTGAGGCTTTCCATTAAAAAGTGATTACCCTATTTGGTCGGGTAAATAAATTTTGATTGGAGTGATTTAGGTTGTATCACAGTGGTTCTTAAATAGGCTCTTATACTTTTTTTTTTATCATCCACATTATTGTTAAGTTAAATAATGTTAAGTTTTTATTTTCAATTTATTACGATGGAAATGGAATCCTCTAAATTTGCAAATAAACGCATACGCAACTTTCGCTTATTAGCGGATTTATCTTTTTTGAAACTGCCTGACTATTCTGCAACCTCAAGTAACACGAATGTGACGGTGAAAACCTAAGAGAATGTGCATATTACTTGCAGACCCAAAAACCCACAACCACACTAGACAAATTTACATTCTTACATTCTTAGGGAGGTACAAAATTTTATTTCTAATAAAATTGCAATACAATTGTGTCATATCGTGACACGCTCATTGTAGGCTTCCGTAGGGTTTTAAGTTAAGTTGTTGGATAGGGATTGGTGAAACATATCTATTTGTTGTTGATAATTATTCGCCGACACGTTTTTTAGGCAAAATTATGAAAATTATGTATTATAAGCAAATTAATATTGGTGGAAACCTTAATAGGTTCCCGCCAATATTCATCTCTACTTTGCCGAACTATTTTTATCAAAAGATCAGCTACATATATCTGAGTCTCTAGGAAACCTAAACAAAGTTGGGAAATTACAAAAATATCTGGCAATACTACAGTTCATTTTGTCTTAGGGATATCAATTCTTGCAGAAAAAAATCGTATACGAACCGATTCGAACCGATCTCGTATTAGATTCTTCAATCGGACAAAAAAAAACGAACTTCGATTAAACCGTTGATTATTTTTGGATCAAGTATATAGTCAAATAAATTCCACGTGAATCCCTTATCGTTCAGACTCTTAAAAAAAAACTAGAGGCGATGGAGCATTCTCAATATTTACGTGTTTGATCGTACCTTTCTAAGGGGATGCCTTTGTCCAGCAGTGGATGTCTTACTTGGCTGATAATGATGATGCAGCCAATTAATCGTGTTTTAATCCGATTGAAGTGATTGTCAATTGCTAATCGACGAATAAAATTATCAAGGGGCTGCGTCAATGACCGTCGCCGGTCTTCTTTACAGTACAAGAAACAATCCTCAATCATGATATATCAAAAAAATATTTTTCATTTAATAATCGATTTTTGGACTAACCGAAATTCGATTGACATCCCTAAACGTTGTCATAGCGACTATTCTGTTTACATTATTCAATAATTGTATATCCTATTAAAGTATATTTCAGGACTTAAAGATGGATGTGGCAGTGGTGTTCTTTGATTCCTGTGAATCCTTGTAATTTTGGCATGATATTTTTGTATAGTTTACCATTTTTTGTCTCATTATTATGAGATTTTATCAGTATGAGATGAGAATGACAACTGTATGGAGCTCTTAATTTGATTTGACAGGTACGTCAATCTGGTGTACTTTATTTCAAGATAGTTTGATTTGCTGATTAGGTGTCTACCCCTTTATGTCTTTGTGTTGAGGTTGAAAATTCTTAATTCTGCTCGTCTTGTCACCAAACTACATTAAAAAAAAAAACTCTTTTCAATGTTAACAAAGGTTTCAGAATCCCGAGGTAAGGTTGGTAAAGAAGTTTCTACTGCCCACCCTTGCCTCTAATAAACCAATGTGGAGTTTTGGCAGGAACGTGAAGAATTCATGTCGCGTCATTTTATTATTTTCCAAAACTTGTGTTATTTCAAGTGTTAATGTGTAAAAACGGTGAATTTTTACCCGTTAAGTATTTGTGAACATGCACGAGTGTTGGTGAATGGTATAATGTCGTGAAACGTGAATTTTCATGTTGTTTCCAATACTCCTTAGAAGGCTCTAGTAAAGTTTTCACCACTTTACTGGGGCATGACTTGGACTTGACCGTGACTTGCTTTACTCGCCTTTGACTGGGACTATGACTTGTTTGATAATGTATAACAAAACTTGATAATATATATGATAAGGAGAATTCTGTGTATATATGTATACTTGACACTGGCAAATGCATAAGACGTGCGACGCCAAAATCCTCTTAGGAGGTGAAACAAAAAAAAAAATGGTGCAACAATCTGCAACAAATCTGTTGGTCCCGTTATTTTGTATTTTTTTTATATATTCGTGTTCATTAACGTGCTTGAGTGTGTGCAAATCGTATAAAGTGGTAAAACGTATATTTTCCTGTTTTTTTAGAAAACTCTGAAGAAGATAAAGCTTTCACCACGTGCAGCGTGACTTGGACTTGACCCTGACTGAAATTGTTGACTTAACTATGAATGAGACTGATATTTATAGTGAAAAATGGAGATATTATGAAACTTGATTCTGGCTAAATAAAGAACGTTTTCCATAGGCTTCACCACAAATACAGTGACACAGACGCCGACCCACACAATGCAACTCGCGGCTTCTTCTACTCTCACATCGGCTGGCTACTGGTGAAGAAGCATCCAGAAGTCGAGAAGAGAAGCAGACTGATCGATCTGTCTGATATCTACAGCAACCCGGTCATCATGTTTCAAAAAAGGTAAATGCATAAGACGTGTGACGCCAAAATCCTCGCAGATAGGAAAAAAAGTATTTAGCAGATTCACCTAGATCTTCTAGACCATGATAATATATAATATAGCGATGATAAACCTCAGTGGCTAGCGCATTTAGATGCATGCCACAGGCCGTGCGTTCAAATCCCAACATAAGCGCGAGCCAAGTGAAGGAAAACATCCCGAGGAAACCATGTCATGGTGGTGTCGTCATTTTTCAAAAAAAGGTCAGTAGCTTCTCATAAGACGTGCGACGGCAAAATTATTTTGGGAGGAAAGAAAAAATTAATAGAACATTCTTTACCGAGGGGAGAAGATAACCGATTACGAGTTTTTTTTTTGTTGACGTTTCATTTTCTGACGTAATAATTATTATAACTGAATGTTATTAACATTGTATAACTAATAAGTGTATTATTAATCAAAGCATTAATTCATCATCATCATCATGATGATGATGATGCGTTATACAATGTTAATAACATTCAATTACAATAATTCATCATCATGATGTCAACATCATCATCATCATGATGATGATGACATTAACATTGTATAATGCATTTAAATGATCATTGTATTCAATGAATAGCCTCTACTTAATTTGAATACTATTGTATACAAAAGGTTATTATTTTTGATTTTGACCAATAAATAACTTTGACTTTGACTTTGACTTCATGGTGGTGATAATTGGCGACGCTACCACACGAGAGTTTAGCATCTGTCGACAAGCTACAAACAGAGTGGTCCAACAGACACACTTGAGAGCGTCATCCTCGACCACACCTTCACTGAGTTTGTGGTCAAACGCCTAGAAGTCAAAAAAAAAAGATCATTTGTATTGGAGATATAATTTTTTGTGAACCCGAAGACAGAGCCTCAGTTCCAAGTCCGTGGCACCAGCTACTATCCATTTAAAACATACATTATCAGCCAGAAAACGTCCACTGCTGAACATAGGCCTCCCTCTTAGACCGCCACACCGACCGACAATGTGCCACTTGCATCCACCGGTTGCCCGCGACTTTCACAATGTCGTCGGTCCACCTAGTGGGAGGCCTGCCTACGCTTCGTCTTCCGGTTCGTGGTCGCCACTCAAGAAACATCGTGTCATTTAAAACACCGTTGTTTTTTTTACAGAAACGAAATATGGGTCATCCTCTTTATGGCAATTATCCTGCCGACGGCAATACCCATCATCTTTTGGAATGAAGCTCTTACTTCAGCGTACCACATCAACATGTTGCGTTACACCTGCGGCCTTAACGCGACATTTCTGATCAACAGCGCAGCCCACATGTGGGGCTGGAAGCCTTACGACAAAGACATACTTCCTACGCAGAACATACCCGTAGTCCTAGCAAGCTTAGGCGAAGGTTTCCACAACTACCATCACGTTTTCCCCCAAGACTACAGAGCGGCAGAGTTGGGGAACAATGTATTGAATTTCACCACAGGCTTTATAGATTTCTGCGCTTGGTTAGGATTGGCGTACGATATGAGATCGGTGCCAGATGAAGTCGTGCAGAAACGGATGACGAGAACGGGGGACGGAACAGATCTTTGGGCGAACGAGAAGAGTGAATGAAGGAATGATTGAAGGAATACCTAATTGAATCAGAGTTATTAAAAAAAAAACAGAATTTGTGGTGTCAATCCTAATCCTATCTAATATTATAATTCAGAGGAATATAGCTCCAGTCGTATCAGGACCAATAAAGCTTCGATTCATTCGTCTCCAGGGAAAAACTGTAGGGGCCGGCGGCTGTAAACCTCCATCGGGACTTGGCCAGGCGATTGGTGGAGGCGTTGGGTGTCCAGAATGCTGGCTTTTATTTCGCACAGAAATTGAGCATTGCCATTCAACGTGGCAATGCCGCCAGCATTCTGGGGACCTTTCCCTCCACTAATGGTCTTTTAGTTTAGTTTAATTTTTAAAGTTATTTTAGGTTTTAATTTTTAGTTAGTATTTTTAAGTTTTCTTTAATTGTCTGTTTTTTAAGTTGTAAATAATAAAGTCTCACTGTGTAATTAATAATGAATAAAAAAAATAAAAAATAAACAACCGCGTTGTTTTAAAAGCAGACTGAAGCGCTGGCTTATCAACCTAACATTCTATGACTTTGAGTTCATGAATGTAAATTGTAAGCTGAGGATAAAATTATGTCAAATTTTGTAGACATTTCATGTCCTGACAAGATAATTGTAATAGAATGTTTTTTTTTTTTTTCTTTTTCCTCCTAAGAGGGTTTTGGCGTCGCACGTCTTATGCATTTGCCAGTGTCAATTACATATTTATTCTCAAGTTTAGTTAGATATAATCAAACAAGTCATAGTCACTGTCAAAGTAGAGCAAAGCAAGTCATGGTCAAGTCCTAGTCATGCCCCGGTAAAGTGGTGAAAACTTTACTAGAGCCTTCTATGGAGTTTTGGAAACAACACGAAAATTCACGTTTCACGACATTATACCATTCACCAACACTCGTGCATGTTCACGAACACTTAACGGGTAAAAATTCACAGTTTTTACACATTAACACTCGAAATAACACAAGTAATGGAAAATAATATAATGACGCGACATGATTTCTTCACGTTCCCGCCAAAACTCCTAATAGAATGTTATTAACTTTGTATACTGTTGTTGTCATTTTAATATGGTCATTGTATTCAATGAATAGCCTCTTCTTAATTTGCATACGAATACTATATTATTGTATATTTGTATACCAATAAATAATTTTGATTTTTGACGTTGACTTCATACCACTACAAACAAATCTAGATAAATGAACGATATGAATGATAAATAACTAGATAATATTATAATTCAGAGGAATATAGCCGAAGTCGTATCAGGACCGATATAACTTCGAGGTATAAAATCGTCTCGAGGAAAAAACTTCGCTTGCGGGATTTAGAAATCCCTACATTATAACTGTCAGTACATAGAAAACGTCAAAAAATGCACAAACATGGCAAACTAACGCCATCTAGCGAATTACAGGAAGTAACTTTCTCTCTCTGTCTGGATGCTTGTCACGTTATCACGGCTAAGCGGCTGAACGGATCTTGATAAAATTTGATAAGGAGTTACTGTATGTCATAAAGACGGACATAGGATACTTTATTTATGTCCACGCGAACGAAGTCGCTAGTAAAATAATACACCATAACGTAGACTGCATTTTGCAGTCGGGCTTTTGTTTTTATTTTAATAAAATAATATTAGAACAAAAAAATAAAATAAAATTTGTACAAGTGCGCTATTGTTCTCTTAATACAAATTCTTTATAGGTTATTATAATTTGATGTTGGTTTATGGTAATTAACACAGACCACCCCTAGATACCGCACTCAGGGCGATCGAGCGCAACCTCATTTTTTTTCGTTAACAATTCGTGTTCAAGTCGATTTTTTGCGTCATAGCGACTGAATTCGGTCGCAAAGTGCTGTAGCGAAAATCTGCTGTATCGGTCAAGCGCAGCACTGAGAAGGCGCACTGCCCGTTGCAGTGGGGCCTGTCTTCCGTACTCGGTCCTACGACCCGTCACCATAAAGAGCTTGTGCTGACAAACAATTTGAGCTGTTCGGAACGGCAATAAGTGTTTGCTTCAGCACTGTGGGTTACTGAGACGCCCGACAAAAATTGTATTACATACTCCATCAGTGAGACAGTACGCCTCACTTCTAGAGTATGGTATCCCGTCATACCAAGTAATAATTCACTTGGATATAGATATGGGTACCCTACGTAGTACCCATATTGTTTAAATCATTAATAGGAAAAATTCATGGCAAAAACCACAAAATAGTCAAAAATGTAATGGTTTTTTTTTTCCTATTAGATAAATTAATATAAAGAATGTTTGGGGGTTAAATGTTGTCAATATAAAGAAACTTAAAAAGATTGCCTAGTACAGAATCTTTAATTATAAGATTAAACTAAGCATGATTGTAGATTTTTTGAAATACTCATAATAATAAACAATTTAAATAAATATTTATATTTTTTTTACGATAAAGGCACCGGTTAAACTTTTTTTGAATTTTCTCAACCATTTGTATATACTTTATCTAGTGCTGACTCCAAATCACTGAAATTTTTGTGGGGTATCTATAAATAATCTTTGGCAATTATAAATGACAACCAAAGAGATATAAGAATCAGTTTCAAAACAACTGTTGTGTCGTCTAAGTGTTCAAATAATGAATATGTAATTAAATATATAATTACTTTGTGTATAAAGTATATATTTTAAAGTAGTACAGACTTTTTACCCGACTACTCGAGAGTAGCGTTTTTTTGCTTGTCTAGAAACGATCGCTTTTAGGGGACCGCCTGTTTTGCCTTTTTACCCGACTACCCAAGGAGGTCAATGTTATGTAAGTATGTAAGTAAGTATGTATCTGGGACATTTTGCACACACGGTCATCTGACCCCAAACTAAGCAAAGCTTGTAATATGGCTGCCAGAGACTGATATACGTACATAGATATTTTTTTAAAATACATACTTATATAGATATTAACACCCAGACATGTATGTAAGTAACCTTTGTGTATGTAAGTAGCCTAAACTGCTTGACCGATTTTGATGAGTGAGGTGTCAATGAGGAGGTCGGAGGTTGTATTTCTCTTTACGGCCGGAGTGACATCTACAGGACGCAGCCAGGTATTTTGTGTTTTTTTTTAAATAATTGACCGAGCGAAGCATTTGTTTGTATGTTTGTGTGTATATTTGTCCGACGATAACTTGTGAACCGTTGATCCAATCTTGTTGTCAATCAATGTTTAAGTTCGAATATGAGCTGAATCGGTCCAGGGGTTGTGAAGATATAGGGGTCGCGAGGTCTCAGTTCGGCGCGAACTACTAATTATTAATAAAAAAGGTAATTGACCGAGTCAGCGAAGCTTGAAGGTACTTATAAGTGTTAAATTGACGATGCATTATTATCAAGACAATCAAGGGCTATTCGACTTGTTGGTTGGTTGATAGAGGTTATCGGTTTAAATACGTTCCTATCGGGTAATCAGATTGAAGGCTCGGTCACACCAAATCATGTTTGTATTTTGACTCCAACTCACAGATCACACCTAGATTTTTGCTCGCTTCATATATTGTTACATTTTCGCATTGTTTAAGACTCACAAGTAAATTTTTCCACTTCCAATGTAAACCTATTAATTTAAACTATTTGTACTCTGCAGGCAGCAAAAAATATTTTCATTTTAGTTTAGTGTAGTCGAACCTCCACGAGCACGACGTGGTCTCCTGTAACTGGGGGTGCACCCAGCTTGATGCCTATGTTTCATAATGTGAATGTAATGTGTAACTTCTGTTGGGGAATCCATATTCTATAAAAAAAAAAAAAAACTGTATTCAGGACGTTCAAAGCGACCACGCATTAGCCTAAATACACCTATAAGAAATGACTCTGATTGGTTGATAGTTAGGCGCGAGTAGCCGTATCCTTGAGACATCCAATGAGAACGCTCGGCCGCACTCCCCGCGCCCCGCGCCGCGCCTCACACTGACGTGCCTTTTTGTAGGAACAACGAATCTCGTAATGCGGTATCTAGTATGACCCTGTGCTCCAACCAAAACACGTCAAAGTTGACTCGTCATCCCATTTTACCTACGTAGTGTAAATTTTTAATGACGACTTTCAATGCAAAAAATCAAGCAATTACAATCATCTTTGCGAAAACACTAGCAATAATACACAGGAACAATGAAACAAGAAACAAAGAAACAAATATTTATAGCTTATTTTTATGTTGCTTATGTAAATTACAATTAAGTAATTATTTTCAATTTTTTTATTAACATAAATATACCAAAATAAACTACTATAAGGTAGGTAATTGCTTACAATGGACTAAGATAAAGCAGGATGGCGTCCGTACCTATTGTTTGTAAATACTTTCCGCTCGGTAACACCTTTTAAACAAATATCAACGCAAAATACACTGTTTCTCCCGGCAACAGGAAGTGTTCAGTATTTGCCTATTTTTTTTTCTCTTTCCTCCTAATAGGATTTTGGCGTCGCACGTCTTATGCATTTGCCAGTGTCAAGTATATATATATATATTTTCAAGTTTTGTTAGATATTATCAAACAAGTCATAGTTACGGTCAAAGGCGAGCAAAGCAAGTCACGGTCAAGTCCAAGTTATGCCCCAGTAAAGTGGTAAAAACTCTACTAGAGCCTTCTATGGAGTTTTGGAAACAACACGAAAATTCACGTTTCGCGACATTATACCATTCACCAACACCCGTGCATGTTCACGAACACTTAACGGGTAAAAATTCACCGTTTTTACACATGAACACTCGAAATAACACAAGTTTTGGAAAATAATAAAATGACGCGACATGAATTCTTCACGTTCCCGCCAAAAAACTCTTATTTGCCTATTTGCTTTATGCGCCGTAACAAAGTTACACACAATCGACTGGGCTTGAGTCGAGTTACGGGACTTAGTATGGAGGACCCGGATATAATTCATAGCATAAATATTAAATTGTATACCCCAGAGCAGTCACGCTCACTAAAAAGCTTCTTCTTGCGGCGGCGTCGTGGGGAATATGGTTGAGGAGAGCGATGGCTGGCACATGCGTCAACTCGTGTTGCTTGCGGTTTTTTTTTTTTTTTAGTTTTTGGCCTATGTTGTTGGCCAGGCTACAACTTATCGAACTTTGGCGAACGCATATGGCGTTGAGCCCTAAAAACTATTATTAGGCGCGGGGGTGACTAACGCAAGGGTACCGCTGCGGTACGAACTTCGGTTTGGGCCGTCACCGGGGAGGGGGAGTCAGACTTGCCCTGACACCCCAGAGGGGGTGTGCTCTGGGGCCCTAGCGTTTTTGGTTATTATCTATTTGATTATTTGGAGAGGATCGATCTTCTGACAGATCCAGGGACTGTTCGACCACGCCGGCGAGGTCGATGTAACCTTTGGTAACCGGCGCCTATACCAAATACTGCAAACTTCCTATTAATGGGAGCTGTCGGATCGGACTTACGGGAGTTGGACCGCTCCGAGTATATACGCAAACATATAATAGCACTTAACTCTGTCATAGTATATTCGTTGGTATATTGTAAAATATTCAGTTTTTATATTCAGTTTTAGTTGATAAATTATTTGTAAAATTTGATAAATGGCACGGACCCCGAAGTCCGTGAATAAATATTGTAAAAAAAATGGGTTGCTGACGTAGAATCTAAATTAAATTAAATTAAACAACTGATAAAAATTACATTTATGCAATTACATTTAGCCATAATACATTATCGTCGCCGACGACACTGCCGTGCTGACGATCGTCATCTGGAATAGACTATAGCGACATAGCGCAAATAGAGATGTTGATGTTGAGATGTTTTTTGCTACAAATAAACTATTGTCTATTGTCTATTTATTTTAGACGATATTTTTGTTAATAGAGAAACATTGGGGCCTAGGGGTTCAAGTGCATGACTCTATAAAGATCTTTCTAAGCGGCTGATACAAAGAACAAACTACCAAACGGCTGGTGCTTACCTCGCCCAGAGAATTAGCATCGCTATTCAACGAGGTAACGTCACCAGCCTTTTGGGTACCCTGCCCGCGGACAGTGACCTGAGCTCTGTTTTTTATCTGTAATTAATTTATAATAATTTTCGTTGTAATTTTAACGCTTTTATTTAAGTACAGATTGTATTTAGAATAGTATAGCTAATTAAGAAATTAACTACAAAATTTTACCATAACACTATTAAACTACTATTATTACAAAAAAATATTAATAAGCTACTGAAGTAGCACCTTGAAATAAATAAAGAAATGTAGTCGACAAACAAAAAAAAATAAAAAAAATATGCAAAACAAGATTAAAAAATAGAGACCAAAAGTTTCTATATATGCAAATGTTCACGGATCTGTGGGAGGACGATTGCTATTTGCAGTCCCTCCAAAGGTCCTACTAACTATCAACTAGTAGTCGCGGCGAACTGAGACCTCGCGACCACTATACCTTCACAACCCCTGGACCGCTTCAGCTCATATAAAATTACTCTATATAAAATTGTATTGAAATGAACTACTTGCCTACAAAATTTCATGAAGATCGGATCTACGGTTCGCCAGTTATCATCGGACAAATATACACACAAACATACATACAAAAGCCGATTTGTCCCAGTAAACTCTGAGACCTCCGCTTCGCTCGGTCAAATATAATAAGATAAATTAATTAATTAATACCTAGATGTTGCTCAGTAATTGAGATGTATTAATTGACAAAAAACGCAAGAAAACTTTAATTTGACGCGCTGAGCGGAACGTTGCACCTCGAGATTAAGATACCTTATTTTTAATTAAAACACTGACCCAGTTTATGCCAAGCCTAATTATGTCAGGCAAGAGCAGTCCTAAATTATCATAATCTATCTAAATACCAATATAATAAAGAGGAAAGATTTGATTGTTTGTTTGTTTGCATTGAATAGGCTCCGAAACTACTGAACCGATTTGAAAAAATCTTTCGCTGTTGGGAAGCTACACTATCCCCGGGTGACATAGGCTATATTATATTTTCAAAAAAATTAGGGATCCTTACTAAAACTCCAATAATGTAACCCAAGATGTAAAAAAAATACCTAAAATATTCTTTACATCGCGTGCGCTGCGAAAACTATTGAAGATGATAGTAGAATGGTAGAATAATCTATACCAATATAATAAAGAGGAAAGATTTGATTGTTTGTTTGGTTGCATTGAATAGGCTCCGAAACTACTGAACCGATTTGAAAAATTCTTTCGCTGTTGGGTAGCTTTTTAGCTTTCTTTATAATTTTCTTTTTTTTTTTGTAACTTGACGTAAATAGAAGTCTTTTCTTGTGTGTATTATAATTTTTATTTTTTTGTTAAATACCCGTGCGAAGCCGGGGCGGGCTGCTAGTACCAGATAAAAACATGTACAAATACTTTTTTGTAGATATTTCTAATTTGTGATGACGTAACTTGATGAATTGTATAATTATACATATATATATATATATATTTATGGTTGCTCAGGTAGACTGATTTTGCTTATATTTAAACTAAAATAACTTTTTAAGAGCATGTCGGGCCATGCTTAGTAGGGTTCCGTAGGTGCGCAGGACGTTTGAAGTATTTATTAGTTTTTACCGCATATCTCAAAAAGTCATTATCACATGTTGCCCGAAATAATTTTAAAATAAAGTTTTTACTAAGATCAATCAACATGGAACATTACAAGTTTCTGAAATGTATAGTTTAGAAATGGCAGGGGGCGAGACATTGTATGCAACTTTGACGGTTAATATTTCGCAAGCGGTACATCTGATGAGCACTCTCTAAAGGCAATTAAGCTGTCGCTGTCCTTTACTAAATAGAAACACAAGATAGAGATGATATAAATTATAGTGCTGTCAAATTAGACAGATCTTAGTTCTCCATACAAACTTAGACGAGACCGTAGCGGGTGCCGATTTAAAACAAGTTTTAGGTGTCGCTAGTGTACGTTTTTCTTCGCAGCTTTAATCGGTATATTCGTTTGACAGAACTAAAATGCTTGCTATCTATTTCTTGTGTTTATATTAGTAAAAGATAGCAATAGCACTAAGTTTGGCATAGCGGCAATCGACGCCAATATACTTATAAGAAGGCCTAAGGGTAATTTACAAAATGACTTGGTAGTGACTACCATTAGCGTTTCTTTGTCCCAAGTCCACATTGAACCCTAAAAACGCCACACAAAGCGCAATATAAATAAAAGCAACAAATTTATTCCCACAGTACGAAGTGTTTCTTGTGAAAACAACTTGTTAATTATTTTTACGTTTTATTTTTAATTTGAAGGTAAAAAAAAAAAAAACCTCCACTAAAACAATACATTAATTTATTTTGTTAATAAGGCTTGTGTTTGTCTACATCCTAAAATCAGAAATCAGATATATTTACTGGCCATAGATAACATTGAATATTACAGGCAAGTCGCTATTACAAATTTAACTATATTTACAGTTATATTAAGAAAACTAATCAATAATTTAAACAATTTAATAAAATACAATGGCAATGGGCAGGCCACATCACTCGAAGAACCGATAACCGACGGGGAAGAAAGGTTCTTGAGTGGCGACCACGAACTGGAAGACGAAGCGTAGGCAGGCCTCCCACTAGGTGGACCGACGACATTGTGGAAGTCGCGGGCAACAGGTGGATGCAAGTGGCCCGTTGTCGGTCGGTGTGTCACTTTAACGGGGAGGCCTATGTTCAGCAGTGGACGTCTTATGGCTGATGATGATGTTGAATAATATTATGACAAGTAGGTATTTATAATGTTTATTACATAAAAATGAGGATGTTGTTGTGCGGAGTTCTGAGGAAAAAAACCTAAAATATATCAAAAAAAAACAGTGGAAAAAAGGAAGAGGCTCTTTAGCTTTCCTTCCCTTTATAAAAATAGCAAATTAAAGTCATTACAATTTTCTTTTACATTTTTTCAGATATCAAACATGGCTCCCAATAATACAAACATGGCTCCCAGCAGTACAGACATGGCTCTCAACAATACAAACATGGCTCCCAGCAGTACAGACGTGGCTCTCAACAATACAAACATGGCTCCCAGCAGTACAGACATGGCTCCCAACGATACAAACAACGAAATCCTTATCAGAGAAGAAGATACTCTGAAGAAACTCGTAGCCCCACAGGCTGAGGCGAGAAAGTTTGAGATAGTGTGGCTTAATGTTGTAGTATTCACTTACTATCATTTGGCAGCTCTGTATGGATTGTATTTATGCTTCACTTCGGCTTCGTGGCCAACTGTTGGTTTTGGTAAGTCACTTTTTACCCTACTGCTCAAGAGAGAGTATGTGAGTATGTATGTTAGCGTTGCTATATTACCATCTATAGCTATAAATATAGCATGTGCTTTTCGCAAAGTGTCCCTATCACAAAACGTTCCCTTTTGCAAAATGTCTTTAAAAGAAAAAAGCCTTTAAAAAAGATCCATATTTCCAGCATGCGGCATGTACTTCCTGAACGGGCTGGGGGTAACAGCTGGTGTGCACAGACTGTGGTGCCACAGGACCTACAAGGCGACCTGGCCCCTCCAGGTCTTCCTGATGCTCTGCCACTCGTTGGCCAATCAGCATTCCATCGTGCATTGGGTTAGAGATCACAGGTAAGTTCTTCACTTGCGCG
The DNA here is from genome assembly GCA_947579745.1 of Apocheima hispidaria. NCBI lineage: Eukaryota > Metazoa > Arthropoda > Insecta > Lepidoptera > Geometridae > Apocheima > Apocheima hispidaria. The sequence continues at coordinate 3,281,889 of OX388172.1, read as the reverse complement.
TGACGATGGTAAAAGATCTGAGGGTATGACACTTGTGCCCTGGAAGATGGGACGGTTCCTTGTATGGGATGCAACTTGCGTTGACACTATGGCACCGTCATAACCTTTTTGAAACACGGAGTAGGGCTGGCGCGGCGGCTCGTTCAGCGGAGCAGCACAAGCGGCGCAAATATGCCAACCTCAGTAGTGGTTACATATTTGAGCCGTTCGGAGTAGAGACGTTGGGCCCTCGGGGACCGGCAGCTCATCTTATTTACAAAAACTTAACAGAGCGCCTGGTTGACGCGACGCGTGACTAAAATCCTGGCGTTTATTTGGTTCAACGCATAAGCATTGCCATTCAGCGTGGTAATGCCGCCAGCATGCTCGGTATGCTGCCAACTGTTAGTGGGCTCGAACATTTAGATTATGATCTCTTTTGTAGTTGTAGTTTGTATGCATTTTACTTAGTTAATAAAGGCACTTGCCCGTTAAAAAAAGTTCGATTTTAATCTAAATCGCGGTAAATATCCCGTTGGTACTAATTTAAAACTGTTTCTGGGAAATGATACTTCTAAGAAATGTTTTTTTTTTTAAACAAAACTACGTAATTAACCATCCTGAATTCAACATTTTGCATGTTTTTTTTTTTTGCCACAGACTTCACCACAAATACAGTGACACAGACGCCGACCCACACAATGCAACCCGCGGCTTCTTCTACTCTCACATCGGCTGGCTACTGGTGAAGAAGCATCCAGAAGTCAAGAAGAGAGGCAGACTGATCGATCTGTCTGATATCTACAGCAACCCTGTCATCATGTTTCAAAAAAGGTAAATACATAAGAAAATTGGTAAATTGGCGTCACCCGCCAAAATCCTCGCAGATAGGAAAATAATTTATTTAGCAGATTCACCTAGATCTTCTAAAACATGATAATATAGCGATGATAAACCTCAGTGGCAGTACTCGGCTGTCGATGCTACCACGCGTTACTTGAACTTCTGTTGCCAAGCACTCAACGGTGTTGTTACTTTCACCGGCAAAGTCACATGCTACTTAGCATTTAAAAAAGAAAACGTTTGCGTGTTGGCAGTTGGTCATTTTTACTTTGTTGTAAACCCGAAGCCAACCCGAATCCGCCAACCTGCACTGAGCCAGTATGGTGGATATGGCCCAATCACCCTTCGAAGGTAGGCTGATATCCCAGCAGTAGAATGTTTAGAGGCTGAAACAGAGAAAGAGAGAGAGAGAAACCCGAAGGTCGAGCCTCAGTTCCAAGCCCGTGGCATCAGGTATTCAATAAAAAATACCATTTTTGTTCACAGAAACGAGCAGTGGTTCATCCTTTTCATGGCATTTGTTCTGCCGACGGCAATACCGATCTTGTTCTGGAATGAAACTCTTACTTCAGCCTACCACATCAACATGCTGCGTTACATCTGCGGCCTTAACGCGACATTTCTGGTCAACAGCGCAGCCCATATGTGGGGCTGGAAGCCTTACGACAAAGACATATCTCCTTCGCAGAACATACCCGTAGCCTTAGCAAGTTTAGGCGAAGGTTTTCATAATTACCATCACGTTTTCCCACATGATTACAGAACGGGAGAGTTAGGTAACAATGTATTGAATCTCACCACAGGCTTTATAGATTTCTGCGCTTGGTTAGGATTGGCGTACGATATGAGATCGGTGCCAGATGAAGTCGTGCAGAAACGAATGACGAGGACGGGGGACGGGACAGATCTTTGGGCAAACGAGAAGAGTGAATGAAGGAATGATTGAATTAGAGATAATCAGGAGAATTGTCGGCGTGTAAAAAATGATTCGGCGTGATATTTACAGACCTCCAAAAAAAAGAGGACTCCAAAAGTAGAGGTTTTCAAGGCGACTGATTTTTTTATTTTCTGTTTCCTCAGAACTTCGTCATTTATGAGCCAATTCGGAAAATTATTTTTTAATTTGAAAGGAGATACTTTCAAACTGGTCCCATTGTTTATCAAAATCCAGTTCTGATAATGGGATTCATAAGGAATAGAGGGAACTCCTCAAATATTATAGGCATACATATAGCGATTTCGGTATTTTCATCGACAAGTCGAGCATTTGCAGTTAGAAAGTATTATTTGGTGAAGTGGAACTGATGAAGAGGACCACATATTATATTAGATTATATTATAGTAAATAGTAAAAAATATAATGAAAATGTTTGGGGGGTGCATGCCCGGACAATCCTCAATGTAATAAGTAAGTAACATAGTGACAGCAAATTTTTGTCAATATTAAGAAACTTAAAAAGATTGCCTAGTACACAATCTCTTTAATTATAAGATTAAACTAAGCATGATTGTAGAAACATGTACGGGGTACACGATTGTTCCTAGCATAAGTTGTAACATCTAAGTCACACATTGTGGATGCAAATAAATAATATGAATATGAATATGAATACATTTTTTTGTAATACTTATGGTAATAAACAGTTTAAATTGCTATTCAGCGTCACACATTGTGGATGCAAATAAATAATATGAATATGAATATAAATATTTTTTTTTGTTATACTTATGGTAATAAACAGTTTAAATTGCTATTCAACGAGGTAACGTTTTGGGTACCCTGCCCGCGGATACTGACCTGAGCTCTGTTTTTTATCTATAATTAATATTATAATAATTTTGGTTGTAATTTTAACTCTTTTATTTAAGTTTAGATTGTATTGATATTCAATGTTATTTATGGTCAATAAACTATTCACTTACAAATTTATATTGTTAGTTATTATATAAATGTTAGTGGATATATCCGTTTGTGTTTGTATCTCAATAAATAATTTGAGTATAATAATAATAGTTAAAATTAAAAAAAAAAGCATATTTATATAGCCAAGAGAAATCCATACTGATAAGTATTTAACGGACGGCGCCAAGCGTATTCGCTAGTGAAATTTTTTCAGAGTATTTTTTTGAGTCGTTATTTTTATTGTATGTTGTTATTTAGTATGTGTTAGAATTTAACAAAACTTCCACCATTTTAATGGAGCATGAATTGGCCTGGACCGTGCCTGAAAATGTTGACTTAGACTATGACTGGGCTGATTTTTATAGACATTCTGTTTAATTATAGACTAATAATATTTTTACGGCATTTTTGGGACTGGACGATTTGAGAAGCTGGTCTGTTTGGTATATTAGGCTTGATACTCCAGTCAATGTAGTCCTAAGGCATTTACAGTCATGTTTGACTTTTGTTATGATTTATTTTAATTTACTAAAAGACCACTGAGGGCCAATGTCGTAATTTAGTTAAGTAAACAAATATTGTCAAAGAAATAGTCTGATATTTTTGTACCAAATTAAGACAATAAATAATTTGTTTGACACTATTAATCAATAGTATTAATTTAATTTATTTTATTATTATTGAACTTGTATTGTCAATTATCTAAACTTAAATAAACAAACTACAAACAAAATTAAAATAAATACTTAAATAATGAATATATCTATATGAATATAACGATTATCTCGATTATGATACTATATAATAAAATGATGCTATTATACTATGACGAAACAAACTTAAATAAATGGTTACGATAAAAAAAATTAAAAATGGTTATATATTTTTTTACAATTTATTTATTTATGATACACAAAACAGATATCAATCAATTTCTTAGTAAGTATACAATGCTTTCCGTTGAGATCCCGGAGCCCTCGGTCAAGCGCTAAGGCAGGTCATCGGTTTTAGTGGGTATTTATTTATTTATGTATAAACATACAAAACAGAATGCAATCATATTGAGAATATTATTATTTAAGTAACATTTATAGATCTGTATTGCATTATAAAACTATGTATGCCTAGTTGCGTTATATTAAATGAAAATGAATATACCACCACTAGAGGAGTGGGTATGAAATTAATAAAATATGTGGTTATGTTATGATTATTAATTAATATATACTTCTCAAACCAGTGAGTTACGCATAGTATACATTAGAAGAGGGGTGGATATTAACTCACCAAACTATGACAAATAGTCATCCAACAATGAATGACAATGACAATGTATGACAATCCTACATAACCCCACCCCAAAGCAGAGCAGTCGGTTTCTTGTGAAGATTCTGATCGCAAAGAAGTATACAAATCATAACTAATAATCTGAATTGGATTGTAAACCAAAATATGTGTTCAAAAAAAACAGATTTCTTTATTCGATGAAGCACCGATGAACAAAAGTATCACACTAATATTATATATGCAAAAGTTTGTGTGCAATACAGAAGAGAGAAGTAAATAAATAAAAATTCTCTTCTGTGGACCCCTATTCTCAAAAGCCGAGATTCAATCTCATCTCTAAAAAAATGTCGGACTTCGAGATTTCTTATTCTCAACGCTATCTTTCGAGATATTCTCGATGGCTATCGTTCGAGATACATCGAGTTGTCGGAGGCAATCGTAACGAGAGACGATCGAGATTGGAATCTCAAAATCGATATCAATTTGTCATTTCTCCGAATAGGGCCCGTGGTGTCCAAGTTTGTATGTATGTAAGTGTGTTTGTTCCCGTTCATCCCTGTAACGGCTAAACAGATTTGAATGAAATTTGGTATGTAGGTAACTTATTCCCTGGATTAACACATAGGCTACTTTTTATCCCGGAAAAATATTCGGTTTCTGTAGAATAGCGGATAAAACCGAGGGGCGCAGCCAGTTATGTCATATATGTTCATATATGTATGAGAAATATAAATTAAAAAAAAACAGCATTTACATCTTATTCTTTATTCTTATCATTCACGCACATTTCCTGGCTGAATATAAATTTGTATGTTTGTATTTGTTTGTTTGGTGTGGATTTAAAATGAGAAGGTTTTTCAAAGGTCACCTAAAGCATAGATGCATAGATTATCTGATAAGTATTTAGAACGGTCGAAGCGTGTCGGTCAAAACAAACCTCTAACATTGGTTAACTGTATTAAGACGGAATATTAAAAGAATTGTTTATTTGACAGTAACTTAAATAACATTAAATAGTAAATAAATTAAAATAAACTCTAAGTAAAAAAATATCATAAATATATATATACAACTTAAAACTAACCCGAATCTAATAAACCGCTACCAGCAGGCATCGTGCCCAAAATGCTGGCCGAGTTGCCGCGTTGAATAGCGATGGTGATTCTTTGGGCAAGGTAGAGGCCAGCATTTTGGTCACGAGATGCTTCGACCAGACGCGATGATAATTCTTTATACATCGTCTTTGCACTCGGTCCCCACGGTCCTAGGGTTTCGACCCCAAAAGGCTCAAATATGTACCCGCTATCAAGGTTACTATACTTGCGCCTTTTGAGGCCCTCTGCTTTTGCGTACCTGGAAGATGTGACGGCGCAAGGGTATCGACGCAAGTGGCATCCCAAACTAATGGCCATCTTCCAAGGGATCAAGGTCATACCGTCCGGTCTTTTACCATCGCTCCGTACAAGGCCACTGGGTTCCAAAACGGCAGCACAGTTGGCGGTGGTAAAAGCCCGGCGGATGATATCATTAAAGCTGGCATGGCGGGGAATCCTACCTGCGCTTCTTATGCAGGAAAGACCGTGGTAATACTATAGTAGTTCGCGCCGAACTGAGACCTCGCGACCCCTATATCTTCACAATCCCTGGACCGATTCAGCTCATATTCAAATTTAAAAATTGTATTGAAATGAACTACTTGCCTACAAAATTTCATGAAGATCGGATCAACGGTTCGCAAGTTATTATCGGACAAATATACACACAAACATACAAACATACAAACATACATACAAATGCCGATTTGTCCCAGTAAACTCTGAGACCTTCGCTTCGCTCGGTCAAATAGGGTATACCACCGTCTTGTCCAAACTAAAAGTTTAGTCTGATACCCACCCCTAAATGTTATCCGATATCGATGTTTTTTATGTTATCTGCACAGTGGGAAACTGTGCTTGTATCTTTGTTATTTTTTTAATTTCGCAATATCTTCGTAGGCATTTAAAGTGACACATTTTAAATTTTTTTAAAAACTAAACGTAGCATAGATCATGGTTTATCCAAGCCATTGACACCAAAAACTAAAGACTTTGTTAAGATTTAGGAGGTGATAATAGACTACCCCCGAAACGCTATTTTCATCAAAAAGTTAGGAAAATTCAGTAACTCTCTCTATCCAAGCACGAGAAACAGAGCGACAGCTATACAATTTCAAATATCGAATGCGCCAAAACCTCGCGGCAGGTCTGGCGTAACCTTGAGTTAGTCAATCATCATCATCAGCCAGAAGACTTTTACTGCTGAACATAGAACCCCTTGGAGATTGTGCCATAATCCCCACGCTTAGTAGTATATTTAATAGGAAGTCATAAATAACTATTTGTTTAGGTGATTTCCAACATTAGATAATTTTACTTGATAAAATATTTGTAACATTTGATCAATGGCACGGAGTCCGTGGAGCAATATTGTAAAATATATTTATTTATTTACTGACCGAGCGAAGCGAAGGTCTCAGAGTTTACTGGGGCAAATCAGCATTTGTATGTTTGTCCGATGATAACTTGCGAACCGTTGATCCGATCTTCATGAAATTTTGTTGACAAGTAGTTCATTTCAATACAATTTTTAGGTTCAAATATGAGCTGAATCGGTCCAGGGGTTGTGAAGATATAAAGGTCGCGTGGTCTCAGTTCGCCGCGAACTACTAGTTTATTTAGGTTCACCTACACTGTGAACCAATACAATGCCAAAAATGTACACTAATAAAATAGAACTAAATGTCACAATACTTACAGCATCCAATAATAAAGAGCGAGATTTATTAAAAAAAATAACATTAGAGAATGGCGTTATACCAATATATAACTCATATTCATATTCAATTTATTCATAAAAACATTTATACGTCAGTTACATTATAAGAAAAATATAACTAGAAAATATTTAATTGTTTGAATGTATACTACAGCGTAATGTCGTGGGTACATTCCTAAATTAAATGTGAAATAATAATAATAATAATTCAATGTCAAATGTAAATTAATAATGTCATTAGTACTTACTTAGTAAAAATAAGATAATATAATTCAATGTCATATTCAAATTATGACTATTATTAAACAAAACAAAACTATTATTGCAAACATTTAAATCTGCTAAAATCATAATACGTCTGCTCGATAAGCCAGCGTTTCAGACGACTTTTAAAGCAATTTAGACTAGGGCTTAATTTAGACTTGGTTACATGTTCTGGCAGCCTATTGTACACTATTGGTCCCATAACATGTGTAACTTTTGTGGACCTCTCTAGTGTATGAGGTACACTCTCGAGGTAATCCCCGATCCGGTCGTTACTGTGTTTTGTATAAGAGACCAGGTTCATCCTCACATATACCGCTATCTGAAAAATTACAAGCGAGGCCAATGTCAGGATACCCAGCCTCTTAAAATGACAATGACAAAGCCAAGATATTATTTACTAGCTGCGCCCCGCGGTTTTACATCGCGGCGCCATACATCGGCCGATCTTGATAATATCCGTATGTTCGTACGTACAGGTCGTATTTTTTAACCAATCTTGACGAAACTTGGTGTACAGGTACGATTTTTTTAATTTTTTGAGTCGTTGACGTTTTTTTATTGGTGGGGTACTTTCCCCAAAAAAGGGGGAAGTTTGCTGCGGCACCATATACCGGCTGATCTTGATAATGTTTGGCATAAACATTCAGTACTCGATTCCAACACGAATTTGAATTTGAGCAAAATCGGTGAAGAGGTTGTCAAGATACAAGGTCGTGAGGTCAAGAACTCTTGGACCTCAAAATGGACATAAAGGTACCCTATCTTCGTCTTTGTAATATACAGTAACTCCTTATCAAATTTTATCAAGATCTGTTCAGCCGTTTAGCCGTGATAACGCGACAAACAGCCAGACAGAGAAACAAAGTTACTTCCTAGATCGCTAGATGGCGTTATCGGAAACGGAACTCCTCAGTAACTGTCAGTAGATTTAAGGAGTTTGGACTCATTTTGGTCATGCACCAATAACGATTTTATAAAGCTTGTCTGGAAAAAAATAATCACAAATACATATTTTATGAAACTGATAGGCGAGAAGAGCAGGCGCTCGCCTGTTGTTAAGCGTCACGCCTTGCCCATAACAGTTCAACGCGGCAATGCACTGCGCTCGTCGCTCTGAGATATAAGATGTTTAAATCTTTCTATGTTCAGTAATTTCGCTGGAAACATAATTTACAAACACATATTTTTTATCGTTCAAAAAAACTGTACTAGAAACTAAATGAACATTAAATTAATTAATGGTTACAATTTTTTCATTTTTTTTTCTCGTTGACGATACGAGCAAGTCGCTCACCTGATGTTAAGCGTCACCGTTGCCCATAACAGTTCAGTGCCACCCAGAATTTTGAACTTCAACAGTTCAAAACAATGCGCGGCAATGCACTGCGCTCGTCACCCTGAGATGTTAGATGTTAAATCTCTGTATGCCCAGTAATTACGCTGGAAACATTGCCCTTCAATCCGGAACACAGTAATGCTTGCACACTACTGCTTGGCGGTTGAATAACTGGCAAAGGTGTGGTACTTCCCCAGGCGGACTCTGCAAGGGAGCCCTATTACTAAAACTAAATGAACATTACATTAATTAATAGTTACAATTATAAATGAATTGTTTCATTAATTTATTAACGAATAAGCATTCACTACCATCAATTATTTAAAGTGCCGCCGTGCCTTTAAATAATTTAAAGTCAATTTAGAAGACTTAGAACATGAATTAATTAAATAGTTCACTCAACTGACATGAGTGAATGAACTAAATATTTTTACCACATCGCTATTTTTATTTCATGAAAAATAATGAAAATTAAATAAAAAACAATTCATCATCGCGTCATTTTATTATTTTCCAAAACTTGTGTTATGTTGTGTGTGTAACTTGTGTTAGTTTTAATGTGTAAAAACGGTGAATTTTTACCCGTTAAGTATTTGTGAACATGCACGAATGTTGGTGAATGGTATAATGTCGTGAAATGACATTTCATGTTGTTTCCAAAACTCCATAGAAGGCTCTAGTAAATTTTTCACCACTTTACTGGGGCATGACTTGGACTTGACCGTGACTTGCTTTACTCGCCTTTGACTGGGAATATGACTTGTTTGATAATATCTAACAAAACATCAGAATATATATGTATACCTGACACAGGCAAATGCATAAGACGTGCGACGCCAAAATCCTCTTAGGAGCAGAAACAAAAAAAAAAAAAGTAACGTAGCCTTTGTTTCATTACGCCTTTGATTGTATTGTAGCAAATCACTTTTTACGGTGACTTGTGCTGGAGGCGTTCATTTTCAGTTTGATTCGGGGGTAAAGTCAAAGACAGATGTACCAGTTGGAAATGCTGTGATGTCATCACAAATAATTATATATTGTTTTGTTTTAATAAAACGGGAACACTCACGTTAAATTGAGTCGGTTATTACGACTATAATTTCGATCACATTCGGTGACCTTTATCAAGGAATTTTAAGAGAGACACGCACACGACCTCTTCTTGCCTTGCACTGATAAAGGTCACCGACTGTGATCGAAGTTATAGTCGGAATAACCGACTCAATTTAACGTGAGTATTCCCGTTTTATTAAAACAAAATGTATCAAAACATCAGTTTTCATAGTAAAAATATATATTGGTGGTGGTGGATGTTTTCACACGCAGCGCCATCTAGCCTCAAACTAAGCAAGCTTGTACTATGGAAACCAGATAACTGATAGAATACATAAATACTTTTTTTTAAATACGTACATCGAATACATAAGAGCACCTAAACAAAGAACAAACATTCATACATTCATTCATTTTTATCACACAAAAATGTTTGTTCTGAGTGAGAATCGAACCCACAACCTACAGCTCAGAAGGTGGAAATCCTCCCACCGAGCCAACACAAGGTTGACTAGCCACAAGGCTAGTCAACCTTACCTTTTCATATCTCAAAAACCGAACAAGTGCAAGTGTATATTTTATTTTCAAAAAAATTAGGGATCCTTACTAAAACTCCAATAATGTAACCAAAGATGTAAAAAAAAATACCTAAAATATTCTTTACATCGCGTGCGCTGCGAAAACTATTGATGATGATAGAATAATCTATACCAATATAATAAAGAGGAAAGATTTGATTGTTTGTTTGTTTGCATTGAATAGGCTCCGAAACTACTGAACCGATTTGAAAAAATCTTTCGCTGTTGGGTAGCTTTTTAGTTTTCTTTATAATTTTCTTTTTTTTTTGTAACTTGACGCAAATAGAAGGGTTTTCGTGTGTTTATTATAATTTTTATTTTTTTGTTAAATACCCGTGCGAAGCCGGGGCGGGCTGCTAGTTTTAAATAATTTTAATTCATTGTCACATTTATTTCTGGTCATCATAACAGGGGGAGCACGAATCTCTGAAATACAAGCTTTAGCTTAGTTCAGAGATCCGAGGCCCACATATCTTCAAGGTCAATGTTGGAAATAAAGAAATGTTGTATTTGTATTCGAAGATGGCGTTGATCCGCTTTTGTGGATTTTTTGACGTTTTGTTTGAACTGACAGTTGTAATGTAGGGAGTTCTGAATCTGCAAACGAAATTTTTTCTTTAAGACGAACGTATTAATTTTCATATCTCGAAGCTTTATTGGTCCTGATACGACTGCGGCTATATTCTTATGAATTAAAAAATTAAAAAAAAAAAATAGCCTATGTCCGTCTCCGATCCTTGAGCTATATCTATGCAGAAATTCAGCTTGATCCGTTCGCCGTTTAACCGTTAAAGAGAGTGACAGAGACAGAGTTACTTTCGAATTTAAATTATTCGTTGACCGAGCGAAGCGAAAGTCTCAGAGTTTACTGGGACAAATCGGCATTTGTATGTATGTTTGTATATTTGTCCGATGATAACTTGCGAACCGTTGATCCGATCTTCATGAAATTTTGTAGGCAAGTAGGTCATTTCAATACAATTTTTAAGTTCGAATATGAGCTGAATCGGTCCAGGGGTTGTGAAGATATAGGGGTCGGGAGGTCTTGCACACCCGATATGGGTCCACTGTTGGAACATTAATCTCTTTTTTAAGAACATCTTTGTACACAGTATAGCAATAAAATAATTCTTATTCTTATTCTTATTCTACAAAATTTCATGAAGATCGGATCAACGGTTCGCAAGCTATCATCGGACAAATATACACATAAACATACAAACATAAAGCCGATTAGTTCCAGTAAACTCTGAAACCTTCGCTTCGCTCGGTCAAAAAGAATCAACGCACAGACCATACGGATTGAAGGGCAAAGATATTTTTTTACACGAATGTTTGCTCCACGGTTTCCGGAGTCCGAGCGTTTTTATCAAATTAACAACTATTTTTATCAACTAAAACAGAATATAGAAACAGACGTCACAAATGGAATAACCCAAAGAATCCTTTTACGAGTACTATTCGACTTCGACTAGTCTTGTGGCTCAGTGGGCGGATATCCACCTTCTGAACTGTAGGTTGTGGGTACGATTCCCACCAAGGACAAACATTTGTGTGATGAACATGGATGTTTGTTCTTTGTCTGGGTGTTTCTATGTATTCTATGTATGTATTTACAAAAAAAAAATATGTATTCTATCAGTCATCTGGTTCCCATAGTACAAGCTTGCTAAGTTTGGGGCTAGATGGCGCTGCGTGTAAAAGCGTACACCAATATATTTCACCAAGATTCTGCAATATTTATGACTATTATAGAGGTAAGTGCTAGATTTGCGTTTGATACCTTTTGCGGGCAAAGACACTTAAAATCTAATATCTCAGGGTGACGAGCGCAGTGCACTGCCGCTCTTGGTTTTGATTTGTTGAAGTCCAAAATTCTGGTTGGTATTGGGCAAGCGTGAAGCTTTATTAAAAGAATGCTACTATAATATAGAAGAATTTTTGGAGGACAAAATTTATACATTTTAGTTATAAGTTTTCTGTATTATTCTGTATTCATTAATAGGTAGTTTTAGTTTTATTGTATGTAGGCAACAATACTGTTTGTAACACCCTATAACAGGGTATAATGTGTATTTTTTAGTACATTCTTAAAAATGTTACCATTACGCATTATGTGGCAATGTCTACTTAAATAAATAAATATTTGACCGAGCGAAGCGAAGGTCTCAGAGTTTACTGAGACAAATCGGCATTTCTATGTATGTTTGTATGTTGGCGTGTATATTTGTCCGATGATAACTTGCGAACCGTTGATCCGATCTTCATGAAATTTTGTAGGCAATTAGTATATTTCAATACAATTTTTAAGTTCAAATATGAGCTGAATCGGTCCAGAGGTTGTGAAGATATAGGGGTCGCGAGATCTCAGTTCGCCGCGAACTACTAGTTACATAAGGTTAGCGACTTGCTCGTAAGGCTCGACAAAAAAAAACTTGCTAAGCTTTGCCCTCTCAATCTGAGCTATGGCAATACTTTTATTTCGTTAAGTAAAAGAGGAAAGAAAACTAATAAAAAGCTGGTGTCGAGTTTCCTATACTTTCGAGGGCATTTCGTATTGTTTGGCCTTATTTCAGTTGTACGGCTTTATTACGTGGATGAAAAAGGCGCGAGACATGAATCGTTTGAAAAAATTATGAAATTACGTACAAGTACGAGCACGGAGACACGATGCACATACTCGTATTGATTAAATTTGACAGTGCCTCCAACGTTTTATTCAAAGGCAAAAGAACTTGTAGCTAACAATGATAGACAAAACTTTTATTTGATTCGTAAGCCACTTTTGCCCGTGAACCAATTGTGATCTATCCTATCCTTTTAGACGTCCACTACAGGACGAAGCCAAAATTGGAAGTGGTTGCCATAGTCTCCACGCTTAGCAGACGGCTTGGAGATCGAAGAATGTCTCCGCCTCGTCTAAACCCTTGTGCAAATGGGCATCAAAATATGAAACTGTTTTCAAACAAAAATACTTATTCTAAAAGTATTACTTTTCTTAAGACTCCGGGTTTTTGATGCTCCTTTGCACAAAGGTCTAATTATTCCTATTCTGTATTACAATAAAAACCAATGTGATATCACAAAGTGTTATAAGCCCTTTATGTTTTAATAAAACGGGAATACTCATGTTAAATTGAGTCGGTTATTCCGACTATAGTTTCGATTACATTCTTTATTTTTTAATTTTATTTATTTATTTTATAGAATATAAAGACACACATTACATTCACATTATGAAACATAGGCATCAAGCTGGGTGCACCCCCAATTACAGGAGACCACGTCGTGCTCATGGAGGTTCGACTACACTAAACTAAAATGAAAATATTTTTTGCTGCCTGTAGAGTACAAAATAGTTTAAATTAAATTTAGGTTACATTGGAAGTGGAAAAATTTACTAGCGATTTTCGGTGAACTTTATCAAGGAAAGCTAAGTGAGACACGCGCGCGACCTCTTCTTACCTTGTTATAAACCCAGCTTTGCAAACACAATTCTATTAATTTATAAATACAATATAATTTCAATTGACAAACATGAAATAGCAGCGCTGCTTATCACGCATTCGACATTTTTTTACATAGAAAAAGAACCAAAATAATTTTACTCTTGACAAATTAAACAGACACAGCATAATGCAGCTTATACGGTCGTTTATCGAGGTCAAATTGCTTTGTTATAGCCAAAACGTGACAATAGCTAAGCGACGTGTCCTGCAGTTTAATTATCCATGTTTTATTATAGAAAAAAGGTATCGGTGACAATAAGGTTTTACAATAGAAAACAATATTGCTTTTTGTTGCCCAAACCTAGTAATTTACTGTATTTTACCTGTTTTGTTCTAAATCTAAGCAGGAAGAACCGATAAGAAGTTTTGGCGGGAACGTGAAGAAGACATGTCGCACCATTCTATTATTTTCCGAAACTTGTGTTATTTCGAGTGTTAATGTGTAAAAATGGTGGATTTTTATTCAGTAAGAGTTCATAATCGTGCATGAGTGTTGGTGAATAGTATAATGTCGTGAAACAGGACTTTTAGTGTTGTTTCCAAAACTCCATAGAAACCTTTAGTAAAGTCTCCAACGCTTTACTGGGGTCTTAGACTATGACTGAGACTTGTTTTAATTGTGAAATACTTTACTTCACTTCAAATATTACAAAACTTGACACTGGCTAAATACACTAAGTGTGAAGCCAAAATTGAAGAGAAAAAAAAATATGATAGTCAACATTTGAAAGTTTATAGAGACAGATACCAAAGTCTCACCAAAAAAGGGTTTACTCAGTTTTCACCATTTTGGTAAACCCAAATTTTGTTTTGTTTTGTTTCGAATTGTTTTTTTAAGCCCAGAAAATGTTTGTAAAAATGCCGCCCCTGAAATCTGCCACTCCAGTGTCAGTACCCCCGTCACCTCCTAGCTACGGTCCTCGTAAATAGAGCAACCACTTTGCAAAGAAAGCAAATGGATAAATCGAGAACGTGACGTCATTTAAGTCGGTCTTGTAGTGATGGGACATGTCCCAGTTTTAGTGATGTGTCCCGGTTATGGTGGTGGGACACATTAAGTATGTTAGTTGACCGAGCGAAGCGAAGGTCTCAGAGCTTACTGTATGTATTACAAAACATTAATGTGGCATTTGTATGTATGTTTGTATGTTTGTGTGTATATTTGTCCGATGATAACTTGCGAACCGTTGATCCGATCTTCATGAAAATTTGTAGGCAAGTAGTTTATTTCAATACAATTTTTAAGTTCGAATATGAGCTGAAGCAATCCAGGGGTTGTGGAGATATAGGGATTGGAAAGTCTCAGTTCGGCGCGAACTACTAGAAGTATTAAGTATGGATTTCTTTTAACTTTACTCCATGTAGTAGCTAAAAACTAATTAGAACTCAAAGTTTATTTAAAGTATTAAGTTTGTCTTATATATAAGATAAGATAATTTTATTCATTGGCCGAATTACAAGCATCTTATAATTAAATACATGAGCTGTGCATCACACCGTATTTCGTCATTAATACAATTTCTAATAACCTAATAAATTTAATATAATAAAATAAATCAAATTTAATTTATTTTAAATATAATAAATTGTCTTTGCAATCGTAACAACATTCAAATATTAACATTCGCTAATATTAATATTATATGTAAAGTAATATGTTTCTTTGAAAGCTAATGAACGAATACAATCAGCTCCTTTCGGCACAGTATGTCCGTTCCGCGAAACCCTGTATAATCCCAGATTTTTTATATTAGCCAATGTTCTTCGCGACACTGCTATAGAATTGCATATGTTAATCAATTATTGCTTAGTCAGAAGTGGCGTTGACCATCAAGTTTTTGTCTCGTCTCTAAAATGCTACGAAACTCGTAGGTATGCTACGCCGTAGATGCTACGGTTCGTAGCAAGCTACGTCGTAGCCTCGTAGAATAAGTATTTCAATTCTCTTGAAAATGTTTTGTATATCTCTTCTCTACATAAAATAAAGTTGCTGTCCGCGTCTGTCTGTATATCCGCTAACTCTTAAGCCACGCAGCGGATTTTGATGCGGTTTTAACCATCAGTTGATATTTTTTCACGGAAGGTTTATAAATATTATTTTTCTAAACTCGCGTCGCTAAAAAAGTAGTTCGCGGCGAAATGAGACCTCACGACCCCTATATCTTCACAACTCCTCAGCTCATATTCGAACTTAAAAATTGTATTGAAATGAACTACTTGCCTACAAAATTTCATGAAGATCGGATCAACGGTTCGCAAGTTATTATCGGACAAATATACACACAAACATACAAACATACATACAAATGCCGAGTTGTCCCAGTAAACTCTGAGACCTTTGCTTCGCTCGGTCAATAACTTTAACCATGATGTTTAGCCAGCATGTGTTATCGTCACTTTGACCACAGTTTAAATGGTGCGACGCATTTTCTGCTATCAGCCAAAAGAACATCCACTGCTGAGCATAGGCCTATCTTAGACCGCCACATCGCTTAATAAAACGGGAATAATCACGTAAAATTGAATCGGTTATTCCGAATGTTACCAAATGTGATCGAAATTATAGTCGGAATAACCGATTTAATTTAACGTGAGTATTCCCGTTTTGTTAAACCAAATGTATCAATACCACGTCAGTTATCATAATATAACAGTAACTTTAACTGGGATTGTGGTGTAACCCAGTCTCACCCCCGAATACTGAAACGTTCGTTAACTTTGACAGCGGATTAATTCTAATACTGCCTTTGTCTCGCACTAAGCAAATGACAAAGGCAGCAATAGACTTAATCTGTCGTCAAAATTAACAAACGTTTCAGTATTCGGGGGTTAGTGTCGAGACGTGCAAGTCGCTCGCCTGATGGTTAGCGTCACGCCCATAACAGTTCAGTGGCATCTAGTAGTTTAAGCTACAGCAGATCAATACACTTCGTGGCATTGTCCTGCGCTCGTCACTCTGAGTAATTACGTTTTAAATCAAAAAATAAAGAAAAACAGTTGACTTGAGAACCTCCTCCTTTTTTTGGAAGTCGGCTTAAAAAATAAACTACGCTGGAAACATTTCCCTTGAATATTTGATTTTGATTTTTGACATGATTTTTATTTTATTATTTTCTGACTGATTTGTAAGTATGTTTGACGTAGATATGTAAGTAGTCACACACAAACACACACACAGGGATAGGTAATTTTAATTTTATTTTATTAAATGCGGTTTTTTATTTGTAGATATTTTAGATTTAATTTATTTAAGTATTTATTTTAATTTTGTATCTAGTTTTAGTTTGTATTTTTAAGTTTAGATAATAATATAGGTATAGTTTTTTATTATTATGATGAATCCAATTTTATTTTATTGTTCTAGTTTTAAATTTTTATGGAAAGAAAGAAAGAAAGAAAATAATTTTATTTTGCAACAACATTAACAACAGGTGAGCAATATCAATATGGGTCTCTGGTTGCCTGAAATAAATGAATTTAATTTAATTTAATATGGAACACAGTAATGTTTGCACACTACTGCTTGGTGGTGAATAACTGGCAAAAGTCTGGCAACTGGCATGAGGAAGCGTGACAAATCAAATTGCTTCTCTCTTCTACCTTTCCCAATTTTGACATCAATAGTTCTGCTTGAAATTCAAGCGTTACCATCAAGCGAGCGGTTTGCTCGTCTCGTCAATAAGTAACACGTAACGTTAAAAAAGTAAGTTTTTTTTTTTTTTTTACAACCATTCATTTATTATTTTGAACGATTATGATATTATATTATTTTTATTATTTATATATTATTAAAATAAAATGTAAACTCTTTATAGGATCGTGAAAATGTCGTAAATTTTATCTAAGACAGTAATAAGTCAATTAAATGAAAATTTAAATATTAAATTTAATTATTATTATCTTTCCTAACTAATATTATAAAATAAATGCGAAAGTAGCTTTCTGTCTGGATGTTTGTCGCGTTATCACGGCGAAACGGCTGAACGGATCTTGATAAAATTTGATAACATGAGATACTTTTTTTATGTCCACGAGAACGAGGATGCGGGTACCAACTAGTCTAAAATTATGTAAATAATCTCCTGAAGAAACATTGCTTAGCTTTTTTTCTTCTTTTTTTTTCTGTAGCTTTTAGGCTACACTTCAAGCATTCGATTTACAAAGAATAAAGTCATCATCATCCTCAGCCTGAAGACGTCCACCTCTGATCAAAAGCCTCCCCCTTAGAGCGCCACATAGAACATTTGAACCTCCATTTGCATCCAACTGTTGCCCGTGAATTCACAATATCGTCGGTCCACCGAGTGGCAGGCCCGCCTACGCTGCGTCTTCCAGTTCGTGGTTGGACTCGAGAACCTTTCTTCCCCATCGGTTATCGGTTCTTAGAGCGATGTGGCTTACCCATTGCCACTTCAACTTGCAAACCCAAATATTTATTTAAAATGATAAACAAGATAGTAAAGCATTGCCATTCAGCGTGGTAATGCCGCTGAGTACGCTGCCAACTGGTAGTGGGCTTAAATATTTGATTTACCTAGTACACTTTTATGTCTGGGTAATTCAACTGTTATTTTTATGTAGAAGGCAGTAGTTTAGGTTGTTTAAGTTTGTGTGTGTAACATGAAAAACACACACAAAGGCCCGAAAAAAAATACAATTTAAAACGATTTTTATTACGTTACTTATTACTAAAGATTTCAAATTCTAACAATACCGATGAAATGTAGCTTAACTATTCCGCTCTATTAAGAATGGCTGGCGACCAGTTGCAGTATAATTCTTTTTTGACAAATACAGAGCTTGCAAGATTTTTCAGCCATCCCCATGGCCTTGTATATAGTTCTTACAACGTCACGAAGCACGTACTTTCTGATAAATAATTCTAAAGAATCAATAACTTTCATAAAAACTTTCCATCAAGCGTCGAAATGTTGAATGAATGAAATGAAACCTTAAAGTTTCCACATTCTCCGAAAAAGTAGATTGGTTCCATTGATTCCAATAAATCTGTTCTTGTGTAAAATCCCTTCAAAAACGTACCAGCGATAATTGAAAGTAACCATTGTTTTTCATTTCAAATTAACAATATAGCTTCTGAAACGTACGCCCCTGAAAACCGAAAACGCCGCAACAATTCCAATTGAAAAAAGCTACGAAATTATTGAAAACTTACCTTAAAAATACATTTTTTAAATGTTCACTTGTCACAGACACAGCACAATTTTTTTACTAGAAAAACGTTCTATATTATGACACAAAGTTCGTTTTTTTTTTTGGGAAATGATCGGGAACACGCGCGTCTTTCCCTCTCGGCATTCAGTGATCGACTGACGGTGTTGCAGCTACCCTTGCTATATGTAGAGAACTACGTTAAATGTGTGTATCTATTATTACACTAGATTTGTGTGTGTGGGTAGAAAGTAAAGCAAGGTAGAAAATTGAGCTTTTCATGTAGCAATGGGTCAGGTTATTTTTACCCTTATAGGGTTGAGGACTGACAAGGGTGACTTATTGTGGTCAGAATTAGTGAAGGTTGAATTTAAATTGAATTCCTAGATTTTTTTACACTCACATTTCTGCATTTTTCGTCCCCAAGCCCCAAGCCCCAAGCCATCGAAGTGTATGCAACAAATGGCATAAGCTTTCATCTGTCGTATGTTGGTACTCGCGTGCAGGTCGTATTTTTCAAACAATCTTGACGAAACTTGGTATACAGGTTCTACAATTTCATAGTTTTTTTGTCATCTGTGATTTTTGATTTTGGTATTTGCCCCAAAAAGTGGGGAAGTTTTTACGCCATTTACCGGCAGATTTTGATAATATTTCGCAGAAATATTTGGATTCTAAACAAGAATTTCGAAGAGCAAAATCGGTCAAAAGGTTGTCAAGATGATAAAGATCGTGAGGTCTCAGTTCAGTATCCTAACTAATATTACTAGTAGTTCGCGGCGAACTGAGACCTCGCGACCCCTATATCTTCACAACCCCTGGACCGATTCAGCTCAAATTCGAACTTAAAAATTGTATTGAAATGAACTACTTGCCTACAACATTTCATGAAGATCGGATCAACGGTTAGCAAGTTATCATCGGACAAATATACACACAAACATACAAACATACATACAAATGCCGATTTGTCCCAGTAAACTCTTAGACCTTCGCTTCGCTCGGTCAATAAATTCGAAAGTAGCTCTGTCTCTCTGTCTATCTGTATCTCTGTCTCTCTATCTGGGTGTTTGTCGTGTTATCACGGCTAAGCGGCTGAGGGGATCGACCTGAATTTTTGCATATATATAGCTTAAGGGTCGGAGACGGCCATAAGCTACTTTTTTTTGTAGGTCCACGTGAACGAAGTCGCGGGATAACAGCTAAGAACAACCCACTATACTATTATAAGAAAAACAAAATACCGGACTGTAGCTTATGTCACTCAGGGCGTAAAGAAAAATCAAACGACACCTTATTATCAAAATCAATCAAGCCGTTAGACAGCTGGAGATATTATAGGAACACACAATCATACATAAACACCCAAAACTTTACCCTCCTTCTTCGGCATCGGGTAAAAACAGATATAAACTCTCACAAACAAACTTTCACATTTTACAAACGTTAGTGATTAGGGTGATGTGATAGATGATGATGATGACAGGTATTTATTTGAAAACCCTTGAAAATGATTCCCAGACTGAAACTTCACAAATCAAATTTAAGAACATTAATATTAAAGGTTTGCTTTCAAATCGCCTTGTGGTATTAACTTTGCAACTTTATCTTGGTATTTTTAGAGATGGGACTCTCTGGTCAACGATTCCGGCTTATTTGTTTTTTTTTGGCCGGATATAAGAGATATTTTTGTTTTGTATAAATAATATTTATGAAAAAACAAAAAATTATGAATATTTTTTGGACTGGACCTATGTATGTCTTACAACTGCGTCCAGAAAACCACCAGAGGGCGCCCACATAGCAGCAGCAGCGTCCACGTAATAAGCGTGAGCGTTCTGCGATCCCCAAGCTACCTGCCTAATGTGGTGATAATGACAATACCCATCCCTTTCCTAAGGGCCTTTGTTCAGCAGTAGACTTCTTCTGTCTGATGATGATAATAAAAACTACATCAGCCTTAAATATCAAATTGCTGAGATATCGGCCTACCCTCGAAGGGTTATTGTGACATATCCACCACGCTGGCCACGTTGGCGGATTCACATACGACATCGAATTTCTTCTCCGGAAATATGCAGGTTTCCTCACGAAGTTTTCCTTCAGCAAAAAGCCAGTGGTATATCCGTACGTAAGTTACAAAGAACTCATTGCTCATTGGTCTTTGGCCCGCCCGGGCTCGAACCCACGATCCCACGAAAGTGAGGCCAGCGTGATGAAATAATTATTAAATACTCCAGGCAAATCATTTTTATAGAACAAAACGTTGAGTTTAGAGTAAAATTGAGGCCAACTAATTAATTAATAGATAATTCCATAATATTTAACAGGTTGGTAATTATTATGCTTACTCCGAAAGTTGTGCGCATAAAACTCCGAGAATTTTATTGACATTCACTTAATTTTCTTATTTACTAGCTGCGCTCTGCGGTTTTACCCGTGGAAAATCCTACTGGATCTGGCCGATCTTTAAACTAACCTATACCAAATACCACGTCGATCCGTAGCTCTGCTGATTTTGCGTCAAACCGTATATTGCGCGAAAGAGGAACAAACAAACCAAAATACACTTTCGAATTTATAACATTACTATGGATTATTAGGGACGTGTCCCATTATTTCAAAAAAACCCGCTCCATTGGTGTCGTGAATCTTTTATTTATTTATTGAGCCAACAGTGAACACATTTTACATTCTTTTAATATATTTTACTTGAGCTGATATGATCACCCTTTATAGGCATATAAATAGACAATAGACAATAGACAATAGTTTATTTATAGCAAAAAACATGGAAAAATTAATTATAAAGTGAAAAATAAACAAAAATACATAGACAAAAACATTCGCCATAAATAGTGATTAGACAGGGAAATAAAATAAAATCTTCCGAGAACTTTCTGGTTTATTATTTAATTTCGGCCGGAGATTCGGAATTCGGCAATTGCTGCTTGGCATAAATTTCGAATTTATGCCGGATATCTCATCTCTAATTTTGAAACATTATTGCCAAGTTTAGGTTGTTTACTTTGCCTGAGTTATGATTAAAATTTCACTTTGTTTATGATAAAACATTTTTGATAAAAAAAAAAAACGGGTTTTTATTTCAGGTAAGGATTACTTTTCAGAATGTTTTTTTTTCATTGCTTTTTTTTATTAATGCCGGTTGTAGCTATCTATTAGCGCGATTCACCCCCGAATACTGAAACGTTTGTTAACTTTGACGACAGATTAAGTATATTGCTGTCTATGTCATTTGCTTAGTGCCAGACCTTGGGCCTTGGCGGGGCCCCGTATAAAAATTTGTTTGGGGGCCCTTAGGAAGGGTAAAAAAAGTTTGCATAAAATTAAAAGAAATATTTATACATCATAATTATCTGTCACTTTTTCCAAAATTTTTACAAACAATTCAAATTAAATATACACTCTCCTTGCCATTTTTTCGGCAAACAAAATCTCTCAAAATTAAATAAAAATAAATAAATAATTAATAATAATAATAATAATAATTAATAATTAAGTGTAATAATAATAATTAAATTAAATTTTAAATTATTTAGTTTTTCTAAAGTTTCTGCCTCTATGGACAATAATAAGGACAAATAATCTGATAAACGTTCCTGTCCCATCGAAGTTCTTATGTAATTTTTTATCAGTTTTAATTTTGAAAAACTTCTTTCAGCAGTTGCGGTTCCTTTCACTCATTGTTTTTTACGCTACTAATACTACTAAACCAGAAGAACAATTGTTTGTATTGTATTACAATGTAATGCAAAATTAAAGAAAATGCGTCATGAAACACTGCTTTCCATGGTTTATCATCGTATCGTATATACATCGATTATTGTGGGATTCTCCCGTTGAAGTAAATGACTTAAACTTTTTTGACTTTTGTCATTTCTGAAAAACATAAATTTGGGAAGTTTTTATTAATTTTTGCTTACGCACGTTGGGGGCCCCCGTGGCGCGGGGGCCCCGTATAATTGATATGGCAGATACGGCGGTAGCTACGCCCCTGGTGCCAGACAAAGGCAGTATTAGAATTAATCTGTTGTCAAAGTTAACAAACGTTTCAGTATTCGGGGGTAAGGCTCTCAAATGCCGCTTACATATTTCATAATGACGCGAAATGCGCTCTCTTTTTAACCGCCTTCCAAAAATAGGAGGAGGTTCTCAAGACGGCTGTTTTTTTTTTTTATTATTCCGTTGAAGAGACGAGCACGTCACGCTTGTCAGGTCCATTTTTGAATCGCTCGTACGATATTTCGCACGAAAATAACTATTAGTAGTTCGCGCCGAACTGAGACCTCGCGACCCCTATATCTTCACAACCCCTGGACCGATTCAGCTCATATTTAAACTTAAAAATTGTATTGAAATGAACTACTTGCCTACAAAATTTCATGAAGATCGGATCAACGGTTCGCAAGTTATCATCGGACAAATATACACACAAACATACAAACATACATACAAATGCCGATTTGTCCCAGTAAACTTTGTCCCAGTAAACTTCGCTTCGCTCGGTCAATAATATTTTCACCTGCTTGCTTTTTATAATAATAATTTTATGTGTGTTGACAAGTTGCACTTGCTATTGTTATTATGCATATGTTTTGTTGTTGTAATTTTGTTTTTGTTTTACCGTTCCGTGCGGTAATAGTGTGTGACGTCACCGCCGGTTCCAGCGGAAGACCAGCGCTGGTTGTTCGCAACCAGCGCTGGGCTGAGCTGGAACCGGTTTGTGGTTAAAGACAATGTGAATTACAATTACACGAAAATGACAATTACACGGGCAATTCAAAAATAGAGCCGGTGCTTTGCAGAATTTTGACCTTCAACAGTTCAAAACCCTACGCGGCAATGCACTGCGCTCGACGACCTGAGATATTAGATTAGATTGCCCCTCAATCCAGAACACAGTCATGTTTTCATTCTAGTATCCAATAACACATCTGACGCAGCCAGCGGAACAGGTATGCCAGCGACCCAAGGTCGTGCTGAAGGACGTCCTGCCGCGAGGTTTCGGAGCAGTAGGTGCTTGGAAATTGTATAACCGTCGCTCTGTTCCCTCTGTGATCAAAAGCCTAACCTGCGTAGACGGAAGTAAGGAAAAAAAACAGCCAAATCAGTAGATTCTCTGGTGAGCTACTGTCAAACGCCTAATTTGTAAAAGGAAGTGTCAAAAAAATAACAGGTTATTGTTGAGCTGTGATCAAAAGCCTAGCCTGCGAAGACGGCAGTAAAAAAAAAACACAGGCAAATTAGTAGATTCTCTGGTGAGGTACCGTCAAACGCCTAGTTTGTAAAAGGAAGTGTCAAAAAATAAACAGGCAAATAAGTGAGGTGCTCTGAAGTACCCTGAAAATGTGATAGGATATTTCAACGCTGTTGAGGGCGGCTAAATTACTGCTAATATACCCCAGTTGGCAGGAGGGTTCGAACGGGCGAGTACTGGAATGCTGTACTGGAAACTAAACAAGCCAAAGACTAGGTAAGCTAAGGTTGAGAAACAGGACCATCACGCCAAAATATTAATGTACAATAAACCACCTAATTGACTTGGCCGTAACTTACTTTGCTCGACTTTGACTGTGACTATGACTTGTTTAATAATATATAACAAAACTTGAGAATATACATGTATACTTGACGCTGGCAAATGCATAAGACATGCGACGCCAAAATCCTCTTATGAGGACAAAAATAATTGCAAATTTAAACAGGTTCTAAAGCATATTTTGAAAGCAATCCATATTACAATTTTCGTCAAAATTCACGTTTCACGACATTATACCATTCACCAACACTCGTGGATGTTCACAAACACTTAAAAGGTTCGCCGTTATTACACATTAACACTCGAAATAACACAAGTTTTGGAAAATAATACAATGACTCGACATGAATTCTTCACGTTCCCGCCAAAACTCCTTTTAAACCTTTTTAAGTGCTCATTCTCCTTCTTATAAGGAACTCCTGTGCATTTCACGCTTCCTGACTGGTTGGGATGATCGCGATAGTTTGCCTAATTAGTCCCTTGAGTGGCCGCCCGGATAACTCGTGGTTTGCGTTGTTTTAAAATAAGTGGCGGACAGCCACGAAGTGGCCGATCGTCATACGTCGAATGGACGTGTTTTAGCCACCATCATCTTGTGTTCTTCTTTCGGCTGATAAAGATAGAGAATATGGCGGCTAGGAGCACCTCATTGCGGAAGCTGAGCGCTGGAGGACACTGCCCCCAGGGAAAGTTGAGGGGCGAGCGACCTGCCAGTGCTATAGATAGATAGATAGATAGATAGATAACTCTTTATTGTTCACACCAGAATTTACACGCATAATACAAAAATCTACTTAAAACTAGTGTAACAATTGGTGGCCTTATCGCTTAAAGCGATCACTTCCAGGCAACCTTAGCATAGAGAAGATTTATAAAGTAGAGGTAAGGGACGGGGTGTGCCCTTATAAAGGAACATGTGACTCACAAACAGAGAAAAATAGACATACTTTACATAATAAGACCGACCGCTATCCGATCGGCGGCGTCTCAGCTCCTTCCGTGCACCGGTTGGTCCTTTTATTGCCACTTGACAAATAACAGGTAAATGGCGACCGTCACTCTACGAGTTTAATTCTAAATATAAGTTTATTATGTGTTGTGTGTTACGGTGCCTGTCCGTATACTCCGTATTACCTTTTGAACCGTAACAAGTATGGAACCATTTAAAAATGTTCACAGAATTATGACTTTATTGTAATTATAGCAGATTTTCTGAAAGTTCAAAATTAAGAGAAATCCCCTAAAAAGTGCCGAAAAAATTTAAAAAAACCGGTCAAGTGTGCGTCGGGATCGCGCCAATGATTCCGAAGGAAAGCACGTTTTTTTGGGAAATATTGTACGGAAACATCGTTGCACCAGTCCGACTCGCACTTGGCCGGTTCATTGCATTCAATTTGAAACCAAGCTTAGCATACAGCTTAAAGGGAACAATAGCAGTTGTTCTCAGCCGGCATCATGCTGAGGTGGGGCCGGTCTGTGACAGAAATAAAACAAAATACTTACCCCCAAATACTGAAACTTTCGTTAACTTTGACAAGAGATTAATTCTAATGCTGCCTTTGTCTGACACTAAGCAAATGACAAAGGCAGCAATAGACTTAAGCTGTCGTCAAAGTTAACAAACGTTTCAGTATTCGGAGGTTACGGTATTTTTAATTGTAGTTTTTATTAATCTTTTAAGTTTTGTTTGTATTTTGTTTTGTTTCTGTGGCAAATAAACCATAGTCTATAATCCAAACTATATAGTTAGATTTTAAAAACACACGACGTTATTAGTTCCAGTGACTATCCCGACTTACATATATAAACGCCGCACATTTTAAATGAGGTCCTCAAACCGCGCTCCGACTCCCCTAATAACTATCTCGTGTAAACGAGGCACCATCCAAATCTGTTTTTAGGTCAACATTCCCACTGAGAACTCGTTTTCTTTCTAAATAATTATTCAGTGACTAGCCGCGGCCTTCGGTTCCACCTGCAATTTTTTTTTTTTTTGTTTTTGTCCGTTTCGTCCTCTGAAATGAACAGAGATTTTGCACAGCGTACACACCTTGGTTTTTACCAATTTAATATTTACTCGATGGTCAAAGATATTGACAATAATCTTTGACCTGCCTCGTGCGAGTTTTCCAAATGCGTTTACTTACTCGATGACGTTAATGATAACAATCATTTGTATGAAATAAGAGCAGCGCCATCTAACGTCATCTAGAGACACGACACAGGAGACAGGAGACACGAGACAAGAGACACGAGACACGAGACAGGAGACACGAGACACGAGCCACGAGACATGAGACAGAAGGTATGAGAGTTGAAATTTGAAATATTTATTTATCTATACCAATATTATTATTATTACCAATATTATAAAGAGGAAAGATTTGATTGTTTGTTTGTTTGCATTGAATAGGCTCCGAAACTATTGAACCGATTTGAAAACTTCTTTCGCTGTTGGGAAGCTACACTATCCCCGGGTGACATAGGCTATATTATATTTTCAAAAAAATTAGGGATCCTTACTAAAACTCCAATAATGTAACCCAAGATGTAAAAAAAATACCTAATAATACGACTTTGCAGAACATCTATACCATATACCATATTTTTATTTTTTTGTTAAACACCCGTGCGAAGCCGGGGCGGGCTGGGACCCTATTCGGAGATATGACATTTTATCTCGGTCACTCTCACTCCCATTAAATTCTAAATTAGAGACAGTGACCGAGATAAAATGTCATTTCTCCGAATAGGGGCCCAGCTAGTTTGAAATAAACTTACTGATCACATACATTTTATTTATTTATTTAATACTTTATTGCAAACACATACAACATATTTGGTACAACAAGAGGAATTAATGCTAAAGCATCCCCTCCGCGCATAATCTGCTAAAAAAGTTCTATGACGTGTCCCATTGTTTGGGGTCTCTCGCTGGGTCTGTAGGATTCAAAGGACGGATCTTGCACACGTATATATTTCTTTGACCATTCTACATTGGCGATGCGACACTTACAAAAACAAAAACGCATTGATTATTCTAGGTTAGGTGTATAAACACCGGGTCGCGAGTCTTGGCGGGAACGTGAAGAAGTCATGTCGCGACATTGTATCATTTTCCAAAACTTGTGTTATTTCGAATGTTGATGTGTAAAAATTGTGGATTTTATTCATTAAAGTGTTCGTGAACGTGCACGAGTGTTGGCGAATACTATAATGTTGTGAAACGTGGCTCTTCGTGTTGTTTCCAAAACTCCATGGAAACCTTTAGTAAAGGTTCCACTACTTTACTGGGGCATGACGTGGACTTGACCGTGACTTTGCTTGACTTAGACTATGACTGAGACTCATTTTAATTCTGAAATATTTGACTTCACTTGCTATATTAGAATACTTGACACTGGCTAAATACACAACGTGTGTAGCTAAAACACAAGAAAAAAAAAAGACCGG
Source organism: Apocheima hispidaria (assembly GCA_947579745.1). NCBI lineage: Eukaryota > Metazoa > Arthropoda > Insecta > Lepidoptera > Geometridae > Apocheima > Apocheima hispidaria. The sequence continues at coordinate 3,254,138 of OX388172.1, read as the reverse complement.
GTCATCTGACAGTTTAAGTTTACTGTCAGACGTGACATTGACATATTTGGCTGAGATTGTACGGGCATTCAGCCGTATATACATTCATCTATGATTCAGCCAGGGTCATTGAAAATAAGAAACAGTAATTACAGGTCTTAACACCCATAAAACATGGGGGTTACCGAATTTCGCTTAGAATGGACAAGGATAAACAAACCCTGAGCAATCGTGCAAAAAAAACCGCCAGGACATCGTTAATTAGGAGCCTACATCGATAATTCTAGAACGCTGCGTTCCAAAGAGGCTTCCCAAGCGTGAGCCCGTGTTCAATGAACAGCCTTTGATGATCAACCTGTGAACACTCCATGAAGTGAGGTGGATGCGTGATGCGATTACGAGCATATCTAGTGTTTTATTATGGGAACTAACGTCACACTAATATTATAAATGCGAAAGTTTGTGTATAAGTATGTAAGTGTTTTTGTTCCCGTTCAACTCTGTAACGGCTGAACGGATTTGAATGAAATTTGGTATGGAGCTGATACAATGGAATAACACATAGGCTATTTTTTATACCGGAAAAATGTTTAGTTTCTGCAGAATAGCGGGTGAAACCGCGGGACGCTGCTAGTACTTAAGTAATTACACACAAACTTTCGCAATTATAATATTAGTGTTACTCAGTCTCAGTTCCCGCAACCCGTACTTTTCTGTAAAGGTGCGTTTTTGTCGGAACAAACAACTCGTAATGCGATATCTGTATTGATAATCTGTGATATTACTGCAAGCTGTGATTTAAAAGAGAGTTGCGTGTGTATTTACCGAGCGAAGCGAAGGTCTCAGAGTTTACTAGGACAAATCGCATTATTAGTATGTTTGTATGTTTGTGTGTATATTTGTCCGATGATAACTTGCGAACCGTTGATCCGATCTTCATGAAATTTTGTAGGCAAGTAGTTCGTTTCAATACAATTTTTAAGTTTGAATATGAGCTGAATCGGTCCAGGGGTTGTGAAGATATAGGGGTCGCGAGGTCTCAGTTCGCCGCGAACTACTAGTTTAACAAGATTTTATTTAACTTGCAATGTATGTTCGGGTCAAATCTTGTAACTGAATTTAAGACCAGTTCCCCTCGTTCAATTGAGATGAAATTTCGCATGCCTGTCAAGTTCCGATGACAATACAGTTTTATGACAGCGAGCTGATCTGACGATGGATAGGGAGGGTGGAAAACGGAACTCCGCAGTAATTAACAGTAGATTGATGGAGCTCGGGCATATTTTGATCAGCCTACAGTACCAATAACGGATTTTATAAAAGTTTGTTTGAAAAAAAATATAAACTTATTTTTAAATCTCATCCGTCATATTAAGGTAGTCGATGTCAGGACTTTTTTGAAGTCAGGCTGGTACCACAACTTTACCAGTTATTCAACCAAGCAGTAGTGTGCAAACATTACAGCCTTACGGATTGAAGGGATGTTATTCGATGTTAGGACTTTTATGCAGTCAGGCTGGGATGTACCACAACTTTACAAGTTATTCAACCAGCAGTTGTGTGCAAACATTAGTATTATTTTTTTCGGTTTGATGGTATTCAGTGAAATTACTGAGCATAAAGATTATATCTCAGGGTGACGAGCGCAGTGCATTGCCGCACAGGGTTTTGAAAGGTTGAATTCGAAAAATCTGGATGGAACGGAAATGTTATGGGCAAGCGTGACGCTTACTATCAGGCGAACGAAATGCTCGCCACGTCACTAATTTACATAAAAACCTACTTGGACAAAAATCAATTTTTAACCCATTTTAAAAATAACACAAGGACTAGAAAAGCAAGCCATACAACCGTAAGTAGACCGCAAAATCCTCACGTGTTTGCCCAGCGAGCGTTGACGCTAGACTGACCATTCTAACGTCATAATTTTAAACTTAGAACGCGTCAACCGAACGTAATGATTGGTCAGCTCTGCCGCTCTGCCCATAGAGTAATAGGCTTATTTTCTTAATCGAGCGTGGCAAAGGAAAGCTTTGATCGTTCCTACAGTTCAGTGGTTTTCCTAACACAAAGGGTTTCTAAGTGGAGGCATGACAAAAGATTTTTTTAACTGTACGTTTGATTTTTGGAGCGAATATTGTAAATTTTAAGTTTTCGGGTTTAGGTGTTTTTTTAATTTATTCTAAAACATACGACAGATTATGTATAATTTTTTTTTTAATTTTTTAGTATTAGTGTTTTAGAATCTTCGATCGAATGTATAATCAGAATTATGATCAGAACTTTACTATGAACACTGACCTGGTTTTTACTATAGCCGGAATAACCGACTCAATTTAACGTGAGTATTCCCGTTTTATTAAAAGAAAATTATCAGAACTTTTTGTAGAATAGTCTGCAGCAGCATTTAAGCACTGCTGGGATATCGGCCTACCCTCGAAGGGCGATTGTACCATATCCACCACACTGGCCCAAAACAGGTTGGCGGATTCACATACGCCATCGAATTTCTTCTCCGCAAATATGCAGGTCCTCACGATGTTTTCCCTCACCGAAAAGCCAGTGGTATATCTTTACGTAAGTTCCAAAGAACTCATGGTACGGTCCCGCCCGGATTCGAACCCGCGACACCACGTATATGAGACGAGCGAGTTCCTACTGAGCTGCTACGACTTGTAGACACATTGCTATGAGAAATATTTAATCATAAAGATTTTTTTTTTCTCTATACAGTGCTATAAGGAAAGTGTATGCTAAGCCGAAAAAAGCTCATAGTACTCATCATTATGAACAACTTTTAGTATGGGACCAACCCTGAAATCGCTAAAAAAATATCAGCAGACAAAAAGTATGGAACACCATACTTAACACTTACTTACTTTAATGACACTCGAGAAAAAGTATGGTGTTCCATACTTTTTGTCGAGTGTCATTGACATAATTTTATGGAGCTATAATTTTTTCGCGATTTCAGGGTTGGTCCCATACTAAAAGTGGTTCATAATGATGAGTACTATGAGCCCTTTTCGGGTTAGCATACCCTTGGCTTATAACCCTGTATACAATTTTTTTTTATTAAGATTAGATTTGTTCTTGAGCGGCAACCACGACCTGGAAGATGCCGCGTAGGTAGGCCTCCTTCTAAGTAGTCGGGTAAAAATGTTTTTCATATTTTATTTTCAGGGTTCACCCGTAATCACTTCTAACACAATTAGGTGCCAGCCCCCTCCGCGGGGCCACTGAACATTCAAGCTTTCTCACATTTTTTGGGTCCACAGCTTAAAGTATTTAAAATATTCAGAAAGGGACCCCATAATTGAGTGCTTACGCGAGAGGGGACAATTTTAGGCGTCCCTGATTTCGGACAAAGTTGGAATAATGTAGGTTTTTGAGATTCTGGGGCTTAGAAAGTTATTTTTAACCGAAGGGGAAAAGCTAGAGGACGTTCTCAATGCATTATCTCTAATAGCAGCTGCTCCGAACTGAAACCTCGGGACCCATTACTTCACAACCTCGAGCCGATTCTCCTCATACTAGAACTTCGTTCGTTTGCGTGGACATAAAAAAATATCCCATGTCCGTCTTTGTGATATACAGTAACTCCATATCAACTTTTATGAAAATCCGTTCAGCCGTTAAACCGTGATAACACGACAAACATCCAGACAGAGAGACAAAGCTACTTCTTATAGTTCGCTAGTTGGCGTTGATCCATTTTTGTGTATTTTTTGACGTCTTGTATGGACTGACAGCTGTTATGTAGGGAGTTCTGAATCGCGCAAGTGTAGTTTTTCCCTCGAGACGAACGTATTCAATTTCATACCTCGAAGCTTTGTTGGTCCTGATACGACTGCGGCTATATTTCTCTGAGTTATTGACTGAGCGAAGCGATGGTCTCAGAGTTTAGTGGGACAAATCGGCATTTGTATGTATGTTTGAGTGTATATTTGTCCGATGATAACTTGCGAACCGTTGATCCGATATGGATAAAACTTTGTAGGCAAGTAGTTCATTTCGATAGAATTTTTAAGTTCGAATATGAGTTGAATCGGTCCAGGGGTTGTGAAGATATAGGGGTCACGAGGTCTCAGTTCGACGCGAACTACTAGTATTAGTTAGGATATTGGCAGACAAGCTGTCGATCCGCAATCTTTGATGATCGTGTTGGTAAGCAATCCACCTAATGGATACCCACATCACTAATCCTGTTCCCAGCCCGGAAAGGTGTTTAAAGATTCACCTTTTAAAGCGCTATATTGTATCCCTTTATAAACACAAAGACCACCTGCGGTAAAACCTACGGGGAGAAGCATTCTACGTCTTGCAAGTTCCCAGGTGAAAGGATCGTTATTATAATCCGACCGTGTGGGCTGCCAGGTTTGCAAAACGTGAAGGGGCGCCTTTTACCTCCTGTAGCCTAGACGGCTTAGCCGATTTAGACGAGTGAGGTGTCGGTGTATTTCTCTTTATGTCTGTTAACGTAGGCAGGCCTCCCACTAGGTGGATCAACGATGTTGTGAAAATCGCGGGCAACCGGTGGGTGCAAGTGGCACGTTGTCGGTCGGTGTGGTGGTCCAAGGGGGAAGCCTATGTTCAGCAGTAGACGTCTTCTGGCTGATGATGATGGTGACGCACTGTCATAGGCTATATTTTGCAGTCGAGTATTTTTTGTTTTTCTTATTAACTAAGGTTTCTTGTAATTTCTGATATAACAAATTTATGTATATTGTTAGCCGTTTTTTAAAAAACACATTGTAAAAAAAAATTCGCGATCCCTATATCTTCACAAGCCCTGGACCAATTCAGCTCATATTTGAACTTAAAAATTGTATTGAAATGACCTACTTGCCTACAAAATTTCATCAAGATCGGATCAACGATTCGCAAGTTATCATCGGACAAATATACACACAAACATACATACAAATGCCGATTTGTCCCGGTAAACTCTGAGACCTTCGCTTCGCTCGGTCAATCAACAAAAGAAAATATTTGGCCTTGTCTCTTGTTTAAAGACTAATTATACCTACCAGATAATAAGAACTGTCGGCACCAACGTCTCACTTTGTACTAGTGAGATTTAGAGTGTGGTCAAACAGCGAGCGCGACAGTAGCGGCACGATGCGATGACAGCATGACTCTTATGGGCTCGCTCTCATACTCATACTCCCTTACACATCTCTCTCGTTCGCACTTTTTCATCATTTTACATAATCATAATAATAATAATAATAAACAACTATCGGAAATATATCCTGAAGGACGGTACGGTCGACATTTGTCGGGCATGCCACCGTCCCGGAGAGTCACTCAGGCATATAATTTCCGGTTGTTCGCATCTTGCTAACGGCGAGTACTTACACAGGCACAACCAGGTGGCCAGGATCATCCATCAGCAACTTGCCCTTCGATACGGCCTTGTCGAATCTGAGGTGCCGTACTATAAGTACGCACCAGCGCCAGTGCTCGAGAATGGTCGTGCATTGCTCTATTGGGACCGCTCTATTATCACGGACAGGACTATTGTCGCCAATAAGCCTGATATCGTGATAGTCGACCGGTCCCAACGCCGGGCAGTGCTCGTCGACATCACCATCCCTCATGACGAGAACCTCGTGAAAGCCGAGAAGGACAAACTCAGCAAGTACCTTGACTTGGCTCACGAGGTTACCGCCATGTGGGATGTTGACTCGACGATCATTGTCCCGATAGTCGTTTCGGCGAACGGCCTTATAGCGAAGAGCCTCGACCAACATCTCAAGAGGCTCTCGCTAGACGGTTGGGTGAAGGGCCAGATACAGAAGGCGGCCATCCTTGACACGGCGCGCATTGTCAGGAGATTCCTCACTCTGCAGCCCTAACCGCCGATAGCTTGGGCCCTGCCTCGCTGTCGGCGGGACTCTAGATTTAGGTTTTTTATAGCATTTTTTATTTTGTTATATTAATTTTAAAAAAAACCTAAATTTAAGACATACAATAAATAAATGGAATAATAATAATAAATATTGGTGGACGTTTTTCACACACAGCGCCATCTAGCCCCAAACTAAGCAAGCTTGTACTATGGGCACCAGATAACTGATAGAATATATATTATATACTTTTTTTGAAAATACATACATAGAAACACCCTTACAAGGAAAAACATCCATGTTCATCACAAAAATGTTTGTCCTGGGTGGGAATCGAACCCACAAACTATCATCAAGCTCATCATTAAAAAAGTCAAAAGTCTCTGGTTGCATCGCGATTTTCTGCGATCGCGGTGCTGTTTGACCGCACCTTTATTCGTAGAGTAGTCTATTTTTAATGTTTATATTTAATTAGAAATTTACAGCTCCACGCTAGCATAGCGTCACGCTGCGGTCGCTCTTCGCAACGCTGCTGTCACGTTCGCTGTTAGATCTGACCCTTATTCGGCATACATTGAGAGGTCTATTTATAATGGTTCGTCGGTAATGGTCGCTTCATTCAGAAGGTCAGGGGTCAAGTGAGATATCAACGCGTTCTGATAACAGGCTTCGAGGAATTGGGTTGTAACTCCAAAACTATTATAGAAGCATCTTTTTTTTAATTTCTTGTATATTATACTTGTTCGAATGTATACCACTACTTTTTAACTACCAAAAGCACTAAATATATAAATATATGCATTACTGAACCAATTTAAGTTTTTTTTTTTTAATTTAAAAACGAAGTCGAAAACTTTTCCAATTAAAAATTGTACTCATCCTAATAATAATGACATTTTATTTTTATTACAACTAGTAGTTCGTGCCAAAATGAGACCTCGCGACCCCAATAACTTCACAACCCTTGAACCGATTCAGCACATATTCGAAATGAACTACTTGCCTACAACATTTCATGTAGATGGGATTAATGGTTCTTAAGTTATCGTCGAGCAAATATACATATAAACATACATACAACTGCCAATTTGCTCCCGTAGACTCTGGGACTTTCACTTCGCTCGGTCGATAGTATAATATATATTTTTATTCTTAATAATATAATGTTTGTACATCAGTTCTGGTAGATTGTACAGTAAGTAAGGTTTGGTTGAATTTGTACTGTAAAGTTTCTTAACACTAATATTATAAATCCGATAGTTTGTAAGTATGTAAGTAGTTAAATATGTAAGTGTGTTTGTTCCCGTTCAACTTTGTAATGAAATAATGATGATAATAATAATGCTGAATGGATTTGAATGAAATTTGGTGTGGAGGTAGCTTACACACTGGATTAGCACATAGGCTACTTTTTATCCCGGAAAAATATTCGTTTTCTGTAGAATAGCGGGTGAAACCGCGGAGCACAGCTAGAATTGTTATAAATAAAGAATTAAATAATTCTCGCATCAAAGTAGCAAGTTCGAAAGATCTTGGTTGTACTAGACCTTGATTTAAAGCCAATCCCTGCAGAATTTCTGAAAATTTAAACTTGCAAAATTATAAAAATTCTGACTGAGCATTTACGATCTGTTTACCTCTTCTACATTGCTTTTATATTTTTCTGGCAAAATGTAGTGGTTTATAATTTAGAAGTACTTAAATTCGATAATTTGATTAAGAGATTATTTAGAAAAACCTGCTTCTTAACCTGGAAAAATATGAAAATATTCAGAAGTGTCTAATAATACGCCTAAGCCTTCGAGGGTGATGCTCCGATAGCCCAGCAGTGGGATGTTGGGCTGATGAAGTAGAAAAATATTAACAAAGTAACATGCATCACATGATACTGTTGATACTTATTTTTTTATTTTAAGACCTTTGTTACCACAGTTATTTACAATAAGTTTATCTTATCTTGTCTTATCTTATCTTACATTTTTTTGTACGTGTTAGTTCCCCAAAGGGAGCTGAGTGAGAATTAATTTCAGCCTTTGGGCTGAAAGTAATTCAATTCTATTTGGTACATTAAAAATATGTTTTTTTTTTCAAACGATGAATTTTTAATTTTTTTTATTAATTTAATTGTCTTTTGCTGTATAATAAAGTTATATTGTATTGTATTGTATTGTACCTATTTAATAATTCTATATAAAAAAAAAAACTAATTTAACGACATCTCACATATAAAAATCGGTCAAGCGATTTATTTAGACTTTAGGAAATCACAGGAACATCCCGACTAATATTATAATATGTATATAATATGATATATAGATATATATAAACTTTCGCATATGTGTTTGTTGCTTTATTGGTTTGTTTTTCCTCTTTCACGTAGCAATAGAGCGACGGATCGACCTGATTTTTTGGATGGATATAGTTTAAGGGTTGGACATACCTATGCTACCTTTTTTATTCTGGTTTACAGTTCCTGAGATATTTTTCAGGTACAGAGCACAGCTAGTACAATAATAAAAAAAAAATTGCTTACATACTTTCATAAGCCCTAAAAATATCACCCTCCTTTCTTGGGCAATAGGGTAAAAACTATATAAAAAGAATAGCAATTTCGCAGTTACAACACTCTGCCTCGCATCCTAAATGACAGTGTGGTACGATGAGCGCAACCGGCAGCGGCTTATCACCGACATAATAATTATTAGTGTGTATTATTACTGTTATAATAATTAATATAATAATAATAGCGGAGAGTGAAAGTTGAAAGTAATAATGCTGAGGATTAGTTTGTGACGTTTTGAATTGCTTTTGTTTCATAATGGGTGTTATGTTAATAATATTATTTGTTGGTAAGCAAATTTTTTATTTATTTTTTACGGGCAATTGCCATTATTCTAAGCCAAATACATAACTACCTAAACTACTTACCCCCGAATACTGAAACGTTTGTTAACTTTGACGACAGATTAAGTCTGTTGCTGCCTTTGTCATTTGCTTAGTGCCAGACAAAGGTAGCATTAGAATTAATCTGTTGTCAAAGTTAACTAGCGTTTCAGTATTCAGGGGTTAGCCTATTACATAAAAATAACAGTTGGATTATCCAGAGACAATTAAAGGTCTATGGATAATCCAAATATTCAAGCCCACCAGTTGGCAGCGTATCCAGCATGCTGGCGGCATTACCACGCTGGATGGTAATGCTAATGCGTTGCGCCATACGCCAGCATTTTAGTCACGCGTGGCATCAACCAAGCGCAAGATGAGCAAGTCTCTCATATGATGGTAAGGCGTCACGTTTGCTCATAACAATTCATTACCACCAAGAATTTTGGCATTCAGGCGTTGTCCTCCGCTCGTCACCATGAGATATTATATTATGTGGTAGTATTGCTGCCTTTGTCATTAGCTTAGTGCCAGACAAAGGCAGTATTAGAATTAATTAATTTGTCAAAGTTAACTAACGTTTCAGTATTGGGGGGTAAATCTTTCATGCTCAGTAATTACGCTAAAAACATTGCCCTTAAATCCGGATTATAGTCATGTTTGCACACTAATGCTTGGCGGTTCAATAGCTTTGGGGTTCTTCAGGGCTCATCGTCTTCCGTAAGCTGCGGTAAAATATTTAATATCCGGTTTTTTTGGCGGAAACGGTGTAAATAATTTATTCCAGTATTACTCGGGGCTTTTAAAGCTAGTTAGTGCTCTGCCAAAATGATAAAAAGGAACACTTATTATCATTATTTATTTTAGTCTGTGCCTCCGCTGCCGGAGCCGGCAACGACGAAATAATGGAAAGGTTGCCGGAGGTACTACCAACATTCTGTCATCAAACACGAGTCGCTGTTAAAAAAACCTGACTACATTTGTACTGTTATCTGACTCGTTTCTATAATCGAAAGGGTTGTTGAGTTCTAAAAAAACCTAAGCGTACCGTTATCTGAGTCGGTTATATCACTAAGAACCCTTATCTCAGAAGCTGAGATTCAATCTCGTTTCGAGAAAACGTCGAATTTCGAGATAACTAAACTTATTCTCAGCAAACGAGATATTCACGATGGCTAGCGTGCGAGATACATCGAGTGGTCGGAGGCAATCAAGACGAGAGACAGTCGAGATTTTAACCTCGAAATCGAGAGTTTTTTGGCGGGAACGTGAAGAATTCATGTCGCGTCATTTTATTATTTTCCAAAACTTGTGTTATTTCGAGTGTTAATGTGTAAAAACGGTGAATTTTTACCGTGTGTTGGTTTACACGAGTGTTGGTGAATGGTATAATTTCGTGAAACGTGAATTTTCGTGCACTTTCCAAAACTCCATAGAAGGCTCTAGTAAAGTTTTCACCACTTTACTGGGGCATGACTTGGACTTGACCGTGACTTGCTTTGCCCACCTTTGACTGTGACTTTGACTTTGACTTTGAAAATATATAATTATACTTGACACTGGTAAATGCATAAGACGTGCGATGCCATAAGTGCCGTGCCGGCTCCGGCTGCCGTTTCATTTGCCGGCTTCGGCTGCGGGGGCACTTCCTTTATTTTAATGCCACCTCGAAGTATATGTTTATAATTTAATTCAATTCAGTTCAATTCAATCCAATCCAATCCAATTCGATGCAGTCCAATCCAATCCAATTCAATGCAATCCAAACTAATTCAATTCAATTTAATTTAATGTAATTTTTGTTGTTGTACTAATATTTATTTTGTACTATCACGATGGTATATTAATTTAATACAATAAAAAAAAAACTCCTTTTACAGCTACTACCACCGCCTCGCTCGCCCCCGAGACTGGGCTCCGCCTTCTCTTTCCCTCCCCCCACCAGTACGTTTATGACGTCAGGACCAACGTCTCAATAGGTACTGAACCGAAAAATAACAAATCGTCGCTTTGGCTACTGGAAGGAACCCTCACTCTCCAAGCTTATGACAACTTTACGAAGGCCAGATTGTATTTGGATATAAGGAAGGTAAGAAAAAAATAGGTTTAGTTCTGCAGATTGGATAATAGGTGGCGCTAAAACCAAAATTATATTTCAACTTAATGATACTTATTATTTTCATAATAGTGATTTTATGATATCAAAAGTGGAATCAAATAATTCTAACGATTTTTTCTTCTGCTTAATTTTTTTTGGTAGTGACAGGACCTTTGAACTTTTCTTAATTACTGTTAAGTGTCGTCTAGTCCGGACAGTGACCACTATTTTCGGCTTTTTTAAAGTAGCAATGAGACGAGCAATTCGCTCCCCTGATAGTAAGCGTCACGCTTTTCCGAAATCAATACAATGCTAACCAGAATTTTTAACTTCAACATATTGCATGGAAATTTATTGCGCTCGTCACTTTGGAATATTACATCTATATGCCCAATAATTTAACTGAAAACAATTGCCTGTCAATCCATAACACAGTAAAATTTGCAGCTACTGCTTGGCGGTTGAACAACTGGCAAAAGTGTGGTACTTTCCCAGACGAAATCTGCAAGAGGGTTGCATTGTATAACGCATTTAAATGATCATTGTATTCAATGAATAGCCTCTTCTTAATTTGCATATATTGTATACAAAAGGTTATTATTTTTGACTTGTAGATGAATATTTACCAATAAATAACTTTGTCTTTGACTTTGACTTTGGGTTTTACCACTGCAAAAAAAATATTACTTCTCGCTACTACTTTACGATTTTGAGCACTATGAGTTTTTTAATTTGTATTTACCTATTTGAGTAAGTGCAGTGGCCACTAGATGGCGCTCCTCTTATTTCATACTTTGGAATTGGATTGGAAATTCGGAAAAACTCGCACTAGGCACTCTGTACGGGTCGGAAACTTGGTCTGTCCAAGTGATGCCGGAACACAATATCTTTGGTTGCTTGACGATAGATGTTTGGCATATTATAATAATATACCTATTTTTTTTTTTACTATTAGTGTAATTGGTGTATGCTGTACCATAGAAAAATTATACGAGAAGAATAACAATCTCATACAAAAAAGTGTATCTCGAAAAAACAGCATAATACTAGATGGCACTAACGTATTTAGTCAGCTAATGTTAAATTCAAATCGCTATAAAAGCCGATGAAAATATGGTTAATATAGAAACATAGCATGGATATGTGTCCGCAATTTAAGGTTCAATTAGATTGCAATATAAAAAAATATAAAAATATGTTTACAACGCCATCTCTTGAAACCTTTCGAGTTTTGTCAATAAATTCATGTAAAATGAATAATTTTACTGATATTAATATTGCAAAAAATTTCATAACAAGTACCGTTTTTTCTCCGTAGTTATTATTACGAATAAGATAGCTTGAGTATCAACTTCAAGTCATGCAATTGTGACGATCACGTCGCAGTTTAAAGCACTAGTGACATATTACGTCCTTATCAGTTACTATAATCGGATTACACAATAAGCAATCCATTGGTATTCTTCTATATATAATTTCTCCATGGCTGTACTACTCAATAAATAACGTAAATTTTCTTGCGATTTTCAGAAAACTGTAATCGGAAACACTGGGTACTACTATCTCTATGGTGTTGATGGAGACAAGTTTTTTAAAAATCCATGGGAGGTGGATTACCAGGTGCGTTTTTTATCTAGTATGGGCACAGATCACAACCTAGATTCTGCATTCAGGACGCTCGAAGCGCCCCACGCATCAGTCTAAATACACTCATAAGAAATTACTCTGATCGGTTGATTGTTAGGCGCGAGTAGGCGTAACCTTGAGCTAGCCAATGAGAACGCTCGGTCGCACTCCCCGAACCGCGCTTTCCTCAAACTTTGGTGACTTTTTGTAGGAACAACGAATCTCGTAATGCGGTATCTGGTGTGATCTGTGAGTAAGGGTGAGGTCAAACAGGTAACAGCAGGGCTGCGTTCATTTTGAACACTCTCACTTTGATTATTGTCGGAGGAATATTATCTGTTGTCTATAATTTTCCTGTGACGTCATCGAAAGGTACGTTTGTTTTTTAACATTATACATATATTTATAATGATTGTTTGTTTGTTTGTGACAACATAGGGACATATAAGAAAATCGTGCCAGTTAAAACTGAGACCTTTCTTCGCTTAGCTCACTCGGTCACTCGTGCATGCTATTTTTAACCTACTTCCAAAAAAAGGAGGAGGTTCTCAAGTCGACCGTTTTTTATTTATTTATTTAAAATTATATGACATAAACAAAAATACTCTTCGGAATTTAAACTGTGCCGATGCACTTCGTCCTTCGCTCTATTGCTTTGCGAAACGAAACAAACACACTTTAGCACTTATAATACTAGCTGCGCCCCGCTGATTCAACTGCATTTTCTTTTCTCAGGAAAATGGCTTCATAAAGTCCATATACTACGTAGCGGATGAGCCGACGTGGTCTGTCAACTTCAAAAGGGCAATATCTGTCAACTTACAATTGACAAAAACGGTGGCCAAGGCCGGAACGTACTCTATCAGTGAGGTATGTGCATAATTTAAGCTTTAAACTCAACCCTTTGTAGAGAATACCACGAAAATAGCTCCCCACTAAAACTGTGTCTGAAATAACCAATCTGTAGTGTCTTTCCGCTGCAACCTAAAATAACCAATCTGTAGTGTCTTTCCGCTGCAACACTTAAATAACCAATCTGTAGTGTCTTTCCGCTGCAACCTAAAATAACCAATCTGTAGTGTCTTTCCGCTGCAAAACTTAAATAACCAATCTGTAGTGTCTTTCCGCTGCAACCTAAAATAACCAATCTGTAGTGTCTTTCCGCTGCAACCTAAAATAACCAATCTGTAGTGTCTTTCCGCTGCAACACTTAAATAACCAATCTGTAGTGTCTTTCCGCTGCAACCTAAAATAACCAATCTGTAGTGTCTTTCTGCTGCAACCTAAAATAACCAATCTGTAGTGTTTTTCCTCTGCAACCGAAAATACCTAATTTGTAAATCAGTTTTTTTATTTGTTATCTCAGAATTCCGTCACTTATAAACCGATTGTGAAAATTCTTTTTTAATTTGAAAGGAAATACTTCCAGATTAATCCCATTTTTATTTAAATCCTGTTCTGATAATGGGATCAACGAGCAATTGAGGGAACTCTTAAAATATTATAGGCATACATATGCTATTTTGATATTATATTCATCAATGTTTGTTCTATGTCTGGGTGTTAATTTCTATATAAGTATGTATTTAAAAATATCTATGTACGTATATCAGTCTCTGGCAGCCATATTACAAGCTTTGCTTAGTTTGGGGTCAGATGACCGTGTGTGCAAAAATGTCCCAGATATTTATTTATTTTATTTTACTTTCCGAATAAAAGTCCTAAGTAACTTTAGTGTTTTATACTTTAGTGAACACTTACACCACTTTAATTATCTGGCAAGTAGTTTACTTAAGACCTTACTTGGAGATGATGAAAGAGGTCTTTAGTGATTTTACATCATCAATAACGTGTAAATGCGCAAGCAAGACAATTGTAGTCGCGACTGAGAGCCATAATCAAAGAATTTACTTTTTTTTTCCCTCCAGCCATGTCTGGATGACATCTGTGTGATGGTGTACACCATGAAAGGGAACACCATCAAAAAGTACACCAGTTACCGAGTCCCGACCACCAGGAGCAGCTACAGCTGGGGATCCGTACCTTGGACTTCAGAGTACGCACAGCGTCCTTATGTAAGTACTCACTGACATTCTCAAGATCCTTTGCTTCAGCCTTCAGTCATTCATTACTTCATGCATTCATTCAATATTCTTGCTGTCATTGGGAATCAGACTTATTAGACGGTCTTCTCTCAGAGTTTTTAATTTGCTTCTGGCTTCTCTTTAATCTGGACTAGTAACGTTCTCCTTAACAACTTTATCATAAACTAGTTATTATGCTTTTGACTTTGTTTGCGTGGGCTTAAAAAAGCATCGTAAGCCCGTCTTTGTGATATACAGTAAGTCGATATCAATTTTTATCATGATTCGTTCAGTCGTTTCGCCGTGATAACGCGACAAACATCCAGTCAGAGAGACAAAGTTACTTCCTATAGTTCGCTAGATGGCGTTGATCCATTTTTGTGCATTTTCTACGTTTTGTATGGACTGACAGTTGTAATGTAGAGAGTTCTAAATCGCGCAAGCGAAGTTTTTTCCTCGAGACGAACGCATTCATTTTGATACCTCGAAGCTTTATTGGTCCTGATAGGACTGCGGCTGTATTCCTCTGAATTATAATATTAGTTAGGATAAGGATTACTTAGGATTAGGATAAGGATTGTTTCCTAATTAGTAACTTACCAACATTTAGTGACTATTATTCTACAAGAACGGTTATTTTTTTGGATAAAAATTAGGAAATATGCTACCTCCATACCAAATTTCATTCTAATCCCTTCAGCCGTTACAGAGTTGAACGGGTACAAACACACTTACATACTTAGATACTTACCTACTTACAGACTTACAAACAAACTTTCGCATTTATAATATTAGTGTGATTATAATTGTAGTGACAGCAAAACTTAAGCACCGCTACGTGCGTTGGTATGCTATCCTCTTTATCTCATTTTATTAGAACAGCTGGGCATCGAGCCCGGGACCTCCAGGGCAGAAGGCGGAAGTGATACCGACGAAGCCTTTCCGTTCACCATTAAAATTCTTGTTACTGTTTCAGGTAGACTCGATATCTTCAGCAGAGAGGGTGTACGAGATGGATGATCAGACTGGCCTGATCAACTTTGACCTGAAAGGAAACTATCAGTACAAGACCCATGATCACATCTTATCTGTGACGTCAGAGTGAGTCAAGCAAATAGTCCATAGCAGAGCTGGAGTAAGGTCATTAATGTGTTCCGGATTGAAGGTCAATATGGTTCCAGCGAAATTGCTGAGCATAAAGAGATTAACATCTATTATCTAGGGGTGACGAGCGCAGTACAGTGCCTCGCGTGGATTCGAGCTGTTGAATTTCAAAATTGTGGGTGGCACTGGATTATTATGTGCAAGCTTGACGCTGAACATCCAGGTGAGCGACTTGATCGCCCACTCAATCAGTAACACAAAAACAAAAGTTGAGTGGAGTGTTCAACCAATAGGTGTTGCCAGTGATGACAATAGAACTGTACGTGGTCCTTGACCACTGGCCTTTTGGAGAAACTCAGAGTCACACAGCGGGCAATGGAGAGAGCTATGCTCGGAGTTTCGTTGCGCGATAAAATACGGAACGAGGATATTCGCCGAAGAACTAGTCACCGATATAGCTTTCAACGTTTGCAAGCTGAAGTGGCAATGGGCAGGCCACATCACTCGAAGAACCGATAACCGATGGGGAAGAAAGGTTGATGGGTCCACTCGGTGGACTGACGACATTGTGAAACTTGCGGGCAACCGGTGGATGCAAGTGGCACGTTGTATGTCGGCGTGGCGGTCTAAGAGGCAGGCTCATGATCAGCAGTGGACATCTGTTGGCTGATGATGATGATGACTCACCTGTTCCAAGAGGCTAATTTAGACAGGAATGACATAATTAATTAAAGACTAATAATGGACAGACCCAGAACTCGCGAAAAAATCTAAAATATTTAATTAAATATATATTATCCGGTGTTTCTTAGGCTATATTTTGCATTCGGATTGTTTTTTTTTTCTTTTATTAATAATTATCTGTTACCCGCTACTACCATCGCGTGTACACACAAGAAAACAAAATTGTCTATGACCGTATCTGCTCCTAAGCTATATCTGAGCAAAAATTCAGGCCAATCCATTTAGCCGTTTAGCCGTGATAACGCAACAAACACTCAGACAAGCCCCGGAATACTGAAAACTTTGACGACAGACTTGAATTGACATTGTCTATTGCTGCCTTTGTCATTTGTTTACTGCCAGACAAAGGCAGTATTATAATTAATCTGTTGTCAAAGTTAACAAACGTTTCAGTATTCGAGAAAGAGACAAAGCAACAGAGTTACTTTCGAATTTAAAATAATAGTTAGGATACTTGTTACAAATATTATTATGCTTTCAGCCTGTCCATGAAGTTTAAAGAAGACAAACCTCTAGCCAAAGTGGAGAAGCTGAACTTGACACAAACGACTATTCAGTACGTGGCGGGAGACTTCAGCGACCCCAACAATGGCATAGCCAACTTTACGCAGATGCATTTGACGAGTAAAAGCTATAAGGTTGGTACCAGATTCATTCCGGAGAGCGCATCAGAGCTTCATGACCCACCATCCCCCTTTAACTACAGGACAAGTAGTTGATTGTTTCAGGCGTAACTTTGCGGAAGTTTATTTTCAAACTGTGTCTAAAATAACCAATCTGTAGTGTCTTTCCGCTGCAACGTCGCGTACAATTGGAATCCGTTGATCCTTATTCCAATTTTACGCGACGTTGCAGCGGAAAGACAATACAGATTGGTTTTTTTAGACACAGTTTTACTACAGGACTAGTAGAAAGTCGCCCCATTATCTGACACTGTACATTTCCCTTGGATACGTACAAAATCAATTTTTTTATTATTACATTATCATCTTCCATTCATGCCACAAGAAAAACTTCAGTTTTTCTTTAAATTATTCTTTGTTTGTTATATTATTGTTTTAAGTTAGTTTTTTAACCTAGAATATGTTCCATGGGTGGGCGAATTGGGGTAGCCTGTAATTCCCACCCAATGGAAAAGAATTGATAAATAAATAAAACGTTTTGAAACAACGTTCTTAATCCGTACGGCCAAGGAGTGGAGTAAACTGCCGGCTTCCTTGTTTCCTGAGAGTTACAATCTAGAGCTTTTCAAGGTCAGAGTGAATAGGTATCTTCTAACGTGTTTAGGTGCTTCATCTTCGGCCACATTGTCGCTTACCAAGAGGCGAGTTGGTAGTCAAACGCAGACAAAGCATTAAAAAATATATATAGCTACAGCATATCGAGATCGTTCTTCCAAAAACATGCCCCAAAGTTGGAGGGAAGTGCGGGTTACGGGGACTGCGACCAAGCGTTCTCTTTGGCTATATCAAGGTTGCACCTACTCGCGCCTAGCATTCAACCAATAAGATTAATTCTTACAGGTGAACTGAAAACTGAAAAAATACAGACAACCTTAAATTGGTTTTTGGTCCAAAATATGGTTTTGCAAGCAAAAGAGCGAAATAAAAAAGAAAGAGCTAAATATGATTTAAGTTTTTCAACTTACATCTTGTTCTCCTAATAAAATTAAATAGATAAAACCGACTTCATAACATTTATTTAAATTTGCTTCGTCATAATCGCCTATCATAATCAAGATTATCATGGCGGCGTGCCGCCCGTTTAATACGTATCTTTGAGGAGAAACTCCTCAAAAAGTGGCAAATACAAAATGATTTTTACAAATCGGTTTTTAAATTTAAAAAACAATCGTTTTTTTTTTTTAAGTCGGTTAAAAAGAGTGGGAGATCCAATTAAGTAGGTACTACTTAAAACGTCTTTTGTTCTCTAGATCCTTCTAAAGATAGCGCGTAAAGGCATAGACGCAGACAACATCGTGAGGAACGCGTCTCTAATACACAATTTGGACTTTATAGAGCTGTTAAAGTAAGTACTCATCAAAGTTAAACGAAATTACGTTTCTATGATTCCGGAGAGCAGAAATTTCTTCACCATACCATAGACACAAAATAAATAGATACAGAACGCCCGCAACAAGCGAGAATAGAAACGCATACAGACGCGTTTGCACGACGACCGTAGATTATGTAGGTACGTCGACCGCACATCGCGAGTGCACATTGGCGATACACGTGTCTACTTGTTTTGTGCGATACTCATAACAACTCACATCACACTAATATTATGCGAAAGTTTGTGTCTGAGTGTGTAAGTATGTAAATAGGTAAGTATGTAACTAGCAGTTCGCGGCGAACTGAGACCTCACGATCCCTATATCTTCACAACCCCTTCACACCCTTCACACCCCAATTTTTATTGGAATGAACTACTTGCCTACAAAATTTCATGAAGATCGGATCAACGGTTCGCAAGTTATCATCGGACAAATATACACACAAACATACAAACATACATACATTACATACATTTGTCCCAGTAAACTCTGAGACCTTCGCTTTGCTCGGTCAAATATGTATATATATAAGTGTGTTTGATTCTCGTTCAACTCTGTAACGGATGAACGGCTTTGAATGAAATTTTGTATGGAGGTAGCTTACTCTCTGGATTAACACATAGACTTTTATACCGGAAAAATATTCGGCTTCTCTAGAATAGCGGGTGAAACTGAACTGTTATGGGCAAGCGTAACGCTTAACATCAGGTGAGCGACTTGCTCGTCTCTTCACCAGTCAACAAAAATACGTCAGCATTTCAAAACTTCCGCCCGCCATCCCACGAATGCGAAGCGAGCGCGCTCTACTGAGCTAGCACGACGAAAGAACGCAAGTGTTAAAAATTAATTATTGAAAATTGTTAACAGCACAATGTCCCAGTTGAAGTACGAGTCTTTGATAAAGCTGTTTAAAGACCTCGTGCTGGGGACGAGCTACGACATGGAGACATCCAGGAACATCTTCCTCGAGATACTGCCGCATGTCCGGAGCGACGCGTGCGCACGGTTCATTAAATACCTGGTCTTGGAAGAGAAGGTAATACTTTTTTGTGGTTTTTTGTGGGAATACTCACGTTAAATTGAGTCGGTTATTCCGACTATAGTTGCGATCACATTCGGTGTCTCGCTTAGCATTCCCTGATAAAGGTCACCAAATGTGATCGAAACTATAGTCGGAATAACCGACTCAATTTAACGTGAGTATTCTCGTTTTTATTAAAACAAAATGTATCAAAACCACGTCAGTTTTCATAGTAAAGGTAAGACTTGTTTTTTACCCGACTACCCAAAAAGTTGGGTAGTGTTTGTTGGGTGTATGTTAGTGTGTTCCTGTGGTACCTCCTGTAGCGTAAGGGGCTGAAGTGTGAGGAGTGGCGCCACCAAGTGAGCAAATGTGTAGTTATTATTGACAGCATTTTTTTTTCTACGATTTTCTACAAGGATCTTGTATTTTCTACGATGTTGTGTTATCATCATACCACATAAAAATAAATTTATATCATAAATATTTTGTTTCACTCACTCCAGCATCATCTTATGTATTGCTGTCTTTGTTGTTTGTTAATCACGTGCTTAAAAACCGGTAAATCTTCCGCTAAAAACAAAAACTGCCATAGACAACAAAGTATAATGTTAAGACCTCGCTACATGGCCTGACCTAACATCGTTTGAAACAGATGGCTATATATAATTTTCTGGGGTGCGAAAGGGGGAAGCTATAACCTTAATAGTTTGTTTCTTTTGCTCCCGTGAAATTCAAATCTAGCTGTCCCTTTCACACGATGTCAGGTCAGGCCATGTATAGACATAAGACCGTGTTAAGTGTACTGTACTAAGTGCACCTATGCCGTGGTACTAATTAAGGTAATTTTAACTGTGATTAATTATGTTACTGGATTCAAAATTTCAAAATCGACGTAGCCGATGCTCGGCTAAGACTGGTCTTTGACTGTGTTACGTTCTTGTCTCTGAATCTTAGCCTTAGCCTTCTGCGATTCCTATACCGCTTGCCAAGCGTGGGGATAATGGTTACCCTTTAAAGCCCTGAAGTGTTCCAGCTGATGATGACTGGCGACTCAGGAGCTCGCACTAAACTTATGTGCAAATCTATCCAAGCTTCGAAATTGGTAGGGTTAAAATTTTAATCTAGGTAACGGACCACGCTTTTTTGACGTCCTAGAACAAATTACTGGGTGACGCTACCTCGTTGAGTAATAGAAGTGTGCACTAAGATCTCTCGACACTATAACTACAAAGCCCCTGGACCGATTATGCTCATATTCGAAATAAAACATTATATTGACTACAGAATTTCATGAAGATCGAATCAACTAAGGTCTAAAATTCAGTTGCGAGATTTGACGTTAACGTTCACTTCCATCAAACATTGCAAGTTATATAAAAAAAAAATACACACAAATGCTGCCCCGTAGACTCTGGCTGTGACTTTCGCTTTGCTCGGTCAAATATAATTTAATTCTTACAGGAAAAAGTCGAAGATGCAGCTCTCCTCTCGCTCATCAGGAAGCTTCCATTCAACATCGCCATACATTCGCAGCAGCTCCTCGAGGAGCTGGAGGTCTTCACCAAATTAGGTCAGTTCAGTTGTAACCATATAGAAAATATACTAGAACTAGGAGTTCGCCCCGAACTGAGACCTCGCGATGTTCTGTTTTACGAGATTTTATTTCACTTACCTACATAATGTACACTGTTCATAATGTATAGATACCTAAACGATATGTTGTTCTTCCAAATCAAAACTTGTCATTGATTTTTCGACCACTTTCAACAGTTTCTATCGAGTTGACATTTAACAAAGCATATAACAGATAGGTAATGCATGGTTCCTATGACAGTAAAAGATGATGATAATGCTGTTTTTTTTTGGTACTTAATTGGTCGTAATGTTGCGACACGTGACTCTTCGTGCTGTTTCAAAACTCTATAGAAACCTCTAGTAGTCTCCACCACTTTACTGCGGCATGACATGACTGAGACTTATTTTAATTGTGAAATATTTGACTTCTGTCTGCGGATCTCGCCACGGCGTTTTAAGTGCATAGTACGCCATCTAGTTTGTTTTATAAGAAACGGATTTTGTTTTCTTTTCCGTTCAACCCCTATATCTTTGCAACCCCTTGACTGATTATGCTCATATTCGAACTTGAAAATTGTATTGTCATGAACTACTTGCCTACAAATTTTCATGAATATCAGATCAACGGTACGCAAGTTATCGTCGGACAAATATACACACAAACATACAAACGTACAAACATACATACAAATGCCGATTTGTTCCCGTAGACTTTGAGACCTCGCTTCGCTCATTCAATAATAAAAAATACCTACCTTATAAAGATTAATTTTCTGTTCTAGGACTGGATTTCAAAGCAGATATCCGACACGCTGGGATCCTGAGCTTCGCGACCTTAGTCCATAAGACGATGGAGGTGAGGCAGGTCAAGCAGGACTATTTGGACAACATCGTGGTGAAATACTTCCGAATGTATAGTGGTAAGTTTTTCTCACAGATCACACTAGATACCGCGTTTCGAGATTCGTTGTTCCTACAAAAAGTCACCAAAGTATGAGGAAGGCGCGGGTCGCGGGGAGTGCGACCGAGCGTTCTCATTGGCTATCTCAAGGCTACGCCTACTCGCGCCTAACAATCAGCCAACCCGAGTAATTTCGTATAAATGTATTTAGACTGATGCGTGGTGAGCTTCGAGCGTCCTGGATGCAGAATCTAGGGTGTGATCTGTGGTTTTTCTTAAACTGCTCAGCCTTCTGCACAAAACGAACAGTTGGTTTACCCATGGACGATTGAAGGTCCTTCTGAGCGATAGCTAAGTGGTTGGTTAACGCGTTCGGATCGCACGCCTCTGGGTGTGGGTTCAAATCCCAACAAAAACCTTGGGCATTTGTTAAAAAGTAAAATGATGTGGTTTTGACATATTTAGTTTTAATAAAACGGGAATCCTCACGTTAAACGTAAGTGCTCACGTCAGTGCAAGGCACGACGAGGTCGCGCGCGTGTCACGCTTAGCTTTCCTTTATAAAGGTCACCGAATGTGATCGAAACTATCGTCGTAATAGCCGGCTCAATTTAACGTGAGTATTCTGGTTTTATTAAAACAAAAAAAAAAAAAAAAAAAAAAAAAAAAAAAGAGTAAAATAATAATAATAAATAATATAAATATGAGTAATATAGATAGTTTAAGTAAAATGTATAGACGGGCCCAAGTATCAGAATTTTGAAGACCTTATTTATAGATTTATATAGATATATGGAGATTTATTGCGTTTGACTGCCATCACGTCTGATGTTAAACGAGGATGCAGCCTACGATGGAGCACGCTTGGATAGAAGAATGGGCAGGGGGGAATTAGGTCATGCAAATCCGAAGCACACTCCCCGAAATGTATCCTATAAAATACCGAGAGGCTAGCTACCTTACGTCGATGACCAAGACTCTGTAGCTTGATCCGAGCCAGGGAGTCGTTGCCAATGATTCTCTTGGCACGTTTGTCGATTGATTCCAACGTCTCCAGTTGGTACCTAGCCGATCCATCTCAAAGGTGCCAGCAGTATTCCATGCACGACCGAGCTGACAGCTATCCATCTACACAGGGAAGTAAGCTGCCTGCCGAAATACAGGTGTAAACCTAGCTCGGCAGCAGCCACTCAATATTTATAGCCTATTTTAGCCCATGGCATCTGAAGTTAATATTATGTACATAAGTTGTCTATAGTGAATAAAGATTATTATTATTAGCTTGCGCTTGGTATAATGAGAGCAACTGTTCCGGTGTAAAATACCGACGCACCTTCGAGAGGACACCCAGCTTTTTGGCAGCTAATTGAGCCTTTGACTCAATGTAAGAGCCAAAGTTGAAGGTTGGAATCAGACTGTCTAACTATCCTCAGCCACATCGTGAGCTTGCGGTCAAATACATTCCTAGCCTCATCAATATCATCCAGAAGACGTCCGCTGGCAAATAATGGCTGGGA
This sequence comes from Apocheima hispidaria, assembly GCA_947579745.1. Lineage (NCBI taxonomy): Eukaryota > Metazoa > Arthropoda > Insecta > Lepidoptera > Geometridae > Apocheima > Apocheima hispidaria. Next base: position 3,230,695 of record OX388172.1, on the reverse strand, counting down.
GGCTTTTATCAGCAAAACACCTAACCCCTACCTGCCCACACCCTTACCTACCTCCTGCCTATCCAATCAACCATAAACAATAAGTTACCAATACAAAATTCCTTCCAGATTGTCCTCAGTACGTAGACCGGATGGTGTGGCTCCAAGGTCTATGCAACATTGGTTATTCAGCGTCGTCATACACGCGCGTGATTCACGCGGACGCGGGGCGTGACAGACGCGAGCGACTCTGGGCCGCTCTAGCTGGAGGTGGCAACACTGAAGATCAGTATACGGTGAGTTACCTACTAGGGTCCTAAGTCACGTCCGCAGTGGTTCACTCGCCCATTCACACATTATACCTCTGGTTTGACGGAGGACATTAAAAAAATAGATAAAAATTAGGCCCCTCCCTTATATCCGCCACTGGACAGCAAAATATAATATACCGCCGTCTCGTCCAAAAAGCGTAGTCTGATACCCACCCCTAAATGTTATCCGATTTCGATGATTTTTTTAATGTGTTATCTACACCGTGGAAAACTATGCTTGTATGTTTTTTTTTTCAATTTGGCATTATCTTCGTTGGTATAGGCACTTAAAGTTACACATTTTTTGCGTCGAAAATACGACGAAGGAAAGTAGTTGTTGTTAACATTTTTTGAAACAACAAAACATAGCGGCATTGATTATGGTTTTTCCAAGCCATTGACACTAAAAACAAAAGATTTTGTTAAGATTTAGGGAATGATAATAGACTACCCCCAAAACGTTAATTTCATCAAAAAGTAAGGACAATTCAGAATCTTACTGGAGTTTTGGCGGGAACGTGAAGTAATCATGTCGCGTCATTTTATTATTTTCCAAAACTTGTGTTATTTCGAGTGTTAATGTGTAAAAACAGTGAATTTTTACCCGTTAAGTGTTCGTGAACAAGCACGAGTGTTGGTGAATGGTATAATGTCGTGAAACGTGAATTTTCGTGTTGTTTCCAAAAGTCCATAGAAGGCTCTAGTAAAGTTTTCACCACTTTACTGGGGCATGACTTGGACTTGACCGTGACTTGCTTTGCTCGCCTTTGACTGTGACTATGACTTATTTGACAATATTCAACAAAACTTGAATAAATATGAGTATACTTGACACTGGCATTTGCCAGTGTCAAGTACACTTATATAAGTGCATAAGACGTGCGACGCCATAATCCTCTTAGGAGGAAAGAGAAAAAAAAAAGGACAATTCACTAACTGTCTCTATCGCAATACACAATACAATACATATACAATTTCAACTATCGAATGCGCCAAAATCTCACGGAAGGACTATCCTCTTAACACGCTAAACAGATATCAGAAATAATACGAAAAGGAGTTTTGGCGGGAACGCGAAGAAGTCATCTCGCGTCCTTTTATTATTTTGCAAAACTTGTGTTATAACCAGTGCTAATGTATAAAAATTGTGTTTTTTTTTTATCCATTGAGTGTTCGTGAACGTGCACGAGTGTTGGTGAGTGGTATAATGTTGTGACACGTGACTCTTCGTGTCGTTTCCAAAACTCCATAGCAACATCTAGTAAAGCCTCCACCACATTACTGGGGCATGACGTGGACGTGACCGTGACTTACTTTGCTTGACTTAGACTATGACTTATTTTATTTATTATTGTGAAATATTTGATATTACTTGAAATATTACAATACTTGACACTAGCTAAATACACAACGTGTGGAGCCAAAACATAAGAAAAAAAAATACGAAAAAGTTCACGTCACATTTGTCGGTATGTTCTCGTTGACCACCACCTAGTTGGCAACCACCGGTGGACAGTGGTTATAAAATTTTGTCCCACTGGCCCCTAGTGGCGGATCGCGGTACCACATTGTACAAATCTGCCACCACATTGGTATATTATGGCCAACACAAGCGGGCAAAGACGCAGCTTTTTTCCCGCTAGGAATTTTAAAATGTCGACATTAAAATAATTCTGCCTGCAGATCTTAGAGACGACACTGCCCATCCTGACGAACGAGACAGAAGACGTCCAGCTCCGCATCATCGCCCTCCACATGTTCCTGAGCTCCCCCAAAGTGAGAGAGACAGACTTCACCTTCGTCCACAACTACATCATGAGCTCTACCAACAAACATCTGAGGAGTTTCTGGTACTCTACAGTGAAGAACTTGGCTATGAATAGGGATTTCACAGGATATAGAGTTCCGTAAGTATTTTTTGTCTCGGGTTGGTCCTAAAACTGACACCAGAATCACCGGAGGACGGGCAGAGCATCCTCATAGTGAGCATTTTACGATCCCAAAGCGCCTCTCAAGCGTGGGGATTATGGGATCCTCAGCCTGCCTGGCGTAATTCATGGCACAGCTTATCCAGCGTTTTAGTGAAATGGAAATAAGTGCCGTTATTTAATGGATATAATTGCTTTAAAAATACATTTATTTTTAAATATTCCAGATCATTCTACATTCCGTTCGTAGAGAACCAGGTCCCGTCTCCCGACCCTCTCTACTGGGCTACGAATAACTACATCATCAGCGGAGTGGAGGAAGATGGAGCGCCCTCGTTACAGCTTCTAAGTGTCGGAGACGGCTTGGGCGCTGCGCCTTCCTTCCTGGCGCTGAAGCTGCTTACAGGTGGCAGGAGGCCTTATAAAGCGGCGGTAAGTAAACATGTATAGAACTGAATCATGGTCATTAGCTGCTGGTCTCTTTGAAAAACTGAGAGTCACACAGCTGGCAATGGAGAGAGCTATACTCGGAGTGTCTTTGCGCAATAAAATCTGGAACGAGGATATTCGCCGAAGAGCTCCAATTTGGGTTCAGAACAATTTGGTTGGGTGTTTGTTTGGTTAGATGATGGCATGTTCTGGGATACCACTGTACTCATCATCATGAGTAACTTTTAATATGGGATCAACTACGACATCGCAAGAAAAATACAGCTGTTTGTTGATCAACATTTTGTTGATGGTTAATGATTTTATAAAGCTGTGTGACGGTGTGGATGACGATGATTAACACACCTAGCTTGGAATAACCTGGACTAAAATTGTTTTAACCAGGTCTTGAATATGTCTATCCAGGTTTTGAAATTGCTTATCCAGATTTTGATCAGATCCAATTTTTTAAATAGGTTTTGAACGTGTCTAACCAGGTTCTAAAATATTTATCTAGGTTTAAAATTATATATCCAGGTTTGAAATTGCTTATCCAGATTTTTAAATTTTCTATCCAGCCTTTGAAATTGTTTTTTCCAGGTATACATAATCGTAGAGGGCGTTATAGCCAACGTCTTCGAGTACAAGCGTCGCTACGCCGTAGACCCTAACGAGATCGCCTCGGCCAAGCTGCGTGAACTCCTGGAAGCAGTCAACAGCTGGGCGGCTAAGAAGCCTGAGAAGGTAGAAACAGAAATAAGCCAATTTTAACTGACCAATCAAAGCAAAATTTTTTATGGGTATGTGGTTGCCTGAAATAAATAAATTTTATTTAATTTAAAAGCGAGAGTGATCGTGGCCGCGCAATGTGCAGTACGCAATTCTAACGGCACCCGCTTCGATCCTCGGCCCAATAACTTACATAGTAAATAGCTTCGGTAAAGTAAAACATCGTGAGGAAGCCGGTATGTCCAAGAAACTCAAAAAATTCAAAGACATATAATGCCATTCGCCAACATGCACTGGGCCAGAATCGTGGATTCGGGCCTTTCTGAGAGAAGGCCTGTGTCCCAGCCGTGGAAACATGATAGACTGATAATGATGAATAGACCAAGCAAAGCGTCGGTCTGAGATTCTACGAGAGCATGAGAACCGTTGATCCGATCTTCGTTAAATTTTGCAGTCAAATAGTTCATTTAAATATGGGCGAAATCGGTCCAGGGTTTTAAAACTAGTAGTTCGCGGCGAACTGAGACCTCGCGATCCCTATATCTTCACAACCCCTGGACCGATTCAGCTCATATTCAAACATAAAAATTGTATTGAAATAAACTACTTGCCTACAATATTTCATGAAGATCGGATCAACGGTTCGCAAGTTATCATCGGACAAATATACACACAAACATAAAAACATACATACAAATGCCGATTTGTCCCAGTAAACTCTGAAACCTTCGCTTCACTCGGTCAAATATATAAAGGTCGCGAGGTCTTTATTTGGTGCATGCTACCACTAATAAGTCGTTTCGCAGTAGCAATGCTCACTCTCGTGGCCTCACAGTGGAGATACTTTTTTGGGTTCCGTGCCCAAAAGCTCGGTAACTACCACTCATGGTGCATCTCAGAGTCTCACTTGATTGCTCGTCACTGTCCGAAGGCATATAATATAACAAATGACCACCAAACAATCGAAAGACGGTTAGCAGCTAAGTACATGATGAGCGTTCTGCTATCCTCAAGCCTCTTGCCAAGCATAAATGGCAGATTGTCGGTCATTGGAAGTTACGTCCGGATAAACCACTGGCTTTTCGTGGAAACCTGTATATTTCTGGAGAAGAAATTCGATGGCGTATGTGAATCTACCCGCAGGGTAGGCCGATATCCCAACAGTGGGATGTTTAAGGGCTGATGTAATAGTGACGCTCTAAGGAGAAGACCTTTGGATGCAGTGGACGTCTTCTGGCTGATGATGATACAACAACTATAGAATTGTTTCAGCTCCACATTGACATCGTTGTAAAACTGCACGACAAGACGGTGTACGCTACCCACATGAACCAGACCAGGTTCGAGAGATGGAACAAGGAAGATTGTAAGCATCATCATGACAGTATAATAGAAAGTAGAGAAATTACATAGATACATTATACACAGAAGAGTAACGATGGCCTTAGAAAGTTGCGTAACCTGATATGTAGAAACTTTTAAGGATGAAAGATGTCGCTAGGTGTTTGGAATTGCGACATGATCGTCACAATATCTGCGTGACTTGAAATAGAAACCCAAGCTAACTCATTCGTAACGGTACGGAGAAATAACCTACTTATTATGAACGTATTTTTTTTAATATGTAGTTTATATTTAAGAATGTCAAGTATTTTGTACTAAACTTTATAATGCGGACATAATATACCAATACAATGTTTCTATGTATATTACCCATATTTTCATCGGCTTTTATAGCGGTTTAAACATTAGCTGACTAAATACGTAGAGCCATCTAGTATTATACTGTTTTTTCAGGAGTACACTTTTTTGTATGAGATTGTCATTCTTCTCGTATAATGTTTCTGTGGCATAAGCAAACCTTCAACGAGAAGCAAGAAAGAGACCTTACAAAAATTATAAAATGAAGTTTTGGAAGTATTATAGTAACAGTTTCCCCTCTATCGATGTACATGCGGTTGTATGCTTGATTCTAAGTTTTTACCCGACTGCCCAAGAAGGAGGGTAATGTTTTTGGGTGTACGTATTATTATTCTATTGTTGTTATTCCCAGATGCTTATTTGGAAGATGTTCTACTATTCGGGAGCCACATCAACCAGCAAATAGTATACTATCCGTTCCAGACTGATGTCCATATACCGACTGAACTCGGTAAGTTCTTAACATTTCAACTTCTAGTTATTTTTACCTATTTACTACAACCCACTACTACCCAGGTTTGGCGATCAACTGCTGTTTCGAGCTGGCAGTGGCTTAGATGCCAGTTTCCTAGCTAGGAATGTGAACTGTGAAAGAACTTTCCTACGTATTCGACAGCAAATGTATGAAAAATAGAACAGATGCCTCCAACATTATAAGGTGGAGACAATACCAACCATGACGATTCTCATACTGCTCCGCACTACGCGACTGTGCACGGAACCACATTTTTTAACGTTTTACGGAAGAATCTCAGTTGGCTCTGATGCCCGTGCCTGTCGCGTGACGAGGCTGCTCGTCCGTCTACCACGAGTCGTTCTTGTGTTTTTTTTTATGTTACTCGGTGACGAGACGAGCAAGTCGCTCACCTGATGTTAAGCGTCACGCTTGCTCATAACAGTTCAGTGCCACCCAGAATTTTGAACTTCAACAGTTCAAAAATATGCGCGGCATAGTACTGCGCTCGTCACCGAGATGTTAGATGTTAAATCTCTGTATGCCCAGTTCCGCTGGAAACATTGCCCTTCAATCCGGAACACAGTGATGCTTGCACACTACTGCTTGGCGGTTGAATAACGGGCAAAGGTGTGGTACTTCCCCAGGTGGACTCTGCAAGAGAGCCCTACCATTACACTTACGGTTCCTTATTCATTTAGAAAATCATATTAATAATAACTTTAAACCACGATTGTTATTTTCAGGAACTCCAATCCGTCTTCAGTCTACCATTCTGTCATTTACGTCCATCCGTGGAAACTTGACGGCGCCATCTAACGAAGATGTCACATGGAGAAATGATCTGCATATCAGGTAACGGTATGCTTCCATTTGGATGAATGTAGGATAATTGTTTAACTTTTGAAATCTTCTTAGAGGTCGTTCTTGAGGTCTTGAAGACCTGTGAGATGGTGTAGAAATCAATCTGCATGAAGATTGAATAAAAGAACGCATCAAATTTATCAATTATTCAATTCAATCCATTTATTTCATTATAAACTTATTTTACCATTGTTTTAACATGTTAACTAACACACTGTTTCATATAATTAAAACCTCTCGGAGTCTCGTTAGTAACTGTACTAGGAAATCCTGTGTTACAGCTGCTACGATTCTTACCTCCGGTGCCTGTTCAAAAACAAATTAATATCTAGTCGTGGCGTGGGTATCACTATAGTATCGTAGGATTCATAATTATTATGTGGGTATGTCTACCTCGAGCCAATTGTAACCTGTCAAAACGAGCATATAGAAGATAATGGCACGGAGTGACGTGTGTCTTTGTGAAGGATGTTGCGATGACCAGATAGCTCCAAAATTTGTATCCACGTGGCGTTCTAATGTTTTTATAGATTTAATATATTATGTTATAATGTTGTTTTTCCCCAGGTATCAAGGCACAGCAGTAACGTCGTTGTCGACGGCAGCGCCTCTAGTAGAGACAGTACACATCGCTCGCATACAGCAGTCACTGGTGGCGCACTTACCAATGAGGTTCAATGTGTCACTCTCGGGTGCCGATAAAAGTTTAATGTGAGTGAAACACTCCAGTTATGATCACTCTCTCTCCCACCTACCAATACCTGCTTAACTTAAATCATTCAGACGCAGGTCTCTATTTTTTTTTGAATTCTTTAATAATTGCAAAATTTCAGTTAAACTAGGTTCCAAATGTGGTGCGAGCATCTTTCCCTACTCTGAAAGATCACCGGCCTAACAAGTATTTTCTGCGTTTGGAAGCAGACCTAAAAAAAAATTTTTGTAAATCATCGTGCCTTATTTTTAGCCACACCGTTGCTATCCTTCAAGCGGGATAGATAGATGGATAGACTCTATATTTTTCACACTAACATCACAAACAAAGGATCCTTGGGATTGCTTGATTGGCTTAGGAAAATAGCTAGTTCAACAAATAATAATTTAATAATATTTTTTTTTTTGAATAAATGAATATCTGAGACATTTTCGCACACACGGTCATCTGACCCCGAACTAAGCAAAGCTTGTAATATGGCTGCCAGAGACTGATATACGAACATAGATATTTTTAAATACATACTTATATAGATATTAAATAGCAGCCGCTAAGAGCGTTGTCTTCCAGGAAAACAAAAAATGGAGAAGATTTGTAAAAAAGTAAAAGACGGGTTGTGCAAAAAATGAAAAAGTTATAAACCATACACATATATTCAAACAGTACATACAACCATTTATGTCGCAGTGCTGTAATAGGTTTATTTTTTTTTTTACATGGAATACAGCATTGAAGCTGTTTATATGTGTCTGTGTATATGTGGTGACCAATCGTAAATCCGTCTCCATCAAAAAAGTTAAGCCATGGAAGGTGGCTAAAAGATATTGAAGACCATCATGTATTTTTCCGTTTCAGTTTGACGTGGCCGAACCCAGGCGACCAGCAAGCAGGCGTGGCGATGCACTCAAAAGCTGAAGTCACCACCGAAACCAAAACTGAGGGATATGATTATATGCTGACTAGGGGAGAGATTGAAGTAAGTTTTATGAGAACTTTTTTACTGTTAATTTATTATCTACCTCCAGGGAAGCGGAAACGGTGACAGCAAAAGCCACTAAAGGTGGAAATAGAAATCTTCTAAGCCCTATTCGGAGATATGACAAATCGATGTTGATCTCGTCTCGATTGCCTCAAGTGGTCACTCGATGTATCTCGCACGCTAGCCATCGGAATATCTCGAAAAATTGCGTCGAGAATAAGAAATCTCGAAGTTCGACATTATTTTCGATACGAGATTGAATCTCAGCTTATGAAAACAGTGGTCCTGGATGTGGATACATATTACTGCTTTTTGGGGGTAGAAACAGTTTCCTGAGGGTCGAAGTGCGTGGCTGATCTAAGAGACTGATTGAAAGAACTAATGACCCGCTCGCTGGAGCATACCTCGTCCAGAGAATTAACTTTGCTATTCATAGCCAGCCTTGATTGATTCATTAACTCTTTATGCTAACGTGGCCAGCCTTGATTCATTCATTACCTCTTTATTGTTCACACAACATTTTACATAAAAAGAAGCTTAAAAACTAGTGTAACAATTGGCGGCCTTATCGCTAAAAGCGATTTCTTCTAGGCAACCATAGGATGGAGAGGATTCATAGAAGAGGTAGAAGACGGGGTGTGCAAGTATTTTAGCTACTATGGCCATTGCCCATGGATGACCTGAGCTATGTTCTTTATCTGTAATCATATAAAACTATATCAATCAATTCATATTCATTAACTAAAAAACTCAATAAATTTTATTATCAAAGTACCGTTTGATACAGATCACACTAGATACCGCATTACGAGATTCGTTGTTCCTACAATAAGTCACGTCAGTGTGAGGCGCGTTGCGGGTCGCGGGGAGTGCGGCCGAGCGCTCACATTGGCTATCTCAAGGTTACACCTACTCGCGCATAACAATCAACCAATCAGAGTAATTTCTTATAAGTGTATTTAGACTGATGCATAGTGCGCTTCAAGCGTCCTGAATGCAGAATATAGGGTGTGAGCTGTGCCTTGTGATTATACTTTCTTACTAAAATTTTCAATATATATATTTTTATCTTTTTATTACACACAACACAAATTACAATCTATACAAAACAAGATATCTAGGATAAAGACAGTTCTAGATCGTAATTCAAAACCTGTGTACACAGAAAAACCGAGCGAGGTTCATGCTCAATATCATCATCATCCACAGCCTTCCTTATCCCACTGCTGGGTATACGCCTCTCTCTTGCTATGCCATCTGCCTCGGTCCTGTGCCAATCTAGTCCAGGTTCGACCCGCGATGGTGGCGATATCGTCGACTCATCTCGCAGCTGGACGACCAACGCTCCGCCTACCTTGCCACGGCCACCACTCTGTTACAGCCTTACTCCACCTGTCATACACAATACATGCTCAATATACACAAATCTTTCATAATCAGACCGCACACCCCCGAACAGTTTCGCGGGCATGCGCAATCTGCATGGGTACATTTTATTAAGTACGTGAAGCCAGACGCAACCTCTGGGTCGAATCTGGCTGTACCGGGTTAGACCTGATGGAACCTTTTTACTGCTTCCAGAACAAAAAAGACAGCATATTCTTCGACTGCGAAAGACCTCTGACTGGAACAGAAGTAATGAATAAGTTATTGGCTTCGAACACTAAGCATCATGAGTAAGTCATAAAGAAATCTACACAGGAATAGATCTGAGTCATGGTATATAGCTGGTTTATGGAATTGTAGACAAAACCTTAAGAGATCGCAAATACACTGACTGGCTGACACATGCGTCAACTCGTGAACGGGTGCTGCTTGCGGGAGCTGGACTGCTCGGAGTATATACGCAAATCTATAATAGCACTTAGCTCTTTATTAGCATATTCGTTGGTATATTCCTTTTGTAAAGTCTTTAGTTTTTATATTCCGTTTTAGTTGATAAAATATTTGTAAAACTTGATAAATGGCACGGACCCCGGAGTCCGTGGAGCAATATTGTAAAATTAAAAAAAACATACACTGATCCACTGATTTTGTCTGACAAGTTACTATTTTCAAGATTTCTACTTGAGCGTTCTTTGAAAGAAAAGCATCGCAAAGAAACATACCATGGTGATCTTAAAATAGTTATTTAATGCTTGTTGACAGGACATAACCACGCTAAAAACGTTAAGAACGTCTTAGATAGTGTTTGCTAGACAGGAGTCCTATCAAGTAGATAACGATGTGTTCTAGAAAGACACCAGCTTATCTCATAGTCAATTTTGTGCTTCTGTTTACCAGATTCCTTAACCCCATCCAGCCTTCTCTTATCATCCTGAACGCCATAGTGCTGTTCAGCTCCCCGCCGCCCGGGTCCTGCGGCGTGATCCTGCAGCCGCGCACCACGGCTTCCGACGATGTGCTAGAAGTAAGAGTGCTCTTCGATAGGCTGGTCTTCGGCACCAACACCACTGAGCTGGGGACGCAGTTCGCACTGAAGTATTATAGGTTAGTTTTGGTTAAGGTAAAGAAAATTTACGCGAGAAGAATAACAATCTCATACAAAAAAGGGTACGCCTGAAAAATCTGCATCATATGCATCATAATTTTATTCAATTTTTTTGTGTTTTTTTTCATTCCGTTATAAACAATGAATATAATTATGATGATGACGTATGATGTCGATGGTGGTTGTTGGAGATGCTGCAGAAGATGATAAGGAGAGACTGATAGTTGATGACGAATTACGGTAATTAATTGATTGATGACGACAATTATTATAAATTACGATGACAAATCATGTTATTATAGTAATGGATGACTATGATGAAGTAAATATAAATTTTATGATTAGATCTTCACCGAGCTTGGGACGCAATTCACTTGGGTACGATAATGATTTTAGGCAGTGATGATGGAAGAATTAATGATAATAATGATGAAGATGATAACTTATGCTGAAGACCACAAATGATGTTGATGACAACGGAAGATCTAAAGATTGTGGGCAAGCATGTGTAGGAAAATTGCTTCTTTAAATTTTCCTACATAGTTTATTAATTTCTAGGTTAATGTTTGGAACACTAAAAGATTATTTATTTTGCTTTTCAGACAATTTTCTTGGTTTTGTCTGCTATTTTCTTTGTAATACTTTTCAATAATCTTTATTATTTTCTAAAGAAAGCCTGAAAATAAATAGTTTGTTTCCTACACATGTTAGACAATCTAGGTTCAATGGAATGATGAAGCAAGGGTGAAAATAAAGTTAGTAAAAACAGTATCGTTTTTGTAATATGAATGTGATTTGTCCGGGTTTTCAGCCTAGAAGATCCTGAGAACGTTTTCTTGAAAATCGAAGCTTCAGCCCTACTCAAGAAGAGGCAAGATAACTTGGACTTCGAACTGAAGATGCTGGGTCACCATCCAAACGCGAGTGCCGATAGCAGAAAGGATTGGCAGGTGAGATCGCTTGCAAATAATAAATAATTGACCGAGGGAAGCGAAGGTTTCAGAGTTTACTGGGACAAATCGGCATTTGTATGTATGTTTGTATGATTGTATATTTGTATGTTTGTGTGTATATTTGTCCGATGATAACTTGCGAACCGTTGATCCGATCTTCATGAAATTTTGTAGGCAAATAGTTCATTTCAATAAAAAATTTAAGTTCGAATATGAGCTGAATCGGTCCAGGGGTTGTGAAGATATAGGGGTCGCGAGGTCTCAGTTCGCCGCGAACTACTAGTTATTAATGGGAAAGTTTGTGTGTAAGTAGGTAACTGTAACTGTTCGTTCCCGATTAACTCTGTAACGAGTGATCGGATTGGAATGAAATTTGGTATGGAGGTAGTTTATACCCTGGGTTAACCTGGATAACACAATTTTAACCCGGTAAATTTAACAGTTCCTTTAGGATAGCGGGTGACACCACGGGACGCTGCCGGTAATTCATCAGATCTAAGAATCCGTGAAAGCTGTTAAATTATGCAAATTGAGGCCGTAGGTAGTTATATTCCTATGACTTTGCGAAGTTCGATGAAACGCCTTCGTGCAAAAGTAAGGAATCTGATATTCAATATCCAATCTAATATCAATACTTTACGAACATTTTCCAGGTGTGCCTGAAAGAAGAAGAGCTGATCTACCCCTCCTTCCTCAAAGATATATCGCCAGAACCAGCGGCCTACGAAGGCTCCATGAACCTGGCTTTCACTGGAAACCAGAGTTGCGAGCACAGCGACAGTGAGCTCATTGTGAAGTATACCGGAGTCCCACGGTTGGGGGAGAAGGAGGTTCTGGTTACAATCACCGCCAGGAACGTAAGTGTCTTTGAAAAAAGTTTCGCAGTAATTACCTGACAGCTAGATTATGCGTTCAAGCGCCGTTAAATGGACAAATTGTTTGTAAAATTTCGTATGCTTTGTTTGACGCATTTGTCAAACAAACTGGTGTTTGGCGTATTTGAGGGAAAATTTGATTGGCTGCCTGTTTGACATTTTCAACACTACTGCCTTTCGTCTATTAGTTGTCTACAAGTGCTAGTTTTATATCTTGCGTGTACACATAGTTACTTTTAGGGTGTGATGACAATTCGCGGTGAAAACTGCATCAAACCTGACGAATTGTTTGCCAAATTTGGTTTGAACACCAACTTCATGTTTGATGAAAACGTACAAACAAAACGCCTGATTAATAATTTTAGTTTAGTGTAGTCGAACCTCCATGAGCACGACGTGGTCTCCTGTAATTGGGGGTGCACCCAGCTTGATGCCTATGTTTCATAATGTGAATGTAATGTGTAACTTCTGTTGGGGATCCATATTTTTTAAAATAAATAAAAATAAATTAATAAATAAAATCTGCCTGACAGATAAGGAGAATTCAGTAGACAGACTCATAGAACTATAAACCAAAGAGAATACAAATACTATACACTATACACGCGAACGAAGTCGCTAGTAACAACTAGTATAGAATAAAATGACTATACGCTCAGTAATTTTGCTGAGACATAGATCTTCAATCCGCACATCACTTGCTCTGGGTTGAATAACTAGCAAACGTGTGCTCAGCAAAAGAGTCATACACACATACATACTAGACTGTCAAACTCATAGCCCTCCTTTTTTGTAGTCGGGTAAAAAGATAAACGCAATTGTAATTTTCAGATGTCAAAAATGGGTGTCTTAGAGCTGGATCTCGTGAGTCAAACAACTTGGGGGCAGCTTTTAAAGGCCTACAACGAAGAGTCATTGAACATCACTGCTGTGGTCAAGGTATTATTTTTACACTTGGTGTCGTTTTACCCAGGCTTATCTGGAATGAGAACTGTCATCCAGAATTGTTTGTTAAAAACACTATGTCTGCACAAGATTTATGACTCTTGTATGCATAGCATTTGGAAGAGTCAAAATAACATGATAATGGTTATTATATTTACAGAAAGTTCGAAAGCTAATTTTATCCGCGACCTTATTGCCAAGCTGTACTCTGATGCATTCTGGTTCATTTTCATCATCGTCATCATCAAAGACGTCCACTGCTGAACATAAGCCTCCCACTTAGAGCGCCACACCTACCGACAACGTGCCACTTGTATCCACTGGTTTCCCGCAACTTTCATAATTTATTCGGTCCATCTAGTGGGAGGTCTGCCTACGCTGCGTCTTTTGGTTCGTGGTCGCCACTCAAGAACCTTTCTTCCCCACCAGTTATCTGTTCCTCGCGTGATGTGGCCTGACAATTGCCACCAGCTTTACCTAAAAGTTATTTACCAGTTCCAATTTTTATTTGCTTCCTTTTCCCCAAGTAAGTTAAATAGAGGTAAAACAACCCTTTTGTAAAACATAACACAGTGGTTGATCACTCAGCATGTTATAAATCTCGTAACTCCTGTTCCAGGAAAGCAACGGCCTAGCGTCTCTAAGCATGGACAACGGTTCCGAGGTTCAATTCAAGTTGGATAGCTTTTCTTGGCTTCTGGAACGGTGGACGGACGTCCAGATGTGGAAGAACTTCGGACTGCATCGTGAGTTCTTGTCTTATTCATTTGTAACTGAGCGCTACCGTGTCTAACGTGGCAGGAGCATCTGCAGGTGAATTCTAGGACGACGCTTCTTGTAATCCCTATGTTAACTCTTCCTGCTTGCTTAAAACGCTTCCAGATCCTAAGTGAGAGCTCGAAGATTCCGATATCGTACTTCGATGATCTGTCCAGCCACGACAGTAGTCACCAGTCCGGTCGGTGCTTCCACCGAGCTACTGATTATAGATAAACTAGCTTCTTCCAGCGGCTTCACTTATGTTGTTTTAGGAGAAAAAAAATGGCGTTGTTGTAAGTACAAAGAAAGGGTACCAAAAATTCGTAGGGTGTAATTTCTGGGGCTATAGAATACCTCATCTGGAACCCCTTAATAAAAGCTTAATATAAGGGGAGCTCAGGGTAGACGAAAACGTTCGAACTTATCGTAGGCACCTTTCTGCTATTTTGGGATAGCATTTAGCAGTTCCAGGGGGAGACGAAGCGCTGTTTCTCTAGAGATTTTGGGGCCTTCCATCAAGCACCAAAAGAGTTCACGCGGAGGAGGGGAGCTAAGTCGATATAATCCCATATAGCCTGGCTGCATCCACCTAGTCAGTATATTGTGAAGATTCTTCATCATCATTCAGATTTAAATTAAAAAAAACCCAACTTCATCAAAACCATATAATATTTAAATTTGCTGCGTCATAGTCGCTTAACTATCATAATCGGGATTATTTTGGCGCCGCCCGTTAAATACGTATCATTTTAAATTTCCGGTGGCCATCTGTGGTCTTCTTCATCAGTTCCACTTCACCAAATGATACTTTCTGAATGCAAATGCTTGACTTGTTGATGGCAATACCAAAATCGCTATTGAACGCCTATAATATTTGAGGAACTCCCTCAATTTTTTATGGATCCCATTATCAGAACTGTAATTTGATAAAATGGGACCAATCTGGAAGTATCTCCTTTCAAATTAAAAATAAAACAAATCGGTTCATAAATGACCGATTTCTGAGGTGACAAACTCAGAAAAACCTCCTCCTTGTTTTCAGAAGTCTGTTAAAAATGGTGGTGGTAAATACTTGATTTTCTTTTCCCAGGTGAATGCAGACTCAAAGAGACGTCCATCCAGACTCTGTCTGGGGATGTGGAAGACCTGCCGACTGCACAATGTCCGCAGGATCTTATACTTGCTGACTGCAATGATGAAATACCTCCGAGGTATGACTGACTCTCATTAAACAGAGTTAGGCACGGTGTAGGCAAGCTGCCTGCAAGTAATTGTTAGCTAGTTATAAATAAATAAATATTGGTGGACGTTTTTCACACAGCGCCATCTAGCCCCAAACCTAGCAAGGCTTGTACTATGGGAACCAGATAACTGATAGAATACATAGAAACACCCAGACAAAGAACAAACATCCACGTTCATCAATGAATGTTTGTCCTGGGTGGGTGGGAATCGATCCCATATCCTACAGCTCAGATGGCGGAAATGCACCCACTAAGCCACAAGGCCAAAGTTATCAATAACCCCTATACACACACATTATAATCGAGATTTTTGTTTCGACAAACCACACGAAAAACGTTGTAGGAAAACGCGGGTTACGGGGACTAAGACCGAATAATTCCATTAGATATCTCAAGGGTACGCCTATTCACGCCTAGCAATTAGCCCAATTGAAGTGAATTTTTATAGCTGTATTTTGACCAATGCATGATGCGCTTCAATCATCTATGCGGAATCTATGGGAGTGCAGCTCTTCTGAAGAGCCCGACCGGGGAAGTATCATACCTTTGCTAGTTATTTAACAGCCAAATAGTAGTGTGCAAACATTACTGTGTTCCGGATTGATGGGCAATATTTCCAGCGAAATTACTGTGCACATAGAGATTTAACATCTAATATCTCATGGTGACGAGCGCAGTGTATTGCCGCGCATGGTTTTGAACTTTTGAGGTTCAAAATTCTGGGTGGCACTGAACTGTTATGGACTGGCGTGAAGCTTAACATCGAGTGAGCGACTTGCTCGTGTCGTCATTAACTACATAAAGAAATCTTTATCTATTAAATTTATTTACAGATTTGCAGTATTCCGCACTGCTCAAGGTATAAAAGTGCACAGCGGTGGTTACTATGTCAATTTGTCGACGGTCGACGATCAAGCCGTAGTCGACGATGCCAATGCTGGTGACAAGTTCTGGTAAGATTTCTAACATAACCAAGTAAAAAAAAAAAAGTATTTTCCACCAAGCTAGAATTTAAAATTGGTACCAACTACCAGAAATATAAAGGAGAGTGTCAATGGCCACAGAAAGATTCGTAACCCGATTGTAGTACTGACAGGGACGTAAGATGTCGCTAGTGCTTTAACCTGCGACATGATCGTCACAATTTCTGCTCGACTTGAAATAGAAACCCGAGATAACTCATTCGTAATGGTACGGAGACAAACGCTACTTTTTATGAATATTTTTGCATTAGTATCTAATATCGGTAAATTGAACAATAATTGGCACTAAGCGAAAGGCCTGTGATCAGCAGAGGACATCTTCTGCTTCATGATAATAATGATGGCTTACAGTACTAATGTCGCTACTGTTTATGATTGGCTCCAATACTGAGTTGGGCTTAAGTCTTACATACTATATTGTGATTGGATGTTAGTCTTAGATACTATATTGTGATTGGGTCTAAGTCTTAGATACTATATTGTGATTGGGTCTAAGTCTTAGATACTATATTGTGATTGGGTCTAAGTCTTACATACTATATTGTGATTGGGTCTAAGTCTTACATACTATATTGTGATTGGGAGTAAGTCTAACTTACTATACTGTGATTGCGTCTAAGTCTGACTAGCCGTGCTGTGATTGACTCCAAGTCTGGCTGACTATCCTGGGACTGATTGTAAGTTGTAGAGACGCCACAGTTTGCGTGTTTACCCATCCATTTTCATTGTCTGTTTTTTTTAAATAAAAATACTTTTTTCTTGCAGGATTCAGAAGCACGAAAATATAACGAAAGTCGCAACCAAACATACTGACCTTCTTGTATACTATAGACCTGGAGAAACCGTTATTTTAGTGCCTAGACTCTTTGTGAGCACTATTTGTGGTTTATGCTCAGATATAACAGAGTATAACGTTTGTTGAGAAATAAACGATTAATTTTAGTAATACCTACAAGTTAACTAATTTAAATTAAAAATTATACATAATATGCATACTATTATCATTCAATTTATTTTAATATACTTTAATTTAATATTAATAATTTAAATATTTGTCCTCAACCACGATAAGTATAAACGTAAGTATTTGTATTATCATCTGAAGTATTTTGTAAATAAATATGCAGATAATAAATATATTTTTAATAAATTAACAAATTTTCCATTTGCCTATTTTTATTTATTTACTAGGCCTATAAAAAAAAAGTATGAAAAATGCGCAAGGTCATAATCACAACAGTGAGCTCAAGCAGTGCAGAAAAACATTGTGAGGAAACCATAGCCGAGAATGCATAACGGACCGTTGCGAGTGCTGCTTGTAACTTATTACGAGTGCAGCCACTTTTTTATGAAAAAAAATAAGTGATGTGGTAAAAATATTCAGTTCATTCACTCACATCAGTTCAGTGAACTATTTCGTTAATTCATATTCTAAAGTCTTCCATAAAGTCGTAATTTCTGCCCTAATTGTAAAAGAAACACTTGGCCTCTCTTTCTTGAGCGATAAAAACATGTTTCCTATATGTACTTGATTTACCCATGTCGTCTTGTGTGTATAACACAAGCAAAGCACCATCAAGAAGAAAACGTAACATTACATTATCAGCAAGAAGACATCCACTGCTATATTCAGCAGTGGATACAGCAGTGTCTGTTATAAACACTATGTCTGCGCTAGTCACAAGATGTATGACTCTCGTATGCATAGCATCCGGAAGAGTCAATAACATGATAATGAGGCGTTTTCCAAAAAAAAAAAAATCCTGGTTATAAAAGTACCCAATAGATGGCGTTAGATGTACCTTGAGTTTTTCTGTCACTGTCAAGACATGATAGACCAAAAAATGTACGTGTGCCTTTTTTTTTCTCGTGTTTTTTGGCTCGTCATGTGTATTTAGACAATTTCAAGTAACGTAACTATGTATTTGACTACATTTGAAATATTACAATAGTTGACACTGGCTAAATACACAACGTGTGGAGCCAAAATTTACGATTTAAAAAATAAACATAAAATATTTCGACAGAAATGACAATGACAGGTAAAACGATAGGTCTGTTACGCCTTCTAGTAAGTATTTTAGAACTACTTTTTTTTTTGGAAAACGCTTCATTGTTATTATATTTACAGAAAGTTCGAAAGCTAATACCCGCGACATTATTGCCAAGCTGTATTCTGGTGCATTCTGGCAGCTTTTCATCATCGTCATCAGCCAGAAGACGTCCACTGCTGAACATAGGCCTCCCCCTTAGACGCCACACCGACAGACAACGTGCCACTTACATCTACCGGTTGCCCACGACTTTAAGTAACAACAAACACAACTAACTAATATTGATTAATACATTAAATAAACAATTCATTCACAATTTATAACTATTCATTAATGTAATGTTAATTTAATTCATAGTTCCCTTCTTTTGAACGATAAAACCTGAATTATATCATCAGTACGATTTGAAAGTTGACAGCATTATTTTGACAAGTGACATTTCGATCTGTCAGTTTACTCCGTCTGATTAAAAATCCGACGCAATATCGCAGCAAAAACACTACCAATTATAGATATTATAGATTATATCATGTTTTTAGAGTCTGTAGTTAACATAAAAAAACTCGAAGACTTTTATCATAATTTTATTTTGATTTGTCGTAAGTACAATCACAACTCAGGTGGTAATTAAGAAATATACAGTAATTAGGTAATAATTAAGTAAGTAGGTAATGTCGCTTACCATTAAGTGAGCAACTTGCTCATTTTATCGATCAGGAATTTATAAAAATAATATGTGAAGAGGTTTTTTTTTTTCTTGTAGTGTCAATGAAAAGTGGTACGAGTTCCACAAATAGAACATCGTAACGTAGAGCAGTAATACCTCTATCTAGTTCGTAATCTGTTCGTCATACATAGAAGCCCAATGCTTTTAAAGTATTTTAGGCTTCTGCTTTTCGGTATTCTTCCGGGCACTTTTTGAATATGGATTTGTTATATATCTGCAAACTGGCAGTTTATATAACTAGGCAATTTTTTTCTGCGAAAAAAAGTAAGTTGTGAAGAAAAGTATCTACATATGATTCGTTGATGACAATATTACATTGCTTTGGCAGTAATTAATACCATAAATATTTTAAGAACAATAACAAATAATATTAAACAGTCTATTTAGATAATAATTAGGTAGATAATTATCAATATCAAGGATAATATTCAACATTACACACATAAAATACATGGGAGAGAAAACGTTAATTAATTAATATACAGAGTAAAATCACGACATATTTTTTCGAAATAAAATATAAATTAATGTGGATCTGAAACGATATAGGTTTTTGAATTATATACAGAATGTGATTTGAGAGATAAATCAGTGGCAGCTGAGTGAGTGTAAGTGGTGAATAAGACGTATTGATCTAAAGTCGAATAACATTTATTCAAACGGAGTAAAGTGACAGTACGAAATGTCACTTGTCAAAAGAATGTACACAATTTTCAAATCGTTGTAATGATCTAGTTCAGATGTTATTGTTCAAAAGAACGTAACTATAAATTAAATGAACATTTAATTAATTTGTAAATGAATTGTTTGATTAATGTATTAATTATAATCATTCACTACCAGCATTTATTTATTGTTAAAGAGGACTTTAGAATAACAATTAATGAAATAGTTCACTAACCCCCCGAATACTGAAACGTATGTTATCTTTGACGATAGATTAAGTATGTTGCTGCCTTTGTCATTTGCTTAGTGCCAGACAAAGGCAGCATTAGAATTAATCTGTTGTCAAAGTTAAAAAGCGTTTCAGTATTCGGGGGTAAACTGTTAGATTGAATGAACTAAATATTTTTATCACATTCCTATTTTTATATAATGAAAAAATGGCAGCCCTCGTAATGTCATTTTACTCCGGCTGAATAAAAATTCGACTATAGTATATGTGATTCACTTTAAAATCGCGAAATATTAAAAATTGTTCCATATAATAACTTTATATTATATTGTAAATATTTTTTTTATTTCAACCGGCTGTTTTTTGCGATCCTACGCTTGATGTTATTTTTTTTTTTCAACAATTTCAATTATTGCGATTTTAAATCACCCGCCAACAACACATCTGTCACTACTGACTTATATAATTTAAAATATTATCAATAGGCACCAGAAAAACAAAAAAAAAAATGCTTCGTATAAAAAAATAATTGTTATTGAACACTAATACTGACCATTCATTTTATCTAAATATATATTTATAAATCGTGAAGTTTACATTTTTTTATTATTATTTACAATTACATACATAAGGTGCAAAAACTTCTTGTGTCACACAAGCACACGCACACACACATAAATATTTATCATTATTTTATTTACCAAAAAAAACACTGCTCAGCAAAACGGTCTGCTTACCCGACTGCACAAGGAGGGTAATCTTTTGAGGTGAGTGTGTAAGTATTTAAGTAGGTTGTGTGTTCCTTAAATCCTCCTGCAATTTAAACGGCTTGACCAATTTTACAAGCTTTGTATGTATGTATGTTGAGGTCAATTCTTTCAACTGAATTTTAGACCAGGGGCTTTATCGTGTAACTCTGGTGGATGGTCTTCGTTTGGTATCCCACACGCTCGCATGGTGCGAGTAAGTTGCAAATGGAACGGCACGCGAACATCATGGCCACCGGCGTTACACGATAAGACTCCAGTTCAAACTTCGCACGCCTGTCAAGTTCCGATGACAATACAATATTACGAGAGCGAGCTGATCTGATGATGGAGACGGAAGGTGGAAAACGGACCTCAGTAGCTTACAGTAGATTGATGGAGTTTGGACTCATTTTGATTAGTGTCCAGTACCGATAACGGATTTTATAAAAGCTTGTCTGGAAAAATATATTTTTCCATAAAAACTTGTTGTCAATGGGTCTTTGGATTCTTCTTTATGTCCGGAGTGTCATAGACTACTTAACGCTGTCGGGTATTTGATTTCTTTCAATAATAATACTAGTCCTTTACCGTAATTATTTCACCTAAATACTTTATAATATAAGTACAAAACATTACAAACCTACAGTATAATTATCTAGCGTTTTTAACGAGTTAAAAATATTGTATATACTAAAGTTCTGTTTCATCATCTCCAAGTGTAGATTAGTGGCAAATAGCGAGTTAAAGAACTAAGTATCTTTAGTTTTTTTCAGATTATGTGATGGTAAGCGCTACTCCGGCATTATGAAACTAGGAATATAGTTATTAGGGACTTGTCCCACTGCTGGCGATGAACGAGAAGCAAGTAGAGCTATTTATTTATTTTATAGAATATGGATCCCCATTACATTCACATTATGAAACATAGGCATCAAGCTGGGTGCACCCCCATTACAGGAGACCACGTCGTGCTCATGGAGGTTCGACTACACTAAACTAAAATGAAAATATTTTTTGCTGCCTGCAGAGTACAAAATAGTTTAAATTAACTTTAGGTTTACATTGGATTGGTATCACTCGAAGAACCGATAACCGATGGGGAAGAAAGGTTCTTGAGTGGCGACCACGAACCGGAAGACGAAGCGTAGGCAGGCCTCACACTAGGTGGACCGACGACATTGTGAAAGTCGCGGGCAACCGGTGGATGCAAGTGGCACATTGTCGGTCGGTGTGGCGCTCTAAGGGGGAGGCCTATGTTCAGCAGTGGACGTCTTCTGGCTGATAATGTAATGTAATGTTACATTGGAAGTGGAAAAATTTACTTGCGAGCTAGAAACTAGAAACGAGTAAGCGAGCAGCGAGTGTATAGTTCCGATAGGCCGTCACTCGTACACACGCTATGTGTACGAGTGTGAGTGTGACGGCCGATTACTCGCACTGTAGTAGAGAATGACCGGTGGGAGTCTCTCGGGGAGTGTTCCGAAGTTCCGATCGCCAGGCGAGCATCGCTCAGTGAATATTAACCTTGATAGCTCTTGTCTCTGCGACAAGTGGAGAAAGAGTTCTCGCCGGCAGTGTGAACAGTCGGCGATCAATTATTAATATATGTGTCTCTTTCATTCACATGGGATAAGCATCTATTATAAGTTTCTTGAGCGAGAAAATTGTCGAGAGTTCGCGTCGCTTCCTCGTCGGCGGTGAGACAAGTGCCTTACTTGTCACTTTAAACGGCGAGTAGCTTACTTGAAACTTTACTTGGAGATGATGAAAGAGGTCGGAGCTTATTACTTAATATTTGGCCACTTTTCCTTTAAAATAATAATAGATTCAAGTTATAAGTAACCAAATAAAATGTAGGTTAATTTATTTAGAAATAATTAGCATTCAGAAAAGTTAAATTTCCGACTTGTTGTGGTAGGTTAGAGTCTGCGTGTGGAAGTACCTTGTCTTTGCCAGTTATTCAACAGCCAAGCAGTAGTGTGCAAACATTACTATGTTCCGGATTTAAAGGCATTTTTTTCAGCCAAATTACCGGATTTAATTGGATCACGCGTTACTTTTCGTTAGTTCTTTTTTACACAGAAATAAATCTATTAGTGTAAAAATGAATCGCCGTTCTTTAGTCTAACTCAAATACGGCTTGACCGATTTTGATAATTTCTTTTTGTTTTGTTCGTGATTGTCAGGACAAGGTTAAGAATATGGTGAGAATAACGAGGCCGCGAGCTTCAACGCGTACGAAGTCGCGGGCATCAGCTAGTTTATTATAATTATGAATTTGTATGGTAACATTACAGAAGTGTCCAAAATTCTCAGTGGCACTTATGGGCAAGCATGACGCTTACCATCCGGAGAGCGGCATGTTCGTTTCGTCACTCAATTGGATAAAAAATTAAAAAGCGACACTTTTTAGTTTTTTTTTCTGTGCTTGAAGCGTACGTAGAAAAAAAATGAATTTTATAATAGAAAAAAAATTTTTTTTTTCTTAATGAGGCGTTTTCAAAAAAAAAATTGTTCTAAAATACTTACTAGATGGTGTAATAGTCTTACCTGTCATTGTCAATTCTGTCGAAATACATTTATGTTTATTTTTTAAATCTTAAATTGTGGCTCCACACGTTGCGTATTTAGCCAGTGTCAACTATTGTAATATTTCAAATGAAGTCAAATACATAGTTACATTACTTGAAATTGTCTAAATTCACGTGTGGAGCCTAAAAATACGAGAAAAAAAGGCACACGTACATTTTTTTGTCTTTCATTTCTTGACAGTGACAGAAAAAGTTCAAGTTACATCTAACGCCATCTATTGGGTACTTTTATTACCAGGTTATTTTTTTTGAAAACGCCTCATTGTGAAGTCTTTGGCTTTTGTAGTGGTATAACATGGAGTGGATGGAAGGAACCATTTTTATCGTACAAATTCAATATTTATACATATATTTCGTACTGTATTTATTTAAGGTATATACCTAGTAATGTATACAGGCTGTTACTGAAAGGTGCAAATATTGAAAGGTGTGTATGTACTCATCAACAACTACTTTTACTATGGGACCAACACAGAAATCGCGAAAAAAACAGCTTTTTCATTTTGTCGAGTGTAATGGATTTTTTTTTATGAAGCTGATTTTTTGTGCGATTTCAGAGTTTATTTATTTATTTATTACCACAACAATAATATGCGTACACATTTAAACTTAAAATATTAACTCAAATGTACAACTTACAAACTTGCTGGTATGACAATGCTAGCGTACGTCATAGTAATTTTAATTTGCATGTACCAATAGAGAAGTAGCAAGCTTTGCAAAGCAGTCCTCACTAGGATGACCCGTGGAGAGAACTACTGCAGTCCGCCTGCCTCGCTACAGCCGAGCAGTTGACTATAACTATATGAAGCAATAAAAACGATATATGTACACAAAACAATAACATAATAATATAACACAATAATAATATAATTTGTATATATTAATAATTAGTAATAAAAATGATATATGTACACAAAACAATAACATAATAATATAACACAATAATAATATAATTTGTATATATTAATAATTAGTAATAAAAATGTTTATGGAATGTGGTGCTTATTATTGCTTTTAAATATCTGCTGATAGTTGATCTCCACAGATCACACTAGATGCCGCATTACGAGATTCGTTGTTCCTACAAGTGACGTCAGTGTGAGGCGCGGCGCGGGGCGCGGGGAGTGCGGCCGAGCGCTCTCATTGGCTGGCTCAAGGTTACGGCTATTCGCGCCTAACGATCAACCAATCTGAGTCATTTCTTATAAGTGTATTTAGACTGATGCGTGATGCGCTTCGAGCGTCCTGAATGCAGAATCTAGGGTGTGATCTGTGTTGATCACATAGTAAAATTTGTTCATAATGATGAGTACATCCATACCTTTCAATAATTTGACACCGTTCAGTAACACCTTGTATAGTCGTGCCATAGCTATCTCTCGCACACTAGCCAGTTCTTGTAGATAGTGTGAATTTTCAAAAACTATGTTATGTTATATTATGTTAGATATATACATTATACTTCTGTCTAAAATAATATATTAAAAATATTTGTAAGGAATTTGCGTTTTGATCATTTCAATTTGAAAAAGTTTTTTTTTTTTTTCTCATTCTAAAATATATAAAACTATCTTTTAGTCGTGGTAGCTCAGTGGGAGCACGCTCGGCTCACATTCCCGGTGTCGCGGGTTCGAATCCGGGCGGGCCCGTAACTTTAAGTTCTTTGGAACTTACGTACGGATATACCGCTGTCTTCTCGGTGAAGGAAAACATCGTGAGGAAACCTGCATATTTCCGGAGAAGGAATTCGATGGCGTATGTGAAACCGCCAACCTGTACCACACAACCACTCTTCATGGGTAGGCCGATATCCCAGCAGTGGGATAAAAGGCTGATGCAGATAACTTGTGAACCGAGGATCCTGTCTTCATGAAACTTATTTTTTTAAATTCAATGTTTGCTCCACGGTCCTTGCCTTTTAACATGAGACCTCGCGACCCCTATATCTTCACAACCCCTGGACCGATTTAGCTCATATTCGAACTTAAAAATTGTATTGAAATGAACTACTTGCCTACAAATTTCATGAAGATCGGATCAACGGTTCGCAAGTTATCATCGGACAAATATACACACAAACATACATACAAAAGCCGATTTGTCCCAGTAAACTCTGAGACCGTCGCGTCGCTCGGTCAATAAAAAAATATATCATAAACAGACAACGCATACTTTTTGAAAATTAACACTTGCTGATATTATATATTCAGTAATGTGAAATTGCGCGAGCAAGACGACTGTGGACGGGACTAAGGGCCTACACACAAATGTACAAAATACCACGTTATAAGATTTACGCAATTATTTGCACGTGTTTTTTCTCGCGGGGCTCTTTCAGCACGTACGAAGTGGTTCGCCGCAACGATCCCGACGGATCTGAAAAAAAAAAAGCTTTTCTTTTTTATTCATGCTTTTTTATCGACTAGCTTTCTGCTTTTTTTTACTATTTATCATCTGTGACGATGAGAAGACAACGAGAAAAAAAAATTGCAGTTCAACACAAAATGTTCGTGGGTCTTGCAATAAAATCTGTGGAAAAGTTTTTCAAAAGTTGTTTGTTGTCCTAACTAATATTATTAATGCTAAAGTAACTCTGTCTATCTGTCTCTCTGTCTGTCTGTCTATCTGTCTCTCTGTCTGTCTCTTTGTGTCTCTGTCTCTCTGTCTGTCTGTCTCTCTGTCTGTCTCTTTGTGTCTCTGTCTCTCTGTCTGTCTGTCTCTCTGTGTCTCTGTCTGTCTGTCTCTCTGTGTCTCTGTCTGTCTGTCTCTCTGTGTCTCTGTCTCTCTGTCTGTCTGTCTATCTGTCTCTCTGTGTCTCTGTCTCTCTGTCTCTCTGTCTCTCTGTCTATCTGTATCTCTGTATATCTGTCTCTCGTCCGATGAGTAATTACGATTCTTAAACTTCAGTGTGAACAAAATCGGTCGAAACATTGTGAAGGTATACGGTCATACGTTCCGTCTAACCGACCGCGATAAAATGTTCGCCAGTTTTAATGCTTGTCAACTAAAAGTCCATCGCTTGCGTCGAGCTTGTGCTACGTAGACGTACTGTGTGTATGGTGCGAGTGCGGCCGCGCGGGCGAGGCCGGCGCAGACGCCGGACCTCGCGCGTGTCGCTACGACCACCTCAATTCTTTCAGCTCGACTGTCGCGCTGCAGTTGTCTTGAATCTAGAAAAATAACAGGAAACAAGTTATTAACAAAGAAAAACAGAAAATCCGACTGCGTCATGTAACCTATGCCACTCCGGACTCTAAAAAGGAATCTAACGACACTTCACTCATCAAAATCTGTCAAGCCGTTTATACTTCAGGAGGCTATATATATAGGAACACAAAAACATATAATACATCACGTCTGTCTATTTGTCTGTCTATCTGTCTCTCTGTCTGTGTGTTTGTCGCGTTATCACGGCTCAACCGCTGAACGGATCGACCTGATTTTTGCATAGATATAGCTTAATGGTAGGAGACAGACATGGGCACCTTTTTTTTATTAATCCACGCAAACGAGTCGCGGGTAACAGGTAGTGTAAATATCACACTATCACACTAATATTATAAATGCGAAAGTTTGTGTGTAAGTAGGTAGTATGTAAGTGTGTTTGTTCCCGTTCAACTCTGTGACGGCTGAACGGATTTGAATGAAATTTGCTATGGAGGTTGCTAATACCCTGGATTAACACATAGACTACTTTTTATCCCGGAAAAAATTACCGTTCCTGAGGGATAACAAAAAAATTAGCCGATTATCACCCGTTTGCGCAACAATATTGGACAAGCTGAAGTGGCAATAGGCAAGCCGCATCACTCGAGGAACCGATAGCCGATGGGGGAGAAAGGTTCTTGAGTGGCGGCGTAATACAACTGTTAAATTGCACGAGTATCTAGAATAACATTTGTATATTAGGATGGTATACCTCGTATCTAGAAGGCGCGGGCGGGACATGCGTGGCGGGCGAGCACCGCGAGCACCCCGCCCGCAGCACGGTCCTGCTGGAGGACCCCCCGCGCATGGCCGTCCGTAACTCCTGGCCAATAACGATTTCATCATCATTTATTTATTGACCGAGCGAAGCGAAAGTCTCAGAGTTTACTGGGACAAATCGGCATTTGTATGTATGTTTGTATGTTTGTGTGTATATTTGTCCGATGATGACTTGCGAACCGTTGATCCGATCTTCATGAAATTTTGTAAACAAGTAGTTCATTTCAATACAATTTTTAAGTTCGAATATGAGCTGAATCGGTCCAGGGGTTGTAAAGATATAGGGTCGCGAGGTCTCAGTTCGCCGCGCACTACTAGTATTAGTTAGGATAAGGATACCTGTCCCATTTCACTGCAAAGCGACTGTCGTCCTTGAGACGCGTTCTTCCTTGTATTCCAACAGAACTCCAGTATCGCCACCACGATGGCAAGCGCCAAGCCACAGAGCAGAGTCACGAAAACTCCGCCTGAAATCGGAGAAGGATGGCGTTTATTTGTGGTGTGAGATGACAAATCTGTACGAAATTGGTAAATTTGAAGACAAGAAAGGCAAAAAAGAAGAGACAATATACAATAGACAGTTACAGTTATTTATTTGTCACAAAAACAACTCAAGTTAAAAGTAAATACATAAAAAAATAAAACATACTTAATTTATTTTGTTTTAATAAAACGGGAATACTCACGTTAAATTGAGTCGGTTATTTCGGTGACCTTTATCAAGGAATGCTCAGCGAGACACGCACGCGACCTCGTCTTGCCTTGCCTTATCTTGCCTTGCCTTGTGCAAGAGCTGAGCATTCCTTGATAAAGGTCACCGAATGTGATCGAAACTATAGTCGGAATAACCGACTCAATTTAACGTGAGTATTCCCGTTTTATTAAAACAAAATGTATCAAAACCACGTCAGTTTTCATAGTAAAATACTTAATATACATACAATTTTTGTTTTATTTATGTATTCTATCAGTTATCTGGTTCCCATAGTACAAGCTTGCTTAGTTTGCGGCTAGATGGCGCTGTGTGTGAAAGAAAGAAAGAAAGAAAGAAAGAAAAAAAAAAGACTCGTAAAGAATAAGTGAGAAAATAATAAAAAACGATATAGAAAGAACTACTAACGACTAGTAACAGAAGAGTCGTAAAAATATAAGAAATGAAAAAACAGATATGAAAGACAAAGAATTAGCGATAAAAACTGAAGATAACAATAAAAATACAATTTGCCTAGAGGAGGTTAAAAAATTTGAAATGAAAAATATTTTAGAGGTAAAAATTATAAAAATAAAACTGGTAAAAGGAGAAGAAAACAAGAGAAAAGACTTAAAAGAAAGTAAAAGTGAGAAACGGATGAGAGAGAACATAATAGAAAGAGAAGCAAAGACGAAGAGTTTTAAAACGATGAGTGTTAAACAGCAATTATTTTTCAGAGCAATAGAAATAAGTGATTCAAGAAAAAAAATACACAAATTTTACACTCTTAAAAGCAGCAAGTGTGTGGTTAATATGTGGTAATAGCTAGCATGGTAGCTTATTATTGAAAAAGTGGTACGAGAACAATAAAAATATTTACAAAAAATAGATATTTCTTTACAATAATATTTTTGTATATCTAGAACCAACATATTTAATTTTAACCGTGCCAATATCAAAACTCTGTGCTTAGCAAGCTACCATCCTCGACCACACCTCAACTCACCGTTAGGCGAGTTGGTGGTGAAACGTAGATCTATAAACGATAAAATATACCTAAATTCTTATTCATACTGTTGGGGACAAAATTAATTCAAGGCGTGAGAGAGAAAAGATATTGGAATAGGAGGTAATGAAAAAGAAGATTTAGTGGAAAAGAAGAGGTAGAGGAAAATAATGCCATCTAGTAGAAAAGAAGAAAAAATAGGAAAGAAGAGGTAGTAGACAAGAAAGGATCGTATGAAATAAGGATCATTGTGAAAGACAAAAATGAGTTCTTAGTTAGAAAGAAGGCAAATGGGGGAAAAAGATAGTGGGGAAAAAGGTAATTGGGATACAAAAGAAAAAAAGACTAGTGAAAAAGAAGAAATAGCACTCAAACTAACGTACCAATATTCTGCACCCCTAGTGGATTCGCCTTGCTGTCCTTCCCGTCTCTGTTGCAGACATCTCCGGTGTTCTTCCACCATTTGTCGTAGAGGATCTGGATTACACCTCTCTCTTGGAGTTCCAGAATTGCTAAGGATATCTTATCACGCCACGGACTGCCTTTCCACGTCGCTATGCCGTACCCCTGTGAAATTTATATCAGACTGTAAATCATCTTCCTGCCTTTGCCACACTACGTTTGGCACAGCACGTTTATTTTCAACTTCGCTTTATCAGCCTTCATCTCGATATTTACTCCCTTCTTATGAACATTCAACATTTTGAAGTTCGACTGACCGTCACATACGCGAAGACCTGTCCAACAACGTCTGGAAATATCTTGTACCACATCAAATCTCCGTAAAAAGTTTAATTGCGCGATGCAAGCTTCCATCGCTGATTGGCTGCTGGCCGTGCATGTCGATGGCGCTGTTAGTCATAGAACACTGTTTACTCCTAGCCTGTTAGTAGTTCTGCGGTAGTTGGATAAGTGTGACTTTTATGTAGCATTTGAGATCACCACATATTCTCCGTAGTATCCCTCTACTATGAACTTCGATCACTTACCTTGGAGTCCAGTAAGCCACCAATCTGCGTTAGGTTACAGTCTCTCTGTACCCTGTGATCCAGCATAGTAGACTCCATCAAAAATGCGTAGTTCCCCCCAAGAACTCTCCGCACACCCTCCTCATAAGAGGACACGAGCGCGGGAGGGGATGCTGTCGACATGTGCTGCCACATCTTCTGGTATATATCAATGTTCGAATCCTGAAAAGAAGGGAGAAAGTCAGTCCAATATTGTACAACCTAATCCTCCTGGATCAGCACCACTCCTGGATCAGCATTGGATCACTGTATTTAATGATGACCGAATTACAGAGGACATCGGATCCTAATTTCATCTTACCCTGAAGAACGTCATAGTGGATCCACCATTGAGCGTGCCATACTGCACAGCGGTCTGCGCGGCGAGGTCGGCGGCGCTCTGTATGGGCAGCACGGTGCGCTCCACCGTGAGGAATGCGGCGAGGTTGGCCGTGTACGATGACAGAATGATCAGGGTGAAGAACCACCAGATTCCACCCACTATACGGGTTGAAGTCGCCTGAAAGATGAAGTTGTGAATTATTAATTTATGCCGTTTGGGATTAAGGCATTGGGGTTTTACTCGACTACACAAGAAAGAGGGCAATGATTTTAGGACGTATGTAAATATATATGTTTGTGTGGTCCGTATAATCATTACCTCCTATAGCCTCAACGGTTGATTGATTTTGTGGAGTGAGGTGTCTTTGGATTAATCTTTATGCCCGAAGTGCCTACCTTAGGGTTCAATCCAGACCCTTGTCTCAGGAAAGTTCCTGTGATGAACCAGAAGGAGTTACAGACGCTGAACTGATTCGTGAGTAGTTTGGTCTCGTGGCCGCAGATGTGGGTGCTGCTCGACCTGAAAAAATACAATGCAATACAATACAGTGCAGTGTATTGAACTAGATTGAACAGAATAAAAAACTGACTCTTTGATTATCAATCTATAATGTCTTTCCGCTGCAATATCGCGTCTAGTACAATAGAAAGAAGGTATCAATTGCTAATCTTTGCAACTTGATGTATCAAACTTTGCAATACATCTCTTAAAGACTGGACACTCCATAGACAACAACAACACATTCAAGATTTTACTGGTTTGTGAAGATCAACTATTCTAAGCTAAGCGCTTACTTTATTTAAAAAAGGTTTTGAATCCTAAGTTACTCACCACTCATAAGGCGAGAATCTCGCCATGACGAAGAGTGTGAAAGACACCAGGATGTAAGCAGCCAGGACGTACAGCCATATCTCTATCGCCAGAGGGTTCAGGAAGCTGAAGAGACGAGTCGGTTGCGAGGTCGGCACCTGGGGACAGTCCAGTCCTTTAAACCCACCCAAGAATGTTATTGTTTTTAGGGTGTAATTTTATAGCTTAAAAGACTCCTCCTAAAGCTGTTTGGTTCTTCTTTATGTTCGGAGTGTCATAGGCTACATGCTGCAGTCAGGTTTTTAGTTCTTCTTTTAATAATTGACCAAGTGCGTGAAGCGAACGAAGTCTCTGCACCAACTGGCAAAATTTGCTATAATCTGTCCGTATGTACTCGCGTACAGGCCCACGCGGCGTACGGTCCGTGGTCGCGCAGCGTCGTCTGAACGTCTGAACCCAACAATCATCGTTAACGGTACGTGCTGAGGTCGTTATTTTCAACTAATCTTGGTATACAGGTCCTACAATTTCATAGATTTCATTTGTTATCAGGATTTTTGATTTTTAAAGGAGATATCCCATCTTCTTTAACAACTTTAGGCAACTTTGCTGCGGCGCCATTCACCGGCCGATTTTGACCATATTTGGCAGACACGTTTGGTACTCAATTCTTAACGAGAAGTTAGAATCTAAGGTTAATAGGCTGTCAATAAAATGTATGCGGTCGTGAAGGTAATAATTGCTATTGAGCCGTTGAAAATCAAAAGATCTTAAACAGCTTCTTACCTTGAACAGTATTCCTATCCCAAGGTTCATGAACGGCTTCGTGAAATCTATGACCGCTTCTCTCGCATAGTTGATCGTCATAGATGCTACAGCTATGTCTGCTTTCTGGAACACAGACAAAAATGCCTTTAGTTTCATTACCTTATATATGAATTACTAGCTGTTCGACGACTTCGTTCGCGTGGACCAATAAA
Organism: Apocheima hispidaria; assembly: GCA_947579745.1. NCBI lineage: Eukaryota > Metazoa > Arthropoda > Insecta > Lepidoptera > Geometridae > Apocheima > Apocheima hispidaria. The sequence continues at coordinate 3,198,516 of OX388172.1, read as the reverse complement.
AAAAATGTAGCCCATGTGTGTGTCCTGCCTTTAAGCTATATCTATGCAAAAATTCAGGTCGATTAGCGGTGATAACGCGACAAACAGCCATACAGAGCAACAGAGAGACAGATAGACAGAGACACACAGGTACATTCGCATTTATAATATTAGTTAGGATTAGGATTACAACTGCCACCTCGGCTATTGGTATATGCTACCTCGGCTATTGGTATTTGCTACCTCGGCTATTGGTATATGCTACCTCGGATATTGGTATATGCTACCTCGGCTATTGGTATATGCTACCTCAGCTATTAGTATATTCTACCTCGGCTATTGATATATTGCTACCTCGGCTATTAGTATATGCTACCTCGGCTATTGGTATATGCTACCTCGGCTATTAGTATATGCTACCTCGGCTATTGGTATATGCTACTTCGGCTATTAGTACATTGCTACCTCGGCTATTGGTATATGCTACCTCGGCTATTAGTATATGCTACCTCGGCTATTAGTATATTGCTACCTCGGCTATTAGTATATTGCTACCTCGGCTATTGGTATATTGCTACCTCGGCTATTAGTATATGCTACTTCGGCTATTGGTATATGCTACCTCGGCTATATGATGTTGTTGAAGTACTGTCTGAGGCGACCCTCAGATAGTACTTCAATAATACAGAATAATATAGACATTACATAGCTAGCTGCGACTAGCTGCGCCCTGCTGTTTCACCTATTCTATTCTTTAAGTTTTTTAGGATAAAAAGTAGCCTATGTGTTATTCCAGGGAAATCCGTTCAGCCGTTACAAAGTTGAACGGGAACAAACACACTTACATACTTACACACTTAAACACAAACTTTCGCATTTATAATATTCGTGTGATTAAATTTGCGAGCGAGAGAGAACAATCGTGACATTTTGGAGAGAGTTTTATTTTGTGAGTTATTTTGCTGAGGAAGAGAGGACTCACTCTGTCCATAAGTTCCCTGACGATTCCATTCCAGTGGCCAGTGTTGGGATCCCGAGCCCCGTACATGTTGTCGGGCACCAGTCGCAGCCTGTAGTGGAAGCCAGCTCGAGCCGCGACCCGAGACAGCAGGTCTATGCAGAAACCCTCAAACCGCGCGTTGCCCTGCAGGTTCCAACCTTCCTTCACCATCACGTAGGGCTTTTCCTGAAAAGTTAAATCATCAACATCAGCCAGAATACCTACTTTAGACCGCCACACCGACTGACAATCAGCCATCCGCATCCACCGGTTAGCTGCGACTTTCACAAGGTGGTCGGTCCACCAAGGGGGTGGTCGGTCCACTAAGGGGGTGGTCGGTCCACCAAGGGGGTGGTCTACCTACTCTGCGTCAAAGTGAAATGTTAACGTTAATAAAAAATATATATATATAAGAATGTCAACAACGGAGTTTTGGCGGGAACGTGAAGAATTCATGTAGCGTCATTTTATTATTTTCCAAAACTTGTGTTATTTTGAGTGTTAATGTTTAAAAACGGTGAATTTCTACCCGTTAAGTGTTCGTGAACATGCACGAGTGTTGGTGAATGATATAATGTTGTGAAACGTGAATTTTCATGTTTTTTCCAAAACTCCATAGAAGGCTCTAGTAAAGTTTTCACCACTTTACTGGGGCATGACTTGGACTTGACCGTGACTTGCTGTGCTCGACTTTGACCGTGACTATGACTTGTTTGAAATCTAACAAAACTTGAGAATATGTATGTATACTTGACACTGGCAAATGCATAAGACGTGCGACGCCAAAATCCTCTTAGGAGGAGAGAAAAAAAAAAAAATTCAACAACCATAAAATAGCTAAAAATGTATTGAAAAAATATTTCCTATTAGATAAATATAAATAATAATAATGTAATGTAATTTAATCTAAATAAATTTAAAAAGATATACACAATCTGTACTTATAAGATTAGACTAAGCAAGAATGAAGATTTTTGTTATATTGGAAGTAATAAAAAGTTTAATATAAAAAAAAAACGCTTTTTTCATACATACACTTTTTTTATGGAAGTTGGTGACGAGACGAGAAACTCGCTCACATGATGATGACCGTCACGTCACTGCGCTCGTCACCATGAGATATTAGATGTTAAATCTTTTTATGCCCGGTACTAACGCTGGAAACATTGCCCTTGAATCCGGAACACAGTAGTGTTTTCACACTACTGCTTGGCGGTTGAATAAATGGCAAAGGTGTGGTACTACCCCAGGCGGACTCTGCAGAAGAGCCCTACCACTACAAAACACTGGAGTTCCAAGGTTGAACGCAAAATTTTAATTCAAAATTACTCGTTTTGAAAAACGACAATTTCATAGGTAAGCCCCTAATATTAAATCGACGATTTTGATCCATCTTATTTGTACTTTTCTTTAGACTGTGTTCCGGATTGAAGTCAACTATTCTGCGTAAAGATATTAATTTGTAATTAAATAAAAAACCCCAATCACTCTCATAATCATAATCACTCAAAACTATAATCTCTTATAACCATAATCACTCTCAATTCCTTACCTCAACGGTGACGACAGTGAGTGTGACATTGGGCGGTGGATCTCTCTTATACGCGGCAGGGTCGGTGATGGTGAGGCCGGAGGAGGGGCTCCAGTGGCCGGCCAGGACGGTGCCCCCGCTCTCTCCGCCCTGTAGCCGCATCAGTTGTAGGTGGAAGTCGGTTCGAGCGCCGTCTTTAAAAGCTATCGGACCTGTTAGGCCATAGGCTTGGATCTGAAATAGAGTTACAGAAATTTTTGAAAACGAGAAATAATTGTTAAGGTTGTCATGCCTTCAACAACATGAATCTGGACCTTGATTTGGATTCATTCGAGAATAATCGTTAACGCAATCATCATGACAACGATAAGATAAGATCCAAAAAAAGTTTATCCGGTGGCTCTACCAGAAGCAATATGGGTACTACGTAGGGTATCCATATCTATATCCAAGTGAATATTTACTTGGTATGACGGGCTACAATACTCTAGAAGTGAGGCGTACTGTCTCACTGGTGGAGTATGTAATACGATTTTTGTCGGGCGTCTCGGTAACCCCCCAGTGCTGGAGCAAATACTTATTGCCGTTCCGAGCAGCACAAATGTTAGAGCTTGTCAGCACAAGCTGTTTTGTGGTGACGAGTTGTAGGACCGAATTAGGGAGACAGGCCCCACTGCAAGGGCAGTGCGTCTTCTCAATGCTGCGCTTGACCGGTACCGGGATCTGGATTTATTTGTAAACAACGACAATGACGAGTTTCACAGAGCGGCAATGGAATTAGTAATTGCCATCCTGCACGGTAGACCTCGCTAGCACACTTTTTGTACAATCGCAATTCTACAATTTCATAGAATTTTTTAGTCATCGTCGATTTTTGATTGGTGGGGTATTTCTCCCCATAAGAGGGGAAGTTTGATAGATAGATAGAAACTCTTTATTGTGTACACCAAAATAACTAGTAGGTCACGCCGACCTGAGACCTCGCGACCCCTATATCTACACAACCCCTGGACCGATTCAGCTCATATTCGAAATTAAAATTTGTATGGAAATGAACTACTTGCCTACAAAATTTCATGAAGATCGGATCAACGATTCCCAAGTTATCATCGGACAAATATACACACAAACGTACAAACATACATACGAATGCCGATTTGTCCCAGTAAACTACAAAATACAAAAAATACAAAATTCTTTATTTTGGAACAAAAACTTAGTGAATAATGCAAATAGAATATATATATATATGTCGCAATAAATCATTGAGTATTGAGTATTGAGAACGATGCTACCCGCAGTAGTTAAATAACTGTGTCGCGGGTAGCAACGCCCACCTCCGAAACACCCATTAAACGGGAGCTCCAAAATTAAGAGAGTAATTACTTACATTTTTACAATTGAAATATATTAAAGTTATAAGTAATTCTAAAAAGACTCTGGGTGCGTGAGTGCGCGCGCGTATTTGTTTGTGTTTATTGAGAGTGTGAGTGTGTGTGTGCGATTGTGTATGGGTGAGTGCATGTGTAAGTGAGTAAGTGTATATTTGCGTTTAGTGAATTATTTCAAAACTGTGATTAAATCCTCAGTGTCTAGGTATGACAAAGATAGAAGCCATTCAACACATTTCAATTTACATTTATATGAGAGGAGCGGGTAAATACATAATTCTTTGTTAAGTTTATTATATAATAAAGAGCTGACAGCATGATAATGCCGACTTGCAATAGCCGTGCGACATCGCTCATAGCTACACACCCTGTCAGATCTACGTTTATTAAGTAGGTCCGGATCGTAGGACATTTGGGAGTGTTTCTTTAAAATGGTTTGCAATACAAAGAGCTGTCTCACAGTAAGGACTCCACATAACGAGTACAGATCAGAAGTGGGAAAACGGCGAGGTTTCTTGGTTATGACTTTAAGGACAGCTCTCTGCGCCCTCTCCAGTCGTATCATATAGGATTTAGCACAGCAACCCCAGGAGGTAATGCAATAAGACAGAACGGATTGGGCTAGCGCATAATAAATACACATTAAATATCGTAAGTCAACCACAGATCTGAGACTCTTGAACACGTAGATTAGCTTACGAACTCGGGGCACCATAGAATTTATGTGCGGTTTCCAGGTGATAGCATTATCCACAATGACACCCAAATACTTTATTGAAGTCGCATGCTCCAACGGTGTGCAGTCACAACAGCTATTTATTAAGTTTGTTGGACAAGTGTGAGCACGGATAGCGAAAGAGGAGGAAGGTTGCATGGAAATATTGGGTGCAAAAGTAACAACCTTAGTTTTAGACAAATTGAGTGTTAGCAAATTCCCATTTAACCAAGTCATTACAGTACGGAGAGCATCTTCACAGCGGTCGCCAACATCTTGCCAATTTTGACCATCTACTAAAAGTACTGTATCGTCGGCATAAGTTATTATTTTACAGCTTGGTAGAGACATATTACATAAGTCATTGATATAAATCAGAAAGAGAATCGGTCCGATAACGCTACCCTGTGGGACGAGAACTCTGAGAACTCTGAGACCTTTGCTTCGCTCGGTCAAATATACACCCTAAAAACCTTACCCTCCTAAAGAACAGTCGAGTAAAAACATAACTTACACTGTTAATATGGTCCATGAGAGCTGTGCCCATACCCCAAGGCACATCCTTGTCGCATGATACGTTGCCTGCCTGCACGCCGTCCGAGAGGGCTACTGCTTGAGCTAGAACCTGCACCGCGTCGTATAGAAGGGCCGGTTCAGTCTAGAAGTAGGGAGGAAAACTTTGCTATCTTCTTTATCTCATTCTTGGTATTTTTTACATCGCTACGGAAAAAAAAGTTATCAAAACGTGTTAAAAACAGTATTTATGCATGTTTATAGTTTTTTTTTATTTTTTAGTTTTTTATGCCATAGGTGGCAAACAAGCAGACGGGCCGCCTGATGGTAAGCGATCACCGTCGCCTATGGATACCTGTAACACCAGGGGCATCACAGATACGTTGCCGACCTTTAAAGACTCGATTAACAGCCCTTTTGAAGACCCCCATGTTGTAGTTACTCGGAAAAACCGCTGGTGGAAGCTCATTCCACAATTTGCAGTTATGTTCTTTTTAATCCCCTGACCCAAACCTTGCCCTGACCTTTGCCCTGACCCAGACCCGCATAGCTTTATATGAACTTTAAAATTGAGCTTCAGGATATAGGGGAGATCCAATGTCTCAACCCCAAACGACTCAAATATGTAACCACTACCTTCAATCTGAGATGTTCTCCCGGCTCCCACAGACCCAATGTCTCAAACTCAAACGGCTCAAACCTGTAAGTAGCCACTAAGCCAAGATTCGCTGTATGAGCCGCCGCGCCAACCCTACTCTGTATCTCAGAAAGATTTAACGACGCCAATGAACGCAAGTTTCGTCCCACACAGGGCCGCCCCGACTCCCAGGACACAAGAGTCATACCGTCAGGTCTTTTACCAGGTTTTAGGTCTAACCTTAATGTGTCCGCCGATGAGTATGGAAGCACCTATGGGGTGGAACTTCTCCATGATGGCGAGGGTCTCCCGCACCCGCTCCGAGGCGCGGTCCACGAGTCGCCATCCACTCATGTTCACCCGATTGTAGTAAAAATCTTCCAGGTCGAATAGCTCCATATCCTAGGAAACACAAAAGTTTTTTTTAAGAAATCTAATTTCTATTTACACAAGGTGGACGGACGACCTGATAAAGACCGCAGGAACGCGCTGGATGCGAGCCGCTTCCATCCCCTCTTCGTGGAAATCTAAGGGGGAGGCCTATGTCCAGCAGTGGACGTCCTGTGGCTGAGATGATGATGATGATGAATTTCTATTTCTATCCTTGTGGCTCAGTAGGAGGATTTCCACCCTCTGAGCTGTAGGTTGTGGGTTCGATTCTCACCCAGAACAAACATTTGTGTAATGAACATGGATGTTTGTTCTTTGTCTGGGTGCTTCTGCGTATTGTAGGTATATATTTACAAAAAAATAAGTTGCGCGCCTGTACGTATTTACCGAGGGCAGTTACGCTTCGCTGTGCGTGCTAAAATGAACTGTATTGCGACGCAACGAGAGTCTATTTCACTCAAACAGCAATGTAAAACAGATAGATACCAAAGTACTTACGAATGAAGTGAATATGTAGTGGTAATCTTCATTGTTCATCTGCAGTTGCAAAATCTGTAAAATATAAACATAAAATACAGTATATTGTTCACGAGGGGAGAAAATAGTAAAAATAAAATACAGGATATTGTTCACGAGGGGAGAAAATACTAAAAATAAAATACAGTATATGGTTCACGAGGGAAGAAAATAGTAAAAATAAAATACAGTATATTGTTCACGAGGGAAGAAAATAGTAAAAATAAAATACAGGATATTGTTCACGAGGGGAGAAAATAGTAAACATAAAATACAGTATATTGTTCACGAGGGGAGAAAATAGTAAAAATAAAATACAGTATATTGTTCACGAGGGGAGAAAATAGTAAAAATAAAATACAGGATATTGTTCACGAGGGGAGAAAATAGTAAACATAAAATACAGTATATTGTTCACGAGGGGAGAAAGTGGCCGATTACCAACGAGGGTGTAGTTTAAGGTGTAACGTTGTACTCAACGCTGTAAACTGTCAATTACCACTCAATTACTCGTCGTGGGTTCTTAAAAACTAATTTTGCGCTAATAAATAGGAAATTAGCGCTAGTAAAATAGAAATTACGCAAACCAAAAAAATCAAAGTGAAACCTAATTTCTAATTTATTTGCGCAAAAAACAATAATAATTCAAATCGTGGTTTCAATAAATCCACGATGAGAAAAACGGTAATTGAAAAAAAAAAACGCACGAAAATTTGAATTTGGTGACCTCTATTGTACACACTTGTATAATAAATGACGATATTGACTCCAACTTTTATTACATATTTCAATTTCTATTTTCTATATGACAAAAGATGGCGCTACTAGTTTGTAAACTTGGAAGACTCGCATATTCTGCGTCTTTCTCTCCCTCTTCCTAAAGCGTCAGCAGATACATACCGCCCTCGCAAGATGACGTATTTTCTTCGGGTCCGTATCCACAATAATGTTGCCAATCCCTTGCGCCTTGACTAATGCAAGCGCCCGTCGGTACTCCTTATCGTCGCGGCAACGGACAGCGAACATGTCACGGCCATCGCGCGCAACGTGAAGCATGTTTAGTTCTCCTAGAAGATGATACGGGAACAGAAGACAAAATTAAAACTAGTAGTTCGCGGCGAACTGAAACCTCGCGGTCCCTATAACTTCACAATCCCTGGACCGATTCAGCTCATATTCGAACTTAAAAAATTTTTTGAAATGAACTACTTGCCTACAAAATTTCATGAAGATCGGATCAACGGTTCGCAAGTTATCGTCGGACAAATATACACACAAACTTACAAACATACATACAAAAGCCGATTTATCCCAGTAAACTCTGAGACCTTCGCTTCGCCCGGTCAAAAAAACATTTTATTATTTATTTCGACAATAGGGTTCATACATAGGTTCTATGGTAGCTCAGTGGGTGCACGCTGGCCTCTTATTTTTAGGGTCGCGGGTTCGAAGCTTGGGCCCGTACCAATGAGTTGTTTAGAACATAAATACTGATTTATACCACGGGCCTTCGGAGAATGAAAACATCGTCAAGAAACTTACAATATATCCTAAGTAGAAATTCAGTGGCGTAATGAGAATCCACCAACCCGCACTGGGCCAGCGTGGTGGATAGAGCCCAATCATCCTTCAAGGATAGCTGATAAGCAGTGGGATTCTAAAGGCTGATGCAGACACATAGGTTCTATAACTACCCTAGGACTGTGACTGGTGCCAGTGACTTCTCCTGCATGCTTGTCAGGTAAGTGGGACAGTTTAGCAGAACACAAAAGAGAACACAACAGAAGAAGAACATCTGCATTGCAGATTCAAATTCACATTCAGATTTTATTGGTAAAATATTTTACAAGTCAGTAAGTCTAACTTGTCTTCTGAATATAATAATGACTCTTTATTGCGGACACATAATACGTATGAAAAAAAAAACATTGAGTTTTCAAATTAAGTCAGTACTTATGCCAATAAAAAACTAAAAAACTAAACCTAGTTAGGTGGCAATAGCCACCCAACGTTTGTAGGTTGCAGTCAGTGGCAAACTGTCAGAAAGACTTAATAATCGCGTGTTAAAATCAAAGAACTTACCATATCCATAATCCTCGTAGATGACAGCCATTCTTGTCCAGTTGAGGTAGCTGATGAGGTCCAGATAAGCCTTTACCATCAGCTCGCGAGGCGGGTGTAGGTTCACGGTGAATGATGTGTGATTCACTGTAAAGACAGTGAAGCTTGGATGACGGAAGTAGGTTAGAATTTTATTTTATTTTATTGAATATGGATCCCCAACAGAAGTTACACATTACATTCATCAAGCTGGGTGCGCCCCCAATTACAGGAGACCACGTCGTGCTCATGCAGGTTCGACTACACTAAACTAAAATAAAAATATTTTTTGCTGCCTGCAGAGTACAAAATAGTTTAAATTAACTTTAGGTTACATTTGATTGGCACAGAAATGAAATCAGATGCCAATGTAGGTATAAGGTTATATTTCTGACCACACGGTTTACACACAATCCAGAAACTTGCTTCTTATTGTTTTGTCAACTATCAAAAGGTGAGTGCGGTGTGCGAGAGAGGCGAGGAACGCGGAATGCGAGCGTTTTGAGCGGAACCGAGTGGCTGACTGTTTTTTCGATGGACTCCCGGTGCGGGATTACATCCCTTGAGATTGGGGCGCCCTCAGACCCGATCTCTCGCGCTCACACCGGCTTACTTGCGTATGTGTGTAGTGGCGATTATGACGACAGGTATATTGCCACCATAGTAATGGGTCATCTGATCAGTTGGTAAAGGGCAGAAGACGCGCAATGCTGAATAAAGGCCAGGAGTATCACACTGAGCGACAATTCACCATTCATGCATTAGCCATGCATTCACCGGTTGCCCGCGACTTTCACAATGTAGTCAGTCCACCTAGTTGGAAGCCTTACTGCGCTGCGTCTTCCGGTTCGTGGTCGCCACTCAAGATGCTTTCTTCCCCATCGGTTATCGGGTTTTTGCTGGAAATATTGCTGTTCGATCCTGGACACAGTAATTTTTGCACATGCACACTGCTGTTTGGCGCTTAAATAACAGGTATGTCACACTTACAGTTAGCAGGTGCGGCGTGCATGTGAGGCGTATGCAGCGCGTGGCTCATGGCCGCTAGCGTAGCGCCCGTAGCCACGCCCTCGCTACTGAACAACGCCACTGTACCCGATTTCACCTGCGCGCACGCTGGAAATAAAAGAAAGTTACAAAGTAGAAACAGTAAATTTTGTTTGCTTCAGCTCACATTTGACTGAAAGAAACAGAAAAAAAATATTTCGAGATGCGAAATATTATTTACTAGATGTTACCCGCGACTTCGTTCGCGTGGACCTACAAAAAATGTAGCCTACGGCGGTCTCCGTACCTTAAGCATCTATGCAAAAATTCAGCTCGATCCGTTCAGCCGCTGTAAATTCGAAAGTAATTCTGTCTATCTGTCTATCTGTCTCTCTGTCTCTTTGTCTATATGTCTATCTGTCTATCTGTCTATCTGTCTATCTGTCTATCTGTCTATCTGTCTACCTGTCTATCTGTCTATCTGTATCTCTGTCTGTCTGTTTGTCACGTTAGCACGGCTAAACGGCTGAACGGATCTTGACAAAATTGATAAGGAGTTACTGTATATCACAAAGAAAGCCATAGGACCCTTTTTTTTTTTAAGTCGCGTGTAACAAAACGTACAAGTTTAACAGAAACTAAATTATAAGTTTTTAACTTTTACAAATAACAAGTATTATTATTAAAGAAATTAAAAAACCGACTGCGTCATGTAGCCCATGACAGTCCGGACATGATAAGGAATCCAACGACACCTTACTCGTTAAAATCGCTCAAGCCATTTAGGCTACAGAATGTAATAGCTACCTACCTTTTTGGCAGCCTGACAGTAACTAAAACAAACTTCAAACATACCTTCTATTTATACTCAAAACCATACTTTTCTCGAATGCCGGAAATAGTCAACTGAACAACAGAAATGCAATATGCGAACAAAATGAACCGGAAACGGTCGAGTGCCCTTCAGCCCGAGCCGGTTTAAGCCAGTTTTTCCAGCTTTTGTGTTATTGAAGGAGTCGTTCATTCGCGAATGAACGTCGCAATTATGACGAATGAAGTACAGGGAAAACAATGGGGTAAAATAGGGCAGCAGTAAGGTAAAACACGGCGCCTTAACAAAAGCAATTCCATAACAAAAGGCTTGGTACATGAGTTCCTACGCGAAAGGATTTCTCACACTGGATGCGTTCTACGTCCTGCGGTCCAGTCAAAGCGGACGCAGCCGAATCATTGACATCAGGTGAGCGACTTGCCTAGTATAGTCACCGAGCAACATAAAAAAAAAAAAAAAAACATGCGAACATCATTTACAGTTCAAATATTATATTTTATTGACCGAGCGAAGCGAAGGTCTCAGAGTTTACAAGTTTAGTGGTACAAATCGGGCTTTTGTACGTTTGTGTGCATATTTGTCCGATGATAACTTGCTAACCGTTGATCCGATCTTCATGAAATTTTGTAGGCAAGTAGTTCAATACAATTTTTAAGTTCGAATATGAGCTGAATCGGTCCAAGGAGTGTGAAGATATAGGGGTCGCGAGGTCTCAGTTCGGCGCGAACTACTAGTGTAAATACAATCTGATCGTGCGGGCACAAGCAAAAGAACGTGAGGAATGCATCGGGCATGCGGTCAGGGGGAGGACGCGGAAAGGCTGCACGGTCGCAGGACGCTGAACGCATCCAGTGTGACATATCCTTAGGCCGGGTTGCACCATCTAAGTTAACTTTAAACTACCGTCATAACTGCAGTTAAAACTCCCGCTAAGCAGGAAAATGTATTGCACCATTTTAACTATGGTGTAAATAATTAGCTTTCTTATAAGTTTTTAAGCTCTAGTCTCATTCAGCGGTACTGCATATTGTAAAGACGAGGGCTATTCGGCAGAAGCTTCATTTTTTTATCAGTATTAAAAATAGTAATTGACCGAGTGAAGCGAAGGCCTCAAAGTGTACTGCGACAAATCGACATTTGTATGTATGTTTGTATCTTTGTGTGTATATTTGTCCGATGATAACTTGCGAACCCTTGATCCGATCTTCATGAAATTTTGTAGGCAAGTAGTTCATTTCAATACAATTTTTAAGTTCGAATATGAGCTGAATCGGTCGAGCGGTTTTGAAGATATAGAGGTCTCGGGGTCTCAGTTCGCCGCGAACTATAAGTTTAATAAGATATTTTACCTTTCTTATATGTTTTGAAGCTATCTCGTTCAGTGGTGTACTGGATATCGTACACCAGCGTGCTGTTGGGCAGTAAGCTTCGTTCCTTGTTAATCCTGTACACAGCGTATTTGAAAGCCAGCTCCGCGCTGCCACCTCGAGCTTCTTCTGTAAATATTGCTCCTGAAAATTATAGAAAACTTTAACGTGACATATATTATGTGCCACCTGTTTATATTATGCAAAGCTATTTCACTGGCAATTTCAAGTTTTTGTTCATGGAGTTGAAATTTCCAAAAGCTATGCTTTATGTATATGAAAGCATCAAGTGGGCGCAATTCCACCGTGCACTCACTAAACGTAATTAAGCTATCGCTGTCTTTTACTAAATAGATACACAAGATAGAGATAGCATGAATTATAGTGCTGTCAAATTAGACAGATCTTAGTTCTCCATACTAGTGATGTAACGAATGTCATATTTTGGACATTCGCGATTGCGAATTCGAATATCTGCTGCCAACATTCGCGAAGTCAGTTTTTGTTTAAATTTGGCACCATTTGCCCAAAGTTAAATAAATATTAATTGTAGATTATTATTTTTAGTTTTGTTCAAGAAGATAATTATAACAATAAACTTTGGTAAAAATTCATAGAAGATTATTTTTGTTTGATTACATTGCATTTACCCCAAAAACACCGAAACGTTTGTTAACTTTGACGACAGATTAAGTCTGTTGCTGCCTTTGTCATTTGCTTAGTGCCAGACAAAGGCAGCATTAGAATTAATCTGTTGTCAAAGTTAACAAGCGTTTCAGTATTCGGGGGTTAGTATATAGTTTTGTTTTTTAAATTGTTATTAAAGTTTGATTGTAAAGCTTCATCGCCCAAAGTTAAATAAATAAATGATACCAAATGATAAAGAGAAGACTGATAACGTGATTACGAGGTCAAGTTTTATTGCTTTAAAAAACATAAGAAATTAATGGAACTGGATTTTCTTATATTAACCAACTATTATTATCTACTTAAGAAAATTATACACGCAAAAACACTCGCAATAATTCGCGAACGCGAATGCGAATATGCAAAAATATGCGAATATTCGCGAATGCGAATATTCGTTACATCACTACTCCATACAAGCTTAGACGAGACCGTAGCGGGTGCCGATTTAAAACAAGTTGTAAGTGTCGCTAGTGTACGTTTTTCTTCGCGGCTTTAATCGGTAAACTCGTTTGACAGAACTAAAATGCATGCTATCTTTTTCTTGTGTTTCCATTAGTAAAAGACAGCAATAACACTAAGTTTTGTTTAGCGAGAATCGACGCCAGGGTCGTTTTTAATCAACGTGAAACCTCTCCCTTCAAAACTTATACTTAAATTAATTAATTTGTTCGAAAACTTTTGTTCTATTTGACATTTAAATTTTGTATTATGATTTCAGTGAAATTGGGAATGCTCTATTTTGTATTTATTGTAATCATAGATTTCGTATAAAATATTAACATCGCAAGAATTAATATCAGTAAAAATAGAAACAGTTCGTTTGTCTATTATAATAAGCTAGCTGCGCCCCGGGGTTTCACCCGCTGTTCTACAGAAGCCGAATATTTTTCCGGGATAATTAGTTTTCATGAACCTACGATGAGTAATTAAGCTGTAATTGACAAAAAACGCAACAAAATTTAAATTTCGCGCGCTGAGCGAAACGATGCACCTTGCGCTGGCTTATCGAACAAACATTTTATGACTTTAATGAGTTCATGAATAAATAAATGTAAATTGTAATTTGTTAAATTATGTTAACTTTTTTTTTGATGACATTTCATGTTCTGACGTAATAATTATTATAATTGAATGTTATTAACATTGTATAACGCATTTAAATGATCATTGTATTCAATGAATACCCTCTTCTTAATTTGCATACTATTGTATACAATTGGTTATTATTTTTGACTTGTAGATGAATATTTACCAATAAATAACTTTGACTTTGGCTTTAAGCGCCGGCCGAGGTCTGAGACAAATTTCTTTGATTTCAATACAATTCATAAATTTGAATACAATGTCGCCAACTTTTACTATGGGACCAACCCCGAAATCGAGAAAAAAACCTGCTGTTCCATAGAAAAATATCAATGACACTCGACAAAATGTATGGAACAGCAGTTATTTTTTTTCTCGTTTTCAGCGTTGGTCTCATAGTAAAAGTTGTTCATGATGAGTACTATAAGCCCTTTTCGGGCGGTCACTTGCCGATGGGCGACATTGTATAAAGAAAATCGGTTCAGGGGCTGTGAAGTTTTAGTAGTAGTGAGGTTTCATTTCGACGTGAACAACCAGCTTATATAAGTTGCCGTATTGTTGCCATACCTATCTTAACGACGGGCGACACGGCGGCAACTGCATTCAGTGTGACCATTAGCCATCGCCACTTGCGCCACATGTTGCCGCCACATCACCAACTGTTGCGCAATCACGCCACACAATCTGAAACAACACAAAATCTTTGACGTTGATGCGAAGCGTGACCAATATGCTGCCACTTATCCGGCGCAACACAAGCCATTCAGAGTGGTAATGCCGCCAGCATGCTGAATACGCTGCCATCTGGCAGTGGGCTTGACTGTATTTAACTTTATAACTTCTATTGTCTCTGGATAATATATTTTTGATCGAGTGAGCGAAACGATATTTTTCAACCAATCTTGACGAGACTTGGTATACATGTACTATTTTTTCATCGTCGGTGATTTTTGATTCTTAGAGTATTTCTCCCAAAAAGGGGGGAAGTTTGCTGTGCATTTACCGGCCGATTTTCATAATATTTGGCATAAACATTTGGTACTCAATTTTAAATTTGAGCATAATCGGTCAAGAGGTTGTCAAGATATCATGTCGATGTCCCGAACTGCTGGTTTATTTATTAGGCGAGCAGTATATGCTGATATACCTATATTACACAGTGTTCAAACTTAAAATAAATGTAATGTTAATAACTTATTTCTATAAACGTTACTTAAATAATAATAATCTTAATATGATTGCATTCTGTTTTGTATGTTTATATATAAATAAATAAATAAGTACCCACCTGTCATGATATATTATTAAATTAATCAAATTATTAATAACTTAGTTTGCCTAGAATTCTAAACTTAAGTATTTTTTATAATAGTGACTTGCCTGTAATATTTAATGCTATTTATGGCCAATAAATATTTCTGATTTCTGATAATTATCTTCTCCTTAATTATCCAACTGTCTAGCTTGTTTTTAAATTAACAAATTATTATTTTCATGGAGCAACTTGTATTAATAACGCCCGCGACTTAGCTCGGCCTTCGGCCTCGTTTTGAACCTAGTCCTTTTTTTTTATGGAACTTGGTAACGAGACGAGCAGGTCGCTCACCTGATGTTAAGCTTCACGCCTGCCCATAACTATTCAGTGCCACCCAGAATTTTGAACTTCAATAGTTCATAACCACGAGCGGCAATGCACTGCGCTCGTCACCCTGAGATATTAGATGTTAAATCTCTGTATGCCCAGTAATTACGCTGGAAACATTGCCCTTCAATCCCGGAACACAGTAATGTTTGCGCACTACTGGTTGGCGGTTGAATAACTGGCAAAAGTGGGGTACTTCCCCAAGCGGACTATTCAGAAGAGTCCACTAATCAATTGCGAACACCTTAAAAAAGAAGTCATCCAAATTGGTCCAGCCGTTCTCAAGTGACGTTCGATTTTTATACAAATTTGTATGATTTGTATCGCGGTGATAAGATACCCCCTAACGCAACGTCGGTGAATGGGGTCAGCTGTACATCACCTGGGTCATCATAGGGACACTTGTCCTTTGGTCACCCATGAATATAGTCACCCAGACGACCATAGGAGACTCCGTTAAAATTATTGACCGAGCGAAGCGAAGGTCTCAGAGTTTACTGGGACAAATCGGCATTTGTATGTATTTTTGTGTGTATATTTGTCCGATGATAACTTGCGAACCGTTGATCCGATCTTCATGAAATTTTCGGTCCAGCGGTTGGTTTTCGGCGAGGTCTCAGTTCGGCGCGAACTACTAGTTATTTCGGTATCCATAAATCCTAACCCTAATATTAACTAGTAGTTCGCGCCGAACTGAGACCTCGCGACCCCTATATCTTCACAACCCCTGGACCGATTCAGCTCATATTTGAACTTAAAAATTGAAATTCTATATAGTTCTACTTGCCTACAAAATTTCATGAAGGTCAGATCAACGGTTCGCAAGTTATCATCGACAAATATACACACAAACATACATACAAATGCCGATTTGTCCCAGTAAACTCTGAGACTTCGTTTCGCTTTCGGTCAAAAATGCGAATGTTACTCTGTCTCTCTATCGAGGTGTTTGTCGCATTATCACGGCTAAACGGCTGAACGGATCGAGCTGAAGTTTCGCATAGTTATAGCTTAAGGGTCGGAGACGGACATACATAAGCTACTTTTTTTTTTGGAGGTCCACCCGAAGAAGTCTCGGGTAACAACTATTCACCTGTAAATGAACATACTGGTCATGCCCGAAGTAAGTTTGTCTGTTTAGTTTGCCGTCTTCGTGTGAAATTGAAGTCAGGAAAAATCAAGTAAGTATTTTCTTTTAATGTTCCGTGACCTTTGAAATTGCTTCACAAGTGAAAATGTTGGTTCTGCGCAAATTGAGAGCTCTTCACGCAAAATAAGCAATTTTTAGGGACTGAAAGGTCGACGATCGTGTTCTTACAAGCGTTTGTGGAGTGGGTGTTCATTGTTCAAAATGCCATTGTTCAAGACCTGAAGATAGAATGATGCGGCTGATAGAAAGAACAAACGACCAAAAGGCTGGCCAGAGAATTATAGCATTGCTATTCAACGAGGTAACGTCACCGGCCTTTTGGGTACCTGCCCATGGATAGTGACCTGCGCGCTTTGAAACGTTCGTGGTTCTGATTGCGAGAGCACGCCATCTCGCTCGTACCAACTTAGTCGCACTATGTGCGGTCCCGCTCGCGCAACTCTCGCTTTCGCTTTCAGAGTTACGGGATAAGCCCACTGAGCTATGTTTTTTATCTGTAAATAGTAGTTCGCGCCGAACTGAGACCTCGCGATCCCTATATCTTTTCAACCCCTGGACCGATTCAGCTCATATTTGAACTTAAAAATTGTATTGAAATGTACTACCAGCCTACAAAATTTCATGAAGATCGGATCAACGGTTCGAAAGTTATCACACAAATATACACCCAAACATACAAACATACATACAAATGCCGATTTGTCCCAGTAAACTCTAAGACCTTCGCTTAGCTCGGTCAATCAAAAAAGAAAATTAAAATTTTGGTAATAGTATATTTTTTTTCCTTAACTTTGTAACGGCTGAACATATTTTGATGAAATTTAGTTTCGTAGTAGCTTATGGCTTGGGTTAACAGATAAAATCTATAGTTTCTGTGTGATAAGTATAATTATTAAATTCCATAGTAACTCCATGGATTATTGTTTCCCAGAAAAACGCGGGCGACGCCGCGGGAAAAAGCTAGTCTCGAATAAGAATTGACTCAAATTGTAGCATCAAAATATCGACGTTACGGCTTTGTAGTTGTCCAAAAACCCTTCCTTTTGATCAGAAGATAAGCCACAAGTAAAAAAATACTTCTATGAGATATCTTCTGGTTTAGTAGTGGCTCTTCTGAAGAGTCTGCTTGGGGAAGTAACCTTTGCCAGTTATTCAATCGCCAAGCAGTAGTGTGCAAGCATTACTGTGCTCCAGATTGATGAGCAATGTTTCCAGCGTAATTACTGCGCGTAAAGGGATTTAACATCTAATATCTCAGGGTGACGAGCGCAGTGCATTGCCGCGCATGGTTTTGAACTGTTAAACTTCAAAACACTGGCTGGCACTGAATTTTCATGGGCAAGCGTGACGCTTAACATCAGGACTTGCTCGTCTCGTCACCAACTTCCATAAAATAAATAAAAATGTAATAAACTGCCATAATAAAGTGACTCATACTTTCCCATACTTTACTAATTGTTCCTGAGCTAATTAAGTCCCACGAGTGGAAAGTTTTGAATTAAAATGCAGCTAAAAATGTTTCGTAGTCCGGATAAGTTTGGGATCCTCTTTTTTAACGCATGAAAGTTCGCGTTTGAAAGAAAGAAAGAAAGAAAAACATTTATTTTACGCACAAAACACTACAACACCAACTTCACAAAATAAATAAATTATAATGATGGGAAAGAATAATATATAATTATGTTCAGTTGTCGCTGTAGTGTCGCGTTTGACAGTAACTCCTTATAAAATTTTATCAAGATCCGTTCAGCCGTGATAACGCGACAAACATCCAGACAGAGAGACAAAGTCACTTCCTATAGTTCGCTAGATGACGTTGATCCATTTTTGTGCATTTTCTGACGTTTTGTATAATGACAGTTGTAATGTAGGAAGCTCTGTATCGCGCAAGCGAAGTTTTTTCCTCGAGACGAACGTATGCATTTTCATACCTCGAAGCTTTATTGGTCCTGATACGACTGCGGCTATATTCCTCTAAATTATAATTGACCGAGCGGAGCGAAGGTCTCAGAGTTTACTGGGACAAATCAGCATTTGTATGTATGTTTGTGTGTATATTTGTCCGATGATAACATGCGAACCGTTGAACCGATCTTCATGAAATTTTCTAGGCAGTTAGTTCATTTCAATACAATTTTTAAGTTTGAATATGAGCTGAATCGGTCCAGGGGTTGTGAAGATATAGGGGTCGCGAGGTCTCAGTTCGGCGCGAACTACTAGTATTAGTTAGGAGATAGGATACTAGCCCCTAAGGTGTTCCGGGCTGCCCACTAAGTCAGTGCGCTCCAAAACCAAGGTGTCAAACAACCCATAGCTTATCCACGGAACTGTATCGCGGCAGGAAGCCTTGTAAGTGCTGTATAGCGTTACAATACGTTTTTAGATTAATTTTGTCGCTTTGATAACTTTTTATCGACTTTACGTGGCAAAGGAAAGGACGAATATAATTTTAAATAAAAAAACCGACTTCATCAGAACCATTTGTTTAAATTTGCTTCGTCATAGTCGCTTATCTATCTTCACAACCCCTGGACCGATTCAGCTCATATTCAAACTTAAAAATTATATTGAAATGAACTACTTGCCTACAAAGTTTCATGAAGATCGGATCAACGGTTCGCAAGTTATCATCGGGCAAATATACACACAAACATACATACAAATGCTGATTTGTCCCAGTAAACTCTGAGACCTTTGCTTCGCTCGGTCAAAAATCCTCCTTCTTGGGCAGTCGGGTAAAATTCAATGTAAAATTACCAGAAAGCCAATTCTTCAGTGTGTACAATATTTACCATCTGTTGTATGCGTCTCGGATCATCTCGCCCCGAGGGTTGAATCGAATCAGGGCAAAACATCCCTTGCGGGCTTAATTCAATCGAGTTCCAATACGGCGCTCAAAAGCGAACTGATTGAGCATTACTCGTTCCTCTACCTACCCTATGTACAAGGATTTCCACGTGGTTATTGTAGCTTAGTGCTTGTTCACGCTGGCTCGTGCGGGCGCGTGCGGTCACATTGGCCGCCAGCCGTTTGCGCTGGTGTCACGTGTGACTTGCCTGAAGCCGCAGCGAATCGCGCGCTGCACCGCTAGTTCAACGTGATCACACAAACAAATGCACGCGTTTGATGTAACCGTGAGCGTGCCGTACGCGCCAGTCGCGAGCTGGGGTTCGATTTTTGAATCGCTTTTATGACATTTCGCACGAAAATGTCATGCAAAATTCCAAACAAAAGTAGCATTTTTTAAATAATCATATCACTCGCTAACGCAACGATTGGTTCGAACCATTTAAATTATATTAAAAAATAATTAATTATTTAATTAATTTTATTTTTTTTATTCAATTGACCGAGAGAAGTGAAGGTCTCAGAGTTTACTGGGACAATTCGGCATTTGTATGTATGTTTGTATGTTTTTGTGTATATTTGTTCGATGATAACTTGCGAACCGTTAATCCGATCTTCATGAAATTTTGTAAGCAAGTAGTTTATTTCAATACAATTTTTGAGTTCAAATATGAGCTGAATCGGTCCAAGGATTGTGAAGATATAGGGGTCGCGAGGTCTCAGTTCGGCGCGAACTACTAGTAGAATAGATTTAAAATAAATAGACAGTCAAACTCATAACACTCCTTTGTCGTAGTCGGGTAAAAACACAGAAGAGATTTTTTACTTCTAGTAAAAACAACGCACACCACGAGGTGTCCGGGCTGTCACTCAAGGGAATATTAGTAAAGATTAGGATGTTTGTTATTTCGTGCCCGTGTCCGCCACCGCGCCCGCGAGTTAACGTAAACAAGCACTTAGTCTTGCCTAAAATCATAATTTAGACATGAGCGATCCTCTAAAAGCGGCAATGGAGGGAGCTATGCTCGGAGTTTCTTTGCGCGATAAAATCCGGAACGAGGATATTCGTCGGAGAACCAGTCACCGATATAGCTTTCAGAGTTTGCAAGCTGAAGTGGCAATAGGCAGGCCACATCACTCGAAGAACCGATAACCGGCGGGTAAGAAAGGTTCTTGAGTGACCACGAACCGGAAGACGCAGCGTAGGCAGGCGTTCCATTAGGTAGACCGACGATATTGTGAAAGTCGCGGGCAACTGGTGGATGCAAGTGGCACGTTGTCGGTCGGTGTGGCGGTCTAAGGGAGAGGCTTATGTCCAGTAGTGGACGTCTTATGGCTGATGATGATTATCTACCTAAACTCAAGAAATCCCTTGATCTCATTAATAATGAAGGTATTTAAAAACTTATCTACCCATAGATCTCGCGATATAATTCTTTCGATTTTTTTTATTTGTGGGCGAATTTTTGCCAAAGTTTAATCTTTTTGGTGTTTCCTAGCTTTTAATTATTTTCATACACTGTCTACTTTTTCTCATTTTTTAATTCAGATCTCAGATTTTTTTATTTTTTTTTTTCTCTTTCCTCTTAAGAGGATTTTGGCGTCACACGTCTTATGCAATTGCCAGTGTCAAGTATACTTATATATTCTCAAGTTTTGTTAGATATTATCAAACAAGTTATAGTCACGGTCAAAGGCGAGCAAAGCAAGTCACGGTCAAGTCCAAGTCATGCCCCAGTAAAGTGGTGAAAACTTTACTAGAGCCTTCTATGGAGTTTTGGAAACAACACGAAAATTCACGTTTAACATTATACCATTCACCAACACTCGTGCATGTTCACGAACACATAACGGGTAAAATTCACCGTTTTTACACATTAACACTCGAAATAACACAAGTTTTGGAAAATAATAAAATGACGCGACATGAATTCGTTCCCGCCAAAACTCCCGAATTTAATGTTTCTATTGTAAACCTAAATAAAATTAAAAAAATACTACTAATAGAAAATAACAATCCATTTAGGTCCCTTTTTAACAATATTTCAAGCTCTCTTGCCTGAAAAAAGTACTAAATCGTAATACAAACAGACAACACCCCCGAGACCTACCTTCATTATTTTTCCCCCATTTATTCCGCCATTTCTCCCGAAAACTTCGAGACAATTAATCATGTGTCGGGATATATTGGCTGCCAGTAACGGGCAACACCTTGCCTTCAAGATTGTTTTGCGCTGATTTTTTCAATTTATTTAGTGACTTGAAGCGATTCCTTCCTTCGTTAAGGCCCCATTCTCGCTCGCGCATTTTTATATTTATGAAAATATAAATCACGAATAGTGAAAATTAAAAAAAGTCAAAATATTGTTTTTTTTTAGATTAGATTACAACTTAAATAAATTTTGTTTTTTACCCGACTGCCCAAGAAGGAGGGTAATGTTTTTTAATAATTTTATTAAACGGAGATCGAAAAAGAAAACACGTATTAATACATTTTTTCACGCGACCGTCAAAGAAGGAGGGTAATATTTTTGGGGTTTATTTATGTTTGTATATGTATGTTTGTGTTTGTATATTAAACGGCTTGACCAATTTTGCTGAGTTAGCCGGATTGTCAAGCTACAAGACACCGTCTAGTTTTTTGTTTTTCTTTTGTTCGATCTTTTTAAATTAAAAGGAATCAGAAAGACTTTAAAATTTATCTGACTAGTTGTTACCCGCGGCTTCGTTCGCGTGGACTTAAAATGTAGCCTGTGTCCGTCTCTGTGATATACAGTATCTCTGGCGCACAGATCACACTAGATACCGCATTACGAGATTCGTTGTTCTTACAAAAAGTCACCAAAGTTTGAGGAAAGCGCGGGTCGCGAGGAGTGCAACCGAGCGTTCTCATTGGCTATCTCAAGGTTACGCCTACTCGCGCCTAACAATCAACCAATCAGAGTAATTTCTGATAAGTGTATTTAGACTGATGTGTGATGCGCTTCGAGCGTCCTGAATGCAGAATCTAGTGTAATCTGTGCTCTGGCGGCAGGCTTCACTACCTGTCAGGTTTGGAGGTCTCGATTTTCGCAAAATTTCCAGTGTTTCTTTGCCAGCTTTCATATCGTCAGTCCTCAGCACTCAAAAATTACTTAACGCAATTTTATCAACGTCCCTTCCAAATTTTCAAATTAGTCATCTAGCTGAGGCTGTAGAAAGCTGGAAAATATCATATCCAAGCCAAACTTTGCCAAACTCTCGCTTCCCAGAGGCAGTGGGACGAGCCGCTTTGATAACTTCAAACTCTAATTAATTCTTCAAGTTCTCCGAGCAGGCTCGCCTGCTTGCTGTCACTCCATGAGAGTCGGGGCTTTGGCTGTATGCTCTGCCATCCAAAAACATTGGTAACCTTTTAGATAATAATAGCTTCCAGTTAGCTGTTTCCCTACGCGTTGGTGCCCCTTGTCAGGTTCCTCGATGACATGGCAGATCGTTTCGACCGCAGGGCATATACCGCGGCACGCCAGCTTAAATGATATCATCCGTCGGGCCTTTGTTAGTGTCGGCGTCCCGTCTGTTTAGAACATAAAGGGCTGATGCGGGACGACGGCAAGAGACCCGACGGGATGACCCTCATCCCTTGGAAGATGGGGCGGCTGGTTAGGGATGCTACATGTGTTGACACACTAGCGCCGTCTCATCTTCTGGTAATACTAGGTAATAATGGTTTTAGTAGGAGAGGCCATCGGCTCCTAAAATACAGTTTCTAACTAGTTTAGGAGCCTTTGGAGTCATATACTTTCTGTACTAGTTTAAATTATGCAAAAATAAATGATTTATTATTATTATTATTATTAAAATAGCCAGTCAGGCTGGCGCTGCCGCGACTAAAGCAGAAAACCTCAAACGGCACAAATATGGTTATTTAGACCGGTCGTACATGTTTGACCGTTTGGGGTTGAGACTTTAGGTCCATGGGGGCCGGCCGCCCACGAGTTATATAGGGACCTGGCCAAACGTTTGGTGGAGGTGACGAGTGACCGGAATGCTGGGGCCTATTTTGTGCAAAAACTTAGTATTGCCATCCTACGTGGCAATGCTGCCAGCATTCTCGCCACTCTCCCCTCCACCAAGGGGCTTTTTGTATATAATTTAAGTTATTTTAATTTTAAGTGGGTAGGTAGGTTATATTTTATTGTAAATATTATTCGTGAATACAAATAAATTAAAGTTTTGTTTAGTAATTTATATAAGGTTATTTACTGTTTTATAGTCCGTAACTCCTTATCCAATTTTAACAAGATCCGTTCAGCAGTTACAGAGTTAATAACTTACGTACTTACAAACTTTCGCATTTATAATATTAGTGTGATTTTAAAGGGGAACTTTATAGTCTAAGAATAACAAATTAAGTACTTTATAATTATATACTTACCTACTTTCCACACGCCTTAGTTAGTCTCTGAGCGGAATCATAGGATAATAAAATTTAGCCTAGCGAGTGAAATGACCGATAATACAGACGAACAGACAGACACGGTCGAACTAAAGTTTCAATTTAGCTGGAATCCTAAAGATAACTAAACAAAATCACGAATAAAACTTAGAATACCACATAGAAAATAACAGCAAATTAATCTTCAAAAAACGTATTCCTAACCTCATTATCGTACAAAACCCATCCCTAGCACACCAATTAAAACACGCAAGAGAATCCCAGACAATACATACCATCAATAAATACACTTTGCAGCTTCAAAGACATGAAACCATTAATTTTTCCCCTTCATACATACACATCACGCAAAAAAAACACGAGAAAACCCAACATTTTACACTGAAGCACCAAAAATATCGCTAAAATTGTTGAACACGGTCAAAATTGCCCGATTTTGGGTAGAAATAACGTCATTTTATTGGAATAATGGGTTTTTGTCGCGTATGACGTTCCCGTATCAAGAGAGGATGCCTACTGATTATTTCATGGCTCTCCTATACATAGATATAATTATGTATAACAACTTTATTTTCATCGTTCAAGCTAGAATGTACGCTATTTTCTTTCAAGGTGGGTTGGGATTGCATTAGGAAAGAAGAGGGTGGTTCGAAAACACCCTATCGTGTTACTCGGTCATAGTGTTGGGATAGTATTGGTGTTAGGTGAAATCTGCTAAAATAACATATTCAAAGAGTACTATGTTTCTATATTAACTATATTTTTATATCGGTTTGAGCATTAGCTGACTAAATAAGTAAGCGCCATCTAGATTTTAGCAGATTTTTCGGGCCTTACACTTTTTCTACGAGATTGTTATTCTTCTCGTGTAGATTTTCTTCGTTTTAGCTAATCGATAACTATGCCGCTATATATTTTCACCCGGCTGTCTAAAAGGAGGGTAATGTTGCAGGGCTATTATTGACCGAGCGAAGTGAAGGTCTCAGAGTTACTGACTGACAGAGTTACTGGGACAAATCGGCATTTGTATGTATGTTTGTATGTTTATATGTTTGTATGTTTGTGTGTATATTTGTCCGATGATAACTTGCGTACCGTTGATCCGATCATCATGACATTTTGTAGGCACTTGCCAGTTCACTACAGTTCATTTCAATACAATTTTAAAGTTTGAATATGAATTGAATCGGTCCAGGGGTTGTGAAGATACAAGGGACGCGAGGTCTCAGTTCGCCGCGAACTACTAGTGTAGATACAGCCTACATCACAGCAATCCTGCAATGTAACTCTACACCTATACAAATCAGTACCTACATGATATTACAGTTAATCAAATTGCAATTTTTATGTTAGAAAAATTTTCATTACTCATATTTCATCCAGAGTTGTTAAGTTAATGGAGCCGAGAGATCTCTGTTCGGCGCTAAATACTACTTATTCTCGAATAAAATGAAATAAATAGCATTATTCAAATACTGCTAACGTAATATTACCCGATAGCTAAGACAATGCTATTTTTCATTAGCATTTCAACTAGTGACACAGCTCATATTTTACCGCATCCCTATGCCACCCAGTGTTGCCAAATTAAAAATCATATTCTACTAATTGAAACCCCCTTGATAGGTATAGTTATATTCGGCTAATTAGAGGGTCCTTTAAGGGTTGAATCGTAATTTTAACTCCCTGATTGGGTGAATAAAAATAACGGCCGTTGCGCATTTGCGGTTCGAAATTTGAATCGCGGAAGATTTTTTGAATAATTTAAGAAATTACCGAGATTATGGCTTTGAATTTTAATCGCTATTTTAATGGTAGGTTGGTACTGTTTTGTTTTCTGCAGTTAGGCAATGTGAGAAAACGCCAATAATGAATGAGGCCAAAAGTGGAACTAATGCTGCAATCTTGTTTTCTCTTTAATATTAAAGAGAGACAAACGTAGATGTTGCTACAACGTTGCTACAACGCAACGTAGCACAGCATCTATGCGGCGCGTAGCAACGTAGCACAGCATCTATGTGGCGCGTAGCAACGTCCCACAGCATCTATGCGGCACGTAGCAACGTAGCACAGCATCTATGCGGCGCGTAGCAACGTAGCACAGCATCTATTCGGCGCGTAGCAACGTAGCACAGCATCTATGCGGCGCGTAGTAACGTAGCACAGAATCTATGCGGCGCGTAGAATCGTACCAGAGCATCTATGCGGCGCGTAGCAACGTAGCACAGCATCTATGCGGCGCGTAGCAACGTACCACAGCATCTATGCGGCGCGTAGCAACGTACCACACCATCTATGCGGCGAGTAGCAACGTTCCACAGCATCTATGCGGCACGTAGCAACGTAGCACAGCATCTATGCGGCGCGTACCAACGTAGCACAGCATCTATGCGGCGCGTAGCAACGTCCCACAGCATCTATGCGGCACGTAGCAACGTAGCACTACATCTATGCGGCGCGTAGCAACGTAGCACAGCATCTATGCGGCGCGTAGCAACGTACCACAGCATCTATGCGGCGCGTAGCAACGTAGCATCTTGTAGCAAAGTAGCGCCTTGTAGCAACTTAGCATCTTTTAGAAACGTAGCATTTTCATAACGTTGAAGCAATGTAAACTCTGCATCTATGCGTAGCTACTTAGCATCTCAACGTACTAAGGTTTTTAATATTATAATTCAGAGGAATATAGCCGCAGTAGTATCAGGACCAATAAAGCTCCGAGGTATGAAAATGAATACGTTCGTCTCGAGGGAAAAACTTCGCTTGCGTGAGTCAGAACTCCGTACATTACCACTTTCTGTCCATACAAAACGTCAAATAATGGACAAAAATAGGTCAACGCCATCTAGCGAACTATAGAAAGACACTTTGTCTCTCTGTCTGGATGTTTGTCGCGTTATCACGGCAAAACGGCTGAACGAATCTTGATACAATTTGATAAGGGGTTACTGTATATCACAAAGACAGACGTAGGACACTTTTTTTTATGTCCACTCGAACGAAGTCGCGGGTAACAATTTGTATGTATATACATACTAGCTGCGCCCCGCGGTTTCACCCGCTATTCTACAGAACCGAATATTTTTCCGGGATAAAAAGTATGCTATGTGTTAATCCAGGGTGTAAGCTACCTCCACACCGAATTTCATTCAAATTCGCTCAGCCGTTAAAGAGGCGAATGGGAACAAACGCACTTACTTACACACATACACACGAACTTTCGCATTTATATTATTAGCGTGATAAATCAATTCCCGCACGTTAGTCTTGAAAAACCCGAAAATGGCCCGACCGATTTGAATATTATTTCTTTTGTTCTGTTCGCATCAATAATGGGCGGCTTAGGAAAAAAGAACCCACTCGGGTGAAGCCGCGGGGCGTAGCTAGCACTAAATTAAATAAGACTCGGCTTAAGGTGCAACGTTTCACTCATCGCGCGAAATTCAAATTTTCTGGCGTTTTTTGTCAACTACAGCGTTTTTTGTCTTACTCATCGTGGATTTATCGAAACCAATTTGGGCCAATAAATAAGTTGTTTTAAGAAATTACGGTTAAAATGATCACCTAGATAACATTGGTTTAGCTACAAATCTCAATAAGCTGATTTTTATCTTGGTTTTTGGTTTAGTGACAAATGTACTTATACTAGCTTTCAACTTGAATTTTTGGTTAGTGTAATTTCTTGAAACAATCTATTTACTATCGCAAAATTAGGTTTCATGAACCTACGATGAGTAATTAAGCTATAATTGATAAAAAACGCAAGAAAATTTGAATTTCGCGCGCTGAGTGAAACGTTGCACCTTAATAACGGTATACAATGAAGAATATAGTTTACTGACCTATAATAAGTGCAACTAACACTGAAACCTTTATTGTGGGCCAATAATGCCAGCACACTACACACAATTTAAGTACAGAATAGTCATGCAATAAAAATGAGATTGGCATGGCACGACCTCATAATATAAAAAAGGCTACGAGGAGTTTTGGCGGGAGCGTGAAGAAGTCATGTCGCGTCATTAAACTATTTTCCAAAACTTGTGTTGTTTCGAGTGTTAATGTGTAAAAATGGTGGATTTTTATTCATTAAGTGTTCGTGATCGTGCATGAGTGTTGGTGAATAGTATGATGTCGTTAAACGTGACTTTTCGTGTTGTTTCCAAAACTCCATAGAAGGTTCTAGTAAAGTTTTCACCACTTTACTGGGGCATGACTTGTACTTACCGTGACTTGCTTTGCTTGATTTAGACTATGACTGAGACATATTTTAATTGTGAATTATTTAATATCACTTGAACTAATACAATACTTGACTCTGGCTAAATACACGTGTAGAGACAAAAAATAATAGAAAAAAAAAGGCTACGAAGTACGATCCGTACAAACAACAATACTTATCTGGCTTAATAGAAAATTTATCTGGAGCCTAAAATTTAAGAAAAATAATGTCACTGTCAAAAAATAGGTCAAACAAAGTTATGTCATAATCATAATAAATATATAACCTAACATTTTAAAACATTTTCCAAACAGTATATTTTTGTTTATTTGTTGTGTAATTATTAAGGTTAGACGTATTTAACAAAAAAAAATAGTCGATTCCTTACCAGAATAAGTTAAACCACAATGAATATAGCTCGTCAAATTTGCACGGTTAACCAACACAGGTTCAGTCAAAGAATCTACCGAAAATTCCGGTTTTCAGTAATAAACTATGATTCTACACCAACATCGCAGCCGCAAGTACAAGAAGAGAAGTTCGACTTCGAAGACATGCAGGTTCTGGAGCGAACCGAGCGCCGGAAAGACCCAATCCCGCCATTCATGAAAAACGTCTTCGTCTCAATTTTCAATCGCGACTTGCTCGCATTTCCTGAGATAATGAACAAGGACGAGACCGAAGACGTCGAAAGACGTATCGAGGCTATCAACACTGTCTTCACCGACGAGGGAAAAACAAAAGACGACCGCAGAGAAGTGCTCAAACGTACCAAAATGTTCGGAGCGCCTGTAAGCCTAACCAAAAATGGCTTAGCAAGTAATTGCACAGAAAGTTTGAGGTTTTTAGAAGTGATAGGTGAAGATTTCGAGCTCGGGCAGGAGATTAGTGACCACTGGGTGGCTATAGAAGCCTTGAAGCGCGGTCTGACAGAGGAACAGTTTAATGCTGTTGTCAGTGACTTAGTAACTGGTGAAAAGACAATAGCTTTATGCATTAAAGAGAGGGTAGCAGAGAGATTGACTCAGGCGGACTTCAGATCTAGAGCAGAGATAGATAAACATGGTAAGTAAATATTATTAAATCCTAACTAATATTATAATTCAGAAGGCTACAGCCGCAGTCATATCAGGACCAATAAAAGGTCTCGAGGAAAAAACTTCACTTGAGCGATTCAGAACTACATTACAACTGTCCATACAAAAAAATGCACAAAAATGAATCAACACCATATAGCGTACTATAGGAAGTAACTTTGTCTCAGTCTGATGTTTGTTGTGTTGTCACGGCTAAACGGCTGAACAGATCTTAATAAAATTTGATAAGGAGTTACAGTATATCACAAAGACAGACATAGGATTTTTTTTTATATCCACGTGAACGAAGTCACGGGTCAACTAGTATTAAAATAAATATACAAACACAAGTTCCTATTCAATTATGTTTTGTTCTCTTAAGACATGGAGCTTTTTGCTGACTTTCTGATATTTTAATTCATCCTTAAAACATCTATAGGTCGGGAATCGAACCTGGAACCCCCTGCTAATAAGGCAGACGTTCCACCTTTAAGCCAAACAGGTGGTAATATATGTGCCTCTCTTTTCCAGGAGTGTGGAGAGTAACGGGAGAGAAAGTTTGCAACCATGATTCTGGCTACCAGCTGGTGTTGAGCACGGTGGAAGGGACGCGTTTGAAGGCGTTCCTCGTTCACCCTGACGTGCAGGGAGTCAAGTATGATGGGAAATTCGTGCAGTTTATGAACACACCTGGTAAGTTATTCCACTGCTTTATCAATCATCTAGGTGTAAGTAATCTAGCTAAGCAAAGGTCACAGAGTATACAGGAACAACCCTAGAGCTACAGATAGTCCTGTATGCCGAGGCTGTCTGCAGGAAAACGAGACCGTGGAGCATATGCTACTGCAATGCAAGGCCACAGAGGTCTTACGAATAAGGTCGGGACTTCGTCAAGAATCTCAACAACAAGTCTCCAGTAACATAACATCTGACGAAATAGGAGTGGATCTCGTATGCCAGTGACCCAAGGTCTAGCTCCGGTACTTTAAGCAGCTCGGCTGGTTTGGGTAGGCTGGCAAGGGGGTAAGTCCACAAAACACCGCAAGTGGGACGTCAGTGCAGGTCTATCACCCCAGTTAGAATTAGAACTACCGGTTGTTTGTATGTATATTTTTTTCTTTTGATAGTTTGCTTGGGGTCGCGGTTTCGAACCCGGGCTGGTGTGTACCAATGAGTTCTTTGGAAATTACGTATGTAAACCACTGGCTTATCAGTGAAAGAAAACATCGTGAGGAAACCTGGATATTTCCGGAGAAGAAATTCCATGGCTTATGTGAAGCCTCCAATCCGCACTGGGCCAGCTTGGTAGATTCTTATTCTTATTCGAGATGGGGGCGATGAGTCCTGCACTGACGTCCCGCATGGGGTGTATTGTGCATTTCCCCCTGCCAGCGTCTATCCGAGCCAACCCAGCTCCTTGAAATAACGGAGCGAGGCTCTGGGCCGCTGGCATAGCTGCTCCAGTGGTTTAGATGGTGTTAACAATGATGATGAGACCAAGTCAAGCTGTCGGGATGACATGGGTGATGTTGAAGCTGCCTCAAGCAACCTAGTGGCGATTCTAACTTCTTCTGTGGCTGTACAGTGCCACAGCACATGTTCTACTGTTTCGTTCTTCTGCATGCAACCACGACACAGCGGACTGTCCGTAGCTCCTATTTTGTACAAGTGACTATTCAAATTGCAATGACCGGTTATGAGGCCTACCAGTAGGCGAAGGTCCTGTCGTTGCAATTTCAATAGATTGTTAGTGATTTTTCTGTCGAGGGTTGGAAAGGCGGCCAGCGTGGTAGATGTGGCACGAACATACTTCGAGGGTAGGCCGATATCCCAGCAGTGGTGCAGTGCAGTACTCATCGCCCCCATCTCGAATAAGAATCCCAGCAGTGGGATATTTAAAGGCTGATGCAGATAGTTTCTGCACTGTTGATTTTGTCATCATGAAATTTTGTGGGTATATAATTTTTAACCGGCTTCCATAAAAAAAGGAGGAGGTTCTCAAGTCAGTCAGTACATCTGTATAATGATAGTTAAGCGATTATGACAAAGGAAATTTAAATGTATGGTTCTGATGAATTGTTTTTTATTGACCGAGCGAAGCGAAGGTCTCAGAGCTTACTGGGACAAATCGGTATTTGTATGTTTGTTTTTATGTTTGTACGTTTGTATGTTTGTGTGTATATTTGTCCGATGATAACCTGCAAACCGTTGATCCGATATTCATGAAATTTTGTAGGCAAGTAGTTCATTTCAATACAATTTTTAAGTTCGAATATGAGCTGAATCCGTCCAGGCGTTGTGAAGATATAGGGGTCGCGAGGTCTCAGTTCGCCGCGAACTACTAGTTTATATATTATTATATTATTGGCGATAAATAAATCTTATATTGATTTCTTTTCCAGCTACGCCCCTAGATCACGTAACGGAGTCAGATTTAGCGCGCGTGCTGTCCTTGTCTCGCTTGCACGCCGCGACGCTGTGTCGGACAAGGATGAGACGCGCCACGAGGGCTCTCGTGCACTATGTCACTCCGAGGGCTTTCGCTGGTATGCCATACTTTAAAATAGTCCACCAATGTTTTTCACACAGCGCCATCTAGCTCCAAACTAAGCAAGCTTGTACTATGGGAACCAGATAACTGATAGAATACATAAATACTATCTTTTTTTGTAAAATACATACATAGTAACTCCCAGATAAAGAACAAACATCCATGTTCATCACACAAATGTTTGTTCTGGGTGCGAATCGAACACACAATCTACAGGTCAGAAGGCGGAAGTCCTCCCACTGAGCCACAAGGCTAGTCAACTTTGTTTTTAGTTGACAAAGGAAAGCGAAGGTCAACTTCTACATGTTTGTGGGCTTGTGAATTTGTGTGTATGTTTGTCCGACTATAACTTCGGAACCGTTTTGGGGCACACGTGTAATAAGACTCCTTTTTTTTTGAAAGATTTTGGGCAGACGTTATATCACTCCTTATTTTGGAACAGTTGTCTAATATCACTCCTTGTTTTGGGCAGATGTGTAATATTACGCCTTATTTTGGAACAGTTGTCTAATATCACTCCTTGTTTTGGGCAGATGTGTAATATTACGCCTTATTTTGGAACAGTTGTCTAATATCACTCCTTATTTTGGGCAGACGTGTAATATTACTTCTTATTTTGGCACAGAAGTGTAATAACACTCCTTATTTTGGAGCAGACATGTAATATTACTCCTTATTTTGGAGCAGACATGTAATATCACTCCTTATTTTGAGCAGACGTGTAATATTACTCCTTATTTTGGGCAGACGTGTAAATTGGTTCGAAACCTCGATTTTCCGCAGGTAAACCTTTATCAGAGCTGTCAACAATCCGGTCGGCGATAGGGGACGCTCTGGTCGATATGTACGCTTGTGAGAGCTCGGAGTACTTCACCGCGGGGCTGATGGACGCCTACCGCGACCCTGACGCTGAAATAGAAGCCGCCATGTGCAGGTTAGTATGGAGCACAGATCACACTAGATACCGCATTACGAGATTCGTTGTTCCTACAAGTCACGTCAGTGTGAGGCGCGGCGCGGGGCGCGGGGAGTGCGGCCGAGCGCGCTCATTGGCTGGCTCAAGGTCACGGCTACTCGCGCCAACAATCAACCAATCAGAGTAATTTGTTATAAGTGTATTTAGCAGGGTTTGAAAAAATCCGATTTTTATAATAAATATCAAAAATCAATTTTTTTTACATATTTATTTATTTTTTTATTTTCGGAAAACAAACAGTGTTATCTTAGCTAGCTTATTAATTAAATTATTTCTAAACACCATTTATTAGCTTTCGCATTTTGAATCTAGAATAACAAATTTACTTTAAACTAAATTAAACGTAGCTTGTTTGCCACAAAAAGCTAAAGAGAAATATCTTAAATTCCTTAAGGGAAGTATTAAAACTCGAGAGTTAGGAGGTACCGTCAAACCAATTTCTAGACATTAAATTGCGTACTTTGTTCGGAGATATATTAAACAGGTCAAATTCAGGCAAGTCCATGTTATTAATAGTATTCGAAGATCTGATGAAAAATGAATTTTGCCTATAATTGGTAGTGCATTGGGGGACATTTATATATATCCATATATCATATATCCGATATATATCGGTTATATATCCAGGCTAAGAAAAAGAAGCAAATTTTCCCAAGAAAGTGAAAATTATTAACGCTAGGAGTACCAGGGAATCCCCATTTTTTTATTACCTCGTAAAATAAACCTTATATGATATGAAGTTAAGTTTTGAATTACAATAAAAAGCTAGCCGTACTGGTAAGTTAAAGTAAAGGGGATTTCCCCAACCTTAAATGAGGTTGCCATTTCGGGAACAATTCTAAATTATTCTGAATTGTAGTTTTTCGCTACGTGCTGCCAGGGTTAACATTAATCTCCAATATTTTTAGTTCAGAAGACAGGAAAAAATCAATTGATATATATCAAGATAAAAATCAATTGATATATATCTTGATATATATCCGCTGATATATATCGGCGAACCCTGGTATTTAGACTTATACGTGGTGACCTTCGAGCGTCCTGAATACAGAATCTAGGGTGTGATCTGTGGTCTCGTCACATACAAAAAATACTGCTATGCTGTAAAGGGGCAGTTTTATTATAAACAACTGAATTTTAGACCAGTTGTTCAATTGAGTTGAAATGTTGCATGTCTGTCAAGTTCCGACGTTAATACAATATTATGAGAGCGAGCTGATTTGATGATGGAGCCGGAAGGTGGAAAACGGAACTCCTCAGTGAGTAACAGTAGATTGATGAAGTTTGGACTCGTTTTGATCAGCTTGCAGCACCAATAACGGATTTTATAAAAGCTTATTTGGAAAAATATTTTTTTCCACAAATATTTAAATCGCTTGTTCCAGAAACTTCATGGCGAACCATGGTCTCACCACGATGCTGAAGCTCCTGGCCATCCCGGCGCTGGACCAGGAGGAGGAGTGCAGCCGCATGCTGGACCACATGCGCCACCTGGCGGCCAGGGGGGAGACCCTGGACAGCGTCAATATATTCATAGGTCAGTACAAGACTGCTCATGTCCATAGAAAGATGCGTAACGGAGTTTTTTGGGAACGTGAAAAAGTAATAAAAAAAATAAAAATTGTTTTTCCAAACCTTATTTCGAGTGTTGATGTGTAAAAATTGTGGATTTTTATCCATTAAGTGTTCGTGAACGTGCACGAGTGTTGGTGAATAGTATAATGTCGTGAAACGTGACTCTTCGTGTTGTTTCCGAAACTCCGTAGAACTAGTAAAGTCTCCACCGCTTTACTGGAGCATGACGTGGACATAACCGTGATTTACTTGCTCGGCTTAGACTATGACTGTGACTTACTTTAATTGTGAAATATTTCACTTGAAGTGCCATATTTAACAATATTATATTGTGGATGGTGTCTTGGTTGTGAATTGTGTCTTGGTTGTGGATATTGTCTTGGTTGTGAAAGGTGTCTTGGTTGTGGATGGTGTCTTGGTTGTGAAAGGTGTCTTGGTTGTGAAAGGTGTCTTGGTTGTGGGTGGTGTCTTGGTTGTGAAAGGTGTCTTGATTGTCGTAGATAATTAAGGTTTTGGTTGATGTCTTGATTGCCAGATAGTCTTGGCTGTAGATTGCTTCTTGGTTGAGGTCGAGGTCCTGGTTGCGGATGGTGTCTTGGTTATGGATATGGCCTTGGTGGTGAATGGTGTTGTGGTTGTGCATGGTGTCTTTGGTTATAAATAAGGTCTTGGTTGTGAAGAAATCCAATTGTAAAATTTGCTCGTAATGACAAGTAATCCAAATATGACAAACAAAATTTTCTTGTTTTGACCCAGGAAGGTGGTCAGTGTTTTGGGGGTGTATGTATTTATGTTTGTGTCCCGCCATATTCCGTGTAGCCTAAACGTCTTGACCGATTTTGCCGAGTGAGGTTTCGTTGGATTCCTCTTTACGTCCTGAGTAACATATGCTACATTTTGCAGTCGGCTATTTAGTTTTTTATAAATAATATGGCTTCTTCCTCAGCTCTGAACGGTATACATCACGCTGGTAAAGTGATGTCAGAGGAAATCAAGCAGATCAGAAACCCGCTCCTTCACCCGGCTTTCATCATCAAGAAGGCGTTCCAGAATAGGCATCAGGTATTTGATCGACCGAGCGAAGCGAAAGCCCTATCTATCGCCCTAAGGAAACGGTAGGGGACAGAGAGGAAATAATTCGATTATGTCCCCCCTTTGGCAATAGGGACAAACCAAACGTTTTTATTCATATCTGCCCTCCTAATAAAACAGCAGAGGAGCAGATAGGAAATAATTAATTGGATCTACCCCCTCGTTTGTAATTGAGGGACAATTTGAACTTTTTTCTATTCCCCCCCCCTCCCCTCCCATAGGAAAACAGAAGGAAATAATTACGTAATTCGATCTGATTCTCGCTGTGTCCCCTCAGCCTCCTGAGGGGACAGATCAGGGGGACAGAATGGACGGTAACAAACTGCCATCTTTTTTTTTTATATATATATATATTTGACAGACGATAACATGAGTACCGTTAATGCGTTGTTCGTGAAATATTGTAGGCAAGTAGTCCATATCAATAAAAAAATATTAGTTTGAATATGAGCGAAATCGGTGTAGGGGTTGTGAATTCTAGTCGCCAGGTCTCAGTTCGGAGCGAAGTACTAGTTTAGTGAAGTCTAGCGAAGTTTTAGTTCTGTGTTTAGCTTAGTCCGCCTGGGGAAGTACCGCGCCTTTGCCAATTATTCAACCGCCAAGCAGTAGTGTGCAAACTTTCCTGCATTTAAGTTTGATAGGCAATGTTTCAAGTTAGAATTATACAGAAATGTATATCTAAAAATGTCCGCGCGAAGTGCGTTGCCGCGCACCGTTTCGAACTGTTCACAATACTGGATGACACTGAATTATTATGGGCTAGAGTGACGCTAACCATCAGGCGAGCGACTTGCTCGTCTCGTCGCTCAGCTGCACAAAATGGGTATGACACGCCCTTGTGACCAGTGTGCGAGCAAGAGCGGAATACGTAATTCACAGAAGTTAGACAGAGACACAGATCACACCCAGATTCTGCATACGGGATTCTGCTTACACTTATAAGAAATTACTCTGATTGGTTGTTTGTTAGGCGCGAGTAGCCGTAACCTTGAGATAGCCAATGAGTTCCCTCAAACTTTGGTGACTTTTTGTAGGAACAACGAATCACGTAATGCGGTATCTAGTGTGATCTGTGGACAGAGATGATACACAACAAAATGGCGAAATGACGTAAGCCCAAAACTAAATTCCCCAGGAGAAGGACGATCCGAAGCTGGACCTGTACCTGGCGGAGCACCTGCACCCCTCGCTGCGCTTACCATCCGAGCAGCTCGAGTACAGCGTGCTGCGTCTGCGGTACGCGTGCGAGACGCTCATGTCGAGGCACGGGAAGAACGTCGCTCAGGCCTACACGTAACTATACATTCAATTCATTCTTAAACTAGCCGCGCCCCGCGGTTTCACCCGCTATTATAGAGAAACCGAATATTTTTACAGGATAAATAGAATCCACAACCAAAACACCATCCACAACCAAGACACCATCCACAACCAAGACACCATCCACAACCAAGACACCATCCACAACCAAGACACCATCCACAACCAAGACACCATCCACCACCAAGACACCATCCACAACCAAGACACCATCCACAACCTAGACACCATCCACCACCAAGACACCATCCACAACCAAGACACCATCCAAACCAAGACACCATCCACAACCAAGACACCATCCACAACCAAGACACCATCCACAACCAAGACACCATCCAAACCAAGACACCATCCACAACCAAGACACCATCCACAACCAAGACACCATCCACAACCAAGACACCATCCACAACCTAGACACCATCCACCACCAAGACACCATCCACAACCAAGACACCATCCAAACCAAGACACCATCCACAACCAAGACACCATCCACAACCAAGACACCATCCACAACCAAGACACCATCCACAACCAAGACACCATCCAAACCAAGACACCATCCACAACCAAAACACCATTGTACATATTTTTTAAAGGCTTTTATTTACCTTGCAATGTGTGTTTGTATGTATGTATGTTCGGGTCAAATCTTGCAACCCAATTTTAGACAAGTTCCCCTTGTTCAGTTGAGTTGAAATTTTGCAAACCTGTCAAGTCCCGATGACAATACAATATTACGAGAGCGAGCTGATCTGATGATGGAGACGGAAGGTGGAAAACGGACCTCAGTAACTAACAGTAGATTGATGGAGATTGGACTCATTTTGATCAGCTTACAGCACCAATGACGGATTTTATAGGAGTTTTTGGCGGGAACCTGAAGAATTCATGTCGCGTCATTTTATTATTTTCCAAAACTTGTGTTATTTCGAGTGTTAGTGTGTGAAAACGGTGAATTTTTACCCGTTAAGTGTTCGTGAACATGCACGAGTGTTGCTGAATGGTATAATGTCGTGAAACGTGAATTTTCGTGTTGTTTCCAAAACTCCCATAGAAGGCTCTAGTAAAGTTTTCACCACTTTACTGGGGCATGACTTGGTCTTGACCGTGACTTGCTTTGCTCGCGTTCGACTGTGACTATGCCTTGTTTGATAATATCTTTCAAAACTTGAGAATATATATGTATACTTGACACTGGCAAATGCATAAGACGTGCGAGGTGCATAAGAATCCTCTGAGGAGGAAAGAGAAAAAACAAGGATTTTATAAAAGCTCTGTTTTTTTTTTTTTTTTCTTTTTCAAAAATAACTTATTCTTTTAACAATAACACTTGTTCATAAATGATAATTCTTTTACAGTGAACTGACGAGATTGGCGGAAGCGGGGACTGAAATTCTAGCCATGACTGCAGTCCTAGCTAGGGCTTCCAGGTAACCTTCGTTCGATTACAGCTCAGCGGTTATCGCGTTCGGATCGCATGCCAAGGGCGTAGCATACCCTTTCCTTATAACCCTGTACATTACCTCCTATAGCCTAAACGGCTTGACCGATTTTGACCAAGGAGTGTCGCTGGATTCCTCTTTACGTCCGGAGTGTCATAGGCCACATTTTGCAGTCGGTTATTTTGTTTTATAATTATTTATTTTATTATTTCCAGGGCTTATTGTATTGGGTTAAGAAACGCCGAAATAGAGATGAAGTTGGCAGCTTGTTTCGTCGAAAAGACTAAAGACAAAGTGAAGAAACTCATCCTAGAGATAGACGATGGAGAATATCTTAATTTGGATCATTTCAGGATCGAATTCGGTAAAAAAGTGTTAGATACGGATTCGTTTCTAGTTGAAAAACCCACCGCGAGGGTGTTCTGGTAGGGTTATGTAATTAGTTCGGGGTTTGTCGGAAAGGGTGTGATCAGCGATAGGGGGGCATTGTATCCATCGTTATATATTTTTTATATAGCTTGACACTTTTAAAGTGACAGCTGTCAAATGTGACAACTGTAGTGATGTGCCACACCTATAATATAATTGGTAAGGTAATTATCGATTTACGATTGTTTTAAGATGCCTATCAAACAATAATACTTTTGTATTTAATGTATGTCATCACACTAATATTATAAATGCGGAGATTTGTGTGTTTGTATGTAAGTGTGTTTATTACCGTTCAACTCTGTAACGGCTGAACGGAATTGAATGAATTTTGGTATAGAGGTAGATTACATCCCGGATTAACACATATGCATTTTCTCTTTTGACTTCACTTTTTATCCTGGAAAAATATTCGGCTACCATAGAATAGCGTGTGAAACCGCGGGGCGCAGCTAGTTTAAAACCAGTTTTTTTTTTAAATGTAATATATTCAGGGTTTTTAGCGTTGGGAGTTGGTTTCGGTTATAATAATCGTAGACGGGATTTTTCCAGTTTGTCGGGAATAAAAAGTTTAATTTCTCCCCCTTTTACAGAACGGATCGAATAAATTATTTCCTGTCTGCCCCAGCTGGTTATTCTGAGGGGACAGATAGGAAAAAAAGCTTTATCTGTTCCCTATTAAGTATATTATTAAAAAATTAAGCGTATTTATGATTAAATTATTGTGTTATGATATAATTAAAATTTCGTAAACATATGTGTACTACCCCCTTTCGGGCATGTATACCCTTTCCGACAAAGCCGCTTTTAGTCAGTAGTGTATGAATGGGTAAAAGTGTATGTATAAAAATATAAATGTGTGTTTGTTCAAAATGAATTTGTTTTGTAAATAAATAGTCGATACTGATTTAAAGACTTTATTTCTATAACATTTATTTCATTATCATAATCATCAACACACTGCCAACAAAGGCCTCCCCCTTAGAGCGCCATCATCTAATCAAATCAAATCTGCCATTTGCATCCACCGGTTGTCCGAGACTTTCACAATTTCGTCGGCTCAAGTAGTGGGAAGCCTTCCTACGCTGCGTCCTGTTCGAGGTCGCTACACGAAAACCTTTCTTTCTCGTCAGTTGTTGCTTCTGGCGATATTTTTTTTTTAATTTTTTTTTTAACTTTTATTACTATACAAAATACAAACTACCTTTACTGTTTAGCCTACTACACAAAACAGTGCGTAAACAAGAGTGGAATACGTATTTCAAACACTTTTTATTTTATTTTATAGAATATGGATCCCCAACAGAAGTTACACATTACATTCACATTATGAAACATAGGCATCAAGCTGGGTGCACCCCCAGTTACAGGAGACCACGTCGTGCTCATGGAGGTTCGACTCGACTAAACTAAAATGAAAATATTTTTGCTGCCTGCAGAGTACAAAATAGTTTAAATTAAATTTAGGTTACATTGGAAGTGGAAAAATTTACTAGCGAGTCTTAATTATACAATGAGAAAATGTAGCAATATATGAAACGAGTTAAAACTAGGAAACTACAAAGATGACTAGAGACTAAATGGCGGAAGGTCACGTCAGCTGGTGTGACCATACGAATGTAATAGCTTGTTTTTTGGATCATCTCATCCCACTAGCAGTTGGCAGCGTACCCATCAGCAATATCTTGCTCTTTAACAACATAGGTACATGGCTAGAACTCTGTAGCAGTAGATTTAGACCGCAGCCGGAGCCGGCAAATGGACGGTTGCCGGAGACAGCTAAAAGTAATTCCCGAGTCGGAAAAAATTCCGGAGTCGGTATTTTTAACCGACTACCAAAAAAGGAGGAGGTTCTAATTACGACGGTTTTTTTTTTCATGTTTGGTTATCTCAGATCTCCGTCATTTATGAACGGATTTGGAAAACAATTTTTTTTATTTGAAAGGCGATACTTCAAGATTGGTCCCATTTTTATCAAAACCTTGGGACCAATGTACTAACCCTGAAATCGACAAAAAAATCTGCTGTCATACATTTCTTCGAGTGTCATGGACATTTCACTATGCTGTTTTTCATTTCACTATGTAACAGCTGTTTTTTTTTTTCTCGATTTCAGGCTTGGTCCCATAGTAAAAGTTGTTCATAATGATGAGTACTATAAGCCCTTTTCGGGCGGTCACTTGCCGATTG
The DNA here is from genome assembly GCA_947579745.1 of Apocheima hispidaria. NCBI lineage: Eukaryota > Metazoa > Arthropoda > Insecta > Lepidoptera > Geometridae > Apocheima > Apocheima hispidaria. Next base: position 3,157,826 of record OX388172.1, on the reverse strand, counting down.
GCGACATTATCTATTATATATTATTTACGGTCTGTATTCATTTTTAGGGTAAACGCTAATGTAAGAAACTCCCGGTTTTTCTCCGACGGGCTTGAAACTGCTCCCGATGGTGACCTGTTTGCCTTGAGCGCGTTTTTTTCGCTTCCGTAACTTGGCAACACCTTCCGTTAGTTTTTCTAAGCCTGTAAAAAAAAAAGGCCAAGGTCAAGGCCTCGCTACATCAGGGACCCTATTCGGAGATATGACATTTTATCTCGGTCACTCTCACTCCCATTAAATTCTAAATTAGAGAGACAGTGACCGAGATAAAATGTCATGTCTCCGAATAGGGGCCCAGAGTGACTATACATGGCCTGACAGCACGTGAAAGAGATGGCTGTATATAAGTTTCTGGGGGAGCGAAAGGGAGAAGCTATAACCTTAATAGTTTGTTTCTTTTGCTCCCGTGAAATTTAAGTCTAGCTGTCCCTATCGCACGATGTTAGGTCAGGCCATGTATAGCCACTCTTAGCTGACCCGACATCGTGCGATAGGGACAGCTAGACTTGAATTTCACGGGAGCAAAAGAAACAAACTACTAAGGTTATAGCTTCTCGCTTTCGCTCCCCAGAAACTCATATAGCCATCTTTTTCACACGATATCAGGTCAGATGTATAGATACTTTTATAAACAAAAAAAGCCTATGTCCGTCTCCGACCCTTAAACTATATCTAAGCAAAAAATCAGGTCGATCCGTTCAGCCGCTTACAGCTCTAGCCATTACGTTTGCGGAACCATGCAACAAAGCATCCTAACTAATATTATAATTCAGAGGAATATAGCCGCAGTCGTATCAGGACCGATAAAGCTTCGGGATATTAAAATAAATATGTTCATCTAGAAGAAAAAACTTCGCTTGCGCGATTCAGAACTCCCTACATACAACTGTTAAAATGCACAAAAATGGATCAACGCCATCTAGCGAACTATAGGATGTAACTTTCTCTCTCTGTCTGGATGTTTGTCGCGTTTGCTCAGTCCATACAAAATGCACAAAAATGGATCAACGCCATCTAGCGAACTATATGATGTAACTTTCTCTCTCTGTCTGGATGCTTGTCGCGTTTGCTCAGTCCATACAAAATGGATCAACGCCATCTAGCGAACTATATGATGTAACTTTCTCTCTCTGTCTGGATGTTTGTCGCGTTATCACGGTTGAAAAGATCTTGATAAATTTTGATAAGGAGTTACTATTATATTATAAAGACGAGCATAATATATTTTTTCATGTTCACGCGAACGAAGTCGCGGGTAACAACTAGTATATAATATATTAACAATACTATACCTTTTTTCTTTTCCATAAAAACCGGCTTTTCAACGTTCGCTTCCACTGCCTGTAGAAAGACACAATTATATGCAATAATAACAAGTGATAATGACCGAGCGAAGCGAAGTTGTCAAGTCTTCGAGAACAAGTCGGCGTATGTACCTATTTATGTATATTTTGTCCGATGATAACTTGCTAACGGTTGATCCGAGCTTTATGAATTCTTTTAGGCAAGTACAATACAGTTTTTAAATAAATAAATATTGGTGGACGTTTTTCACACAGCGCCATCTAACCCCAAACTAAGCAACAGCGCCATCTAACCCCAAACTAAGCAACAGCGCCATCTAACCCCAAACTAAGCAAGCTTGTACTATGGGAACCAGATAACTGATAGAATACATAAATACTATATTTTTTTGTAAAATACATACATAGTAACTCCCAGATAAAAAACAAACATCCATGTTCATTACACAATGTTTGTCCTGGGTGGGAGTCGAACCCACAACCTACAGAGGGTGGAAATCCTCCTACTGAGCCACAAGGCTAGTAGTCTTAAGTTTGAATATGAGTAAATACTTACAAGGGTTTGTGAAAATATAGGGATCGCGTTGTCTCAGTTCGGCGTCAACTAGTTTTAGGGTGTCTATACATGGCCTGACCTGACACCGTGTGAAAGGGACAGCTAGATTTAAATTTCACGGGAGCAAAAGAAACAAACTGTTAAGGTTATAACTTCTCCCTTTCGCTCCCCCAGAAGCTTATATATAGCTATCTCTTTCAAACGGTGTCAGGTCAGGTCATGTGTAGACACCCTTAGCTGGCTAGGTCTTTGTGTGTTCCATGGCGTCACGACAGAGGAAAACCTAGTGGGGTAACAATGGTAACATTAGCCCGTACGTCCACTGCTGCACAGAGGCCTCCGTTTACCAAAAAGACGCTGCTGCTCGACCTATGGTGGTCCTGCAGTTTTTGGCTTAGGACAAACGCGGTTCCTGGATCTATGGCTGTGGAGTTACTTGGGTTTACCTGAATTTTGTTTTTCTCCTTGCGTTTGTAGTAGAAGACCTCCCAGGCGAGAGTTATCATCGCTAGTCCGAGACCGAAGAGCGTAGCTATAAACACGCCACCTGGCGGTGGGAATAATCTTTTTCAGTTCTCGGAAAGTAGGTCTGAAGTTGCCTGACGAGCGAGAAAATGTATACTGAGTAATACTTTTCAGCCCTAGAGAGAATCGTTTTCAACGGAGTTATGGCGGGAACGTGAAGAAATCATGTCGCGTCATTTTATTATTTTCCAAAACTTGTGTTATTTCGAGTGTTAATGTGTAAGAATGGTGAATTTTTACCCGTTAAGTGTTCGTGAACACGCACGAGTGTTGGTGAATGGTATAATGTCGTGAAACGTGAATTTTCGTGTTGTTTCCGAAACTCCATAGAAACCTCTAGTAAAGTCTCCACCGCTTTACTGGAACATGACGTGGACTTAACCGTGACTTACTTGCTCGACTTAGGCTATGACTGTGACTTACTTTAATTGAGAAATATTGGACTTCAAGTGAAGTCCAATATTTAACAATATTATGTTGTGGATGGTGTCTTGGTTGTGAATGGTGTCTTGGTTGTGGATATTGTCTTGGTTGTGAAAGGTGTCTTGGTTGTGAAAGGTGTCTTGGTTGTGGATGGTGTCTTGGTTGTGAAGGGTGTCTTGATTGTGGATGCTGTCGTAGATAATTAAAGTTTTGGTTGATGTCTTGATTGCCAGATAGTCTTGGCTGTAGATTGCTTCTTGGTCGGGGTCGAGGTCCTGGTTGCGGATGGTGTCTTGGTTATGGATATGGCCTTGGTTGTGAATGGTGTTGTGGTTGTGCATGGTGTCTTTGGTTGTGAAGAAATCCAATTGTAAAATTTGCTCGTAATGACTAGTAATCCAATTATGACAAACAAAATTTTCTTGTTTTGACCCAGGAAGGTGGTCAGTGTTTTTGGGGGTGTATGTATTTATGTTTGTGTTTGTATTCCGTGTAGTCAAAACGGCTTGACCGATTTTGCCGAGTGAGGTTTCGTTGGATTCCTCTTTACGTCCTGAGTAACATATGCTACATTTTGCAGTCGGCTATTTAGTTTTTTATAAATAATATGGCTTCTTCCTCAGCTCTGAACGGTATACATCACGCTGGTAAAGTGATGTCAGAGGAAATCAAGCAGATCAGAAACCCGCTCCTTCACCCGGCTTTCATCATCAAGAAGGCGTTCCAGAATAGGCATCAGGTATTTGATCGACCGAGCGAAGCGAAAGCCCTATCTACCGCCCTAAGGAAACGGTAGGGGACAGAGAGGAAATAATTCGATTATGTCCCCCCTCTGGTAATAGGGACCAACCAAACGTTTTTATTCATATCTGCCCTCCTAATAAAACAGCAGAGGGGCAGATAGGAAATAATTAATTCGATCTACCCCCTCGTTTGTAATTGAGGGACAATTTGAACTTTTTTCTATTAATAGGAAAACAGAAGGAAATAATTACGTAATTCGATCTGATTCTCGTTGTGTCCCCTCAGCCTCCTGAGGGGACAGAATGGACGGTAACAAACTGCCATCTTTTTTTTTATATATATATATTTGACAGACGATAACTTGAGTACCGTTAATGCGTTGTTCGTGACATATTGTAGGCAAGTAGTCCATATCAATAAAAAAATATTAGTTTGAATGTGAGCGAAATCGGTGTAGGGGTTGTGAATTCTAGTCACAAGGTCTCTGTTCGGAGCGAAGTACTAGTTTAGCGAAGTCTAGCGAACTTTTAGTTCTGTGTTTAGCTTAGTCCGCCTGGGGAAGTACCGCGCCTTTGCCAATTATTCAACCACCAAGCAGTAGTGTGCAAACTTTCCTGCGTTTAAGTTTGATAGGCAATGTTTCAAGTTAGAATTATACAGAAATATATATCTAAAAATGTCCGCGCGAAGTGCGTTGCCGCGCACCGTTTCGAACTGTTCACAATACTGGATGACACTGAATTATTATGGGCTAGAGTGACGCTAACCATCAGGCGAGCGACTTTCTCGTCTCGTCGCTCAGCTGCACAAAATGGGTATGACACGCCCTTGTGACCAGTGTGCGAGCAAGAGCGGAATACGTAATTCACAGAAGTTAGACAGAGACACAGATCACACCCAGATTCTGCATACGGGATTCTGCTTACACTTATAAGAAATTACTCTGATTGGTTGTTTGTTAGGCGCGAGTAGCCGTAACCTTGAGATAGCCAATGAGTATCCCTCAAACTTTGGTGACTTTTTGTAGGAACAAGGAATCACGTAACAAAATGGCGAAATGACGTAAGCCCAAAACTAAATTTCCCAGGAGAAGGACGATCCGAAGCTGGACCTGTACCTGGCGGAGCACCTGCACCCCTCGCTGCGCTTACCATCCGAGCAGCTCGAGTACAGCGTGCTGCGTCTGCGGTACGCGTGCGAGACGCTCATGTCGAGGCACGGGAAGAACGTCGCTCAGGCCTACACGTAACTATACAATTAAATTAATTAATTCAATTAATTCTTAAACTAGCCGCGCCCCGCGGTTTCACCCGCTATTATAGAGAAACCGAATATGTTTACAGGATAAACAGAATCCACAACCAAGACACCATCCACAACCAAGACACCATCCACAACCAAGACACCATCCACAACCAAGACACCATCCACAACCAAGACACCATCCACAACCAAGACACCATCCACAACCAAGACACCATCCACAACCAAGACACCATCCACAACCAAGACACCATCCACAACCAAGACACCATCCACCACCAAGACACCATCCACAACCAAGACACCATCCACAACCAAGACACCATCCAAACCAAGACACCATCCACAACCAAGACACCATCCACAACCAAGACACCATCCACAACCAAGACACCATCCACAACCAAGACACCATCCACCACCAAGACACCATCCACAACCAAGACACCATCCACAACCAAGACACCATCCAAACCAAGACACCATCCACAACCAAGACACCATCCACAACCAAGACACCATCCAAACCAAGACACCATCCACAACCAAAACACCATTGTACATATTTTTTAAAGGCTTTTATTTACCTTGCAATGTGTGTTTGTATGTATGTATGTTCGGGTCAAATCTTGCAACCCAATTTTAGACAAGTTCCCCTTGTTCAGTTGAGTTGAAATTTTGCAAACCTGTCAAGTTCCGATGACAATACAATATTACGAGAGCGAGCTGATCTGATGATGGAGACGGAAGGTGGAAAACGGACCTCAGTAACTAACAGTAGATTGATGGAGATTGGACTCATTTTGATCAGCTTACAGTACCAATGACGGATTTTATAGGAGTTTTTGGCGGGAACCTGAAGAATTCATGTCGCGTCATTTTATTATTTTCCAAAACTTGTGTTATTTCGAGTGTTAATGTGTGAAAACGGTGAATTTTTACCCGTTAAGTGTTCGTGTACATGCACGAGTGTTGGTGAATGGTATAATGTCGTGAAACGTGAATTTTCGTGTTGTCTCCAAAACTCCCATAAAAGGCTCTAGTAAAGTTTTCACCACTTTACTGGGGCATGACTTGGTCTTGACCGTGACTTGCTTTGCTCGCGTTCGACTGTGACTATGCCTTGTTTGATAATATCTTTCAAAACTTGAGAATATATATGTATACTTGACACTGGCAAATGCATAAGACGTGCGACGCCAAAATCCTCTCAGGAGGAAAGAGAAGAAAAAAAAGGATTTTATAAAAGCTCTGGTTTTTTTTAAACTTATTCTCTTAACAATAACACTTGTTCATAAATGATAATTATTTTACAGTGAACTGACGAGATTGGCGGAAGCGGGGACTGAAATTCTAGCCATGACTGCAGTCCTAGCTAGGGCTTCCAGGTAACCTTCGTTCGATTACAGCTCAGCGGTTATCACGTTCGGATCGCATGCCAAGGGCGTAGCATACCCTTTCCTTATAACCCTGTACATTACCTCCTATAGCCAAAACGGCTTGACCGATTTTGACCAGTGAGTGTCGCTGGATTCCTCTTTACGTCCGGAGTGTCATAGGCTACATTTTGCAGTCGGGTATTTTTTTAAATAATTTATTTTATTATTTCCAGGGCTTATTGTATTGGGTTAAGAAACGCCGAAATAGAGATGAAGTTGGCAGCTTGTTTCGTCGAAAAGACTAAAGACAAAGTGAAGAAACTCATCCTAGAGATAGACGATGGAGAATATCTTAATTTGGATCATTTCAGGATCGAATTCGGTAAAAAAGTGTTAGATACGGATTCGTTTCTAGTTGAAAAACCCACCGCGAGGGTGTTCTGGTAGGGTTATGTAATTAGTTCGGGGTTTGTCGGAAAGGGTGTGACCAGCGATAGGGGGCATTGTATCCATCGTTATTTATTTTTTATATAGCTTGACACTTTTAAAGTGACAGCTGTCAAATGTGACAACTGTAGTGATGTGCCACACCTATAATATAATTGGTAAGGTAATTATCGATTTACGATTGTTTTAAGATGCCTATCAAACAATAATACTTTTGTATTTAATGTATGTCATCACACTAATATTATAAATGCGGAGATTTGTGTGTTTGTATGTAAGTGTGTTTATTACCGTTCAACTCTGTAACGGCTGAACGGAATTGAATGAATTTTGGTATAGAGGTAGATTACATCCCGGATTAACACATATGCATTTTCTCTTTTGACTTCACTTTTTATCCTGGAAAAATATTCGGTTACCATAGAATAGCGTGTGAAACCGCGGGGCGCAGCTAGTTTAAACCAGTTTTTTTTAAATGTAATATATTCAGGGTTTTTAGCGTTGGGAGTTCGTTTCGGTTATAATAATCGTAGACGGGATTATTCCAGTTTGTCGGGAATAAAAAGTTTAATTTCTCCCCCTTTTACAGAACGGATCGAATAAATTATTTCCTGTCTGCCCCAGCTGGTTATTCTGAGGGGACAGATAGGAAAAAAAGCTTTATCTGTTCCCTATTAAGTATATTATTAAAAAATTAAGAGTATTTATGATTAAATTATTGTGTTGATATAATTAAAATTTCGTAAACATATCTGTACTACCCCCTTTCGGGCATGCATACCCTTTCCGACAAAGCCGCTTTTAGTCAGTAGTGTATGAATGGGTAAAAGTGTATGTATAAAAATATAAATGTGTGTTTGTTCAAAATGAATTTGTTTTGTAAATAAATAGTCGTTACTGATTTAAAGACTTTATTTCTATAACATTTAAGTCATTATCATAATCATCAACACACTGCCAACAAAGGCCTCCCCCTTAGAGCGCCATCATCTAATCAAATCAAATCAAATCTGCCATTTGCATCCACCGGTTGTCCGAGACTTTCACAATTTCGTCGGTTCACCTAGTGGGAGGCCTGCCTACGCTGCGTCCTGTTCGAGGTCGCTACACGAAAACCTTTCTTTCTCGTCAGTTGTTGCTTCTGGCGATATATTATTATTATTTTTTATTTTTTTAACTTTTATTACTATACAAAATACAAACTACCTTTACTGCTTAGCCTACTACACAAAACAGTGCGTAAACAAGAGTGGAATAAGTATTTCAAACACTACAAAGATGACTAGAGACTAAATGGCGGAAGGTCACGTCAGCTGGTGTGACCATACGAATGTAATAGCTTGTTTTTTGGATCATCTCATCCCACTAGCAGTTGGCAGCGTACCCATCAGCAGAAATCTGTAGCAGTAGATTTAGACAGCAGCCGGAGCCGGCAACAGGACGTTTGCCGGAGACAGCAAAAAAGTAATTCCCGAGTCGGATAACTGTAAATTAAGCTATTATTTTTAGCCGACTATTAAAAAAGGAGGAGGTTCTAATTACGACGGTTTTTTTTTCATGTTTGTTATCTCAGATCTCCGTCATTTATGAACTGATTTGGAAAACAATTTTTTTTATTTGAAAGGCGATACTTCAAGATTGGTCCCATTTTTATCAAAACCTTGGGACCAATGTACTAACCCTGAAATCGACAAAAAAATCTGCTGTCATACATTTCTTCGAGTGTCATGGACATTTCACTATGCTGTTTTTCATTTCACTATGTAACAGCTGTTTTTTTTTTCTCGATTTCAGGCTTGGTCCCATAGTAAAAGTTGTTCATAATGATGAGTACTATAAGCCCTTTTCGGGCGGTCACTTGCCGATTGGCGACATTATCTATTATATATTATTTACGGTCTGTATTCATTTTTAGGGTAAACGCTAATGTAAGAAACTCCCGGTTTTTCTCCGACGGGCTTGAAACTGCTCCCGATGGTGACCTGTTTGCCTTGAGCGCGTTTTTTTCGCTTCCGTAACTTGGCAACACCTTCCGTTAGTTTTTCTAAGCCTGTAAAAAAAAAAGGCCAAGGTCAAGGCCTCGCTACATCAGGGACCCTATTCGGAGATATGACATTTTATCTCGGTCACTCTCACTCCCATTAAATTCTAAATTAGAGAGACAGTGACCGAGATAAAATGTCATGTCTCCGAATAGGGGCCCAGAGTGACTATACATGGCCTGACAGCACGTGAAAGAGATGGCTGTATATAAGTTTCTGGGGGAGCGAAAGGGAGAAGCTATAACCTTAATAGTTTGTTTCTTTTGCTCCCGTGAAATTTAAGTCTAGCTGTCCCTTTCGCACGATGTTAGGTCAGGCCATGTATAGCCACTCTTAGCTGACCCGAAATCGTGCGATAGGGACAGCTAGACTTGAATTTCACGGGAGCAAAAGAAACAAACTACTAAGGTTATAGCTTCTCGCTTTCGCTCCCCAGAAACTCATATAGCCATCTTTTTCACACGATATCAGGTCAGATGTATAGATACTTTTATAAACAAAAAAAGCCTATGTCCGTCTCCGACCCTTAAACTATATCTAAGCAAAAAATCAGGTCGATCCGTTCAGCCGCTTACAGCTCTAGCCATTACGTTTGCGGAACCATGCAACAAAGCATCCTAACTAATATTATAATTCAGAGGAATATAGCCGCAGTCGTATCAGGACCGATAAAGCTTCGGGATATTAAAATAAATATGTTCATCTAGAAGAAAAAACTTCGCTTGCGCGATTCAGAACTCCCTACATACAACTGTTAAAATGCACAAAAATGGATCAACGCCATCTAGCGAACTATAGGATGTAACTTTCTCTCTCTGTCTGGATGTTTGTCGCGTTTGCTCAGTCCATACAAAATGCACAAAAATGGATCAACGCCATCTAGCGAACTATATGATGTAACTTTCTCTCTCTGTCTGGATGTTTGTCGCGTTATCACGGTTGAAAAGATCTTGATAAATTTTGATAAGGAGTTACTATTATATTATAAAGACGAGCATAATATATTTTTTCATGTCCACGCGAACGAAGTCGCGGGTAACAACTAGTATATAATATATTAACAATACTATACCTTTTTTCTTTTCCATAAAAGCCGGCTTTTCAACGTTCGCTTCCACTGCCTGTAGAAAGACACAATTATATGCAATAATAACAAGTGATAATGACCGATCGAAGCGAAGTTGTCAAGTCTTCGAAAACAAGTCGGTGTATGTACCTATTTATGTATATTTTGTCCGATGATAACTTAATAACGGTTGATCAGAGCTTTATGAATTTTTTAGGCAAGTACAATACAGTTTTTAAATAAATAAATATTGGTGGACGTTTTTCACACAGCGCCATCTAACCCCAAACTAAGCAACAGCGCCATCTAACCCCAAACTAAGCAACAGCGCCATCTAACCCCAAACTAAGCAACAGCGCCATCTAACCCCAAACTAAGCAAGCTTGTACTATGGGAACCAGATAACTGATAGAATACATAAATACTATATTTTTTTGTAAAATACATACATAGTAACTCCCAGATAAAGAACAAACATCCATGTTCATTACACAATGTTTGTCCTGGGTGGGAGTCGAACCCACAACCTACAGAGGGTGGAAATCCTCCTACTGAGCCACAAGGCTAGTAGTCTTAAGTTTGAATATGAGTAAATACTTACAAGGGTTTGTGAAAATATAGGGATCGCGTTGTCTCAGTTCGGCGTCAACTAGTTTTAGGGTGTCTATACATGGCCTGACCTGACATCGTGTGAAAGGGACAGCTAGATTTGAATTTCACGGGAGCAAAAGAAACAAACTATAACTTATAACTTCTCCCTTTCGCTCCCCCAGAAGCTTATATATAGCCATCTCTTTCAAACGGTGTCAGGTCAGGCCATGTGTAGACACCCTTAGTTGGCTGGGTCTTTGTGTGTTCCATGGCGTCACGACAGAGGAAAACCTAGTGGGGTAACAATGGTAACATTAGCCCAAACGTCCACTGCTGCACAAAGGCCTCCGTTTACTAAAAGGACGCTGCTGCTCGACCTCTGGTGGTCCTGCAGTTTTTGGCTTAGGACAAACGCGGTTCCTGGATCTATGGCTGTGGAGTTACTTGGGTTTACCTGAATTTTGTTTTTCTCCTTGCGTTTGTAGTAGAAGACCTCCCAGGCGAGAGTTATCATCGCCAGTCCGAGACCGAAGAGCGTAGCTATAAACACGCCACCTGGCGGTGGGAATAATCTTTTTCAGTTCTCGGAAAGTAGGTCTGAAGTTGCCTGAGTAGCGAGTTAAAATGTATACTGAGTAATACTTTTCAGCCCTAGAGAGAATCGTTTTCAACGGAGTTATGGCGGGAACGTGAAGAAATCATGTCGCGTCATTTTATTATTTTCCAAAACTTGTGTTATTTCGAGTGTTAATGTGTAAGAATGGTGAATTTCTACCCGTTAAGTGTTCGTGAACACGCACGAGTGTTGGTGAATGGTATAATGTCGTGAAACGTGAATTTTCGTGTTGTTTCCAAAACTCCATAGAAGGCTCTAGTAAAGTTTTCACCACTTTACTGGGGCATGACTTGGACTTGACCGTGACTTGCTTTGCTCGCCTTTGACTGTGACTGTGACTTGTTTGGTAATATCTAACACAACTTGAATATATATATGTATACTATACACTGGCAAATGCATAAGACGTGCGACGCCAAAATCCTCTTAGGAGGAAAGAGAAAAAAAAAGGACGTACAGAAAACTCTGAAAAGAGACAACGTACCCAAACTCTCCAACGTAATCCCTTCCGACTCGTCCGCGTCCGGACACGACTGTCTCGCTGTCTCGTTCCAATATCTGGAAAAACAAGTTTAATACAAAGAAAAGGTCGAAACAGAAGAAACACATATGCTGTTTTTACTATGAAAACTGACGTGGTTTTGATACATTTTGTTTTAATAAAACGGGAATACTCACGTTAAATTTCGATCACATTCGGTGACATTTATCAAGGAATGCTAAGCGAGACACGCGCGTGTCCTCGTCTTACCTTGCACTGATCAGTGTAAGGCAAGACTAGGTCGCCGGATGTGATCGAAACTATAGTCGGAATAAACGACTCAATGTAACGTGAGTATTCCCGTTTTATTAAAACAAAACATATACTGCTGCTTGACAGAACGACGGCCCGGGAGGTCTGCGAGCTGCTGTTATCTGGAAGACGCCGAATGGCCGTACTGAGCGCGTCCTGCTCACGTACAACGGGCCGAACTACGGCCAAAGTGTTGAAACAGCCCGTTCCTCAAAGTCAGGTACAAGCAAGTCAGTTGGACCACACCACGCCCGCCCCAGTTTGGGCTACCATCGGAATTTACTTTGCAGCTCATAGCTTGATGCGTTAGATTTCTACGCCCCTGGGCCGCTAGTCTCGACTTTTCGCTATGCACTTTGCGACCGAATTCGGTCGCTATGACGCAAAATTCAACGCTATTTTTGCGTTTTTTCAAAATAATTAGTGTTCGTCGTCGAATTTTGCGTCATAATGACCGAAGTCGGTCGCTATGACGCAAAATTCAACGCTTTGTTTGCGTTTTTTCGTTAACTTTTCGACTTCGTTGTCAAATTTTTGCGTCATAGCGACCGAATACGGTCGCAAAGTGCTGTAGCGAAAAGTCGAGACTAGCGCCCCTGGTGTCGATTCAAATCCCAACTTCAATTATCTTGAGCAGCCGCTGAAGGAAAACATCGTGAGGAAACCATGATATGGTTTTCTCACGATGTACTTTCTAGTCCACGGCTTGCGACGCTGCCACGCAAGAGCTGAAAATCTGTCGTCAGGCACCGACAGTGTTTGACAGGTCACAAAATGGCAGATGTCCTTAAAGGTAAAGTGAAGTTGGTGGGAAAAACACCCGACCTGAGCTCTTGTTGACGATAGATTTTAAGCATTTCGGAATTTAATAGAAAAAAATGCTTTTAAATGAAACTGGAAGAAGCAGCGTAGGTAGGCCTAGTGTGTGGGAAGAGGTGGGCTGACGACATTGTGAAAGTCGCGGGCAACGGTTGATGCAAATTGCAATTAGACTTTAAGTGTGGCATTCTGGGGGTGGGGAGGAGCTTTGGCCAGCTTTGGACTTCTTCAGGCTGTTGATAATGATGATATGGTTACCAAAACAAACTAGCTATTATTCTATAATAAAATTGTAATAGCATCACTGACTTTGAACCAAGCTGTTCGAGAAACCGTTCCTTCTGCAGTTCCAGCAGAGCTCTGGACAGGTCTTCCTGTAGCCGGGATCCTTGCTGCACCGCGATAGCGTAAGGTTGCTCGGCGAACATCTCTCCCACCTCGGTCAGGTTGCAGTTACGGGTAATCTCATATCTGAGTAAGAAAACGCCGAAAATTCGGTCATAGCAATGTTGGTAAGTAGCACATGGAAATGTTGGTAATTAGCACACGGAAATGTTGGTAATTAGCACACGGAAATGTTGGTAATTAGCACACGGAAATGTTGGTAATTATAGCACACGGAATTGTTGGTAATTAGCACACGGAAATGTTGGTAATTAGCACACGGAAATGTTGGTAATTATAGCACACGGAATTTTTGGTAATTAGCACACGGAAATGTTGGTAATTAGCACACGGAATTGTTGGTAATTAGCACACGGAAATGTTGGTAATTAGCACACGGAATTGTTGGTAATTAGCACACGGAAATGTTGGTAATTATAGCACACGGAATTGTTGGTAATTAGCGCATGGAAATATTGGTAATTAGGTCATGGAAATGTTGGTAAGTAGCACATGGAAATGTTGGTGACTATCTCATCTAAATAATCGTCTGTGCGTTATCTTGTCCGTGACATCAGTTCCTTATTTAGTTAACTAAATACTTGAGTATACCTACTTTATTTCAGCAGAATCGTGTATGAACGCAAAATCGGCATCCGTGTGTTCATTGACTTGCGCAAATCCGGTCTTCGCGTCCGGCACCGGCCCTTAGAACAAAAAAAACACCAAAATTGAAGACTCGTAATATTAAATTTAAAAAAACCGACTTCTGCAATAGCACACATTTAAATTTGCTAGTCGCTTAACTATCATAATCGAGATTATGTTAAATACGTATCCTTGTGTAGTTCCGGCGGCCATCTGTGGTCTTCTTCATCAGTTCCACTTCACCAAATGATACTTACTGAATGAAAATGCTCGACTTGTTGATGGAAATACCAAAATCGCAATTTTTTTTTTAATTTATTTAATACCAAAATTTTACAATATTAGATACATCACAAGTTGTCTTAAAACATAATTAAGGTTTGTCTAGACAACTAGTTCACGCCATTTACAATTTTTTTTAAATATGTAGTCTAAATAAACAATAAACAATACTATTACAAAGAAAATAAAAACAATATACATATTAATGTAGCTGAGCGTTGCCTATAATATTTGAGGAGTTCCCTCAACTCCTCCTGGATCTCATCATCAGAATTGGATTTCGATAAAAATGGGACCAATGTGGAAGTAACTCAAATTTAATAGAATTTTCCAAATCGGTTCATAAATGACGGAGCTCAAAATAACAAACAAAAAAACTGACCTTATTTTTTTTTAATTACCAATTTTTGAATTTTTGTATTTTGTATTTGTATTTTTTTTACAAACTTTTTATGTTACTTAGTATTGAAAAGTTTTCTGTGATGTTCATAGAAAAAAAAAAAAAAAATATTGACCGAGCGGAACGAAGGTCTCAGAGTTTACTGGGACAAATCGGCATTTGTATGTATGTTTGTATGTTTGTGTGTATATTTGTCCGATGATAACTTGCGAACCGTTGATCCGATCTTCATGAAATTTTGTAGGCAAGTAGTTCATTTCAATACAATTTTTAAGTTAGAATATGAGCTGAATAGGTCCAGGGGTTGTGAAGATATAAGGGTCGCGAGGTCTCAGTTCGGCGCGAACTACTAGTTTATTGACCGAGCGGAGCGAAGATCTCAGAGTTTACTGGGACAAATCGGCATTTGTATGTATGTTTGTATGTTTGTGTGTATATTTGTCCGATGATAACTTGCGAACCGTTGATCCGATCTTCATGAAATTTTGTAGGCAAGTAGTTCATTTCAATACAATTTTTAAGTTAGAATACGAGCTGAATCGGTCCAGGGGTTGTGAAGATATAAGGGTCGCGAGGTCTCAGTTCGCCGCGCACTACTAGTTTATTTATTGAGATACGCCAACAGTGAAGATATTTAACATTCTTATAATATATTTCTACGTAAGTATATGGAACTGATATGATCACCCTTTATAGGCATATACAACATTCGCCATAAATAGCGATTAAAATAATAATAATAATAAATAAATAATAAAGCCCATTTATTCCATCTCCTAAATAACATTCAATTTTTTTTTTTTTTAGTGTTAAAATATTTTTTTTTTTTTTTTTTGGCCTTCACCCAAAGAGGCGTTCCAACTCAAGAAAGTGAAGACGAAATGTAATAAATAGCGATTAGTATATTATAAATAGTATTTTTTCTATGAAGTATTTCTTTTTATAACGTTGGCAGTACTGTTTTTGCGTCTATATTTCCTTCTGCACCTTTTTATTTTGTGTTTGGATACTTAGTGCTAATGTTGCCCTCACCGGATGCGTTGATAGCTAGCAGGATGTGCCCATACTGCTCCCTGATTGGGTAGTCCCACACGCGGTACTGCGCCTGGTCAGATGTCGCGTTCAGCGTTATCTCCTTCCACACCCTAGAACATTCCAGGAATATTGGCGGTAACGCGAACAAGTCAATTCGCGTCATTGTATTATTTTCGAAAACTTGTGTTCTTTATCTATCACACTGTCATATATATGACACTGACACCTGTCACGCTCGCTCTGACACCTATCACGCTGACATCTAAGTCCCTCTGACATTTGTCACATTGACATATGACGTCATTGTATTATTTTCGAAGTCTTGTTATCTATCTATCACACTGTCATATACAGGGTTATAAGGAAAGGGTATACTAAGCCGAAAGGGGCTTATAGTACTCATCATTATGAACAACTTTTACTATGGGACCAACCCTGAAATCGAGGGAAAAATACAGCTGTTTCATTCATTTTGTCGAGTGTCATTAAACTACCTGATGCCCAAGACTTCGTACCCGTTGAATCTCGGCCTTCGGTCGTTAAACTCTCCATATAAGCCTTGTCCTGACAATTACGAACACAACAAAAAAGAAATCCTCAAAATGAGTCGAGCCGTTTTTGAGTTTTAGCGAGACTAAGGAACGACCATTCGCACAACACGAAATTCGCATAATATGCGGACTACATAAAAGGCTACCCCATTTATGTGTATTTTTTTTTAAAGTGACCTGTAAAGCGTCTTATACGGCTACCCCGTATGTGTATTTTTTATAGTGACCTGAAAAGCGTCTTAAAAGGCTACCCCGTATGTTTTTTTTACAGTGACCTGAAAAGTGTCTTAAAAGGCTACCCCGTATGTCTATTTTTTATAGTGACCTGTAAAGCGTGTCCTCAGCGAACTTCATGTTGATGAAGTACTGGTGTACGGTGGAGCCTTCGACTACCGTGTAGTTGATGCGGGACTGGCGCGCGAGCTGCTCCAGGGACGAGACCGGGGTCTGCAAGACAGGGTTCAACAGAACTGCTGTGCTAGGCTTTTTTTTTTGACCGATTAAGCGAAGCGAAGCAAGTGAGCGCGTCTCAGTTTTAACTGGCTGAATTTGCTTTCATCTGTCCGTTTGTTGGTACCCGCGTACCGTGGGCTTATCCCGTAACTCTGAAAGCGATAGCGAGAGTTGCGCGAGCGGGACCGCGCATAGTGCGACTAAGTTGGTACGAGCGAGATGGCATGCTCTCGCAATCAGAATCACGAACGTTCTTATACGAACGTTTCAAAATTAGAGGATAAGCCTGCAGGTCGTATTTTTCAACCAATCTTGACGAAACTTGGTTTATAGGTTCTACATTTTTCCAGGATTTTTTAATCATCAGCGATTTTGATTGGTGGAGTATTTCCCAAAAAAGATTTGATTTGAGAGAAGAGATACGCAACGAAGGTCTCAGAGTTTACTGGGACAAATCAGCATTTGTATGTATGTTTGTCCGATGATAACTTGCAAACCGTTGATCCGATCTTCATGAAATTTTGTAGGCAAGTAGTTCATTTCAGTACAATTTTTAAGTTCGAATATGAGCTGAATCGGTCTGGGGGCTGTGAAGATATAGGGGTCGCGAGGTCTCAGTTCGGCGCGAACTTCTAGTTTAGTTTTGTCCTGAATTGTCCCGAACTAAGACCTCACGATCATATATTTTAACAACCTCTTGAACGATTTTGCTCATATACCGAATATTGAAAGTTTATGCCGAATATTATCAAAATCGGCCGGTAGATGGCGCCGCAGCAAACATCCCTTAGGGTGTCTACACATGTCCTGACCTGACATCGTTTGAAAGGGACAGCTAGATTTGAATTTCACGAGAGCAAAAGAAACAAACTATTAAGGTTATAGCTTCTCCCTTTCGTTACCCCAAAAACTTACATATGGCCATCTCTTTCAAACGCTGTCAGGTCAGGCCATGTAGCGAGGCCTTTATTTGGGGGGAAATACCCCACCAATCAAAAATCGCAGACGACAACATTTTTGTCTCGATTAATAATCTAAATAATAGAAATAATCGATTCAAAAAGATTCTCACCTGCATCCTCTCAACTGTTAAAAAAGCCGCCAAGTTCGCTGTGAATGTTGCCAGCATGAGAACGACGAAGAGCCAGTAAGCTGCCACGAGCGTGCGCCCCGAGAGCGCCTTGGGCGCCTCGCCCCCGCCCTGGGGCGTGAACGATGTCAGCGCGAACCAGAAGCTCTCCTTTAGAGTGAACTCCCTGGCGAAAGAAGAAATTTTATAAAAAACATATTTTTTTCTTAATTTTTTTTTTATACATTTTCATGTATTTTCAACGAATCTCTATTATTTTCCCGCTGCAGATAGAAAAATCATACGAGAAAATGACAATCTCATACAAAAAAGTGTACCCCGATAGAACTGCTTAAAACTAGATGGCGCTTACGTAGTAAATGTCCAAACCGCTATAAAAGCCGATGAAAACATGGTTAACTAGTTTTTACCCTTTTTTACATAAAAAAATTGTAATGTAAGAGTAGTTTGTAGTGTAAGTGAGAGTAATTGTAATGTAGGTAGTTCTGAATCGCGCAAGCGAAGTTTTTTCCTCGAGTGGAACGTATTCATTTTTATGCCTCGAAGCTTTATTGGTCCTGATACGACTGCTGCTATATTCCTCTGAATTATAATATTACTTAAGGCGAGGACTGATCGTGATTTAAAACGAGTCCCGCTCAAAGTTCGACGGTTTAAAGTTGAAAATCGCATATCGTACTTGATGAGAAAACGGTAAATCGTAGTTTTTCATTGTTTTTTTGCCGATTATCGGAAATATACAAATCAAATAAAAAAACTACCTGGTTCGCCGTATACCACTAGCCTGGATATTTAATTTGTAAAAGAAAATTTTGTTGTTACCGCTGAAAATTCAGAGCATTTGATTTCAGAAGGGTTTTTCAGGGGGTCATTTTCCGATATTTTATTTTGTAACTAAGACCGATTTGGAAAATTTTGTTCGGTTGAACGTAATTTCAGTTTTATTTTCTATCTGCAGTATGTTTTGCACCTGATTAAGTAATCTCGTCACTTCGAACAAAGCGCTGAAAAATGCTACTTTTTGTTGTTTTGCGATTGGACCTCGCCTTATTGTAGTATTGGTAGTATTGGTATATTATGTCCGCTAATATAAGCTAAAGTTTAATTTAAATTAGATTGCAATATACGACGTAAAGTAACACGTAATTTATGGAGTTTGTTATATTAATGTTTTCCCTACTATCAAGATCCAGGGTAATTTCTGGTGCGGACGATCAAGATATAGGCATCTATGTACCTGCATGGGTAAGGATATGCGTCAGGGTTGTTCCGGGCGGAGTACGGCGAGTGTTTGTCCAGCAGCCAGATCATGAGCCCGGTGAGGACCAGCGCGCCTACGATGCTCAGCCAGACCTCTGTCCGCAGCACCGTCATGAACTTGAACAGCGACGTCTTCCGAGTCGGCTTTCGGATCACTGAAATTAACCAAGCAAGGTCTGGAGTCCGCCTGGGGAAGTACCACTCCTTTGCCAGTTCAACCAAGCAGTAGTGTGTGTAGTGGTACGCTGACAACTGGTAGCGGGTTCAGCATTATCTTTACACCAGTATACCGCCGTCTTGGCCATAAAATAAGCGTAGTCTGACCACCCCTAAATGCTATCCGATTTCGATGTTTTTCTATGTTAAGGTGCAACGTTTCACTCAGCGAGCGAAATTCAATTTTTCTTGCGTTTTTTGTCAGTTACAGCGTGATTACTCATCGTAGGTTCATAAAAACTAATTTTGCGACAATAAATAAGTCGTATCAAGAAATGCACCAACCAAAAATTCAAGTCGAAAGCTAGTATAAGTATATTTCCCATCAAACCAAAAACCAAGATGAAAATCAGCTTATTGAGATTTGCAGCTAAACCAATGTTATCTAGGTAATCATTTTACCCGTAATTTCTTAAAACAACTTATTTATTGTCGCAAAATTGGTTTCAATAAATCCACGACGAGTGATTAAGCTGTAATTGACAAAAAACGCAACACATTTTGAATTTCGTGCGATGAGCGAAACGTTGCACCTTAACTTTGTTAATCTACAGCGTTGAAAACTATACTTGCATGTTTCACTTTTTTTGATTTTTGCAAAATCTTCCTTGTTATAGACACAAAAGTGATAATTTTTTTTCGTCGAAAATACGACAAAGAAAAATAGTTGTAAATAGAATACCATAAACATTTTTAAAAAAAACAAAACATGCCGCCTTAGATTATGGTTTATCCAAGCCATTGATACCAAACATAAAAGATTTCGTTAAGATTTAGGGGGTGATAACAGACTACCCCCGAAACACTAATTTCATTCAAAAATTTATCTGTCTTCAGAATTATAAACCAGAATCAGAAATACTTTATTGTATAAACTGTGTAAAAAAATGGTAAAGCTAAATAGATAGGTAACAACAGTTTTGTTCCTCACGAACATACAATGTTATAAATTGTACAAAATAAATAATTAGAAGCCTAACATACATACACAATTAACCACGGTTATTTTTTTTGTTGAGTTCCCGATATTTCGGCACAGTTGCATGCGCCATGTTCACGGGTAGACTGAAGGTACGGGTGGATGATAAAAAGTTAAGAAATAATACTAATATTAATACTAATAGTAAACCACCACGAAAGTCTAAATCAGTGATAAACAATTAAGTCCTTAACAAAAACTTCTTAAATGATCATTCGTACCATTTCTATTATGTCTATGCACGCACGAGAAACAGAGCGACAGCTATACAATTTGAAATATCGAATTCCAAAACCTCGCGGAAGGACTATCCTCTTAAATTGGTGCCTGGGTCGTGGATCGCAGAACGCTCGCTGTTTACCAAGTGGAAGCTGTCGCTTGTCTTTTTCTTGCCCATTAGACATTAGGACGGGTGATTTAGCTGAAAAATAAACTTACCGATTAGAATCCCGGTCTGTTCAAAATAGGGTGGTACGAAGTCTATTACTTCTTCTCTTTCAGCTGTCATGGTTAACGCACCCACTGCCATGTCTGTCTCCTGAAAGTTAATGGATTATGAACCCAAGCCCAGTCCTATAATGATGTCGATTCCCGCTAAATCAAATTTAGGCCTATTGCTGTCTTTTACTAATA
The DNA here is from genome assembly GCA_947579745.1 of Apocheima hispidaria. NCBI lineage: Eukaryota > Metazoa > Arthropoda > Insecta > Lepidoptera > Geometridae > Apocheima > Apocheima hispidaria. Next base: position 3,137,288 of record OX388172.1, on the reverse strand, counting down.
TAAACACAAGAAATAGATAGCTTGCATTTTAGTTCTGTCAAACGAGTTTGCGACACTTGAAACTTGTTTTAAATCGGCACCCGCTACGGTCTCGTCTAAGTTTGTATGGAGAACTAAGATCTGACTAATTTGAAAGCACTATAATTCTGGCTATCTCTATCTTGTGTTTCTATTTAGTAAAAGACAGCGATAGTTTAATTGCGTTTAGCGAGTACACAGTGGAATTGACACTTATACTGTCTGTGTAATAATTTTAACAAAACAAAAATGAATATCGAGTCGTTGTCTTGGCTCCATCCGTGAACGTATCATTGAGGAGTTCCGAAGGCCATCTGCGCTGTTCTTCGTCAGTTCCACTTCACCAAATGATACTTTCTGAATGCAAATGCTTGACTTGTTGATGAAAATACCAAAATCATTATTGTATGCCAAAGGATCCCATTGTCAGAACTGTATTTTGATAAAAATGGGACCAATCTAGAAGTCTGAAACCTTCAAACATCCCACTGCTGGGATATCAGCCTATTCAAAAGATGATAAGACCATATCCACCACGCTGGTCCAGTGCAGGTAGGTGGACATATACGCCATCGAATTCCTTCTCCGGAAATATGCAGGTTTCCTCACGATGTTTTCCTTCACCGAGAAGCAAGTGGTATATCCGTACGTAAGTTCCAAAGAACTCATTGGTACGGACCCGCCCGGGTTCGAACCCGCTACCCCACGAATGTGAGGCGAGTGTTCAGCGTGCTCCCATTGAGCTACCACGAATTAATTTAAATCTGGAAGTATATCCTATCAAAAAAAAAAAAATGAGTTCATAAATTCTGTTTTTCTGTGATTCTGTTATTTGTTTGAAATGTTTAATTATGGATAGTCTCAAATAAATGATAAAATAAATAAATAAAATAAGGTGATGAGTGACAGGTCGTGGTCTCAAGCATCCCTACCAGTGAGGTTCGGAGGCTTAGTGATACGCAAAATTTCCAGTGTAGCGCTACCTGCGTTCTTGTCCTCTGTTCATGGTTCGTATAAATTAATAGAAAAAATCCTTGCACCCTCTTTAGGCCATTCTGATGTAGTTGTAGCTCATTCAAGTGAGGCCAAGAATACCTGGAGGCTGGCTTGTCCAAATACCGATCTTCCCAGGACTTTGTCTTCGCAGAGACTGTGGGATCGGCCGCTCTGCGATCTAGTACGGAAATCTCCTTTAGATACGTGCCCTAGCATCGCAGATCGTGGTCGTATTCTTGCAGTCTCTGTATGGGAATCCGGGCTTTGGTTACAGGCACAGGTAGTCTTTTAGACCCGACTGCATGTCGTCTCGCCGTTAGTTTACGTTTGGGTGCAAGGTGCTTTGAGGCCCATCGCTGCCAGTGTGGTACTGCAGTTGATCAGCTCGGTCACCACGGTCTCTCCTGCTCTAGAACTGCTGGGCGAATTGGTCGGCACGCTAGCCTGAATGACATCATATGCCGGGCTTTTTCCACCCCCAATGTTGCAGCTATACTCGAACCGAGTGGCCTAGCGCGTGACGATGGTAAAAGACCTGAGGGTATGACGCTTGTGCCCTGGAAGATGGGACGGTCCCTTGTGTGGGATGCAACTTGCGTTGACACTATGGCACCGTCATAACCTTTTTGAAACACGGAGTAGGGCTGGCGCGGCGGCTCATTCGTCGGAGCATCACAAGCGGCGCAAATATGCCAACCTCGGTAGTGGTTACATATTTGAGCCGTTTGGAGTAGAGACGATGGGCTCTTGGGGACCGGGAGCTCATCTTATTTTCAAAAACTTAACAGAGCGCCTGGTTGACGCGACGCGTGACCAAAATGCTGGCGTTTATTTGGCTCAACGTATAAGCATTGCCATTCAGCGTGGTAATGCCGCCAGCATGCTGGGTAAGCTGCCAACTGGTAGTGTGCTTGAACATTTGGATTATCTATAGCCTTTAATGGGCTCTGGATAATTCAACTGTTTTTTTTATGTAGTAGGCTAAGTAGTTTAGTTAGTTGTAGTTTGTATGTATTTTGCTTAGTTAATAAAGGGACATGACCGGTAAAAAAAAAAAAAAACTTCGGAGTTCCAAGGTAACAAACATTAAAAAACCATTCGACTTGAGAACTTCCTCTCTTTTTTTAGAAGGCTGTTAAAAATATGGATTTTCATGACCAAACTGGAGAAATTCCTCGTATTACATAGATGTACAGTGTTCTGGAACACGGAACAGCTGTTTTTATTTTTTTTGAAATTTCAGGTTCAGTCACATAGTAAAAGCTATTCAGAATGAACATGGGGGTGTACCCTTGCGGATCATACACCAGTTCTATAAACAACCTGTACAGAAAGGTTCAAAATCGTATGTATATGTTACGGCTAAAACCCGCTATATATATTACGAATTTTTGGTCATGCCGAAGGTTTTTTTGGCTCGTCGAAAAATTCGTTTTTAAAGTCCTCAGTGTGCTTTGTGCTCAGCTTGGGTGTCTTCAGAAGCTCCAACACGCCTGTCAAGTGTGGCTGTATGTGTGTGTGTTGTTATGGCAACGACCCCCCAATATGAGGGAGGCTTCGTCCAGCATTGGACGTCTAGGTTTTTTTTTGTATGTTGTCTGTTTCGTCCTCTGAAATGAACAGAGACTTTGTACGGCGTACATACCTTGGTTTCTACCAATTAAATCTTTGTTTGCTGGTCAAAGATATTGATGATCTTTGACCTGGGGATAAAGGAACATAGTGATTAAGGATAGCTTAGAGTATCTGCATATATCTTTTTTATATATTTTTTTTTTTCGTCTTTTTTTCGCCCACTATGGGCAGTTTTAAACCGCGGCTCAAGCGCTGGCATATCGAGCAGACGTTCTACAGCTATGATGAATTTATAAAAATAAAATTGAAATTATAATAAACTATTTTTGAATTGACTATTTTTATTTTAAAACTATTTTTAAATGACATTATTTTGATATTAATTTTTTTGAACTTGACATTGTATATTAATTATGCGTTGTTTTGTATAATTATTATTATTATTTTGTATAATGTATAAATTGACATATTTTTTATTTATTTGTTTCTAATTTGTTGTCTTGTTCTTTTTTTTGTTATTTGGTAATAATAGTAATAATAAAATTATAATACTTATGTCTGTACAATATTGTACGACATTTTGAATGACCTGTAACTAAACGTTATCAATAAATTGATTATGATTATGATCTGATAGGAAGTGCCTTGTGCAGTCACATACACACGTCCTCGGCTGGTACTTAAACTTACCCCTCTCATCAGATCTCCTACGACTCCATCCCAGGTACCGTTGGGAAGTTTCTTGCCAAAGCTACCGGTTTTCGGAGTTATTATTTCGTAGTCAAACTCCATTGTCTGGAAATATTTGAAGTTATTTTGTATAATCTCGAAATAGCGAAATTTCAATCGAGGTTTAGGTCATGTATAGCCACTTTAAAAGCTTCTAAAAAAACCAGATGAAGACGTCACATTACCTCAGCGAGTCTCGCGATCAGATCGATACAGTACCCCTCGTACTCCGGCTGACCGTTCTCCGTCATCAAAACCTCGCCTGACGATGGATCCAGCTTCGGCATGGTCCAGGGCACGGCCTGAAAGTACCAAGTGCTCGTTGGCTATCTTCAGATTTTAAAATAACGCCAACCAACAAAACCAACAACACCAACACACCACATCTATCAGCCAACCTTCCCTACGTCACAATTAACAATTTTCGATTTAATAATTCGAATTATTTACTTCCGTAAACAAAATAGTAGACTATGCACCGATGGAATAAAGCAGTGTCTTATTGACCGAGCGAAGCGAAGGTCTCAGAGTTTACTGGGACAAATCGGCATTTGTATGTATGTTTGTGTGTATATTTGTCCGAAGATAACTTGCGAACCGTTGATCCGATCTTCATGAAATTTTGTAGGCAAGTAGTTCATTTCAATACAATTTTTAAGTTTGAATATGAGCTGAATCGGTCCAGGGGTTGTGAAGATATAGGGTTCGCGAGGTCTCAGTTCGCCGCGAACTACTAGTATCATGGGTGACATTTCGAATATCGAGGGAAACGAAGGGTGTCCTGAGTGCAGCGAGGGAGTATTAGAGGTAAATCCAGAGCGCAGCGGGGGATTTAAGACTAGGATCCTGAGTGCAGCGAGGGATTCTAGGTCGCCCAAGACGAAGCCAGCTTTGTCCCCGAGGAGTATACTCTACATTATACACCTCCTGCGAGAAAATAATAGCAAGGATAGTAATAATTAATGTACGTAATCAGCCATTTTATTTTGAACGTGCACGAGTATTGGTGTATAGTTTATTGTTGTGAAACGTGACTCTTCGTGTTGTTTCCAAAACTCCAAAGAAATCTTTAGGAAAGTCACCACTTTACTGAAGCATGACGTGGACTTGACCGATGATGACGCTCGCGTGAAATATTTCAACAATTCAACAATATTTTACAATTATTTTAAGTGATGATAAATATTTCGCAATATTTGTGAAATATTTGACATCTCTTGAAATATTACAATACTTGACACTGGCTAAATACACACCGTGTTGAGCCAAAAATAAGAGAAAAAAAACAATATGGCGGCCTTAGAGCCATGATGGTGGCAGTCAGCCACATGGATTTAGCATCATACTTCGTACAAGGTCAGCCATCTTTTATTTTTTGATAATCCCAAGGATTCTCTAGTAATTATTATTATGGAGATATTATTCTCGAGAATTGATGAAATTGGGTTTAAAATAATAAAACAAACAAACAAAATTATTAAAGTAAGTATATATTTTTTAAATAAAAAACATTAAAGTTATAAGCATCAACAAACTAAAAACTCTAACTCTAATAACTAACACTAAAATTTATTTATAAGGAGAATTCTGTGACTAAAACTAACCTAAAAGACATTAGAGATCTTTGAAACCTTAGACGAAGCATCATACAGATCCATGGTCGAAATACTTTGTTTATTTTTTAAATCGTAAATTTTAGCTCCACACGTTGTGTATTTAGCCAGTGTCAACTATTGTAATATTTCAAATGAAGTCAAATACATTGTTACGTTACTTGAAATTGTCTAAATACACATGTCGAGCCAAAAAACACGAGAATAATGTCTTGACAGTGACAGAAAAAACTCAAGGTACATCTAACGCCATCTATTGGGTACTTTTATAACCAGGTTTTGTTTATTTTTTGGAAAACGCCTCATTACAGCTTAATTACTCATCGTAGGTTCATGAAAACTAATTTTGTGATAATAAATAGATTGTTTCAAGAAATTACACTAACCAAAAATTCAAGTTGAAAGCTAGTATAAGTACATTTGTCACTAAACCAAAAACCAAGATGAAAATCAGCTTATTGAGATTCGTAGCTAAGCCAATGTTATCTAGGTGATCATTTTACCCGTAATTTCTTAAAACAACTTATTTATTGGCGCAAAATTGGTTTCAATAAATCCACGATGAGTAATTAAGCTGTAATTGACAAAAAAAGCAAGAAAATTTGAATTTCGCGCGATGAGCGAAACGATGCACCTGGGACCCTATTCGGAGAAATGACATTTTATCTCGGTCACTCTCACTCCCATTAAATTCTAAATTAGAGAGACAGTGACCGAGATAAAATGTCATTTCTCCGAATAGTGTCCCTGAAGCCTAATTTCGATTGTTATTGACTTGGGACGAAACATCATACTGGACAGAGCTATGAGACGTTGCCGCCCCGACGTTCACATTGTCATGTTTCTCTTTTTATTACACGGATCGTCGCATAGAGTAAGCGAGAGAGCGATTGTAAGATTGGCAACCTGGCACGCTGTGTCCATTTTGTGACCGACTAGTAGATGAACCATGGTTATTGACTTATGTTTAAGGAAGGTGTGTGGATATGTCCCGTCTATTCATTTAACTTTTTCGAAGTGCTAGCCCAAAATGTGAAGATTTTTATTTATTTCTTTTTATCAGCGCTTCCGTTCCCTTTCTTCTTGATATTTTTCCTGTTTTCCATTCGGTTGAAGTGATGATTTGGATTCTCTGTGGTCCTATTGTTCTCTCTATCGCTATTTCATATTACTGAAGATATAGAATCACTAAGGGTGTCTACACATGGCCTGACCTGACACCGTGTGAAAGGGACAGCTAGATTTGAATTACACGGGAGCAAAAGAAACGAACTATTAAGGTTATAGCTTCCTTCCTTTCGCTCCCCCAGAAACTTATATATAGCCATCTCTTTCAAACGATGTCAGGTTAAGTGTGAATTTCTTTAAAGTGTTATGTGGTTTAAAGAAAACTTGATGACAAGATAACAATTTTTTTTTGAAGAAAATGAGGTAATATAGGAACACACATACATACATAAATAAGCACATACTTATATGCACCCCAAAAACATTACCCATAACATTATGGGCAAAAAATGAGACATCTTAACTAAATTAAAAATCGGATGAATCTAAAAATAGAATCAAAATCAGAAATTTTAAACACAATATCAAAATTACGTTCTGGTAGTGGTAGGGCTCTTCTGCAGAGTCCACCTGGGGAAGTACCATACAGCCAGTTATTCAACTGCCAAGCAGTAGTGTGCAAACATTACTGCGTTCCGAATTGAAAGGCAATGTTTCCAGCGTAATTACTGGGCATAAAGATGATTTAACTTCTAACATGTCAGGGTGACGAGCGCAGTGCATTGCCGCGCATAGTTTTGAACTGTTGAAGTTCAAAATTCTGGGTGGCAATGAATTGAATTGTCGTGGAGCTTAACATCAGGCGAGCGACTTGCTCGTCTCGTCACCAGGTACCATAAAAAAAGGTTCAATCATTATCACACTAATATTATAAATGCGAAAGTTTGTATGTAACTATGTGTTTGTTCCTGTTCAACTCTGTAACGGCTGGAAGGATTTGGATGAAATTTGGTATAGAGGTAGCTTATTCGCTGGATTAGCACATAGGCTACATTTTTATCCCGAAAAATTAACTACTAATTACGTTCAATAGCGGGTGAAAACGCAGAGCGGTATTGTTTCACAATACTCAATACCGTTAACAATATGTACGGTAATTAAAAAATAAATAAAAATATCTCACCACAAACAATAAAAAGGAGCACAAACAGTGATATTCTCATTCTTGTTTATTTAATTTATCAGTTCAGTAAAGAGCCGACCGGTCCTCTAGACACTCACAAGTAGACTGACCAAGGAACATAATACTGAGACTGACTTTAAATCTAGCGAATGACATCTGTTTTGGAACTTCCTATCTTATCACACTTTTTGTTTTTAAACATGGTAACAAGATATTATTTGTGTCGGCCCACACAACGCCGTCTGGCCTCAAAACTAAAAGTAAGTAATTGACCGAGCGAAGCGAAGGTCTCAGAGTTTACTGGGACAAATCGGCATTTGTATGTTTGTGTGTATATTTGTCCGATGATAACTTGCGAACCGTTGATCCGATCTTCATGAAATTTTGTAGGCAAGTAGTTCATTTCAATACAATTTTTAAGTTCGAATATGAGCTGAATCGGTTGAGCGGTTGTGAAGATATAGAGGTTGCGAGGTCTCAGTTCGCCGCGAACTACTAGTAATCTTGTTTACAACTAAGGGTGTCTACACATGGCCCGACCTGACATCGTGTGAAAGGGACAGCTAGATTTGAATTTCACGGGAGCAAAAGAAACAAACTATTAAGGTTATAGCTTCTCCCTTTCGCTTCCCCAGAAACTTCTATATAGCCATCTCTTTCAAGCGATGTCGGGTCGGGCCATGTGTAGACACCCTACATCTATTTTTATATATTAACATAATACCTAATATTCAATTATATACAGGTTGTTGATTTGTATCCGTGTAATACTTTAAAGAGCACGCAGTGAATACCCTAAATAGTGGCCAAAAAAAGTTGTTGCTGTCGGAGCCGGCAACAATAAAATAGTGCGACGGTTGCCGGAGGTATATCCAACCTCTCCTTGTCGTGTCGTGTCGTGGGGGGCTTAGTAGCCGTGGCCTGGTCACCCACGGCGAAGCCAAGCGGAACCCGAGGAGGGGCCGCTTCTCCGGGCTTTGCCTGCCCCACGTCGAAGTTGCTGCAGTAGGTTGCGGGATGTATGGGTGAGGGCAGCACCGCAACTGAGGCGGGCTGCAGTGTCGTATGGGTGGCACTGCAGCTGAGGGTTGGAGGCCGCGGCGGAAGAGGATTGTTGGTGTGTCGTTGCCACTTTCCCTGCCTTCCGCTTTTGCATAGTTTGATGACGGACGCGTTGGGGTCGCAGGGGAAGAGGAGTGTCGGTATGGCGATGCGCCGCTTTCCCTGTCCTTTGCGACCGAAGTGACAGGCGGTGGGGCCATTTATCTGACCCGTAGCAGGGGGCCTCAGACGTGCAGACACGGGGTCGTCTGGCGCTCATCGGCTGGCTTGGTTCCCGGGCAGGTGGTTGCGGCCGCCATGTGTCCTGGCGTGTCGCGACGGGGGGAAGGTAAAGTACCCGACCCCGCAGCAGGGTCCGAAGATGAACGGCCGCGGCGGGTTCGCGGATGTGTGCGAGAGCGTTCCCGTGTTCCCGCCACAAGCGGAGGAGGGACACCGTGGAGTTTTAGTATCTTGGAGTCCCACATCAACGCACAACAACCCCTGGCAGTGCAATAGGCTTGCGCATTTCTCCACGAAAAATAATAAATCAACATTATTTGGTACATATACTGACCGGCGGAAGGTTATTGTTACGCCATAACACAGCATTATTCCTAGCTTGGGTAACAATGCTTATCAATCTGGTTTATATATGGAACTAAGCAATGATTACTGTATAATTGTATATTGATATATAACGTTTGTTACCATAAATAAAATAAAAAAACATTTTTATTTTTTTTAATTTTTCGTTTACAAACCACCACCCTGTATATTGGTTTGATATTATCTGATGACATTAACAATTGTTTATGACATTAAAAGCATTTAATTTAATTGGTCATTTGTAAGTTGTGTTATTGTTATGAAACATTCTGAAATCAGGTTCAACCTTGACCCATCCTTATCTACGCCACGACGCAGACAGTCAGGCGAGTAGCCTTTTTTTTTGTCCTAGGGAAAATGCTTAATGCAAACCTCCGGCCCCGGGGGGGGCAAGGTGGTTATGTGGGACTACCCACTAAAAACCCTGGGGTGTCACTTCCTGGCGCCCAAGTGCCGGGGCTGTTTGTAAGTTATGAATTTAAGTTAATATTTTATTTTAAGTTTAAATTTGTATGCATGTTATTTTTGTGAAGCGTGTGTTGTAGTAATAAAAAAAAAAAAAAAAACGCTTTCGCACTCGTCCGCGGCCCCGGCGGCGCTGCAGGTGAGTGGTCTGCTTCAGCCATCTCGTTCGCGCTTTTTCAACATTTTTGAATAAAGATATTACAGAGAAATTTTACTACCATTTAATTTAAATACTAGTTGTTGTTACCCGCGACTTCGTTCGCCTGGACATAAAAAAAGTATCCGTTCAGCCGTTTAGCCGTGATAACGCGACAAACATCCAGACAGAGACAAAGTTACTTCTTATAGTTCGCTAGATGGCGTTTTTTGTGCATTTTTGATGTTTTGTATGGACTGACAGTTGTAATGCAGCGAGTTCTGAATCGCGCAAGCGAAGTATTTTCCTTGAGACGAACGTATTCATTTTCATACCTCGAAGCTTTATCGGTCCTGATACGACTGCGGCTATATTCCTCTGAATTAGTATTAGTTAGGATTATTATTTTTATTTAATTATTACCTACGTATATTATATTATATTATATTATCTTTTATTCTGTCAAAGGAAATGGAAAATACGTTCTGGACTGCCTTTGGACTTTAATATTGCTTTTCTTCTGTGTGACTACTGCATGCCCAAGGATTCAGACTTTGCTTTATATTATAGCTAACGACTTCGTGCTGTATTCAATTTTCATTCAGTTGATAACATAATATAAGGAGAATTCTGTGAACATAATCTACAAAACTTCGAAGCCTAATAACATTTTTTCCATGCCTACCAGATAAAAAAAAAAACTTAGGCTAACAATCTCAGGAAATGCTGATATACTAGCGATAATTTTGATCTAAAGATTTAATGCAGGGTTTGAAAAAGTCAGTTGTAATAAATATCAAAAATCGTTTTTTTGGACATCCGATATACATATGTATATATATATTCAGGCTAAGAAAAAGAAGCAAATTTTCCCTAGAAAGTGAAAATTATTAACGCTAGGAGCACCAGGGAATCCCTATTTTTTATTGCCTCGTAAAATAAACCTTATGTGATATGAAATTAAGGTTTGAATTTCGATAAAAAGCTAGCCGTACTGGTAAGTTAAAGTAAAGGGGATTTCCCCAACTTTAAATGTTGCCATTTTGGAAAACAATCTAAATTATTCTAAATTGTAGTTTTTCGCTACGTGTTGCCAGTTAAACAGTAATCTGCAAAATTTTGAGTTCAGAAGACAGGAAAAAATCAATTGATATTATATATCAAGATAAAAATCAATTGATATATATCTTGATATATATCCGCTGATATATATATTATGATATATATTCGCTGATATATATCGGCGAACCCGATTTAATGACATTTTAATGACCGATTTAATGACATAGAACTAAGTATGTATGGGATTTCGCCATTGTTAATTTCATCCAAATACGTTCAGCCGTTACGGAGTCGACTGGGACACTTTGTTGACGGGATCAGATTTAGATCAAGATCAATTCAAAGCTCCGTGAAAGCTCTAGAAGCTTCCACCACTTTACTGAAGCATGACTTGGACTGAAACTGTTGACTTAGTACCTATGAATAAGGCTTGTTCTTATGAAATACTAGCTGGGCCCCGCGGTTTCACTCGCTGTTCTACAGGAACGGTTCAATTTTTCGGGATAAAAATTAGGCGATAAGCTAAGGTGCCGTTTTTTTTAAATATTGTTTATTTTTAAGTTTGATTGTCTTTTTGGTGTATATGTTTAAATTACCGACGCGTGCGAAGCCGAGCTGGCGAGCTAGTTTCATCATAAAACAGACAACTAGAAAAAAGAATGAAATTCACTATGAAAACTGATGTGGTTTTGACACAATTGGTTTTAATAAATAAAATAAAAATTCGACTTGAGAACCTCTTCCTCTTTTTTTGGGAAGTCGGTTAAAAAACAGGTAAAACGGTGCTAGGCTAAACGAGGTCGTGCGCGTGTCACACAGAAAAGACAATTAAAAATGTTTTCTCTTCTGTGTTGTCACGCATATAGCATACCTTGATAAAGATCACCGATAGTCGGAATAACCGACTTAATTTAACGTGAGTATTCCCGTTTTAATAAAAAAACATGAAATTCACTTTCGAATACCTAGACTGCTTCGTAATTCTCATCCAAATCATAAAATAACTTGTTAAGAGCATGTCGGGCCATACTTAGTAGGGTTCCGTAGGTGCGTAGGATGTTTGAAGTATTTATCCGTTATTACCACATATATCAAAAAGTAGTTATCACATGTTGCCCGAAATAATTTTAACAGAGAGTTTTTACTAAGATCTATCAACATGGAAGATTACAAGTTTCTGAGATGCATAGTTTAGAAATGGCAGGGACACACATTGCAAGCAAATTTGACGGCCCATATTTCGTAAGCAGTACGTTTGATAAAATAATGTTTTTTTTTACCCCCCCCTCCCCTTACCTGTATGGGAGCTACTCTTATTTTACAAAAAACAGTTTTTTTATTTTTTGAAACTGTATGTCTATACTTAGACTATAGTTGTGCAAAATTTCATGCATGTAAGTTTATAGCTTTGGAAGTTATACGGCTGTAAAGGATTCAGACAGACAGACGGACATGATGAACTTATAAGGGTTCCTTGTAGTACTATGGAACCCTAAAAAGTGTTTACATTGTTCGCGTGATATCTTTATCAGATGACTTTAACGAATCTGCACTGGCCCGAACGGCCCAGGCCGGAGGCCATTGCTCTTAGTCAGATGACATTCTGTTTACGAGTGCTCTCTCTTACGGGCGGGGTTGGTAGAGCAACTGGCTTATAAGCAGGTGTCCCGGGTTCGTTTCCCAGCCGGGACGATTTAACAAGTAGTTCGCGCCGAACTGAGACCTCGCGATCCCTTTATCTTCACAACCCCTGGACCGATTCAGCTCATATTCAAACTTAAAAATTGTATTGAAATAAACTACTTGCCTACAAAATTTCATAAAGATCGGATCAACGGTTCGCAAGTTATCATCGGACAAATATACACACGAACATACAAACATACATGCAAATTCCGATTTGTCCCAGTAAACTTTGAGACCTTCGCTTCGCTCGGTCAATTATTTCGGGCAACGTGTGATAATTACTATTTGAGATATGCGGTAAGAACGGATAAATACTTCAAACGTCCTACGCGCCTACGGAACCCTACTAAGCATGCCCCGCCATGCTCTTAGCAAGTTATTTCAATATTGTATTATAAGGTTTTTTTTTTTAATTTAAATAATCACAACAAAATCCAAAAATAGAGAACAAAAGTTTCTATATGCATTGGTTCACGGATCTGTCGGAGGACGATTCCTATTTGATACAATCAGTCCTCCCATGGTGGATCCGTGGGAGGCTCATCGCGTGAAAGAGATGGCTTTATATAAGTTTAGGGAGCGAAAGGGAGAAGCTATAACCTTAATAGTTTGGTTCTTTCGCTCCCGTGAAATTCAAGTCTAGCTGTCCCTTTCGCACGATGTCAGGTCAGGTCATGTATAGCTGTTAGTTTAGTTTTGACTTACAGGAGTAGTCCCGATTCTGAAGAACATCCTGAGCGGCGGCAGGGTGGTCCCCGGCAGCAGGTGGAACTCCTCGCCGGCAGACCAGCTCGCGGACTGCTGGAGGCCTTCCGTCGGGGTGTATATGGAGAGAACGAAGCGAGATCGCAGCTCGAGGGTCGATCTGAAAATATTACGGGAATAGAATCATTTTGGAAGAACTGGAGTTCTTTATTAAGAGGGCATTTACCTTGGTTCTCGCTGTCTCGCTCGCACTTTATCAACAACACCTACAAACTACAAACTATGCAGTTCGGAGTTTATGGTGGGAAAGTGAAGAAATCATGTCGCGTCATTTTATTATTTTCCAAAACTTGTGTTATTTCGAGTGTTAATGTGTAAAAACTATGAATTTTTACCCGTTAAGTGTTCGTGAACATGCACGAGTGTTGGTGAATGGTATAATGTCGTGAAACGTGAATTTTCGTGTTGTTTTCAAAACTCTATAGAAGGCTCTAATAAAGTTTTCACCACTTTACTGGGGCATGACTTGGACTTGACCGAGACTTGCTTTGCTCGCCTTTGACTGTGACTATGACTTGTTTGATAATATTTAACAAAACTTGAGAATATATATGTATACTTGACACTGGCAAATGCAAAAGACGTGCGACGCCAAAATCCTCTGAGGAGGAAAGAGAAAAAAAAAAACTCTGCAGTTTGGCAGAATTAGAAAAAATGCTAAGATGCAACGTTTTGCTCATCGCGCGAATTTAAAATTTTCTTGCGTTTTTTGTCAATTACTGCTTAAATACTCATCGTGGATTTATTGAAACCAATTTTACGCCAATAAATAAGTAGTTTTAAGAAATTACGGGTAAAAACTCTCGATAAAATTAAATTGGATAAATAATTATTGGAATTTATCAAATTTTTCGATATACAATGTATCGTATATCCAACCTTATTAACTAGTAGTTCGCGGCGAACTGAGACCTCGCGACCTCTATATCTTCACAACCCCTGGACCGATTCAACTCACATTTGAAATTAAAAATTGTATTGAAATAAACTACTTGCTTACAAAATTTCATGAAGATCGGATCAACGGTTCGCAAGTTATCATCGGACAAATATACACACGAACATACATACAAAAGCCGATTTATCCCAGTAAACTCTGAGACCTTCGCTTCGCTCGGTCAATTACCAGTACCGTTCCCCATTCCAAACAGCGTCTCGTTGTCTCCATCATCAGCTTACTGCTGAAACAAGCTGGAGTTTCGATCGAGCCAGAACTGCACAGAACTTGGAGGTTAGGAAAAAAGACCGAGGCCTGTCGCTTTTTAATTGTTGATTGGCGTGTGACCACAACTCACCTGAATACTCACCTCCAGGAGTTCCTCTGTCCTTCATCTGCTAACAACTTTAACAGCTAAAAGTGGTCCAATGTAGAAACATGGCTGTACCTGTCTCCATCCCAATAGAACAGCGTCTCATTGTCTCCATCTTCAGCTAGCTGCTGCAGCAACTTGCTCGAGTTCAGGTCAGATCGAGGTTGGTCGCAGGACACCTTGGAGGTGATGACCTCGTCTCGATCCAGCTTAGTGAAGGCGGTGATGAGGTGGTGGATCAGAGCGACAAGGATTTGTTGGGGACGCTGAAAAAATGGTCGGTACATTTGTGGGTTTCCGCACCAAACTATGAACCCTTATAGTTTCGCCATGTCTGTCTGTCTGTGTACATTCCAACTGAAATAGTATTCTAAGTGAAGCTTGGAACACCTCGCAGTGGGCATTTGAAGAAAATAATTGAATCAGCAAGGGTCGCGAGATCGGAAGAGAAGTCACAGACAGACGGACAACAAAGATTTTTGAGATACGGAAACCTGAAAAGCATAAGAAGGTTTGAGAATGTCAATTATATCTCACCTGTGTCTCAGAAGGGCACGTGCACTCATCTTTTCCTCCCGTGAGCTTGCAGCATTCGTTGCTGTCGACGTAGAGGATCGTGGTGGGTAGCACGAGGGTTGTTAGATCCAAGGACGGTCCTGGGTAGTCCGTGAAGACGAGGTTCCAGCGGTGCGGCCGGCGGACCAGCTTCTCCTTTACAGCCTGGGACGGAAGTTTGATTGCTAGGTGGGCTTACTCAGGTCGAAGCACACCATGCATCGGTCAAAATCCTAACTAAACATTATAAATGCGAAAGTAACTCTGTCTCTCTGTCTGGGTGTTTGTCGCGTTATCACGGCTAAGCGGCTGAACAGATCGGTCTGAATTTTTGGAAAACAAACTACAACTACCTAAACTATTTAGCCTACTACATAAAAATAACATTAGTGAGTTGGATTATCCAGAGACCATTAAAGGTCTATAGATAATCCAAATGTTCAAGCCCACTACCACTTGGCATGCTGGCGGCATTACCACGCTGAATGGCAATGCTTATGCGTCTAACCAAATAGACGCCAGCATTTTAGTCACGCGTCGCGACAACCAGACGCTCCGATAAGTTTTTGTAAATAAGATGAGCTGCCGGTCCCCGAGGGCCCAACGTCTCTACTCCGAACGGCTCAAATATGTAACCATTACTGAGTACTGAGGCTAGCATATTTGCGCCGCTTGTGCTGTTCCGCTGGATGAGTCGCCGCGCCAGCCCTACTCCCTTTCCTTATAACCCTGTAAATATTTTGTTTTTTATTATTTATAGGCTTGCGTTTGACTGCCATCACGTCTGATGTTAAACGAAGATGCAGCCTACGATAGAGCACGCTTGCCTAGAAGAAACCGATTCACTCGCGACTTGAAGACACCTATATTATAATTATCAGGAAAAACCCACTCGGGCAGCGCATTCCACTGTTCAGCAGTTCGAATGAAGATAGTGGAATCAAACCGTGTCGTACGAGTTTTTGGTACCATGAAACGGTGTCGCTTTTTCGAGGTCCTGGCTGTCCGATAGAAGAATGGGCAGGGGGATAAGATCATGCAAATCCGAAGCAAAAACGAAATGCATCCTGTAAAACACCGAAAGAGTAGCTACTTTTCGCCGATGACCAAGACTTTGTAGGTTGTCCGAGACAAGGAGTCATTGCCATATATTTTTTTAATTATTTCTGATTATGTTTAAATGCCTTACCCTCCCATAGGTGTCCATAACAAACGTGGATCTCCCCACCACGACGTGGAACCCGGGCTCCGGACGCATGACGCGCAGCGCCCGCGATGACTCCCGCGTCAGCTCCGCGTGCGTCCAGACCCTCGTGTCTGATGCTCCCAGGAGACGGTACAGAGTCTTGTCCACGTCTAGGATAGTGGAAATATCACATTCTGTTTTAATATAAAAAAAACAGTCAAATTGAGAACCTCCTCTTTTTTTTGGAAGTCGGTTAAAAACGCGAATACTCTCGTTTTATTGAGTCGGTTATTCCGACTATAGTTTCGATCACATTCTGTGACCTTGATATTATCCGAATTTATAGATTATTATACGATAGATATTTTTCAGCTTGGGTAAACTATAATCTACGATAACAAGTATTTTTTTTCAAAAAATATGTTTATTATAATAAAAACTACTTTTCTTCGTCATAATTTCAACGCAAAAAATTCGTCACTACGCGTTTATAACTACGAAGATTTTACTATGAAAACTGACGTGGTTTTGACACATTTTGTTTTAATAAAACGGGAATACTCACGTACGTTTCTTGATAAATGTCACCGAATATGATCGAAACTATAGTCGGAACAGCCGACTTAATGAGGCGTTTTCCAAAAAAAAAATCCTTGTTATAAAAGTATTTTTTATTTTTATTTTATTTTATTTAAGTACCCAAAAGATGGCGTTAGATGTACCTTGAGTTTTTCTGTCACTGTCAAGACATGAAAGACAAAAAAATGTACGTGTGCCTTTTTTTTCTCGTGTTTTTTGGCTCGACATGTGTATTTAGACAATTTCAAGTAACGTAACTATGTATTTGACTTCATTTGAAATATTACAGTAGTTGACACTGGCTAAATACACAACGTGTGGAGCCAAAATTTACGATTTAAGAAATGAACATAAAATATTTCGACAGAAATGACAATGACAGGTAAAACGGTAGGTCTGTTACGCCATCTAGTAAGTATTTTAGAACTACTTTTTTTTTTTTGGAAAACGCCTCATTTAACGTGAGTATTCCCGTTTTATTAAAACATGTTGGCAACACCAAGAAAGCCTGCAGTCTCAGCGATACTGGCCGGTTGAAGGATAGCGGTTTTGAAAAGCGAAGCTCGAGATGGGAATCGGTGACGTATGGCATTTGAGTTTTACTGGAGCTTCAGAAGATGGAAGCTGGTTTTGGGTTTTTATGTGTTCATGTAATTTAGTTATTGAGCAGATGGTTTGAACCCTTAAATTATTACGTGATTGTATAGTAGAAGTTTGCTTAAATGACCATGCAAAGAAATTGAAGAAACAAAACTACGAACATATTGTGATAATAAAAAAAAACCTACACGCGTAGTTTTTCACGGTGTAGATCCTAATCTTAACTTCCTAACTAATATTATAATACAGAAGAATATAGCCGCAGTCGTATCAGGACCAATAATGCTTCGAGGTGGATACGTTGGTCTCGAGGAATATCTTCAGTTGCGCGATTTAAAGCTCCCTACATCACAACTGTCACCATACAAAACGTCAAAAAAAATAATATGGATCAACGCCATCTAGCGAATCGCCATCTGGATGTTTGTCGTGTTATCACGGCTGAATGGATCTTGATAAAACTTGATAAGGAGTTCCTGTGTATCACAGAGACGGACATAGGATACTTTTTTCATGTCCGCGCGAACGAAGTCGCGGGTAACAACTAGTAACATATTAAAAAAACATCGAAATCGGATATCATTTAGGTGTGATTGTACGGACAAGCAGGCGGTATATTCTGGGAAGACCTGGGCATCTGGTCAAGTCTCACCAGCTTCGGTTTCGACGATTATAGCGGCATCAGTAGCGTTCCTATAGCTCAGGTACTGGTCCAAAGCTGCCACCAGCTGCTGCGAGCCCAGGGTGCTCCGTACCAGGGGTACTCCGGCGTCTGAAGACAGCTGGGTGGCGAGCTCCCACGGAGACCAAGAGACGTCGATGATCAAGGATACGCCTTTCGAGACGGAGGAGCAAACTAGAAAGAGATAAACAATCTGAAGGGCGGGGCATGCCAGTAAGACGTCTCATCATCATCAACAGCCTGAAGAAGTTTTCCGTAGAACAGGGGCCTTCCAAGACCGCTACATTGAACAGCTTGCAATTTGCATCCACCAGTTGCCCGAGACTTGTACAATGTCGGCTGTCCACCTAGTGAGAGGCCTACCTATGCTGCATCTTCCAGTACTTGTACCAGTGTAGTGATCTATATCATCCAGTAAATATCGACAAGATTTAATGCTCGTCGCGTCTTCAACAGCTGGATTCGTTTCGTTTCTACTCGATCTTCAATGTGTGTTGCCAGTGATGACATATGGAACTGAAACGTGGTCCTTGACCACTGGCCTTTTGGAGAAACTCAGAGTCACACAGCGGGCGATGGAGAGAGCTATGCTCGGAGTTTCTTTTCGCGATAAAATCCGGAACGAGGATATTCGTCGAAGAACCAAAGTCACCGATATAGCTGTCAGAGTTTGTAAGCTGAAGTGGCAATGGGCAGGCCACAAGCCGATAACCGGTGGGGAAGAAAGGTTCTTGAGTGGCGACCATGAACCAGAAGACGCAGAGTAGGTAGGCCTCCCACTAGGTGGACCGACGACATTGAGAAAGTCGCGGGCACCCGGTGGATGCAAGTGGCCCGTTGTCGGTCGGTGTGGCGCTGTAAGGGGAGGCCTATGTTCAGCAGTGGACGTCTTATGGCTGATGATGATGATGATGACTCGATCTTTGGTCAGACCAGCGTCCCCCACATGACAGCGCTTGGTGTGGTCGCTCCACTCCAGCCGCCCTAAGGCCACCACTGCTCAAGACCCATTAGTTCTAGTCGAGATTACCAGCTGGTCATCTACTCCATCGAGGATAATGACGTCATCTGTGAGCCTAACTCCTGGTTTCGATTATTCAACTACTTGTTAAGCTTGACCAATGATTCTAACTCTCTCTCTCTTACCCTACTCCCGCATCCTGTAACTCTGGTCTTTACCCTGTCTATCAAGGACGATGACGTCATCTGCAAATCTCGTTACGTGTTTCAACGCTTCAACTGCTTTTAAAGCTTTACTGATGATTCTAAATTTCTCTCTCTATCTCTCTCTGATTCTAAATCTCTGTCTCTCTCTCTCTCTCTCTTTCACTACTTACGCACCCTATAGCCCCATCATCTATATCGAGGACGATGTCGTCATCTGCAAGTCTCGCTTCACGTTTCAATGCTTAAAGTACTTTCAAAACTTGACCGATGATTCTAACTCTTTCTCTCTCTATCTCTCTCTCTCTCTTTCCCTACTCACGCATCCTATAGCTCTGGTCCTCATCCTCTCTGTCGAGGATGACGATGTCGTCGGCAACCCTCGCTCCAGGTTTGGATGCTTCGGCTGCCTTCAGCGCTCGACCGATGGTTCCTGCCAGCTCACGCTCGTGAGACTCGATGATGAAGACTGGTGGAAAATGAAATATGATGCAAATAAAAACTAGTAGTTCGCGCCGAACTGAGACCTCGCGACCCCTATATCTTCACAACCCCTAGACCGATTCAGCTCATATTCGAACTTAAAAATTGTATTGAAATGAACTAACTACTTGCCTACAAAATTTCAGGAAGATCGGATCAACGGTTCGCAAGTTATCATCGGACAAATACATACAAACATACATACAAATGCCGATTTGCCCCAGTAAACTCTGAGACCTTCGCTTCGCTCGGTCAATAATAATATATATTTATATCATTATTCATTGTATTATTATCCTCTGTACGTAGTAATAAGTATTACATTTATTTATATAAGTAGCATAAGTTTATTTGTCAATTTTTGTTTTTTTCAATTGTCATTATTTATTTTTCCTTTTAATTTATATCAAGTTCTTAGATTATTGTTAATTATGATTTTTGATGCACGCCTTCATCTCCCTCTCTTCAACCACGGGGATGACTGGTAGAAAATGCTTTAGCTTTAAGTCCTCCTGTTGTACCAAATACGTTGTATGTGTGTGCAATAAAGCATTAAATAATATAAAATATGGTGCAACCCAGCATTAAAAAATATGTATAGTGTTTTTTTTTTCTCTTTCCTCCTGAGAGGATTTTGGCGTCGCACGTCTTATGCATTTGCCAGTGTCAAGTATACATATATATTTTCAAGTTTTGTTAGATATTATCAAACAAGTCATAGTCACAGTCAAAAGCGAGCAAAGCAAGTCACGGTCAAGTCCAAGTCATGCCCCAGTAAAGTGGTGCAAACTTTACTAGAGCCTTCTATGGAGTTTTGGAAACAACACGAAAATTCACGTTTCACGACATTATACCATTCACCATCACTAGTGCATGTTCACGAACACTTAACGGGTAAAAATTCACCGTTTTTACACATTAACGCTCGAAATAACACAAGTTTTGGAAAATAATAAAATGACGCGACATGAATTCTTCACGTTCCCGCCAAAAACCCTAAATATAGTTTAAAAAAACTTACCAAACCGCAGACTTATCTCAGACACGACACTCCCCAATCCAATAAAAAACACCGAAAGGAGGAGAAAAACCATTTTTTTTTCATCAGTCACACGACCTGCAGCTATTGCAAATATTCAGTTTATTTATTAAAATAGCAGAAATATATTCTTGTAGTAGGTAGGGTATAAGCAACGTGAGACAAAAGTAAAACAATATTCTTAGTTTCTCGAACATAACAGTAGAGTGATTAAACTAAACGCATCATGAGTTTTTTTTTAATAATTAAGTTTGGTTTGGTTTATGCGCAAGAAGTGCTAAGCCAAAATTTCCACCACATATTACTAATACTTTTCCCGCCTTTCCAATTTTTTTTAAATGTTTTTCTACACTGTAAATCCCATTAATGATAGTTATTATATTTTCTAGAGAACCGATGCACAATAAAAAATAGCCTAGCTAGATTTTTTACTATGAAAATGTTATTTTGCCAAGAGGTTTGAAATTTGAATCAGAAATGACTGCCCTTGGGAAAGCTTGGTAATCGTATTACGCTTGTATTACGCCCACTAAATAATGCACACACATTATTATATTTAAAGTTTGTGTGTTTGTATATGATACCATTGATTTTGTTGTGACGGGCAATATGCTATTGTTTCGCAAAACTTGTGTTATTTCAAGTGCTGATGTGTTAAAACGGTAGAATTTTATCCATTTAGTTCTCGTGATCGTGCACGAGTGTTTGTGAATGATATAAGTAATGTCGAAACATGAAACTTGACTTGTGGTGTTGTTTCCAAAATTCTGTAGAAGCTTCCAGTGAAGCTTCCACCTCTTTACTGTAGCATGACTTGGACTGGACATTGACTGAAATTATTGAAATTATGACCTTGACTTGTTTATTTTGAAATACTATGTTTAACAAAAAAATATCAAAACATGACACTGGCTGAGTACACTTACGCGTAGAGCCAAAATACAAGAAAAAAAAGTCATGTTTTTGTCACGTTGGCGCCAAAACTATATCTAAGTACATGAGAAAATTTAAAACACAAGTGAAACCGCGGCGTGTATGATGTTATTTTACTAGTGAATAATTAAATGCGTCGGGCAAATAAAGCTTAAACAAAGGAGGGTCCATAAGTCTTTACTTTGTTCGCGATATGGACAGTCGTGTACGAAAGTACTTACAGGACTGTCCATATTTTTTTATAGCCTAGCGCATTTATTATTTCTCATAAATGTTCGCTCCATACATAACTGTATTAAGCCGGATTCAAATTTTGTTATATTTCATTATGAAGTCAAATATTTCACAATATTTTCACTAAGTGGGTGTGGAGCCAAAAAAAATAAAGACAATATTGTACTATTACATACTTAGTCTGAAATAAATTATAAATAAATAAAATAAATAAATTGTTCACACCTAGTGTCGTTCCTTCGCGTGCGCGCTGTTGAAAGTGCTAACTTTTATGTTTTAACCCGACTGCTAAAATTGAGGGTAAAGTTTTTGGGGTGCATCTAAATATGTTTGAGTGTTCCTATAATACAACGCGCTCGCCCTGTCGCGTCAGTACAGTTGGAAATTATATTCTCTATTCACCTTCGTTACCGATACACGTCTCGATAATTTGGTTAGTGTCTCGTTGTCATTATTTTGTTTTAAAGCGTTTGTTGTCAAGTTTGGCCGATGTGACGTCATCGAGCCCACCCGTTTTGTCTTCACGGCAACGTGACAAAGCTAGAATATGAATACACCCGTCTCGTTCTCGCGGGATAAATATGGTGGACAAAATTGTATCCCGGCGCCCGTGCTAGGCCTGCGGTAGTCTAAACAGCTTGACCAATTTTGCCGAGTGAGGTGTCACTGGATTCCTTTTTACGTCAGTGACATATGCTACATTTGGAAACCGGCATTTTTTTTTCTTGGGCTTTTTGATATTTCTTTCACTGTTTTCTTTGCGAGTGTACTCAAGATATAATATTAACAAGCTCCTTTCCGTAACTTTCCGTGATTTCATAGTTTAATGTGTGTGAGAAACCCCGCACATGGCGTGTTCGACATGCAATGAACTAAAGACCCATACACAACATTCCGCCAAGCAGTAGTGTGCAATATTACTGTGTTTCGGATTGAAGAGCAATGTTTCCAGTTTAATAGGGCACAGAGATAATATTTTTTTATGGAATTTGGTGACGAGACGACCAAATCGCTCACCTGATTTTAAGCGTCACGCTTGCTCATAACAGCTCAGTGCCAACCAGAATTTTGAACCTTAACAGTTCAAAACCATGTGCGGCAATGCACTGCGCTTGTCACCATGAGATATTAGATGTTAAATCTTTATGTGCCCAGTAATTAAGCTGGAAGCATTGCCCTTCAATCCGGAACACCAGTTACACGCGACTTTCAAAATGTCGTCAGTCCACCTAGTAGGCCTACCTGCGCTGCGTCTTGCTGCTCGTGGTTACCATTGAAGAACAATTCTTACCCAATCGGTTATCGGTTCCTCGAGTGATGTGGCCTGCCCATTGCCACTTCAGCTTGCAAACTCTGAGAGCTATATCGGTGACTTTGGTTCTTCGTCGAATATCCTCGTTACGGATTTTATCGCGCAAAGAAACTCCGAGCACAGCTCTCTCCATTGCCCGCTGTGCGACTAACCCCCGAATACTGAAACGTTTGTTAACTTTGACAACAGATTAATTCTAATACTGCCTTTGTCTGGCACTAAGCAAATGACAAAGACAGCAATAGACTTGACGAGTTAACAAACGTTTCAGTATTCGGGGGTAAGCTCCTCCAAAAGGCCAAAGTTGAGGAACGCGTCTCTGTCCTATGTCATCACTGGCAACACACACTGGTTGAAGAGTACGGGATTTTCGAGAAGATAATCATGCAATTTCCCATGCATGCATGCAATGCCAGTTGGTTTCTTTGGACGACCTCTTTGTCCAAGTTTGACCCACCTTACTGAACAATCTGACGAAGTTAATTATCACTATAATTGACCGAACGAAGCGAAGGTCTCAGAGTTTACTGGGACAAATCGGCATTTGCATGTATGTTTGTGTGTATTTTTGTCCGATGATAACTTGCGAACCGTTGATCCGATCTTCATGAAATTTCGTAGGCAAGTAGTTCATTTCAATACAATTTTTAAGTTTGAATATGAGCTGAATCGGTTCAGGGGTTGTGAAGATATAGGGATCGCGAGGTCTCAGTTCGTCGCGAACTACTAGCTAACTGGTCACTGGTCAAAACTTCCAGTGTCTTTCGAACGACTATAGAACCTCAATTCTTTACAAAATTATCTGACAAGCGAGATTACCGAATAAGGTCTAATTATAAACACAAATTAATAGTACCACCGTCTAAACTAGAAATGCATAGCTCCGGACCAAACCCAATGGCTGCTAAAATATACAACAAACTACCAGTACAGATAAAAGAGATAGAAGATGAAATCAAATTTGCTAAAGCCCTAAAGGGTGTCTACACATGGCCCGACCCGACATCGCTTGAAAGAGATGGCTATGTATAAGTTTCTGGGGAAGCGAAAGGGAGAAGCTATAACCTTAATAGTTTGTTGCTTTTGCTCCCGTGAAATTCAAATCTAGTTGTCCCTTTCACACGATGTCAGGTCGGGCCATGTGTAGACACCCTAAAAGTTGAATTACTCGCGAAATCCTACTATACCCTAGACGAATTTTTGAAAGATAAGGCAATTATGGAATAGATTGACCCGCTCTGGGCGATATTACCGTACCCAATCATTATAACTAGTAGTTCGCGGCGAACTGAGACCTCGCGACCCCTGTATCTTCACAACCCCTGGACCGATTCAGCTCATATTCGAACTTAAAAATTGTATTGAAATGAACTACTTGCCTACGAAATTTCATGAAGATCGAATCAACGGTTCGCAAGTTATCATCGGACAAATATACACACAAACATACAAACATACATACAAATGCCGATTTGTCCCAGTAAACTCTGAGACCTTCGCTTCGCTCGGTCAATAACTTATTTAAAATATGCTAGTTAAGATCTGCATGTAATTTACATAATGTTTACAATGTATTGAGTATTAAAGAAAACGAAAATTTCTTCAAAGTACCTTTGATATTATGATAGAAATACATACTACATACAATTTATGGAAATAACTCCATCCATAAAAACTTGCAAATGCGAGAGTGAGATAGATAGTGACTTTAAAAATCATTCTTATTCCAGGTTTAAAAAAAAAATTGATAATTTTAATTAAGGATCCCTCTTTGGGTAAAGTCGTCCTCCATTTCATGCCATGTTTCCCGATCTTTTGCTAGTAAAAGCCTCCTCTGGCCGGCAACTAACAATGACGTAGCCGATGGAAACGCTCGGTGTCAGTCTCCACAAACCGTGCTTTCTTCCAACTTTGGTGCGTTTGTACCAAGATTTTGTAATGCGGTATCTATAATCTATGGCAATAACCCTTCATAATTTATTCACGAATCGATACGTCAAGTCATTTGCCTGAAGGTAAGCGATATGGCTCATAGCAGTCGCAATCCCATCCGGAAAGGTATAAAATAAAACAAAAATTGTAGCTTTACATTGGGATAGTTACTATACCAAGTCGCTATTTCTCGTACAATGAGGCGTTTTCCAAAAAAAAAGAAATCCTGGTAATAAAAGTACCCAATAGATGGCGTTAGATGTACCTTGAGGTTTTCCTGTCACTGTCAAGACATGAAAGACAAAAACATGTACTTGTGCCTTTTTTTTCTCGTGTTTTTTGGCTCCACATATGTATTTAGACAATGTCAAGTAATGTAACTATGTATTTGACTTCATTTGAAATATTACAATAGTTGACACTGGCTAAATACACAACGTGTGGAGCCAAAATTTACGATTTAACAAATAAACATAAAATATTTCGGCAGAAATGACAATGACAGGTAAAACGATAGGACTGTTACGCCATCTAGTAAGTATTTTAGAACAATTTTTTTTTTTTAGAAAGCGGCTCATTATTAAAATAGGTTTATTATCTAGTGACTTACTTACTTCATAAAATAAATAAAACAACTGATATTTAATATATAATAACTATTTATTTATGTAAGTATATAAACATTACATCGATAAGAAAAAAATAATTAATTTACCTAACTCACAAATGAAGGAAAATAATATTTCTTAAAAACAACATACAACCTCACACTACAATGTAATTCTTTAAATAATAAAAAAAAAAGATTACTTTAAATTACTTTTTAAAAAAACTTTTGCATTGAAATCTATTTTTTTCTGTTTACACTAAAGTTCACTTAATACTAATATTTTTTTATTAAACGCTGCTTAAATTTACAACTTTTGGGTCCGTTTAGTGTATAATTCGTTAAAAATTGATATATTTTTTTTCAAATTTGACACAAAAATCTATCAAAAAAATTATTTGACAATTACTCATCCAAATTCATTTTATTTACAATTTTTATCGATTTTATCATGTCGAAATCGAACAATTCAGTCGAGATTTCACGTTTTTTTTTAAATTATTATTTTATTCTTTCACTAAAAGAACCCAAACTTGCGAACTATGGACGGAGCGAATGCTCCAATACAACTTAAAAATCTACCTCCGAAATCTCTATAAGAAATATACTATTTTATACAGTTTTTTCCATACACCTCGAGAAAATAATAATTATCTTATGCTACAATGAAATTATTTGAAATAAACAACTGTTACAACACATATTCTATCTCACGGTATAAAAATTTTCATTTCTTTACTATAATAAACATTCTTAAGATTATAATCGTGCAATACACGGCCATTGTCGGATCTGTGATCGCGAAATGAATTGAAATCAACAAGCAAAAAAAAAACGTTTTAATGATATTTTCTTACATTTTTAAATTATTACTTATATGCAGTATATGCATTTTTTTTTTGTTGCATGAATTGTATTGTTAGAAAAGTTACATGAAATTAACGAAATTAAATAAAAACTTGATTTCAATTAATCTCGAGGTGACAGATACGTTGTGTATTTACACATTCCAATGTGCGTGCGAGTCGTAATGTCAAAATCTGAAACTACTATTTCACCGCGTTTAATTTTTACGCAATAAAACTTTTTTTTAAAGGTATATCTTGCTCATAATTGCTTTGATTTGACACAGAAATAAATTCTTTAACAAATATTAACAATTGTGAATCAATCGTGCTTCGACAGTCAAATTAAAGCAACGATGAGTCTGCGTTTTAGTCACTTGCACAGACCACTTGACTCTGTGTAAACGAGGCTTCAATACTTTGTACAGTTTGGTCACAGATCACACCCTAGATTCTGCATTCAGGACGCTCGAAGCGCACCACGCATCAGTCTAAATACACTTATAAGAAATTACTCTGATCAGTTGATTGTTGTCACGAGTAGGCGTAACCTTGAGATAGCCAATGATAGCTCGGTCGCAGTCTCCGCGCCTTCCTCAAACTTTGGTGACTTTTTGTAGGCACAACGAATCCCGTAATGCGGTATCTAGTGTGATCTGTGATTTTGGTATAATTTCTGGTACGTTTAGTAAGCGGCAGAAAAATTAAGTCATAACCTTACGAAATTGCACTTCTTATGTATTATACATAATGTTCGGTAGTAGAAATATTACCAGGAATTATATCAATATAATAGTATGTATATATATATGCCTTTTTTATATTTCTGTCATACATTTAACAAGAACTGTCGCGCGGAATATTTGTATCATGAAAATTATTTGAAATAATAAATTTCTAACTGCCATTTTTATTTCTTACTCATATTTGTATTAATAATATTTATTTTAAAAAAACAGGTCTCCTTTTTTGACCACAGGTGTTTATTTATTTGAAAAATAAATAAAAGTTATTTATTTAACTATGAAGTTGCGTATTCCCAAAAATAAATCTGATTCCATAACTTACCGTTTACACTCTTCGGGAAGGTTGTAAAAACCAAAATTATAATTATCGTTTTTGAGAATATAAATCAAATAACTTTAAAATTAATGTAAAATAAAATTAAAACATTACATTCGTAAATTTAAATTACAACAAAACGCAAAAATAATATAACAAAATTTATCAAATTTAAATTACAAAATTGTAATTTTAAATTCTAACTACAATGCAATCATATAATATAAATATTTATAAAAAAAAAAAAAAAGGATCGAGTATTATTTTTTTGGGCCGGGCTATTATTAGCTGTCATAGTATTACTTGACATAATATTCTCAAAAACGATATTTTGACTTAATATAAAAAAATACAAATCTAGGAACATTAATAGCTTACAAAATAATGTATGCCAGAGCAAATAAAATTTAAAAAAAAACTTTTTTTTTATGGGCCGTAATTATAAAACAAACAGAATAATTTACGACAGAAGCTCGGTATCGGTCGTTGTCTTAGATCAGGAAACAAGGGAGATGACGAGATGCGGCGTGGAGAAATGCAGACATACGAACACGAACAGTTAATAAAAAAATAAATAAATAAATATTGGTGGACGTTTTTTTTTTCACACAGCGCCATCTAGCCCCAAACTTAGCAAGCTTGTACTATGGGAACCAGATAACTGATTGAATACATAAATACTTTTTTTTTTGTAAATACATACATAGAATACATAGAAACACCCAGACAAAGAACGGTAGAAGACTTTTTTATTTTAATAACAAATTTAGTGAAATATAATTAAATACTATACGTACACTCAAAACATAATTTAAATCGGACTACAAAGATCTGAGTTATAAGGTGCAACGTTTCGCTCGTCGCGCGAAATTCAAATTTTCTTGCGTTTTTTGTCAACTACAGCTTAATTACTCATCGTGGATTCAATGAAACCAATTTTGCGCCAATAAATAAGTTGTTTTAAGAAATGACGGGTAAAATGATCACCTAGATAACATTCGTAGCTGAACCAACCAATGTTGGTTCAGCTACAAATCTCAATAAGCTGATTTTCGTCTTGGTTTTTGGTTTAGTGACAAAATAATGTACTTATACTAGCTTTCAACTTGAATTTTTGGTTGGTGTAATTTCTTGAAACAATCTATTTATTATCGCAAAAATAGTTTTCATGAACCTATGATGAGTAATTAAACTGTTATTGACAAAAAACGCAAGAAAAATTGAATTTCGCGCGCTGAGCGAAACGTAAGCGTTCAGTTTTTGTTGGGGCTGGAGAGGGGATACTCTGTCTCTTTCCTTTATAGATTTTGCGATTCACATGAACCGTGACGTCATAGTTCAATACAGTGCGCTCTATAATGAAATAAATTGCTTCTAACTTCTTTATATATCAAAAAAAAAAAAAAAACCTTTGATCTTATCTGTTTATCGGAAACTTTCTTTACGAAGCAGCAGAAAATGATCAGTCGTCATGCCTATCGTCGAAAAACACATCTCCCGGTTTTCTGATCTGAGATTTTCTGACTAAGATCGAACAAGCGGCTTTAAGGTTCGGTCAAACTGACGCGAGCGCCGCGCGGGACGCGGCGCTCGAATCGGCGCGATTCGCTCGCTCGCCTCTCCTCCCAAACTGACGCGAGTTCCCGCGGGTTTATTTTTAGTTAACAGTAAAATATGTATTTTGATATCGAAGTTGAAGTTCTGCTATTAATAGCAGAAGCTGAATAATCTGAAGGTTTGAGGAAGAAAAGAAAATGGGTCCAAGAGCCATTGCGTCCCATATCTTATTATTTTTATTTTTTTATTGTCTTCGGCTAAAGGGGCTGTTCATTTATTACGTAAGACGATTTAGGAGGGAAGGGGACAAGTTTATTTTTTTCTTACGTGGGGGTGGGAGGGGTTCTAGAAAATTCTTACGTAACATCACAAAGTTAAGCAAAAATTATAATAATAATTTTAAAAGGATACTTTCTTAGAAAACAAACAAAAGCCTTTTTGTTTTTGCTAAGTACTTGATGTATGTAATTTAGGTAGATATTGATCTTACGTAAGATTGAGGGAAGGTGGAGGGGGGTACACCCAAGTCTTATTTTTTCTTACATAGGGAAGGGGTGACAGTACGTGGTTTAAATTGTCTTACGTAATTAATAACAGCGTAGTCGCATAGGAATTTGTTTACTTATACTTTTGTAAAAATAATTCCATATTCAACGGTATTTCATAAATCACGATTATCCCGCATATATTTCGCTACAACTCCCGCGCCAATTTGAATTTGTTAGTTGACGCAATCGGCGCAAGCGAATCGCGTACCGCGGCCCGCGGCGGGATTCGCCTCAGTTTGACCGAAGCTTTAACTTTTCTTATGTATACAAGCCCATTTATTTGTCAAAGTTCGCCCACAAAATATACACGTTAAGCTTACACGTACTCCAGTATTTATGGTCCTGACATCAACTGAAACCCTGATTCAGCATCGATTTTACCAATACATATGTAATATATAACAGTATCAAGTGATTATTTTATGATTTAAAAGTTATTTTGACGATAATAATGTAAAGTGTAATACAATTGCCCTTATAATCAAAAAATATTTAAATAAATATAACGATTTTTTTATACAAAAAAAGTCTGCAAATTAAAAAAAATGATGCTCTTAAATTATTTTAGTCAAAAAATTAATTGATGGTTTTTCAAATTGGTGTCCAAAATTAAAAAAAAAAAACAAAGTTGCCCTCTAATAAAATTTCGTTGAAGGTTTTTAAAACAAGAAATCATCGATTAAGTAAAATTACTTATTTATAACAAAATATTTAAAAAAAAAAAATATATAAATTGATTACAAAAAAATAAACATGTATTATATACGTATTACATATATAGATAGTGTTACTGATCGAGAGTTTCACAAATGTCAGGGTCGTCTTGTACAAATATTGCATTTATAAAAATAACATTTAAGATGCGTCAACACGTGATCGTCAAACATCGTGTCTTAAAAATACATATTGCTCTGACTGCATTAACTATTCCGTGTCTTCGACCACACTGTTACTTGAAGACGGGCGCCACGTGGTCATAAGCCCAGCTATATATAATAATGTATTTAATTCCTCAAAAAATATTATTATATCACCGACTAAATTTCTAAACATTTTACTTTTCATATTTGTTGTTTTTTTCATATTACAAATTTGTATAACTTTTTAAATAAAATATGAAATACTATAAACTGGTATATGACATGACATTTTGGTCAAAATCATTTTGTGTTATTTACAAAAACAAATATCATACAGGTAATTTGCATAGAAAAATTATACGAGAAGATAGAATGACAGTCACATACAAAAAAGTGTACTCTCGAAAAAATAGCATAAAACCAGATGGCGCTACGTGTTTAGTCAGCTAATGTCCAAACCGCTATAAAAGCGGATGAAAATATGGTTAATATAGAAACATAGTATTATTATATGTCCGCTATTCAAGGTTTAGTTCAAATTAGATAGCAATATACGACGCAAAAATATGTTTTTTAAAAATAATGCTCTGTACAATGCGATCTCTTGATAAACTTGCGTTAAAATATTCATAACAAGTAGCCTTTTCTCCGTACCATTACGAATGAGTTATCTCGGGTTTCCATTTCAATTCAAGCCAAAATTGTGACGATCTTGTCGCAGTTTAAAGTACTAGTGACATCTTACGTCCTTATCAGTTACTACATATCGGGTTACGCATCTTTCTATGGTCAGTAGCGCTCTTCTTTATATAACTTATGATTATGTTTATAAGTATACATTTTTGAAAATATTATTGCAGTCAAAGCAACATCCAAAACATACAAATATATTATGTAATAATCCATACATACATTTTTTATTCGAAATTATATAAAAAAACTCTATAAAAAACTAATTATCATGTATTAATACATAGAAGAAAACCATAGTTTCACTATTTTATTTTTACTGAGGATATAATTCCGAGATTTTTATTTCAAATTCATTCCGAGCGTAAAAAAAAAAAAACGAAAAATAAAAAAAAACCCACAGAATACACCTAAAAACTGCAAGAATTACTGTCTATAAAGAAGAATAAATTAAAATCACGGAAGATTTCAGGGATACCATATAAAAAACATTTCTTTAAAGTCAGATCGTTGAAAAAAAAAAATAACGCCAACTTACCAAATCGCGTATAAGTTTGAGATCACTTAAATACTTTTTTTTTATTTTGGTTCGGAATAATTTTGAAGGTTATTGGCAAGTTGGCGGGCATGGTGCGTGTGTTCAGAATTTTGAAAACGTTTTTCGGTAAATTTTAGTATTTTTTTTCAAATTACGAAATAGACAAATAATTAGTCGATTCTGAATTTCTAACCAGTCCCCAACCTAAACGAATTTGACAAAATTTACCCCCGAATACTGAAACGTTTGTTAACTTTGACAACAGATTAATTCTAATACTGCGTTTGTCTGGCACTAAGCTAATGACAAAGACAGCAATAGACTTCATCTGTTGTCAAAGTGAACAAAAGTTTCAGTATTCGGTGGTAAGTCTACTAAAAATTGACAAACTTCTTTTAGTATGGATATTAATAAATACATTAGAAAAGGCACCGATGTCTTTCGTCTCTTTCGTATAAATCAATATTGCCATAAACAAAAAATAAATTCAACTGACATCGATTCTGTTATTATCATTTTCCAATTTGGCAGCTTTAAAAATGTTGCCATCTCTTTCTCATATAATATCTTCGGCCAACAAAAAAAACCGCGCACGTCAAAATTTGGCAAATTCGACACATGAATGTCAAATTGTGAAATTTGATATCTGTCAAATAGCTAAATTCCTAAATTTGCCAAATGCCAAGTAACCAAATTTGCGTAATTTTACATTAATCAAACTGTCCAATTTGTCAAATCTCGACTCGACCGGCATCGTTTGCTAGCCGACGATATTGATATGAAAAGGGATGCAGATTTTAAGCCAATTTGATGGAATTTTACTTAAGATTGGTTTTTACCTTCAAAATGACGGTTCGCTGAAGTCACCGTAACCTAGCAACCAAGCTTCGCCAAAGAGCGCGAAAGAAGATTCGAAAACTATGAGACTAAAAGAGATAGCTATAATGAAACGTGTATTATGAAGACAGATTTGCGGAGCCATTTTAAGGGCGCTAAATTCTTATGTAAAATATGATTGATTATCGCTTTAGGCGATAAGGCCGCCCATTATACTACCGTTTTTTAAATATTATTGTTTTTTAAGTTTGTCTGTTTTTGTGTATAATAAAGTTATATTGTATTGTATATTGTATTGATTTAAACAGATTAGTTTAGAGAATGATTTAGAAAATCGTCTCTCGTACCAAAAAACGCATTAAAATTCACGACACACGCCACTATTTTTAATTTAGATGTAATGTAAGCGAGTTGAATAGACACAATACGTTCAAGATTGAAGGAACAACTTTTGAACGTTTTTTATTTTTATTTTTTTTTAAGTTAAACAGCCTGTTACACCAATTCTGTTGTACTACTAAATATTAATAAATTTATCTCACTGGACTAAAATTATTTGCGTCCCTTTTCATATCAATACGGGAGAAAAGGACAGCAACAATTTCAGAGTTGTCAAATTTAGTTAAGCTTAGAATGAAATTCTGCTGTAACATTTTTTAAACTAAATTAAATTTGACGGCTCTTAAATTATTGCCGTCCTTTCCTCACGTATCAATACGAAATGTGATGCAGATAATTTTAGTCGTGTCAGATTGGTTTAGTTTGGTGAGTGTGCAATAGAATCGACGCCATTGGCACAACATAATCGAGTATGACAGTTACCTATAACCGACAAAATTGGATTTTATCGACGAAAACTGCTAAATATGACATTTAGAATTGATAAATACATTTTTATCGGTTCCAAAAGTCAAACATTACATTTAGGATCGGTAAAACTGATTTTGTCGAAGGCAAGTGACAAAATTGTCGAACGATAAACCGGTGACTTTGGGCAACACGAATTTAAAAAAGACAGGTGTCGCTTCAATGGAATGGACTGACGTTATCTATCACTTCACTTTTGGCAGTGTCACTACAACGAGCAAGTCGCTCGCTCAATGGTAAGAGTCACGCTTGCCTGTACCATTTTAGTGCCATCCAGAAAAGATTAGATTACTGAGGTTTGATTAGATGATAAATCTCTTTATGAGCAGTAATGTTTGCACACTACTGCTTGGCGGTTTAAAAACAAGCAAAGGTGTGGTACTTCCCAAGGCGGGCGACGAACACGAACTGCCGAAACTGTTAAGTCAACGCCACCCCACTCCAGTGGCGCGCCCTGGTGGCAAAATAATCCCAAATCGTTTACTAGAAAATCCTAATATTTTTGATTCCAAACAATAAAACGATTAAAAGTTGTCCTACCTCCTTGCACACTACTGCCAACTTCGTCCCTATGGCATGAAGTAGTCCGGATGGTCTGGGTCCTTCTCGAAACGCTTGGCCTCCTCCTGCATGCTCTCTTTAATCTTCAAAATGGCGGCGGATTCCGTCTGATCGTTTTGGTCTCCGCCCGGGCCGCCGAAACCTGAGGGAGCGGTCCCTTTTGTATTATTAGATACCTTGTCCGCTAAACTATTTAAAAAAAAACCTCGCTTCGCTCGCATATTTTTATCTCCATTGCATTCTTTCAATTCATACAGTCCCAAAAACATTATCTAGAATCAGCAAACTAATAACCAAATCAAAAATCCTAATTTTAAATTAATGCAATTAATTTATCATAATCAATTTAATAATACTTACAAATATAGTCAATTAAATTACAAACATTACCCACCCCTAACTGCACCCGGCACTAATAACCTGTCATATATTTTTCTGAAGTTTTGTGCTCGCTTCGCTCGCGCTACCTTTACCTCGATTGCTTGCAGCGCGCGGGCAATATTCTGCTGGTGTATTTTCATTATCTATCAGAACTTTGTACGCATTGCACGCGATTTGGAGGAAGCGAGCGAAGCGAGCGCGGTAATTTGGTGAGTTTTGGTATTACCTATGTAGACTATATGATACTATGAATAAAAATTATGGAACGAAGAAAAAAAATACGCAAGCGAAGCGAGCACAAAAATGTCTAACTTTTAAGTAAATCAAATCAGATTGTTACACAACGGGTTATAGATAGAATCGCGCAAGCGAAGCGAACGTAAAAATTTGAAGATAGTGTATGATTATATCATTGTAACTCGTTTCGAATTAGATTAAGTCGGGCGGCATTGGAAGAAAAGACGGCAATCTATCCGGTCGCTATCGCCACCCCACGGAGTCTGCCGACTACGTGTACGTCGTATTGTATGTGTGGTACTAACTTAAGTTGTAGTCGCCCATGCCGGAGCCCGAGTCGTCGCGCGGCGTGCCGGGCCCGCCGCCGCCCACGCCGCCCGGCGACGACTTCATGCCGTCCACGCCGCCCAGGCCTGCACACATCAACGGAACACCATGCCATAGTGTCCACGTACGGCACTGGAGCGTCTACTCGCCGGCACAGACGCGCACCGGCTTCTTTTTTATAAAACCATCCCTTTGTCTATGGACTGGATAGCGGATGTCATTGTCAAAACAACACCGGGAGCATTTTGACGAGTTTTTCATTGTAATAATTTCCAAAACTTGTGTTATTTCGTGTTAATTTGTAAAAATTGTAGATTTTTATCCATTAGGTGTTCGTGAACGTGCACTCGTCATTACGAACAACTTTTACTATGGGACCGACCCAGAAGCCGAGAAAAAAAAAACACCTGTTCCATACATTTTGTCGAGTGCCATTGACATTTCTCTATGCTGCTATTATTATATGCTCTTATTTATTTTCAACTTATATTTATTTCTCGCTTTCAGGGTTGGTCCCATAGTAAAAATTGTTCCCAACGATGAGTACTATGAGACCCTTTCGGCTTAGACCCTTGCCTTATAACCCTGTATTTATTGTTCAAACCGGAACAGACACAAGACAAAAAATAATATTTGACCGAGCGAAGCGAAGGTCTCAGAGTTTACTGGAACAAATCGGCATTTGTTTGTATGTCCGAAGTATCCGATCTTCATGAAATTTTGTAGGTAAGCAGTTCATTTCAATACAATTTTTAAGTTCGAATATGAGCTGAATCGGTCCAGGGGTTGTGAAGGTATAGGGGTCGCGAGGTCTCAGTTCGGCGCGAACTACTAGTACTTAAAACTAGTGTAACAACTGGCGGCCTTACCGCTCAAAGCGATCTTTAAAGGTAATACAGACAAGGTACCGCAGTACCGGTGGTATAGATACACAGGGCCGGTCGTCACGTGGAGTACTGACCGCTGTTGCTGCCGTCCTGCGGGCTCGGCATGATGGGCGTGGGCGGGCCGGGCGGGCCGTTGGAGCCCGGCGGCGCGCCGTACGCGCCCGGCGACCCGCCCGAGTAGTTGAGCGGCGCCGCGCCGCCGCCCGCCCACGCGCCGCGCGGGCCCAGCCCCATGGGCGGCATGCCTGCGGCCATCGCACTCGTGAGGGCACTTGTCGCTACACCACTTTGCGCCCGAATTCGATCGCAAAGTGCTGTAGCGACAAGTCGAGAGTGGCGCCCCGGGACCGGTAGACCTTCGAGGCATCGGAACGGATACGTTCGTCGAGAGGGAAAAACGATTCGGAACTCCCTACACTACGACTGTCAGTCGAGAGATTTACGCAATGTCTTTATGCCATTCAAGGTAGAGACTAGAGCACTTTAATACTCAATACTCAATTCATTTATCGCAAACATTATGTGGATTACGTGCAGATCTTAACTAGCATATTTAAAATAGGTAAATCATAATGACCCTGACTGGATGTGGCAATATCGTGCGGAGCGGGTCAATCTATTCCATAATTGTCTTATCTCTCAAAAATTCGTCTAGGGTATAGTAGGATTTCGCGAGTAATACACTTTTTAGGGCTTTAGTAAATTTGAACTCATCTTCTATCTCTTCTTCTATCTATCTTAGGTAAGGATTACCTGCCTACTTGTCACCTATGTATTACCACCTAGTTTCACAGACCAATAAAGTCATTGTATCAGAGTTCTGGCGGGAACGTGAAGAAGTCATGTCGCGTCATTTTATTATTTCCCAAAACTTGTGTTATTTCGAGTGTTCATGTGTAAAAACGGTGAATGTTTACCCGTTAAGTGTTCGTGAACATGCACGAGTGTCGGTGAACGGTATAATGTCGTGAAACGTGAATTTTCGTGATGTTTCCAAAACTCCAAAGGCTCTAGTATACGTAAGACGTGCGAGGCCAAAATCCTCTTAGGAGGAAAGAAAAAAAAAGAACTATCACTCTTTACAAAACGTCAAAAAATGCACAAAGATGGATCAACGCCATCTACCGAACTATAGGCAGTAGCTTTATCTCTATATCTGGATGTTTGTCGCGTTATCACGACTAAGCGAATCTTGATAAAATTTTAAATGTTGTTGCTGTGTATCACAAAGACGGACATGGATACTTTTTTTATGAATATTTTATATTTATATTAACGAAATCGCGGAATCGAGTTGATCCATTAAGGGCTGACAGTTGTAATGTGGGGAATTCTGAATCGCGCAAGCGAAGTTTTTCCCTCGAGACGAACGCATTCATTTTCATACCTCGAAGCTTTATTGGTCCTGATACGACGCGACTATATTCCTCTGAATTATAATATTAGTTAGGATTTTAAATTAAAAAAAACCGACTTCATCAGAACCATATATTTAAATTTGCTTCGCCATAGTCACTTAACTATCATAATAGAGGTTATCTTGTCCCCGCCCGTGACATACGTATCATTGTGTAGTTCCGGCGGCCATCTGTGGGCTTCTTCATCAGTTCCACTTCACCAAATGATACTTTCTGAATGCAAATGCTCGACTTGTCGATGAAAATACCAGAATCTCTATATGTATGCCTATAATGTTTGAGGAGTCCCGTCAATTCCTCATGGATCCATTATCAGAAGTGGATTTTGATAAAAATGGGACCCATCTGGAATTATATCCTTTCAAATTAAATATAGCAATGATAAGAAACCCCTGAGCTACAGGGGCCCCGAAGGTTATTCCTTTTGTGAAAACCTTTACCCTTCATTTGGGCCCCACAACATTTGGACTATTAGATAAAATAAATAAATATTGGTGTACGCTTTTACACGCAGCGCCATCTAGCCTCAAGCAAGCTTGTACTATGGGAACCAGATAACTGATAGAATACATCAATTTTTTTTTTTTTGTAAATACATACATTGAACACATAGAAACACCCAGACAAAGAACAAACATCCATGTTCATGACAACCCACAACCTACAGCTCAGAAGGTGGAAATCCTCCCACTGAGCCACAAGGCTAGTCATCTCATCTATATAGATATCCGAGCTATTTCACTTCAACTAGTCGACCCACTACTACATACACCGACGATAGTTACCTGGCCCCTGCGGCGGTGGCCCCCTCATGCCGGCCGCGTAGGCCCCGGGCGACATGGGCCCGCAGCCCGGCCGCGGCGGCGTCATCCGCGGCCCGCCCAGCAGGGCTCCGCCCCCGCCCCCGCCGCGCTCCATCGAGTTACCCATCATGCCTTGACCTGCGCACAAACAATTACACATTGAACGGTGTTGATAACATATAAAAAAAAAACATCGGATAACATTTATGGGTGGGTATCAGACTACGCTTTTTGTATGGACAAGACAACGGTATACTCTATTCTTAAGACCAGCTAGAAAGATGCAGGATGACTTAACGTCTCACATCACTTGTGCGGTCACAGAACACACATACATAATACTCTCCACAACTTTCCGGATGGTCCGTTGAAGCCCTGATATTAATAATAATATCAGGGCTTCAACGGACCATCCGGAAAGTTGTAAATAACCCTTAGCATAAGCTAAGGGTTATTTGGAGAGGGCTAATTCTTATTCTAATTGGGGGTGATATGACCCGCATTGTCGTCCAGGGGTGTTTTGTGCATTTACTCCGCTGCGAGCCTACCCAAACCAGCCGAGCTCCTTAAAGTAACGGAGCACGACATTGGGTCGCTGACATAACTGTTCCACTCCTGTTTCGTCAGATGTTATGCTATTGGAGACATGGTGTTGAGATTCTTGAAGGCGTCCCGACCTTACTCGTATGTCCTCTGTGGCCTTGCAGGGCAGTAACACATGCTCCACGGTCTCGTTTTCCTGCAGACAGCCTCGGCATAGAGGACTATCTGTAGCTCCAACTTTGTGCAAACGATAGTTTAGCTGCAAGTGGAAGGATCCAAGAGGTCTGTATAGTAACATACCGGGGGGTCCATTGAAGTCATTGCCCATGCCCATCCTGACAGCCCCCCGTGGTCCACCGCCCGAGTACCACGGCCCGATGAACGGCTGGCCGGAGCCCATGATCTGCTGCGGGCCGTGTGGCGAGGGCTGCGAGCCGGGGTGCGGGGCGGGGGGCGACGGCCGCAGCGGAGAGTTGGGGAAGAAGCCGGGGGGCATGCCACCGCCACCCATGCCTGAAATGTGTGGTATAACTACATGGAAAATATAAACTACTTATATATATTGTCGCGACGTTTCGCGATCCAATAAATTAGTATTCAATATGGCAACACTGAGGCACTGGAAAGCTACTAGTGTGCGAAAACCAAGTAAGATACTTTTACATTCAGTCGCTAAACGTTTAAATATGGCGGTTGCCAGAGTCAGTCTCTAAACTCTAACTCTCAACTTTTACAGATTACACTGCGATTCCAGTCCCTCGTTCTAATAATTGCGAAACAGACGTTTTGAAAGAGAGGAATGCCAGAGTGCAGGAATCTCCTCTGAAAGGTACTGGCTCCCGGCGGTTTAGGTAAGCTAGAGACACTCAATCAATTTAATTAGTTTACGATAATTGTGACGTTACCTTCTAACTAACATATCTTTATGTCACGGCTCGACTGGTGCGGTGTATGTGTGTAGTTGCCATATATTTATGAGGCTTAGGTATGAGTAACGCGCGGCACGGTGGGCCACGACATATATTACCGCTACAAAAATGTTGTACACCACACAAAACATTTATCGTAGACCTACATTGAGTACATACGAGTGTACTAATAGGTGATACATTTCTTCACAAAAACTGCACCACGTGACATAAATGTCTAAGTGGCACCACACAACAATGCTACAAATGTCATGCATCGCACATTTATCGCATACCACCAACTTTGACTTTGACTTTACCTACATTCTGGTCCAGAAGGAGTGCGACAAGTTTCTTACTGCACATGAATGTGTCACTGCTGTGTGGTGCGCCATACTGCAGGCAAATGTGTCATTGGTGTCAGGTGTTCCTAAGTTTTTATGAGCGAGATGTCATCTGATCACAATCAAAATCATGAACGTACATAATCAGGGTTCAAAGCAATAATTATCAAGATAAATATAGGTTGATAAAAAGAATCTAAATATATAACTTTACATTACATAAAACTTTTACACATTATCAGCCAGAAGTAGTCCACTGCTGAACATAGGCCTCCCCTTAGACCGCCACACCGGCTGACAATATGCCACTTACATCCACCGGTCCACCTAATGGGAGGCCTGCCTACGCTTTGTTTTCATATTCGTGGTCGCCACTCAAGAACCTTTCTTCCCCATCGGTTATCGATTCTCCGAGTGATGTTAAATATTTAACTTGCCACTCTTAAATTTTTTCCTTCATAAAAAATAACTAATAAACTTGATTGTCAAATGTGTATAATTTATTATTTAACTATCATTCTCTAATCTATATTTTTTCTTTCTGTATAAATATGTAATACTAGCTGCGCCCCGCGGTTTCACCCACTACTCTACAGAAGCCGAATATTTTTCTGGGATAAAAAGACAAATATTATATTATTCCAGGATACAAAGTAGCCTAAGTGTTAATCCAGGGTGTAAGGTACCTCCATACCGAATTTCATCCAAATCCGTTCGGCCGTTACGGAGTAGAACGGGAACAAACACACTTACATATTTACACAAACTTTCGCATT
Organism: Apocheima hispidaria; assembly: GCA_947579745.1. Taxonomy (NCBI): domain Eukaryota; kingdom Metazoa; phylum Arthropoda; class Insecta; order Lepidoptera; family Geometridae; genus Apocheima; species Apocheima hispidaria. The sequence goes on along the minus strand of OX388172.1, from coordinate 3,096,797 downwards.
TATAATATTAGTGTGATTTGTATATTTTTTCTGAAAAATTATTAACATAAACAAAACTACGAAAACGTAAATATTTATAGATAATACTAGTTACATAAGCCTTGATAAGTATATACTTCTTTGATAATTATCAAGATACTTATCACGAGGAAAATGTATCTTGATAATTTCGAACCCTGTACTTAGGGGTACTGGTTGGACACGGACTAGCTCGGCAGACTAAGAACGAGGTAGAACATTAGGGCGAGCAAGAGAGCAATGTTCTGAGCACAGCTATCGTTAGACACAGTTTTGCTGGACCTACGCTGAGTGCAAGCCACCAGTCTTTTGTTGGAAAATGTTTTGTTGGTATGTTTGTTACTCTTTCCCACAACAACAGAGCAATGGATCGACCCAAATTTTCGCAGTTTCAGGGTTGGATAGTGACATATGATACTTTTTACTCCGGGAAACTGTGCGGTTCCCAAGGGATTTTTCACGCAGGTTAAGCCGAGGAGCGCAGCTAGTTATAGAATAAAATAACATCTTTTTTATTAGAATGTATACTAAATCACTATTGTAATTAATCAATGGATAAGTTCAGCCCAATTGATAGTATGATTGAAAATGAAAATGCCACTCTGCTCTACAAAATTTAGCACACAGGTATAAAGTCACAGTTCAGTGGACAAAAAGCCATGACAAATGTGAGGGCAACAACAAAGCAGACTCACTTGCCAAGGAAGGCACGAAAAAGGAAATCAATGCAAATGTGGCAGAACTGTGTAAGCCAACAGCTATGGAAACACGGAATTTGCTAAGTCTCTACACAGAACGAGAACAGCAAAATCAATGGAATAAAATCACAGGTTGCAAACACGCAAAAGAGTTTTACCCATTGATAAATAGGAAAATGACTAATAAACTACTAAAGTTAACTAGGTCGGACCTTCGTCTAATGATAGGTATTATCACAGGACACTGTGAGCTAAACTATCATATGCACAAAGTTGGAGCCACAGATAGTCCCCTGTGCCGGGGCTGTCTACAGGAGAGCGAGACCGTGGAGCATGTGCTACTGCACTGCAAAGCCACAGAGGACATACGAGTAAGGTCGGGACTCCTTCAAGAATATCGACAACAAGACTCCAATGGCATAGCATCTGACGAGACAGGAGTGGAACAGGTATGCCAGCGACCCAAGGCCGTGCTCCGTTACTTTAAGGAGCTCGGCTGGTTTGGGTAGGCTGGCAGCGGGGTTAATGCACAAAACACCCCTAGCGGGACGTCAGTGCAGGTCCTATCGCCCCCATTTAGAATTAGAATTAGTATGATTGAAATGAGTATTGAAATAAATATGTTCATATTGAGGAAAAAACTTCGCTTGCGCGATTCAGAACTCCCTACATTACAATTGTCAGCCCTTACAAAATGTCAAATAATGCACAAAAATGGATCAACGCCATCTAGTGAACTATAGGAAGTAACTTTGTCTCTCTGTCTGGATGTTTGTTGTGTTATCACGGCTAGACGGCTGAACGGATCTTGATAAGGAATTGAAAGAAAATTTGATAAGGAGTTACTGTATATCCCAAAGACGGACATAGGATACTTTTTATGTCTACACGAACAAAGTCGAGGGTAACAACTAGTGTTCTATAAGTAATGTTTTCTATTAAAATTTACCTTATTGATTATTTTTATCATTACATTCTCCATGTTTTTGTACTGGCCTAATTTTCCGTTTCTCAAAGAAAGCATAACTTAGTACCAGCCTCGCTATTGCTATCTAAAATAGTGTGTGAATACGAATTTTACTGCAGTAAAGCCAATCAGCGCTGAAAAATAGCCATAATTCACGACTTGTAAGCACAAACCTCTAGTTTTATTTACATTTCGAGATAAGAAACATCGTGTCCTAGTGGACTCATTCGAGAGGTACACAAACGGGGTTGAGGCCGCAAATAGCGGTGTTTCGGTGTACGTACCGTCGTTGGGTGGCGCCGGGCCCGCGTTGTGACCGATACCGTTCACTCCATAGCCTGAATTGACGAACCCATAGTCGTGGAAAGCTTTAGCCTCTGAAGAGTGCTCACATGTGTCACGGCGCTCGGGCGCCGCACAGTAAAGGTCCCAGAACACGCACCACCACGAATGCAGGAACCCAGGCGGCTCGCCGAGCGTTATATTCTTCTCCCATCGTATTTCCGAGAGGAAAGTCTGTGCCGCCTTCGTCGCACCGACGTGTAGCAGGTACTCGTACACATACAGTGCCAATTTCTCGCGAGCCTGAGCGTCCGAAGGCACTGTAGAGCCCTTGCCCTTGGCATACATATCGACTGAAAGCCGACTTTTATGAGGAAATTGTTTATTATTTACATTAACGCTTTATATCAATAAATTCAACTACACAAAATGTCATTGATCGATGGCGACATTTAGCGTCTGTGGCATAGATAAACTAGTTTTTTTTAATTTTCGCTCAGCTGTCAAATTTTGTCTATAAGTTTCTACAGGCTATATAAAAAGAGAAAGCGCCTCCGCTGCCGGAGCCGGGGACTGGATCGACTGCCGGAGGCCGGATGAAGCGCTAATAAGGAGTTCCTTAGCAAACATTTTATCGTTTACGCCGGTGCACACAGTTGTCGGGACATCTTCCCAGGATGTCCAGGCATAATATGTTTAGTCCACAGAATTCTCCTTATAAATAAGGTCATTTGTCAAAGAATAAACATATGATAAATATTTTGTTGATTTAGCGGCGATGACATCTCTATGCTGTCCGCCAATAAAGAAAAAACAACAAACCATTTGGGTTCACATAATTACAAAAAGATGGAAATTTGGTGAATCCATGATTTCTTCATCCATTGCACAGGCTCCACAGAAAAACTATAAGTACGATGTACGTGCATATTCACGCAAATTTAACAGCGAAGTGTCCGCGGATGCTTGGGATAGATTCGTAACGTCCGCGTACACTTATTGCTGAGAAAAACCTCCGGCGCGCCAGATCGCAATCGGACGTTCGAGAGCTCTAGGTCAGCTCAAGGACACGTCTGCAACTTAAGTCCAATAATATGCACAGTATGTTCTGGATGTACTGTCTAGATAGCATCCGTAAGTCGCCTACGGACGCGTCCCATAGTATGTTTGCAGCTTTAGTCAGATATCAGTGGATTAAGATTATAGTATAACCCATAAGTTATTATTTTGTGATATTTATAACCAACTTAGATAGAGGTAGGTTATTTTTTCATAAAACCTACCTACACCCTACCGACGACATACTCGTAATTCAGTAATAATAATAGTTCCAGAACAGAGTCGGATAACAGAAGTTCAGGTTATTTTTTCATAACAAGTTGAAACCATAACAATAAAGTTTTTCTGATTCTGATTCTGAACCTGGTGTAGGGCTTGAGTCTGATATGTGATAGCGATAGCTTGTTCATACGTCTCCGGATGCCGTTCCATTATTTCATCATAGCTGCTGGTTCCAGCAGCTGAGGCTGAGCTATTTTCTTACCACCATGTAAATCTAAAATAGGCTGGTAGGTTAACCAAGCCCAGCCATTTGAGCTTAGCTGTTATTAGCCTTTCGTGCTCATTGGCCAAAAATTATACATTCTCGAGTTGCAGTTTACCGGTAACGATGAATATAATGGTACGACTGCCGGAGGTACGACCAACCTACTATCATCAGATGATCAGACTCAAATCTGTCACCGGAAGGATAAAGCTTTATCTATATTAATTATTGATATTATTACCTGCTGCTGCCGTTCCAGTTTTGAGGAATATAAATCAATGCGCTCTAGCTGCCGGCTCCGACAGCGGAGGTAATTTCGAAAGCAAATAGTTGAGAGGGCCATAGACAAAAGACATTTCTAACGTCAAAACTGACAGTCACAATTGTCAAAATTCTAGGAATGGCTACCGTTGTCTATTCTTTCTTCCTTTTCGTGCGGCCGTGTCACCGCGTGGTTCACTGCCGCGTTTCTTGAAGAAACATACAAAATGGCTATCAGACCAGTATACAGACCTACCATCGTCAAAAAGAGGACGAAAAGATTCATCCGCCACCAATCGGATCGCTATGATAAACTCAAGAGAAACTGGCGTAAACCCAGAGGTAAAGTCGCATGTTTCATTCATCTATTACACTTTGGAAACTAACCTATCCCCTGTCTTTTCATTCTTTCAAGACGATTTAATATTAACTTGTATGCGAACTACACAACCCTGTAAGTTGTTTGTATCAAATTTATGTTTACACAAAAGTCAACCCGGGCTTATAGGTTATGTTGCCGTCCCAAGCTCTGGCGCTGCCAGAACAAACATTTTGAAGCTGCTGATCTAAATCCAACTTAAAAATGAATCAGAATTCTGAAGTTAGTTAAATTTTTCACATCTGATAAAACATTTGTGTGGTCAACAGTACAAACATACTTTTCCATTTGCAAGGGCACTCTGTGTTATACATTCTCAATATGATAATTACAATTTGTTACCTTGCTATATTAAATCTACCAAACCCTATTCCTGATAGCTAGAACATGGCTATTGGGTCATATTGGGAGATACATTTATTATACAGGGAAAAAAAAATCTTCTATAAATAGTAGATCAGAAAGATTGTTTTACAAGCGCATTTGACAGGCTCGGCATTTGACCATAAACTCTGCTGATGTTAAGTGACAGTTTGATCAAGAATGATAAACACCTAGCCTGGAAGCTGGCCCTCAAGTGACGATGCCAGAACACTGTCAGATGCTTGACGATGGATGTCCGACTCCTGTGTGGTAGCATATCCAGCCAAGTACAAGAAAGTATAATGCGCGGCGCATAAGTTGAACAATGCGCAGTAACACATTTATAGGTCTTAACTGAAGTGCGGTATGGGGTGCGATGCGGGGAAGGTGACTCCAAGCCCGCGCGCATGCGCTTAGTCAATTTTTGTCCCCCGACACCCGCGCACACGCTCCTTGCGCCTGAGAGTACTGTCGCACACGGCATTTTCACTTCAAGTGTATTTATATGTGAATAAAATGCCTCGACAGCCAACATTAAGGAGACAAGAGAGAAGGATGGTCTTCGTATATAGTAAAGTCACAGTCTAGTTCACGTCATGCCCCAGTAAAGTGGTAGAGACTTATTAAGGACTCTACCATGGAGTTTTGTAAACAACACGAAAATATTTTATTCTTATTATGTAGTATTTATTAAGATAGCCATAGTGATTCTGAGTAGTATTGACTCTGTGGATAAACCTCATATATATAGTTTAGTAGTTAGTTTTATACTTAGTATATAGTTTTAATTTACACTTTTAAAAGTTTTGAATATTTATAACAATTATTTATTATTTATTTTCCTAAAACATGCAAAACTACCAATTGATTCAAAAGTTGCGATTATCTTCTACGTTTCGCGGGAAACCGCAACGTAACACTTTTCTCTACTATTGTACCTGCGCAGAGGTCAGCCATTTTTGTTCAACTTACGTGCCGGGGATTATACTGCCATGAAAATAAAGAGGTTAAAAGGGATGCTTCTAATCTTTTACATAAATAATATTGTGTGATTCTTCGACAATTTCAATTTGTCAAATTAAGCAATCTCTTAAAACATTTTGTAATGTTCCCCAGGTATTGACAACAGGGTGCGTCGTCGCTTCAAGGGACAGTACTTGATGCCCAACATCGGTTACGGATCTAACAAGAAGACCCGCCACATGCTGCCCAATGGTTTCCGCAAAGTTAGTATATCACACAACGATGTTTATTCTGTGTATTTACTTATATATATAACTGTGTTTATACAAGCTTTTATTTAACTTGCAATGTATGTATGTTCGGGTCAAATTTTGCAACTGAATTTTAGACCACTTCCCTTTGTTCAGTGGAGTGGAAATTTTGCATCTCTGTCAAGTTCCGATGATACTACAATAATATGACAGCGAGCTGATCTGATGATGGAGACAGAAGGTGGAAATCGGAACTCCTCAGTAACTAACAGTAGATTGATGGAGTTTGGACTCATTTTGATCAGCTTACAGTACCAATAACCAGTGTTTGTCCAATAACAAATGTCAGACTAAATAGGGATAGAAATTACAACAATATCAATAACTAAACATAATAAAATTTCTTACGATTTTAGTTAACCTCCTAAGTTTGGTGCAAAGCATTTTTCATAGTTAGGTACGTCCTAGAGAGTTAAGTATGGACTTAGGAGCTGTCAGAGTTTAGTCCAGTCGGACATAAATATCTAGTGTGATCTTAATGGTTAGATGATAAGACTATTTTGTTTTAATAAAACGGGAATACTCACGTTAAATTTAGTCGGTTATTCCGACTATAGTTTCGATCACATTTGGTGACCTTTATCAGGGAATGTTGACCTTGTATTGCCTAGCACGGCTTGGAATAACCGACTCAATTTAATGTGAGTATTCCCGTTTCATTATGTCATTATTTTCATTGTGTCAAAACCATGTCAGCTTTAATTGTAAAATGATAAGACTTATTTGATATTTTGTGGTTATGTAAAAACAAAACTATTGCGTGTTCCAGGTTGTTGTCCACAATGTCCGCGAGCTTGAAATCCTGATGATGCAGAACAGGAAGTACTGTGCAGAGATCGCGCACGGAGTCTCCTCCAAGAACCGAAAGGTAAATTATATATATATATACATCTGCTAAGGTAGATTTTGGTTATTTTTAGTTTCTTGTAAAAATTTATCAAATTATTGATAAAAATCATAGATGTAGGGTCTTCATCGTAGACAGAAAAAGCAATAGACAGTTAAGTATTACTCATGAAGAAAAAGAACAGAGTTATAATACATATATCTGTCCCGTAGAGTATTTTCAGTTATTTCAAGGCTCTGCAATTCCACTGCATTCTGATTGGTTGAAAAATGGTAATCGTAATTATTAGATACATAATGAACCTAACCTAACCAACATTCTATACCTATAAATTTTCTAAGATCTCAACCCTTTTTAAAATGGCAGCTCTTGCAAACTTTTTGGTTAGGTCTGAAAATGGATTATATTCTTTAGATTTCAGACTCGGGATCAATGAAGGGTTAGATATTTGTCAAAATACACAAAAATCACTCATCGGTTAATTGCTAGGCACGGCTAAATTATCCTGAGATAGTCAATGGGAACACTTTGTCTCAGTCCCCTCAACACGCGCTTTCCTCCAACTGGTGCGTTATTGTCAGAAGAAGTCCTACCAGGCCAAAATTTAAATTCCACGAGAATTAGTGGTTTTCAGGATTAGTTACATCATCTTCACTAGTTTCACTATTTCACTATTTCTTTCACTGGGTCATGTCTTTCGACAAGTTATATTTGTAACTTGATGACCAAGCAAAGCGAAGGCCTACAAGTCGCTAATCTACAAAATTTGTGGACGAGTCATTCATTTCGGTAATATTGTTAAGTTCGTATATGAGCAGAATTGTTTATAAAAGTATCTACACACGGCCTGACCTGACGCGAAGGACCCAAGGGTCGCGAGGTCGATAGATACTGGCTACACAAAACTTACTTAACAAAAAGCGCCATTTATCGACAGCGTTGGAACTACTTTTTGAATTGTCTTATCTAAATGATATTGTTATTTTGCAAGGGCACTCTGTGTTATACATTCTCAATATGATAATTACAATTTGTTACCTTGCTATATTAAATCTACCAAACCCTATTCCTGATAGCTAGAACATGGCTATTGGGTCATATTGGGAGATACATTTATTTAAACATATAAACATCATATTAACATGTCTAATTGGCTTTGTTTTAATATAGTATGAGGTTTTTTTAAAACCTTACACTCATAGGTGTACAATTTTTTTTTCTATTTTACTCAACTGTCCAAGAAGGAGGAAAGTGTGTTTAGGGTGTATTTGTAAGTGTGTATGTTTGTGTATTCCTATATTACGTCCTGTAGTCTAACGATTTTCACGGGTGATGTGTTGTTGGAAACTTTTTTTATGTCTCGTGATAAAGCCCGAAAACCCTCGCCTATGGCTCGGGCCTACCCAGTCGACTCGTTTGTAAATATCATTGTTTATTGCAGGTGATCGTAGAGCGCGCTCAGCAGCTTAGCATCAGGGTAACCAACGCGGCTGCTCGTCTCCGAAGCCAGGAGAACGAATAAACTGGACATTTTAGTACATAAATTATTAAAAATCTACAAAAAAATTACAAATGAATTTTATTTCTTTTAACTGTAGAACTGTAGAACTGTAGAAAAAAAAAAACTTTTATATATAGCAACGATTTATTGTATATACTAGCTTACCCGTACGAGTTCGCTCGCCTAGGCTATAGTAAAAGAAACACCTCCGTTTCACCTCTAGAGGTTGATTTTCGAAAAATCATGAGAAGGCATTTTTCTGTGTTCAGTACCTACACAGTTTCATTCGCTGTAGTCCAGTCAAGTTATGGGACTTACCCCCGAATACTGAAACGTTTGTTAATTTTGACGACAGATTAAGTCTATTGCTGTCTTTGTCATTTGCATAGTGTCGGACAAAGTCAGTATTAGAATTAATCTGTTGTCAAAGTTAACAAGCGGTACAGTATTCGGGGGTTTGTATGGAGGACCCGCGGGGTTATCCTCTAACTTTGAAACGTTTGTGATTCTGATTACGAGAGCATGCCATCTCGCTCGTACCAAGTTAGTCGCACTATGCGCCGTCCCGCTCGCGCAACTCTCGTTATCGCTTTGAGTTACGGGATGAGCCCACTGGCCATAATTCATAACATAAATATTAAATTGTGATTGGTATAATTTGCTGACGTAGAATCAACTAAATTAAATAGTATGGAGGTACGAGCCATAATAAATTATCGTCGCCGACGACTCACTGCCGTAACGATCGTCATCTGAAATAGACTTAAAGATAGCTCAAATAGAGACTATATTGAAAAATGACAGATTTGAGTCTGTTCTCGGAACAACGATCTTGTAATGAAAGCATAGGGGATAATCTCTATATATAGAACTAGCTACGCTCCGCAGTTTCACCCGCTATCCTACACGAACCGTTAAACTTGTCTCTGGTTATGGCATTCACCAGCGTGCTAATATTTAGTGCCCCTCATTAGTTATGTAGATTAACAAACTCATAACCTTCCTTTTTCGTAGTCGGGTAAAAATCTTATTTATGGGATACATGTTTTTTTTTGGTTTGTCATGAATGAATGAATGAAAATCATGTTTTACAGAAACCGAATACTTTTCCGGGATAAAAAGTAGCCTATGTATTAATACAGTGTATAAGCTACCTCCATACCAAATTTTATCCAAATCCGTTAAGCCGTTGCAGAGTTGAACGGGAACAAACACACTTACACACAAACTTTCACATTTATTATATTAGTGTGATTTCCAAATAATTTGACTGCCCCGGTGGCTCAGTTGGTAATGAACCTACGTTCTGTGCTTGGGGGTGTGGGTTCGATTCCCATCTAGGACAAACATTTATGTGATGAATATTTGTGTTTGTTCTATGTCTGGGTGTTATTATCTATATAAGTATGTATTTAAAAAATATCTATGTACGTATATCAGTCTCTGGCAGCCATATTACAAGCTTTGCTTAGTTTGGGGTCAGATGACCGTGTGTGCAATAATGTCCCAGATATTTATTTATTTTATTTATTTATATTTAATTAAAATAGCAAATAAAACACATTATTATAACAATAAATTCGACTATATTCAACAACTACCACCTCATCCACACAAACGCATAACATACAAAAATACACATGGAATTCACATTTGCGGGACATTTTAACTGAACATTGTTCTACAGACAGCGGCTTATCAAAAACATCTTAGCACAATTCATAGACAATCATGGAATTTTACATCAAATTGGATTATTGGACTGCGTTCATAAAATGGTCATAACTAAAGAACCGTATTCCAATAGCGTTAAAGATCAAAAGTACACAGAAATATCAGAGTGACAACCTTGCCAATTTTGTGAGCACTCCGTCCCTTTCCGTCCCTATTCGGAGATGTGACAAATAAATGTCGATTTCAAGATTCTAATCTCGATCGTCTCTTGTCTGCATTACCTCCGACCACTATTCCGTATCTCGAATGATATCGTTGAGAATAGGAAATCTCGAAGTTCCAATTTTTTTTCGAGATTAGATTGAATCTCAGCTTTTGAGAACTCCTGCCACGTTAGCGCAAAACTGGTAGAAAATTTCCAAATACATACATTGTCAACATAAGCAACGGTATTAGGATGAAATTTAGATTTCTTGTATTTACATATCGGTATGGATAAACTAGCCAATCCATATTAATAATTCATAAATTATCGTTTTTTTTTTTTTTTTATCGATGGCACATCCCTATTCCCATACAAAGTGAATAAAACAATCTCATACTTGTGAAGAGGACAATAAATAAGGTATCGATTTTTTCTATGGTTTTTACTAGCCACAAATATATAAGTTACAGAAATGGCAAAACGCGATATTTAAATGCCAAACAAAGATATAAATTTAAAAAATGCTCTGCCTGGTTGACCCCGGCCTTATCTTCTATATTAATTATGCCAATTTACAACTAACGCTATGTTATTTACCGAAAATATAATTATATATAACCACAGAAAAATTATACGAGAAGAATGACAATCTCACACCAAAAAGTGTACCCCGAAAAAACTGCATAAAACTAAACCCTTACGTATTTAGTCAGCCTACGTTCAAACCGCTATAAAAGCCGATGAAAATATGGTTAATACAGAAACATAATATAGTTTAGTTCTAATCATGTTCAAGTAAAAAATATGTTTTCAAATATAATGTTTTCAACGCCATCTCCTGAGAACCTAGCGAGTTTTGCAAATATAATATAAAATTAATAATTATACATACTGATATTATTAATGCAAAAATATTCATAGCGAGTAGTGATTTTTTCTTCGTACAATTACGAATGAGTTAGCTTGTTTTTCTATTTCAAGTCAATCAGAAATTGTGACAATCATGTCGTAGTTTAAAGCACTAGCGACATCTTACGTCCTTGTCACTATGTATTACCGTTACTACAGAGCGACCAAGTTGTCTGTAGAGTTGGCAAAATGGTGGAACTAAAAGTCTTTTGTTGTCAGTTGTCAGTCCGAATTTGTGGTGGTGGCGCCTCCACTCGACTGCAGAGATAAGTTGGATGGTCTGTACATATCGGGTTACGCAACTTTCTATGGTCAATGGCACTTTCCTTTATATAATTTCTCTGTGATTCAACTAACATTATTCAGTTAATATAGCCTGGTTATTTACAGCATAAGTCTTTGGGAAGTAATTCCAAAATATTAACAACATCGGCGCCTGTGAGACTAAAACAATATTTCAGAAATTATTTTGTTGTATAACAACAAGACATAAAATTAGTGTTGCCTATCGATAGCCTGGCAATAATGCAAATATCGATAGTTAATCGATAAATTTTAAAATACTATCGATATAATTTGCAATACTATCGACAGTATTGTACCTCGATAACCACTACCCACAGATCACACCCTAGATTCGGCATTCAGGACGCTCGACCACGCATCAGTCTAAATACACTTATAAGAAATTACTCTGATTTCTTGATTATATCATATCGAGTAGGTGTTCGGCATTCAGGACGCTCGACCACGCATCAGTCTAAATACACTTATAAGAAATTACTCTGATTTCTTGATTATATCATATCGAGTAGGTGCTATCTTGAGATAGCCAATGAGAACGCTTGGTCGCGCTCTCCGCGACCCGCGCCGTCCTCAAACTTTGGAGAGTTTTTGTAGGAACGAATCAGGTAATGCGGTATCTAGTGTGATCTGTGCCACTACCCTACAGGTATTGTCGTCTCGAACAAGTCTCACCATCGATGCCGCATTTTGTGAGCTGCTATCTCTAATTCTGTTATTATCGATATCCTAACCCTAACTGATCGAGGTCAACTATCGATACTTCGCCGACACTACACAAAATAGAAGGAATGAAAACTCTTGTCTCAAAACGACGAGATATTTTGAGCCGCCCAGTGGTACAGTTTTACACAATTAATAATTCCGATCGGCAGTTTGCGTTTGCGCAGAAAAGCGCAGACCGGTTTTCGACAGTAGCCGAACGCGTAACTGAATATCACACATATTGAATTTACAATTTCCAGATTATTGCTTGCTTCTTCTTATCTCTGTCCCGCTTACATAAGATGGCGCTCGGGCGGCGCGATTTTGCCGCGAAATCGATCGACCAATAACAGCGCAAGATTTTACCGCGCGTATTACTCTACTCTGCCATTGGTAGATCGAAATTTCCCGCGCTACTATTGGTCTACTGCGCAGGTACATCGGGAGGAATTTTTACTTGCGTAAAACTGTAACCGAGATTAATTACCTCGTTCCGCGGTCAGTTTATTATAAGTTTTTTTTTTAATAATTTTATTATCTGTTTTTTTATAACGGTATACACCATTTCACCATCAACTAATTTTCGAGCCGACGACGCGCTATGGGGGTCGGTTTATTCCACAGATCTCCCTAGATTTCGCATTCAGGACGATCGAAGCGCACCACGCATCGGCCGAAATACACCTATAAACATTAACCCTAATTGGTTCACTGCTAAGCGCGAGTAGGCGTAACCTTGAAATAGCCAATGAGATAAGTCCATGCGCTTTGCTCAATTTTTGGTGAGTTCGGAAATGCGGTATCTAGGATGATCTGTGGTTTTCCCATCTGCCTCCATTTACGAACCTCCTCAAAATGACTGCAGGAGTTTTATAATAGCCATGTTTAGTTTAGAAAATTGTACAACAGAATCGAAGACAACTCGAAGTTTTTAGGGTTTTTTCTTCCAAAAAAGAAATATTTTTTCCTATTTTTTTCTGTGCTAATTCTGTAATGTCAAGTTTGCCTCTAAGTCCTAATGCAAGAAGTCCCACAGCGGCGCCCCCGGCGGCCTTATTTGGCGACTCCGACGAGCGCGGGGCGCACGCACCTCTCGTGTAGTTTGTACCCCACTTTGCTAACAGCGACCACTGTGCCGGACACGGCACCCTCCACTTCCTAAACAGAAACATAAATAAATAAATAATAGACAAATAATTATTTCCGCAAAAAAACAAAATGCATATACGAGGTAAAAAATAAGTTACTAAAAATTTGTTTTTAACGCCATCTCTTGAGAACCTAGAGAGTTTTGCAAATCTTTACATCTATCTATATCTCTACATAGTATAGATATATATATTTCTCTGAATTATAATATTAGTTAAGTTTTTTATTTAAAGATTTTAAATTTAAAAAAAAACAACTTTCGTCATAGTTTCTTAACTATCATAACCGAGATGTTCTTGGCGCCGCCAGTGGATTTTGATAAAAATGGGACCAATCTGGAAGTATCTCATGTGGGGGACAGGCGGTTTTGGCAATAGACGCTCAGCGCTATGCTGCGTGCTCCCGAAAGGTAAATCGGTATCTCATGTAATTTTAAAACTTGCTTCAAAGTTTCAAAGTTTAAAAAAAACTGTATTTACAAACCTGTTGGAACAGCGCCTCGTGTAGGTTGGGGTCAAACTTCTCTCGAAGCGGGGACACTGCCTGGAGACCGTGTCTTTGGAACACCTACCAAGTAACACACAACATTCATATCTTCCATGTATACAAAAAGAGCTTATAGTACTCATCATTGTGAACAACTTTTACTATGGGACCAACCCTGAAATCGAGAAAAAAAAATCTGCTGTTCCATACATTTTGTCGAGTGTCATTGACATTTTTCTATGGAAAAGCAGTATTTTTTTCTTCTCGATTTCAGGCTTGGTCCCATAGTAAAAGTTGTTCATAATCATGAGTACTATAAGCCCTTTTCGGGCGGTCACTTGCCGATGGGCGACATTGTATAACTCTCTTGTTACCCGACTACTCAAGAAGGGTGATGTTTTTGGGGTTTATGTACGTACATAAGTTCGTGTGTTCCTTTAGTCCGTTAACTATCATAACAGAGATTATTTATTGTCCCCGCCCGTGACATACGTATCATTGTGTAGTTCCGGTGGCCATCTGTGGTCTTCTTCATCAGTTCCACTTCACCTAATGGTACTTACTGAATGCAAATGCTTGACTTGTCGATGAAAATACCAAAATCGCTATATGTATAAATAAAACAAATAATAAATAAATATCTGGGACATTATTGCACACACGGTCATCTGACCCCAAACTAAGCAAAGCTTGTAATATGGCTGCCAGAGACTGATACACGTACATAGATATACCAGATATATAGATATTATATACCTATAATATTTGAAGAGTTCCCTCAATTCCTCATGGATCACATCATCAGAACTGGATATTGATAAAAAATTACAATAGGGAAGTATCTCTTTTCAAATTGAATATTTTAATATTTGAATTGTGAATATTTTAATACCCTCTTGCGTATGTTTACCTATTTCGCTAAATTAATAGTATCATATCAGGCACGTACTACTTTTGGAAAGTAGCCTAGTACGTAACCAAATTTGTGCTTTCTCTTTAACCATATCTGTGTTACTTTCTGTTATTTGTGCTATGAAATAAATAAATTAAAAAAGATTTTTCCAAATCGATTCATAAATGATGGAGTTCTGAGGTAACAAACATTTAAAAAAAACAGTTGACTTGAGAACCTACTCCTTTTTTTTGGAAGTCGGTTTTGGTAGTGGTAGAGCTCTTCTGCAGAGTCCGCCTGGGGAAGTACCACACCTTTGCCAGTTATTCAACCGCCAAGCAGTAGTGTGCAAGCATTGCTGTGTTCCGGATCGAAGGGCAATGTTTCCAGCGTAATTACTGGGCATACAGAGATTTAACATCTAATATCTCAGGGTGACGAGCGCAGTGCATTGCCGCGCATGGTTTTGAACTTTTGAGGTTCAAAATTCTGGGTGGCACTGAACTGTTACGAGCAAGCGTGAAGCTTAACATCAGGTGAGCGAATTGCTCGTCTCATCACCAAATTACATTTAAAAATTAAAAATGTTTAAAATGATTCATTGATGAAATTAGTAAATCGTGATAAATATCCCGTGGGTGCTTATTTAAACGTACTATCTGGTTTGAACAGCATCATACCTGGTCGAGCATAGCCCGGGTGAGACGCACCCCGTCGTGCAGGGAACGCAGCGCCGTTTGACCTTCCGTCACTTCCGTTTCCGGGACGGACTCCGCTGCCGTACCGAGGGTGTCAGCCACCTGACGACGAACCATCAAACCAAACATAATATAACTTGTTCAGAGCATGTCGGGCCACGCTTAGCAGGCTTCCGTAGGTGCGTAGGACGCTTGAAGTTTTTATCCGTTATTACCGCATATCTCAAAAAGTAATTATCACATGTTGCCCGAAATAATTTTAAAAGAAAGTTTTTACTAAGATCTATCAACATGGAAGAAAACAAGTTTCTGAGATGCGTAGTTTAGAAATGGCAGGGGAGGGACATTGCAAACAACTTTGTCGGCCCATATTTCACAAGCGGACGTCTGATAAGAAAATGGTATAGGAAACCTTATTATCATTTCAAAAGACCTATTCAATGACACCACACACGTGGGGTACAGGCGAAAATTTTTTTATTATCCCTACTTTACATGACAGCCACCCCATTAATATAAAATTATGTTTTTTTCTATTCTGTCAAAATGGTCACCTTACAAAGACCTGTTCAACGACACCCAACATGATGGGGTGCAGTGAATTTTTTTTTCCTGTGGGATAACACAAATCACCCGATGATCACCCGTTTTGGCAACCATTTTACGAAGCGAAGTTTTTTTTTTCCTTTTTTCCTCCCTTGAGGAATTTGGCGTCGCCCGTCTTCTGCATTTATTTCTTATTTGATAAGGAGTTACTGTTTATCACAGAGGCGGACATAGGATACTTTTTTTACGTCCACGTAAACGAAGTCGCGGGTAACAGCTAGTTCCTTTATATACATCATTAGCAAAAGCAAGCAATCAGACTGATGACAAGCACCGGCGATGGTGACGCCATCTGAGATTAGTTTTGACTGTGGCTACCCATTGAGAACCTTCTCCTTTTTTTGAAGTCGGTTTATAAGTACATACGTCGAGTAGGTCCTTGCAGAAGCTCTGTATGGCGAAGGACTTGGCGTCTTCCACTTGCTTCATCATGCGACGACGGACGTTCTCTCCGTCAGCCAGCGCGCGCTTGTATTTATCCTGAAACAAAATGCACACTAATACCACACAAGTAATTTTCTATGAAAACTAGCGAGGTTTTTTTTTTTTTCGGGCCTAACCCTAAATGCGAAAGTAACGCTGTCAGGGGCTTAACGCTGCGTTTTTTCAACCCAAGGCCGTGCTCCGTTACTTTAAGGAGCTCAGCTGGTTTGGGGCTGGCAGCGGGGTTAATACACAAAACACCCTTAGAGGGACGTCAGTGAAGGTTTTATCACCCCCAATTAAAATTAGCCGTTACCACTGCAGTACAGTAGTATTAAACAGTTATTGTAGCGTATTAAGACGATGCCTTATACCATAAAAAAATAATATGAGAAGAATGACCATCTCATATAAAAATTTGTGTACCCCTGAAAAAACAGCATAAAACTAGATGGCGCTACGTATTTAGTCAGATAATGTACAAACCGCTAGGTTAATATAGAAACATAGTATTAGTATATGTCCGCTATTTAAGGTTTAGTTAAAAGTTAAAAAAAGTTTGCAATATAAGACTTAAAAAATATGTTTTCAAAAATCATGCAGTTTTGCAAATAAAGTATAAAATTTATCATTTTACTGATATTATTAATGCACAAATATTCATAAGCCGCATTCTTCCGTTAATAATGAGTGAGCTTGGGTTTTTATTTCAAGTCAAGCTGAAATTGCGACGATCATATTGCAGATTGAAGCATGCAACATCTTACGTCCTTATCAGTGCTACAATCGACTCTCTATGGACATTAGCAGTCTTCTTCATGTAATTTCTCTATGCTTATACTAACCTCGTAATCTTTGATCTGTTGTTTGAGTGAGCTGAGATCATTGCTTAGTGTCTCAATCTGCTTGTGGCAGTCTTCAAGTGTTGCGGGCTTCTCTGATGCCTCCGGCTCAGCTTTCTTCTCCTTCTCTTCTGTGCTGTACCGGTGCATTGTGCTTCTGGAAGGATTTGAGAATAGATAATATGCTACACATAATGGGGCCTGATGTATACAATAGACTTCCACATACAGTAATTGATGCTTGGAGCTTTTTATTATTCAAAAATAAATTTAAAAAATGGCTTATCACACAAGCGTTTTATGACTGACGAGTTCTTTGGTATTAAAATACCGCATTATATTTAAAGTTTTTTTTTTTTTTATCTTGCAAGTGTCTTTATTAACTAAGCAAAATACATACAACTATAACTACCTAGAAACTACTTTAGAAGATTAAATTTTCTATAATATTATTATGTTATGCTGACCTGTAATTTTTACAATTATTAATAAAGAATGTCTAATGTCTGGAAAAGTTGGTGAGAGAGGAGAATGATGCAATGTTTACACAATATAATTTGTATAATTTCTGTTCATTTTCTGCTATATGTTAAAACATATATTGTAATAATTAAAACAAAACAGTAAATTTAAAAAAAAATGAGAGGTTTTGGTAGGTTTTTTCAAGCTTGTTATCATTTTGAACTTTTGACATTTGCAGATTTTTGAGGTCAAGCTCTTTCGACAGGCATTATAAACGGAGTGTGTGTGGTTTAGGACTGTTTATTCATTATGTAATAAGGATAAGAACTGAATAACAGTCAGTTTTGTAGGTTATAAACGAAAGTTTAGTTGCGCAACTCACCTGTACACATTCGATCGGAGACTCCGCAAAGACGATTCGGTAACGTATCGCGCTAATCGCCCCACTGAATACACTTTTAATGAAGCCATTATCCTATTAAATGCTCAATTAGATTGAATTTTAAAATATTGTCGCTTTAAAAGAGGTTATGTCCAAATTCCGAAATTTAAAAAAAAGCTTATTTTGAAAGATATCTGACAGTTCTGACACTGCAGACCAAGGTTTTTTTTTCTCTTGGCTCCACACGTTGTATATTTAGCCAGTGTTGAGTATTGTAATATTTCAAGTGAAGTCAAATATTACACAATTAAAATAAGTCTCAGTCATAGTCTAAGTCAAGCAAAGTAAGTCTTGGTCAAGACCACGTCGTGTCTCAGTCAAGTGGCCGAGACTTTACTAGAGATTTCTATGGAATTTTGGAAACAACACGAAGAGTCACGTTTCACAACATTATACTATTCAACAACGTCGTGCACGTTCACGAACACTTAATGGATAAAAATTCACTCTACACAAGTTTTGAAAAAAATTATACAATGAAGCGACATGACTTCTTCACGTTCCCGCCAAGACGTAACTAGCATATAATTATTATATTACTCTTTGCGTAACTAGTCTCTTTTCATTCCTCCAAGAGTCTATATAACTTCCTTGCCACAGACAAAGACAGACACTCATGGACTTGGACGAAACAAGCTCATGGACGTATATAAAAAATCGCACTATATGGTGAAATCACAGAATTCTCCTTATAAATATTTATGTCTTTGGGTGAAATATGAAAGTGGCTGTATATATTATTACCTGATCTGAGGGAGTTTTGGCGGTAACGTGAAGAAGTTATGTCGCATTGTATTATTTTCCAAAACTTGTGTTATTTTGGAGCTTTTAGGAGTGTTGATGTGTAAAAACGGCGGTGTTGTTGTTCTTGATTTTTTTTTGTTGTTGTTCTAGTGGCGTGTTGTGAAAGGTGACTATTCGTGTTGTTTCCAAAACTTTCTATAAACATCTTGTAAAGTCTCCACCGCTTTACCGGATCATGACTTGAACGTGACTGTGACTTACTTTACTTGACATAGACTATGACTTGTTTCAATAATATACAAAACTTGACATTGGTTAAATACCCAACGTGTGGACCCACAATTTAAAAGAAAATACATCATAAATATGTCACTGTCAAAAACAGCTGACTGATGCCTACGAAAAGCCTACGAAAAAACATTCGCAGAAATTCGCAAATCGGCAATCGCTAACTTTTCCTTTCAAAACCAAAGCCAAAATTACATCATGTTTGAAAACCTACACACTGCTTCTTCGTGCTTTTTGTTATCATGACGTCAGCTTTTACGCACGTCGACTCATAAATCAATAGTGATGTGCGTGTATAGCTCAATACCTAGTTCAAACAGTTCAAAAGAATATTTCAATGAATAGGTACTTAAGTAGATCATTTGAGAACGATCAATAAATAAAATTCTTATGCCAAATTACTGGTGGCCAGTAAGGAAAGCAAACTCAACATTTTTTGACGGTTGGCTGTCAACTATGTTGTGTAATTGCGATAGTGGCTCTGCTACATAACAGTACAGATTAGGTTCTATTTATCTGTGGGTTTGTCGCACTGTTCCCTCAATACTGTCCAAACGGTGACGTTCCGTAAAATTAAGTTCATTTGTAAATAAAATAATGATCTCTCTAATCATTTATCATTATAAATAATCTATTTTCGTCTTGTATGGCACCTATTTTTACAATCCTCGGGTTAGTTTTTGAGAAGTATACTTCTAAAGGTTTAAGGTGAAGAGCTCAAAATACTAAGATACCAAATCAAAATACTAAAACAAAATAATTTAAATATTTCCAAACTTCCAAGGTGGTAACAAAAATATATGTATAATTTCAATGGTTCAATCTTAGATTATTGACCGAGCGAAGCGAAGGTCTCAGAGTTTACTGGGACAACTCGGCATTTGTATGTATATTTGTATGTTTGTGTGTACATTTATCCGATGATAACTTGCGAACCGTTGATCCGATCTTCATGAAATTTTGTAGGCAAGTAGTTCATTTCAATGAAAAATTTAAGTTCGAATATGAGCTGAATCGGTCCAGGGGTTGTAAAGATATAGGGGTCGCGAGGTCTCAGTTCGGCGCGAACTACTATAGACTACCTATATTCTAAAGGTACAACTTTTTTTTAAATCTAATAGGCGATGATCATAACTATGTTTTAGTTTGAATTTTAATTCGTTCCTTATTTTTCTCCGATATCACTCTTGCGTCTGGCTCTTGCACTCAAGCTTATACACTCACCATTTCCTGGAAATCACATCTCTTGTTTTAGGTAAAGCACACACTGCGCATGCCCAAATCACCGTTTCCCAGCATTTCAGCATTTTCTTTTCAGCCAGTGTCCTCGCGACCGCGTTTCCGCGAGCACGCGTAGCAAAGCAGAGATGGCGTCGCTAGCTATATTCGACTTCGACCGCACTATTGTGAACGAAGACTCCGATGCCACGATCATAAACAGACTCCGGGAGAAGCAGCCCCCGCCTGAGTGGGAGGCGAGCAACCACGACTGGACTCCTTATATGAGTGATGTAAGTTTTTTTTTTTTTTACTTCTTTGACTTCGCTTCTTCGAACTGAAACCTCTCGACCCCTAACTTAAAAAACCCTGCACAGATTTTGCTTAAATTTTAATTTTTGAAATGAACTAGGAATAGTTACCACGACTGGACTCCCTACACAGGGTGGTCCAGTTGGGAAAGTCAAAAAGAAAAATCTAGATTCCTCGTAACGACTACCTACGGCAACAAGAAAAAAAAAAAAAAAACGCAGTACATACATACCCATTTTCTGCGATTCCTTTTAGTTTTCGAGTTATACTAATGTATTTTTTCAGTTTTTTTATTTGTGTTTAATTTAGAGCTGGTTTCTTTTTTTTTTTGTTTAGCTTAGTTTCTACTTCTATTCGGAGAAATGACATTTTATCTCGGTCACTTTCACTCCCATTAAATTCTAAATTAGAGAGACAGTGACCGAGATAATCTCGAGCGCACAGGAATAGGGTCCCTGGGACCCTATTCGGAGAAATGACATTTTATCTCGGTCACTCTCACTCCCATTAAATTCTAAATTAGAGAGACAGTGACCGAGATAAAATGTAATTTCTCCGAATAGGGTCCCTGGTCGAAATTTTAAAAACATCCCTAATTTTAGGAAGATTATTATTTTATGTACTGATTGTACTATCGAATAATCGCGGTACAAAACATTTTGTTAGTCACAAATACTGAAATATGAAATAGCGTAGCTTAGTATTCATATCGTGTACTGGTATGGTGCTCTGGCTAGTTAAGAGTCTTCAGAAGCCTATGTATATTTTTCTACTTGGATATTTCTACTTTAAGAATTCTTATAGAAAACTTTAGCTCAAAAGAGCTCTTTTTGGCATTTTGAGAACTGAGAACTGTCCTCATCTAAGATATCTTGCTTTTTATGCAGGATTATAAGGAAAGGATATGCTAAGCCGAAAGGGGGTCAGGAAAATCCGATTTTTATAATAAATATCAAAAATCCGTTTTTTTTATATACATCCGATATACATCGGATATATATCCAGGCTAAGGAAAAGAAGTAAATTTTTCCTAGAAATTAAAAATTATTAACGC
Source organism: Apocheima hispidaria (assembly GCA_947579745.1). NCBI lineage: Eukaryota > Metazoa > Arthropoda > Insecta > Lepidoptera > Geometridae > Apocheima > Apocheima hispidaria. Next base: position 3,075,249 of record OX388172.1, on the reverse strand, counting down.
TAGGAGCACCAGGCAATCCCCATTTTTTATTACCTGATATATATCCAGGCTATATATCCGATATATATCGGATATGTATAAAAAATCGGATTTTTGATATTTATTATAAAAATCGGATTTTTTCAAACCCTGAATGTATGTTCGGGTCAAATCTTGCAACTGAATTTAAGACCAATTCCCTTGTTCAATTGAGTTGAAATGTTGCATGCCTGTCAAGTTCAAATTCAAATTTATTTAAGTTAAAGTTCCGATGACAATACAATATTACGAGAGCGAGCAGGATCTGATGGAGACGGAAGGTGGAAAACGGAACTCCTCAGTACAGTAGATTACTATTAGTACTCACGGGATATTTACCACGGTTATTATTTTTGTTGAGTTCCCGATATTAGTACGATAATCTACGGTAATACTAATAATAATAATATTAATAATAAATCTCGGTAGTACTAATAGTAATGTTGTAAACCACCACGAAAGTCTAAAACAGTGTTTAACAGTAGATTGATGGAGTTTGGATCCATTTTGATCAGATTACAGCACCAATAACGGATTTTATAAAAGCTTGCCTCGAAAAAATATGTTTTTCCACAGACTTATTTCAGTTTAGCTTCAAGATTATCGCAGTTATTAGCACGAGTTGTTTTAATGTTGTGCCTAGTTTGGCTTATCTCTTATCTGTTAATCAAAGGCTATGCCAATGTTGAACTTGATTTAACGTTACCTGCGTTCTTGATAATACAAAAACAATATTTATGTGAGCACTAGCTGTTACCCGCGACTTCGATCGCGTGGACCTAAAAAAAGTATCCTATGTCCGTCCTTGTGATAAACAGTAACTCCTTATCGAATAAGAAATAAATGCAGAAGACGGGCGACGCCAAAATCCTCAAGCGAGAAAAAGAAAAAAAAAAGAACCTTCGTAAAATGGTTGCAAAAACGGGTGATCGTCGGGTGATTTTTGTTATCCCTCAGGAACGGTATTTTTTCCGGGATAAAAAGTAGCCTATGTGTTAATCCAGGGAATTAGCAACCTCCATAGCGAATTTCATTCAAATCCGTTCAGCCGTCACAGAGTTGAACGGGAACAAACACACTTACATACTAACATAATTACACATTTACACACAAACTTTCGCACTTATAATATTAGTTGTGATTATTGCCGTGTATTATTGTATACTAAAATAATTGCTTAGCCCAAAAGCAATTATTTTAGTCGAGCGGTGTGTACCAATTTAGTAATGGTTTAGTAGCTAGCTATGTTCGAACAAAAGCTTAGTCGCAAATAAGCTTAGTAAGCAATAATTTAGTGAATAACCCCCGAATACTGAAACGTTTGTTAACTTTGACGACAGATTAAGTCTGTTGGTGCCTTTGTCATTTGCTTAGTGCCAGACAAAGGCAGCATTAGAATCAGCATTAGTATCAGTATTTAGGGGTAATAGCAATAATTTTGGTAGTGGTAGGGCTCTCTTGCAGAGTCCGCCTGGGGAAGTACCACACCTTTGCCAGTTATTCAACCGTCAACCAGTGGTGTGCAAGCATTACTGTGTTCCGGATTGAAGGGCAATGTTTCCAGCGTAATTACTGGGCACAGAGATTTGACATCTAACATCTCAGGGTGACGAGCGCAGTGCATTGCCGCGAATAGTTTTGAACTGTTTAAGTTCAAAATTCTGGGTGGCACTGAACTGTTATGGGCAGGCGTGACGCTTAACATCAGGTGAGCGACTTGCTCGTCTCGTCACCGAGAAACGAAAAAATAAATAAAAAAGTTGCTCCATACTCGACTAAATTTCCGAACAAGTTAAAACAAGGCGAAACAATATTAGGATTTATTTTAGTTGATTTTACGACCAGAATCGGAATATTTTATTGTGCAAACTGTGTTAGTATGTATCAGATCTTAAAAGTAGGTTAGGTCACAACAGCAGGTGCAACATTTCGCTCAGCGCGGCAATTTCAAATTTTCTTGCGTTTTTTGTCAATTACAGCTTAATTACTCATCGTGTGTTAATGAAAATGAATTTTGCGACAATAAATAGGTTGTATTTCTCTTTCCTCCTAAGAGGATTTTGGCGTCGCACTTCTTATGCATTTGCCAGTGTCAAGTATACTTATATATTTCAAGTTTTGTTAAATAATATCAAACAAGTCAAAGTCAAAGCCGATCAAAGCAAGTCACGGTCAAGTCCAAGTCATGCCCCAGTAAAGTGGTGAAAACTTTACTAGAGCCTTCTATGGAGTTTTGGAAACAACACGAAAATTCACGTTTCACGACATTATACCATTCACCAACACTCGTGCATGTACACGAACACTTAACGGGTTAAAAATCACCGTTCTTACACATTAATACTCGAAATAACACAAGTTTTGGAAAATAATAAAACGACGCGACATGAATTCTTCACGGGCCCGCCAAAAACACTCACTATATTTATTATTACAAAACTAATTGTATATGTCAAGTCAAATATCTTTTAATCCAATAGGAATTAACATTCGCTTTGGACACGTCACCTTTATTAGATATACCTACATTTACATTTCAGTTGTACCTGTTTGTTTTCGGCAGATTCCAGACCCTAGTGTCCTTCAGATAATCGCCTACTACACTATAACACTCGAAATAACACAAGTTTTAGATAATAATAAAATGACGCGACATGATTTCTTCACGTTCCCGCCAAAACCTCCTACTCTAAATTTATTGCCTTCTACTTCTGAAATGAAAAGGGACATCGATAAAAGTCGGGTTGTTCCGTCTTCGTCCCATCGTATCAAATCCCATTTCTTGTGTCGTCCCAAACGCCATCTCAACCCACCACATACATTAATATTTTTTTATTAAGCCTCTGAGATTGGTTTAGTTTAGTGTTTTTTTTCTCAATTTTGGTTTATTTTTAGCCGATCTATTTTTAATGACTCTAAATGCCGGTTTGTTATCGCAAATTCTTGCAATGTTTTGCGGTAATTTTATTATCTGTCACGAGAATACTTAGCTTTCAGTGGTCTTGGCTGCAGATCAATAAACCCGTGTTAGTAAGGACTCCATGGTTTTATCGTTTTGTAAGACTTTCGTTCACGGTGGTCTTATCATCATCATCATCAGCCAGAAGACGTCCACTGTTGAACATAGTACATATTGCCCGAGACTTTCACAATGTCGTCGGTCCACCCAGTGGGAGGCCTGGCTACGCTGCGGCTTTCAGTTCCTTAGTGGTATCGCACATGCGTTATTAAATTATTGAAGATTGTCCGCGACTTCGTTCGATTGGACCTATAAAAATAGCCTTTGTCCGTCTCCGACCCAGCTATATCTATGCAAAAATTCAGGTCGATTCGTTCAGCCGTTAAGCCGTGATAACGCGTCAAACACCCAGACAGAGAGACATAGATAGAGACTGAGTTATATTCGCATTTATAATATTAGTTAGGATTATCACTTTTCTCGAACATAGAGAAAACAATTAACAAATAAGTTTTTGTGGAAAAAAATATTTTTCCAGACAATGTTTTCAATCATTCATTTCATCAAAATGAGTCCAAACTCCATCAATCTATTGTTAGTTACTGAGAAGCTCCGTTTTCCACCTTCCGTCTCCATCACCAGATCAGATTGTATTGTCATAGAAACTTAACACGCATGCAAAATCTCAACTCAACTGAACAAGGGGAACTGGGGCCTTATCCCGTAACTCTGATGGCAATGGTCATCGCGTGCCGTCCCACTCGCGCCGACTTACTCGCACCATGCGAGCGAGCAGGATAGCAAACGAAGACCATCGCCACCAGAGTTACGGGATAAGCCTTTTTAAGATTCAGCAACCCGGGCCTTACAGGCTTGCCTTGGTTTGCCGCATTAAAAAACAATAACTTTTAATTCGACTCCTTGCGCCGCCCCACACATCCTGTCGCCCCGGGCCATGGCCATTTTGGCCTAAGGGTAAATACGCCCCTGGCCCCTGGTCTAAAATTCAGTTGCAAGATGACCTTACCATACATACATACATACATACACACAATCATTGCAAGTTAATAAAAGCGTGTAAAATACCACGTCACGTACACTCATAACAAAGCAGGTCTCAGAAAAGTCATAAAAGTACACACATATAATACAAATTCAAATTCAAATTCAAAAACATTTATTTCAGGTAAAATTTTACCCATACAAGAAAATTAAAACAAATTACATAAAACATTCAAAATTCCAAAATAAAAAATAAAAATTATATTAACACATTACATTATGTCAAATTTATTTAAACAAAACAAATATTACACCATGTCAAAATTAAATTAAGATAAGATTTAGAAAATGAATAAGATGTCAATGTTGCAATTGTGATCTAGTACTTTCTCCCCGGCATTGGTACTGGTATAATACGTAATGATACTTATGTCATGTGAATCATCGCCTCGTGAGGATGACGTCCGCGTATTCCCGCGCGTGTGGAAGCCCTAGCGGCCTTGCCCGCGCCCGCACTGTCATTGGCAATGACTTCAGTAAAAGTCCGATGGAATTTTAAAATTTGACAAAATTTACAATTTAGCAAATACTCAATTCCAAACTAGAAGAAGCAAGTCGGCTGTTATATGCATGTTGGTATGTAGGTATATTTGTCCGCCGATAACTTGAGAACTGTTAATCCGCTCTTCATGATTATGAGCAGCTTTTACTATGGGACCAAACCTGAAAACGAGAAAAAAAAAACAGGTGTCCAAAAGAAAAATGTCAATGACACTCGACAAAATGTATGGAACAGCTGATTTTTGTTCTCGATTTCATGGTTGGTCCCATATTAAAAGATGTTCACAAACATGAATCACGTCCACCAATATTTATAGGTAAGCGAAAAAGAGAAACGCATAAGCATTGCCATTCGGCTTGGTAATGCCGCCATTTTTTTTTTCTACAGACCTTTAATGGTCTCTGGATAATCCAACTGTTATTTTTCATTCCTCGAAGGTTATTTTTATGATATGAAGTAGAGTTACTTGTAGTTTGTATGTATTATGCTTAGTTAATAAAAGCACTTGCCCGTTAAAACTAGTAGTTCGCGGCGAACTGAGACCTCGCGACCTCTATATCTTCACAACCACTCGACCGATTCAGCTCATATGCGAACTTAAAAATTGTATTGAAGTGAACTACTCGCCTACAAAATTTCATGAAGATCGGATCAACGGTTCGCAAGTTATCATCGGACAAATATACACACAAACATACAAACATACATACAAATGCCGATTTGTCCGAGACTCTGAGACCTTCGCTTCGCTCGGTCAAAAAATTCAGTTCTCCGAACCTCGAAGTATTTACAAAAACAGCTCGCTTCAAAAGAAACCTAGCAGGTGAACAAAAACACACCGCTACCAAGTAGGTATTTTCCAGTGACAATGATTGAATCATGGAATGGAACTGTTCCAGCTACATGTTACGATTATGGCAAGCGCTATTTTAAGGAAATCACGTGCGCATGAATACAGTGTGACACGGCTCATGTTGAACGTGGATGAAGGCGTTTGCTCTCAGTAGTTAATCTCCCGGCCAATCCTACTTCTATCACACATTTTCAACATTTTTTAAAATTGAGAGAGTATTTGGAGAGAAATATAGCGCTATACACTTTCGCGCGCAGATGAAAAGAGATGGCTTTAGCGCGCGCTAGTAAAAAAAACAGATAATTGCTAATTACATCTAAACCAGGAAACCAATCGAAATACTTTTTCCTGCAAGCCTAGATATTAGTATTACCTCACTATTCGTGTAATTATCACTTGAATATACACTAGGGGTTCCGAGCGCCAGCGGACAAAGTGTGTAAGACGGGGTCTTTTCAATGATTTTTTTTATCGAGAAAATGTCATGTATTCTTGTTTTCCCGCCATTAAATACTAGATGACAGAACAAAAAAAAACATATATCCCAAAATAAGATTTTTAATCTACATAATAATGAGGTGTACTAAATAGAAAAATTCTTTTTTTATCAAAGTAAGCCAAATAGTAATATAATTAGTCAATTTTTATCTAAGTACCAAGTCGGAATTGAAAAAAGTAAATAGTATTTAAAACACCAATTTATAAATTATAAATTAATTAATTATATTAAATTAATTATAGTTTTATAGGTTTATAGGATGTTTATAGTTCATGTTTTAATTTTTTATTTTGGTAAAGGACAAAGTTTCGAAAAATTGGTTTGTATCCTTCCCCTTGCTTTAAATTTAATATGTCAAAATAAAAATTGCTCTACATTAGCAGTTATTCTAAAGATGACTGTTGTTATTTTTTGCGATGGAGAAGCAATAATACTTGATATTTTTGTTTTTGTCCTTCTTCGTCAACATAGAAAGTTTTAAAATTAAAAAAATGTGTAATTGTTGAATTGTTATTCTAAAGATAATGTGACTATTTACCAGGGGCGTAGCTACCGCCGTATCAGCCGTATCAATGATACGGGGCCCCCGGGCTACAGAGGCCCCGAACGTTAGATAGATAACTCTTTATTGTTCACACCAGAATTAAATTACATGCATAATACAAAAATCTACTTAAAAACTAGTGTAACAATTGGCGGCCTTATCGCTTAAAGCGATCTCTTCCTGGCAACCTTAGCACGGAGAGGATTTACAAGGAAGAGGTAACGTTGTTTCTTTGAAAAATAGTGACCCTTCATTTGGGCCCCCAACAAGTTTGATACGGGGCCCTTCTGTGGGAAGCTACGCCACTGCTGCTTACTTTGAATTCGGCGCCGCGTACCGGGTGACGACCATACGTATGTTCTGTTTTATGCCATGTTCATTGCAAGCCGTGTCGCAGTGTACAGGAGTTTATGGCGATCCGGAAGTGATTACAGATCTATTCTTAGATAATCACAAATAGGTTTTGCACTATATTTCCCTGACGTGTAGACTTTACGATACCTAATAATAAAATCGGAGAAGAGCGAGTCGGACTCGCGCATCGAGGGTTCCGTACCGCACAATATATTTTTTTGTAATACAGAGTTATAAGGAAAGGGTATGCTAAGCCGAAAGGGGCTCATTGTACTCATGATTGTGAACAACTTTTACTATGGGACCAACACTGAAATCGCGAAAAAATATCAGCTGTTACATAAAAGTTGTCGAGTGTCATTGACATTTTTCTATGGAATAGCTGTTTTTTTTAGTCTATTTCAGGATTGGTCCCGTAGCAAAAGTTGCTAATAATGATGACTATTATGAGCTCTTTTCGGTTTACCATACTCTTTACTTATAACCCTTATATCAATAGTGGCGTTCAAGAGAGGCCCGTATAGCCTACTGCTGAGCAAAGGTTACGGGCTGAAAAGTACGTTTTTTTTTTTTTTTTTTTTTTTTTTTTTTTATGTTACTTTGTGACGAGGCGAGCATGACGCTCACCTGATGTTAAGCGTCACGCTTGCCCATAACAGTTCAGTGAACCTCAAAAGTTCAAAACCATGCGCGGCAATGCGCTCCGCTCGTCACCCTGATGTTAAATCTCTGTGCCCAGTAATTACGCTGGAAACATTGCCCTTCAAACCGGAACACAGCAATGTTTGCACACTACTGCTTGGCGGTTGAATAACTGGCAAAGGTGTGGTACTTCCCCAGGCGGACTCTGCAGAAGAGCCTTACCACTACTAAAAACAAGAAGTAACAATGACAAGGAAAATAATAATAATAATAATAATAATAATACATTCGCAAAGGCACAGAATAAATAACAGTACAAAGGTAGACGAGGTTGAGATGACAAACGTCGCTATAAAGTTATTTTCGGCCAGCACAGCCACAGCACAGAGAAGCAATAAAAAAATTTCCTCTTCTGTGAGCACAGCGCAGCTTAGCTACCGATCTAAAAAAACTAACTGGTGATGGGCAATGACAAAACTATTTGATTGACAAGATTTATACTTTACAGCACATTTAGTTCCACTGTTAATCTAAAAAGAGGCTCACCTAAATACAAGAAATGCTTTCGTTAAAATTTCACGGGTATTTCGGGTTATTGGAATGCGAATGAATTTAGTAAGATTTGGGTAATGAGGTGAAACAATTTACTGTAATACCTTATAGTTATTACAATGAATTATTTCAAGTTATATTTCATTGTTTATGATTTTTCCAACTGAGAAGACCTTGCGAAGTGGACCAGTGGAGAAAAACCACTGCGTAACGACAAAGCCTGGTTGGAATTGGAGGTGCCGGCCCAAAAAGGCTCAACGGACCAGCGCTTCGCAAAAACCCTCACCAAGGTCATATTTGCCAGCGTTGCGGTCGCAGCTTCGGGGTACTTATTCGCCTAGTGGAGTAGCTTGCCTTAGACAGGCCCTGTATCAGATCACATCACTCACATTCGTTTTGCCGATGATATAGTCATCATAGCACTCTCTGAAGAACCTCAATACTATGCTCAGCGACCTCAGTAGTGTTCCAACAGGTGGGTCTTAAAATGAACATGGACAAGACGAAAACCATGTCCAAAGGCCATGTTCTAAGAGTCTCTGAAGAACCTCAATACTATGCTCAGCGACCTCAGTAGTGTTCCAACAGGTGGGTCTTAAAATGAACATGGACAAGACGAAAACCATGTCCAATGGCCATGTTCTAAGAGTCTCTGAAGAACCTCAATACTATGCTCAGCGACCTCAGTAGTGTTCCAACAGGTGGGTCTTAAAATGAACATGGACAAGACGAAAACCATGTCCAATGGCCATGTTCTAAGAGTCTCTGAAGAACCTCAATACTATGCTTAGCGACCTCAGTAGTGTTCCAACAGGTGGGTCTTAAAATGAACATGGACAAGACGAAAACCATGTCCGACGGCCATGTTCTAAGAGTCTCTGAAGAACCTCAATACTATGCTCAGCGACCTCAGTAGTGTTCCAACAGGTGGGTCTTAAAATGAACATGGACAAGACGAAAACCATGTCCAATGGCCATGTTCTAAGAGTCTCTGAAGAACCTCAATACTATGCTCAGCGACCTCAGTAGTGTTCCAACAGGTGGGTCTTAAAATGAACATGGACAAGACGAAAACCATGTCCAATGGCCATGTTCTACCCGTTTCGGTAGTCGTTAGGAACGATACCCTCGAAGTTATTGACCACTGTAACTACCTTGGATAGATTGTTCAGCTAGGTAGGTCCAACTTCGACAAAGAGGTCGCCCAAAGAATTAAATGATCAATGATGTTGATTAACACGACCTATACATACTTAGTAGGAGTTTGTTTTCCATTGAAGCTCGAATAGAAGATTTTTGCATTGTTATTTGAAAGGTACAATTACAAAATTTCACTTTGCAAACGTTATAATATTTACCATGATGGAGTGATATTCAAATAAAATAAAACTTTTTATACCGACATAGGCGCGGGGAGTCGAATTAAAAGCTATTGCTTTTTTCTGTTAATGGGGCGGCAAACCTTACAGGCCCGGGGCGCTGAATCTTAAAATACGCCACTGGCTACACCCCGGTCGCCAAATAAGTCATGAGCGCAAGTGCTCTAAAAACTCCTGTTTTTTTTTTTTTTTAAATCTTTTATTTAGGGACATTGAGTCACATTTGACTATGTCAGTCCCATAGTTAACACAAAAATATAATATAAATTTAAAGAAGAGACTCTGGTTTTAAAGAGCCTACAGGCCGACTGATAGAGCATCCTAGCCGCACCAGATGTAGGCGCCGATAAGATGCTCTGAATCAGTCCTTTTGAATCGCTTGCATCGTTGCTTGATGCGTGCTTTAACGATGTAGTCAGGCAGCAGATCACACCCTAGATTCTGCATTCAGGACGCTCGAAGCGCACCACATGTCAGTCTAAATACACTTATAAGAAATTACTCTGATTGGTTGATTGCTAGGCGCGAGTAGGCGTAACTTTGAGATGGCCAATGAGAACGCTTGGTCGCAATCCCCGCGCCCCGCGCCGCGCTTCAAGCTTTGGTGACTCTTTCCCCCGAATACTGAAACGTGTATTAACTTTGACGACAGATTAAGTCTATTGCTGCCTTTGTTATTTGCTTAGTGCCAGAGAAAGGCAGCATTAGAATTAATCTGTTATCAATGTTAATGAACGTTTCAGTATTCGGGGGTGTTAACGACCGACGCGTTACTAATGTTATTGTTTAAATTTATACCTGTCAAATCAAAGGGAATGAGCGGGGTGCGTGCTGAGGTGGGGGGTAAATCGTCTGGCCAAATCAGTCGTCCTCCAATTGAAATAATAACATTGGTGGCGCGTCGGTCGTTAACAGGGGGTTTGTGTAGCAAAAACGAATCTCGTAATGCGATATCTAGTGTGATCTGTGAGTCAGGCCCATGATGTCATACGTCATAATGATATGTTGATATGTTTTTTAAGATTCCTCAACTTTTGTATCGCGATTTCCCTCCGATTGGGCGCTTGCCGTATCCGTTTTAACTCGTTCATCAAAAAAATGGACTAACTAAGTCATACCACTCAGCCTACCTCATTTTCGCAGATTGCTATGTCCCACTGCTGGGCAAAGCCAAGTCGGGCATGCTTTTTTCATCGTTTTTATCTTTCCCAGGTATTTGAGCACGCATACTCAGCCGGCTTGAACCAAGAAGACATCTTATCGTGTATCGCGTCCATGCGTCCAACTCCTGGCATCGAAGAGCTGATCACTGCATTAGCAGCCGAGGGCTGGGACATACTGGTGCTGACTGATGCAAACACAGTCTTTGTGAGACATTGGCTCAGCGCGCATGGACTCGAGGTAAGACACTATACCATCTCAAACCAGGAAAACTTACGGTCTTGCTTGGCATCCATGCTTCTCATTCAACTGGTGCTGACTGATGCAAACACAGTCTTTGTGAGACATTGGCTCAGCGCGCATGGACTCGAGGTAAGACACTATACCATCTCAAACCAGGAAAACTTACGGTCTTGCTTGGCATCCATGCTTCTCATTCAACTGGTGCTGACTGATGTTTGGTACAAACGCCTCGCAAGCCTGCCATTGCATCTTAGGGTTTACTAGTCAACCACGTGTCTTGAAATAATTGACCGAGCGAAGCGAAGGTCTCAGAGTTTACTGGGACAAATCGGCATTTGTATGTATGTTTGTGTGTATATTTGTCCGACGATAACTTGCGAACCGTGGATCCGATCTTCATGAAATTTTGTAGGCAAGTAGTGCATTTCAATACAATTTTTAAGTTCGAATATGAGCTGAATCGGTCCAGGGGTTGTAAAGATATAGGGTCGCGAGGTCTCAGTTCGGCGCGAACTACTAGTTTATTAGCAGTAGAACCACGCGGTGGGACCAAGAGCAACAAATAATACGTGTGATTGGGTGGCTTCAGGATTTATGTATCTGTTCTGCTATTGAAAAATGTTAGGGTGTCTACACATGGCCTGACCTGACATCGTGTGAAAGGGACGGCTAGATTTGAATTTCACGGGAGCAAAAGAAACAAACTATTAAGGTTCTAGCTTCTCCCTTTCGCTCCCCCAGAAACTTATATATCCATATATATATAGCCATCTCTTTCAACCGATGTCAGGTCAGACCATGTATCGAGGCCTTTAGACTTTGTTCCTTGGTAACTGCGACATCATTTAAATTGTCTTGTCACGCAATTTTTCCAGTATTATCTGCAAATGTCCAGAAACGAAGGTGATCTGTTTTCGCGTGCAAGTGTCAAAATAGTAAGACAATGCTACTTGGTGACGTCACGAAACATGACTGAAGCTTTTCTGATGCTGTTCCAATTAACATATTTATCAGCATCGTCTGTTTTTGTTGTTAAACGACGGATATATTCTAGATTCTACAATATTCTTAGTATCTCAGTTATAAACTAGTAGTTCGCGGCGAACTGAGACCTCGCAATCCCCTATATCTTCACAACCCCTGGACCGATTCAGCTCATATTCGAACTTAAAAATTGTATTGAAATGAACTACTTGCCTACAAAATTTCATGAAGATCGGATCAACGGTTCGCAAGTTATCATCGGACAAATATACACACAAACATACATACAAATGCCGATTTGTCCCAGTAAACTCTGAGACCTTCGCTTCGCTCGGTCGAAAATTCCTTCAACTTTGGTGCGTTTTTGTGGGAACAAAGATCTGGTACTGGATGTAAAAAAACCCTATATTTAGTAAAATATCATTGCCCGAAAGTTATAGACTACATTTTGCAGTCGGATTAATGGTTTTTCTTTTTTCAGAAACACATAACAGCTGTCATAACAAACCGCGCGTTTTGGAAAAACGGCCGGTTGCATATCGAGCCGTGTATGAACCAGTCGGTCTGCTCCCGCTGTCCCTCGAACTTGTGCAAGTCGCTGGCGCTAGCGCAGTGGTGCGCCACTCGCCCGGGGTACGAGAACGTCGTGTACGCGGGCGATGGCAGGAACGACTACTGTCCAGCTACTAACCTGCCTAAACATGTAAGATGTAGAGTGACATCGTGTGAAAGAGATGGCTGTGTATACGGGAACTGTGAAAAAAATATTGGTTGTTCAAAAGGAAAATGTCGACCATCGATTAAATATATATTGGTGGACTTTTAGCTTCTCCCTTTCGCTCCCCCAGAAACATATATAGCCATCTCTTTCAAACGATGTCAGGTCAGGCCATGTAGCGAGGCCTTACATACTAAATACTACATAACTAAATAGAAAAATCACATTTTTATCAAAATAGACCGTTTTAGTTGTTTTGTATTATGATAACATTTTGGTTTTAAATATTTTTTTATGGATTACGTGTTATAATATTATATTAAGTAAACAAGAATTAATATGTACTTAGTTATTACTAGTAGTTCGCGCCGAACTGAGACCTCGCGACCCCTATATCTTCACAACCCCTGGACCGAGTCAGATTCGAACTTAAAAATTGTATTGAAATGAACTACTTGCCTACAAAATTTCATGAAGATCGGATCGACGGTTCGCAAGTTATCATCGGACAAATATACACACAAACATACATACAACTGCCGATTTGTCCCAGTAAACTCTGAGACCTTTGCTTCGCTCGGTCAAAAATCCTCCTTCTTGGGCAGTCGGGTAAAATTCAATGTAAAATTACCAGAAAGCCATTACCAAAAAAATAGCCCTGTACAGTGATCGGTAATAAAACACCAAACACTGTTCGTGTTAATTAAATTATTACACGAATGAGATGTGACGCCATAACGTGTTTATATTAATGAAAAGTGACGCCGAGACTAACGCAGTCACTTGACGCGTCTGAAACGACCTTGACTATTAGCCAATTTTTTTTGGTAAGCTTTTCGTCCAACAATAATATTTTGACGTCTTTCAAATTAGGTACGTTGAAAAAAAAAAGGATGTATTAATAAAATAATGAGGCGTTTTCCAAAAAAAAAAAAATCTTTGTTATAAAAGTACCCAATAGATGGCGTTAGATGTACCTTGAGTTTTTCTGTCACTGTCAAGACATGAAAGGCAAAAAAATGTACGTGTGCCTTTTTTTTCTCGTGTTTTTTGGCTCGACATGTGTATTTAGACAATTTCAAGTAACGTAACTATGTATTTGACTTAATTTGAAATATTACAGTAGTTGACACTGGCTAAATACACAACGTGTGGAGCCAAAATTTACGATTTAAGAAATAAACATAAAACATTTCGACAGAAATGACAATGACAGGTAAAACGGTAGGTCTGTTACGCCATCTAGTAAGTATTTTATAACCATTTTTTATTTATTTTTGGAAAACGCCTCTTTCACAATTTAGTTCGCTTTCACAGTCCTTTATATTAGACACAATAAGGGTGTCTACACATGGCCTGACCTGACATCGTGTGAAAGGGACAGCTAGATTTGAATTTCACGGGAGCAAAAGAAACAAACTATTAAGGTTATAGATTCTCCCTTTCGCTCCCCCAGAAACTTATATATAGCCATCTCTTTCAAACGTTGTCAGGTCATGCCATGTGGCGAGGCCTTGAAGTAAAAAATATAAAAATGGCGCGAAACATCAACTTTTCTATTCTCTACAGTATTTTTTTGCTCTAAAATTTTGGTCCACTCGTAGTTTATTTAGCTAGTTTCAAGTTTTGTAATATTTCAAGGGAAGTAATAATATTTCACAAAAAAAAACGCACTCATAGTCTAAGTCAAGCTAAGTATGCCACGGTCAAATCCAAGTCACGTCCCAGTAAAATGGTGGAGACTTTATTGAAAGCTTCTAAGGGAGTTTTGAAAACCACACGAAATCAAATTATTCACACTCGTTGTCCATTATTATTTTAGCACTCCAAAAAGAACAAAAGTTTTCTAAAATACTTAGTACAAAGCAGCATAATATGTTTTTTTTTTCCACGTTGGCGCCAAAACTGTACACGTTTTTTCGTTCTACATTTCAGCGGCGTTTTTTTTTAATGTTGTTAAAATTATTGGTTTCTTCATTGCTGTGAGGGAAATAAATAATGTTCATATTTGGTAGTATTTGATAGTAATTTAATGATATTTTTAGTAATATGAATAGTATAAGATGTATATATAAAAGAACAAGCCCTTTTCTAGTAATCGACGCACAGACCAAACCGTTTATGACAGAGACGTGAAATTTGTCAGGCAAGTTTGTTTGGCAGGGGTCTCCAAACTTTGAAGCCTTGGGGCCGTAATATTTTTTTCGGTATGTTGCAAGGGCCATAACAATTTTAATTTTTCTGCCCACCTAAGCAAATATCAATTATCATTCTGTGTTTTCATTCTCTTCCATTCTACTTATCACAGCCATAGTAACAACAGTTAAACATTGCCTGTCGTGGGCCAGTTTGATGACATTAGTCTTAAGCTGTCGCGGGCCGGATTGATGGCAGTGGCGGGCCGGATTTGGCCCGCGGGCCGTAGTTTGGAGACCCCTGGTCTAGGTGAACAATAAGAACGGATTTTGCAAAATTCCACCTCTAAAGGGGTAAAACGGACCTCCACTCTGTATAGAAATAAAAAAATATTCATGCTTAGCAAATGAAACTCGGTTTGATAAAGAAAGGCATGTCTCAGGATTTTTCGAAAATTAAACCTCAGTGCATGAACCACAGATCACACTAGATACCGCATTACGAGATTCGTTGTACCTACAAAAAATCACCAAAGTTTGAGGCGTGGCGCGGGTCGCGGGGAGTGCGACCGAGCGTTCTCATTGGCTAGCTCAAGGTTACGCCTACTCAAGCCTAACAATCAACCAATCACAGTAATTTCCTATAAGTGTATTTAGACTGATCTGTGGTGCGCTTCGAGCGTCCTGAATGCAGAATCTAGGGTGTGATCTGTGGCATCAACCAACTAATACAGAGGTGTAATGGGCTGTTTCATTTACTATAGCCGAGGCCAGCAAAGCCGTGCGGGCAGGCTAGTATATATTTTAATACAGGTCTTTATTGTTTCAGGGTACAGTATTTCCTCGCAAAGGCTACCCCATGGAGGAGCTGATAAAGAAGACGCTGTCATCAGACAATCCTCAGATCCAAGCCCGAGTAGTTCCATGGGAGGATGCCTACAGAATATTACTCGAAATGTTCCCTGAGAGGGCTAAATTGATACCTGTTTAAGAGCCCGCTTCCCTTATAGGCCGTCTCGTTCACACATTTTCAACATTTTTTAATGTAAAAAACCACTGAGTGGAAATAAAAAAAATAATAACACTTAATATACTATATTTATTATTACAAAACAAATTTTATATGTCAAGTCAAATATCTTTTAATCCAATAGGAATTAACATTCGCTTTGGACACGTCACCTTTATTAGACATACCACGTCATGCCCCAGTAAAGTGGTGGAGACATTACTAGAGGTTTCTATGGAGTTTTGGAAACAAAACGAAGAGACACGTTTCACGACATTAAGCTATTCACCAACACTCGTGCACGTTCACGAACACTCAACGGATAAAAATCCACCATTTTTATACATTAACAATCGTTATAACACAAGTTGTGCAAAGTAAGAGCATGACGCGACATGACTTCTTCGCGTTCCCGCCATAACTCCCGCGTGTTTCTGCTGCTTCGCCAAAATATAAAAAAAATAGACGAATATTGCTATATAACATCGGCAATGATATTCTAATCACCCTTCGAGGGTGGGCCGATACCCCAGCAGTGGGATGTTAAAAGGCTGAGGCAGTAAATGGTATTCTAAAGGTAACAGACTGGTTTTTAATTTAAATTATTTAATTACACTTAGTAATTCTTAAAAAATCTTATGGGCGACTTAAACTGTTAGGCCGCCTTTACGCTTGTAAGTTTAGTACAAGTTAGGTCGGCGTTACACTTCTAGGTTTAGTATAGTGACCGGCAAATTTACAGGGTGGCCCATCGGCAAGTGACCGCTCGAAAAGGGCTTATAGTACTCATCATTATGAACAACTTTTACTATGGAACCAAGCCTGAAATCGAGAAAAAAAATCTGCCGTTCCAGAGCACTGCCGCGCATAGTTGTGAACTATGCGCGGCATCCGGCAATGGCAAATGGGTGGCATTGAACTGTTATGGGCAAGCGTGTCGCTTAACATCAGGTGAGCGACTTGTTCGTCTCGTCACCGAGTAACAAAAAAAAAAATATACATTTCGTCGATTGTAATTGAAATTTTTCTATGGAACAGCAGTTTTTTTTTCATGATTTCAGTGTTGGTCCCGTAGTAAAAGTTGTTCACAATGATGAGTACTATAAGCCCTTTTCGCGCGGTCACTTTCCGATGGGCGACAATGTAGATTTTTAAAAATGTTGAAAATGTCTGAAAGAGATAACTAATACGACAGAGAGCGTGGCCTTAATGTGATAATAGAGGGTTACGACGACAATGACGTCAATTCTGTACGCTGTTGCCCCTGGCATAATTATTGAAAAAACTTCCGTTACTTAAAAGACAATTAAGGAACAAGTATCATTGTTAAAAGAAAAAAACCCGATTGGTTCATGGACACTGCGGACGTAAAAGGGATCCAAAGACACCTCACTTGTCAAAATCGGTCAAGCCGTTTAGACAACAGGAGGTAATATAGGACCACAGATCACACACTAGATTCTGCATACAGGACGCTCGAAGCGAAGCACACGTCAGTCTAAATACATTTATAAAAAAATATTTTGATTGGTTGATAGTTAGGCGCGAGTAGCCGTGACCTTGAGCCAGCCAATGAGAGCGCTCGGCCGCACTCCCCGCGCCCCGCGCCGCGCCTCACACTGACGTCACTTGTGGGAACAACGAATCTCGTAACGCGGTATCTGGTGTGGTCTGTGTATAGGACACACAAAGTTACGTCAACACCATAAACATTACCTCTCTTCTGGGGCAGTCGGGTAAAAAATAATGGAGTTACTATTTATTTTTGTTTCCTTTCCCATTTTTTTCTAGTTTTTTTTTTTCATTTATTTAATTTTTTCGTGCTTTTTGCTATCAAATACGTACTTTTTTTCGATTGTTGTTTTGCTGGGGCACAATTGTACTATTCACTAATACATGTTAAGTAAATAAATAACTAAAATTTCAGTAGAAAGTTGTAAGAAAATATTAGACTTCTTAATCGTCTTCATGTCGTAGCCTTAAATGTAATTTTAATTTATTTTTAATACTATTAGTGATTTGTAATACAAAAAAAAAATGTATTTTTATTTTTTAAGTCAAGAACTCAAAGTTCATTATTGTAATTAAAAATAAACTGTTGATTATTATTGTAGAGTTTTACTTGTAACTCTTAGGCCATGTTTACACTTATACTTTACAAGTTAGGCCGACCTTACACTTGTAAGTTTACTACAAGTTAGGCCTACCTTACACTTGTAAGTTTACTACAAGTTAGGCTGACCTTACACTTGTAAGTTTACTACAAGTTGGGCTGACCTTACACTTGTAAGTTTACTACAAGTTGGGCTGACCTTACACTTGTAAGTTTACTACAAGTTGGGCTGACCTTACACTTGTAAGTTTACTACAAGTTGGGCTGACCTTACACTTGTAAGTTTACTACAAGTTGGGCTGACCTTACACTTGTAAGTTTACTACAAGTTGGGCTGACCCTACACTTGTAAGTTGACTACAAGTTGGGCTGACCTTACACTTGTAAGTTTACAAGTTGGACTGGCTTTACACATGTTTAGGATCAGGCGTGCTAACAAGCGACCCGGATCCTTCTTGTTCGTTGCAGCTTGGATGAGGTGACAGCCGATAAATAAAAGTCGCTCGTGCGTAGTGTAGTGTATGTATTGTTCTAGATCCAGAGTACACGTACAAGATAATTGCAAGGCGCAGCTTCTACGATAAGCGTAATGAAGTGCTCCGCCGTTGCAAAGGAGGAAATACAATAATAGTAACTTGGTTATGTCGTCCAAGATATTCTATCCTCCTAAGTTGACCACAGACTACTTAACCTATATTTGAGGGTGCGTTCAGAGAACCCACACGATAATTAAGGGTGCGTTCAGAGAACGCCACACCACCCCCCCCAGGGAGAAAAGAAACCCGTGAATAACAATAACAGACAGGCCTAAAAAAATAAAATCAGAGATCTAAGATATCTCTAAATTTGACCTTTCGGCCGGTTCTGGTGACAGTGGGTGCCGGCGCTGACGCAGATGGTGCTGGTAATGGGGAAGGATTTGAAGTTGATGACGCAGGAAGGGAAGGTACTGACGGAGTAACCATAAGTGGTGTGGATGTAATCTGTTGTGAAGGTGTCGTTGGTGGCTCGCTTAGTAAAGGACCGGTAGCCTGGTCCACAAAAGCCGGTTTGACGCGGTCGACACTTACGACCACCAGTCTGCCCTTGACATCTAAAGTAACTGTTTTGCCGTCATCGGCTCGATCCACGACTTTATATGGGCCTGTATAAGGCGGTTGTAGGGGTCGCCTGACGGCGTCATCCCTCAGAAAAACGTGAGTTGCCGACGAGAGCTCCTTAAAGATGAAAGAAGCAGGATGGCAATGACGAGATGCTGGAACTGGGCGAATGGCAGTCATTTTGTGGCGCAGTTGCACCACAAAATCAGCAGGGTCATTCATGCTTTCCTGATCTGAGCTAGAGATAAGTAGTTCCCCAGGCAATCTAAGTGGCTCCCCATACACTAGCTCGGCGCTCGTGGCCTTCAGGTCTTCCTTGAAAGCGGAACGCATGCCGAGAAGGACGATGGGGAGTGAGCGAACCCAGGAGTCCCCGTGGCACATGAGGGCCGACTTGAGTTGGCGGTGAACACGCTCTATCATGCCGTTTGCGCTGGGGTGGTACGGTGTAGTCCTAACTCGTTTGGTTGCGCATACATTCAGTAGCCGTTGGAATAAAGCAGACTCAAATTGACGCCCTTGGTCTGTAGTCAGGATGTTGGGTACACCAAAACGCGCAATCCAGCCAGTCACAAAGGTATCTGCGACCTCTTCCGCGGTTATTGATACCATAGGCCATACTTCTGGCCACCGCGTAAACCTGTCAATCGCGGTGAGACAGTAGTTGTACCCGTTGGAGTGTGGTAGAGGGCCTACGATGTCAATGTGGACGTGTCGGAATCTGGCAGTTGGAGTATCGAAGTGGCCGAGAGGCGCCGCGATGTGCCGGGTCACTTTGTTTCGCTGGCATTGAAGGCAAGATCGTGCCCACTGGCGGCAGTCTATGTTAACTTTTGGCCACACATAGCGCTCAGTGACTAAACGAACGGTTGCCCGTATGCCAGGGTGGCTGAGATTGTGACATCGGTCAAAGGCGGCTCGACGAAATGGGAGCGTGAGGTATGGACGAGGTTTTCCAGTAGAAATGTCGCAGGTAACAGAGATATTCGTGCCTGGCATGATGACATCTGTTAATTGCAAGCTGGAACCCTGTTGACGCAAATTGTTTAACTCTTGGTCTGTCTGTTGAGATTTGGCAAGCACGTCGTAGTCCTGTTCCAAGGTGATGGCCTCAACACGCGACATAGCATCAGCTACGATGTTGTCGTCGCCCTTTATGTACTTAATATCAGTGGTGAACTGACTGATAAAAGATAGCTGATTCAGCTGAGCGGGTGGGAGCCTTTCTCGACGTTGCGCGAATGCGTACAACAGCGGCTTATGATCCGTAAAGATGGTCACGTGTTGGACCTCAAGGATATACCGGAAATGTTGAACGCTTTCGTACACCGCCAAAAGCTCACGGTAGTAAGCTGGCCACTGAGCTTGCTTGGTGGTCAATTTTCTGCTAAAGAAAGCTAGGGGGAACCAGTCACCATTTATTTGCTGTTGCAAGCAGGACCCGATGTGGACACTAGAAGCGTCAGTAAAGAGGGCTAAACTGGTATTACAAGCCGGATGCTGTAGAAGCGTTGCACCGGATAAACTTCTTTTGCAAGCTTCAAATTTTTCGAGCAGTTCCGGTGTCCACGGAAACGGTTTAGCGCCTTTACTGTTGGTTGACGCCAACGCATCAATCAATGGAGCTTGATACTGGGCTGCCCGTGGGATAAAACGCCGGTAGTAGTTCAGCATGCCGAGAAATCGGCGCATGCTTTGTACAGTTTTCGGTGGCGGGAAGTCCAGCAAGGCTTGTATGCGATCTACTGGAGGCCGTGTACCTTCTGGGCTTATGTGGTAGCCCAGGAACGTGGTCTCACGGACTCCAAGAATACACTTGGAAGGGTTTACTACTACCCCATAGTCCCGTAGGCGACCGAAAAGCGTCCGGAGGTGTTCTCGGTGGATGGCCTCGTTGGGCGAGTAAACGAGGATGTCATCCACGTAGGGAAAGCAAAAATCGAGACCCCTTGTGACCTCATCGATAAAACGCTGAAACGTTTGACCTGCGTTGCGGAGCCCGAAGGTCATAAATGGAAATTCAAAGAGTCCAAACGGGGTAACGATGGCTGTCTTCGGAACATCCTCTTCAGCCACAGGAATCTGGTGATAGGCCTTGACTAAGTCTATGGTACTAAAAATTTTAGAGCCCGTGAGATTGTGCGCAAAATCATTAATATGTCGGACGGGGTACCTGTCCGGTACAGTTCTTGCGTTTAGCGCGCGGTAATCACCACATGGGCGCCAGGTGTCGTCTTTTTTTACAGTCATGTGTAGCGGAGACGACCAGGCACTTTTGGATGGGCGTGCGGTACCAGATCGCATCATGTCCTCGAACTCTTTTTTGGCTGAGATCAGCTTTTGGGGAGCCAGGCGGCGCGGACGGCACGAAATTGGGGGCCCATCTGACGTTTTTATGAAATGCACGGTATCATGCTTTATAACCCTTGGTAAACCAGGAGGGCGGGTGATTTCGGGGAATTCCGCTAGCAACTGTGCAAAAGCAGAATTCGACGAAACCACAGCTTTGACACTCGGTTGATTCGAAGTTACGGAGGCGGCGGATGATGACAGGTTGGTAAGTCCATCAACCATTTTCTTGGCTCGACAATCCGGTAAAAGGTGATAGTAGGACAGAAAATCCGAGCCTATAATTGCGGTCGTGACGTCGGCCACGACGAAAGACCACACAAATTGTCGCCGGAGGCCAAAGTCCAATGTCAAATTTATATTCCCGTAAGTCTTAATGCTGCTACCATTTGCAGCGCTGAGCTCATAGTCGGAGACTTTCCTCCGGTCTGAAAGCCAGCAGCGAGGGTAGCAACATAGGTCTGAACCGGTGTCGACCAAGAATTGTCGCTTAGTAACACGGTCACTGACGAAAAGACGACGGCTAGATTGTTGGCTATAATCGCAATCAGTTGCCGCCGCTACTGACTGCGAGTTGAGTTTTCCGCCTCCCAATTGCAGGGCGAAATGCATTTGAGAGCCTTGGTACCGTATGTCCTGTGGTACCAACAGCGCTTATCGGACCGACTAGGACTGGTGTTACGCGAAGCCTGGCTTTTGGATGCCGAGTGTTTTCCAGGCCTGTTGGGTGCGGATGAAAGGGCAGCAATTTGCTTGCTGAGTTCATCAATCCGCTCCATAATTGAGGCCAGAGGAGACACAGAGGCAGCGTAGACGTTTGCTGGTCCTGGTTGGGCCTCGACAATTTTGTCAGCCAAGTCAGCTACTTTTTCTAGCGGGTGGTCGGTGTGGGCTGCCAGGATTCCTTGCACGTGCTGAGGCAGGCGGCGAAGCCATAACTGACGAAGGATATTATCGTCGGAAAGAGAAGTCCCTGCGAGTGATCGAAGGTGACGAAGAAACTGAGACGGTTTCCGGTCACCGAGTTCATTATCACCAAGAAGTTGTCTCACTCGTTGCTCTTCCGATGGCGAAAATCGCTTTATAAGTGTGTCCTTAAGTTTCTGGTACTTTCCTTGTGCTGGAGGGTTCGTAATAACATCCTCAATTTCACCCGCTATTTTGTGATCAATTTGGCTCAGAACATAACTATATTTGGTGTCATCGGTATTGATGCCAGCAAGATGGAATTGAGCTTCAGCTTGTGCAAACCACACCGTAACTCTATCAGGCCACAAGGGTGGCAGTTTGACAGCTACACGGCATATAGCTGGTGCTTCAGACACAACTTTTGGTTGTGAAACGCTCTGTTCCTGCCGCGCCCGTAAGGCTTCGTTTTCAGCCTCTAGGATGGCCAAACGTTCTTGCAAATCCTTATCCATGGTGTAGAATAGTTATATTAACAGAAAAAAGTAAGGGTAGGCGAAAGAAAAACCGGAAACAAGGCAGAACCAAAACCCCACCGACACCAGAAATAATTTAAAAAAAAAAAACTAGATGCGCAGCAACGATTACACCAGGCCGAATGTTCACAATGCAGTAAGTAGGTACATGCACACACAAAAATATGTTTTGTCAGAGTTAGTAAGAAAAGGCAAGGTTTTTAAAGGTATACTTATTACAAGTTATGATAAGCGTTGGGCTTATAAAGTGTGTAATGTAAAGGCACTTGATAAATATGTATATTCGTTAATTACCAACTGTGACAAAGCAATAAGCACACGCAATAAAATAAATTGAAATATCATGCGCAGACAAGAAAAAAAATTATACAAAAACACCGAACATTAAATATGGAGCCATAGTTTCATTTTAAATGCCCTCAGAGTTAGGTTACAACACAATATTTATAATAAATTAATGTCCAGAAATTGTCCCAACATGCACGAAAACTATTACTAACAACAGTATTTGCGTAATTCGGACCGTGGTGATGTACTGTCAATCTGCTTCTCGAAGTCAATGTCAATGACAATACGGTAGATGACAGTGACAGTTCAGTAGCGGTTGCTACTGAACGGCAGATGGCGTTAAATACGTTCCTCGTCGCAGCTCGCCGCTCGCCGAATGTACCGCATATACTTATGTACCGCAACCTAACGAACGACCCACACGAGTTTTATTTGATCTTGTTTCTAGGTTTGCACTATAGAATGATTTTGATGCTGGTTATTGATGGAAGAACACTGAATTTCACAGGGTGCCTACACTGTTGATACGATTAAGCACTAAAAACCGGGAAATGACGCGAGACTGATCAGATTTATATCCGAAGTTCCTCGATCCGCAAGTCAGGCCGTGGCTCGTGAAATTAGTGGCAGCGGCGTGTAATAGTAGTTTCATCCGTTTTTGCCGTTTATCGAACGACGACGCTTGCGTCAGGGCCGACTTGGGCTGACTGGCGGCTGACACAATCTTGTAGCGTTTATCACCTCACCTCAATCTGAAGGGCGTAGTTTTCAGGTACGCGTCGATGGTCACCACTTTAGGATCAGGCGTGCTAACAAGCGACCCGGATCCTTCTTGTTCGTTGCAGCTTGGATGAGGTGACAGCCGATAAATAAAAGTCGCTCGTGCGTAGTGTAGTGTATGTATTGTTCTAGATCCAGAGTACACGTACAAGATAATTGCAAGGCGCAGCTTCTACGATAAGCGTAATGAAGTGCTCCGCCGTTGCAAAGGAGGAAATACAATAATAGTAACTTGGTTATGTCGTCCAAGATATTCTATCCTCCTAAGTTGACCACAGACTACTTAACCTATATTTGAGGGTGCGTTCAGAGAACCCACACGATAATTAAGGGTGCGTTCAGAGAACGCCACACATGTATACACTTTGTTAAAAGTGTAAAGGTGGCCCTAGAAGGTACTAAACTTGCAAGTGTAAACTCATCTGATCGCCCGCGACGTTCACCCAGTGGGGGGTCTCCCTACGCTGCGTCTTCCGGTAGGTGGTCGCCACACAACTTTTCTTTCCCATGGTTTATCGATTCTCTGTAAGCCTTCAATGTCAAAGTGTGATAATACTATACAAATGAGGTCATAAATAAAATTCCAATAATCTTATAAATTCTAACTGTATAATTCAAATAAATATTTCTCTATATACAAAAAAACGTTAAGTATAGATGTATAGTTATTATTTTAGTATTGCATTATTTACATAAAGATACATTTTAAATACTGCGCGATTAAAACAAAGAGAGAGGCCTATGTTCAGCAGTGGTCGTCTTATGGCTGATGATGATGATGATAAAACCAAAATATTTGACAACTTATCAATTTTTAAGTAGGTACAAGTACTCCAATGAAATAACGTTCATTTTAATACGCATAATGGAGCGTAACTACCCGCGATAAACGCTCCTGTAATATTTTACAGGAGCGCAACGCGTGCGAGAAGGCTCTGCAACTTTTTGACTCGTTAGCTCGGCTTCCCCGAGTCTCGCTATCTCATTAGAACTTTTTCGACATTTATTAATATAAAAATTACAAAGACGTATTTAAAAAAAAATTGGTCATTTAATATCTTTAGAATACTATTTCAAAATTTTCATGTTATTATATTTTATAATCAAGAAGGGAAAAAAACACGAAAGAAAAATGATTTTTCCTGCTCCTTTTTTTTTTTACTTCGTAATTTATATACAGAAAAATGTTGATAAAGTGCGAACGAGATAGCGAGAATCCGGCCTTTAAAAAAGTGTCCAAATTGTATTTTTCCAAATTTCGCGCATTCGGTTCGCGAAATGTTTGAAAACGACCTTCGCGCCACGAATTCGCATCCGTTGTTCGCACTAACGACGGCCAATAGGACATTGCTTATATCCCACAGTATTTTTAAACACAGGTACATTTATAATACCAAAAAAATATTACAGGAACACATTTAGTAAACTACTAGCTGTTACCCGATACTTCATTCGCGTGTTACTACAAAAAAAAAAAAATAGCCTATATCCGTCTCCGATCCATAAGGCCTCGCTACATTACCTGACCAGATATCGTGCGAAAGGGACAGCTAGACATGAATCTCACGGAAGCAAAAGAAACAAACTACTAAGGTTATAGCTTCTCCCTTTCGCTCCCCCGAAAATCATTTATAGCCATCTCTTTTACACGATGTCAGCTCAGGTAATGTATAGTTACTTTTAAGCTATATCCATGCAAAAAGTCAGCTCGATCCGTTTAGCCGTTTAGCCGTGACAACGCGACAAACACCCAGATAGAGAGACAGTTACTTTCGAATTTAAAATATTAGTTAGGATGTTCATTATTTTCACAATAAAAATAATAGTTATTCTATAGTAGCAGTCATTTTGATATGACAAATATTATTATTAAGGTTCATTCACATCACACTGCCCCGGGCGGACCATTAGTCCAGTCAAATCACGGGACTTAGTATGGAGGACCCGGACATAATTCACAATATAAATATTAAATTGTGTTTGGTATAATTTGCTGACGTAGAATCAACATAAAATTAAATTAAACAGTCTGGAGGTACGGAACACAGAAAAACCATTTATGCTTGAACCATAATACAGGGGTATAAGGACTAAGCCGAAAAGGGCTCATAGTACTCAACATTCCATACAAATCCTCTCCATGATAAAGTTGCCTGGAAGAGATCGCTTTAAGCGATAAGGCCAACAGTTGTTACACTAGTTTTAAGTTGTGTTTTGGTCATTTGTATGTTATTTCTGGTGTGAACAATAAAGAGTTATCTATCTATCTAACATTACGAACAACTTTTTCTGTTGGACCAACCCTGAAATCGAGAGGGAAAAAACAGCTATTCCATTCATTTTGTCGAGTGTCATTGACATTTTTCTGAGCAGCAGCTGATTTTTTTTCTCGGTTCCAGGGTTGGTCCCATAGTAAAGCTGTTCAAAATCATGAGTACTATGAGCCCCTTTCGGCTCAGCATACCATTTCCTTATAACCCTGTACATTATCGTCGCCGACGACTCGCTGCCGTGCTTACGACCTTCATCTGAAATAGACTCTAACATAATGCAAATAGAGACGATATTGCAAAATGTACAATTTGAGTCTGTTCCGGATTCGCATTTTGTTTAATTATTGTATATTAATATGAGAGGTTGGTTTAACAATTATGTACAGAAAAAAAAAAACTGTTATGTTACTTCAGGGTCAGACGCTAAATTGACTGGGTTACATTGCGAAAAAGGTATACAGGGTCTCCGGTTAGACAACGGAAGTTTGGCAGGCTAGGCGTTTGACCACAACTCGCCTGATGTTAAGTGACGACGTGGTGGAAGATGGAACACTAGGTGTGTTACCATCCTCCACCACGGAATTGCCGGGAATGGAAACTGGCTCTCAAATGAGTGTGCTGGACACCGTTAGCTGCTCGGCGACAGAAATCCACTCTCGTGTAGTAGCGCCAGCCGAGTACTGCCAACTACTACCACCATGATATGGTTTCTCTCGATGTATTGTTGGGATTTGAACCCACGCCCTCTAGGATATCATTGTACTTTGTGCGTGCACTCATCGTTAAAACATTTTTTTACTATGGGACCAAAACTGAAATCACGAAAAAACAAGCCTTCCGTTAACATTCACCAACATAAAAAAAAAACGTCCGCCCGGGGCTGTGAAATATGAATCGGGCTTTAATATAAATACTACGATACACATTGCTTTGGATTCACATTTCTTTATAATAATGCGTGAAACACTTGGATTATTAAACCAATGGACATGGGCTCGACTGGGGTTTGTCTTCACCCTTCTCCACAGAAACTGAGACTCGGAAAATTACACAAAACAGTACTTTTGGGTTCGATCGAGATTACCTCGATCAACAGTTTAAGCCATCATCGAAAAATAGCCATGCCACCTAATATAACTTCAGTCGTTAAGCCATTCCATAACACTCATTAGGACATCTCGTACAAACGTCGTTAAGTCATCTCGTTCAACATTCGTTAAGTCATCTCGTACAGTAATTAAGTCATATCGTACAACGATCGTTAAGACATCTCGTACAGTAATTGTTAAATTACCTAGTTCAACAGTCATTAAGCCATATCGTACAACAATCAGTCAGTGATCTCATACAACTATCATTTAGTAATCTCGTACTACAGCCGTTAAGTCTCGTGTAACAGGCGATAAGTTGTTTTTATAAGGGTTTACTTCTATTAATTGTACCTTATTTATCATGACCGACTTGTAGCTTTGCTACCAATAAATATTTCATTTCATTTCAGTCATTAAGTCATCTCGTACAACAGTCGTTAAGTCATCTTGTACAACAGTCATTAAATCATCTGATACAACAGTCGTTAGGTCATCTCATACAACAGTCGATAAGGCATATTGTTTTACAGTTGTTTAGTAATCTGTTCAACAGTCGTTCAAATCATCTCGTTCATCAGTCGTTAAGTCATCTCGTTCAACTGTTATTACGCCGTGTCACTCTTTAACATACAATCGCTAATATCGTAGAGCAGCCTTGAAATCTCTGTTAATGCACACTAATACCGACTTGCCTAGTCCTTTTCGTAGCTTCCCTTAGTCAAACTCTTTAAAAATCCAGCAAAAACCGCATCATACAATCATGACAAATCTACTTCGGAAAACTCTTTTAAAGGATCCGACGTTACATCCGATTTTAGACTTTGATCCAACGACGTTGAGTCTTTAACTTCTTTGTCGTCTTTACTGCCCGAAGGTTCAGTATCGTCTAGAATTTCGCTTAGAAAATCATCTTTCTCCTGAGCTTTTACTACATTGTCGATGTTTAGCGTATCTTTTGAAACATCGTTAACCTCCACCCATTCGGTTTTCCCTTCACTGGCATGTTCACTCATACGTTCATTCGCATGTTCACTCAACCTTTCACTCACTTGTTCACTCTCCCGTTCGTTCGTTCGTTCAATGAGTGAGTCCGAGTCGTTGCTGTAGTTCTCCAAGTCGTCTAAGTCCCGTTCGGTTTCGGTCGGGGTCAGTTCGGCGCGACATCGCGAGGGAGAAAGATTTTGCACGGCCGTTTTTGATACGGTTTTGAAGAGTTCTTCTACGTTCGCGTCCTGGGAACAGAAATTAATTTTTTTTGATTACAATAATCACATTTATAATGCGATTGCTACTTTATCATCTATGTTTGTTATGGCAATGCGCGACGTTTGTGTCGTATACTGAGTTTTGTGTGTTGTGCGATATTTGTGTGTCGTAATACTGACTTGTGTTTGTTGCAGCGCGCGCTCCCAGCCCATGGCTACTTGTGTGTTGTGCGACACCTGTGTGTCGGCCAACTCTAGCAGGAGCGCCTTGATCTCGGCGCGGGTCTTCGGCAGCCAGTCGGACAGCTCCGACCGTAGGGCTTCGGTACACTGCTCTAGCCTGGGGGAAATAAAGTTAATATTTAGAAAAATGTCAATGACACTCCACAAAATGTATGGAACAGCTGATATTTTTTTCTCGATTTCAGGGTTGGTCCCATAGTAAAAGTTGTTCACAATCATGATTACTATGAGCCCCTTTCGGCTTAGCATACTCTTTCCTTATAACCCTGTAGTGTAGGGTAAATATTTAAAAAAAAGGAAGGACCAGTAAATACCTATCAAATGGTATGGAGTGTAGCGAGTTGGTAAACTTAGTTCTACTGGTAGTGTGACATTAATAATAATAAATGTTTATTTTTCTGGCAAAAAACCCATAATAAATGACAACAGAAAATTCCAAATACAAATAAAAATTAAAATATTTAAAATTAAACATAATTCTAGTACTACTTTCGATTTTAACTTACTTATTATGCATTTCACCCGTAGCGTTGGTCCCAGACACGTATCCGGCTAGAACAATGAAATAACATTCATAACTTAACAAGTCATTACTAATTTTATACTACTTCTTGTTACCCGCGATTTCGTTTGCGTGGAAATAAAAAAAAAAAAAAACTATATTTCGCACCCTTAGTCGAGTAGTGACTCAAGTCGAAATTTTGGTGAATTCAAATTCAAATTCAAATTCAAATATTTTTATTTCAGATAAAGATCCATAATATTCACATTAAAAATAATACAATTAATTGAATTAAATTAAATCGAATTAAATTAAATCGAATTAAATTAAATTGAACTAAATTGCATTAAATTAAATTAAATTAAGTAATAAGTAATTAAGAATTAAGTACACAGATCGACTTAAAAAATCATGTTCTATCAGCTAGTAAATCAGGAACTGACCGATCTAGGCTAGAAAAGGAGAAACGCATACTTGTGTCTCTTTTTTAATCACTCGCCTCGCATTTGTGTTCGTTACGGAAGTGACGTAGTACGTTAGTATTTTGTAACAAGTGATTGTAGTGAGACGCTGCGCCGGTAGTTCGACAGTGACCATTATGTCGCGTCTGACTAATATAATTTGAAATAATATACCCAAAAAAGCTCACCTGCCGCCACGCCGGCCGGTTTTGTTTTTATATATTTGTCCTCCACACACGTATTTGCTTTAGTATATAGGCACTTCACGATCACCTCTTTGTCTATTATGTATAAATTGTAGTCTTTTCATGTATTTTAGTAATAATATTCAGCGTAATTTAAAACGATGCACCCGCCATTGATGCGTACAAAATTCTCTCATAGTGATTTAAAACTAGCGCGTGAGACAATTATACAATTTGTTCAGCAACAACACTTTGCTGAAGATATTTCTGCTGTTTCCAAAGGGCTTAGGCCTCAACAGTCTTAGATAAAACTCAGTCCCTTTATGGATGCGAATGGTTTCCTGAGGGTGGGGCGGTAGGCTCTCCCTGGCTGAGTTATCCTTTGACAAGAAACATCCAGTATTGCTACCCAAGAAATGTAATTTCACCACTGCGGCACTACTGTACAAAATAATGAAGGTAAAGTTTTATGGTAAATTTCAATCGTAACGTGACCGACGTTTGTATTGAGTCACCTTAATTTTTAAATCAGAGCTAGTTGTTGTGAATTATAACTAGTTAGGTCATTTTTGTACTAAACATTTTGTCCGAACAAAGAATGAAGTAACCTATTAGTAAATGAGTCATTAATTTAAAAGTATTTTTAGTACTAAAGTGACTCTTTCTTCTATTTTTTTTTTTTGGCACCAAATTACTTTATTTTTTTTTAATAAAATTTCAGCCTCATCTGCTTCACTTAGTCCAAAGTACACATAATACTTGAAATTTTGTAAACAGCTCTAAATTTCATAAAGTTATGATAAGATTTATCAGAAAATCTCAAGAGCACAAACACATTTCTTTCATTTCCCAAAAAATATGAATTTTAAGTTAGGTCAGTACTCGACTAAGGGTGCGATTTGTCTTCGTGATATACAGTTACCAAATTACCTTATCAAATTTTATCAAGATCCGTTCGATCCGTTAACGACCACAAACATCCAGACAGTGAGACAAGGTTAGTTCCTATAGGTCGCTAGATGCCGCTACTTGGCCATTGATGTGCATTTTTTGACGTTTTGTATGGACTGACAGTCGTAATGTAGGGAGTTCTGAAATTCTGAAAAAAAGTACCCTATGTACTTACGTATAAGTACATAGGATACTTTTTTTATGTCCACGCGAACGAAGCAACCAGTAAATAAATAAATTGAGACAGCTTCAACATCATCCATGTCATCCCGTCAGCTTGGCTTGGTATCATCATCATCGACAACACCATCTACGTCACTGGAGCAGCTATGCCAGCGGCCCGGTGCCTCGCTCCGTTATTTCAAGGAGCTGGGTTGGCTCGGGTAGACGCTGGCGGGGAAATGCACAATACACCCCATACAGGACGTCAGTGCAGGACTCATCGCCCCCATCTCGAATAAGAATAAGAAATAAATAAATGTGTGTGTAAGTGTCGCGCTGACCGTGCAGCAGGTCCCTGTGCCGTATCTTGTCGGTGTGCGCGGCGCAGTAGGCCGCCAGCGCCGGCAGCAGGGCGCGGGCGGCGCGCGGGGCGGGGGGCGCGCGGCCCGCGGCGCCCGCGCCCGCCGCCAGCGCGCCCGCCGCGCGCCCCGCCGCGCCGCCCGCCTGCGGGGACCACGCGTCGCACGCGCGCTTCATGCTGCAACCGGGGGAGACGTAGCGCTGTACACTCGCGCGTCACACAACAACAGATGGTTTTAACGCGCCTCGTTCAAAACAATATTGATTGATTGCTAGTTAAAACTGAGCCGGGTTAAAGTGAGAGAACAAAAAGGTAAAAAGAGCGTACAAAGATTACGTAAAATGAGCTAACAAACGGGTAAAATGAGCGAACATACATTAGGCAAAAAGAGCGGACAAAGATAACGTAAAATGAGCAAACAAACATTAGGTAAAAAGAGCGGACAAAGATAACGTAAAATGAGCAAACAAACATTAGGTAAAAAGAGCGGACAAAGATAACGTAAAATGAGCAAACAAACATTAGGTAAAAAGAGCGGACAAAGATTACGTAAAATGAGCAAACAAACGGGTAAAATGAGCGAACATACATTAGGCAAAAAGAGCGGACAAAGATAACGTAAAATGAGCAAACAAACATTAGGCAAAAAGAGCGGACAAAGATAACGTAAAATGAGCAAACAAACATTAGGTAAAAAGAGCGGACAAAGATAACGTAAAATGAGCAAACAAACATTAGGTAAAAAGAGCGGACAAAGATTACGTAAAATGAGCAAACAAACGGGTAAAATGAGCGAATAAACATTAGGCAAAAAGAGCGGACAAAGATAACGTAAAATGAGCAAACAAACATTAGGTAAAAAGAGCGGACAAAGATAACGTAAAATGAGCAAACAAACATTAGGTAAAAAGAGCGGACAAAGATAACGTAAAATGAGCAAACAAACATTAGGTAAAAAGAGCGGACAAAGATAACGTAAAATGAGCAAACAAACATTAGGTAAAAAGAGCGGACAAAGATAACGTAAAATGAGCAAACAAACATTAGGTAAAAAGAGCGGACAAAGATAACGTAAAATGAGCAAACAAACATTAGGTAAAAAGAGCGGACAAAGATAACGTAAAATGAGCAAACAAACATTAGGTAAAAAGAGCGGACAAAGATAACGTAAAATGAGCAAACAAACATTAGGTAAAAAGAGCGGACAAAGATAACGTAAAATGAGCAAACAAACATTAGGTAAAAAGAGCGGACAAAGATAACGTAAAATGAGCAAACAAACATTAGGCAAAAAGAGCGGACAAAGATAACGTAAAATGAGCAAACAAACATTAGGTAAAAAGAGCGGACAAAGATAACGTAAAATGAGCAAACAAACATTAGGTAAAAAGAGCGGACAAAGATAACGTAAAATGAGCAAACAAACATTAGGTAAAAAGAGCGGACAAAGATTACGTAAAATGAGCAAACAAACGGGTAAAATGAGCGAACATACATTAGGCAAAAAGAGCGGACAAAGATAACGTAAAATGAGCAAACAAACATTAGGCAAAAAGAGCGGACAAAGATAACGTAAAATGAGCAAACAAACATTAGGTAAAAAGAGCGGACAAAGATAACGTAAAATGAGCAAACAAACATTAGGTAAAAAGAGCGGACAAAGATTACGTAAAATGAGCAAACAAACGGGTAAAATGAGCGAATAAACATTAGGCAAAAAGAGCGGACAAAGATAACGTAAAATGAGCAAACAAACATTAGGTAAAAAGAGCGGACAAAGATAACGTAAAATGAGCAAACAAACATTAGGTAAAAAGAGCGGACAAAGATAACGTAAAATGAGCAAACAAACATTAGGTAAAAAGAGCGGACAAAGATAACGTAAAATGAGCAAACAAACATTAGGTAAAAAGAGCGGACAAAGATAACGTAAAATGAGCAAACAAACATTAGGTAAAAAGAGCGGACAAAGATAACGTAAAATGAGCAAACAAACATTAGGTAAAAAGAGCGGACAAAGATAACGTAAAATGAGCAAACAAACATTAGGTAAAAAGAGCGGACAAAGATAACGTAAAATGAGCAAACAAACATTAGGTAAAAAGAGCGGACAAAGATAACGTAAAATGAGCAAACAAACATTAGGTAAAAAGAGCGGACAAAGATTACGTAAAATGAGCAAACAAACGGGTAAAATGAGCGAATAAACATTAGGCAAAAAGAGCGGACAAAGATAACGTAAAATGAGCAAACAAACATTAGGTAAAAAGAGCGGACAAAGATAACGTAAAATGAGCAAACAAACATTAGGTAAAAAGAGCGGACAAAGATAACGTAAAATGAGCAAACAAACATTAGGTAAAAAGAGCGGACAAAGATAACGTAAAATGAGCAAACAAACATTAGGTAAAAAGAGCGGACAAAGATTACGTAAAATGAGCAAACAAACGGGTAAAATGAGCGAATAAACATTAGGCAAAAAGAGCGGACAAAGATAACGTAAAATGAGCAAACAAACATTAGGTAAAAAGAGCGGACAAAGATAACGTAAAATGAGCAAACAAACATTAGGTAAAAAGAGCGGACAAAGATAACGTAAAATGAGCAAACAAACATTAGGTAAAAAGAGCGGACAAAGATAACGTAAAATGAGCAAACAAACATTAGGTAAAAAGAGCGGACAAAGATAACGTAAAATGAGCAAACAAACATTAGGTAAAAAGAGCGGACAAAGATAACGTAAAATGAGCAAACAAACATTAGGTAAAAAGAGCGGACAAAGATAACGTAAAATGAGCAAACAAACATTAGGTAAAAAGAGCGGACAAAGATAACGTAAAATGAGCAAACAAACATTAGGTAAAAAGAGCGGACAAAGATAACGTAAAATGAGCAAACAAACATTAGGTAAAAAGAGCGGACAAAGATAACGTAAAATGAGCAAACAAACATTAGGTAAAAAGAGCGGACAAAGATAACGTAAAATGAGCAAACAAACATTAGGTAAAAAGAGCGGACAAAGATAACGTAAAATGAGCAAACAAACATTAGGTAAAAAGAGCGGACAAAGATAACGTAAAATGAGCAAACAAACATTAGGTAAAAAGAGCGGACAAAGATAACGTAAAATGAGCAAACAAACATTAGGTAAAAAGAGCGGACAAAGATAACGTAAAATGAGCAAACAAACATTAGGTAAAAAGAGCGGACAAAGATAACGTAAAATGAGCAAACAAACATTAGGTAAAAAGAGCGGACAAAGATAACGTAAAATGAGCAAACAAACATTAGGTAAAAAGAGCGGACAAAGATAACGTAAAATGAGCAAACAAACATTAGGTAAAAAGAGCGGACAAAGATAACGTAAAATGAGCAAACAAACATTAGGTAAAAAGAGCGGACAAAGATAACGTAAAATGAGCAAACAAACATTAGGTAAAAAGAGCGGACAAAGATAACGTAAAATGAGCAAACAAACATTAGGTAAAAAGAGCGGACAAAGATAACGTAAAATGAGCAAACAAACATTAGGTAAAAAGAGCGGACAAAGATTACGTAAAATGAGCAAACAAACGGGTAAAATGAGCGAATAAACATTAGGCAAAAAGAGCGGACAAAGATAACGTAAAATGAGCAAACAAACATTAGGTAAAAAGAGCGGACAAAGATAACGTAAAATGAGCAAACAAACATTAGGTAAAAAGAGCGGACAAAGATAACGTAAAATGAGCAAACAAACATTAGGTAAAAAGAGCGGACAAAGATAACGTAAAATGAGCAAACAAACATTAGGTAAAAAGAGCGGACAAAGATTACGTAAAATGAGCAAACAAACGGGTAAAATGAGCGAATAAACATTAGGCAAAAAGAGCGGACAAAGATAACGTAAAATGAGCAAACAAACATTAGGTAAAAAGAGCGGACAAAGATAACGTAAAATGAGCAAACAAACATTAGGTAAAAAGAGCGGACAAAGATTACGTAAAATGAGCAAACAAACGGGTAAAATGAGCGAATAAACATTAGGCAAAAAGAGCGGACAAAGATAACGTAAAATGAGCAAACAAACATTAGGTAAAAAGAGCGGACAAAGATTACGTAAAATGAGCAAACAAACGGGTAAAATGAGCGAATAAACATTAGGCAAAAAGAGCGGACAAAGATAACGTAAAATGAGCAAACAAACATTAGGTAAAAAGAGCGGACAAAGATTACGTAAAATGAGCAAACAAACGGGTAAAATGAGCGAATAAACATTAGGCAAAAAGAGCGGACAAAGATAACGTAAAATGAGCAAACAAACATTAGGTAAAAAGAGCGGACAAAGATAACGTAAAATGAGCAAACAAACATTAGGTAAAAAGAGCGGACAAAGATAACGTAAAATGAGCAAACAAACATTAGGTAAAAAGAGCGGACAAAGATAACGTAAAATGAGCAAACAAACATTAGGTAAAAAGAGCGGACAAAGATAACGTAAAATGAGCAAACAAACATTAGGTAAAAAGAGCGGACAAAGATAACGTAAAATGAGCAAACAAACATTAGGTAAAAAGAGCGGACAAAGATAACGTAAAATGAGCAAACAAACATTAGGTAAAAAGAGCGGACAAAGATAACGTAAAATGAGCAAACAAACATTAGGTAAAAAGAGCGGACAAAGATAACGTAAAATGAGCAAACAAACATTAGGTAAAAAGAGCGGACAAAGATAACGTAAAATGAGCAAACAAACATTAGGTAAAAAGAGCGGACAAAGATAACGTAAAATGAGCAAACAAACATTAGGTAAAAAGAGCGGACAAAGATAACGTAAAATGAGCAAACAAACATTAGGTAAAAAGAGCGGACAAAGATAACGTAAAATGAGCAAACAAACATTAGGTAAAAAGAGCGGACAAAGATAACGTAAAATGAGCAAACAAACATTAGGTAAAAAGAGCGGACAAAGATAACGTAAAATGAGCAAACAAACATTAGGTAAAAAGAGCGGACAAAGATAACGTAAAATGAGCAAACAAACATTAGGTAAAAAGAGCGGACAAAGATAACGTAAAATGAGCAAACAAACATTAGGTAAAAAGAGCGGACAAAGATAACGTAAAATGAGCAAACAAACATTAGGTAAAAAGAGCGGACAAAGATAACGTAAAATGAGCAAACAAACATTAGGTAAAAAGAGCGGACAAAGATAACGTAAAATGAGCAAACAAACATTAGGTAAAAAGAGCGGACAAAGATTACGTAAAATGAGCAAACAAACGGGTAAAATGAGCGAATAAACATTAGGCAAAAAGAGCGGACAAAGATAACGTAAAATGAGCAAACAAACATTAGGTAAAAAGAGCGGACAAAGATAAC
The DNA here is from genome assembly GCA_947579745.1 of Apocheima hispidaria. NCBI lineage: Eukaryota > Metazoa > Arthropoda > Insecta > Lepidoptera > Geometridae > Apocheima > Apocheima hispidaria. The sequence goes on along the minus strand of OX388172.1, from coordinate 3,038,768 downwards.
GTAAAATGAGCAAACAAACATTAGGTAAAAAGAGCGGACAAAGATAACGTAAAATGAGCAAACAAACATTAGGTAAAAAGAGCGGACAAAGATAACGTAAAATGAGCAAACAAACATTAGGTAAAAAGAGCGGACAAAGATTACGTAAAATGAGCAAACAAACGGGTAAAATGAGCGAATAAACATTAGGCAAAAAGAGCGGACAAAGATAACGTAAAATGAGCAAACAAACATTAGGTAAAAAGAGCGGACAAAGATAACGTAAAATGAGCAAACAAACATTAGGTAAAAAGAGCGGACAAAGATAACGTAAAATGAGCAAACAAACATTAGGTAAAAAGAGCGGACAAAGATAACGTAAAATGAGCAAACAAACATTAGGTAAAAAGAGCGGACAAAGATTACGTAAAATGAGCAAACAAACGGGTAAAATGAGCGAATAAACATTAGGCAAAAAGAGCGGACAAAGATAACGTAAAATGAGCAAACAAACATTAGGTAAAAAGAGCGGACAAAGATAACGTAAAATGAGCAAACAAACATTAGGTAAAAAGAGCGGACAAAGATAACGTAAAATGAGCAAACAAACATTAGGTAAAAAGAGCGGACAAAGATAACGTAAAATGAGCAAACAAACATTAGGTAAAAAGAGCGGACAAAGATAACGTAAAATGAGCAAACAAACATTAGGTAAAAAGAGCGGACAAAGATAACGTAAAATGAGCAAACAAACATTAGGTAAAAAGAGCGGACAAAGATAACGTAAAATGAGCAAACAAACATTAGGTAAAAAGAGCGGACAAAGATAACGTAAAATGAGCAAACAAACATTAGGTAAAAAGAGCGGACAAAGATAACGTAAAATGAGCAAACAAACATTAGGTAAAAAGAGCGGACAAAGATAACGTAAAATGAGCGAACATACATTAGGTAAAAAGAGCGGACAAAGATAACGTAAAATGAGCAAACAAACATTAGGTAAAAAGAGCGGACAAAGATAACGTAAAATGAGCAAACAAACATTAGGTAAAAAGAGCGGACAAAGATAACGTAAAATGAGCGAACATACATTAGGTAAAAAGAGCGGACAAAGATAACGTAAAATGAGCAAACAAACATTAGGTAAAAAGAGCGGACAAAGATAACGTAAAATGAGCAAACAAACATTAGGTAAAAAGAGCGGACAAAGATAACGTAAAATGAGCAAACAAACATTAGGTAAAAAGAGCGGACAAAGATAACGTAAAATGAGCGAACATACATTAGGTAAAAAGAGCGGACAAAGATAACGTAAAATGAGCAAACAAACATTAGGTAAAAAGAGCGGACAAAGATAACGTAAAATGAGCAAACAAACATTAGGTAAAAAGAGCGGACAAAGATAACGTAAAATGAGCAAACAAACATTAGGTAAAAAGAGCGGACAAAGATAACGTAAAATGAGCAAACAAACATTAGGTAAAAAGAGCGGACAAAGATAACGTAAAATGAGCAAACAAACATTAGGTAAAAAGAGCGGACAAAGATAACGTAAAATGAGCAAACAAACATTAGGTAAAAAGAGCGGACAAAGATAACGTAAAATGAGCAAACAAACATTAGGTAAAAAGAGCGGACAAAGATAACGTAAAATGAGCAAACAAACATTAGGTAAAAAGAGCGGACAAAGATAACGTAAAATGAGCAAACAAACGGGTAAAATGAGCGAATAAACATTAGGTAAAAAGAGCGGACAAAGATAACGTAAAATGAGCGAACAAACATTAGGTAAAAAGAGCGGACAAAGATAACGTAAAATGAGCAAACAAACGGGTAAAATGAGCGAACAAACATTAGGTAAAAAGAGCGGACAAAGATAACGTAAAATGAGCAAACAAACGGGTAAAATGAGCGAACAAACATTAGGTAAAAAGAGCGGACAAACATTAGGTAAAAAGAGCGGACAAAGATTACGTAAAATGAGCAAACAAACGGGTAAAATGAGCGAACAAACATTAGGTAAAAAGAGCGGACAAAGATAACGTAAAATGAGCAAACAAACGGGTAAAATGAGCGAACATACATTAGGTAAAAAGAGCGGACAAACATTAGGTAAAAAGAGCGGACAAAGATTACGTAAAATGAGCTAACAAACGGGTAAAATGAGCGAACATACATTAGGTAAAAAGAGCGGACAAACATTAGGTAAAAAGAGCGGACAAAGATTACGTAAAATGAGCAAACAAACGGGTAAAATGAGCGAATAAACATTAGGCAAAAAGAGCGGACAAAGATAACGTAAAATGAGCGAACAAACGGGTAAAATGAGCGAATAAACATTAGGTAAAAAGAGCGGACAAAGATAACGTAAAATGAGCGAACAAACATTCGGTAAAAAGAGCGGACAAAGATAACGTAAAATGAGCAAACAAACGGGTAAAATGAGCGAACAAACATTAGGTAAAAAGAGCGGACAAAGATAACGTAAAATGAGCGAACAAACATTCGGTACAGGAATTTTAACCAATAATTACATTGTCTTATTGACATTGTCATTTTTCGACATGAACTAAAAAAAAAGTTTTCTTTCTTTGTTTCAGTGAGAGACAACGCTTTTTTTCCCGACACTTAAAAAGGAACAGAGTACCGTATGAACTCACTTCATCATCTCGTTGGCTCGCGCGAGGGAGCCCTTTTGCAGCTTGTTGGTGAGAGCGCAGAGCGTGGTCAGTTTCTGTTGGAGAGAGGTGAGGTACTCCGCGTATGAACTCCACTCCGGATCCTTTACCCTGGAACAATCACACTCAAATTTTAAATGCGAAAGTTTGTGCGTGAGTATGTTCAACTCTGTAACGGCTGAACACGGAATGAGACGAAATTTGGTATGGAGGTGGCTTGTACCCTGGGTTAATCTGTGGTGTATTAATCTGTTGTGTTATCTGTGGTTGAACCTTACCAAATTTGCACAACACATCGAATTTGGTAAGAGACCAAAGAAGATAAAAAGTTGCGCCAAGTGTGCTGTCAACAATAAACTAGTAGTTCGCGGCGAACTGAGACCTCGCGATTCCAACATCTTCACAACCCCTGGACTGATTCTGCTCATATTCGAACTTAAAAATTGTATTGAAATGAACTACTTGCCTACAAAATTTCATGACGGTTCGCAAGTTATCATCGGACAAATATACACACAAACATACATACAAATGCTGATTTGCCCAGTAAACTCTGAGACCTTCGCTTCGCTCGGTCAATTATTTTTATACAAAAACTTGCTTTTTATGTATAAGAAATATCAATTTCTCGAGGATCTCATCATCAGATCCAGACCGGACCACAATGAGACCACCTCGGCGGTATATACCCTTTCAAACGAAAAATTATTTTCCAAATCAGTTCAGTCGTCAGAGTAATCGGAGAACATACATAAAATGTTGTTTTCAAAAAAGGCGCTGAATCAATTACTACAATATTCATATGGGACCACATATAAACAAATAAAAAAAAACATTTAAATCAAAACTGGCGGAAATTCTAGTCGCGTAACGTCCGAAAACAAACAAAGTCGAATTGAGAACCTCCTGCTTTTTTTTTAAATCAAAATTTCAAATCAAATTTATTTGGGCATTACAAAAATTACAACTAAACTGTTGATGCCAGTCTCCCAAACAAGTCATAGACTGTGTGTCGGAGCCAGAGGCCTCTCCTATTTATTACATAAGTATGCCAAAACAAGATAAAGTCAAATTTAAGGTAAGTAAACATTAATTTAAACATTAAATTAATTAATTATATAAAAAGAAAACAATCTTACTTGTGTGTGTGTGTGTGTGTGTGTGTGTGTGTGTGTGTGTGTGTGAGTGTGTATGTGTGTGTTTGTGCGTGTGTGTGTGTGTGTGTGTGTGGCTGTGGGTGCCTGCGTGTGTTTTTGAAGTCTGTTAAAAGCCAGTGATCTTAAGAGTACGCACCTGGCGCTGTTTGCCGGAGGTTTGGTTTCCCCGGAGCCGTATATGGCAGAGCTGAGGCCCCACAAGTTCAGAGCGCTGTTTTCGCTTTTAAACACCTGCAACAAAAGTACTAGTAGTTCGCGGCGAACTGAGACGTCGCGACCTCTATATCTTCACAGCCCCCGGACCGATTCAGCTCATATTCGAACTTAAAAATTGTATTGAAATCAACTACTTGCCTACAAAGTTTCATGAAGATCGGATCAACGGTTCGCAAGTTATCATCGGACAAATATACACACAAACATACATACAAATGCCGATTTGTCCCAGTCAACTCTGAGACCTTCGCTTCACTCGGTCAATCATAAAATTATTTGCAATAGTAAAATTCCTTTTGTATTTGGTTATACTTATATGTAAAGAAAAAAAAAAAAAGTAAGCATTGCCCTTCAATCCGGAACACAGTGCAATGCTTGCACACTACTGCTTGGCGGTTGACTAGCTGGCAAAGGTGTGGTACTTCCCCAGGCGGACTCTGCAAGAGCACTACCACTACAAAAAAACTAAAACTAATGTTAAAACTGTGGATTTTTATCCATTAAGTGTTTGTGAACTTGCACGAGTATTGGTGAATAAGTAGTTTTCATGTTTCCAAAATTCCATAAAAACTGAAACGGAAAAAGAGGCAGACACCTACAGAGATTCGTGAGACAGATACCATAGGAACTAAGCCATACTGGTCATCATTAAGTTTGAGTTATTTTAATACCTTGTCGAATTCTTCATCGGGTGTTGTTACAAATAATCTGAAGTCTTCGCTGTTTGAGAATATCGGATGTCTGGCGACACGGTCTGAAATTAATTACAAACACTAAGTCAAATCATGTCCCGATTTGTAAAGTGTCAGACAATAACTGGGTCGTGTCATGTGGAACAACTTGATCATGACAAATACAACGACTTGGTCATGTCAGATGGAACAACTTGTTCATGACAAATTCAGACAAATACAATGGCTTGGTCGTGAAAGATGGCAGAATTCGGTCATGTCAGAGGAAACGACATGGTCATGTCAATTACAACGACTTGGTCATGTCAGATGGAACAACTTGATCATGAGAAATTCAGACAAATACAACGGTTGGTCGTGAAAGATGGCAGAATTTGGTCATGTCAGAGGAAACTTGGTCATTTCAAATGCAACAACTTGGATATGTCAAATACAACGACTTGGTCATGTCAGATGGAACAACTTGATCATGATAAATACAACGGCTTGGTCGTGAAAGATGGCAGAATTTTGTCATGTTAGAGGAAACGACTTGGTCATGTCAAATACAAAGACTTGGTCATGTCAGATGGAACAACTTGATCATGACAAATTCAGACAAATACAACGGCTTGGTCGTGAAAGATGGCAGAATTTGGTCATTTCAAATTCAATAACTTGGTCATGTCAGGTAACTATCGCAATTATAATATTAGTTAGGATAGAGAATTTAGCCTTTCAAGAAAGAACAACATATTTTGTCATCGTCAAAACAGGTAGGTACCTAAGAAGGCATGCAGAGCTCGAGTCCTGAGTGCGACGAAGGCGGCGCAGTACCGGTCGAGCTGCTGGCGCGCCGTGTGCAGCGGCGGGAGGGGCGGGGGCGCCACCCACGGGTGCATAGCCAGGCGTTTGTGGAGAAGCTGGGGGGGAAATCTATATAAACAGGCTGTTACTGAAAAGTGTAGCAATATCTAAAGTACTCATCCTTATTAACAAATTTTACTATGAGACCACAGATCACACCCTAGATTCTGCATTCAGGACGCTCGAAGCGCACCACGCATCAGTCTAAATACACTTATAAGAAATAGCTCTGATTGGTTGATTGTTAGGCGCGAGTAGGCGTAACCTTGAGACAGCCAATGAGAACGGTTGGTCGCAGTCCCCGCGACCCGCGCTCTCCTCAAACTTTGTAGGAAGAACGACTCTCGTAATGCGGTATCTAGTGTGATCTGTGTATGAGACCAACGCTGAAAACGCGGAAAATACTGTTCCATACATTCTGTCGAGTGTCATTAATATTTTTTCTATCTTATTCTCTGGTAAGAATTAAGCTTTCGCTCTCACAAGTAAAGCAGAAAGTACCGTACCTTGAAGTGGTTGTACCGGCGGCGCACGTGCGACGGCGTGGGCCAGCGTGCGCACACGCATCGCACGCGGTACGTTACGAACGTCTCCAGCGTGGACAACTGCTTCATTGGAGCGTCTACCTGGGGAGAAAAAGTTAAATTCAAATCATTTAATTCAGACTACAAAGGTCCATATTACACAAAAGAAATTCAATTACAGTAGAACACAAAATTAAATTATATTATATTATACAGGGTTATATATATAGGGTATGCTAAGCCGAAAGGTGCTCATGGCAACCATGATTGTGAACAACTTTTACTATGGGACTAACCCCGAAATCGAGAAAAAAAAATCAGCTGTTCCATACATTTTATCGAGTGTCATTGAGATTTTTCTATTGAACAGCTGATTTCTCGGTTTCAGGTTTGGGCCCATAGTAAAAGTTGTTCATAATGATGAGTACTATGAGCCTTTTGCGGCTTAGCATACCCTTTCCTTATAACCCTGTATTATGTCCTACATGTGTTATACATAACAGAAACAAACAGAAAACATTTTTTGTCAAACAGCAAATAAAAAATTAAAATAAAATAGCATCAAATTAAATTAAGTAAAAAAATTATGTTTTTTAATATAAAACCTTATTTTTTTTAATAAACACTATGTTCACCGGGATTTATTTAAACGAACAATGCCCAAGCGGCCCTCCGAGGTATTAAGCCTGTGGTGTGTCCCATATAATAATACATAAAATACATAAATATAAGATAATATGAAACCGAAATAATAAATGGATAAAGAAATATAATTCATAAATATACAATACAAAAATAGTTACCGTGCGAAGTGGAATCGCTATCCGCTTCTGATTAAACCGCTGCGCTCGCGCCGGTTACGTCGATGCGCATGCGCCGTGCCACCGACGCGAAGACAGAGTATCCTACCTAACGGTTGCGCGTGTTTATGTTCGCGAGATAATTTATACTGTAATTCGGTTTTCGTAGTTATTACGCAGTGAACCCAGGACATACACCCATAAGCCAGTGGAACACTTATCAGTCGGACTTAAATGGCAATGCGAGCCATTTTTATGCCGTTGCGAACAGGCAGACCTGCCTAATGGTAAGCGAACACCGTCGCCTGTAACACCAAGGGGCATCACAGATACATTGCCGACCTTTAAAGACTCTATTGACAGCCCTTTTGAAGGAACCCATGTTATAGTTACTCGGAAATGCCGCGGGTGGAACCTCATTCCACATTTTGCAGGTCGGAAAATAAATAAATAAAAAGCAAAAAAAAATATACAAAAAGAGGCCCAAAAACGTTTTTTTTCCTGGGCAAAAAGGATCGCGTAAAACGCATAGCGTGCGATTTCCGCAGATCGATAATAACCTACCATGCTTAAGCTAAATGTACTGGCTGTGCAGAGCCATATTTCATTTAAAGAAATTAAAATCCATAGTGAAATGATTTAGCAAAGTCTTCTACAATATAACAAGCCCTTTGAGTTTTTGGCGGGAACGTGAAGAATTCATGGCGCGTCATTTTATTATTTTCCAAAACTTGTGTTATTTCGAGTGTTAATGTGTAAAAACGGTGAATTTTTACCCGTTAAGTGTTCGTGAACATGCACGAGTGTCGGTGAATGGTATAATGTTGTGAAACGTAAATTTTCGTGTTGTTTCCAAAACTCCATAGAAGGCTCCCGTAAAGTTTTCACACTTTACTGGGGCATGACTTGGACTTGACCGTGACTTGCTTTGCTCGCCTTTGACCGTGACAATGACTTGTTTGATAATATCTAACAATACTTGAGAATATATATGTATACTTGACACTGGCAAATGCATAAGACGTGCGATACCAAAATCCTCTTAGGAGGAAAGATATAAAAAAAAAACAAGCCCTTTTCTAATAATCAACGCACAGACCAAACCGCTTATGATAGAGACGTGAAATTTGAACACAATACTCCTCGAATGTTCTACGTGAACAATAACAACGAAATTTGCGAAATTCTACCTCTAGAGGGGTAAAATACACCCCCAAAGTTTGTATGCAAATAAAATCTTATTTCATGCTAAGCCAATGAAACTCGGTTTGTGTAATCTTGGTCTTGGTCATATTCTTTCACTAGTTATCTTGTTTATACACACACCTCAAAAACATTACCCTCCTTGGGCAGTCGGGTAAAAACATACACTAAAAGATTTTAAAGTGAAAATCACTCACTGTGACTCGGTCACAAATGAATGTGAACAGTTACATTGAAAAGTTTAAGAACCTTGACAGCGATATCGTAACCATGATCCATGATGAGCGGAGCACCATCTCGAGCGTCGTCTGTAATGCTTGGAGGCTCAGTGTCCTCCGTATCCGCATCATTCAGATCCAGGATAGCTGAGCTGCTTTCGCTTGCCATTTATCTGTAACGAAGGAAAGGAATCTATATTAAGAATATAATTAATAAATATATTGATGAGTCAATTCTCAACATTCTGTATAATCGATGTTTACGTCGGCCTACTAGAACTGGTTTAGTGAGACGTGAACAGCGCCCGAGTCAGAATTGTATGTCACTCTGTGGAATAAAATAGATGCCTGCTTATTTTATTGTCTAAGATGTTTGTACTAATTTATAAATTAACAATTATTGTTATTATTATTATTTTTAAGTATGTCAGTTCTCACTTTTTTTTAATGTTATTGTTTTATGTGGCAGTGCGTTGCGAATGTGGATACCGCGACAAACGTACAGTAGTTTTGCGGTGTTCCATTTCTTAAAAAATATATGTAACTGTGTAATAAATAATAAATAAAAAAAAAAAAAAAAAAAAAAAATTAAGAATAGAGTTTAACACCGACTTTTCCAAACAAAAGCATAGTCTGATACCCACTCCTAAATGTTGTCCGATTTCGATTATTTTTTTATATGTTTCTACACCGTGGAAAACTAGCTTGTATGGTTGTTTTTTTTTTATTAAGTTTCAACACTGTGTGATGTAGGCACATCCGCCAAAGCTATTCCACTAAAAAAAATATTAATTTTTTTTTTGGTTATTTTTATCTGGAATCTACCAGACTTACAACCTACAAGAACTTTAAGAACAGTTTACTGGAATTAGAAAAGTCACTGGAAAGTATTAATTGTGACATCTTAGGTATAAGCGAGATGAGAAGACTAGGTGACAAAATAGAAGAATATAAAAACTACATCCTATATCACAAAGGTGAGACAGCAGTTCACAGAGGTGTGGGTTTTTTTATAAAGCAATCCATGAAACACTATATACAAGAGCTAATAGGAATTTCTAACAGATTAGCAATACTCAACATCAAATTTGCAGGCTACAAGAAATTGTCGACGCTCAGACAAGGTTATGCTCCCACCGAGCAAGCTGATAGGGCTGAGACTGAAAACTTGTATAACAACCTATCAATATATTGTAATAAAATACTACAACAACCACCTCATTGTTATGGGAGACTTCAACGCTCAGATCGGCACCAGAGAGGTAGGTGAAGAATACATATTGGGAAAGCATAGCTATGGTAAGAGAAGCGCTAATGGCCACACATTAATAGAGTTCCTACTACAAAACAACCTAACGGTTCTCAATTCAGTATTCAAAAATAGACCTAAAAACAAATGGACTTGGATATCCCCTGATGAAAAGTACAAAAATGAGATTGATTTTATTATAACAAACAGAGTAAAGTTTTTTAGTGACGCACATCTCATTCAGAATTTAAACTTCAACACCAACCACCCAATGGTACGCTGTCACTTAAACTTGTATCCACTTAAACAATCTAGAAAGGCCATAGCAAATAATCCAGTTTCATCAACAAAATATGACTCAAAAAAACTGTTATTCATCATCTCTGGAAACAATGTTGGAAATAGTTAAATCCAACATCAGTCTACACGAAAAATATGAAATTTAACAATAACATTTAAATAAGAAATTATCACAAAGGAAAATAGTTACAGTACATACAGGAAATAATAGTAAATTTAGTGAAAAAACAATAGCATTGCAAGAAGAAAGAAAAATGTTGTTATCAGATAAAAAAAATAGGAAAGAAAACCAAAACAATATCTCCAGCCTAAGCAAGTTTGTTCCCGTTCAACTCTATAACGGCTGAACGGATTTGGATGAATTTGTTATGGACCTAGCTTATTTCCTGGAATAACACATGGGCTACTTTTTATCCTGAAAAATTTAACCGATTCTGTAGAATAGCTGGTGAAACCGCGGGGCGCAGCTAGTTATGTATAAAACCAACTACCTAATCCAATTAGTGGAAATTTTATATAGAAAGTGTAGTTGCATTAAAGAAACGTAAAAAAAGGGGCGTACGGTTCGTATGCGGCATCACTTTCACTATAAATACAGTTACATACGTCGATTCACGCAACAGTGGAGATAACGATTCTCGATACCAAACAAATGCAGCAAAGAAAATTACAGCATTCGTATGCCCCAGTTTGGCGATCAATATTATCGCAATAACACAACTTTTGGGTTTTTTAAGCTACGGGTACAAAATAAATTAATAGAGAATAAATGCAAAGTAACGATAAGTAACTTACAGTGTTTTGTAATTGTAGTTGTTTTTTGTGGATTAGTAAATGACCAAAGAGAATATAAATATGGTAAATGACAATAACAAAATTTGAAACGAAAATTGAAATCACGGCCTACATGACAGCACTTAACGTTCTGTTTTACGAGATATTTGTCATTTGATGACAAAACACTTCTTTTTTAGGCGAATTTTGTTTTAAAAAAAAACGTGGAAAGGAACGCTTAGGGAACGTACTCATACGTTGGGTAGGTTAATCAAGCAGCCTATCTCGATTTGTTTCGAGCATTGCTGTGGAGCATCTCTAATTATGTTCATTCATTTTGTATCTGTTCATACCTTTTTTGTTGTCACTGTCAATGTCTTATACGTCATAACGTCACGTTTTGTTGATTTTCTCAGTCGTGATTTCTCTTCGATATTTCGTTTCGTTCGATATCCTGCAATTTCTAAAAAAATCCCATGCTCTCATTTGGTTTATCGAGAGACTATTGTGCCTCGTGTGACTATTGTGGCAAAACTCAAAAAAATCCATGATTTTCTTCCAGAACTTAATTTAAACCGGCAAAATTGCTTCCAAAATGCAGAGCGTGAGTGCTCCTCGCGAGCCCACGCAACCAGTCATGAGCACAAGCTCCACCATCCTCAGCATGAGAGAAAAGGAGAAATACATCGAAGATTTCGATTTCCCATTCTGCGATGAATCTTCTAAATACGAGAAAGTCGCTAAAATCGGCCAGGGAACCTTCGGGGAAGTGTTTAAAGCACGAGCCAGAAACACCAGCAAAAAATTTGTTGCCATGAAAAAAGTTCTTATGGACAATGAAAAAGAAGGCTTCCCCATCACGGCACTGCGAGAAATAAAGATCCTACAACTCCTGAAACACGAAAACGTGGTAAATTTGATCGAAATATGCCGAACTAAAGCAACATCGCACAATAAATTTAGGTCAACGTTTTACCTTGTTTTCGACTTTTGTGAGCACGACTTAGCGGGGTTATTGTCGAATGTGAACGTTAAATTTAGCTTAGGAGAGATTAAGAAGGTGATGCAACAGTTACTAAATGGTTTATACTACATACATAGCAACAAAATCCTTCACCGAGATATGAAAGCTGCCAATGTTCTAATAACAAAGAATGGAGTGCTCAAACTGGCTGACTTTGGTCTGGCGCGGGCTTTCAGCGTCGCTAAGTCGGGGCAAGTGAATAAATACACTAACAGAGTGGTCACTCTGTGGTACAGGCCGCCAGAACTACTTTTAGGTGAGCTTAAACATTATTTTCATGGGCAGACTTGCTTGTTACATTTATTTATTATTTATTTACAAAATAAGCAACTTTACAGTTTAATTTAGACCAAAACGTTACTTACTCTACATATAAAAACACTAAAAACATTTACATATTGATATGCGTCCTTATTACAGAATTTTGTTTAATACCTCAAGACATTTATTTATTTCAAGTCAACCATACACAAAAGTCTAATAATATGTCGTGAATGTTGTCCAAATTACTGTAAATTATTACAGTTATCTAAAAATATAAAAATTGGAATAAATATGTAAAAAATAATTAAATTACACACTATAACTTGAGAAAGGCCGGAACGTTTAGATGATTTCTTTTTTGTTGTGTTCATCATTATAAGGACAAGGTATGTAGAGTTTAGCGAGGCCGCAGTCCGAGCTTCGCAAGCATCAGTTAGTTTTTTATATATGTCGCCACAAGGTGTGCTTCGTCACTCAGTGGGCATCTATACTCAGCAGGTGCAGACATGGTGGGTCCCCTCGAGCAATAACAACACAGTAATGCACGCAGACAACGTTTATTGGGTAGTTCAGTTACAAGAATGTTAAGTAGACAATCAACTTAACACAAATCGATACACGTTGGAACTGGTGTTGAGGAATTGCACGACTGTTTCCGACAGCCTCATCAATAATAATAATCAATAGACCGTGTTGATTAAACTCCGAGATATATATTAAAAAAAAAATATTAGTTAGGATTATGTTTCTTGAATATCATTCAAGGCAAACTTTTTTCATCTGCAAGGGAAAGTGCATAGCACTATCTTTTTCTGAAATTAGGCCCTTTAAGTAATAGAATTGCTTAGGAAAATCATGGGTGTCACAATAAAAAAAAATACAATTTTGTCAGGTGATCGTAACTATGGCCCACCTGTGGACATGTGGGGAGCAGGCTGCATCATGGCAGAGATGTGGACGAGGTCTCCAATCATGCAGGTACATAACACTTAATATATTTATTATCATTTAATAAGGGGAGCTCTCGGGGTATTCCGTTTATCCACCCTAAACAATCAACTCAGGGTGGATGATCGGAAACGCGTGTTTATCTCTCCACCCCAGACGGGTGGATATTCGGAATTCGTATATTATTTTTCTTCCGATTTTCACCCTCGGCTGTGTAGTAATTAATAGAAACATGATAGAATCTGGCCCAAGATACTTAGTAGCATAGGGAAAGTATACTAAGATTGCTAAAGTCCACAGAAAGATGCTTAAATCGATTGTAGTACTGATAAAGACGTAAGATGTCGCTAGTGCTTTAATCTGCGACACAATCGTCTCAATTTGCTTGAAATGAAATATAAACCCAAGCTATCTCATACCTCATGGTACGGAGAAAAAACGCGACCTGTTATGAATACTTTTGCATTACATAGTATTTGCTAGGTGGACCGACGACATTGTGAAAGTCGCGGGCAACCGGTGGATGCAAGTGGCCCGTTATCGGTCAGTGTGGCGCTCTAAGGGGGAGGCCTATGTTCAGCAGTGGAAGTCTTATGGCTGATGATGATGATGATGACATAGTAATATCAGTAAAATTAAAAATATAGTTTTTTGCAAAACTCGCTCGCTAGGTTCTCTAGAGATGGCGTTGAAGACATTATTTTTGGACACATATTTTTTACGTCGTATATTGAAATCTAATTTGAACTAAACCTTAAATAGCGGACATATACTAATACTATGTTTCTATATTAACCAAATTTTCATCGGCTTTTATAGCGGTTTGGACATTAGCTGACTAAATAAGAAAGCGCCATCTAGTTTTAAGCAAATTTTTCGGGTGTAAACTTTTTTTAATGAGATTATTATTATTCTCGCGTAGATTTTCTTTGTTAATAGACATTAGCATTAAAAAGCTATTAAAACACACACAGATAGATAGATATCTCTTTATTGTTCACACCAGAAATTACATGCATAATACAAAAATCTACTTAAAACTAGTGTAACAATTGGCGGCAATTACACACTTATTGTTTGAAAGGTCAAAGCTGAAATAGTTTTAATTGTTTAAAAGTATTAGAAGTAGTAAGTATAACAATTACCCCCGAATACTGAAACGTTTGTTAACTTTGACGACAGATTAAGTCTATTGCTGCCTTTGTCATTTGCTTAGTGCCAGACAAAGGCAGTATTAGAATTAATCTAACGCTTCACGATTTTGCGTGTCATCCTTGCGCAGGGGCCATGCTAATCTATCTATCGTTCCAATTTTAGTATACTAAAACTAACTAGTGTACTGCCGAAGCAAGTACAAGTCTGTTGTCAAAGTTAACGAACGTTTCAGTATTCGGGGTTTAGTATAGTAATTTATTACAGAGTTGAAATAGTTTTAAAGTGTCAAAGTATATTTACTGTTGAACTGTAGGTACTTGGGGTAAAAAGTCGGAAGAACAATCGGAAGTGAATTCCGAATATCCATCCAAACCGGGGTGGATGGAAAACATGCGTTTCCGAATTACCCTAGGGTGGTGTTGAGGGTGGATAAACGGAATAACCCAGAGCTCACAGAAAAATCAGAAACAGAACTGCAACCTTATTAAGTATCATTTAGCTCAGTCTAGTCTTACCTCAGTGATTCTGATTGTAATCAGAAATCAGAAATCAAAAATATTTATGGGCCATAAATAACATTAAATATTACAGGCAAGTCACTATTATAAAAAAAATACTTAAGTTTAGAATTAAATTTAACTAGGCAAACTAAGTTATTAATTATTTGAATAATTTAATAATATATCATGATAGGTGGGTACTTATTATGCTTTACTCCGTCTGTTGTCCGTACAAAAATGAGGATTCTGAGAATGCATGTGTATTGCATGCCATCCCGCTCATACCAACATACTCGCAACGCACACGCACAATGTCTACAAAACGTCCTAAAATGTCGCGAGTTTGAAACTTCAAAAACTTTATTTCGAGTAGTCTTAACGCTATGCATGCTTTACCATTACATATCTACTGCTCCTCCAGGGTCCAACAGAGCAACAGCAGCTGATCCTGATTTCCCAGCTGTGCGGGTCATGCACCCCAGACGTGTGGCCCGGCGTCGAGAGCCTCGACTTGTACACCAAGATGGAACTGCCTAAGGGGCAGAAGAGGAAGGTCAAGGTAACCAGTTCATTGAGTTTCTGTCAATTTCTTTATCAAGTTTCTCCCAGCGTATCTTAGTATCCTTACTGTCATCCCAGCAAATTCACCGAGTATCTTCAATAATGGAGGTTTCTATCCTAAAGGGTTACCTATAAGGAAAGGTATGCTAAGCCGAAAGAGTCATAGTACTCATGATTGCGAACAACATTTACTATGGGACCAACCCCGAAATCTAGAAAAAAAACAGCTGTTACATACATTTCGTCGAGCTTCTTTGACTTTCCCTCGATTTCAGGGTTGGTCCCATAGTAAAAGTTGTTCATAATGATGAGTAATGACCCCTTTTCGCCTCAGCATACCCTTTTCTTATAACCCTGTAGTCTGAAGAGCTTTTTTGATGAAAATACCATAATCGCTATATGTATGCCTATAATATTTGAGGGGTTCCCTAAATTCCTCATGGATCCCTTTTCACCTCTGTTTCGACATTTTTGCAGACGATGGTCAGGAAGGTACCTACTACAGAGCTTGAAATCATCTGCACAAAATGCTTGGAATAGAGTAAATTTAAATCAATTTACTTAAATTAATAATTTGTTAAATATGTTAAATTTCTAATTTTTGATTTGCAATGGACTTGTCCGGAAATAAATACATTTTGATTTGATTTGATTTGATTATCAAAACTGATTGTTGATAAAAATGGGACCAATCTGGAAGTGTCTATTTTCAAATACAATAGGTTTTTTTCCTAATCATGGCTTATCCTCTAACTTTGAAACGTTTGTGATTCTGATTGTGAGAGCACGCCATCTCGCTCGTACCAACTTAGTCGCGCTATGCGCGGTCCCGCTCGCGGAACTCTCGCTATCGCTTTCAGAGTTACGGGATAAGCCCGCTGTTCATAAATGAGTTCTGAGGTAACAAACATTTTTTGGAAGTCGTTAACCGACTACAGATTGAATGTGTCAAGTTTGTTCACAGGAAAGACTGAAGCCCTATGTAAAGGACCCCTATGGCTGTGACCTCTTGGATAAGTTATTACAGCTGGACCCCGCGAAAAGGTAAACCCTTGACTTTATTGACCGAGTGAAGCGAAGGTCTCAGAGTTTACTGGGACAAATCGGCATTTGTATGTTTGTGTGTATATTTGTCCGATGATAACTTGCGAACCGTTGATCCGATCTTCATAAAATTTTGTAGGCAAGTAGTTCATTTCAATACAATTTTTAAGTTCGAATATGAGCTGAATCGGTCCAGGGGTTGTGAAGATATAGGGGTCGCGAGGTCTCAGTTCGGCGTGAACTACTAGTTGTAGTCATGACAGATCAGTGGTTATCACGACGGATCTGACACCACAAGGCTTAGGATCAAATCTCAAAAGTTTTAACTATCGGAAATGGAGAACATAGTGAGGGACCCATCGCATGGTGGTGGTAGTTGGTAGTACTGGGCTGGCGCTACCACGCGAGATTTGGACTTCTGTCGCCGAGCAACTAACGGTGTTCAGACTCATTTGAGAGCCAGTTTCCATTACAGGCTAGGTGTGTTACCATCTTTGATCACACTGTTACCTTACAATATATCAGACTAGCTGTTACCCGCGACTTCGTTCGCGTGGAACTACAAAAGTAGCCTACGTAAAAATTCAGCTCGATCCGTTCAGCCGTGATAACGCGACAAACACCAGACACAGAGATCTCTCGAACTTAGGATGAGAATGCAATGCACTGCGCTCGTCACCCTGTGATATTATATGTGCTCTCATTGTGCCCAGTAATTACGCTGGAAACATTACCCTTCGATCCGGAACACAGTAATGTTTGCACACTACTGCTTGACGGTCGAATAATTGGCAAAATTATGGTACTTACCCAGGCAGGCTTTCCAAGAGTCCTACCTATACAAAAATTATTGATATGCCTTGTCGGACAGAGTAGAGGTCTGTGAGTGGCTTTAAATTACATCATTATTTCTGTTTGTTTTTTCTTGTACACACCTATTTATTTTAATACTTATCTATAATTTCTAGGTACGATGCTGACACAGCCCTCAACCACGACTTCTTCTGGACCGACCCGATGCCTTGTGACCTGGCCAACATGTTGGCACAACACACCCAAAGCATGTTCGAGTACTTGGCCCCCCCGAGGAGGCCCGGCCACCTCCGACACCACCACCACGTGGCCGGCGCGGCGCCCAAACCTGCGCAGCCGCTGCAAGACTCCACCTATCAGGACAGGGTCTTCTAAGGCGACTTCTAGGGGGTTCAAGTGTCTTCGAGGGGTCAAAAAGTGTTGTGTCTATGAAGTGTCAAAGAGTGTCTGCTAGCGGTTACAGTGACTTGAAGGGGTTGAAAAGTGTATTGGGGATCAAAAAATTATTTCACTTAAAAATAGAGTAGGTTTTGTCCATACAAAAAGCGTAGTCTGATACCCAACACTAAATGTAACCGACCACACTGTCACTTTACATAAGGTGAGTTATGGACAAACGCCTAGCCTTTCGAAAAAGAAGGCACTTTGTCATATGGGGGTTTAGAGTGTCAGTGAGAGAAAGAAGGATGTTAGTGGTTTGAGTGGATAATGAGTGAGTGCATTTTAACCCCGAAAAACGTATTTGAATTTGACATGTGGAAAGTGTAGTTAGGGGATCTCCCCTACAGGGGATCAATACAGAGTGAGATAGACCTACTATTTATAGTACTGTTTCTTTGTTATTTAGCACAATAATAAAATGTATGTTGCTGGTAATGCATGATTTTAATACAGGCATTTCATAGAATGCCTAGACATAATGGGCTAGGTAAAATTATATACATGTCTTTCTGACAAGGAGAGAGCATGTTATACAAAGGGTTAAATAGTGGGCCCGCATGGTCCCACTACTTTGCCCCACCGGTGGGATCATGAGGACATATAGTTCCCAGGAAATATAGTATACTACACGTTACCCGCGACTTCGTTCGCGTGAAACAAAAAAAAAGTAGCCTTTGTCCGTCTCCAACCCTTAAGCTACATATATGCAAAAATTGAGCTCGATCCGTTCAGCCGTTTCTGAGCAGAATGGACGCTTTTCACGGTTAGTTCCATAAAACTTCATAGATGGCGTAGCTAATTTATGTTATGAATTCCGCTGTAATCCGATATACACTGTCTCGAATTGCCTCAGCAAAGTTTATTAAACAGGGCGTTGAAATGTTTTAATGCATTACTAGTTAAGTTATATGAAATGTGTAATAAACATTTTTGTAAATATACAATTTAATTTCATAAATATGTAATTTTATTTTATTAATCATCAATTTTACAATACTAATAATTATTATTATTACTATGCACCGCAATAAAAATGTTTGTAACCTATGATGGTAAAAGATTGCGCTTATCTACCATTTGATTGAGACTTCTGTGTTAAGAAAATAATTTATTTTCAATGTTTTCCGCACGATCCGTCCAGAACAATGCTCCATACTTAATCAAAGATTAAAATCAGCTGAATATATTTTCGCTCGCTTCGCTCGTGCATCTCTATTTATATGCAGTAGTTTTATCAGAAAATATATCATAATAGGTAATTATTCTTGCGGTTTCTTATTTTTTTTTTAGAAATGTTCAATGTTTCCTGCACAATCCGTCCAGAACAAAGTTCTGTACTTAGTCACAGATTAAAATCAGATGAATATATTTTAGCTCACTTCGCTCATGTGTTTCTATTTGTATGCAGTTCTTTATTCTTCTATTTTTATTTTATCACAAAATATATCATAATAGGTAATTATTGTTGCTATTTCTTAATTTTTTTTTCATACCCATATAGGTTATTCAAGTGCTTCTTTAATTTCTCATGTTTTTTTAGGTCCGATGGTGTTTTGAAAGCTATTTCGCATGGTATGCATTTGTATTTCTTTCCTTCCGTATGGTTTCTCATGATGTGAGATCTCAAACCTGTGTGCGTATGAGTTTTATAATCGCAAAGCTTACAAGCATACTTCTGAGTGTTGTTATGTATATCCATATGGTACTTCAAAGATTCTTTGTGTTTGAAATTTTTACCGCAGACCTCGCAGTCAAATGTATTTTCGGAGCCCGCTGCATTATGACTTTCCATATGACGGATCATATCTGTATGTTGTGCAAATCTACGATAGCATACTTTGCATTTGTACGGTTTCTCTCCAGTGTGTATTCTTGTGTGTATTTCCCTCTGCGATTGGCTACCGAAACCTTTACCACAATAAAGGCATTGATATGGCTTCACTCCGGTGTGGGAGGTCATGTGGTACCGCATACTTTTCTTACTATCATATTCCTTACCACATTCCACACACTTGAGTTTCGTACTCCCTTTGTGAACGTTCATGTGATCTTTTATTCTATTCCAATTGTATGTACGTTGACATACATCACACTCAACCATTCTATAATAATGTTGTTCTATGTGTAAATTGTAACCGTTTCTGTAGTCAAATTCTTTTCCACATTCAATACAGTAGTAATTCGAGCTCTTTTGATGTTTCGCTTTGTGCTTTAAGTATTCCAAATGATCTGTAAATGCAGTTTTACACTTCATGCACAAGAAGTTTCTGTCTTCATCTTTGTGTACTAATTTATGTTTTATGAGTTCTGTGTTTGAGTCGAAAGTTGAGGAGCATAATGCACAGGTGAATTTTGAAACTTTGAAGTGCTTGGCGTGTCTGTGGGTTTTCAAGGACTTCAACTCCTGGAATAGTTGGTTGCAGATCTCACAGACCAATTCTTCATCGTTTATTTTATCATTTTTCTCGTAGTTCATTTCTTTTCTTTTGTTTTCAGACTTCTGCAGTAATATATCGCTGAAACCAATGGTTTATAATAATTTTAAGGCGGGTTTATATTAATTTTCAGAAAAAATAAATCCTTCTGATTGTGATAGCGTGCCATCCTGCTCATACCTCCTCACCAGCAACATGCGCGCTCTCACTCGTGCACTAATACTATCACTATCAGGAACATCCATAATAAGAGGGATGAACTGATAATTAAAGGATATGAATTGATGAGAGGCTGTATCTGGAATGGCTCTCCTTAGCACACTCGCCTTATCTACTAGTTCTCCGAAGACAGAATACTTTGTGGACAGCCATTATTTCTGCAACTGAGCTGGTCCACAGCTCTTTTTGTATGCATTGTTTGTGCGAGATATTAAAATATTACTGGATATTATCATGATAATATCTATTTATATTTTAATCTGTCTTGTGCAAACAATGCATGCAAACAATACAATACAGTTTAGGGACATACCTCGGTCCAAAGAATATACTTACTCATATCTCTTCACCGCACGCCTTTCCCTTGGCTTGTAATACTCGTTTTTAACTAATGAAAAATCTAGCTCAATTTCCATTTTAGGTTTTTTCTTCTTGACAGGAACTTCGCGTATCTCCTGTTCATTGTCTGGATCATTCGGGGATTCTGACTTTTCAGGAGTAATAGGGATACGGTTTTCACCCTCGTATTTCAGCTCTGATTTTATCTCCAATTCTTCCATCTTCGAACTGGAAAAAATGTTATGTATTAACAAAGAATCTACATGAGAAGATGTTATGTATTAACAGAAAATCTACATGAGAAGAATAACATCTAAAAACCAACTAAAAACAAACAAACGAATGAATGACAGTGACAGCATTTGAATTAATGTATATATTTATTTTTCATCTGTATCATATATTTTGTGATATGTGATACAGATAAAATATGAACTTTGCAAGATCAAAATCTTGGACGAAACAATGATGCTAAATCCATGATCAAAATAGTAGGTTTGATCAATGTTCAATCGTGATTCAAGTAAAATAATTCAAAATAAAATATTCTTTTAAAAATTTGAGCTTAAAACAGCTGTCATCCCGCGTAAAAACATTCTTTGGTTGTCATTATTACCTCGTATCCAGTCGGCGCTTCGAAAAAAGTTCCACGAAAAATCTAGGAACTAAACTCTCGTTTTCACCAACGAACCCTAACATTAAGGCATCGCCTTGTTTCATTCTCACCATCACATAAGGGAAACCTAAGGTCTTAAGGGAACCCCTAAAAATAGGGGTTCCCTTAAGACTAATAAATATTATATGATAAATAAATGTAACCCAAACCTTATAAGTAACCCTAAAAGTTTCGTAATGTTCGTTAGCGAAAAATTACCTACTTATTTAATCATTGTTACTACTTATACGTACCTATTTGAATACATACACTGGTTAGTTCATTATTTCAGCGTGCTACTGTGCTATAAATCGTCCAAAAAAATTAGAAATGTATTGATATAAATTATATTATTTAAATTACTAAAATTATTATGTATAATTTAAATAATTAATTTTCTTGGACGATTTTAAGCTCTGCAGCATGCTACGAGTAACTGTATGTGGTAGTAGCATGGCTAGAAACTAATAATAATAATTCAACTGTTATTTTTATGTAGTAGTTTAGATAGTTGTAGTTTGTATGTATTGCCCAAAAAAAAAACTAATAATGATTTGGTAAAGCATCCTTGTAAACTCGCAAAAAGCATTGCGAGTTTGCGATGCATCAATTTTAGGGTTCCATAGTAAAACAAGCAACCCGTAGAAGATTTTAATACAGGATAATAGTAGAAGATAATTTTTCATATTTTATGTGATAGTGATAGCTACAGACATTTTTTTCTTATTTTTAACATAAGCTCAGAATAGATAATATCCAGAAGGTAATAAAAATGCATACAAGGGTATTCTGGGTATTTTTTATTGTTTTCATGCACAATACAATAATTTTATTATCTTGCAAGGTAATATTATTTTTTTTGTATTTTCTTTACAAAAAAATATAATTAAACAGTTACTACTATAGTTATAGCTATAGAAAAAGCATTATTATCTGAGTCTAGAGTCTATAGTACGTACTAAAAATTATAACAAGTGTATACCAAAATTGAAACGGAAAAAACAAATATCACACAAATAGATAAATATGATAGTGCGTCGGACTCTGGGAATCCCGATTCCCGGAGCCGACTTCTTCTCGTGGTGAAACATTGTGATAACAATATGTATGGGTAGTGTCTATTTTCGGTCAATTTTAATATGAATACAGAAAAAAAACATGATAACTGTTGAATCAAAAATTTTATCTAAGCCATTTACACGCCGTACTCAGTTCCTGTTTCTCCTGAAGAAGAATATTGATTTATCTTACCAAGATAATACTTATATTACTAACTTGTGAGTTTGTTAAGTTTAAAACGTAACGGTATGTTATACAATTGTGGGTACTAAGAGTAGGTTACCCATCCGTAACAGATATATACAAGAAAGATAGAAAACCAACACTTATCGACCATAATTATTGTTACTATTCACATTCCCCTTTCTTAATTCTTTTGTCATATCCATATTGATTATTTAAGTGTGTTTTGTTTTTCAGATGCTTTTTAAAATCCTGATCCACTTTAAAATCTACACCACACGGTATACATTTGTATTTCCTTTCTTCTGTATGAGATCTCAAAAGATGAGATTTCAAACCGGTGCTTGTGTTAATTTTTTTACCACATATATGACACGCATACTTTTGAGTATTACTGTGGTTGTCCATATGCTCTGCTAGGATATACTTGCGAGTAAATATTTTACCACAAACATTGCATTCCATTGTTTTCTTGGATTTTGATGGATGATATTTTGTAATATGTCGTTGTAAGTCTGTGTGTTGTCTGAATCCCTGATGACACAAATCACACTCAAAAGGGTTTTCGCCAGTGTGTATTCTTGTATGTGTTGCCCTGCCACATGCGTTGTTAAAGCCTTTTCCACAATAAAGACACTGAAAAGGTTTCACACCAGTGTGATTGGCCATGTGACTACTCATATACTCCTTGTTGACTTCTTTGCCACATTCTACACACTTAAGTTTATTCCCCTGTTTGTGAGTTTTCATGTGCGTATTTATTCTCTTTGAGTCAAATTTACCGTGGCACACATCACACTCAACGGTTTCGCAATAATGAGTTTCAACATGTAGTGTGTAACTATGTTTAAGGGTAAATTCTTTTCCACATTCAATACAATAGTGAGTCGAGCCGTTTTCATGTTTCACTTTATGTTTTATATATTCCAAATGCTTGGAAAAAGCAGTTTTGCATATCATACATAAGAAATTTCTGTTTTCATCTCTATGTATGTTTTTATGATTTATTAGTTCTGCGTTTGAGTCAAACGTTGCGGAGCATAATGCACAGATAAATGTTTCACTTTTATAATGCTTTTGATGTTTGTGAACACTGAGGGTCATTGTTGTCTTAAACGGCAGACTGCATATGTCACAGATCAATAATTCGTCATCCGCATCCTCGATTTTGATTAACCTTTTGCTATTATTCACTCTCTCTACACTTTGTTCGGCACTAATCCTGCGTTTTCTTTTATCTTTCGTCATGTTATTTTTTTTAATTTTACTCTTAGGCGATTGAGTTTCTCTGAAACAAAATAATTTTACACTTTGAAACCTGACGGAAGTTTAAAATTGAAAGAATATAATCTGAAGATTACTGATTGACACTTTATGGATTGTGGCTAAGAAACCAACTTTCAAACGGTACAATTCTGTGCATCACAGTTTTGCGCTCAAACTCAGAGATACTTTAAATGTCAGGGTACCGTCAAAGAATACTAACTACTACAATGGTATCGGAGCGTAGTATAAATTATATAGACTGATAATCAATAAAAGTAATGTCCTGCAAGTTCATTTGCATTGACCTTCACTTAAAAAAAATCCAGGTGTGATAAAACGTGTTGGGTTACCGTATTAGTTAATCTATATCTATACTTTTATACTAATTTATTATTACATTATATTATACAAAGTTATTACATATATTATTTATGAAGAGTAAAATTTGTAATTTTGTTTGCTTGTACTCTACTACTGAAACGAATTCCAAAGTTCTTTCACTGGTAGAAAGAGAGTAACACGCGCGGATGAAGCTGCGGGCAAAAGCTATTACACAAAAATACACTTACTCATATGTTACCACCAACGCACTTCTTTTTCTTGGCTCGGTTTTAATCAATGATAAGTCTAACTCTATTTCAGTGTTACGTTTCTTCTTCGTAACAACAGGACTTGAGTCTAGGCGATTTGACACTTTTTTATCATGTGTCTTGAGTAAAGTTGCATGGTCATTCAAATCTTGTGTTTGAGTCTCAGGTAGAGTTGTATTGTCATTCGAATTCTGTGTTTGAGTCACGAGTAGAGTTGAATGATCATTCGAATACTGTTTTTGAGTCTCGGGTAAAATTGCATGGTCATTCGAATCCTGTGTTTGACTCTCAGGTAAAGTTGCATGGTCATTCGAATCTTGTGTTTGAGTCTCAGGTAGAGTTGCATGGTCATTCGAATCTTGTGTTTGAGTCTCAGATAGAGTTGCATGGTCTTTCGAATCCTGTGTTTGAGTCTTGGGCAAACTTGCATGGTCATTCGAATCCTGTGTTTGAGTCTCGGGTAAACTTGCATGGTCATTCGAATCCTGTGTTTGAGTCTCGGGCAAACTTGCATGGTCATTCGAATCCTGTGTTTTACTCTCGGGTAAAGTTGCATTTTCACTCGAATCTTGTGGTTTTTCCTGATTTTTAGGAGTATTTAATGAACCTTCAATGTCAGAAACCGCATTTATATCCTCCACTTGCAGTCCAAGTTTGATATTTGGTGCTTCCATATTAAAACTGAAAAATAATTAGAATTGTTCGATTTAGTGAGAGTACATTAATCACATCTTACACGGGTGTTTATTTTATTTCTAATATCTACGGAACTCTAACACGAGTGTGTCATGACACGCACTTCACACTTTTTCTATGAACAAAATAGATTTTTGAAATCATACCACAGCCGATGTTGTTGTTTTTAAGTTGCTGCGTTTTTTAATAATCCACATTTAATATGGGTTACTAGTGTTACTACCACGGTTATACTCATTCATTAGTTCAAAAGCAGCTGGATACGTACTAAAACTTCTGAAAGCAGTCTACAAGTAGTCAATCAGATTACGTTAGTGTTCATTTGTTTCAATTAATTAATTTTATTGACACTCTAAAATTATATACATTTTGAAAGAACAGAAACATAAACAAACACCAAAAATCTACAAAAAAAAAAAAAAAAAATGAAAATGACTGAGAATGAAAATGAGTGAGTGTGAATGAACGAAATAGTGTTGGATAATATTTTATATCGATTTTACAAATTATATTTTTTAGAAAGTGCCTGTACTGCCGGATCCGGCAACTGAAACTGGTGCCGTGTAAAGGCCTCGCTACATTACCCGACCCGACATCGTGAGAAAGGGTCAGCTAGACTTGAATTTCACGGGAGCAAAATAAAAAAACGACTAAGGTTATAGCTTCTCCCTTTCGCTCCCCAGAAGCTCATATATAGCCATCTCTTTAACACGATGTCAAGTCAAGTCATGTATAGCCACTTTAAAGCACTAAATAGTAATATTCGAGTATTTAACAATATTTTGTTGAATGACAATCCGGAAAACCTTTTGGTTTGATAAAACTGGCTCAGATAACGTCAGGTTTAACGGCAGGTCAGGAATATGTACAACACTTGACGGTACAACCCTGGAGTTACATAATATATAAAAAAAATTGGCGACAACAAAAGCGGCGTCCACTCCTTTCACATTCACTTCTAACTCTGGCGGGTCATGTAAGGGAGCCTTCCTTAAAACGTTTCCCCGTTAAAACGCACGGTAGTGTACTGATACCACCCACCCAGATTTTTATACCTAAAACCTCTATAATAACAGAACATGCTCAGGTGACAGTTAAGAACGTCTAATTGTTTTTTATAACAACCCGCAGATCCTTCCCGTGACAGATTTCAGTTAGATCACAGTAGGTTAGTACTATTTTGGTAACCATTCTTATGGAAACTTCATTGGATTTTCCCGTTGCCGGCTCCGGCAGCAGAGGCGCAGCCTCTGTCAAATTATTTGTATTTTTAATAAATTTTTTAGGTGACTATGTTAAGATTTAGGTGCAATACATGAAACGTAAGATGTTAGGTGATGTATAGGATTAAAAAAATGCTCAGTGAAAAAAGACTGCTTCAGAAATATTCAAAGCCTAATTTATTTTATCGGACTCGACTAGACTGTCGGAGCGACGCAGTGGCCGTTATTGCCCATAATAAAATGTTTTGTCTGTGCCTTCACGCAACGCAACGCACAGCACACACATCACTAATAAGAGGGTCAAAGAAAAAAAAAAAATAGTCACAGGTAAATATTTTTCAAATAGCTTGTTTTAAAGTGTTTTGGGCAATATTTCTTAATTTAACGTTAGTTATGTGTGAAAGTACAAAATATATTTTATTTGTAAAGTAAGTGACATATGTTTAGTGCGCTGAGTGAAGCAAAATCATAGGTAAGTCTGTAAAGTGTATTTTCGTCGATTTATCCTTCCCGGCGACGTTTTCGCGCGTAAAATCAGTTCTAGCTTGTTTACAAACATTGAAAGTTCACATTTTCGGCAATTTTTGGTGGTTTTGATTGATTTTAATTCACTCGGAATTAATTAATATGCATACTTATTCTGGAGATCGGTTCGTGAGCTCGATATCAAAGTTGAATCGATGGTTTTACAAAATAGACCTTATTTTAAGGCAGATAACGTTGAAAATTTGTATCGAAGCTATCACAGTGTCGCCGATCCAGAATACGGATCCACAAGTTATTGAATTTGTCCATGTTCAGAGTAAGCTACTATTCTTTTTGTATTATTTAAATGGGAAAGAAAAAAAAAGTTTCCCGCCTTTTTAGGAATATGTTTGTCACAAAAACGGCATATCCATTAATCCCATACCTTCAGGAACATACTTTATTAAACATACAGTAATAAAATGCATTAATTTGAGGCCAAAAATAAATAGAAAAAGTTACTTTTATATTTAAGTTTTCAACCAAATTGTGAAAAACAAAAATTATTATATTATGTAATTCATCAGATAGCATTTTTTTATTTCGTAGCCTTCTGTGTTTATTTCTGGTCATATATATGTATATTAATCAGATAGCATTAATCAAGACCAAATTTTGTTATATAGATAACAAAATATATGACCAGAAATAAACACAAAACAACCCTCTCAAGACAACATTTAGCAGTTTGATAGCAAACTGCTAAATGTTGTCTTGAGAGGGTTGTTTTATCGATGGTATGGATTATAAAAAAATCAATCGATATTTATAACTAGCTGTGGCCCGCGGTTTCACCTGCTATTCTACGTAAACCGAATATTTTTCCGAGATAAAAGCTGATGTGTAAAACCAGTGTGTAAGCTACCTTCATACCAAATTTCATTCAAATCCGTCGAGCCATTACAGAGTTGAACAGGAACAAACGCACTTACATACTTACACACTAACTTTCGCATTTATAATATTAGTGTGATATAACTTACTGAACGAAGCAAAGATTTCAGAGTCTTGGAACAAACCCTGTTTTTATGTATGTTTGTGTGTTACTTTGGTATTATGTATGTTCTTATGTATATTTTATGTAAATGTTAAGTTGGATAACTTGCTGTTATGTTCTAAAATAAGGGTAGTTCAAGAAAAACTAAGATAGTGCTACAACCAACTTTGGATATTGTGCTCAGTTATTTAATGGGCATTACTAGCAGCGAACCGCGGTTTCACCCGCTAAACTACTGGATCCTTAAAAAAACCGGGATAGAAATTAGCCTTGTGTTAATCCAGGGTACTTACTTGGTACTTGGTGAGCGGGCTTATTTCCGCAACTAGGCCGCGTAGCAGCCCCTTTTGCGTTTCATCCCGGCTGCAGCTAGTCCAGCCACCCGGTGTCCTCCAGGAAAGCCAGCAGCTCGCTCACGCCGGCGCAGGCTTTCCGGATAATCCAGGGTATAAACTACCTCCATAACAAATTTCATCCAAATCACTTCAGCCATTACAGCTGTGTGAAGCCGGGGCGTGTCGCTAGTATTCAATAAATTAAATGCATTACATTATAATTAAATAAATTATAATAGTTAAATTAATCACACTAATATTATAAATGTGAAAAATAGTGTGTAAGTGTGTTTGTTCCCGTTCAACTCTGTAATGGCTGAACGGATTTGAATGAAAGGTTGAGTCAATAATTCATATTTAGTACCCTAGTCTGAACAGGGTGCACTTTCTGAATGGGGATTAATATACATATCACATTACATTGGAAGCTGTCCCAGATAAAAAAGCCGCAAAAATAAATTTACAAAAACATCTGGCAAGTAAACTTGCAGAAGTAGACTTTTGCAAGCAAGTGACTATTGTGGTAACAAAGCAAACTCAACTTATTAGAAAAGACAGTTGCAATAAAAAATTGCTGGGAGTTCTTGCTAAAAGTCGAATTTTGAATCAGACGGAGTAAACTGACAGATCGAAATGTCACTTTTCAAAAGATGCCAACATTCAAATGGCAACTTTTGATGTGATGGCAACCATGTGGTGGTGATTTAATTCCTTTATTATGAACATTAGTGATTCTGATTGTGATAGCATGCCATCCCGATCAAACCAACATACTCGCACCATGCGTGGTCCCACTCGCACACTATCACGATCAGGAACATCCATGATAAAGGGGGTGGTGTTATCGTACAAAAGAAAGGAAATATAAATTAAATGAACATTAAATATATAACTACACATATTACAGTTATAATATACACACAATATCTACAATTACATATCTTTAGTAATTTTTAGTTATGAAGTACTGATAAAAAGTCGATACTTACGCAAGTAGTAAACGGTGAAAACACCTATTTCCTGAGTAAAACTTGTTGGTCGCTAGCTCACAATCTCACGACACATCATCATCAGCCAGAAGACGTCCACTGCTGAACATAGGCCTCCCTTAGACCGCCACACCGACCGACAACGTGCCACTTGCATCCACCGGCTGCCCGCGACTTTCACAATGTCGTCGGTCCACCTAGTGGGAGGCCTGCCTACGCTACGTCTTCCGGTGCGTGGTCGCCACTCGAGAACCTTTCTACCCCACCGGTTATCAGTTCCTCGAGTGATGTGGCCTGCCCATTGCCACTTCAGCTTGCACTCTGAAGGCTATACTATATCGGTGACTTTAGTTCTTCGACGAATATCCTCGTTCGGGATCTTATCGCGCAAAGAAACTCCGAGCATAGCTCTCTCCCTCGCCCGCTGTGTGACTCTGGGTTTCTCCAATAGGCCAGTAGTCAACGACCACGTCTCAGTTCCATATGTCATCACTGGCACACATTGGTTGAAGACCCCTGTCTTCAGGCACTCACACGCACAAGACAAAATAAATGTCATACTTTTTGATTCAATCTTACCTCCTTCTTTTTTTATGACTAGACTTTAGCGGTGGACAAACACACTTACATACTTACACACTTTCCTACAAACTTTCGCATTTATAATATTAGTGTGATATTTAATTTAGTTTAAATTTCTCCAATCATCGTTACAACTACCAATATTGTGCTGTTCCAGATGGTGTTAATGCCTCCGAGTGTATAATGAAAGCTTGCTGTGTGTCAGGATGCAGTGGCCCTACCACTCCGAACCCAGTGTATTTCCAGTAAGTATACATTATTATAATAGGTAGGTAGGAGGGTATGTCTTAATTCGACTAGAATCACCGGAGACTAACTATCCTAGGCACAAAATTTCTCGAATTCTAGGTTGGCGGCAATCTGCTAGAACAAATTTGGGACTTAACTCCCCTACTCAAACATTATGTCGCACCTATAATGAATTTAACGCTTACTTGGATGATCTTGATGTGTTTAATGATTCTTTACCTGTTTTCAAAAACAAACTAGTAAAGTCTCTAACCACAGATAAATAATGTTTTGATTATGATGTTTTTTTTTTTTTTTAATTATAATAAAATAATAAATATCTGGGACATTTTTGCACACACGGTCATCTGACCCCAAACTAAGCAAAGCTTGTAATATGGCTGCCAGAGACTGATATACGTTCATATATTTTTTTTAAATACATACTTATATAGATATTAACACCCAGATATAGAACAAACACAAATGTTCATCACATGAATGTTTGTCCTAGATGGGAATCGAACCCACGCCCCCAAACACAGATGGTAGGTTCACTACCAACTGAGCCACTAACATTTTGTTTATATTACAGTTTACATTATTTTATGTCCCTGTCTAATCACTATTTATGGCGAATGTTGTATATGCCTATAAAGGGTGATCATATCAGCGCCATGTACTTACGTAGAAATATATTACAAGAATGTTAAATATCTTCACTGTTGGCGTATCTCAATAAATAAATAAATAAACAGTAGGTTGATGGAGCTTGGAGTCATTTTGATCAGCTTACAGCGGATTTTGTAACAGCTTGTCTGGAAAATATATATTTCCACTAAAACTTATTAATGCTCAGGTTCCCTTCGAGCCGGCTGCTCCGCAAGCGCTGGCTGGATGCCATCAACTGTTCCTCGGCCGGGGAAGGGGCTGCGGTCTGCATCAGGCACTTCACCCGCGCCGACTACGAGCTGGTGCGCGGCGCGGCGACGCTCAGGAGCCGCTCCGTGCCCAGCCGGAACATAACAGAGGTGACGACGCTGAGGACAAACCGTAGACAGAGATAGCAATAGACGGCTGGATACGTGTCTCTTTCCCGCGGAGAATTTAGGACGCGTACACCCTGGTTCTCGCTGTCTCGTTCGCACTATATCAACATTTTCTAATATAAAAATAACAGAGAAGAAATTATTTTGTGTTAATCCAGGGTATATGCTACCTCCATACCAAATTTCATTCAAATCCGATCAGCCATTATAGAGTTGAACGGGAACAAACACACGTACATACTTACTTACACACTTACACACAAACTTTCGCATTTATAATATTAGTGTGGTTGCGATAATTCATAAACTCAAACGTACAGGTAACATATTAAAAAAATATCGAAATTGCATAACATTTAGGGATGGGGAAACAGTAGGCACTTTTTAACCGACTTCCAAAAAAAGGTAGAGGGTCTCAAGTCGTTTTTTTTTGTTGTGTGTGGAGAAGTTGACTGTATACTCTAATCTTTAATCTAATCTGTATTTTGCTTACAGTCGGATGACGAAGAAAGTGTCTCCGAATCAGACTCGACAGAATCCGCGACCAGCAACAGAACACAGGACAAAAACAACGCCATCGACAACGGGACAACTGATAACGCAGAAATAAATAACGACAATGGAAATAACGAAGAAAATAATAAAACAGATACCCAAATACAAAATGACACAATGGATAAAGATAACACCCGTACAGAAAAAGCAAATGTCGAAAAAGGCGATGACAGACTAAATAATGAAGATAACGAAAAAATAGATGAAGACAACGGGAAGATAAATGAAGATAACGCAAAAATAAATGAAGATAATGGAAAAATAAATGAAGATAACGGAAACACAAATGAACATAACGGAAAAGTAAATGAAGATAACAGAAATATAAACGAAGACAACGCAAAAATAAATGAAGACAACGCAAAAATAAATGAAGATAACGGAAAAATAAATAAAGATAATGAAAAAGTAAATAATGACAATGGAATAGTAAATAACGATGATGGAAAAGTAAATAACGATAATGGAAACGATATTAAAAAAGTCCAAGGGAGAAAGACTCGATGTAAAATAACTGCTTTGAGAGCTATAAATGGACGAAGAAAATTCAGTTTTAGTAGTGATAGTACTAATAGTGATAGTGTGAGCAGTAGGTGAGTTTTCTTCTCTTTCAATCTTAAATTATTTTTTCTTTTAACTATTGGCTCATCACATGTATTTAGCTAGTGCCAAGTTAACAAAAAAGATGGCAAAGTAGGAACTTACAGTTTCACACAATTAATAATTGCAATCGGCAGTTTTCGTAAGCGCAGAAAAGCGCAGACACGTTTCCGACAGTAGCCGAACGTGTATATAATCTATATTGAATTTTTTTTTTCAAGCGCAAATGTCAGAGCTTGCTATGCATTCTTAGCTCTGTCCCGCTTACACGATACGTACAATGTCGCACACGGCCGCAATTTTGCCGCGAAATCGTTCGACCAATAACAGCGCAAGATTTTACCGCGAGTATTAATCTACTCTGCCATTGGTGGATGCAAGTTTCCCGCGCTACTATTGGTCGACTGCGCAGATACATCGGAAGGAATTATTTGTCGTGTTAAATTACTTGAAATTGTTGTAGTCCGCGGCGGACGGAGTTGGAAGCCATAAAAGTAGATATTGAAGAGTCATTACAACATTACTACATAGAGAACAAGAAAACGGAGCGGCAAGTAGCCGCCATGACGGACGTCATACAGGAGTTACAGGTACTTCCAAAGTTTTTTTTTTTTAATTTCGTCATTTTAATGTTGTTATTACATTTCGTACTTAATTTATATTTAGTTTTTATTTTAAATATATTTATTTACCTCGATTTCATTTCTTTATGTAATAACTTTAAATTGATATAATATTTTGGTGGACGTTTTTCACACACAGAAATCAAACAACGAACAACCCGACGTATCGTACGACCCTCAGATCACACGCTAGATTCTGCATTCAGGACGCTAGAAGCGCACCACGCATCAGTCTAAATACACTTATAAGAAATGACTCTGATTGGTTGATTGTTAGGCGTTAGTAGCCGTGACCTTGAGCCAGCCAATGAGCGCGCTCGGCCGCCCTCCCCGCGCCCCGCGCCGCGCCTCACACTGACGTCACTTGTAGGAACAACGAATCTCGTAATGCGGTATCTAGTGTGATCTGTGGATTTGGTTGATGGTCCAGCGCCGTATAACTATACAGCCGTATTATTGACCGAGCGAAGCGAGTTTTCAGAGTCCACGGGAACAAATCGGCATTTGTATGTATGTATGTATGTTTGTTTAATTATGAAGTGTACATTAGTAAGTGAAATAAAATCTTGTAAAACATCGCGAGGTCTCAGTTCGGGGCGAACTACTATTTATTATACCGTATATTTTTTTGTAGTGGTAGTGCTCTCTTCCAGAGTCCGCTTGGGGAAGTACCACACCCCTCTCGAATCTCGTAATGCGGTATCTAGTGTGACCTGTGCGCCACCTGGCGAGATAAATAAGCAGTGTGTCTCCTCATTACAGGAGAAAATGTCAGACGAGAGTAGAAGAGAAGAGAACGAGACGTTCGAGCCGAGCGAGCCAGTCTTCATAGAGCTGTCGGTCGGACAGGGTGAGTCATTTATAGACAAGTTTTTTTTTGCCACCATGGCGGCGTCACGGTTTTGTGGTTGACGTTGACATTTCTGACAGTTCTGTTTTTTTTTCCTCTTACGTTTTGGCTCCACGCGTTGTGTATTTAGCCAATGTCAATTATTGTAATATTTCAAGACATGACAAATAATTCACAATTAAAATAAGTCTCAGACATAGTCTAAGTCAAGCAAAGTAAGTCACGGTCAAGTCCACGTCATGCCCCAGTAAAGTGGTGGAAACTTTACTAGAGGTTTCAATGGAGTTTTGGAAACAAAACGAAGAGTCACGTTTCACGACATTACACTATTCACCAACACTCGTGCACGTTCACGAACACTTAATGGATAACAATCCTCAATTTTTATACATTAACACTCGAAATAACACAAGTTTTGGAAAATAATAGAATGACGCGACATGACTTCTTCACGTTCCCGGCAAAAAAAAAAACAGTTTGTTATTTGTTGCCACCAGGGCGGCGCCACGGCTGTGTGGTTGACATTGACATTTTTGACAGCTCTCTGGTGAAACCTTTTTTTTTTGGTTTCTCATAAATTTGTTCTCTGGTTTCCAGGGTCGAAGGCAGCAGGCCAGGATCCCACCGAATCCGATTGCCTCATGGTTCTAGAAAGTGTGCAGTGCGATGTGGACCCGGCCTTACTGCTCGCCGCCAGGTAACAAACAGCCCTTGCAATCGAGGCCTTTTTTGTGCCACAACTCGAGCAAATTAAATTCAACGAATCGACCAAACTCAGTTCAACGAATCGAGCAAATTCAATTAAATTCAACGACTCGACGAAATTCAATTCAACGAATCGAGCAAATTCCATTCAATTCAACGACTCGACGAAATTCAATTCAACGACTCGGCGAAATTCAATTCAATGAATCGACCGAACTCAGTTCAACGAATCGAGCAAATTCAATTAAATTCAACGACGACGAAATTCAATTCAACGAATCGAGCAAATTCAATTCAATTCAACGACTCGACGAAATTCAATTCAACAAATCGAGAAAATTCAACTCAATTCAACGACTCGACGAAATTCAATTCAACAAATCGAGAAAATTCAATTCAACGACTCGACGAAATTCAATTCAACGAATCGAGTAAATTCAATTCAACGAATTGAGCAAATTCAATTCTTATTTGTTCTTTTTTTTACTTTTATATTTTGACTACAAACATAGATTTAGATTTTAAATATCTTTACGCTCAGTTATTCAGCTGGTGACATTGCCCTTCAATCTGGAACGCAGGCATTGCACACTACTGCTTGACGTTTCAATAACGAAGCAGTGGTACTTCTTGCAGACGAATCCTACCACAACAAGAAACCTTGACTTGAATATAAACCAGTAACTTTACTTTCCAGGGAAGAGGATGATGAGACTGTGGAACAGGTGGACTTGGAGGACGATGATGATGATGAGCCGGAATTCGTGGAGCGAAAGTAAGTAGTCACGGCGAGCGATTTCGAGTTTTTCTTAGGATATGACCCAAAAAGATTAGTGACTCAGATAAACAAGAATTTTAAAGTTATTGTGCAAAAATATATTTTTTTCCAGACATGCTTTTATAAAATCCGTTATTGGTGCTGTAAGCTGAACAAAAGGAGTCCAAACTCCATCAATCTACTGTTAGCTACTGAGTTCCGTTTTCCACCTTCCGTCTCCATCAGATCAGCTCGCTGTCATAATACTGTATTGTCATCGGAACTTGACAGGCGTGCGAAATTTCAACTCAATTGAACAAGGACTGGTCTAAAATTCAGTTGCAAGATTTGACCCATACATTGCAAGTTAAACTAGTAGTTCGCGGCGAACTGGGACCTCGCGACCTCTATATCTTCACAACCCCCGGACCGATTCAGCTCATATTCGAACTTAAACATTGTATTGAAATGAACTACTTGCTTACAAAAGTTCATGAAGATCGGTTCGACGGTTCGCAAGTTATCATCGGACAAATATACACACGAACATACAAACATACATACAAATGCCGATTTGTCCCAGTAAACTCTGAGACCTTCGCTTCGCTCGGTCAATAAAAGCTTGTAAAACAATGTAGGATTCAAACTATACCCTCGTTGGTAATCGGCACAGATAACACTAGATACCGCATTACGAGATTCGTTGTTCCTACAAGTCACGTCAGTGTGAGGCGCGGCGCGGGGCGCGGGGAGGGCGGCCGAGCGCGCTCATTGGCTGTCTCAAGGTTACGGCTACTCGCGCCTGACAATCAACCAATCAGAGTCATTTCTTATAAGTGTATTTAGACTGATGCGTGGTGCGCTTCGAGCGTCCTGAATGCAGAATCCAGGGTGTGATCTGTGGTAATCGGTCACTTTCTCCAATGTTTTTTTTTTTCAAAATCTAAATCTTGTTCTAGGAAAGAAGACCCCATAAGTCTTCTGACATCAAGCGATGAGGATGACGTCATAATACAGGAGCCAAAATACGACCTCGTGGAAGTATCGTCAGCCGACACTTCCGAAGACGACATGCCGCTCGTCAAGCTCGTCAAGCCATCAAGCAAGCCAAGCCAGACTGACGCGAAAAAATTGAAATACTCCGCGAAACATACGAAAAATTTAATAACGAAATTACTATGGGGTAGAAACGATTTTTACTGTGTGCATTGCAGATTTACAACTGCTAATGCGTCTGAATACACGAAGCATATGGCGACACATAATGTGCCTGAATCTCAGCATAAAATTATACAGTATTGCCAGGATTGCGGCTTCACCACGTCCAGTAAACATCAAATGCAGAAACATAAGCAGAAACACAAGAACGAAAAACGATTCAAATGTCCGAAATGTAATTACAGTGCCAAGCACGAAATGAGTTTAGTGTATCATATGAAAACACATAAAAATAGCGGTTTGAACGAAGTGGAGGTAGCTATATGTGGTACTTACGAGCCGACGAGCGGAAAAAGCAAAAAGAGCAAAAAAAGCAAATCGAGCGAAAGGAGCAAAGCGAGCGAAAGGAGCAAAGCGAGCGAAAGGAGCAAAGTGAGCGAATCGGATAAGAAATATAGATGCAAGACTTGCGGGTATAAAACTAACAGGAGGTCGGATTTGATACGTCATAGAAGAAGGATACACGATGGTGATGATGATGAAGATGATGAAGAGTATGTACCTTGAAAATAATCACAATATAGAATTAAATAAAACAAGCCCTTCTCACTCACCCGCCCGGGTAGGCCCCTCTTTCATCTAACTTAACTAGTGCGACAGTGACAGACGGACCTCGTGCGGATGTATATTCGGGGCTTGTCGCATCGCTATTTCGCCCTGCTGTCACAACCGTGTCATATTACCTTGTCACACGACAATGTCACATTACCGTATCACACTACTGTGTCACATTACCGTGTCACAATACTGTGTCACGCTACTGTGTCACATTACCGTGTCAAACTACTGTGTTACAATACTGTGTCACGCTATTGTTTTCCATTACCGTATCAAACTACTGTGTCACAATACTGTTTCACATTACCGTATCACACTACTGTGTCACATTACCGTGTCACATTACCGTGCCACATTACTGAGTCATGTTACCGTGTCACACTGCTGAAAGAAACCGAAACAATCATATCGTCTTATGTTTTTTTGTATCATAATTCTTATGTGTGTCATAATAACCTTTCTGTAAATAATGTACCTGTATATAGATTATTATTGTTTTTAAATGGTCGTGCGACGTCGGTGGATGCAAGTGGCACGTTGTCGGTCGGTGTGGCGCTCTAAGGGGGAGGCCTGTGTTCAGCAGTGGACGTCTTCTGTACCACGACCACGGCTATATTCATTTTTTTCAATTTCGGGTGACAAAAGCTGTCAGTCAGAAAGAGAGGAGAGATCATCGTCCTTAGTTAGAGCGAGAGAAAAGGACGCGGGCAAGTCTGCGAAGGTTCTTAATTAAGGTTAAAATAATTAGATTATAATTTATTTTAATTAAGTACCATTTTGGAAAAAGTGTAAATATAGACATTCCGATTGATATGTTTTTATTTGTTACTTAGTCTAGAAATAAGCAATTTGCTCGCCTGATGGTAAGCGTCACGCGTCCTATCAGTTCAATGCCGAGGACCGATTTCACTGATTCTAAAACTAGTTCGCACTTTTTCTACATTTTTGACCGAGCGAAGCGAAGGTCTCAGAGTTTACTGGGACAAATCGGCATTTGTATGTATGTTTGTATGTTTGTGTGTATATTTGTCCGATGATAACTTGCGAACCGTTGATCCGATCTTCATGAAATTTTGTAGGCAAGTAGTTAATTTCAATACAATTTTTAAGTTCGAATATGAGCTGAATCGGTCCAGGGGTTGTGAAGATATAGGGGTCGCGAGGTCTGAGTTCGCCGCGAACTACTAGTTTTAGTTCCAGTCATTATCCCGAAATAATTTTAAAAGAAAGTTTTTACTAAGGTCTATAAACATGGAAGATTACAAGTTTTTGAGATGCATACTTTAGAAATGAAGAAACCTAGTTAAATAAAAAAAAAAATTTTAAATCTAGTTTAGAAATGGCGTGGGGGAGGGGGGACATTGCAAGCAACTTTGCCGGCCCATATTTCGCAAGCGGTACGTCTGATAAGAAAATGGTATAGGAAACCTTATTATCATTTCAAAAGACCTATTCAATGATACCCCACACGTGGGGTACAGGCGAAACATTTTTTTTTATCCCCACTTTACATGTATGAACCCGCCCCATTAAAATAAAATTGTTTTTTTTATTCTTTCAAAATTGTCACCTTACAAAGACCTGTTCAACGACACCCAACATGATGGGGTGCAGCGAAATTTTTTTTTTACGCCCTCTACATATAATGGAAGCTGCACTAATTTAAATTTCACGGGAGCAAAAGATACAAACTATTAAGGTTATAGCTTCTCCCTTTCGCTCCCCCAGAAAATTATAAATAGCCATCTCTTTCAAACGATGTCAGGTCAAGCCATATAGCGAGGCCTTGAGGCTGTAAATGATTCAGACAGACAGACAGACGGACATGACGAACTTATAGAGGTTCCTTGTAGTACTACGGAACCCTAAAAAGCAGCGTAAACCGGGTGAAACTGCAGCGCAGCTAGCTAGCTAGACCTACCTAGAAAATGTCCGCCGATACATTACGCCGACCCAATATTATTAGGTATCAACTAGCTCGGTCTGAACCGACCACTTAACTAGAGGTTAAACTTTTTTGTAATCAGCTTGTAGCTTTGTACGGGCATGCAGTCACCGTCGGCAGAGCAGTGGAACCGCGCGTGCCGCAGAAAAACTTGTTTTTTTTTTTGGCGCGTTGTGTTAAGCCAGGGGAGTATACAAAGAAGGTCGATTACCTTGATTTTATCGGCTACAGGTAAGGTTTGATTTTGTTTTTATTTGAGTTAACCGTGCGTGCAGAGAATTTTACATTTTTATAATTAAATGATATCTTTCGATCTTACGACGTTGTAGGGATTTATGACAACAAATTTACGGAACAATATTACGTTCATACCTGTTTAATTTGAACAAACAATCTAAGTATTTGAATCGATCGTCTTAGGTGGCATAACGAATAAAACAAAACAAACACAATTTAAAAAAAAATACACGCGAATCTGAATCGGTAACTTTTTTTTTTGTATAAAACAAAAAAATACACAATTAAAGAAACACGCGAATCTGAATCAGAAACTTTTTTTTTGTATAAAACAATAAAAAACACGCGAGTCTGAATCAGAAACTGTTTTTTTTTTTTTGTGTTTTGAGGTAATTAGAAATAAAATTATAAGTAAAAGCGAGAAACGGCATAGTAAATTATGGCACCACTATCGCAAAAGTGGCAAAAAAAACTTTCGCACTTTCATGGATGCAGATTTCGATGTTGTCAGCCACTTAAAATTATAATTATCTAGTGTTCGTATTTATACAACAAAACAAACGCATTAAAAAAAACTTGCTGGTCGGAATCAGACTAAACGACTCAATAAAAAAAAACAAGGCCAAACCTGCGCTTTGGCCCGTATTGTACAAAGAAGGTACTTGTACTTTGCATAGTGCAAACTTTACCTAAATCCTTTGCTAAATTGCCTACCAAGTATAGAATAGTGCTGCATTAGCCCCACTCACATTCTCTTGACAGCAATAATGGACAGCGGTGACCCCAATGCGTGTTGCGTGCAACACAGCTGACTTGACCAAGATAATACGAGTTGTTATTACGTAGGTCTTAGGTACCTACGTAATAAGAAAAATCGTCGTAAGTCGTAAGAAAAAAACCTTTCGAACATTTAAAAAAAGTGAACAATAACTGCGTGGGCTGAATAAAAGAAAATTGCCTGTCCCTTGAAGAAAAAAATAAAATATACCTTCAGTTATCTTCAGAATACTATTGTCAATGTGAAGGCCTCGCTACATGGCTTGACCTGACATCGTGCGAAAGGGACAGCTAGATTTGAATTTCACGGCAGCAAAAGAAACAAACTATTAAGGTTATAGCTTCTCCCTTTCGCTCCCCCAAAAACTTATATATAGCCATCTCTTTCAAACGATGTCAGGTCAGGCCATGTAGCGAGGCCTTTAGTCTAAATGTAAAGAATACCAATTTTTTTGCAAATTCCCGCTGCATTGGTTTTTTTTTCATTCTTGTGCATTCTGACAGCTTCAATTTTAGATATTCGGTTTTTAAAACGGGGAAACCATAAATTACGGAAAAAATATAATTAAAAAAAAAATATGATCAGAAAAGTAGGGAAAGTTGTGAACTTCCTGATTTTTTTATCTTCACAAAAAGAACGCAATCTTAAGTTATTTATTATCTACATCAGGGATTACCAAAGTGGTAATCAGTTTCCCAGGGACCCTATTCGGAGATATGTCATTTTATCTCGGTCACTCTCACTCCCATTAAATTCTAAATTAGAGAGACAGTGACTGAGATAAAATGTCATTTCTCCGAATAGGGGCCCAGGGATGCTCAAATATCCCAGGGGTCGAGATAAACGAATACTGTTTTTGGGGGTCGACGAAGTCTAAAAATCGACCCCTTAATTAACACAAGTT
Source organism: Apocheima hispidaria (assembly GCA_947579745.1). Lineage (NCBI taxonomy): Eukaryota > Metazoa > Arthropoda > Insecta > Lepidoptera > Geometridae > Apocheima > Apocheima hispidaria. Next base: position 2,998,282 of record OX388172.1, on the reverse strand, counting down.
CTTATACTGTGTAAGTTGTTTTACGAATGTGTGTTCCCGTTCAACTCTGTAACGGCTGAACGGAATTGAATGAAATTTTGTGTGGAGGTAGCTTACCCCTGGATTAACACAGTTTACTTTTCATCCCGCAAAAATATTCGGTTTCTGTAGAATAGCGGGTGAAACCGCGGGGCGCAGCTAGTGTCTAATATTTTAGTAAGAAGTATTATTGTTGTACTTTAAAAAAACCTAAACAAGTCGATAAGCGTGCACAAGTTTTCACAAGATGACAAACTCGGCGAGTCAATAACCAGCCGCAAAGTTTTTAGATCGGTAATTATTTTGTTTCAATAAGAAAAAACTAGAGATAGGATTTTTTAAGTAATTTCTGGGGTCTGAGGTATCAGTCCATTTTGGAATATGGGTCTCTTGCCCAAAATAGTTTGGGAATCCCTGGTCTACATGTTTATATATTTCAGTCATTGTACCTTAAGCTTAAATTATTATTCTGTGTCTTAAGATGTGTACATTTAATACAAAGGTAAAATAATTCTCATACATTCAAGGCCGAATGACTGGGGCTTTGTTTTTTTATCAGTTGACCGGAGACTTAATTGTTCATTCTTTGTTTAGTCATAATTATGTAGGTGATGAAACATGGTAAGTTGTATATTTTAATTGGCTCCTTATCGCACCACTATGCAGCCTTTCTCGCGAATTGTCAGATAATTATTGAAGACCTGACTCTCGCTATACTAGTTTGCAAATAAAAAAAAGTTTCTGAAGGCCTCGCTACATGGCCTGACCTGACATCGTTTGAAAGAGATGGCTATATATAAGTTTCTGGGGGAGCAAAAGGGAGAAGCTATAACCTTAATAGTTTGTTTCTTTTGCTCCCGTGAAATTCAAATTTAGCTGTCCCTTTCACACGATGTCAGGTCAGGCCATGTGTAGACACCAAAAGAGGAAATTAAAAAAAAAAACTCTATGTTGATCATATAATAACATTGCCAATGCTTTATAGCAATTTTCAAGTGATAATTTTTTATTTATCGAAGGAGAAAAATAAATAAAAAAAATTGCGAGTTGTTAAAGTTTTTTAAATTTTCTCTCTGTAATTTGTAGATTAATTTTTTTTTAAAGTCTCAACGAGATCGCTGTATCAGGGGAGCCGGGTCTTATATGACTGCGTATGATTTTCCAATAAGTATTGGAAAATCCATTACGGCCTGTGGATTTCTCAGCCGATGCGAATACAGAATGAAAATCTCAATTCAATGCACGTCACAAACGGTACTTCTTGTTTTTGTATGCGTTTGATCAAACTTGAACTATCCTAATTTGAATTGGTAATAAGTTACAAGTAATTTCATCAATGTGCATTTCTAACTCCTAGATATAGGAACTTCTCTGTTTTGTCTTTTCTTCAAAGAGGTTTTTTTTTTCTCATTCCTCCTGAGAGGATTTTGGCGTCGCACGTCTTATGCATTTGCCAGTGTCAAGTATACATATATATTCTCAAGTTTTGTTAGATATTATCAAACAAGTCATAGTTACGGTCAAAGGCGAGCAAAGCAAGTCACGATCAAGTCAACGGTGGTGAAAACTTTACTAGAGCCTTCTATGGAGTTTTGGAAACACCACGAAAATTTACGTTTCACCTTATTGTATGTATTCTCTTTGCGGTAAATAGTGCCGCAGCAAACTTCCCCCCTTTTTGGGAGAAATACCCCACCAATCAAAAATCGCCGACTACTAGAATTAATACTAAAATTGTGATTGTGCAAAAAAGCCCTTAAACCCGAAGTCTACTGTTCGCTGAACTACTAGTATTATGAATGTGAAAGTAACTGTTTCTGTCTGGGTGTTTGTCGCGTAATCACGGTTTGGCTGAACGAATCGACCTGATTTTTTGCATAGATATAGCTTAAGGGTAGGAGATGGATATAGGCAACTTTATTTATTCTTGAACGAATTCGCGGGTAACAGCTAGTCTATAATAAAAAACGGAGTTTTGGCGGGAACGTGGAGAAGTCATGACGCGTCATTGTATTATTTTCCAAAACTTGTGTTATTTAAAGGGTCAATGTTTAAAAACAGTGTTTTTTTTGTAAAGACGATGTTGTGAAACGTGACTTTTCGTGTCATTTCCAAAACTCCTTAGAAACCTTTAGGTCTACCACTTGACTAGGACATGCCTTGGACTTGACCGTGACTTTGCTTGTTTTGATTCTGAAATATTTTACTTCGCTTGAAATATTACAAAACCTGACACATGCTAAATACACTAAAACTGTGGGCAAAAAAAGAGATATTTTTTTTCAAATATTTGGTAGATATAATAATGACTCTAAAACATAACTCCTTTTTGATCAGTCGGGTAGAACGCAGATAGACGCAATTTCTTATCCAGAGGTCACAGAATCTTTCTCAACCCAGGGTGAACGAACGATCCCTTGCAACATCGGTCAAATACCTAATCAATATAACCTGACCCTCCGCTCCTTGAACTATCAACGGCGGAACAGCTCCGCTTAAATTGGTAACTATCACCATTTTATATGACCTTCGATCTAGAAATCTTTGAACTGTCACAGAGGCCTACGAGATTAGTTAATTGGACAATCGCTGTCTGGTTTATCTTGAAATTGAAAGGCTGAGTGTTTTTTTTTATGTTTGACTAGGCGTTTAACCCCAACTCACCTGATGTTAAATGACTGTGTGATCGAAACAAAAGCTATCACTGAGAGTTAAACATCTGTCGACGAGCAACTAAGGATGCATTTAGACAGACTAAATGAGGCGTTTTCCAAAAAAAAAGAAATCCTGGTAATAAAAGTACCCAATAGATGGCGTTAGATATACCTTGAGGTTTTTCTGTCACTGTCAAGATATGAAAGACAAAAAAATGTACGTGTGCCTTTTTTTCTCGTGTTTTTTGGCTCCACATGTGTATTTAGACAATTTCAAGTAATGTAACTATGTATTTGACTTCATTTGAAATATTACAATAGTTGAAACTGGCTAAATACACAACGTGTGGAGCCAAAATTTACGATTTAAAAAATAAACATAAAAGATTTCGACAGAAATGACAATGACAGGTAAAACGATAGTACTATTACGCCATCTAGTATGTATATTAAAATTTATTTTTTTTGGATAACGCCTTATTGATAACCAGTTCCCGTTCCGGGCTAGGTATACCATCCTCGACCACACCGCCACTTGTTTCGTCTGGTTAGTTTGTGGTTAATGATACGTATTCTAAATAAATATCCACAGAATTCTCCCTATTGTATTTGAAAATATTATTTGGAGCTTGTCAAATATTATTAAAAAATTGTGTTTTTTTTCTTCTTGTACTTTGGCTCCACACATAATGTATTCAGGCTGTGTCAAGTTTTGTAATATTTCAAGTGAATACCTATTTTACAATTAAAAATGCAAGTCTCAGTCATAGTCTAAGTCAAGGGAAAATACGTCACTGAAAATTTCAAGTGCCCCAGTAAAGTGGTGGACACTACTAAAAGTTTCACGACATTGTAGGTACTATTCACCAAAACTCGTGCAAGTTCACGAACACTTAATGAATAAAAATCCACCGTTTTTACACATTAACACTCGAAATAACACAAGTTTTGGAAAATAATTTAATGACGCGACATGACTTCTTCAAATTCCCGCCAAAACTCCTCCTGATAGGTTACAGTAACCCAGTAACTGGCTGGTCATTCGAACAACACTTTCGTCCGGTGTATGATGAACTCTAGTTCAAAGTTAAAAGTTTATCCTCAGGGGTCAGATATCAGACGTCTTTATTGTATTATATTCTGCAGCATTTACATAGTAGTTACTATTATTCAATCTGTGGGATAACCTTTTGTTTGATAAGAGATAGACGTCTATTATTAAAGTTATTTTATTACTAGTAGTTCGCGCCGAACTGAGACCTCGCGAACCCATATCTTCACAACCCCTGGACCGATACAACTCATATTCAACTTAAAAATTGTATTGAAATGAAGTACTTGCCTACAAAATTTCATGACGATCGGATCAACGGTTCGCAAGTTATCATCTGACAAATATATATTACATGTATTACATGTACATATAATATACACACAAACATACAAACATACATACAAATGCCGATTTGTCCCAGTAAACTCTGAGACCTTCGCTTCGCTCGGTCAATTAAACTGCTGGCCTTTTGGAGAAACTCAGTCACACAGCGAGCAATGGAGAGAGCTATGCTCCTAGTTTCGCGCGATAAAATCCGGAACGAGGATATTCGTCGAAGAACCAAGCTATATCGGTGATATAGCTTTCAGAGTTTGCAAGGTGAAGTGGCAATGGGCAGGCCACATGACTCAAAGAACCGATAACCGATGGGGAAGAAAGGTTCCTGAGTGGCGACCACGAGCTGCAAGATGCAGCGTAGGTAGTACTGACGACATGCGACATTTTGAAGGTCGCGGGTAACCGGTGGATGCAAGTTGCAAATTGCGTCTCGTCACCAAGTTTCATATATACGCAGATATAACCTAGCGCAAGAAATAACTTATCTTTAGTAAAATATCATTGTCAAAAATTAATTTATATGGGGAACTCGCGCATTTTTTTATTTTTTTTTAATGTACTATGCCCTTAAAAATAAATAATGGCTTCTAAGACAGTTTCCTTGTACATCCTATGGTTTCGGATTTCATCACACAGTCCCAGTTTAAAAAAAAAACCAGTCACAGCGTTTATTTTAACTTAGGTACCTAGTTTTGTAAAACTTACTGTGGCTGCATTTTTATCACATGATACCCAGGGCAGAGTTCATATCTTAACGATATTAAGTTACCTACTTGGTTAACTTAGTCCAGTACGAAAGTGTAACTTGGAAGAAGCGCTTGTTTTCCTAAATTTATTTAAAAGTGAAGTGAATGGTTAAAGTTCTTTTTAAATTTATAAGACGGGTTGGTATTTCATTCGTTGTTACCCGACTACCCAAGGAGGGTCGTTTTGGGTGTATGTAAGTATGTTTGTGTGTTCGCGTTTTACCTCCTGTTTACGTTTTTCCTCGTTTTAACGGTTCTTAAGTTATCGTCAAACAAATATATACACACATACATACAAATGCAAATTTCCTCCCGTTGACTCTGGGACGTTCGCTTCCCTCGGTCAATAATTATATGCATCTATACAAGCAATATATAGTGTTATAAATAGATATAATTAGTAATCTAGCTCACTTGAAGCCATCTAGGTTGCCTTAATGGTGTCTCATTACTGCGTTGTACTTGATAATATAATCAGTAGATAGCGCATGCAGACAAACTCTTTCACTGCACCGGGCGCGGGACGGGGTTTTTAAAGAGTTTATTATAGGTGTAGACAACGTGAATTAAAAAAAAACTGTCTATAATTGAATCCATGTTTACTTACGTTTTTAAAGGCCTACTTTGATAAAAACGTGATTTTTATATTTAATGCCCCTCATCTAGATTAAACATATTATTATGGGATGTATGTGTTTTTGGTTCTGTCATATAGTATTGCATGGCGGGAAAACATGATGGCGGGAAAAAATCATTGGAAAGACCTCGATTTACACACATTTTCCGCTGGCGCTCGGAATTTCTAGTGTATATTCAAGTGATGATTACACTAATAGTGAGGTATTTACAATATCTAGGCTTGTATCGAACAGAATTTCGATTGATTTTCTGGTTTAGGTGTAATTAGCAATTATCTGGTTTTTTGACAGGCGCGCGCTAAAGCCATAAAGCCATTCATCTGCGCGCGAAAGTGTATACCGCTATCTTTCTCACGAAATACCCTGAATACTACTATGATGGAAACGAAACGAAAATGATTGGCGCAAGCCTATCATTTTCGTGAGGAGAATAGGTACGAGCTGTCTACCGGGCTTATGATCTGTGACTTGTACTCAACACATACCAGCCGTGGACGTATAAAGTGACTAGGACATGTCAGACAGCCATTCGGTAACAAGTTTACTAGTTATTCGCCCCGAACTGTGACGAAGCCACCCCTAATCTTTACTACTCTTCGACAGATTTTGGACAAATTAGGAAGGCAAGGCTAATTTTTACTCAACCGCCCGGAAGGAGGGTAATGTTTTCGCGTTGTGTTAGTATATAGATATTGCCTGTTCAGGGGCCGTATCATGTAGCTCTGGTGGCGATGGTCTTCGTTTGCTATCCTGCTCGCACGCATCGTGCGAATAAGTAGGCGCGAGTGGGACGGCACGCGATGACCATTGCCACCAGAGTTACATGATAAGGCCCCAGGTCTGTTCTACCGCCTAAACGGCTTGACCAATTTTGCTCGTATTCAAATTCTTGTTTAGAATTTAGTACCGAATGTTTCTGACATATATCAAAATCGGATATTCCATTAATGCCGCCCAGACATCCCACACAGAAAAGTAAATCGGCCTGTAAATGGCGCCGCAATAAACTTCCCCCTTTTTGGGGGAAATACAAGGAAGTTAAAAATAGCTTAAAAATAGAGACCAAAAAAAACTACGAAATAAAAAAAAAACAAAAATCAACATATTATGCATTTCTTGGGGACCTCAAACTCGGCTAAGCCTGTATCTTGAGGCCCGGTGGAGATTTACCCAAAGGATGCGCGCGCTTACAATTACAAAAAAAAAAAATATTGTAGAACCTGTATACTTCGTGAAGATTTCACTCGCTCGGTTAAAAACAATATAGCTGTTGCACATAGTAGGTGGTGTAATGTATTTATAGATGCACAGCGAATGCAATTTAAATGGATTTTTTTAGCAGCCATATTTTTTTAAAAAATATCTTTGAATGAGAAATAAAAGACGGGACATTGTCAAAGTCATGGATTTGTTCGTCCAAGGTCAAAGTCAGTTTTTTTTTTCACTATCCTCCTGAGAGGATTTTGGCGTCGCACGTCTTATACATTTGCCAGTGTCAAGTATAGGTACTTATATATTTCAAGTTTTGTTAAATAATATCAAACAAGTCATAGTCACAGTCAAAGGCGAGCAAAGCAAGTCACGGTCAAGTCCAAGTCATGTCCCAGTAAAGTGGTGATAACTTTACTAAAGCCTACTATGGAGTTTTGGAAACAACACGAAAATTCACGTTTCACGACATTATACAATTCACCAACACTCGTGCATGTTCACGAACGCTTAACGGGTAAAAATTGACCGTTTTTACACATTAACACAAGTTTTGGAAAATAATAAAATGACGCGACATGATTTCTTCACGTTTTCGCCAAAACTCCGTTTTAAGGCTGTTTTCATGTAAATATTTTCTATTATTTCATTCCTTCATTGGTAAAGATATCCGATCTCGAGTGACGTGGGCATAAAGTTCGATATTTTACTTTTCTGTGTACACCACAGAATTCTCCTTATAAATAAGGTCTTGGTGTACACATATTTTGGATTACAATCCAGTTCAGATTTTTACTTAAAATTTTTGACCGAGCGAAGCAAAGGTCTTAGAGTTTACTGGGACAAATCGGCTTTTGTTTGTGTTTGTGTGTAAATTTGTCCGATGATAACTTGCGAACCGTTGATCCGATCTTCATGAAATTTTGTAGGCAAGTAGTTCATTTCAATACAATTTTTAAGTTCGATGTTTTATGAGCTGAATCGGTCCAGGGGTTCTGAAAATATAGGGAACGCGAGGTCTCAGTTCGCCGCGAACGACTAGTGTATACTAATTAAGAAATTGATTGATATCTGTTTTTTGTACCATAAATTGAATAAATAAATAAATAAATCTTTTTATTTCTATATATTTTTTTATACGTAAACAGCAGAGGCAGAAAGGAAATATTTAGTTCGATCTGTCCCCTCGTTGGTAATGGGGGACAAATCGTACTTTTAATGCCTGTGTAGATCAGAGGGACAGGGACCCTATTCCTGTGCGCTCGAGATTATCTCGGTCACTGTCTCTCTAATTTAGAATTTAATGGGAGTGAGAGTGACCGAGATAATCTCGAGCGCACAGGAATAGGGTCCCAAGCTGCAGTAATCTGTGCTATGCCACAGGTGAAGCCACTGGCAAATACTAGCTAACAATAAAGATCATATAACAGCCGCACGTTATCAATCTATCTATACCTATATATAACAGAAGACGCTAATTTCTCTGAATTAACACTTATGATTTAAATCCCTTATGACAGAGACGTTAAATTTGAACCCAATACTCCTCAAATGGTCTACCTGAACAATAACAAAAGACTTTGCAAAATTCCACCCCTAAAGGGGTAAATTGGACCCCAGAAGGTGTATGTAAAAAAAAAAATTTTCTTGCTACTGAAACACGGTTAGTGAACGAAGCAAAAAAAAAGGCATAATTTAATGTTTGTTATCAGGATTTAACCACGCTACAACTAGTTTATTTATATTAACTATATATACCGTGACCACGGCCATTGAAACTTGGCCGAAACGTCGAGGTATGGTTAAGTCCTGATAATTTAAATTATGTGTTCAAATCGCGAAAGTTTAAAAGTTACATAGAAAGGCATGTCTCAGGATTTTTCGAGAACCAACCCATAACAGTGACGTCAGTCCGAAAAATGTAGGTTCCTTATACCAAGGGCTTCACGGAAATACCCTATGTATGTTCTACGGTTTTGCGTAGTTTAGGGGTTTTTATTTTTATTTTCTTAAGAATTTTCCGGCTTAAAAATCGGCTTGAACTTTTTATTTTACGACGTGGACGAAGGAGAATCCGAAAAACACCATCGAAAAATTCACACATAAAAAGTTTGATTTTCGTTAAGCCACTCATGGGGAATTTTCGTGGATACGATATTCCCATCATATCCAAGATCATCATCAGCCAGAAGACGTCCACTGTTGAACATAGGCCTCCCCCTTAGAGCACCACACCGACTGACAACATGCCACTTGCATCCACCGGTTGTCCGCGACTTTCACAATGTCGTCGGTCCACCTAGTGGGACCTACGCTGCGTCTTCCGGTTCGTGGTCGCCACTCAAGAACCTTTCTTCCCCATCGGTTATCGGTTCCTCGAGTGATGTGACCCATTGCCACTTCAGCTTGCACACTCTGAAAGCTATATCGGTGACTTTGGTTCTTCGGCGAATATCATAGCATAACTTTCTCCATTGCCCGCTGTGAGACTCTGAGTTTCTCCAAACGGCCAGTGGTCAAAGACCACGTCTCAGTTCCATATGTCATCACTGGCAACACATTGGTTGAAGACCTTTGTCTTCATGCACTGCGGGATTTTGGACGAGAAGATATTACGCAATTTCCCGAACGTTGCCCATCCGAGTTGGATTCTTCGGGCGACCTCTTTGTCGAAGTTGGTCTTACCTAACTGGACAGTCTGTCCAAGGTAGTTATAATGGTCAAATCTGCTGTTCCATAGAAAAATGTCAATGACACGGCAAAAGGTATGGAACAGCAGATTTTTTTTCTCGATTTCTGGGTTGGTCCCATAGTAAAAGATGTTGAAACTTCATAATGATGAAGTACTTGAAGCCCTTTTCTGGCGGTTACTTGCCGATGGGCCACCCTGTATTTATATTATTTATTTATATATATATTAAACTCAATATATTCGGTATTTAATTCACAAAAACACAATAATTTACATACTTATTCATTTTTTTTTTCGGAAATCCCAATTACAACCGGTAGTAATTTTTATGTCAATAGGTTTTCTAACCTTATGAAAGTTACTTTCACATATAAAGTAGATGTAAACATTACACTACTACTAGTTATACTGTGACTGACTATTAGGTCAGGTTTGCGACCTCGTGGTAGAGGGTATGGTGCATAGGCGGAGCGGGAGCGAGTTGAAAACAGGACTGCGTACCTGTGGCGTCGTAGCTTCCAAACGGATCACACTCTAGATTCTGCATTTAGGACGCTCGAAGCGCACCACGCATCAGTCTAAATACACTTATAAGAAATTACTCTGATTGGTTGATTGTTAGGCGCGAGTAGCCGTAACCTTGAGACAGCCAATGAGAACGCTCGGTCGCACTCCCCGCGCCCCGCGCCGCGCCTCACACTGACGTCACTTGTTGTAGGAACAACGAATCTCGTAATGCGGCATCTAGTGTGATCTGTGAAACGGATAAAACGATTTTGATTTGTTCTTTTTCCAGCGAAATTACTGAGCATAAAATGATTCAACATGTTCTTTCTCTTTTCTGTGGTGATAACAGACCCGAAACGCTAATTTCATCAAAAAGTTAGGAAAGTTCACTATCTCTATTGCACACAAGAGAAACAGAGCGATAGCTATTAAATTTCAAATATCGAATGCGCCAAAACCTCGCGGAAGGACTATCCTGGAGTTTTGGCGGGAACGTGAAGAATTCATGTCGCGTCATTTTATTATTTTCCAAAACTTGTGAAACGGTGAATTTTTACCCGTTAAGTGTTCGTGAACATGCACGAGTGTTGGTGAATGGTATAATGTCGTGAAACGTGAATTTTCGTGTTGTTTCTAAAACTCCATAGGAGGCTCTAGTAAAGTTTTCACCACTTTACTGGGGCATGACTTGGACTTGACGGTGACTTGCTTTGTTCGCATTTGAACGTGACTATGCCTTGTTTGATAATATCTAACAAAACTTGAGAATATATATGTATACTTGACACTGGCAAATGCATAAGACGTGCGACGGTAAAATCCTGGAGGAAAGAGAAAAAAGAAAAAAAACGTACTATCCTCTTAGCTCCGCATCGCTCCGCCTCTCGCTCCGCCTGTCGCCACCTCCGCTCCCTCCCAGCAGGTTTCCACACGTCCTAAGTAGTCAGTCGAAGTTGTAACTGTAATTTCAATTGCACTGCAGTGCTCTCTTGGACATCGGTCAAACGACTCGCTAATCGGCTTCACGGTACACGACATTGGATTAGTTTTTTTCAATTTACGCCTTGGATATAGGTAAGTGGGTTTTGGTTGAGGGCCTACCATATATGTATGGTAGGCCCTCAATATACGAAAGCTGGGGTGCTAGTCTCGACTTGTCGCTACAACACTTTGCGACCGAATTCGGTCGCTATGACGCAAAAATTCGACAACGAACACGAATTGTTAACGAAAAAACGGAAATATAGCGTTGAATTTTGAACGCAAAACGCATATCTCAAAAATATTATTTTTGAGATATGCGGTAAAAACGGATAAATACTTCAAACGTCCTACGCTCCTACGGAACCCTACTAAGCGTGGACCGACATGCTCTTAGCACGTTATTTGTAACTAGTTATTAAATGATAATAACTAGCAGTTCGCGGCGAACTGAGACCTCGCGACCCCTATATCTTCACAACCCCTGGACCGATTCAGCTCATATTCGAACTTAAAAATTGTGTTGAAATGAACTACTTGCCTACAAAATTTCATGAAGATCGGATCAACGGTTCGCAAGTTATCATCGGACAAATATACACACAAACATACATACAAAAGCCGATTGGTCTCAGTAAACTCTGAGACCTTCGCTTCGCTCGGTCAATTATTTTCATATCTTCAATTCAATTCATTTATTCGGACCCTGGGCTAGCACAACACTTGGTAACGTCAAATACACAGTTTTCATATGAAATTAATTAAATATTAAACATTATTATATTTAAAGCGGCTTCATAAAACTTGTCTTGACGATAAACTTGGACTCATACAAGTCTTGCAGTATTTTTGTGTAAAGGTATATATATATTTGTTTCAGAACAAAATGAGGAGTCTGGTGGTGATCTGCCTCGCTGCGCTCGTTTGCGGTGCCATCGCTAAAAACAAAAAGACTGATGATAAGGTGAGTGGTCCGAACATTTCGTCCCGATGTTTGGTACTTATCAAACATAATAGATCAACCATATATACAGGGTTATGAGGAAAGAGTATCATCATCATCATCAGCCATAAGACGTCCACTGCTGAACATAGGCCTCCCCCTTAGAGCGCCACACCGACCGACAACGGGCCACTTGCATCCACCGGTTGCCCGCGACTTTCACAATGTCGTCGGTTCACCTAGTGGGAGGTCTACCTACGCTGCGTCTCCCACTTCAGCTTGCAAACTCTGAAAGCTATGTATACTAAGAGTATACTAAGCCGAACAGGGCTTATAGTACTCATCATTATGAACAATTTTTACTATGGTACCAACCCTGAAATCGATAAAAATAAATCTGCTGTTCCATAGAAAAATGTCAATGATACTTGATAAAATGTATGGAACAGCTGTTTTTTTATCGATTTCAGGTTTGGTCTCATAGTAAAAGTTGTTCACAATCATGAGTAAATAATGTGTTGTCATATATGTAAAGTGGGGATAAAAAAATTCGCCTGTCCTCCACATGTGAGGTATTATTGAATAGGTCTTTAAAATGAAGTTAAGGTTTCCTACACCATTTTTTTATCAGATGTACCGCTTGCGAAATGTGGGCCGACAAAATTGATTGCAATTTGTCCCTGCCATTTCAAAATTTTGCAACTGAGAAACTTGTTATCTTCCATGCTGATAGATCTTAGTAAACACTTTCTTTTAAAATTATCAGGCAACATGTCATAATGACTTTTTGAGATAAGTGGAAAAACTGATAAATACTTCAAATTTCCTATTGGGGTTGCGTTTGGGTTGCGTAGACACGCAACCCCAATAGGCATGGCCCGACACTTGGACGAAACATTGCTAAATCCATGGCCCGACATGCTCTTTGACAAGTTATTTTACATAGTTTTTTTTCTTGTGTTTTGGCTCCACACGTTGTGTATTTCGCCAGTGTCAAGTATTATAATATTTATATTCATATTCTTTATTTGCCACTAAGTGTACACAGGTCTTATTTTAATATAATATGCACTTAAAACTTAGTCGCCCATTTCGGGCATTGCAAAATTACGAGGACGCTACATTTCAAAGTTTTGTAATATTATAAAATTAAATAAATAGTTTCGATAAAAATAAGGACGGAGAGATGTTTCAAGTTGAGTCGAATATTTCACATTAAAATAAGTCTCAGTCATAGTTAAGTCACGGCCAAGTCCACGTCATGCACCAGTAAAGCGATAGAGACTTTACTAGAGGTTTCTATGGAGTTTTGGAAAAAACACGAAGAGTTACGTTTCGCAACATTATACTATTCACCAACACTCGTGCACGTTTACGAACACTTCACGGATAAAAAACCACAATTTATACACATTAACACTAGAAATAACACAAGTTTTGGAAAATAATATAATGACGCGACATGACTTCTTCACGTTCCCGCCAAAACTCTTGTACCTCGGTACTTATCTCATTATTATTGTGTTTTTTTTTCTGCAGAAGCATTCAAATAGTTTCATTGTGCCAGGTAAAGATAGCAGTGTACTACGAGTCGCTGTGCCCAGACAGCAAGCGGTTCATCACGCAGCAGCTGGCGCCGGTGTGGCGCGACTTCCGCGGAGCCATCAAGGTCAAACTGGTGCCCTATGGGAAGAGCACTGTAAGTTTTTTTTGGCTCTACAGACAGCCTAAAAATCCCCTTAGTGAATCCGCAGCGAAGGGTTTTATTGACTTTTGTCAAAAAATCCGTGACCGGCTAACCTTAACACTACTCTGTCACACTGGTGTCCTTAGCACCTCATGTGAGGCGGATTATTGGACGAAAAAAAACAGTAAAAAAATTCAAATAAAATGCAATATTTCACAGTAAAATCAATATATTAATTCCAGTCACAGTCCAGTATGGTTCAGTAAATTGGTTGTACCTTTATACTAGAATCTTCTACGGAGCTTTGAAAATAAAATGGAAAGACATTGATTCAATAACCAATTAGTAGTGTATTTTCGCAGCAACATCGCGTCTAGCTTATTCCCAACTGCCCCCACAGTTCCTGTTAGCGGGGACGTTGGGAAAATCCTGCCAAAGTTGGACCAAGCGATACCAAACGTTCACGATGGCTAGCGCAAGGTTACGACTTATCTTATCGCGACTACTCTTCAGCAATCAAACAATGAAAGTGACTTTTTACCCAACAGCCCAAGAAGGAGGATAACGTTTATAGAGTGTATATTTCTTTGTTGCCATAATGTCAACGCTCGGCGGTTTGGGTATCGCAGAATGCTCACAGCTTACTAAGAGGACGTTGCTGCCCGTCCTCCGGTGGTTCCGGTCGCAGTTTACTAAGAGGACGCTGCTGACCGCCCTCCGGTGGCTCCGGTCGCAGTTTACTAAGAGGTCGCTGCTGCACGTCCTTCGGTGGTTCTGGTCGCAGTTTACTAAGAGGACGCTGCTGCCCGCCCTCCGGTGGTTCCGGTCGCAGTTTACTAAGAGGTCGCTGCTGCACGTCCTCCGGTGGTTCCTGTCGCAGTTTACTAAGAGGACGCTGCCGGCCTTCGGTGGTTTTGTCGCAGTTTTAGGTCCTCCGAGATTTGACAATAGACAATAATAGACAATAGACAAATTTTTATTTTTGGAAATAAACAAATTGTACACAAGAAACAAAAACAAAAAGGTAGATAAAAAATAAAATAAAAGTTGTTGTTTTTAACCACAAACCGGTTCCAGCTCAGCATAATACTGGTTGCGAACGACCAGCGCTGGTCTTCCGTTGGAACCGGCGGTGACGTCACGCACTATTACCGCACGGAACGGGAAAAAAAACAATGAAAAAAATAAAAAAATATGCATAATAGCAATAGCAAGTGCAACTTATCAACACACACAATTTCCTTACTATGTTGACGTGTTTCTGTGTTTGTTTGCAGCATGATAAAGTCGCCGGCAAGTGGCAGTTCCAATGTCACCACGGCCCTGACGAGTGCTACGGAAACAAGGTAACCACGATATCAAATTAATTTCACAGTTTTTCGCAAGATTGGCACAGCAATAGGACATGCTAAAACATACAATTTAAATTAAACTAGTAGTTCGCCCCGAACTGAGACCTCGCGATGTTCTGTTTTACAAGCTTTTAACGAATATTTGGTACGAATTTTTGTTTCTGTTTCGTTCGACCCCGATATCTTTGCAACCCCTTGACCGATTATGCCCACACCCGAACTTGTATTATCATGAACTACTTGCCTACAAAGTTTCATGAAGGTTAGAGCAACGGTACACAAGTTATCGTCGGACAAATATACACACAAACATACATACAAATGCCGATTTCTTCCCGTAGACTGAGACCTCGCTACGGTCGGTCAATTAAGTAACATTGAAAATGCCATAGTTGCAATGTATTTGAATAGCCTTGTGGCTCAGTGGATGGATTTCCACCATCAGAGCTGTAGGTTGTGGGTTCGATTCCCACCCAGGACAAACATTTGTGTGATGAACATGAATGTTGTGAACATGTATTCTATGTATGTATTTACAACAAAAATATAAAAGTATTTATGTATTCTTCAGTTACCTGGTTCCCATAGTCCAAGCTTGCTTAGTTTGGGGCTAGATGGCGCTGTGTGCGAAAAAAATAAATTACATGGTGCTTTTAAATTGGCTAGGGACCGATTGCGAGGTTGTTGTACAAGATAACGAACAACCTTTGTTTTACTATGAAAACTGGCGTGGTTTGATACATTTTGTCTAAATAAAACGGGAAAGCCTCTGCATAGAGGGCTATCTGTTACCCCAATAGTAATAAGATGTTTGTTTAGAGAGCAGTGTCCCGTGATCACTCCGATAACTCGCCGGAGTTTATCACGTTTGAGGTTTGAGCCGGGAGTATCTCGGGCTTAACTCCGGAAAGCTCGAAGGGAACAAATAATGAAGTCAGTATGAACGGACTTCATTATTTGTCAACGCCATCTATTTTAGTTTTTTTTTGAGCTGTCAGAAGTCTCGCATTCCCCTAGCCCTGAGCTAAGGGGACAATTCCCGTAGCCCTAAGCAAAATACACAATTCCCGTAGCCCTGAGCAAAGGGGACAATTCCTGTAGCCCTGAGCAAAGGGGACAATTCCCGTAGCCCTGACCAAATGGGACAATTCCTGTAGCCCTGAGCAAAGGGGACAATTCCCGTAGCCCTGAGCAAAGGGGACAATTCCCGTAGCCCTGAGCAATGGAGACAATTACCCTAGCGCGGAGCAGAGGGGACAATTATCTTAGCGCGGGCTGAGAGTACAATTTTTGATCACTTTATCTAGCTACTAATAGTTATACAACACTCTGCAGATACTATAAGCATGTCATATGTTCAGATCCAGTCCTGCATCCTGAAGGACCGCAACCTGCTAGACACCGATAAGATGGAGCTCGTCATATGCCTCATGGGGCAGGCCAGCCCGGACAAGGCACTCGACACGGTATCTATATACTTATAATAAAACTGTAACGAAGGAGTTTTGGCGGGAACATGAAGAATTCATGTCGCGTCATTTTATTATTTTACAAAACTTGTGTTATTTCGAGCGTTAATGTGTAAACACGGTGAATTTTTACCCGTTAAGTGTTCGTGAACATGCACGAGTGTTGGTGAATGGTATAATGTCGTGAAACGTGAATTTTCGTGTTGTTTCCAAAACTCCATAGAAGGCTCTAGTAAAGTTTTCACCACTTCACTGGGGCATGACTTGGACTTGACCGTGACTTGCTTTGCTCGCTTTTGACTGTGACTATGACTTGTTTGATAATATCTAACAACACTTGAAAATATATATGTATACTTGACACTGGCAAATGCATAAGACGTGCCACGCCAAAATCCTCATAAAACTTTAACGAAGGGATTACGGTACATTGAAGATATTTTTGAAATATATTTTTAGGAGTATTTGGGAAGAACCCAGCGAGGTTTCAGGAGCAGTTCGGCTCGGATTGGTAAATAAGTGATATTTTCATTTGCAGTGCCTCACCCAAGCGGGCAAGCCACACGAGTCGGACAAGCTGAAGCGCTGCGCCAGTGGTGACCACGGAGACTCTTTCCTAGCGAGCTACGGAGACAAGACTGACGCGGTGCTGCGCCCGCTAGCGTTTGTGCCGACTGTCGTCATTAACGAGGTGAGTGCTGTGCCAGCGGCGACCAGGGAGACACTCTCCTAGCGAGCTACGGAGACAAGACTGACGCGGTGCTGCGCCCGCTAGTATTTCTGGTTTAGATGTAACTAAAGATTATCTGATTAGCGCTCGCTATTCATCTGCACGTGAAAGCGTATATAGCGCTATCTTTCTTTCAAAGCCCTTTAAATATGTCTTTCATTTTCAGAAATTCGACCAAGCAACTCAAGATGAAGCGTTTACCAACCTCAAAGCAGTAGTGTGCCGCGTAGCAGTCAACAAGCCTTCAATCTGTTAAAATTGGCATCTGTCACTATACCCCTCTATATTTTAAAAAAAGAGCTATGAAACGCCAACAATAATTGGAAGATCACTCTTACGCGCAGGCCAGTCAAGTTCCAGGACTTTCTCTGCAGTCTCTGCAGTCTCTGGTTGCTAGATTACAGCTCCTTATAACTTAGCAACCAAGTTCTGCCAAAGAGTGCGAGAAGTAAGAAAGTAACAGAGACAGCTATAATTAAATCTGTCTTAAGACAGATTTGTCAATTTCAGACTATTTTCGAATTTGTCATATTGGCCGCAGTTTCACCGTACACTAAACGAAATTAAGCTACCGCTGTCTTTTACTAAATAGAAACACAAGACAGAGATAGCATGAATTATATTTCTGTCAAATAAGTCAAATCTTAGTTTTCCATTCTTAGACGAGACCGGAGCGGGTGTGTTTTTCTTTGCGGATGAAATCGGTAAACTCTTTTGACACTTCGACCAAAGAAAAATGTATGGACGGGCCCCAACCACAAAACTTCCTTAAACATAACAAGTCAAAACAATCGAACTTAGAGATGGCGAATATAATATCTTAATATATACAAGGCATATTTTTGCGAATATTTGGATCTCAGGTATTGACGAACGTACTTACGTCTCGCTGTTTTCACAGACAGAGCGACTGAAGCAAGGATAGCGCCGGCGCTCACTTGAAGTTTCCAAAATTCTCTTACTTGGGCCCGTCCATTCCGTTCCATTCATTTTACTTTGGTCAAAGGTTTGTCAGCACTGTAATGCATCTATCTATCATTTTCTTGTGTTTCTATTAGTAAAAGACAGCAATAGCACTAAGTTTAGTTCAGCGAGCTTAGATGGAATCGACGCCATTGTGATATTATGTGGGTATAATTAATGAGGCGTTTTCCAAAAAAAAAAGTAGTTCTAAAATACTTACTAGATGGCGTAACAGACCTATCGTTTTACCTGTCATTGTCATTTCTGTCGAAATATTTTATGTTTATTTCTTAAATCGTAAATTTTGGCTCCACACGTTGTGTCAACCATTGTCAACTATTGTAATATTTCAAATGAAGTCAAATACATAGTTACGTTACTTGAAATTGTCTAAATACACATGTCGAGTCAAAAACACGAGAAAAAAAAGGCACACATAAATTTTTTTGTCTTTCATGTCTTGACAGTGACAGAAAAAACTCAAGGTACATCTAACGCCATCTATTGGGTTTTATAACAAGGATTTTTTTTTTTTTTGGAAAACGCCTCATTATGTAATAAGGGTGCCAGGATTATACCACGTTCGGTCGCATAATATGTGTCACATCTGCACAATATTTATTTTTGTTGGACTTTGGAGCATTATAACAATGTTTTACATTTAAAAAAAAAAAACGCAATTTTGTTCAAAAGTTCAATGCCATCATAGACAAATCTATGTTTCCAATGCAATCCTAGTTTTAAGATTTCTTTTATAATATTTGTAATAAATAAGTACTTATATTTAAATTGAACACATTTTTTGTGCACCCCCTCGCGTATCGCCCTCCTATACCACTGATGAATAGATCCTTTTATCTGTGTCCTATATCCTAAATGCCTTGACCAATTTTGAAATGTGAGATGGCGTTAGTGTCGCCTTGTCATAATATACATGACTGTCGTTATTTTTTTCAATACTTGTCCGAACGAAGCGAAGGTACGAGTCTATTGGACCAAAACGGCTTTTGTATTTATGTGTGTATATTTGTCCGACGATAACTTGAGAACCGTTGATCCGATCTTCATGATATTTTGTAGGCAAGTAGTTCATTTCAATACAATTTTTAAGTTCGAATATGAGCTGAATCCGTCCAGGGGTTGTGAAGATATAGGGATCGCGAGGTCTCAGTTCGCTGCGAACTACCAGTTTTTGTATAGACGAGTCCTGTGCCCCACACTAGGATGAGTCCTGTGTCGTGGGATCCAGTGCCTTCCACTCACAAAATAGAAAAGTGATATTCGTAGACTTAGTGAAAAGCAGTGGACGCCGTATTGAAAAGTAAGTTATTTTTAAGTAATTTGCAAGCTTAGAATAACAACCGTGGGTGAGCGAATTGGGTTAACCCAATGGAAGGAAAAATATAAATTAAAAAATAGGACAAGTGCTAGTCTGACTATAGCGCGACGAGGCTTCCGTACAAATTTAACTCTGGGGCGCTAGTCTCGACTTGTCGCTACAACACTTTGCGACCGCATTCGGTCGCTATGACGCAAAAATTCGACAACGAACACGAATTGTTAACGAAAAAACGGAAAAAACATGTGTTTTTTCGTTAACAATTCGTGTTCAAAGTCGAATGTTTGCGTCATAGCGACCGAATTCGGTCGCAAAGGTCGCAATAATTTCATGAAAGTACTATTCGAATCCGCGATCCAAACCGTGAGCACACAACATGGTTATAACAGCGATTACTTGCTAGACTAATTGCGTTACACATGGCATATACCATCAGTGTATATATATACAGTCGAAGCGGCCAGTACCTTGCCCTTTACCATGCGACAAGGAAAATAGTTGACAAAAAATAAAGCCGGTTCGCAAAACTGGTTTCCGAGTATAAATTATCCTCATTACAGTTTTGTATGTAGGAGAAGCTACCATGGTGAGTGCGCTCAATTATTTCCTTCATTTTTATTAATAATTTAATTGGTTTTTAATTGATTTAAACTAGTAGTTCGCGGCGAACTGAGACCTTGCGATCCCTGTATCTTCACAACCCCTGGACCGATTCAGCTCATATTCGAACTTAAAAATTGTATTGAAATGAACTATTTGCCTACAATATTTCATAAAGATCGGATCAACGGTTCGCAAGTTATCATCGGACAAATATACACGCAAACATACAAACATACATACAAATGCCGATTTGTCCCAGCAAACTCTGAGACCTTCGCTTCGCTCGGTCAAACATAAATATAAATATCTGGGACATTTTTGCACGCACGATCACCTGACCCCAAACTAAGCAAAGCTTGTAATATGGCTGCCAGAGACTGATATGCGTACATAGATATTTTTAAATACATACTTATATAGATATTAACACCCAGACATAGAACAAACACAAATATTCATCACATGAATGTTTGTCCTAGATGGGAGTCGAACCCACGCCCCCAAACACAGAAGGTAGGTTCACTACCAACTGAGCCACCGGGGCAGTCAATCTATGTCAGTATGGTTCTTGTAGCGACACAATTTTTTTATTTACACTGTATTCTGACAGATTTTCAAAACCCTGTTTTTCCTGTGCGTGCTGTCTGCGGCAGCGTCCCGAGACCTGGACGCCGTCATCGAGGAGATCTACGGGTCCCCCGAGCCCACAGGCCTTTCCCCTGGCTCAACCACTGAAGCCACGGTCAAGAGTAAGTCAAGTCTGTCAAAAAGAAAAAAATAAAAAAAAGGAAAAAAAAACTACCCGCTATTAAGATATTTGACCGAGCGAAGCGAAGGTCTCAGAGTTTACTGGGACAAATCGGCAATTTTATATATGTTTGTATGTTTATATGTTCGTGTGTATATTTGTCCGATGATAACTTGCGAACCGTTGATCCGATCTTCATGAAATTTTGTAGGCAAGTAGTTCATTTCAGTACAATTTTTAAGTTCGAATATGAGCTGAATCGGTCCAGGGGTTGTGAAGATATAGGGGTCGCGAGGTCTCAGTTCGGCGCGAACTACTAGTTAATATTAGGTACAAACACTTGTAGGTAGTGGTAGGTTCAGCTAGTACTTTCGGTATCTGAAATTTCAGTTTTACTTACAACGAAGATATGGGGGATCAAAAGTGCTGTGAGTTTCTTCGAAAAAAAGTTGGTATGGCCGTGCCCTTGACTTTACTCGACTTGACTTGTTTTTTTTTTCTATTATGATTTATTCGCATAAATTTTTTTTTTTAGTACACAGTAAAATTCAAAAATTTAAAACAGATGTTTAAATATGAAATATACCTCTTGGACGAAACATCATACTAAAGCCATGATATACCTTGACTATGTCGACACGTTATCTTGAAGGCCTATAGGTACCTATAGTGAGTTAGAATTTTGTGAACTCAATTATTAATAACTTTTGTAATTATGTTTGTGTTATTATGTTCTTTTGATGGCTGTTGGAAGCGGTTTATTAGATTAGGGCTAGTTTTAAGATGTATATATATTTATGTTTTATTTTTAGTAAGGGCTTATTTTAATTTATTTATTGACCGAGCGAAGCGAAGGTCTCAGAGTTTTTAAGTTCGAATATGAGCTGAATCGGTCCAGGGGTTGTGAAGATACAGGGATCGCGAGGTCTCAGTTTGCCGCGAACTACGAGTTATTTAAATTATATAAAGTTATATTATAGGAACACACAAACATATTTATAAGTATTTATTACAAGTAATTAATTGAATTTTACCACATTAAAATTCAGCTGGTAATGGAGAGAACTATGCTCGGAGATACTTGGCGAGAGGAAATCCAGAACGTGGATATCGCCGAAGAACCAAAGTCACCGATATAGCTCTCAGAGTTTGCAAGCTGAAGTGGCAATGGGCAGCCACATCACTCTAGGAACCGATAACCGATGGAGAGGAAAGGTTCTTGAGTGGCGAACACGAACCGGAAGAGGCAGCGTAGGCAGTCCGCTCTCTAGGTGGACCGACGACGTTGTGAAAGTCGCGGGCAACCGGTGGATGCAAGTGGTACATTGTCTATCGGTGTGGCGGTCTAAGGGGGAGGCCTATGTTCAGCAGTGGACGTTTTCTGGCTGATGATGTGGTCTAATAGGGTCATTTCAGAAATTCAAGACATTTTCTTCCTTCTAATAATTTATGACGACTGCCCCGGTGGCTCAGTTGGTAGTGAGCCTACCTTCTGTGTTTGGGGGCGTGGGTTCGATTCCCATGTAGCACAAACATTCATGTGATGAATATTTGTGTTTGTTCTGTCTGGTTGTTAATATCTATATAAGTATGTATTTAAACTATGTACGTATATCAGGCTCTGGCAGCCATATTACAAGCTTTGCTTAGTTTGGGGTCAGATGACCGTGTGTGCAAAAATGTCCCAGATATTTATTATTATTATTTATTACTCCTTTCCAGCGTACGACCCTTGTACCACTTTGGGGGGCGAGAAGGGTGAATGCGTGCCATACTACAAGTGCCGACCGAGAGAGCCATCCGGTCTCATCGATATACAGTAAGTGACTATATCCCAATTCTTATCCTAATTAATATTATAAATTCCAATGTAGCTCTGTCTGGGCGTTTGTCGCATTATCACGGCTAATCGGCTGACAGCATCGACTTGAGCAACTTTGTCGGCCCATATTTCGCAAGCGGTACATCTGATAAAAAAAATGGTGTAGTAAGCCATAAGTTTATTTTAAAAGACCTTTTCAATGATACCCCACATGTGGAGGATATGCGATTTTTTTATCCCCACTTTAAGTGTGCCACTTTATTAATATAAAATTATGTTTTTTTTATTCTTTCAAAATTGTCATGTTCAATGACACCCCACATGATGGGGTTCAGCGATTTTTTTTACCCCTTTTTACATGTATGTTTACATTTTACATTTTTACATATACACTTATTTTACAAAAAAAAAAAAAAGTATATTTATTTTTCTAAACTGTAGGTCTATACTTAGACTATCGTTGTGCAAAATTTCATGCTAGTACGTTTATAACTTTGAAAGTTATAAGGCTGTAAAGGATTCAGACAGACAGACGGACATGACGAACTTATAAGGGTTCCTTTTAGTACTACTGAACCCTAAATAGCGTGGTCTGATACCGTTACCGAACGAAGTCGCGGGTAATATATGTAAATAATTATATGTTTTGTTTTGCAGCTACCCATATCAAGCTTGCGATTCGTACCTTGACGAGTGCTGTACCGATGCTTATAGAATCGATCCTTATGTTACCACTGAGTCCAAAACTACGGTCAGTGAGGCGCCGTAATAAACAGAACAAGTATCTTACGTTTGTTACAACAACATAGAAGAGTTTTGGCGGGAACGTGAAGGATTCATGTCGCGTCATTTTATTATTTTCCAAAACTTGTGTTATTTCGAGTGTTAATGTGTAAAAACGGTGAATTGTTGGTGAATGGTATAATGTCGTGAAACGTGAATTTTCGTGTTGTTTCCAAAACTCCATAGAACGCTCTAGTAAAGTTTTCACCACTTTACTGGGGCATGACTATGGCTTGGACTTGACCGTGACTTGCTTTGCTCGCCTTTGACTGTGACTATGACTTGTTTGATAATATTTAACAAAAATTGATAATATATTATGTACACTTGACACTGGCAAATGCATTAGACATGCGACGCCAAAATCCTCTTAGGAGGAAAGAAAAAAAAAAAAAAAAAAACAATATAAGAATAGAATAGAATAATGTTTATTGCTTAAAACTGTGTACATAAGTGTTAAATAAATTTTTGGATTGAACAGTTTATCCTAACGGACGTGCTGTGTTTTGTTACATACATTTTTGGACAAAATTCTTAAGTACCTAAAAACTCAAAGGCGATTCTCTAACTAGTTCGCGTCACGCGAAGGCGCGCGCGAGCCGGCTCGCCTGATTTAGCTGTCTCGTTCGCACTTTAGACGTTTTTTTATATATAAAATTAAAATTTAAAATTACTTTGACTTCGACTGAGAAGAGGTTTTAAAAGAAACACGGAATATCTTAGCCAATATTTTACAGGAATTTTCATTTTATTAGATCTGCCTGCCTGAAAAACTAAAATTCATTTTCATTATCCTACCCTTTATTGATGAAATGTCTACTTAATAATACGTATTATAATAAATCTTACACAAAACTATTGTTGTTTTACTACTACTACTACTACATTTTTTTTTGTGGACCCGCGAACGAAGTCCTGTGTATCAGCTAGTAAGGTATAATTGTTCAAGGGAACACGACCCCCCCCAATAGTGGCCCGGGTGGAGGAGTTCGTACTCCTCCACCCGGGTGTAGATCTTAATCCCGGGTAATAGCAACCTCCATAGCAAATTTCATTCAAATCCGTTCAGCCGTCACAGAGTTGAACGGGAACAAACACCCTTACGTACTTACACACTTACACACAAACTTTCGCATTTATATTAGTAGGGGGGGTACGGGTATGCTAAGCCGGAAAGGGCATTTTTTTTTATTATACTTCAAAACTAAACGGATATAATTATATTATCATGAATTCATTATTAAAAATTACATAATTTTAAATTAACTTGAGAGCACATCCATTCTTCTAGATGTAAGCCTATCATTCTCCGCTAAGAGTAAGAAGAAGTACTAACAAAGTAAGAAACAAAAATATCGCTGCAATCGCGCTAGGAAAGTTTCCCGCTCGCTGCAATCGCGCTAGGAAAGTTTCCCGCTCGCTGCAATCGCGCTAGGACAGTTTCCCGCTCGCTGCGATCGCGCTAGGAAAGTTTCCCGCTCGCTGCGATCGCGGTCGGAAAGATTCCCGGTCGCTGCGATCGCGCTAGGAAAGTTTCCCGCTCGCTGCGATCGCGCTAGGAAAGTTTACCGCTCGCTGCAATCGCGCTAGGAAAGTTTCCCGCTCGCTGCAATCGCACTAGGAAAGTTTCCCGCTCGCTGCAATAGCGCTAGGAAAGTTTTCCGCTCGCTGCAATCGCGCTTGCTATTTTTCTAAGAGTCCGGCCATACGATGCTTTCTATCCAGGGTACGTAGTGACGCACGCGCGTGTAAATCCCTGCGTGGCCGAGTTGAGCGCACGCGTGGCCGAATGACGTGAAGCTGTTTTGGATGCCGGACGTAGGTTCGAAGTGGTTGGCACAGAAATGAAATTAAGAGTCCAATGTAGGTATAAGTTTGTATTTCTGACCACACAATATTGTCCAAGTCCGGATAGGCAAGTACGTGCTTCTTAAATTATTAACAATCAAAAGGCGAGTGCGGTGCGCGTGAGAGGCGAAGGACGCGTGAAACGTGCGTCCCGAGCGGAAGCGAGTGGCTGACTGTCCTTGGCGATGGGCTCCCGGCGCGGGATTCATCCCTTGCGATTGGGGCGCCCTCTGGCCCGATCTCTCTCGCGCACGCCGGCGCACTTGCGTGTGTGTGTGTGGTGGCGAATATGTCGCCACACCACCCACCCACGGAGAAAAGTACGCCCAAACAATACAATAAAAAACAACAAATCAAACAATGACGATGACTAGTAGGCGGTAATAGTTAAAAAATAATATTCATAAATGCTTACAGCTAGTTAATATCCTATCCTAACTAATATTATACATCAATCGGTGTTTTAAAACGGACATGTCGTCCTGTCCGAGTGACGTATGGAGGGACTGATTTCGAATCGGCCTTGGCCGAAGTTTTGGGTGGGACTGGGCCTGTGGATGTGGATGGCGGAGGAAGTGGAGTCTGTGGAAGGTGAGGTGGTGTTGGTGGTGATGCCTCTTCTATGTAAGCTGGCTTCACTCGATCCAGACTGACTTGGACTTCCCTGCTCCCCACGGTAATGTAAATGGTTTTGCTATCTCTCTTAGTTACTGGGTGTGGTCCAGTATAAGGTGGCTTCAACGACGTCTTGACGGAGTCATCCCGTAGAAAAACATGCGTGCAAGTTTCAAGGTCTTTGAATATGAATGGGCGAAGTTGCCTATGGCTCGATCCTGGGACTGGTTTGAGTTCTGCCATGTGATTTCGTAGTTGTGATGAGAAGTTATGTATGTCATCAATAAGAATGTTGTCGATTTCTGTTGCAGGACTCAAAAATTCTCCAGGTAGTCTGAGTGGTTCGCCGTATACGAGTTCAGCAGCCGAAGTCCGAAGATCCTCTTTTAAAGCTGCTCGCATGCCAAGCAACACCAGCGGCAGAGCGGCACACCATGTACCTCCGTGGCACATGAGGGCCGCTTTCAATTGGCGATGCAACCTCTCCACCATGCCGTTGGCACATGGATGGTAGCTGGTGGTGCGTGTGCGTTGCACTGAGCATTGCTTCAAAAGAGCTTTGAATAAGGCGGACTCGAATTGTCGGCCTTGGTCCGTTGTAACGATGGAAGGGACGCCAAAACGAGCGATCCAATTCATCGTGAATGTTTCGGCTACCTCCTCTGCAGTGATGCCAACCATGGGCCAAACCTCTGGCCATCGGGTGAATCTGTCCACAGCCGTTAAACAATACTGGAAACCTTTGCTCGAGGGCATCGGGCCAATTATATCGATGTGGATGTGACGAAAGCGGTTGGTTGGGGTGGTAAAACTTCCTAAAGGTGTTTTAGTATGTCTCGAAACCTTGCTGCGTTGACATGGCAGGCATTCCCGAGCCCATTTACGACAGTCCTTGCTGATAGAAGGCCAAACAAAACGATCAGCCACCAAGCGTGCAGAAGCCTGCGCACCAGGGTGGCTAAGGTTGTGAATTTTGTTGAAATAACTGCAACGGAAGGAAGGTGTCACAAATGGTCGTGGCTTTCCTTTTGACGTGTCGCAGGTGATAGATATGTTGGAACCAGGAATGCAAACTTTTTCCAGTTTAAGGGATGAGTTGGTCATGGCGTCCTGGAGCTCCTTGTCTGTGGCTTGTTCTTCCGCCAACGCTGCAAAACTCTCCTCGAGGGTGATGGCTTCGATCCGTGACATTGCGTCAGCAACCACGTTGTCCTCTCCCTTCACATGTACAACGTCGGTTGTGAATTGGGAGATGAAGGTCAACTGGTTGAGCTGAACGGGGGGAAGCTTTTCGCGGCGTTGGGTGAAAGCGTAGATAAGTGGCTTGTGGTCCGTATAAATCGTGACATTTTGAACCTCTAGTAAGTGGCGAAAGTGTTGCACACTTTCGTACACACCAAGGAGTTCACGATAATACGCGGGCCACTGTGCTTGTTTGTCTGTAAGTTTCTTACTGAAAAAGGCCAAGGGCTGCCAGTGGTCACCAATTTTCTGTTGAAGGCAAGATCCCACGTGAACTGAAGAAGCGTCCGTGAAGAGTCCCAAAGCAGCGTTGCTAACTGGGTGAGCAAGGAGGGTAGCATTGGCTAGGCTATCCTTGCACTTCTGGAAAGCGAGTTCGAGTTCGGGCGTCCAAGGTACTGGCTTCGGTCCCTTGAGCTTAGAAGAAGCTAAGATGTTGATGAGCAGCGCTTGAAGTTCTGCCGCACAAGGAAGAAATCGGCGATAAAAGTTTATCATGCCCAGAAATCTGCGAAGCCCTTGCACGGTTTTGGGCAAGGGGTAGTTCTGCAGTGCTTCGATTCTCTCCTTGGGAGGGCGTGTGCCATCTTTGTTGATGCGATATCCCAAGAAAGTGACCTCGTCAGCGCCAAAAACGCACTTGGATGCGTTGACTACAACTCCATAGTCGACCAGGCGTTGGAATAAGATGCGCAGGTGTTCCAGGTGCTTTTCAGCTGTATCGGAAAACACAAGCACATCGTCGATGTACGGGTAGCAAAAATCGAGTCCCCTCACGACTTCGTCAATGAAACGCTGGAACGTTTGTCCTGCGTTTCGAAGTCCGAAAGTCATGAAGGGAAACTCGAACAGACCAAATGGTGTGGTGATAGCGGTCTTGCAGATGTCAGCCTCATGAACTGGAAGTTGTTGATAGGCCTTAACCAGGTCGATTGTGCTGAAGATGGCAGAACCTGCGATGTTCTGTGAAAAGTCTGCAATATGCCTAACGGGGTAGCGGTCTGGTACGGTCCTAGCGTTCAAAGCGCGATAATCCCCGCATGGCCGCCATCCATCTCCTTTCTTCACCATGTGCAGTGGTGAGGCCCAAGGGCTATCTGACGGTCTGGCTGTACCACAGTTCACCATGTCATTAAATTCCTTCTTGGCGGCTGCCAGCTTCTGTGGATCGAGGCGGCGTGGACGGCAGGAAACTGGCTGGCCATCGGTTGTTACGATGTGGTGAGCCGTGGTATGTTTCACTTGCCGTGGAAGTCCAGGTGGTCGAGTCAAATCCGGAAATTCCAAGAGAAGCTTGGAATACGGCGAGGTCTCGTTCACAGATACGGCTTTGACGCTGACTTGGTTTACTTGAGCGACTGAAGCAGCAGTGGCCAGACTTGTGTTTCCGTCGATTAGGCGTTTGTGTCGGAGGTCGGGTAGCAGGTTATAATAGCTAAGAAAATCCGACCCTATTATGGGCGTTTCTACGTCCGCGATTGTAAAATTCCACTGGAAGTCGCGACGTAGGCCCAAATTGAGACGGAGGGAAATGCTGCCGTAGGTATTAATTGTGCTGCCGTTTGCTGCAGCAAGTTGATATACCGTTGATGAAGTATCGCGACTTTTGGCTAAACGTTGAGGATAGCAGCAAAGGTCACTACCAGTATCAATGAGGAATCGGCGCGCAGTCGACTTGTCTGTAACAAATAAGCGGCGACAAGATATGTCGCGGTCAGTCGCCGCGTTTACTGCCCGCTGTTTGCGTTTCCCTGGCTCTGGTCTTTCCAGCTGCATGGGCTGACGCATTTCATCGCCTTCTTTTTATAGGTGCGATGGTACCAGCAAAGGGAGGAACGCGATGAAGACCTGGAAGCAGGATTTGATCCATTTTTGTCCGTGCGGGACCGTGAGCGTGATCGATGGTCGGCGCTAAGAGCCTCGACAATTTTCGTCAGCTGCTCGACCCGGAGGGAGAGCTGCGTCAGCTCGGATGACTGCGTGGCGACGGCGTGGACCGCAGGCGTTGCCACTTCGAGGATCTTATCCGCGATGTCCGCTGCTTTTTCAAGAGGAAGGTCTTCTTGCGCGGCCAAAATGGCCTGTACATTTCCTGGCAGGCGGCGCATCCAAAGTTGGCGAATTATGTCATCGCTTTTGAATTCTGAGCCGGCCAAGGAGCGGAGGCGCCGCAAAAATTGCGAAGGCTTCCGATCTTCGATGTCTTCTTCCCCAAGAAGTCGCCTGACTCTGTCTTCACTCGAGGCAGATAGGCGCTTGATGAGTTCCGTTTTGAGGTGTTGGTAGCAGTTAGTGTCTGGAGGATGCTCAATAATGTCGGCTACTTCGCCGGCAATTTTTGAATCCAGCATTGCTACCACGTGACTATACTTTGTCCGTTCCTGTTTGATCCCCGCTATTTCGAATTGAGCCTCCACTTGGCCGAACCACACAGTAGGCTTGTCGGCCCAAAAAGCAGGTAATTTCACTGTTACTGCCATTGTGCGTCTGTCCTGGCTATGCTGCAGCTGCCTAAGCTGTTCCTGGAGCAGCTTAATTTGTTTCTCGGATGTTGCCATTATCGTGGAGTACAGGGAAGCCAAAGAATTCAAACCGGAAATGACGGGTACTGCGGATTAGTCAATTAACAACTAACAGGAAACGGAAGTTACGGAAAAAAGGAATGGGCACCGGAAATGACGTAATACACAGTATACTGAGTCAATAATCGATACACGACTTATATCTAAAATAAGAACCTTAAAATTAAATATAAATGTTCTAAAATAAATAAAAAATATCCGTGACACGAAACATAAACACAATGAAAACACAATACAATGTAAACGGTAGATTATAAAAATGATAATCAATTTCAAAATCGACAAAAGTACACAACAAACACAAAAAATCTACCAAAAAGAGACTATAATAATTAATAATAATGGCGAATTATATGACTGGTAGGCATGTTACGTGTGTTCGTTCACTGTCGAAAATGTTTTGAACTGCGCGAAAACACTGATATGTTTAATTAGGTAGTTATTGGGTTAAACGGAAAACAACACAGCACATTTTATGAAAGTTTCAATGTTTGTTGATGTAGTGGATCAGTTCTAAGTATTGGAATTCGCTCACCGGGATTGGGTAGGTATACTCCCTTTACGTTGTACACGGGGGGATTGTGTCGCTGTGTAGAGGGCGATGTCCGCTGGCCGCCCGCGTCGAGATGCTGGCTTCGTCGTCGTAATGTCGGCGCTGGCGCGTCGATTTTCGTGATGCGGAGGGTTTGCAAAACTTTGCAATCCGTGGTCACTGCTGCTGATGGTTTTGACGAGTCGAAAACACGGCGCGCGATGTCGCGAGAGTCGGCCAGGGCGCGGCTGCGCAACGGGGTCAATGAACTTTGCGCGGCGCCGCGGCTGGAGCGAACACGATGGCGGCGCGCACACGGCTTCTGCGCCCGATGTTGTTGGAATACCCAAATGAGCGTGTAGATCAGCGAATGTTGACTTGAACGGAGCGGGGCGCGCGGTGCGGCGGCTAGTTGATGTTTTTGTTGCACGCTGCTGTTCGTGATAGCGCCGCGTAGCCGATTCAAAATGTCCGCCGTAGTTTTCAGGAGTCTTATATGGCCGCAATGCGGTGTTTGTTTATGCCTCACTGAATCACTGCACCTGTGCACTGTTTGACGAACGGATTGTCTGTCTTCACGTTCGCGCGTGAAAGTCGGAAAAGGTCACCAATGAAGCTGTTTTGGATGCCGGACGTAGGTTCGAAGTGGTTGGCACAGAAATGAAATTAAGAGTCCAATGTAGGTATAAGTTTGTATTTCTGACCACACAATATTGTCCAAGTCCGGATAGGCAAGTACGTGCTTCTTAAATTATTAACAATCAAAAGGCGAGTGCGGTGCGCGTGAGAGGCGAAGGACGCGTGAAACGTGCGTCCCGAGCGGAAGCGAGTGGCTGACTGTCCTTGGCGATGGGCTCCCGGCGCGGGATTCATCCCTTGCGATTGGGGCGCCCTCTGGCCCGATCTCTCTCGCGCACGCCGGCGCACTTGCGTGTGTGTGTGTGGTGGCGAATATGTCGCCACAGACGTAACTCCGATCAGTCCATGCTGGCAATGCACCACTTGCCCTCGTGTCAGTAACGGCCCTCCACTGTCACCCTGAGAAAATAATAATTAATATAATAAGCCGTACGGGGGGTTACCTATCGATCTCTCGAAATTTTGATAAACGAATATTACTTTTCAAAACTCGCAACACGTTAACAAGTATTATAAATACCTTTATTTGTATTCATTTGCCCGGCAACCATATACTTAGGTCAGAATGACACCAAAATGAACTCTATAATAGTTGCATAGTTGAACGGGAACAAATGATGGAACAGCTGATATTTTTTTCTCGATTTCAGGGTTGGTCCCATAGTAAAAGTTGTTCATAATGATGAGTACTATAAGCCCGTTTCGGCTTAGCATACCCTTTCCTTATAACCCTGTATACATACTTAAAGACTTACACACAAACTTTCGTATTTATAATATTAGTGTGATCCCATCTGTCCCATACATCATTGACATTCATTGACATCGGCTTTTCATCGTCAGTTCGGCTTAGCCGAAAAAATTCCCTTTCCTTATAACTCAGTATAAAACAGGAATTTTCACAATCAAAAAATAATCCGCTGATTGATTATACTTCCAAATTGACCACGGAAAGAAGTTCGCGTCGTGAATCGAGCCATCGAACAGACACCAACCTCACAGGTGTCTTTTGCCTCCTCCATGTCTCCGTAACACATCTGCGTGACGTGATCATACCCAGACAGCAAGTGGCGGTGCTCCCCGTATTCATCAGAACAGCTCTTGCTGGAGTACTCGTGGACATCCACCTGGGATCAAAAACCAAACCTTATTTTACAATGTCGCCCATCGGCAAGTGACCGCCCCCAAAGGGCTTATAGTACTCATCATTATGAACAACTTTTACTATGAGACCAACCCTGAAATCAAGAAAAAAAAACTGCTGTTCCATAGAAAAATGTCAGTGACACTCGACAAAATGTATGGAACAGCAGATTTTTTATTTAAGTACTTCTCTCCAGCATCGATATTGATTAAAGCGGGTTGGATTGGGGTATATCCTGAAACTGCGACCAGAACCACTGTAGGATGAGCAGCAGCGTCAGCGGTGAGCTTTTTGCGTTAAGCAGCCTGCCAAGCCTATGGATTACGGCAACCCAGCCCTTTTCTAAGCCTTCAGTGTTCAGCACTGGACGTCTTCCAATATCATATTTTTATTATATCAGTGGTGAAAAATTACAGCTTGTAGAGTGTCCGCGAGCGCAGCCCTATGGCCCTTTGCCCCCCAGCCGGCGGCAAATGCGAACATTTCGATATCAGGCGGAGGCCTGGACAGGTCTGGGAGGCACGCCGGCATCACGAAGATGGTGAAGTTTATCCTGTAAAACAGAGAATCACACTAATTGGTCGAACGAAGCATTGGTCTCAGCTATAGGAAATAGTGATGGGCAGGCCACATCACTCGAAGAACGGATAACCGGTGGGGAAGAAAGGTTCTTGAGTGGCGACCACGAACTGGAAGACGAAGCGTAGGCAGGCCTCTCACTAAGTGGACCGACGACATTGTGATAGTCGCGGGCAACCGGTGGATGCAAGTGACACATTGTTGGTTGATGTGGCGCTCTAAGGGGGAAGCCTATGTTCAGCAGTGGACGTCTTCTGGCTGATAATGTAATGTATAGGAACAAATCGGTGTTTGTTTGTGTGTAGGTATATTAAATAACTAGCTGTTTCACCCGCTTTTCTACAAAAACTGAATATTTTTCCGGCATAAAAAAGCGTACGTGATAAACCAGGGTGTAAGCTGCCTCCACACCAAATTTCATTCAAATCTGTTGAGCCGTTACTGAGTTGAACGGGAACAAACACACTTACATATTTACCTACTTATACACAAACTTTCGCATTTATAATATTAGTGTGAAGTCAAAGTCAAAAATAATAACCTTTTGTATACAATAGTATGCAAATTAAGTAGAGGTGTGATGTTTTCCTTTTGATTAATGGGCCGTATGTTTCGTTTGCTTCAACTTAGAAGCTTCATTTTTTTTACAGGTACATGAGGCCGTAGATCCAAGTATTTGTTGTTAACTTCAGCTTGATACCTTTACGCTTTCCAGAGAAAAAGGGTCTTGACAGACGGACAGACACAGTCGGATAGACGGACAACAAAGTGATCTTATATTGACAACAGGCGAGCGACTAACTCGGCGCGTGTCATAGAACAATCTAAACTAATTTTATACATTCCAAAGTAACTCTGTCACTCTGTCTATCTGTCTGGGTGTTTATCGCTTTATCACGGCTAAATGCTGAACGGATCGAATTTTTGAACAGATATGCAGACGGTAATAGCCTTATTTTTGTAGGTCCACGCGAACGAAGTCGCGGGTAACAGTTAGTAATCCTAATACTACTTACTAGGCAAGCGTGCTACATCTTCGACCACATCGTTGCTTTCCATCAGGTGAGATTGTGGTCAAACGAATGCCTACTCCGATGTAAAAAAAAACATATTTTTAAACAAATTCTCTGAAAATATACTCCTTCCTCAATTCCTCATAGATCTCGTTATCAGAACTGGATTTTGATACAAATGGGACCAATCTGGAAGTATCTCATTACAAAAAAAAAAGTTCAGGGTTAAATATTTTTTTTATTACTTTCAAATTGAGAATATCCTACTTTTTTGGAAGTCGAGTAGCAAAAAAAAACTTACGTTAGTTCAGTCTTCAAGAGTGCGATATCGTGGTATTTTGATGGCGCCTTATATTCCCCGTGTGGTATTCTCTTTTCGATTCTGTATTTCTGCCACAACTCCTCTGGGTCAGACCGCTTTAAAATACCCACCGCTGCGTATTTTACTGACCCACTGTAATTCAAGAAATTGGTTACTAGTAGTTCTGTGAACAGTAGACCTCGCAAGATTTTGCACAATCGTAATTCTACAATTTCATACATTTTTTCCCTCGTCGGCGATTTTAATTGGTGTATAAATTTAACAATTTAAAGTTTATTTAAAGTTCGGAGGTCGCGTTCAATTTGAATAATTTGATTAAATTTGATTAATAGTGATTAACAGAATGTTTACTTACAGCGATGCGCTGGAGATGCAGTGTGCAGCTGTTAGGATATACCTGTCGCTGATGATGGAGCCGCCGCAGAGCCACTGGGCGGTATCCTCAGGCCCGTACCCGAGTAAGGCCTGGAAAACCATTCAGACCATTTTTTGGTAGTGGTAGGGCTCCTCTGCAGAGTCCGCCAGGGGAAGTACCACACCTTTGCCAGTTATTCAACCGCCAAGCAGTAGTGTGCAAACATTACTGTGTTCCGGATTGAAGGGCAATGTTTCCAGCGTAATTACTGGGCACAGAGATTTAACATCTAATATCTCAGGGTGACGAGCGCAGTTCATTGCCGCGCATGGTTTTGAACTGTTGAGGTTCAAAATTCTGGGTGGCACTGAACTGTTATAAGCAAGCGTGAAGCTTAACATCACGTGAGCGACTTGCTCGTCTCGTCACTTAAACAAACACAAAAACGAACTGATAGGAAGAGTTTCGGTCAAAAATGAGACGTATCAAAAATAGAGACGTGATATTTTACCATTTGCGGAAACTCGCCGCGGTAAGCGTCACGTCCGCCAAACGAGTCCTTAGCTCCTACAAGTTTCTTTTCCACTTCAAAACACTTTCCAGTTTCGTTCCAAACTTTCTGCAGCGACCAGTTCTCATTGTAATTGCACTGATATGGCAAGGCTTCTGAATAAGCAATGCATTCTGAAATAAACATTAGTTGATTGATTCAGACGTAACTTTGGAGAAGTTCATTTTCAAACTGTGTCTAAAGTAATCATAGTTCATCTGTGTTCCACCTTTATAAAGCTTAAAACAATGTGGCTAAATAAGCAACGTATAGAGACAAAATTAGGGAGAGAAAAAAAAACGCTTGACTAGTTCCTTATAAAATAAAAGATGGCGTTAATTAATTTTTGTGCATTTTTTGACGTTTCGTATGGATTGACGGTTGTAATTTAGGGAGTTCTGCTTAGACGAAGCATCATAGATCCTTGGAGTTCTGGATCGCGCAAGCGGTGTTTTAGGATCGAGATTAACGTATTCATTTTTTATACCTCGAAGCTTTGTTTGGTCCTGTTACGACTGCGGCTGATTTTCTCGGAATAATAGTATGAACGGATATTGGTCCTTTTAAGACTTAGGACTTAGGAACATACTTACGATTCCAAGATTTTTGATTAGTTTTCCATAAAATATAGCCATTCGCCCTGATAAGCTTGGCCTGGCTGTAAAAAATACATAAACGTTTAGTAGACCAATTGTACCTAGGGTAGGTGAAAAGTACAAGCGGACAACACTATGATCACTAACAACATGATAGAGAAAAATTAAAAAAAAAAAACATGATAGAGACGTGAAATTAGGACTAAATACTTTTTTTTTTTAATTCGTTATTCATTACAGAGTTACATTTTATTTTTAAGAAATGGAGTACCGCAAGCCTGCAGTAAGTTTATCGCGGTATCCACATTCGCAACGCGCTGCCACATAAAAATACAATAACATTAAAAATGTGAGAACTGACATATTTAAAAAAAATTGTTAATTTATATTCTTCAAATGTCAATGTGTCTGCCATTATACCCACTGTTCCCCACTCTTGACAAGCAGAACGTTCAGCGTTTGCAAAGAGGATGCTGGTGTCCGTCTTTCGGTGGTTCTCTTCTCAGTTTAAGGACATACCTGGGTCACCGGAAATAGATGTTAGATCTCTTATGCTCAGTAATTACGCTGGAAACAATGCCCTATCCAACAATGCCTTATCCTATCCTTTCTCTACAAAATACTGTTTATTCCTACTACCCCAATATATTTGAAGGAACGCTTTAAATATATTCAAGCTCACTCCTTTTCCTTGCGTTCCTCTCGCGCCCTCCAGCTAAAGATTCCTATTTCTACCCACTTAAATCTTTCCTATTGTAAGTCTTTTACTGTGCAAGCTGTCCTGCTCTGGAACGAGCTGCCTGTGTGTATTAGGCAGGCTAAATCTCTTTCTATATTTAAAAACCTCGTTTATAAGCATTATCTTTCTGAGTGTTAATTGGTACGTATGTATAATTATGTATTATTCGTTTTAAAGTATATATTTTACATATATATAGTTTGTATTTATCGTATGTATATTTATGTTTTTCATATTATTATTATTTTTATGTATCTACACCACCGACCGTAGTTTATATGTCATAATTCTGTCCATACAAAGGTTGTCTGGAAGAAATCGCTTTAGGCGATAAGGCCGCCCATTATACTACCGTTTTTTAAATATTATTGTTTTTTTTAAGTTTGTCTGTTTTGGTGTATAATAAAGTTATATTGTATTGTAATGTATTGTAATTGGCAAAGGTGTGGTACTTCCCCAGGCGGACTCTGCAAGAGAATCCTACCACTACCGGTGGTCCTTGACTAATGACCTTTTGGAGAAACTCAAATTCACACAGCGGGCAATGGAAAAGGGTAAAATGGATCCTTAAAGAAATCTTGACCTCCAGCTGGGCCGGTATAAGAAATAAGAATGGAAGAAAATAAAACCTTTTTTAATGCTACGTCATTGAAAACTCAGATAAAAAATATAGAAAGACATGTCTCAGGATTTTGCGAAGGAAGCATATATGATGCGTCTTCCGGTTCGTGGTCGCCATTGAAGAACCTTTCTTCCCCATCGGTTTTCGGTTCTTCGAGCGATGTTGGCCCATTGCCACTTCGGCTTGTAAACCCTGAAAGCTATATCGGTGACTTTGGTTCGAATATCCTCGTTCCGGATTTTATCGCGCTAACAATCTCCGAGCATAGCTCTCTCCATTGCCCGCTGTGCAACTCTGAGTTTATCCAAAAGGCCAACAGTTAAGGACCACGTCTCAGTTAAGTTTTCGAATGTATTTATTAAAACGGCATAAACCAGTTACACACACAAAAAAAAAAAAATATGTCAGGGATCATTACAATAAAAAGGTATAATTTTTTATAAGGTTTTCGAATATTTAGAAGGAACAAAATCAAGTATCTCCACAATCAGCTAACATAATCTGGATAACATGAACAATGAAACGTTGGTGTAACTTACGAGACGTCATCCACAAGCTTGCAGCTGGTACAGCAGACGATAGGGTCAGGTCCGTCGTATGAACACACCTGCACAAAAACAAAATCATGGTTTGGTCTTGGGATATCTCTAACAACCGCCGTAAAACCTGCCCCCATATCGCCTGGCGTAGCGCCGGGATGGGGGCGTAAGTCCTGCACTGACGTCCCGTATATTAATTGTGCATTTCCTCTTGCCAGCGTCTACTCAAGCCAACCCAGCTTCTTGAGATAACGGAACGAGGCTCTGGATCGCTGGCATAGTTGCTGCAGTGCCGTAGATCGTAATGTTGATGACGATGAGAACCAGTCCAACGGTCGCAGTGACATGGATGATGCTGAAGCCACCTCATGCAATCCAGCAGTGATTCAAGTTTCATCTCTGGCTTCACAGTGCCACAGCTGATGTTCCACAGTTTCGTTCTCCTGCATGCAACCACGGCACAGCGGACTATCTGTAGTTCCCAATTTGTGCAATTGACTATTCAAGTTGCAATGATTTTTGATAGGTTATAAGGCCTACTAATATGCGAAGGTCCTGTCCTGTGGTGTGTGGGTTTAGTCGGCTTTCTTGTCCCACAGATTTTGTTGTTTTTCGGTGTGGTGGCGCAGTAGCTCACGCACTTCCATCGCTGATGGTTTGCAGAGAACCACTAAGTCGTCGTTTACCTGTTTCCAAGTACCATAAAGTAAGGAGGGTCCTTACTTTATGGTACTCAGAAATGGCTCTTGACCTGTTAAAGACCTTATTGCGTAGAAAGTGGCCGCACTATGCTGAACATGAGAATTTATTTGATATTCCACTCTTCGGTAGATTTGAGACATTCATTAAGTAGTTCCACAGCTGTTCCCAGTAGAAGACCCATGGCTGCCGCCTGCAGTGCTGTCGTGGTTTTGTTCAGGACCGTGGACTCCTCAAGGAGTCCTATAAATCGCCGGAGCTTGGACTCAAGGAGTCCACGGTCCTGCGATTTATAGCCGCACCCTGCTCTTACATTACATTATCAGCCAGAAGACGTCCACTGCTGAATAGGCCTCCCCCTTAAACCGCCACACCGACCAACAATGTGCCACTTGTATCCACCGGTTGCCCACGACTTTCACAATGTCGTCGGTCCACCTAGTGGGAGGCCTGCCAACGCTGCCTGCTCCTTCTTTGCTTTTAATTGAGATGATGCTTGGCAACATGTTCACTTGTACAGTCAGTACAGTACGGAAAAGGCATAAAGTACAGAATTTTTTTTTGAATCTTGAATGAAAATTACAACTGTAGTTTAATTGTAACTGGCCCGTCTGCTTATTTGCCTCCTACGGGGAATAAAAAACTAGGTTCATAGTCCATCAAGCACTCACCATAGGGAATTTGTTTTCGATGTGGTCTACTAGGATAGTGTAGCAGTGCCTCCAGCTCTCGCAGGTGCCTTCCCGACCGTCTAACGTGCAAGCTTCACCTGGAAATTATAGAAGAACGACATTGATAATGCTAAGACACCTAATACCAGACATATCCTTCACAGATCTTCGGTTTTCCGAGCATAGATAAACTTGATGTACAGTGGCATGACCATCATTCTCTTATGATCCACGATGGTCCAAAAAAAGGCCTTGCTTTTTTTAAGTTTCGTATCTCTGCAGGATGTCCCAGAAGCCGGAAACGGGTGAAATAATCCAAGTCTAAGGGATAATAGTTAACAAAAAAAATATTAAAACTATAGGCAATAATAGAAAAAAGAAAAGATTCGACAATTTTTTATTTTAAATACTTGATTTTCGCATTTATTTTTTGAACTGCCTGTATTTTATAAATTACCCTTCGACGTTGCTGAGATGTTAATAAAGCTGATACAGAGTTTTATCACCGTTTGTACCGTCGTGTATGTGTTTACCGTCAGTTTTATTATTTTTGTTTTGTTTTATTTCCGGTTTGACGTCGACTTCTGGGACAGCCTGTATAACAAATAAGGGTTCCTTGTAGTACTACGGAACCCTAAAAAGGGATCGCTCAATAAATCGTTCAATATTTAGAATCAGATTCGTCATTCCCAGTCACCAACACCATCTCCGCCGCCACAGGTGGCAATCAAGAAAAAAGTCCAGTTGGCCAGAGGCGACTGAGAACTTTATATTCCTATTAGTACTCACGGGATATTTACCACGGTTATTGTTTTTGTTGAGTTCCTGATATTTCGGCACAGTGGCATGCGCCATGTTCACGGGTAGACTGAAGATGCGGGTGGATGATAAAAAGTTACGAAATTTAGGAGCAGACAAACCGATCTACCCCATTACTTAGTCTTTTGCTACGGTTACCACTGGTACTAGAACTCGATAGCAAGTCTC
The DNA here is from genome assembly GCA_947579745.1 of Apocheima hispidaria. Classification (NCBI taxonomy): domain Eukaryota; kingdom Metazoa; phylum Arthropoda; class Insecta; order Lepidoptera; family Geometridae; genus Apocheima; species Apocheima hispidaria. Next base: position 2,958,731 of record OX388172.1, on the reverse strand, counting down.
GACAATACACTCACAGTATCACTACGCATTGTATTTTGGTCACATTGTGGACGCGTACCTTTACTTAACTGGCCACCTAACACTGGATTCCACTCACTGGCGAGTTGAAATCCATCGCCTCGATTGAAATTTCGGTAATTCGGTAAATAGCCCGTGAGTACTAATAGTAATGTTGTAAACCACCACGAAAGTCTAAAACAGTGATTATATTCCCAGTTGCCACCAGCTTGGGGCAGCAGCTTGCCAAGCGCAGCGATTTCAACTGTTGGAGTTGAAAATTCTGACCGTACCTAACCTTACTTACCTTTAGGCGAACGACTTGCTCGTCTTGAAATATACAAAAACTTATGAGCCCTCATAGGCTGTCCCGTTCGCGCATTTTCAACTTTTTTGAAACTAAAGAGAGTTTGGTATTTCGGCCACCACGGCGACCCAGTACAGGTTGGCGGATGCACATACGCCATCGAATTTCTTCTCCGGAAATATGCAGGTTTCCTCACGATGTTTTCCTTCACCGAAAAGCCAGTGGTATATCCGTACTTAACTTCCAAAGAACTCATTGTCGACGACGAGCAAGTCACTCAACTGATGGTAAACGTCACGCTTGCTATAACAGTTCAATGCCACCCAGAATTTTGAACTTCAACAGTTCAAAACCCTGAGCGGCAATGCACTGCGTTCGTCACCCTGAGAGTTTAGATGTTAAATCTCTTTATGCCCAGTAATTACGCTGGAAACATTGTCCTTAATCCGGAACACAGTAATGTTTGCACACTACTGCTTGGCAGTTGAACAACTGGCAAAGGTGTGGTACTTCCCCAGGCGGACTCTGCAGAAGAGCCCACTACTAAAGATCTATTTTTATTGTCGGGATAATAAGCCTATGCGTTATTCCAGGAAATAAGCTACCTCCATACCAAATTACATCCAAATCCGCTCAGCCGTTGCAGAGTTGAACGGGAACAAACACACTTACAACTTACACACAAACTTTCGCATTTATAATATTAGTGTGATATCAGTTAACTAGTTCTCATAGTACAAGCTTGCTTAGTTTGGGGCAAGATGGTGAAAGGTGAAAAAAAATAGACCACTTGGGCGATTCGCGCCGCGGTTTTAGCTACACGTGGTGTGAGATGCCTCAGCACCCATAAGGTGCAACGTTTCGCTCAGCGCGCGAAATTCAAATTTTCTTGCGTTTTATGTCAATTACAGATTCATGAAAACTAATTTTGCGATAATAAATAGATTGTTTCAAGAAATTACACCAACCAAAAATTCAAGTTGAAAGCTAGTATAAGTATATTTCTCACTAAACCAAAAACCAAGACGAAAATCAGCTTATTGAATTTTATAGCTAAACCAAGTTATCTAGGTAATCATTTTACCCGTAATTTCTTAAAACAACTTATTTATTAGCGCAAAATTGGTTTCAATAAATCCACGATGAGTAATTAACTGTAATTGACAAAAAACGCAAGAAAATTTGAATTTCGCGCGATGAGTGTAACGTTGCACCATAAAATCCAGAGCACGTCTCTATAAAATAAAAATGTACAACTTACCTCGCGTTTTGTTCCCCGGAAGCAAATGGAACGAAACAGGATCTATTTCTTCTATTTTACAAAATCTTCTGTTCGAAGGCGTACATTGAGGTCTTTGTGCAGCACATACTATACTTAATATCGTAGATAATATAAACACAGAAAATATAATTCCACTTTGATCTATCATTGTAGAAAACATCACAATATTTTTAAGACTACATACGCATAGCGTCCGACTGAGTTTTCCTTTTTTTCAATGTCAATTCTAATAATGCCTGAACTTTCATTTTTGGAACGTAATATACAGGGTTATAAGGAAAGGTTATGCTAAGCCGAAAGGGCTCATAGTGGGCTCATAGTACTCATCATCTTGGTTCTGGTTTCCAGTGCTTTTTTCGCACTTATTGTTACAGTAGAAACTCGATTATCCGGCCCTCAGTTATACGGATTCGCGATTACCCGGACTACCAATCGCATACCTACAAGTCGAATTTATGCAAACATGAACGGCGGGTTTTGAAACGGTCGTGATTCTGATTGCGAGAGCGTGCCGTCCCGCTCGTGCCAGGTTGGTCGCACTATGCGCGGTCCCGCTCGCGTACTATCGCTGTCGCTTTCAGAGTTGCGGGATAAGCCCGCGGGTCGGAACTGGCATCCCGCGCCCCGCCGGATCGCTGCCCGCGTTCCGTTATTGTTTTAATTAGATAGCATACATCGGAAAATGAAGAAAAAACCGAAAAAGGAACTTTTAGCAACTGGGCAACCGATATCTGTGGGCTTTGGGCTCACCCGTAACTTTGAAAGCGATAGCGAGAGTTGCGCGAGCGGGACCGCGCATAGTGCGACTAACTTGGTACGAGCGAGATGGCATGCTCTCGCAATCAGAATCACGAACGTTTCAAAGTTAGAGGATAAGCCCGCTTATCCCGTAACTCTGAAAGCGATAGCGAGAGTTGCGCGAGCGGGACCGCGCATAGTGTGACTAGGTTGGTGCGGGCGAGATGGCATGCTCTCGCAATCGGAATCGCGAACGTTTCAAAGTTAGAGGATAATCCCGGAGGTCCTTTGCTCTGTGAATAAGCATTACTACATGCACACAATCCGCTTTGCTTCATACATTCGATTATCCGGATTTTCGATTATCCGAATGCCTAGCGACAACAATAAGTCCGGTAATCGAGTTTCTACTGTAACTACTATAAATAAAACAACACGATTAGTAAGAGAGTAAAAGAGATAGCTATAACAAAATCTGTCTTTCAAACGTCAAAGTCGAGTCTAAAGTAAAATTGCATTAAAAACATGACACTGGAAAATGCACAAGCCGTGCGACGCCAAACTCCTGAAAGGACAAAAAAGAAAGAAGAAAAACATTGCATTGTATTGCCGTGTCGTCTCTATAAAGAAGTACAGAATAATCAATGGCCAAAGGCAATTATTTTGGAAATAATGGTTCTATAGATCAACCTAAAGACTAGAATATTGGATAAACCGGTTATCTGTAGGTAGTAAAAACTTTTTGGGAATCATTCTCGCTGATGCAGCGCTACGCGTAAAAAACTACAAACCTACAATTTATTAACGAACTTGGGCGTCACAAGACGGTCAATGCACTTATTTCTTGCGTGAATAACAAACCAAATATAGTAATCAAGATACGTGTGTCGTCATCGAACGCGAATCACTGACTAATGTATAAACTTTGTGTTGATCTTTGACCTTCTCTTGTACCCACAGATTTATCTGTGCCTGTACCTATATAAGTATCTTTTATTTTTTTCTCTTTCCTCCTAAAAGGTATTTGGCGTCGCACGTCTTATGCATTTGCCAGTGTCAAGTATACATATATTATATAATTTCAAGTTTTGTTAGATATTATCAAACAAGTCATAGTCACAGTCAAAGGCGAGCAAAGCAAGTCACGGTCAAGTCCAAGTCATGCCCCAGTAAAGTGGTGAAAACTTTACTAGAGCCTTCTATGGAGATTTGGAAACAACACGAAAATTCACGTTTCACGGCATTATACCATTCACCAACACTCGTGCATGTTCACGAACACTTAACGGGTAAAAATTCACCGTTTTTACACATTAACATTCGAAATAACACAAGTTTTGCAAAATAATAAAATGACGCGACATGAATTCTTCACGTTCCCGCCAAAACTCCCATAAGTATCTTATCTAAATGATTTGCAAGAAAGAGAAAACGAAGTCACGAGGAAAATATAGATGGCGCTTTATGAGTGTAGGTACGAAATATACGTTATAAACCCAAATCCATTCATGCGTTTTTAGTCAATTACAGCTTAATTGCTCAACGTGGATTTATTGAAACCAATTTTGCGACAATAAAATAAATAAATAAACGTGGACGTTTTTCACACACAGCGCCATCTAGCCCCAAACAGAGCTAGCTTGTACTATGGGAACCAGATAACCGATAGAATACATAAATACTTTTTTTTTGACAATAGACTGTGTCAAGAAATTACGGCTAAAATGATCACCTAGATAACATTTGTTTAGCTACAAAACTCAATAACCTGATTTTCATCTTGGTTTTTGGTATAGTTAGAAGTGTACAAGGCGTGCAAAACCAGAAAAATACGTATCCTTAAATTTTTAGTACACAAATTTGCACACTACTTAAAAATGTACCCTATAATATATAATCTGAGGAAGAAGGTAAACCCTGGACTTACCAAACCGCTTCGAAAATGTCCTTCTCTGTTAAAAAGTAACGCTATCGTGACCTAGGCTATATGCACAGAATTCTCCTTACAAATAAGGCCGCTATATGGCATATTTTGTATAAAGCGCGGGTGAAGCCGCGGCCAAAAGCTAGTGTAAAATAAAACCAAGCTATGGGATCACATTACTGTATTGGACAGCGGGGTCGACGAAGCGACACAACAAAACAATTACAAGTTTCCTTTTAAACACTTGTAAACAAATATGGCGGATATGCAACCAATGACAGTCACTATACTCCTTTCCACAAAGCATGGTGCGGGTGACACATGTGTTTTTATTCAATGGCGGCCATCACAACGAAGTGTGTGAACATTTCGATGTTTTACGCTTAGAAAAAGTATTTTTAGTTAAATTCGATTTTATTTCAGTCATTTAAGTAATTTAAAAAAGGATTGCTTTTTTTAATTACATAGATTAATGAAAAAATAAAAATACTTATATTTTTCCCCCTCCTAATTTTGCAAGTAATTCATTTATTCAATTTAATTTTATGTAAATTAAATTTAAATGTATTTCATTTAATTTTGATATTGTTTGAATTTTATTTAATATTATCCAAGCATATTAGAAGCGGGAGGAAACCTAAATTGCACGAAAGGCAACACGTGTGTGCGTTCGTATACAGACGTAAGCTTGCGTATGTATGTGATGCTAGCATTCATATTTTTAGGTGTCCGAGGTGTGCCTATAAAAGAGTTTAACACACTTCATTTTGATGTAGACTGGCTACAATTTAGTAAAAACCCATGTCTCACCCGCACCATGCTGTGTGGAATTGAGCATAGCGAGGAAATCCACAGCTGTCATCGGTCGAAAAAACGCCATCTTTGTTTACAATTGGACGTCTAAAAAGCAACGGACTGTACAATTTCTTATTACTAAAACACTTATTACATTACTTATTTTACATATTCTTGGCTCTTATAGTAAAAGATAATTACAAAAAGGATATTTAATGGCACATCAAAAATACTAACCGCACATCAAAATGTGATCATACAATTATATTGCAGATTGAATTTTAATAAACTATGTTTGAAAGCTAAGAACCTTCCTTTTAGATTTAGATTTTAACCGACTGTCCAAAAGGAGTTAACACATAAGTAAGACAGTAGGTATGTATGGCTGTGTGTTCATATGTAGTCTTAAGCGTTTGACCGATGATGTTGTATTAAAAGGTGTCGCTAGATTCACATTTATATCGGGACACAATGAAGTAGTCGGGTTTTCTGATTGTCTTTCAATTTCAATATCTTATTGACATTAAAACGTCTTCGCCCTGACATTTTCATTTTTGTTGAGCATATTTTGATGTGCGCTTAATATTTTTGCTGGGACTTTAATTTGAAATGTGAGTTTTTGGATTTATACAAATATTGTATACTAACAAATACGATACATATTTACAAAATAGATTAACAAATTCATGTAATCTTACAAATTAATGAAAGAAAAATTATCTTTAAAATACAACTCGCCACCCTGGTTGCGGGACGTGGTAATTCATTGCGATTGTGATTGGACTTAAGGTGCTACGTTTCGCTCAGCGCGCGAAATTCAAATTTGCTTGCGTTTTTTGTCAATTACAGCTTAATTACTCATCGTGGATTTATTGAAACCAATTTTGCGCCAATAAATAAGTTGTTTTAAGAAATTCCGGGTAAAATGATCACCTAGATAACATTGGTTTAGCTACGAATCTCAATAAGCTGATTTTCATCTTGGTTTTTCGTTTAGTGAGAAATGTACTTATACTAGCTTTCAACTTGAATTTTTGGTTGGTGTAATTTCTTGAAACAATCTATTTATTGTCGCAAAATTAGTGTTCATGAACCTACGATGAGTAATTAAGCTGTAATTGACATAAAACGCAAGAAAATTTGAATTTCGCGCGCTGAGTGAAACGTTGCAACTTAAGAGGATAGTCATTCCGCGAGGTTTTGTTTCATTCGATATTTGAAATTGTATTGCTGTCGCTCTGTTTCTCGTGCGTGAGATAGAGAGAGTTAGAGAATATACCTAACTTTTTGATGAAATTAGCGTTTCGGAGGTAGTCTGTTATCACCCCCTAAATCTCAACAAAGTCTATTGTTTTTGGTGTGAATGGCTTGGATATAGGCCTCGCTACATGGCCTAACCTGACATCATTTGAAAGAGATGGCTATATATGTTTCTGGGGCAGCGAAAGGGAGAAGCTATAACCTTAATAGTGTTTCTTTTGCTCCCGTGACATTCAAATCTAGCTGTCCCTTTGACACGATGTCAGGTCAGGCCATGTGTAGACACCCTAAACCATAATCTATGTTGCTAGGTTTTACTTTTTCAAAAAATGTTTATGTTGTTCAAATAACAACTAGTTTTCTTCGTCGTATTTTCGACCCAAAAAAAATTACACTAACTGCCTATAACAACGAAGATATTGTGAAATTAAAAAAAAATATAACGTACAAGCATAGTTTTCCACGGTGTAGAGAACATATAAAAAAATCATCGAACTCGGATAACGTTTAGGGGTGGGTATCAGACTACACTTCTTGTTCTCTATTCTTAAAACTCATTCATTCAATCTGCGCCTACGATTGGCTGGAGCAAGCCGACCAATCCTGAGCGCAGATAAGAAAAAATACAACAGGCGATACAATTGACGACTACCTGCTATTTTGAGCGTAATATTTTCGAGAGGGGATTAGGTTCGAACTGTCTGTCAGTTATATTGGTCCGTGATTAAAATAAAGAACACAATACAATAAAAACATAACGATTAATTTAAAACCTGGTGTTATTATCTCGGCGAGAAAGCTCGATTATCATTAGAACAACTGTCATTAGAATTAGAACGGGGTGGGACAAACACTGAAAGCGCCAAAAAAATTGCCCCATAAATTATTTGAATGATCATAATATTGTTCTATGGAACAGCTATTTTCTGTTTTTTTGCAATTTCATGTTTGGTACCATAGTAAAAGTAGTAGTGGTAATATTTTGTAAGGGACCTTTCCAATGATACCAATTCAGTCGTGTGCACAAGTATATGTGTGAACCAAGTCGCACGCAGACTTCGTTGGTAAGCGGTCGTCGTACTTGAGAGCCATGCGCCGTAGTTTTTTATTTTAACAAATGGCGCTGTTTTTACATAGGATGGAATGCCAAAAAAAAATAAAAAATACACTTCTATACAATAGGGAGAAGCTGCTTATTTATCTCGCCAGGTGGCGCATTATCGCTGGTGTTGTTTCACTGTCAAAAGTGTCAAATATCAATACATAATTTTAGTAAATCAAAAAATTTATATAGTCTGGTCATTACTTAGTACATTAATTAACACGTATAATATATTAACAGTACCTATACCCTTTAAAATAACTTGTTAAGAGCATGTCGGGCCATGCTTAGTAGGGTTCCCCCCCTTTACATGTATGGGAGCTACCCTAATTTTACAAAAAAAAAAATCTTTTAAATACTATGTCTATACTTAGACTATCGTTATGCGAAATTTCATGCATGTAAGTTTATAACTTTAAAAGTTATTAGGCTGTAAAGGATTCAGACAGACAGACGGACGTGACGAACTTATAAGGGTTCCTTGTAGTACTACGGAACGCTAAAAAAAACTGTTTCTAGGCTTGAAAAATCACTGTAAAAACCGGACCTTCGCATTTCTAATTTTCAAAGCTAGAAGCTCCAGAATCAAGGAGCCAGCTGAGGTATGAAGCTCTAAGTGCAGATACAACTGCAAGCAATCGGACTAACGACAAGCACCAGCGATGGTGGCGCCACCCGACCTCAGTTTTGCCCGTGGCACCTCATTACATTATCACATATTCTAAAATTGGACAACCTATACATAAACGGATAAAATATAATTAGTTAAGTACAAATAAAAAGTAATATAAACTTTGTTTATTCATTTTATCTTTGAGGGATAATAATTATGCGTTAACTACGACAACATTCATTTATTACAGAAAATACAGATGTTTTGTAAGTCGTGTCCCACCCGCGAGGGTGTCGCTCGGTATCGGTAGTGATTCTTTTTATTTTTCATAAATCTTCCATTGTTCATTACTGTCGCGGTCTGTAATGACTGTTTTGGTGGCAGCGATGATGATGGCCGAATGCAGGTCCAGGCCATCACAGCGCGGTCAGCATTGGAGCCCGAGATGGACAAGCTGGAATGGTCTTTACAGCGCAGATAGCAAGGGCTGTAATGATGACCAAGCTTGAAGGCCGAGATCGTAGCTAAGCTCAGCTCGCGGCCAGCAGTCACGTCATTGCGGGCCGAGCCAAGTATAGTGCTTTACTCAAACAATGCGAGTCATTTAAATAGAACCAAACTCAGTAGGAATTTAATTTCAATTCAAATTCAAATATTAAATTTGTCGATTTTCCATTGCGCAAAACTGTAGGTAAGTTTTTGAAACAAAACTCGACAATAATGGATTTTCAAAGGAAATCGCTGTCCGCTAAAACACGACAGTAATGAAATTAAACTTTGCTGGCGCCACAGATCACACTAGATACCGCATTACGAGATTCGTTGTTCCTACAAAAAGTCACCAAAGATTAAGGCGCGGCGCGGGTCGCGGGGAGAGCGGCCGAGCGTTCTCATTGCCTAGCTCAAGGTTACGGCTACTCGCGCCTAGCAATCAACCAATCAGAGTAATTTCTTATAAGTGTATTTAGACTGATGCGTGATGCGCTTCGAACGTCCTGAATGCAGAATCTAAGGTGTGATCTGTGGCTGGCGCCTATTCGAGTAGCGCGGCAAGGACGAATTTGCTCAAAGAAGGTTGTCAAAATAATGACTACGTTACAAGCTTTTTTGAGTGAATAATTGATGGCAGTGAATGCTTATTCGTAATCGAACAATTAACTTACACTTTATAACAATTAATTCATTTCATTTTATTTGGGTACTGATAAGCAATAACATGTCAATCCACAAAAAAAATATTGAGTTAATGATACAGAACGCTTCTTTGCAATTTTTTTTTTATGGGTTGACATGTTATTGCTTATCAGTATCTATTTCTAGTTCCGTTCTTCTCAACGAATTAGATCATCACTACGGTTTGAAAGTTGGCAACATTATTTTGAAAAGTGACATTTTGATCTGTCAGTTTAATCCATCTGATGAAAAATTCGACTGTAATTATTAATTTACATCGACACTGGACAAACACTTAAATAAGTGAGCTATTTTTAATCTTTGTAACAATGACCTGTAACTAAACGTTATAATTAAATTGATTGTGAATGTTTACTGGGACATTTTCATGCCCCTCGGGAACTGGACACGACTTACACAACACAATGTATATGTATTTTTAAAATCAATAACTTTATTATCTAGTCAGCTTATTTTCACATTAAAAGTCATAAGATTTGAAAGTTATTGAAGATAAATTCATCGTTTAGAGGAAATATAACTTTTATAATACCATGTTTTTTTGTATGCCATAGGTTGCAGACAAGCAGACGGGCCAACTGATGGTAAATGATCACCGTCACCTACGGATACCTGTAACACCAGAGAATTACAGACGCGTTGCGAACCTTTTAAGACTAGCGTCCAAACAAAAACGACGCTGACATAGTGACATCAAAGTAGCATTTACAGTGACGAAAGAAAAATTAGGACCTGTTACAATTCACATCATTTGCGGCACTTTGAATAAACAATATGGCGTCAACTCCACCCCTTTCACGTCAGAAACATTTGACAGCTTTCGATAGCTAACGTTCTAGCTTGGATCGGATACAAAACATGGGCGACGAGCCGCAAGGCGGTCCCAAGTGACGAGCAAACAATACTTTGTGGCCCACCCGCTACAGTAGATAATCCTTGAGCATTTGGCACTCTTGTGTCTAGTTTACATTTAAATGTCACTACACACTTGGCACAAAGGCTAAATTTAATATACATTGGCACGGGCACATACGGCGGGTCCCACTGTTAACGAAACTTTTGCCAAGCCTGTAGTGTTGTGCCCGTACCATTAAATTTCACGACATGACAATGTGTTAATTTTTAAATCTAGTGCCACCAACGTCCATTTAACACTATCCTAGTGCGGCTACAGTCCTTTCGACACTAATCACATTGACACTAAACACCAATCGAGCGCCAAAGTCCACTTCACACAAAACCAGTGCTAGCCAGTGCACCGCGGTCAACTTTTACACGACCATAGCCCTCTGATGGCGTGCTTCGCTCCACACTAGTTCTAAAACCTTTTTTTTTTCTATTTCCTCCTAAGAGGATTTTGGCGTCGCACGTCTTATGCATTTGCCAGTGTCAAGTATACATATATATTTTCAAGTTTTGTTAGATATTATCAAACAAGTCATAGTCACAGTCAAACGTGAGCAAAGCAAGTCGCGGTCAAGTCCAAGTCATGCCCCAGTAAAGTGGTGAAAACTTTACTAGAGCCTTCTATGGAGTTTTGGAAACAACACGAAAATTCACGTTTCACAACATTATACCATTCACCAACACTCGTGCATGTTCAAGAACACTTAACGGGTAAAAATTCACCGTTTTTTTTACACATTAACACTCGAAATAACACAAGTTTTGCAAAATAATAAAATGACGCGACATGAATTCTTCACGTTCCCGCCAAAACTCTCTAAAACCTTTACAGTATTTTGACGCAATCCATCGACATGAACTCTGAGGGCTCGCTTGAAGTCTTTGACATTTTGACACTTGAACTTGACACTTTTAAGGACAATTCATAAGTGATTTACATTCAACAAGGTCTTATTAACACTCATCTAAAGTCATCCACACACTTTTAAGTCTATTTTTCGAGTTAAGTTGTCCAATCTTACCGGACACTTTTAAGTCCATTCCACACTTCGAGTTTATTTTTCAACAAACTATCGTCACTAAAGTCTATTTAAAACTGATTTTGCGCCACCAAAGTTAATCTGTCACTAATTTAGAGCTACCAAAGTCCGTTTCACACCAATTTAGTACCACCAAAGTTCACTTCACACCAGATTAGCGCCACCAAAGTTCTTCTCACACGGTTTCACACGATTTCAGTTCTCTGGTGACGCGCTTCGCTCTACACCAGCTCCAGAACCTTGATGGTCCCCTGGCTGTTGGCAGCGAGGAGGACCTGCTGGTCCTGTGACCGGCGCCAGCACACCGCTGATACGAACTCCGAGGGTTCTTCGTCGCGCCGCTCGCGCTCGAGGAACCCTCGCACTGCGTCGAACCTGTGGGTGACAAATCAAGGGCTATAGTACCGAGCGAAGCGAAGGTTTCAGTCTAGGGGAACAAATCAATATTTGTATATTACATATTTTTATGTCTCTGTGTATGGTTGTTTGCGAACTTCTGTGTGAATAGTGTATAGGTATCTTCTAAGTCTGCGTGCTTCATCTTCGGCCACAAACGCAGACTTAGAAGCGTTAAAAAAAAACTGTTAATCCGTTCTTTATGAAATTTTGTAGGCTAGTAGTTCATTTCAAAACAATTTTTAGTTGAATGATGTATGAGCAAAATCGGACGAGTGGTTGTGAAGTTAGGGTCGTGAGGTAAATAGTTATTTAATGAATTTTGGTGGCGAGCAGTCAGCTCGCCTGATGTTGAGCTGACGCTTGCCCATAACAGTTCAAGTTAATAAAAAATAAATGGTTTGAGTATGAGCAAAATCAGTTTGAGAGTTAAATAAATAAATAAATATTGGTGGACGTTTTTCACACAGCGCCATCTAGCCTCAAACTAAGCAAGCTTGTACTATGGGAACCAGATAACTGATAGAATACATAAATACTTTTTTTTGTAAATACATACATAGAATACATAGAAACACCCAGACAAAGAACAAACATCCATGTTCATCACTCAAATGTTTGTCCTTCGGGGAATCGAACCCACAACTTACAACTCAGGAGGTGGCAATCCGCCCACTGAGCCACAAGGCTAGTTATAATGACACCTACACACGCACACACCCTCTCACATATTATGTAAAGATGTGCTATATTAAGAAAGAGTAGGGACTCTTAACACAGGCATTTGTATACTTAAAGAGTGTCCCTGGCTGCTTAGATCTGTTTTGTATTGTGTATTTACTGAATAAAAACTTATTATTGACCGAGCGAAGCGAAGGTCTCAGAGTTTACTGGAAAAAATCGGCTTTTGTATGTATGTTTGTCATGTGAGTCACACAGCGGGAATGGAGAGAGCTATGCTCGGAGTTTCTTTGCGCGATAAAATACGGAACGAGGATATTCGCCGAAGAACCAAAGTCACCGATATAGCTCTCAGAGTTTGCAAGCTGAAGTGGCAATGGGCAGGCCACATCACTCGAAGAACCGATAACCGATGGGGAAGAAAGGTTCTCGAGTGGCGACCACGAACCGGAAGACGAAGCGTAGGCAGGCCTCCCACTAGGTGGACCGACGACATTGTGAAAGTCGCGGGCAACCGGTGGATGCAAGTGGCACGTTGTGTGGCGGTCTAAGGGGGAGGCCTATGTTCAGCAGTGGACGTCTTCTGGCTGATAATGTAAAATGTAATGTTGTATGTTTGTGTGTATATTTCTCCGATAACTTGCGAACCGTTGATCCGATCTTCATGTAATTTTGTAGGCAAGTAGTTCATTTCAATACAATGTTTAAGTTCGAATATGAGTTGAATCGGTCCAGGGGTTGTGAAGTTATAGGGGTCGCGAGGTCTCAGTTCGCCGCGAGCTACCACTTCACCTGTAGGCCAGCAGAGGGCGCGACAGGCCCGAGTAGTAGACGTAGAGCGCGTTGTTTTCAGACCCGCACGCGATGTACTTGCCATCTGTCGCCAGCCCCACGAAGTTCTTCTCGTTGGCGTGACCCGTGAACGATCTGCAAATTAAACATCATTGAAATAACTATCGAAATGAGTTTTGGCGGGAACGTGAAGAATTCGTGTCGCGTCATTTTATTATTTTCCGAAACTTGTGTTATTTCGAGTGTTAATGTGTTAAAACGGTGAATTTTTACCCGTTAAGTGTTCGTGAACGTGCACGAGTGTCGTTGAATGGTATAATGTCGTGAAACGTGAATTTTCGTGTTGTTTCCATAACTCCATAGAAGCTTCTAGTATAGGCTCCGCCACTTTACTGGGGCATGACGTGAATTTGACCGTGACTTGCTTTGCTTGACTTATACTATGACTGAGACTTATTTATTTCTGAAATATTACAATACTTGACACTGGCGAAATGCAGATGTGGAGCCAAAATGTAAGAGAAAAAAAAAACCATTAAAATAACTATCAAAAACAAGACAAGATCAATTTGAATTTGACATTAGCGCACATCGTGTCACCTCATTCTTGTGAGCACCGTGAGCACGCTATAATGTCGTCACTCACGACGCATGCGCATCTTAAACCGACTGTTTGCACGCTGACAGTGCAAATGGTAACTATGTGCGCATTTTAAGCCGCACTCAAACTTGACCATCTCCTTTCGAAACCAACTTATAGTTTCACTAGGTCACCACTAGATGGCGCTATAACAAATTATCAATAACTGACACATCGAGGCGAATCCACATTACAGAGTTTCGGCGACCAATTAGTAGAGAATGAGTCTTGGAGTCTATCAACATGAGTCTCTTTTTTTTAAATGTTAATTTCACTGAGTCATCGCTAGGTGGCGCTATAACAAATCCACAATACCTGACGCATCGGGGCGAGTCCACGTTCCACAGCTTGAGCTGCGAGTCAGTGGAGGCTGACACGAGGGTCCTGGAGTCAAGAAACTTGACATAGGAGACCGCTTTCCGATGGTCTTTGAATACAGCGAGCGGATGCCGCGGAGCCCGCAAGTCGTAGTAGTGGACGCAGTGGTCTGGAAATGGCAAGAAAAAGTAAGTTACGTGCTTTTACCCGACTGCCCAAGGAGAGTAACGGTTTTGGGCTGTACATAAGCATGTACCCGGATATCTTAAAACTACGACAAGTACCACGGCAAGACGAGGCGTTTTCTTGGTAAACGTCAGCGATTCCCAACCCGCCTACCAAGCGTGGGGATTATTGTTCAGCAGTGAACGTCTTCTGGCTGATGATGATATAATTATGTTTGTCTTACGTTCTCCAGAGGTTTCGGTAGTGTGATTTATTTGATCCGGTCGAAGATGGTAACACTTGCTAGCTGATCCAAGCGCGAGATGACAAGACCTCATGAACCTCGCACAGTACACAATAAATAAAGCAGTGATATTTAGGTCAGATCATAGATCGCTTCAAGAGTAATTTGACCCGGTCGAAGGTGGTAACACTCACCGGCTAATCCAAACGCAAGATGACTATACCTCGTAAACCTCACACACTATAGAATCAGAGACATTACGGTCAGACCATAATTTACCTCAAGCGTCATTTGATCCGGTCGAAGATGGTAACACACACCGGCTGATCCAAACCTCACAAAACAACCATAGCAGTGATACTGAGGGCTGCGTTCCTCGGGTCTAAAACGGCCACTGACCAATTCATCAATAAATAAAAAACCTCCTCCTTTTTTTTTGGAAGTCGGTTAAAAAGCGATTCGTGCTATGAATTCTTAGCAGATAATCATAGTGGTTGATTGTGGATGGTGGTTGATGGTGGATAGTGGTGGATGGTGGATAGTGGTGGATGGTGGATAGTGGTTGATGGTGGATAGTGGTTAATTATGGATGGTGGATAGTGGTGGATGGTGGATAGTGGTTGATTGTGGATGGTGGATGGTGGATAGTGGTGGATGGTGGATAGTGGTTGATGGTGGATAGTGGTTAATTATGGATGGTGGATAGTGGTGGATGGTGGATAGTGGTTGATGGTGGATAGTGGTTGATTGTGGATGGTGGTTGATTGTGGATGGTGGTTGATGGTGGATAGTGGTGGATGGTGGATAGTGGTGGATGGTGGATAGTGGTGGATGGTGGATAGTGGTGGATGGTGGATAGTGGTTGATGGTGGATAGTGGTTAATTATGGATGGTGGTGGATGGTGGATAGTGGTTGATGGTGGATAGTGGTTGATTGTGGATGGTGGATAGTGGTTGATTGTGGATGGTGGATAGTGGTGGATGGTGGATAGTGGTGGGTGGTGGATAGTGGTTGATGGTGGATAGTGGTTGATTGTGGATGGTGGATAGTGGTGGATGGTGGATAGTGGTTGATTGTGGATAGTGGTTGATTGTGGATGGTGGATGGTGGATAGTGGTTGATGGTGGATAGTGGTTGATTGTGGATGGTGGATAGTGGTTGATGGTGGATAGTGGTTGATTGTGGATGGTGGATAGTGGTTGATGGTGGATAGTGGTTGATTGTGGATAGTGGTTGGTAGTGGATGGACGGTCGGCGGCGACTCACCGGCAGACCCGAAGGCGAGATGGCAGGACGACCTCGGGTTGAACCTGACGCAGCAGACGTTGAACTTGGCCTCGAGCGTGGTGACGCTGCGCTCGGCGTTGAGCGACCACAGCTTGACGCGCGCGTCGTCCGACCCCGACGCCAGCAGGCGCACGTCCGCGCGGTTGAAGTGCACGGACCAGCAGCGCTTGTCGTGCTCCTGGAGGGAACATATATTGTACATTCACCTTACTCAAACACTAAGTTATTTTCTTACAGTTTTATTTAGGACGATCGAAGCGTACCCATGCGTCGGTCTAAACACACCTTTAAAAAATATCAAATGTTGTGTCAGTAAAATGGTAATTGCCATGGTTGGTGGTGGATGGTGGGTGGGGTGGATGGTGGGTGGGGTGGATGGTGAATGGGATGGATAGTGGTGGATGGTGAAGGTAAAATGGTAATTACCACTTTACTGACACAATCAACTACTTTACAGAGTTTTACTGACAGAATCCACAGCTTTATTGACACGCTATGTTGTTTTACTGACAAAATCCACGACTTTACGGCGTTTTATTGACACAATCAATACTTTTACAGAGTTTTACTGACAGTATCCACAACTTCACAGGCACGCTTTCTCGTTTTACTGACAAAATCCACAACTTTACAGTTTTCCTGACATAATCCACAAATTTACAGACACGCTATTATTCTACTGACACAATCAACAACTTTACGGACACCAGCTACAATTCTACGGCCACAATCCACAATTGTAGGTTTGCGCTCACCATCAGCGCCCTCGTGCGCTGCGTCGTGCTGGCGTCCCAGACCGACACGCAGCCCTCGTAGTCGGACGAGGCGAGCACGTGCTTGTGGTAGGCGTTCCACGACACGCACGATATCTTGTGGCTGCACTGCATCTCGGCGCACGGGTAGTGCACGTCCACCGCGTCGCGCACTACCGCCTCGAAGTCGAATACCTAAACAAATTATCGTCAATTTCAATAAGTTTTTAATTATTCGAGGATATTCGTCGAAGACCCAAAGTCACCGATATAGCTTTCAGAATTTGTAACCTGAAGTGGCAATGGGCAGGCCACATCACTCGAGGAACCGATAACCGGTGGGGGAGAAAGATTCTCGAGTGACGACCACGAACCGGAAGACGCAGCGTAGGCAGGCCTCCCACTAGGTGGACCGACGCAGTTAGAGATAGCAGGTAACATCTTTAACCCTGGATTAACACATAGGCTACTTTTTATCCCGGAAACATATTCGGTTTCTGTAGAATAGCGGGTGAAACCGTGGGGCGCAACTAGTAAAGTATAAAATTAATAATCTTACTGATATGAATAACAAATCGCGTTTTTTCTCTGTACCATTACGAATGAGTTATCTCGGGTTTCTATTTCAAGTCGAGCAGGAATTGTGACGATCATGTCGCAGATGATAGCACTAGCGACATCTTACGTCATTATCATTACTACAAACGAGTTACGCGTCTTTCTATGGACATTGGCACTCTTTTGTAACTAGTAGTTCGCGCCGAACTGAGACCTCGCGACCCCTATATCTTCACAACCCCTGGACCGATTCAGCTCATATTCGAACTTAAAAATTGTATTGAAATGAACTACTTGCCTACAAAATTTCATGAAGATCGTATCAGCGGTTCGCAAGTTATCATCGGACAAATATACACACAAACATACATACAAAAGCCGATTTGTCCCAGTAAACACTGAGACCTTCGCTTCGCTCGGTCAACAAAATGTATCAAAACCACGTCAGTTTTCGTAGTAAAATTTTAAACTCTTGGTATAGTCTAGTTCTTGGCTCGACTAGCCTTGTGGCTCAGTGGGTGGATTTCCGCCTTCTGATCTATAGGTTGTGGGTTCGATTCTCACCCAGGACAAACATTTTGTGTGATGAACATGGATGTTTGTTCTTTGTCTGGGTGTTTCTATGTATTCTATGTATGTTTTTAGTAGTGGTAGGGCTCTCTTGCAGAGTCCACCTGGGGAAGTACCACACCTTTGCCAGTTATTCAACCGCCAAGCAGTAGTGTGCAAGCATTACTGTGTTCTGGATTGAAGGGCAATGTTTCCAGCGTAATTACTGGGCATACAGAGATTTAACATCTAACATCTCAGGGTGACGAGCGCAGTGCATTGCCGCGCATAGTTTTGAAATGTTGAAGTTCAAAATTTTGGGTGGCACTGAACTATTATGGGCAAGCGTGACGCTTAACATCAGGTGAACGACTTGCCCGTCTCGTCACAGAGTAACATAAAAAAAAAAAAAAAAAAAAAAAAAAAATATATATATTTACAAAAAAAAAAAAAAGTATTTATGTATTCTATCAGTTAGTTACCTTGATCCGTTTGGTGACGCCGGCTATGGCGAACAGTTCTTCGTCCTTGTCGAATTCTATGGTGGAGACTATGGTGGAGTAGTTGATCGCGTCGCTGCAGTACGATAGCGTGGCCAGCGGACGCAGAGCTCTACAACAAGCGATGGCAATCACATATGATACTGAGACTAGAATATACCGGGAGTATGCCTACTTTTAGGTTTAATAAACATTTATTCTCATAAAGATAAAATTATCACTTACATGAGAATCAATTACATAGAAAAATTATATTGTAAGTCGTTCTAGTTAAGGTAGGTACACAATTAACGCATTGTAGATAAATAGATATATAGAATAGTTAGTTCATTAATAAACATTTATTATATGATGAGCAAGTTTCGTTTTAAATACGTGAAGAGAGTTTATGTTTTTTAAATCGGAGGGTAGTTTATTATAAAGCTGTGCGCCTTCGTAACTTATTGTTTTTATTCCGTAGTTCGTGCGACACTTGGGTAAGATAAGAAAGCTAGCGCGACGCGTGTTTCGCTTTGTTTTAGTGAACGTTAGATTAGTATGGATCGATTTCGTAAGGATTTTTCGCACGAGAATGCTTTTACATACAAAAAGCGCCAACTGTTTCCTGTAAGCAGTCTGGCGCAACTGCCTAGTAAAAAAAAAAAGACACTTGAACATGTATGAAACGTGTACTGAAAATAATGGCGGTTTTCGCTGTCTTGCTCTACAAATGGCTTGAAAAAGAAGGACACTTAACATGTATGAAATGTGTACTGAAAATAATGGCGGCTTTCCTTGCTCTATACATGGTTTGACTCTATCGCAATATCTCTATCGTTTCAAGCAGGGGAACAGAGCGACAGCAATACAATTTTCAAATACGTACTGCGTCAGTACCTCCTCGCGGCAGGACGCCCTTATTAAGAATAGGGTATACCGCCGTCACGTCCATACAAAAAGCGTAGTCTGATAACCACACATAAATGTTATCCGATTTCGATGTTATCTACACCGTGGGAAACTATTCTTGTATGTTTGTTTGTTTTTTAATTTCGCAATATCTTCGTTGTTATAGGTACTTAAACTGAAATTTTTTTTGCGTCGAAAATACGACGAATCAATGTAGTTATTATTAGAATTCAATAAACATTTTTTGAAAAAAAAACAAAACATACCGACATAGATTATAGTTTATCCAAGCCATTGACACCAAAAACAAAAGGTTTTGTTAAGACTTAGAGGGTGATTATTAAGACAGACTACCCCCGAAACGCTAAGTTCATCAAAAAGTTAGGAAAATTCACTAACTCTCTCTGTCGCACGCACGAGAAACAGAGCGACAGCTATACAATTTCAAATATCGAATGCGCCAAAACCTCGCGGAAGGACTATCCTCTTAACACCTAAGATCAGAAAACAAGGGGGATGTGGCAAGGCAATAAAAACTTGGTCTATATATCTGTATCTAGTATTTACCTGTATCTGTTACCAATGTTATCTGTATCTAGTATTTACCTGTATCTGTTACCGATGTTATCTGTATCTAGTATTTACCTGTATCTGTTACCGATGTTATCTGTATCTAGTATTTATCTGTATCTTTTACCAATGTTATCTGTATCTAGTATTTACCTGTATCTGTTACCGATGTTATCTGTATCTAGTATTTATCTGTATCTGTTACCAATGTTATCTGTATCTAGTATTTACCTGTATCTGTTACCGATGTTATCTGTATCTAGTATTTATCTGTATCTGTTACCGATGTTATCTGTATCTAGTATTTACCCGTATCTGTTACCAGTGTTATCTGCATCTTGTTTTTACATATATTTATATCCAGTCTTTACCTGTGTCTGTATCTAGTGATAGAGACGCGCCCAGCATTTTAGAGTGCGGTGCGGCGGGCCTACTGTTTGTATATGTATCTGGTACTCTTACGACAGAATGTATTTAATTCTAATAACTTGGCCTTTATCTGTTACCAATGTTATCTGCATCTTGTTTTTACATGTATTCGTATACAGTGTTTACCTGTATATGTATCTAGTTTTTACCTGTATCTGGTAAAGGCGACAAGGTCCTCTCTGAAAGCGTCCAGCCCCCTGGAGTGCGGTGCGGCGGGCCTAGTGTTGGTATATGTATCTGCTACGCTGACGTCAGCTTGCATCTCATCTGGAGCGCGTTGGTCGCCTCCTGTTCACAAATCACACCGACAAATAAATATCGATACACACTTACCTACATCCACTAAGGTTCCCTGTGTCGGGGAAGCCGAGGAACACACACAAAGACACGGACCAGGGGCCTTATCATGCTTTATCATCTGACTAGCCTTGTTGCTCAGTGGGTGTATTTCCGCCTTCTGAGCTGTGTAGGTTGTGGCTTCGATTCCCACCCAGGACAAACATTTGTGTGAACATGGACGTTTGTTCATTGTTTGTTTGTTTCTATGTATGTATTTACAAAAAAAACATTGCCCTTCAATCCGGAACACAAAAATGCTTGCACACTAAGGCGTGTCGGTTGATTAACTGGCAAAGGCGTGGTACTTCACCAGACGGACTCTTGCAAAAGAGCCCTACCACTGCAACACCTACCAATACCCTACCCTACCATTAAGTACACAAAATTTGCGCACTACTTAAAAAGTTAACCTTTATATATTTAACCGGCCGGGTATCGAACCTGGGCCTCCTTCCCATACGACAGAAGCACTACAACAGAGCCCCTACAAAATATGCCCCCTTCGACGTAATTTGTTGTAAAAACTTGACGAATTTCTGTTTCGCAAAACTGAATATATATTTTAACTTAAAAGAAGTAAGTAGTTATCTCCAAAAACAAAGGATTTTTAAATTGCTTCCATACAATCCAAAACATTTTAATAATGCATGGACACTAAAAAACCCCATCTATTGATATTTACGCGAAGATAATTGATTAGGAACGCCATCTAGCGTGATCTACAGGCAACTCTCGGCTTACTAGGCCTGGGATTAGGCGGTTGTGGCAAGTGGTCGTCGACACTGCTGACGTCATCAGATCATTTTAGCAGCGGGCTTGTCCCGTAACTCTGAAAGCGATAGTGATAGTGCGCGAGCGGGACCGCGCATAGTGCGACTAAGTTACGAGCGGGATGGCATGCTCTCGCAATCAGAATCACGACCGTTTCAAAGTTAGAGGACAAGCCCGCGGGACATAATATATTATATTAAGTAGAGCGCCATCTAGCGTTATCTTCAGGTAACTGCTTCTATATTCTTACCTTACAGCCTGCGGAATCTAATCTAAAAGTATATAACCTACTTATACAGTGCCATCTAGCAACACTCTTAGGCAACTAACTAGTTATTGACTGACTGCCCCGGTGGCTCAGTTGGTAGTGAACCTACCTTCTGTGTTTGGGGGCGTGTTCGATTCCCATCCAGGACAAACATTCATGTGATGAATATTTGTGTTTGTTCTATGTCTGGGTGTTAATATCTATATAAGTATGTATTTAAACTATGTACGTATATCAGTCTCTGGCAGCCATATTACAAGCTTTGCTTAGTTTGGGGTCAGATGACCGTGTGTGCAAAAATGTCCTAGATATTTATTTATTATAGCGCCATCTAGCGTGATCTACGTGCAACTCTCACCTAGTGCGGTCTGTGGCCTGGAATCGGGCGCTTGCGGCACGTGGTCCTCCACGCTCGTCATCGAGGACATCGCCGACGTCATGACCGGCGTGGCCGCGAATGACGTCACGCTGGGCGCGGGGAGGGGCGTGTCGCCGGGCGGCGCGGGGGTGGGGGCCGCGCTGCCGGGGAAGTACAGCTCGTCCGCGCGGTGGGCAAAGTAACACTGGCGGAAACATAATATTACTAGTAGTTCGCGCCGAACTGAGACCTCGCGATCCCTGTATCTTCACAACCCCTGGACCGATTCAGCTCATATTCGAACTTAAAAATTGTATTGAAAAGAACTACTTGCCTGCAGAATTTCATGAAGATCGGATCAACGGTTCGCAAGTTATCATCGGTCAAATATACACACAAACATACAACATTACATTTTACATTATCAGCCAGAATTTATATTTATAAGCCAGATTATCAACGGTTCGCAAGTTATCATCGGACAAATACACACACAAACATACATACAAATGCCGATTTGGCCCAGTAAACTCTGAGACCTTCGCTTCGCTCGGTCAATAAGCTTCTGTTTTTCTGTACTTATGTAAATTCTAATAGGTGAGCCACAGGCTACTCTTTAAATACCGCATTACGAGATCGTTGTCACGATAAAAAAAAAAAAGTTTTCAAAACCATAAAAACCTCTAAAAAATATTGACTCATTTTGCTAGAATTAGACTATGACCGAGACTAATTTTAATTGTGAAATATTTGACTTCACTTGAAATGTTACCCTACTTGACACGGGCTAAATACACAACGTATGGAGCCAAAACAAAAGAGGGAGTGAAAAAAAAAAATATAAGTTTTACGAAATGATACCAAGTTAACATGTATTTTTTTTCTCTTTCCTCCTAAGAGGATTTTGGCGTCGCACCTTTTATGCATTTGCCACTGTCAAGTATATTTTCAAGTCTAGTTACTTATTATCAATAAAGTCATACTCACAGTCAAAGGAGAGCAAAGCAAGTCACGGTCAAGTCCAAGTCATGCCCCAGTAAAGTGGTGAAAACTTTACTAGAGCCTTCTATGGAGTTTTGGAAACAACACGAAAATTCACGTTTCACGACATTATACCATTCACCAACACTCGTGCATGTTCACGAACACTTAACGGGTAAAAATTCACCGTTTTTACACATTAACACTCGAAATAACACAAGTTTTGGAAAATAATAAAATGACGCGACATGAATTCTTCACGTTCCCGCCAAAACATCCGCCAACTTGTTTATTTTCAAAACGCCTGAACTCGGTTGTGTATTTGTCGCGAGAGTGTTACCTGAACGAAGTCGTCGAAGTGTGCGGTGAGGCGCCGCCACCGGGCCGCCAGGGCGTCGCCCCCCGAGCTGCTGCCGCCGGCGAAGCTCTCCTCCTCGCCCGCGCCCGTGGGGCTGCCTGGAGCGAACGAGACAGAATATTTAGAACAATCCTAACCGTAACCGTGACCAACCGGTGGATGCAAGTGGCAAGTTGTTGTAAGGCATTGGTTTTAAGGTGCAACGTTTCGCTCAGCACGCGAAATTCAAATTTTCTTGCGTTTTATGTCAATTACAGCTTAATTACTCATCGTAGGTTCATGAAAACTAATTTTGCGATAATAAATAGATTGTTTCAAGAAATTACACCAACCAAAAATCCAAGTTGAAAGCTAGTATAAGTACGTTTCCCACTAAACCAAAAACCAAGATAAAAATCAGCTTATTGAGATTTGTAGCTGAACCAATGTTATCTAGGTGATCATTTTACCCGTAATTTCTTAAAGCAACTTATTTATTGGCGCAAAATTGGTTTCAATAAATCCACGATGAGTAATTAAGCTGTAATTGACAAAAAACGCAAGAAAATTTGAATTTCGCGCGACGAGCGAAACGATGCACCTTAAGTTTCGCGATTCAATTCACACTCGCTCTTTGAGATCAGCGGATATCCTTACGTTAGATAACCCTTCACACAAAACCTCGTTCTATAGTTCCTCCTTCGCGGTAAAAGGTGTAAAATTGTGGAATGAACTACCTTTGGAAATCAAGCGGTCGCCATCGCTGGAAGTTTTTAAACGTCAAGTTAAGTTGCACTATATCTCTAAACAAGCCGTGGTAGCTCAGTGGGAGAACGCTCGCCTCACATTCATGAGGTAGCGGGTTCGAACCCGGGCGGGCCCGTACCAATGAGTTCTTTGGAACTTACGTACGGATATACCACTGGCTTTACGGTGAAGGAAAACATCGTGAGGAGACCTGCATATTTCCGGAGAAGAAATTCGATGGCGTATGTGAATCCGCCCACACTGGGCCAGCGTGGTGGATATGGCCTAATCACCCTTCGAGGGTAAGCTGATATCCCAGCAGTGGGATGTTTAAAGGCTGATATAGAGATATCTCGGGATAGTTGTTTTTTTTTATTTGTCAGTTGCTGCATCGTCATGCTCTATCTATGATTGTAATTGTTTATATGTATGTGTGTATATTATTATTATTATTATTTAGGTATGTATATATTGATGTAGTATTAGTAAGTAGTATATTTTTATTATTTTGCTATGTTTAAGTGGTATGTAGTTTTATTATGTAAGTATGTCTATTTTTTTTTTTGTTTGTGCGTTACATATTCCTTTATAAGGGCACACCCCGTCCCTTACCTCTCCCTTGTAAATCCTCTCCATGCTAAGATTGCCTGGAAGAGATCGCTTTAAGCGATAAGGCCACCAATTGTTACACTTGTTTTAAGTAGATTTTGTGTTATGTATGTAATTTCAGGTGTGAACAATAAAGAGTTATCTATCTATCTATCTATTGTCGGTCGGTGTGGCGCTCTAAGGGGGAGGCCTATGTTCAGCAGTGGACGTCTTCTGACTGATAATGTTATGTAATCGTAACTAAAATTATAAATGCCAAAGTAACTGTGTCTCTCTGTCTGGGTGTTTGTCGCGCTGTCACGGCTGAACGGATCGAGCTGATTTTTTGCATAGATATAACTCAAGGGTAGGAGACAGACATAGGCTACTTCTTTTAGAATAGTTTTACGCGAACGAAGTCTCGGGTAACAGCTACTTATCTATACGAAACTAACTGTGCAACCGATTGTCAAAGTGCTCGATAAAAATATCGCAAAAAATACCCAAGATCGCATATATCCAGGTCACAGACCACACTAGATACCGCATTACGAGATTCGTTGTTCCTACAAGTGACGTCAGTGTGAGGCGCGGCGCGGGGCGCGGGGAGTGCGGCCGAGCGTGCTCATTGGCTGGCTCAAGGTCACGGCTACTCGCGCCAACAATCAACCAATCAGTCATTTCTTATAAGTGTATTTAGACTGATGCGTGGTGCGCTTCGAGCGTCCTGAATGCAGAATCCATGGTGTGATCTGTGGTCGTAATACAACAGGGTGGGATTCGATAGACAGTTTCATCGATTATCGTTATGATTCGTTATGTTATTATGATTTTGACAGTGTATGTATTTAAGTATATTCATGTTCTCTCTAATCTCCTAAGTCGCTTATTAGATTTTGCCAAGATAGGTCTACTGATGCGTCTTTACACTCCACGTGAATACTAAACGGTATACTAAATCCAATACTGACTGCACCGGTGGCTCAGTTGGTAGTGAACCTACCTACTGTGCTTGGGGGCGTGGGTTCGATTCCCATCCAGGACAAACATTCATGTGATGAATATTTGTGTTTGTTCTATGTCTGGGTGTTAATATCTATATAAGTATGTATTTAAACTATGTACGTATATCAGTCTCTGGCAGCCATATTACAAGCTTTGCTTAGTTTGGGGTCAGATGACCGTGTGTGGAAAAATGTCCCAGATATTTATTTATTATTATTATTTATTTAATATGGCGGAATCTATAACAACATTACTAAACAAAAAAATAATAATTAAATGATTAAGTTCAGTTTTTCCACCAGCAAGCTTTTCTATATATTCCAACACTCCCCACTCACCATCTTGATGCGCGGCCGTGTCGCCGACGGAGCCCGCGATATCCGCTATCTCCCTCCGCAGCGCGCGCACCGCGTCCCCCTCCCCGCCCGCGCTCCCCCCCTCGGGGGCGAACGCCAGCCCTGCGGCGCCGGACCGGAGCTCCTTCAACACTTCCGCTACGTGCTCCATATCCTGTGAAAGATCATACATTAAAAAAAAAAACCTACTGCAAAATGTAGCCTATGACACTATGGATATATAGACGAATCCAACTACATCACACTCGTCAAAATTGGTCAAGCCGTTCACTACAGGAGGGTAATACAAGGTTATGAGGAAAGGGTATGCTAAGCCGAAAGCGGCTCATAGTACTCATGATTGTAAACAACTTTTAACACCTATCGGGCCAATACTTTTTTCAAGTGTCATTGACATTTTTCTATGGAACAGCTGATATTTTTTTCTCTATTTCTGGGTTGGTCCCATACTAAAAATTGTTCACAATCATGAGTACCATGAGCTCCTTTCGGCTTAGCGTATCCTTTCCTTATAACCCTGTATAGGAACACACAAACATACATACTTACATACACCCCAAAAACCAAGTTAAAAATGTAAGGTGAAGGAAACACACCATACTGTTAACCTTTTCTAATAATACGTACCAAGCCAAAGTAGCTGAGTGGGAGCACACTCGCCTCACATTCGTGGTGTCGCGGGTTCGAACCCGGGCGGGCCCGTACTAACGAGTTCTTTGTAACTTACGTACGGATATACCACTGGCTTCTCGGTGAAGGAAAGCATCGTGAGGAAACCTGCATATTGCCGGAGAAGAAATTCGATGGCGTATGTGAATCCGCCAACCTGTATTGGGCCGGCGCGGCGGATATGGCACAATCACCCTTCGAGGATAAGCCGATATCCCAACAGTGGGATGCTTAAAGGCTTGTATAGAGAACGTACCAATTAACATGAAGAAACATAACACCCTTCGAGGGTAAGCCGATATCCCAACAGTGGGATGTTTAAAGGGTGATGCAGAGAAACGTACCAATTAACGTATAGCAAGATAATTTTTGTAAGCAACGTTGTTGAAAGAGATTCCTGCACGAAGGCAGCTCGTACCAGCTTGATTTACCTTCCTGACGAGCGAGGTCTCCCGGGCGATGTGCTCGAGCTGGTGGGTCCTGTGCCGGTGGAGATGCGCCAGGAACTCGTACAGCAGCCGGTGGTGAGCGGCCGCGCATTCCGCCTCCAGCAGCCTGCCACCGGACAATATTATTTGGAGTTTTGGCGGGAACGTGAAGAACTCATGTCGCGTCATTCTATTATTTTCCAAAACTTGTGTTATATCGAGTGTTAACCGATAACCGATGGGGAGAAACGTTCTCGAGTGGCGACCACGAACCGGAAAACGCAGCGCAGGCTGGCCTCCCATTACGTGCAACGACGACATTGTGAACGTTGCGGGCAACCGGTGTGTTCAGTGTGCTTTCGGCTGATGATGACGATGATGATGACTTTATTAACAGAACTCATGTGGAAAATGTTATGCTAATAGATAAGTAAGTATTTAGGCCGGGCTAAAAGAAGCGGAATCCATTTGGCTGAAGAGCAGATATCCATTTTTTCTTACGGGGAGATTTTCTTGTCCTGTGGGTAGACGTTACCTCTTACTGCGGGTAGACATTACCTCTTACTGGAGGTAGACGTTACCTCTTACTGTGAGTAGAAGATACCTCTTACAGCGGGTAGACATTACCTCTTACTGTGGGTAGACATTACCTCTTACTATGGGTAGACATTACCTGTTACTGCGGGTAGACATTACCTCTTACTATGGGTAGACATTACCTGTTACTGCGGGTAGACATTACCTCTTACTGGAGGTAGACATTACCTCTTACTGTGAGTAGAAGATACCTCTTACAGCGGGTAGACATTACCTTTTACTGTGGGTAGACCTTACCTCTTACTATGGGTAGACATTACCTGTTACTGCGGGTAGACATTACATCTTCCTGTGGGTAGGCCTTGCCTCTTACTGTGGGCTGGCATTACCTCTCCTGTGTGTAGACATTATCTCGTCCTGTGTGTAGAGGTTACCTCTTACTGTGGGTAGATGTGACCTTTATTGTGGGTTGACATTACCGCCTTTTCTCTTCCTGTGGTTAAACATTACCTCTTCCGTCTGGTGAGCAGTTCGAGCATGGACTCTACTTCGGGCAGCGCGAGGTGGCGCGACTCCGTGGCGAGCAGCGAGCGGAGCGCCGTCGAGTCGTTGCTCGAAGCAGGCGCTGCGGGACGAGACGACCGAAGTCGCCGCTTGGCAACCTATACACACATAATATTTTTTTATTACACACAACACGAGCTACAATCTATACAAAGCAAGATATCTTAGATGAGAACAGTTCTAGATTGTAATTCAAAACTTATGTACACAGGAAAACCAAAAGATGTTGAGCGATGTTAATGCTCAATATACACAATACACATACATCACTCTAATATTATAAATGCAAAAGTTGTATGTAAGTGTGTTTGTTCCCGTTCCACTCTGTAACGACTGAACGGATTTGAATGAAATTTGGTGTGGAGGTATCTTATAACCTGGATTAACACATAGGCTACTTTTCATCCCGGAAAAATATTCGGTTTCTGTAGAATAGCGGGTGAAACCGCGGGCTGCAGCTAGTAATTTATACTACCAAATTGTTCATAATCTTGCAGACCGCGCACATCCGCGAATAGTTCCGCGGGTATGCGCAATCTGCATGGGTACGTTTTATTATGTATCTGAAGTATTTAGAGCAGCCAGACGCAACCTATGGTTTGAATCTGGTTGTAACGGGTTGGACCTGATGGGTTGATGATTAGGGCGGAATGGTGAGAAACAGAGTGTTTGGGTTTGTAATAAATATCAATAATTTCTTTCTCACCAGTTCATTTAGAAGGAAGTTGGGGAATATGTGTTCCCTGCTCGCTAGGGCTGCGCCACACTTGGGGCAGCGGCGGTGCAGCTCCACTGATTTGGCTATGCAAGCGTAGCAGAACGAATGACCACATCTGGTGACGTAAGCCTCTTCTATCAGCTCGAAGCATACCGGGCAGAGGAAGTCACAGTCCTGGGGAGAAAATGACAGAAATTATGAGTGAACAGAATGCTCAATTCACAAAAAAGCAACAGACTCTCAAAAGGACCAATTCTCTTAATGCTACTATTCTTATTCGAGAGGGGGGTGATAAGTCCTGCACTGACGTCCCGCATGGGGTGTATTGTGCATTTCCCCCTGTCAGTGTCTACCCGTGCCAACCCAGCTCCTTGAAATAACGGAGCGAGGCTCTGGTCTGATCTGGTCTCATAGCTGCTCCAGTGATGTAGATGGTGTTGTCGCTGATGATGAGATCCAGCCAA
This sequence comes from Apocheima hispidaria, assembly GCA_947579745.1. Classification (NCBI taxonomy): domain Eukaryota; kingdom Metazoa; phylum Arthropoda; class Insecta; order Lepidoptera; family Geometridae; genus Apocheima; species Apocheima hispidaria. Next base: position 2,929,673 of record OX388172.1, on the reverse strand, counting down.
GCTGTCCGGATGATATGGATAATGTTGAAGCTGCCTCAAGCGACCTAGTGACGATTCTAGCTTCCTCCGTGGCTGTACAGTGCCACAGCACATGTTCCACTGTTTCGTTCTGCTGCATGCAACCACGACACAGCGGACTGTCCGTAGCTCCTATTTTGTACAAGTGACTACTATGTGAAATTGGGCATTCTGCGCCTGATCCATTGGCAATCTAGCGCTAACAGGAAGTAAATATCATTCACCAAACATTTTGAGCTTAAATCTTACCTTGTCTTCCAGAGAACCCCCTATCCCCCCAAGTGCCGTGGACCCGCTGGCCGCTGTCCCATTAATGGAGCTCCCCACCGCATTAGTGGGGGCTGCCGGTGGGCCCGACATCGTTCTGTTTGGAACCAAATTAACTACAGATAGTTATATATATACTTAAGATTTTACTATGAAAACTGACATGGTTTTAACACATTTTGTTTTAAGGCGCAACGCAAGACGAGGTCGCGCGCGTCTCACGCTTAGCATTCCTTGATAAAGTACCACTGAATGTGATCGAAACTACGGTTGGAATAACCGACCCAATTTAACAAGAATGATCCCGTTTTATTAAAACAAAAAAACTTAAGATTTATTCCTAACATAGAGAGCATAGCCATGCAAAAGGGCTACGCAAGAGACAGCAGATCTCACAAGACCCTACTCCAGCCTGCACCGTCTCAAATCAACACTGCACACCACATCCTCCGCAACAAAGTCGTTCACAGTCGGAACAGGTTGCCTGAGGAGGTGGTCTCAGCAAATTCTACTAAAATATAACGTTCTCATCATCTCTATCATAAGTGACCAACTCACTGTTGCTGTGCATTGATTCCTAGAAATGGGCTTTTTCTTTTAAATAAATATTATTATACACATAAAAATCAATTACCGTGCGTTATGTATATTTTGCTAAAACTTGAAATTCAAATCGGTCGGATTTGAATATTTTAACTTTTTGTTTTGTTCTCATCATTATGGGGGTGGCTAAGGAAAAATAAAGCACGAGGGTGAAATTGTGAGGAGCAGCTAGTAAATAAATGTATTTTTTAAAACTACTCTAATTAACCGAGCGAAACGAAGGTCTCAGATTCTACGGGAGCAAATCAGCTGTTGTATGTATATTTGTATGTTTACATGTTTGTGTGTATATTTGTCCGACAATTACTTAAGAACCGTTAATCCGATCTTCATGAAATTTGGTAGGCAAGTAATGTAGTAATATCAATACAATTTTTAAGTTAGGTTTACGAATATGAGCTGAATCGGTCCAGGGGTTGTGAAGTTATAGAGGTCGCGAGGTCTTAGTTCGGCGCGAACTACTAGTATTATAAATTGTTGAAGTTTGTATGTTTGTAGAGGTAATATATGAACTCTTTAGTGTGCACACCAAATAAACAATTATCAGAAAAAGGACAACCCTATAAACTAGCAACAAGTGGAGGCCTTATCACTAAAAGTAATAAATAATCTCCAGTATCCAATAAGTTTTTTAAAAGTAACTACTTATACTTTATCATTTCTTACATTACCACTAGCCCTAGTGCTTGGAGTTCTATTGACCCAGATACAAGTAGAATGTCTATATTTAGCTGTAAATCAATATTCAGTGATGAAAACACGACTTTTCGTGTTGGAGTTGATCCATTACAGTGCTGTGATGCAGAAAATCCTGAATTAATTAACTTACGTGTGACTCTCGTGCGACACTCTGGCGTTTAACGAAGGAGCATGCTAGTAAGCCTTTGATGCAAGAACTGGTGTCTGAGGAGCCACCTTCGATCTCTAATCATCAGAGCTTCACGACGATGAAGTCTGCCAGCAAGTTTTACGTATTTAACTGCGACAAAAATTTTGTTATTCTGTGCAGTTAGTTGTTCAGTCTTATACACTTTAAAATTGCACCGAACCTTGTACTTTATGCACAAGAAAACACATTTTTTCGTTTTTTTATGATTATTTGCAGATTCCAGAACGCCCGCACATCAGCTTAATTTGACATTTTATAGAAAATGTTGCCATAATTTAAAAAAAGGTCAATCCAGGGGTCAAGGACTAATAGAGATGCGCTGTGAATGGGGTCATTATCATTTCAAGGCTTTCAAGGGGTCATTTGAATTCTATAAGTAAAGATCGTGAAAGTTCTTAATTTAGCAAAGATCACAATAAAACTTTGTTTCCAATGGTTGCACATTGCATTTTTCAAAAAAAAACTGAAGTGAAAAATAACTAAAAAGCTTTAAAGTTTTAAAACTAACACTACAAGTATAGCGCCATCTAGTGCAATCGTATAAAACTACGTTGAAAACTGTTTTACCGACTTCAATTCTCCCAAATTTCGAATCTGCTTTACCATGCAAACAAACGCCATTTTGCCATTATTGCAGAAGGTTGCATTTTCTGTTCGTCAACAATGTATAGTGAAATGTTTCATGAAATATTGCTGTGAATGTGATGGTAAAGTGTTGTGGGAAGCCTAGAATTAAAATCTAGGGCAATGGAGGAATCGAACGAGGACCACAATGTCGTTCCCGGTAAGCCCTACGCTTAGAAAACACAATTTGAATTTGTCCATGTTCTGTGTGCGAGGTCGTGCAATCATAGCTTTCCCGATTTCAGAACTCTACTTTCTGATCGCAAAATTCCTGTCTGGAGGGCCGCTGAAAGAAACTGCAAAGGTAAATTTGCTCTGATATTAACCAATAATTATTTGTGTAACGTTATAAATGGTAACCGAAACAATTTTTATTCCAGACTTTGCTGAAAGAGCTTGAATCTGTAGAGGTAAGTTTGAGCTTTCCTAGCCGGGTTTGGAGCTTATTTTTGTTTTGGTAGTGGACGCACGTGTCAAAGTCGCTGAAACTTCCTGAAAAGTTTTCCTAAAACTTTGTTTTGTGGCAGGTACTACCCCGACGCCTTGACTGGGAGGGCGAAGAGCACGCGCAATCTTACGATGAATTGGTGAGTATTTACTACAATTTCCACCTGAAAACTGCATTTATTTACATTCTGCAGCGAGATAAGCGATCTGAAATTATTATTTTGCGTAAAAACGACAAAATATCTAAAAACGTGTTTTACACAGAAATGAGCGTATAAAAGTGCTGGAAACTCGTGAAAAAATATTTTGTTAATTTTCATATATAATTTACGTGTTTTTCTGAAATTCATGAAAATGTTGTTATATCATGCAGTAGATGGACGGTCGGTTTTGTAATTAGGTATATTGCTGTCTCGTTCTGCAGCGTTGAAATGGAATTTTCTATTTCGCTCTTTGATACGACTTCCCTTGTAGTAACTCGTGATTGGGCGTTGGGTAGCGATGACGTCCGAACGCTTACGAAGATTGTGACATTGCCAGGCGCGGGAATCTTCAATTTCCTCTTGGGTTTTCTGCTGTAACAATCGTAAAATCCATTTTTTTTAATTCGTCTTTCATCGAATTAGTATGAAAAGGAAAGCAAGATAGCAAAAATATATTGCAGAAGAAAAAAAAAAGATATAATTTAAATGAAATGACAATATATTTTTTTTTTTTTTGTATGAAATATTTTAAAAATTTCTGGTATACTACAAATTATAGATACTTTACAAGAAAAAAATAATGTATGTTATTATTAAAGCAATAAAATTATCAAAAACTAGCTGTGTCCTTCGGCATCACCCGCTATTCTACAGAAACCGACTACTTTTTCGGGACAAAAAGTAGTTTTGCCGTCTCTTTTCGTCTGCGCGCGAAAGTGTGTAGTGCTATCTTTTTCTTTTGATCGTGTCCAGGCGTCACAATACACGGACGTGTCCTGGAACCGGCTGGCGTCGGTGTGCGAGCGGGCGCTCGCCCTCGCTCGGTCGCCGGCCGCGGCGCAGGGCGAGAGACTCGGCGCGAGACTCTCGCTCCTGAGCGAGACTCTCGTGCGAGCCTCGCCGCAGTACGCCTCCTTCAAGCGAGACCACTCGCTCGGTGAGTTTTTTAACTGCCAACGTTGATAATATGACTCTTTTGCATTCCAACAAAACAGGTACTAGCAGTTCGCGCCGAACTGAGACCTCGCGACCCCTATATCTTCACAGCCCCTGGACCGGTTCAGCTCATATTCGAACTTAATTTTTTAATTGAAATGAACTACTTGCCTACAAAATTTCATGAAGATCGGATCAACGGGTCACAAGTTATCATCAGACAAATATACACACAAATATACAAATATACAAACATACATACAAATGCCGATTTGTCCCAGTAAACTCTGAGACCTTCGCTTCGCTCGGTCAGTTATTGTCTTTCTTTCTTTCTTTTTAATATGTTTGTGTGATATGTGAACAGTCCGCCGGCTGAGCTACCGCGAGCTGGGCGTGGACCGGTCGGCGCGGGCGGGCGGGCGCGGCGGGCAGGCGGCCTTCCCTCCGCGGATGCTCTCCGGGCTGCAGCTGCAGCGGAGGACGCTCGGGCACCTATCCGCGGTCTACTGCCTCGTGTTCGACTGCACGGGCCGGATCGTTGTCACGGTCAGTGATACAGGGCTATAAGGAAAGGGTGTGCTAACCAGAAAAGGGCCCATAGTACTCATCATTATGAACAACTTTTACTGTGTTACCAACCCTGAAATCGCGAAAAAAATATCAGCTGTTCCATACATTATGATTTTGGCGATTTCAGGGTTAGTCACATAGTAAAAATTGTATACAATCATGAGTACTATGAGCCCTTTTCGGCTCAGCATATCCTTTTTTCTTACAACTCTGTATACAGAAAAAAGTCCACTAATAATATTGGTAGATGCTGGAAGATGATTTTTGACAGACAGCGCCATCTGGCCCCAAACTAAGTAAGCTTGTCCTCGTGTACTATAAGACACCTGTATCTGGTAGATGATTTTTGACAGACAGCGCCATCTAGCCCCAAACTAAGTAAGCTTGTCCTCGTGTACTATAAGACATCTGTATCTGGAAGATGATTTTTGACAGACAGCGCCATCTAGCCCCAAACTAAGTAAGCTTGTCCTCGTGTACTATAAGACACCTGTATCTGGAAGATGATTTTTGACAGACAGCGCCATCTAGCCCCAAACTAAGTAAGCTTATCCTCGTGTACTATAAGACACCTGTATCTGGAAGATGATTTTTGACAGACAGCGCCATCTAGCCCCAAACTAAGTAAGCTTGTCCTCGTGTACTATAAAACACCTGTATCTGGAAGATGATTTTTGACAGACAGCGCCATCTAGCCCCAAACTAAGTAAGCTTGTCCTCGTGTACTATAAGACATCCTGTAACTGGAAGATGATATTTTTTTATTTTTTTTTTAGTTTTGGCGGAAACGTGAAGAAATCATGTCGCGTCATATTATTATTTTCCAAAACTTGTGTTATTTCGAGTGTTAATGTGTAAAAACAGTGAATTTTTACCCGTTAAGTGTTCGTGAACATGCACGAGTGTTGGTGAATGGTATAATGGAATTTTCGTGTTGTTTCCAAAACTCCATAGAAGGCTCTAGTAAAGTTTTCACCACTTTACTGGGGCATGACTTGGACTTGACCGTGACTTGCTTTGCTCGCCTTTGACTGTGACTATGACTTATTTGACAATATTCACCAAAACTTGAAAAAATATGAGTATACTTGACACTGGCAAATACATAAGACGTGCGACTCCATAATCCTCTTAGGAGGAAAGAGAAAAAAAAAAAAAAAAAAGATTTTTGACAGACAGCGCCATCTAGCCCCAAACTAAGTAAGCTTGTCCTATAAGACATTCTGTATCCTAAACGTCTTGATCGATTTCGACAAGCGAGGTGTCTTGATCAGTCGTGCATCGTGTGTCGCAGGGCGCGGACGACCTGCTGGTGAAGGTGTGGAGCGCGGGCGACGGGCGGCTGCTGGCGACGCTGCGCGGCGCCGGCGCCGAGATCACGGACGCGTGCGTGTCGGCCGACGGCGCGCTGCTGGCGTGCGGCTCGGTGGAGCGCCTCGTGCGCGTGTGGTGCCTGGCCTCGGCCGCGCCGCGCGCCGTGCTGCACGCGCACCAGGGGACCATCACCTCGGTCAGTGCGCACTGAGACCTCGCGACCCCTGTATCTTCGCAACCCCCGGACCGGTTCAGCTCATATTCGAACTTAAACATTGTATTGAAATGAACTACTTGCCTACAAAATTTCATGAAGATCGGATCAACGGTTCGCAAGTTATTATCGGACAAATATACACGCAAACATACAAACATACATACTAATGCCGATTTGTCCAAGTACACTCTGAGACCTTCGCTTCGCTCGGTCAATAATAATAATAAAGCTCTTTTTATTATCCCTAATATAAAATAAGAAAAAAAAACGGGTTATCGTAATCTATACTAATTTGCATGCAATCTTTTAATTAACACCTATAATCACACTAATAATTATTATAAATGCTAAAATTTGTGTGTAAGTGTGTTTGTTCCCATTCGACTCTGTAACGGCTGGACGGATTTGAATGAAATTTGGTATGAAGGTGGCTTACAGCAATCTTTTAACTAACACCTATAATCACACTAATATTATAAATGCTAAAGTTTGTGTGTGAGTGTGTTTGTTCCCGTTCGACTCCGTAATGGCTGGACGGATTTGAATGAAATTTGGTATGAAGGTGGCTTACAGCAATCTTTTAACTAACACCTATAATCACACTAATATTATAAATGCTAAAGTTTGTGTGTGAGTGTGTTTGTTCCCGTTCGACTCCGTAATGGCTGGACGGATTTGAATGAAATTTGATATGAAGGTGGCTTACAGCAATCTTTTAACTAACACCTATAATCACACTAATAATTATTATAAATGCTAAAATTTGTGTGTAAGTGTGTTTGTTCCCATTCGACTCTGTAACGGCTGGACGGATTTGAATGAAATTTGGTATGAAGGTGGCTTACAGCAATCTTTTAACTAACACCTATAATCACACTAACAATTATTATAAATGCTAAAATTTGTGTGTAAGTGTGTTTGTTCCCGTTCGACTCCGTAATGGCTGGACGGATTTGAATGAAATTTGATATGAAGGTGGCTTACAGCAATCTTTTAACTAACACCTATAATCACACTAATAATTATTATAAATGCTAAAATTTGTGTGTAAGTGTGTTTGTTCCCATTCGACTCTGTAACGGCTGGACGGATTTGAATGAAATTTGGTATGAAGGTGGCTTACAGCAATCTTTTAACTAACACCTATAATCACACTAACAATTATTATAAATGCTAAAATTTGTGTGTAAGTGTGTTTGTTCCCGTTCGACTCCGTAACGGCTGGACGGATTTGAATGAAATTTGGTATGAAGGTGGCTTACAGCAATCTTTTAACTAACACCTATAATCACACTAACAATTATTATAAATGCTAAAATTTGTGTGTAAGTGTGTTTGTTCCCGTTCGACTCCGTAACGGCTGGACGGATTTGAATGAAATTTGGTATGAAGGTGGCTTACAGCAATCTTTTAACTAACACCTATAATCACACTAATAATTATTATAAATGCTAAAATTTGTGTGTAAGTGTGTTTGTTCCCGTTCGACTCCGTAATGGCTGGACGGATTTGAATGAAATTTGGTATGAAGGTGGCTTACAGCAATCTTTTAACTAACACCTATAATCACACTAATAATTATTATAAATGCTAAAATTTGTGTGTAAGTGTGTTTGTTTCCGTTCAACTCCGTAATACACCCTGGATTAATACATAGATTAGTTTTTATCCCCGAAAAATATCCTGTTTTTGTACAATAGCGGGTTAAAACCCGCTTTTAACGGCAACACTTTCGCATGAATAATACAAGTGTGACGTGTGTGGTGTGTGGCGCAGGTGCACTGGGCGCCGCCCTCGCGGCCCGAGATCCGCTGGCTGGCGTCCACGTCCACGGACGGCTCGGTGGCGTTCTGGACGTGCTCCCCGGACGGCCAGTTCCTGTCGCAGCCCGTGCAGTACGTGGAGCGGATGAGGCCCGGGGTCTGCCACATGATCTGCGCCGCCTGGTCGCCGGGGGGCGCCTTCCTCGGTAAGACAACATCTGTCAACAGCGTGTCGGGACATGCTTAGTAATGTACGTTTGAAGCAGGGTCCGCCGATATATATCATGATATATATAAATTGAACTTGATATATATCATTTGATTTTTATCTTGATATTTATCTTGATATACATCAATTGCTATTTTCCTGTCTTCTGAACTAAAAATTTTGAAGATTAATGTTTACCCTGGCAACACGTAGCGAAAAACAACAATGAGGCGTTTTCCAAAAAAAAATAAACCTGGTTATAAAAGTATCCAGTAGATGGCGTTAGATGTACCTTGAGTTTTTTCTGTCACTGTCAAGACATGAAAGACAAAAAAATGTACGTGTGCCTTTTTTTTCTCGTGTTTTTTGGCTCGACATGTGTATATAGACAATTTCAAGTAACGTAACTATGTATTTGACTTCATTTGAAATATTACAATAGTTGACACTGGCTAAATACACAACGTGTGGAGCCAAAATTTACGATTTAAAAAATAAACATAAAATATTTCGACAGAAATGATAATGACAGGTAAAACGATAGGTCTGTTACGCCATCTAGTAAGTATTTTAGAACTAATTGTCAGCAAAAGAAGCGCTCTGTATCATTAAAATTTTTTTTTTTTTGTGGGTTGACATGTTATTGCTTATCAGTATCCATTTATCTTATATTAATATTTTTTTATTTTGTTTTTTGTAGCTGCGGGAAGCGCTGACCATCACGTGAGAGTGTACGCATTGGAACAAGGTCCAGGGGGACCCACGAGGGTGAGTTGATCAGACGGACAAGGAGGAAGGGGTAGCCCACATATCACACTAGGTACTGCATTACGAGATTAGATTTTGGAGTCGGGTATTTTGTTTTTCCTAATATTACTCTTGTTTAATTGTCAGGTGTTAGAAACGGCTGTGCACAGCGACGCAGTGGACAGCATCGCTTGGGCCCACAGGGGGCTCAGATTCGTCTCCGGCAGTAAGGTGACATGCAAATCATAACTAATATTATCATTCAGAGGAATATAGCCGCAGTCGTATCAGGACCGATAAAGCGTCTACGTATAAAAATGAATACGTTGTCGAGAAAAAAAAAATCGCTTGCGCGATTCAGTACTCACTACATTACAACTGACAATCAAAACGAAACGTCAAAAAATGCACGAAAATGGATCAACGCCATCTAGAGAACTATGGGAAGTAACTTTGTCTCTCTGTTTGGATGTTTGTCGCGTTATCACGGCTGAACGGATCTTCATAAAATTTGATAAGGAGTTACTGTATATCGCAAAGGTGGACATAGGATCCTTTTTTCATGTCGCGGATAACAAATCACACTAATATTATCAATGCGAAAATTTGTGTGTAAGTAGGTAAGTGTGTTAGTGTGTTTGTTCACGTCCAACTCTGTAACGGCTGAACGGATTTGGATGAAATTTGGTATGCAGGTAGCTTATTTCCAGGAATTACACATTTTTTTTTCCTTGAAAATGTAACCGCTCCTGTAGAATAGCGGGTGAAACTGCGGGGCGCAGCAAGTAACAATATATAGGATAGCTTCGAAAAGAATTTCAATTGACTTCTTGCTTTAGATGTAATTAGCAATTATCTGATTTTTTGAGTAGCACGAGCTACAGCTGTCTCTTTTTAACTGCACGCGAAAGTGTATAGCACGGTCTTTTTCTTGAAATATTTTTCCTAGGCTCAAGTTTTTTTTTTTTTTTTTAAATATGTCATGTCTACAGGACGGTAGCGCTGCGTTATGGACTCTACACGCGACACAGTGGAGGCACAGTGTCTTGTCGCCGGACACACCGGCCGAAGGAAAACGACTCAAGGCAAGTTATTTTTAACCGACAGCCCAGAAAGAGGCTAACTCTTTTCCGTGTCTGTTCCAATGTAACCTCCTTAGTCTCAGAAAAGTGAATAGAGTCCTCAAAGGTAGGCAAAGCACTGACAATGCCCCTGGTATTGGAGGTGTCCATAGGCGGCGGTGACCACTTACCATCAGGAGGCCCGTCGCTTGTTTGCCACTTATTATATATATATAAAAAAAAAAAAAAAAAGTGTTCATAATGATGAGTATAGTGATGATGATGATGATAATAATCAGAGAAAATCTAAGAAGAATAACAACCATTACAAAAAGTGTACTCCCGAAAAGTCTGCTTACAACTTGATGTCGCTTACGTATTTAGTTAGTCAGCTAATTTTTGTTGGTTTTTTTTTTTGTTTTTTTTTTTTTATTATTACTTTATCATCTTCCATTCATTTCACAGAAATTGTGACGATCATGTCGCAGATGAAAGCACTAGCGACATCTTACGTCCTTATCGGTACTACAATCGGGTTACGCATCTTTCAATGGACGTTAGCACTCTCACCCCCGAATAATGAAACGTTTGTTAACTTTGACGACAGATTAAGTCTATTGCTGCCTTTATAATTTGCTTAGTGCCAGACAAAGGCAGCATGAGAATTAATCTGTTGTCAGAGTTAACAAGCGTTTCAGTATTCGGGGGTTAGCGGCCTACACCGCCCATTCAAAAGTTCGCGCCATTCTTATACAGAGCTGGAAGCGCATGTTGTTCATTGGAAAGGTTATATCCAACTGTTGACAAAACCCCTTTTTTTCTTTTTCCAAAAAATAAATACAGGGTTATAAGGAAAGGGTATGCTAAGCCGAAAACGGCTCAAAGTACTCATCATTATGAACAACTTTTAGTATGGGACCAACAATGAAATCGCGAAAAAAAAATCAGCTGTTCCATAGAAAAATGTTAATGACACTCGACAAAATGTATGGAACAGCTGATATATTTTTCTCGATTTCAGGGTTGGTCCCATAGTAAAAGTTGTTTATCATGATGAATACTTTGAGTCCTTCTCGGCTTAGCACACCGTTTCCTTATAACCCTGTATATTTAAAAAAAAACTGTTGTCAAAGTTAACAAGCGTTTCAGTATTCGGGGGGTTAGTATAATTTGTTAATTTGTATGCTTGTATGCTGTTTAACAAGTAATTTTGTCTGTTCAGGTGACTATGGTGTGCTGGGACTGCAGCGACGCGTACGTCATCACGGCCGTCTCCGATTATTCTATTCGAGTGAGTTTACCACAAATCCTAACTAATATTTGACTGAGCGAAGCGAAGGTCTCAGAGTTTACTGATTCATTTGTATGTATGTTTGTCCGACGATAACTTGCGTACCGTCGATCCGATCTTCATGAAATTTTGTAGGCAAGTAGTTTATTTCAATACAATTTTTCAGTTCGAATATGAACTGAATCGGTCCGGGGATTGTGAAGATATAGGGATTGCGAGGTCTCAGTTCGCCGCGAACTACTAGTATTAATTCGAATGTAGCTCTGTTTGTTTGGGTGTTTGTCGCGTTATCACGGCTGAACGGATCGATCTGAATTTTTGCAAAGATATAGCTTAAGGATCGGAGACGGACATAGGTTACTTTTTTTGTACGTGCACACGAACGTCGCGGCTAACAGTTAGTATAAAGTATCGAAATTACTTTTGATAAAAATGGTACCAATCTGGAAGTATCTCCTTTCAACTTAAAAAAGAATTTTCCAAATCACATTAATATTATAAATGCGAATGTTCGTGTGTAAGTCTGTAAATATCTGTATGTAAGTGTGTTCCTGTTCAACTCTGTAACGGCTGAACGGATTTGGATGAAATTTTGCTTTTCATATGAACACACGGGCTACTTATTATCCCGAAAGATTTAGCCGTGAGTCACCGTCACCGTCACCATCGCGGGTCGAACCTGGACTAGATTGGCACAGCAAGAGAGAGGCCTATACCCAGCAGTGGGATAAGGAAGGCTGTGGATGATGATGATGATGATGATGCGGGATAGAGCGTCGCAGCCAGTGTGATGTGCGTGTCCCGTGTGTGGTGTGCAGGTGTGGTGCTCGCGCACGTGCACGCAGGTGCGGGCGCTGGCGGCGCACCGCGACGAGGCGTACGTGCTGGAGGCGCACCCCTTCCTGGCCGGCGTGCTGCTGTCGGCCGGCCACGACGGCCAGCTGCTCGTCTGGGACGCCGAGCGGGGAGAGGTACTGTCCTGGACGGTTCCCTAGCTTCCCTGGTACACTCGTCTCGAGGAATAAACTTCGTTTGCGCGATTCAGAACTCCCTACATTACAACTGTCGGTCTATACAAAACGTCAACGCCATCTAGCGAACCACAGGATGTAATTTTGTCTCTCTGTCTGGATATTTGTCGCGTTATCAAGGCTATACGGTTAATAATAATATAACTGTATCACAAAGACGGACATAGGATACTTTTTTATGTACTAGTAATGTATAATCGAGGAGTTTTGCCGGGAACGAGAACAAGTCATGTCGCGTCATTCTATTATTTTCCAAAATTTGTGTTATATCGAGTGTTAATGTATAAAAAATGGTGGATTTTTATCCATTAAGTGTTCGTGAACGTGCACGACTGTTGGTGAATAGAATAATTTTGTGTAACGTGACTCTTCGTTATGTTTTAAAAACTCTCTATAAACCTCTAGTAAAGTCTCCACCACTTTACTGGGGCATGACGTGGACTTGATCGTGACTTAATTTGCTTGACTTAGACTACGACTGAGACTTATTTTAATTGTGAAATATTTGACATCACTTGAAATATTACAATACTTGACACTGGCTAAATACATGTGTGGAGCCAAAACATAACAGAAAAAAAATTGTATAATCGAGGTCTTTTCAATTATTATTTTTATTGAGAAAATGTCGTGTAAGCATTTTTTCCCTCTTAGCTATACTAGACGATAGAACCACAAAAGATATATCTCAATATAAGACCTAACATTAATGAGATACAGTTCAACGAATAGCAAAATCATTATATTATTTACTTGACCGTTAGTAGAAGCTTATATATATTGAGATAGGCGACTTCATTTCCCGCTGTAGCAGTCTTCTCTTTCTACCCTCGTAGCTCTGTCTCTTTCGCACATCCCTCCTATCTCACCAGGCGCGCGAGGTAGCCGGTGCTCTGAGCTCTCGTCATTGGCGTGACATTTCCCGCGCAGTTAACACTAGCCTTGTGCAAAGAGAAACTTTTCTTTGTTAAATTCAGTGGCTTCCAAGAAAAAAACCCACGTAAGTGCACAAGGTATTATTGCTATTTGTATAACGATGTTATCGTTCGTTTGTTCAAATTAGTTCTCGCTAATCGCAATTCGATTCGAGAAAACACTTAATATTTTTCTACCCTCAGATAATTATTATTTTGTTCTTATTTTATTTTCTTAATAGATCGAGTTCTTAGGTTAATTATTTTCTTTTAAGGTACTTGTAGTGAACTAGTAAACCTTAAACATGGTGTCCGATAATCAAAGCGAGCCGATTGCTACCGCTGGCGGGTCGGGTGCCAAGCCATATAATAGTAAATCGCGTTTACGTGAACGGCGATCTCGATCGTCGAGCAATAGCAGTACTACCAGCTCAACGTCTAGTTCATCGTCTAGCTCCTCGGGTCAGCAGGGCTTAAATAAAAAGAACTCCAGGCGCCGTCGGCGCCGTCGGGTTAAAAAACAAAGAAAGCACGATCGCCGTCTTATCGCGAAATTATCTAGGGATGTAGACAACCTGCAAAAAACTTTTCAGGGCTACGAATACCCCCCAACTCATTCTGATAATGCTTCCGTTGTCAGCCGGGATATCGATAACGACCTATATAATGAGTATTACGCCTCGCAGGCGTCACCGATGCCGGCTTCTGAGAACCCTGTAGTTCCAGAATTGACCTTTGATATTGAAACAAAGTTAAAAGATCCCGCGGTTCCGAAAACTCCCACGAAATTCTTAAGTATGTTAGGCGAGGCTCAGCGTTTTGGAAAAGACACTTGGGCGGATATTAGATATGCAGAAACACAGAAACTATACAACCATTCGCCTGGTTTTACGGAAATGGAATCAAATGAAGAGGTAAAGCCGTACGATAACATACGCCACCTGGCCTATTCGGACAAATCTTACGCAGCTATTACCTTCGGCATTCTAAAACAAAAAGAGGTTTTGTTAAGTAGTTTACGCGACTTAATAGCATGGTCTAAAACACCAAACGCTGCCTTAACGGATTTAAATGATAAAATTGACGGTATTTTCCAAAAAGGGGAATTACAAAAGGTTACTCAAGACCTTCTACAAATGGTATGCGGTCATAGAGCGGAAACAATTGAAATGAGAAGGGATGGTATTCTCAGGCATATCAGGGACCCTTTAGTAAAAGCGTCTATGAATAAAATTCCTCCTTCAAATACCCACATTTTCAACGAGGAGGCGCTCACTTTGGCCTTAGAAAAAGCAGGCGGCGTCAGGAAAGCCTTTTGGCCACTGAATAGACCAAACAGTGGCAATGCTTCGCGAGCAAAGCCCTTAAATTCAACACGTCTCCCCTCGCAGGGGCAGGTGCGTAACATTTTGCCATCGCATGGTCACCCAAACAATGATCTAACAGGCAACATACAGTGCCATTACAACCGACCCTCGCAGGGTAACTATCAAGCCTACCAGTATAATACTAAAACACCAAACAATGCGGGCCCCGAGCAACGAGCTTATAACTCTAACAATAGGAGTTCTAATTTTCGATCTCGTGGATCGAGACAATCACAAAGAGGACAAAAGCGCCGATCGTCGCCTTCGGGCTACAGAGGCAACAAGAGGCAAAGACAATGACTCGCCTTTTCGAGCCTGTCAGTTAGCGCATTACGTCAGCCAGTGGAAAGAAATGGGGGCCCCGGACTTTATATTGCGAATAATAACGGGGTATCGCATACCCTTCCTTCAGAGACCTCCCTTGGTAATACCAGACATAAAAGGCGTTCGCCATCGCACGTTAGAATCACAGGAGATGTCTTCACTCATTCGTCAAATGAAAGAACAAGGCGTGTTGAGGGTAGCACCTCGCACTCCAAGTTTTGTGTCTTCCCTGTTCTTGGTACCAAAAAGCGACGGATCACACCGACCCGTACTCAACCTTCGGTCTCTCAATCACTATGTGCTAACAGAGCGGTTCCGATTAATAAACATGTTCCGTGTCCCAGACTTTCTCCAAACTCAGGATTGGATGTGCAAAGCCGACATTTCGCAGGCATATTTCAATTTGCCAATAGCCCAGTCACACAGGAGATTTTTGCGTCTCCTCTACAAGGACGAAATACTCGAAATGACTTGCCTTCCGTTCGGGCTAAGTACAGCTCCGAAGGTTTTCGCGTGCCTCACAAATTGGATTGCGCAAATCCTCCGAAAGAAGGGCCTAAGAATAATAGTATATTTAGACGATTTCTTGCTGGCTCATCAAGACCCAAAAATATTAACCCAGCAGGTAGATCTGCTTTTAGAGACGCTGGAAATCCTCGGATTCCAAGTGAATTACGGGAAGTCTGTTCTTGCCCCGCAAAAATGTATTACTTATCTCGGAATTGTTTGGAACCCCTGGACAAATCACAAACAATTACCACTAGTAAAGTCATCTGCCGTAGTCAAAAAAGTAACTCTAGCGCTGAAAACAGGCAGGGTATCCCTAAAAGAACTGCAAAGTTTAGTAGGGTTGCTAAATTTTGCAAGCTTTGCTGTCCCCCGAGGCAGGTTAAACCACCGCAATACCCTGAAGTTCTTAAGCACCTTACCCGAGTACGCAACTCCAACCAGATACATTCTACCTCGCCCGGTGGTAGAAGAGATGTACTGGTGGCTTCAAAATTGCCATCTCTCATCTCCAATTCACATTCCACCTCCGACACATTACCTAACTACGGACGCCTCGGATATAGCATGGGGAGGACAACTCAACAACCAAACCATGTCGGGCGTTTGGAATATAGAAGAAAGAAATCTACATTGCAACGTGAAAGAGATGCTAGCCGTTCTAAGAGTACTAGAGTTACAAGCGGCAAACATGTCAGGAGGCTCAGTTCTCATTCAATCGGACAACCGATCTGCGGTAGCCTATCTTCGCAACGAAGGCGGGACAAAATCCCAATCACTCATGAAGATAACATACCAAATTCTAAAAATTCTAGAGGATCATCAAATTCAATTCAAAATATATCACATCCCCGGGCGATTCAACAATCATGCGGATTGCTTGTCCCGGCACCGCCTGACCCCAGAGTGGCATTTAACACCGAGTTGCACGGAAATGATTTTTGCAAAAATGGGTACACCCGTGATCGACTTGTTTGCATCCAAGACAGCACGGGTAGTATTGAATTATGCAACCCTAGACTTGACCGACCACGAAGCGTTGTTACACGATGCGTTCAGCGTAACTTGGAATTTCCCTCTGGCATGGATATTCCCACCGCCATTTCTTATGCCGAGAGTATTGAGGCACCTGAATCAAGCAACAGGCTTATATCTAATTGTAGCTCCACGCTGGGAGAAGGTATTCTGGCGGGCGGACCTGAAATCACGTGCAATCGCAGCGCCCTTCACACTAACGAATCTGAAACGATTCCTGGTCGACACAACGACCGGGTTGCCACCCCCGAAAGTCAAGGAAATGGTTCTGGAGGTCTGGAAATGTGGGGGTGGGAAGACAAAATAAAATTATGGGATTCTAGTCAAGTAAATTTACTTAAATCTTCGTGGCGTTCCTCCACCTGGAGAACTTACAAAGCACCATGGAATCGTTGGATATCTTGGGCAAAACAGCATGACATAAATCCAAGGCACCCCGAAGGACCTGATTTGGCACAATTTTTAGCCGATCTATATATTAAATTTAATCTCTCCTATAACACAATCCTTCTTCATAAATCTGTAGTTTCCACACTCTGTAACACAGATCTGTCAGGTAAACTAAGTGAGAATGTACTAGTAAAACATATTCTAAAAGCAATATCTCTAAAAAATCCAATTGGTCCAAAACCACCTATCTGGGACATTAATACTTTGATTAATTTTATGAGTGATTACTCTATAGACACTAAAAACATCTTCCAAACTGTTCGTCATACTGTAGCGCTGTTATGCCTTTGTTCGGGTCGCAGAATTCACGACTTAACACTTTTGGGCGTTGACGGAGATCAATGCATTATCGAGGACGATCTTATTATTTTGTGGCCTCGATTTGGGTCCAAAACCGACTGCAGAGATTATAGACAATCGGGGTGGAAGCTTATGGCTAATACTCAAAATAAAAATTTAAATCCTGTATATTGGGTCAATAAAACTATAACTATTCTAAACGAAAGACGTAGAAATTCTGGTACATCAAGTTTATTTATAACCTTGCGAGGCAAACCATCACCTGCGTCCAGAACAGTCATTGCAGGATGGTTCAAGTCGCTTCTGAAAGCAGCAGATATCTCTGCAACGCCAGGAAGTGTGCGGTCTGCTGTGGCTTCTAGAAGCTGGGTTGACAATTTTTCCCTGAATGATATTTTAGAGAAGGGAAATTGGAAATCAGTAAAAACTTTTCAAAAATTCTATCGCCGAGAAGTAATGACTTCCTTACCTAATAAAAATCCTAATAATGATGTTTCTACACTGTTTGTGCCAGTTCGATGATTTAACACCATCTAATATCATTAAGTCTGATTTTATGCAAGTAAATTTCTTATATTCAATTGATTACAATCAACATTAAAATACTATAATTGTCCTTAATTTCTGTTCTGTTTAATTACTAGGAAGTAATTTGAGTATAAATATAATAAAAATAGTCTCTTCTTTCACACATGCTTTTTATTGTAGGTACCTGCTTAACACCTTCAGTGCCTTTGACACACCAAGCGTGTCCTCGCGAATCCTTATTGCCATGCCATGCCGCGAGCATGCCAGGCCGCAATTTGGGGCGGCGTCGCTAGGAACTAGTAGAAAATAATAGCGGCATTGAATTTGTTAAGTACCCATCCATTTTATACTACCGTCATGGTAGTAAATTGATGGATATTATAATTATAATCACATTGGCGTTTACCTTTAACTCACCAGGCGATAACAAACAGGTCTCAATATATATAAGCTTCTACTAACGGTCAAGTAAATAATAGAGCAGTTTTACCTGAAATAAAACTGTTATTATATACTTACCTTAGTAGAAGCTTACTTTTCTATCTCTGCCTGGTGATATTTCGACACAATGACGAGAGCTCAGAGCACCGGCTACCTCGCGCGCCTGGTGAGATAGGAGGGATGTGCGAAAGAGACAGAGCTACGAGGGTAGAAAGAGAAGACTGCTACAGCGGGAAATGAAGTCGCCTATCTCAATATATATAAGCTTCTACTAAGGTAAGTATATAATAACAGTTTTATTTCAGGTAAAACTGCTCTATTTCAAACTTCCATTTAACTTGCAATGATTGATTGTATGTGGATATTTGTCGAAGAACCAAGTCACCGATATAGCTATCAAAGTTTGCAAGCTAAAGTGGCAATGGGCAGGCCACATCACTTGAGGAACCGATAACCGGCGGGGAAGAAAGGTTCTAGAGTGGCGACCAAGCACCGGAAGAAGCTGCGTAGGCAGGCCTTCCACTAGGTGGACCGACGACATTGTGAAAGTCGCGGGCAACCGGTGGATGAAAGTGGCACGTTGTCAGTCGGTGTGGCGGTCTAAGGGGGAGGCCTATGTTCAGCAGTGGATGGCTGATGATGATGTATGTATGTTCCGGTCAAATTTTTTAACCAGTTCCCCTTGTTCCATTGAGTTGAAATTATGCACGTCTGTCAAGTTCCGATGACAATACAGTATTACGAGAGCGAGCTGATCTGATGATGGAGACGGAAGGTGGAAAACGGAACTCCTCAGTACCTAACAGCAGTTTGATGGAGTTTGGACTCATTTTGATCAGCTTACAGTACCGATAACGGATTCTATAAAAGCTTGTCCGGTTTTTTTTCTTCTCGAAGACTTATGATTTCGTTTCAGATTCTAGCCCGTTTCCACAATAACATCGAGGGGCAGGGCGACGGCGCCATATTCGACGCCAAGTGGGGCGGAGGCGCCCACGTGGCGGCCTCGGACTCCCACGGGCACCTGCTGCTGCTCGGGCTGGGGGCGGGGAACAAGCTCCTCAAACAGCTGCCCACTGAGCTGTTCTTCCACACCGACTATCGGCCTCTGGGTGAGTCTATAGTCATCCTCATATTAAAGAGAGTTCTTCGTTATCATCACTAAAAGTCGTCATCATTATCACCGATAGTCTTCGTCGTCATCATCATCATCATCATCAACAAGAGTCTTCGTAGTCATCATCGAAAATCATCATCATCATCATCGAGAGTCTTCGTAGTCATCATCATTTAGATGATGATGACGACGAAGACTCATGATGATGATGACATTAGTGTCATCATCATCACAGAGAGTTTTCGTCATCATAATCATCAACATCGAGAGTCTTCGTCGTCATCATCATCTAATGTCTTCATCATCACAGATTGTTTTCGTCATCATAATCATCATCATCGAGAGTCTTCGTCGTCATCATTATCATCATCATCATCATCACCGAGATTCTTCGTCGTCATCATTATCATCACCGAGATTCTTCGTCGTCATCATTATCATCATCATCATCATCGAGAGTCTTCGTCGTTATCATCATCACCGAGATTCTTCGTCGTCATCATCATCATCGAGAGTCTTCGTTGCTATCATCTTCACCTCTCGGTGACAAATATACACACAAACATACATACAAATGCCAATTTGTCCCAGTAAACTCTGAGACCTTCGCTTCGCACGGTCAATAATTTCGCTATTTAAACCAATAGTAAACAACAGCAAAGATTAGTGTAACAGTTACTAACAAAATTTTCTACCTTGTTTTAGTTCGAGACGCTTTAGGGGGCGCATTGGACGAGCAAACGGAAACGCCCCCCCACCTGATGCCCCCTCCGTTTCTGGTGGACGTGGAGGGGGCGCCCCACCCGCCCGAGTTCCAGCGCCTGGTGCCGGGGAGGGAGAACTTGGCGCTCAGCCAACTCATTCCAGCCGCCGACGTCACCAGGAACAGGTATCACAGAATCAGCAATAATACAAGTACTATCACACTCTACGAGATCGTTGTTCCGACAAATTGTAGGAAAGTGCGGGTTGCGGGGACCGCGACTTAACGTTCAGATAACACTAGGTCTAGAGCATGAGATCGTTGCTCCGACAGAAAGTCACCAAAGATGGAGGAAAGCGCTGGTTGCGGGACCGCGACTTACGCTCAGATGACACTCGAGCATTACGAGATCGTTGTTCTGAAGGAAAAGCACCCAAGTTGGAGGAAAGCGTGGGTTGCGGGAACCGCAACTAAGCGTTCAGATTAAACTCGAGCATTACGAGAGCGTTGTTTTGACGAATATTCATCAAAGGTGGAGGATAACGCGGATTGCGAGGACCGCGACTAAGCGTTCTCATTGGCTATCTCAAAGTTACACCTACTCATGCCTTGCATTCAACCAATGAACGTACATTTTTATGGGTGTATTTTGACCGATGCGTGATACTTGTACTGGTTTTATATTAATTTGCATCCGATTCGATTACTGAAGCGTAACTTTTGATTTCAGAATCGATTTAATGATCGAAGCCCTAGCGGCGGAGCGCACGCCCCCCGTGGGCGGGGGCGGGGGCGGGGGCGAGGGGCGCGGCGTGTGGCGCGGGGAGGGCGTGCGCCACACGGCCGGCTCGTGGCAGAGCGGGGACCCGCTGCTGGTGCCCACCAACACCAGGCCCGTCGTGTGTCCCATAGCGCAGGCCGCCAGGGAGAGGATAGAACAAGCCAGGTGGGGATATATATACAAGAACAAGACCTTTTGTATGTGACAAATATAAAACAAAATAAGTAGGTGTTTGTTTTTTTTTTTTTTGTTTTTGTTTTGTTTTTCTGGCAAATAAACTGTTGTCTATTGTGTTTCCTGGGAATCGACGCACGGACTAAACCGCCTAATGTGTGTAAATCATCTAAGTATCATATCAGGCACATACTACTTCTGGAAAGTAGCCTAGTACGTAACCAAATTTGTGCTTTCTCTTTAACCATATCTGTGTTACTTTCTGTTGTTTGTGCTATGAAATAAATAAATCGAGGTCTTTTTACCCGACTGCCCAAAAAGGAGGGTAGACTAGACAATAGAACAAAAAAACATATACTATGCTGAGTTGAGGCCGTTTCTGTGACACAACATTGATCAGCTACAGTTATATATTACTCACCTACCCTTCAATATTAATGTTACTGTTGTTGCAAAATAAAATTATTTCTTTCTTTCTTCTTTCTAGATGCATGGAATAGAAAAAGTTTTTTTTTTGTCAAACTTTCATTCAACCTCATTTAACTTGGTAGTGGTTTGGCTCTTCTGCAGTCTGCCTGGGGAAGCCAAATTTCATTAAAAAAATTGCAATGAATTTGTGTATGTATGTTCGAGTCAAATCTTGCAAAATACCTATAAATGCAATTTTTGGGAACTATGCACTAATCTAGCAACTGAATTTTAGATTTTAGGCCAGTTCCCCTTGTTCAGTTGAGTTGAAATTATGCACGCCTGTCAAGTTCCGATGACAATACAATATTATGAGAGCGAGCTGATCTGATGATGGAGACGGAAGGTGGGAAATTCTATTCGTTACGTTGCGATTACACCTCTGACTGCCCAAGAAGGAAGGTATTGTCTTTGGGGTGGGTTACGTATGTATGTTTTTGTTTGCAGGACCAAATTTATCCCGTGAGAACGAGACGGATGTATCCATATTCTAGCTTTGTCGCGTTGACGCGAAGACAAAACGGGTGGACATAACTTTATCCCGGCGAATATACTTTATATTATTATTTAACTTCTTGACCGATTTCGTCGAGTGAGGTGTCGCTGCATTCTACATTTTGCAGTCGGTTATTTTCTTTTTCTTTTAAAAATTTTGTTTTGTTGTTAGCGCCGAACTGAACGCGTTAGAACAAGCGTGGTACAGGCGAGAGATGCGGCGGAGGCCCGTGATGATCAGCACGGCTACGGGGGGCGAGGGCGGGCCCCCGAGGCGGCGCGGGGCGCGCCGGGCCCCGCCCGCGCACAGGGGCCCCCGCCCGCACGCCATGGTGAGTCTTACGATCCTATAATCCTTAGAATAAACGAATCTACACACAGCAACGTTACTGTAAAACAAAATGTGTTTTTGTCCATTCAGCTCGGGATTCTTAGCGAGGGTTCGACTCACACTTGGCCAGTTTTTGATAAGTTTTTTTAAGCTTGCACTATTTTCCGTCCAAGTCTGACGCTTGTATGTATTACTCGTTTTACGATACAGCAAAAAGTAAGAGAAAAAAAGAGCCTTTTAAAGTTAGGTCGAGGGGGGGACGAAGACAGACAAAAGAAAGAGCCTTATAAAGTAAGGTCGAGGGGGGGACGAAGACAGACAAAAGAAAGAGCCTTTTAAAGTTAGGTCGAGGGGGGGACGAAGACAGACAAAATAAAGAGCCTTTAAGTTAGGTCGAGGGGGGGACTAAGACAGACAAAAGAAAGAGCCTTTTAAAGTTAGGTCGAGGGGGGGACGAAGACAAACAAAAGAAAGAGCCTTTAAGTTAGGTCGAGGGGGGGACGAAGACAGACAAAAGAAAGAGCCTTTTAAAGTTAGGTCGAGGGGGGACGAAGACAGACAAAAGAAAGAGCCTTTTAAAGTTAGGTCGAGGGGGGGACGAAGACAGACAAAAGAAAGAGCCTTTTAAAGTTAGGTCGAGCGGGGGGACGAAGGCAGACAAAAGTGAAGCTTTTTAAAGTTAGGTCGAGGGGGGAAGGGCGAAGGCAAGCAAAAGATAGTGTCTTTTTAAGTTAGGCCTAGGGAGGTGGGACGAAGGCAAAGTCAAAGTCACAGACAGACGGTTTAGTAATAGCTGGGTTGCCGTTAACAGTCCTTGGATACGAAACCTTAAAATCGGATGTATTGTTTTTAGGGCTCCGTACGAAAATAGTAAAAAGGAGCCCTTATCGTGAGACTCCGGTGTCCGTCTGTTTGTCACAGCCGATGATATGTTGCAGATAACCCGAGTGCTGGAAGAGCCGCCAGAGTTAGAATCGTCAGGAAGCGACACGTCCGACTCGTCCGTGCGCCTCTCCGCCTCGCAGAGGTCTTCACGAGCGTCCTCGCTCGACCTCACCGACGCTACCAGGTTAGTATAACGCCGGCCGTGCACACTACCGGAGCTGATTTTTTTTTCACTGTTTCAGGATTGGTCCCATAGTTAAAGTTGTTCGTAATGATGAGTACATACCTTTTAATATTGTTGCACCTTTCAGTAACAACTTGTATTTGGATAGATCTAGTATTTTTTTTTATGAATATTGAATAAAGCTAGTTTCCATTTACGCCTTATAGAGGACACTTCCATTTTTAATATATATCTTGATAAATGGTAAAACATGGCACTGGCAAAATAGTAATACTGTGTGGAACCAAAATATATGAAAAAAAAAAACATATTTTTTTTAGCTTCTTAAGAATATAGTACACCGCCGTCTTATCCATACAAAAAGCGTAGTCTGATACCACAGATCACACCCTAGATTCTGCATTCAGGACGCTCAAAGCGCACCACGCATTAGGCTAAATACACTTATAAGAAATTAATTTGATTGATTGATTGCTAGGCGCGAGTAGGCGTAACCTTGAGCTAGCCAATGAGAACGCTCGGCCGCACTCCCCGTGACCCTCGCCGTCCTCGAACTTTGGTGACTTTTTGTAGGAACAGCGAATCTCGTAATGCGGTATCTAGTGTGATCTGTGTCTGATACCCGCACCTAAATGTTATCCGATTTCGATGATTTTGCTAAGATTTAGGCGGTGATAACAGACTACCCTCGAAACGCTAATTTCATCAAAAAGTTAGGGAAATTCACTAACTCTATTGAACGCACAAGATACAGAGCGACAGCTATACAATTCCAAACATCAAATCCGCCAAAAACGTACATATATCCTCCTAACATTTTTTTATATATTTCAGTTCGACGTCCTCCCAGTACTCGGACTGGGAGGCGGGCGCCGCCCTCGCCCCGCCGGCGCGCGCGCGCCGCCGCCCGCTCCCCGCCACGCGCTACACGCCCCCCGCCACGCCCGCCAAGAAGGCGCCACGCGCGTGTAACACGCCCGACAGGTAAACGCTGCAAGGCTTCACAGAAAGGGTGTGCTAAGCCGAAAGGGGTTCATAAATATACGATTTTAATAAGAGACCAAATGTAAAACCCTTGGCTTATTTTACTTATTTTATAGTAATGAGTAAAAGTAGTAATGGTTTTTTTTTAATCCGACTTCCACACTAGACATAAATACGAAAAATCTTTTAATAATGTATAATTAAGTTTTGTAGACACCTACGACACAAGAAGAAATTCTTAGTGTAGGTGCTACACGACACTAAAATGCGCGCTTAAGGTACAATATTTTTGTAAAATATTTTGTAAAAAAAATAAAATACTTAAATGTAGAAAAAGAAAAAAAAAAACTAAAGAATCTTCACTGTCGGGGGGTTACAGGAGGTAACAAGATACAGGTCGAAAAACTAGAACCCCACTACATTCTTACGATTTAGTTTTATCGGGTGCGTGCAAGTGCGCCATATTCATTGTAATGTGACGTCACACAGCTTATAACCAGCACGATGAAGACGCTTCCAACGATACCTCATTTGTCAAATTACGATAAGTACCTTAGAAATTATGAGGGTACAGATGAACATACATAACGGTCAAAATTATTCCCCCCCGTTTTGCTTCGCGTAGTCTGGTAAAAAAGAAAGTGACAAACATACATACTTACACACGATAAAATGTAAGCAAATTCTTTTTTATTTTATTTTTTCATAATGACAACAATGACCCCTTTCGGCTTATAGCAGTTCTGTTTAAACTTATTTTTTTTCGAGATAAATTTGTAAACGTCTAACACTTATCAACAGGGCCGTTGCGAGCAGTAGCGGCTCTGCCCCCGCCCCCGCCCCTGCGCCGCCCGCGCCCGCCCCCGCGGAGCTCCCCGAGGCGTTCCGCCCCGGCGAGTGGCTGACCGCGGTGGCGCCGCGGAAGGCGCCCTACCACCCACAGATGGGCGACCACTGCTTATACTTTCGACTGGTACGTTTGACGGTACTACTATCAGATTTTAGAAATCCGCCCCTTTCTGCAAGCCTCCACATATTGGGGGTTGGCATAATTCTTACGCTTGGTAGGCGGCTTGGAGATCGCAGACCGCTTATTAAGAGGGCGTCCTTAAACACCATACGGTCAGGTAAAAGCAAACAATACAATGCACTTTGGTCAAGGAGGCAGGTAAGATACGAAATGTATCATGTGAGGTCATTGAAGCCTCATGTATTTTTTTTTTCCGATGTTTATTTCCGTTTTTTTTATTTTAACAGGGTCACCAAAGGTATTTCGAAGCCGTGGCAGAAAAGGACTTGTACAAAATTAACCCAAGAGATAAACCGTGGGAGAGGACACACGTTTACGTAAGTTATTTTTTTGAGTATTCCATTACGGACGAGGACTACGTTCGGGACGTTCGTACATAACGCAGTCAATTTAGCGTTTGACCCGGAAGTAACTAAAAACAGTTTTTTTTTGTACATAATTGTAGAACGTTCTTCTATTAATCCTAACTAATATTATAATTCAGAGGATTATAACCGCAGTCGTATCAGGACCAATAAAGCTTCGAGGTATGAAAATGAATACGTTCGACTCGAGGGAAAAACTTCGCTTGCGCGATTCAGAACTCCCTACATTACAACTGTCACTCCATACAAAACGACAAAAAATGCAAAAAAAATTGAACAACGTAATCTAGCGAACTATAACTTTTCTGTCTGGTCTGGTTTGTCGCGTTATAAAGGCTGAACGGATCTTCATAAAATTTGGTAAGGAGTTAATGTATATCACATAGACGGATATACAACACTTATTTTATGTCCACGCGAACGAAGTCGCGTGTAACAACTAGTATAAAATAATTTTAAAAAATGCGTATCCGGAACAGACACAAATTTTTGACCGAGGGAAGCGAAGGTCTCAGAGTTTACTGGGACAAATCGGCATTTGTATGTTTGTGTGTATATTTGTCCGATGATAACTTGCGAACCGCTGATCCGATCTTCATAAAATTGTAAGCAAGTAGTTCATTTCAATACAATTTTTAAGTTCGAATATGAGCTGAATCGGTCCAGGGGTTGTGAAGATATAGGGGCCGCGAGGTCTCAGTTCGACGCGAACTACTAGTAACTAACATTATGAATTCGAAGCGTTATTTGTTTCTTCCATTTTGTTACAGGAATGCGAACTAGTCAAAGTGGTGGGCATAAAGTACGTGATCAAACCGCCCCGGGTGGTGTGCCTCCGCCTCGCTTGCTCGCTGGAGGCGCCGCGCACGCGCAGCTTCACCGTGCGGTACCACGACATGCCCGACGTCATTGACTTCCTGGTGCTGCGGCAGCAGTACGAGGCGGCCACCGCGAGGCACTGGGGGCAAGGAGATAGGTGAGATAAGGAATCGGCCTCATGTGAGGTCTTTTGTGCCTCATGTCACGGATTTTAATACTACGTCTTTTCCTGTGTGAGGTTCTTAAGTGCCTCATGTCATGAAATCCACGCAGCCTCCTTTTCCAGTGTGAGGTCAAAGTGACTCATCATAAGCCTTGTTAGTCTCGTGTCAGGGAATACACGAAGCTTCCTTTTGTAGTGTGAGGTCTAAAGTGCCTCACGGGAAGTTTTTTGCCTCGTGTCAGGAAATCCACAAAGACTCCTTTTCCAGTGCGAGGTCCAAAGTAACTCATGTGAGGTCTTAGACGTCTCGTGTCAGATAATCCACGAAGCACCCTTTTTAGTGTAAGGTCTAAAGTCCCTCACTGGAGTTTATTTTGCCTCATGTCAGGGAATCCAAGAAGACTCCTTTTGTGTCTCGTGTGCCTCGTGTCAAAGTCAATATTCATCTACAAGTCAAAAATAATAACCTTTTGTATACAATAATATGCAAATTAAGTAGAGACTACTCATTGAATACAATGATCAAGAAATTTTGATGTAACGACGTTCATATTATGCCCCCTATCAGGTCATATAAAAAACGTCATTACAGCTACTTTGGTGCGAGGCACAAAAGGCCTCACAGCGTGCTTACCTCATTAATATTGTGAGTTATGGCCTTTATTATGACAAATTTCTTTCAGATTCCGCTGCATGATCGACGACTCGTGGTGGACGGGCATAGTGTTAGAACGCATGGGGCCGAGCCCGGGGGCTTCGGCCGCGGTCCCGGCCACTTCCGGCTGCAGCGAGGCCCAGCGGTGGGCCTCCGCCGCCGCCGCGCATTTCCTCTCGCTGCGTGTGAGGTGGGACAACGGCGAGGTCGAGAGACTCTCGCCCTGGGACCTGGAGCCTCTGGACCCGGAGAGGTGAGTGGTACTAAAACAAAACTACTGGATTAGCTCGAATAGATGTTTTTTGTGCAACTCAGTGACGAGACGAGCAAGTAGCTCGCCCACAGATCACACCAGATACCGCATTACGAGATACGTTCCTACAACAAGTGACGTCAGTGTGAGGCGCGGCGCGGGGCGCGGGGAGTGCGGCCGAGCGCTCTCATTGGCTGGCTCAAGGTTACGGCTACTCGCGCCTAACAATCAACCAATCAGAGTAATTATAAGTGTATTAAGACTGATGTGTGGTGCGCTTCGAGCTTCCTGAATGCAGAATCTAGGGTGTGATCTAATGTAATGTGATGTGTGATGGTAATCGTCACGCTTGCTAATAACAGTTCAGTTGAAAGTTTAACTTCAGGTACAGTTTTTCACGACAAATAATACCTCCCGATGTACCTGCGCAGTCGACCAATAGTGGCGCGGGAAACTTGTATCTACCAATGGCAGAGTAGAGTAATACGCGCGCTAAAATCTTGCGCTGTCATTGGTCGATCAATTTCGTGGCAAAATCGCGCAACCCGGTCCCTCGCCGTTACTGAGTTGGGCTTAGCTGCTAGATTAATACTGTTTTGTTTTATTTACCGTCAGGCTGCCAGCGGAGCCCGGGGGCTGCGTTCCGGTCCTCCCGCACGAATTAGAGGCTGTCTTGTATCGCGCCGAGCCCGACGAGTGGCCGCCGCGGGGCGACCGGCACCAAGCCTGCCCCGCTATAGCACAACACATAAGTCAGGTGAGTCAACTACACCAAGAGCCGACCACCGACCAACTAATCATATCATATCCACCCATCAACCAACTAACCAAACCAAATTAAGCCACCAACCTTACCTACCAATCGACCTAGCAACTCACCCACTCGACCCACTAACCAAACCCATCAACCACAGATCACACTAGATACCGCGTTATGAGATTCGTTGTTCCTACAAGTGCCGTCAGTGTGAGGCGCGGCGCGGGGCGCGGGGAGTGCGGCTGAGCGCTCTCATTGGCTGGCTCAAGGGTACGCCTACTCGCGCCTGACGATTGTAAGGCGCGAAAAAAAAAAGTTAAAAAAAAATACTCTGGTTAATCAAGTATTTTTTTATAAGTGTGTTTAGACTGATGCATAATGCGCAGAATCTGGGGTTTGATCTGTGCCACCAACCAACAAATCTTAGCTACCAGTTAACATATTAACCAAAAAAAAGTATTGTGATGCAATATCAATCGAGGCTAGGTATTTTTGGGAACTCAGTCAGTAAAGAAAATGTCTTCTTAGGGTACACAATAGACAACACAATTACTCATACTGCTCACATCGATAAAATATGTAAAAAAATGGCGAGCGGGAATTACGCTTTGCTAAAACTTAAGCCATTATTAGATAAAAAAACTCTTATATCCGTTTATTATGCTTACATACATTCTGTTATAAGATATGCAGTTACAGTCTGGGGTAATGCTGTAAATATTACAAAAGTGTTACGATGTCAAAAAAGAGCGATTAGAATTATCAACGGTTTAAAAAAACGTAGTTCCGCGAAAAACCACTTCAAAAGTAATAATATAATGACAGTGGTATCTCTATACATTTATAATAGTTTGCTAGAAATACATGAGGCTAATTTACCAAAAAATAAAGACATGCATCAATGCAACCTACGAAACAAAGAAAAGCTGTACAAGCCACGGACTAGGTTAGTTAAAGTTGAGAAACAGGGCCGTCACGCCAAAATATTAATGTACAATAAATTACCTGATTCTATAACCGAACTAAATCAAATCAGATTTAAAAAGGCTCTTAAGCATTTTTTTGAAAGCAATCCGAAAGCCAATGTCAATGGACCTCTCAGAATCCTCATTTTTGTACGGACAACAAACGGAGTAATGCATAATAAGTACCCACCTGTCATGATATATTATTAAATTATTCAAATAATTAATAACTTAGTTTGCCTAGTTAAATTTAATTCTAAACTTAAGTTTTTTTTTTATAATAGTGACTTGCCTGTAATATTTAATGTTATTTATGGCCAATAAATATTTCTGATTTCTGATTTCTGATTTCTGATTTCTGATTTCTGATTTCTGATTTCTGATTTCTGAAACTAAACCCACCAATCAACCAACTACCCTGAAGCATACCAACCAACCAATCAAACCAAACCCACGAACCAAATGACTTAGCTACCATTAAAACCTTATCGGTACTGTAAGCTAATTCAACTCTTTCAATCTACTGTTAGTAACTGAGGAGTTCCGTTTTCCATCTTCCTTCTCCATCATCATGTGATGAATATTTGTGTTTGTTCTATGTCTGGGTGTTAATATCTATATAAGTATGTATTTAAAAAATATCTATGTACGTATATCAGTCTTTGGCAGCCATATTACAAGCTTTGCTTAGTTTGGGGTCAGATGACCGTGTGTGCAATAATGTCCCAGATATTTATTATTATTATTATTATTATCATCAGATCAGGGGAACAGGTCTAAAATTCAGCTGAAAGATTTGACCTTAACATACATACAAACATTGTTATACACAAGTTACATAAAAGCGTGTAAAATCAGATTATTTCAGCTTGTCAAGCTGTGGTTGTGTGCACACAGGTGATGTCGCTGTCGGTGGCGGAGCCGTTCGTGGCGCCGGTGGACCTGCAGCTCTACCCCTCGTATGCCAAAATTGTGCCCTACCCCATAGACTTGGCTACCATCAAGGCGCGCTTCGAAAACTTCGTAAGTATCTTACTATACGTAGTAATCTTGACGAAACTTGGTATACAGGTTCTACAATATCGTAGTTTTTTTTTGTCGTCGGCGATATTTGATTGGTGGGATATGACCCCCAGAAAGGAATTTGCTGCGACGCCATCTACCGGCCGGTTTTGGTAATATGTGGCAGAAAGATTCGGTACTCAATTCTAGGCATGTATTTTGAATATGAGCAGAATCGGTCAAGAGGTTGTCGAGATATAAGGTCGTGAGTTCTCAGGTCGATGGTCTTGACCGATTTTGTCTACTGTTCGCAGAACTATATAACTTCTAAAATGTTTTCACCTTTCCTATGGCTATGGAGCGGGACGTCGCTATCCCACGAGTCGTCTCGTCTCTCTCTGCCGTGGACCATTATAGAAGTGGCCGCGAGAGTTTCGCACTCGGAGTCCGAGCGGTTCAGTATAGTCTAATTGACCGAGCGAAGCGAAGGTCTCAGTGTTTACTGGGACAAATCGGCATTTGTATGTATGTTTGTGTGTATATTTGTCCGATGATAACTTGCGAACCGTCGAACCGATCTTCATGAAATTTAGTAGGCAAGTAGTTGATTTCAATACAATTTTTAAGTTCGAATATGAGCTGAATCGGTCCAGTGGTTGTGAAGATATAGGGGTCGCGAGGTCTCAGTTCGCCGCGAACTACTAGTTATCTAGTAGGTTAATATTTTTTCATTACATTTTTGACTATTTTGTGGTATTTGCCATGAATTATTCCTACTAATGATTTGGGAAGACTATTAATTTAATGTTTGAGGTGAGACGCATGTCCCATGTCTGTCTGTTTAGTTCTACAGACGCACGGCGTCGGCTCAGTTCGACGTGCGGTACCTGGCGAGTAACGCGGAACAGTTCAACGAGCCGCACTCGCCCATCGTGCGGCAAGCGAGGCTCGTCACTGACCTACTGCTCTACATTATTAGGTAAGTCGTTCTAACAAAAAAAAAACGACTATAACGAAATGTGTCAAAAGCGCCTCAATTTTCATAGTAATTAATACATATTTCGTTTCTTGCCAAATTTCTTCAACAAAATGGCGGATGATGCCGTAAGCTAGTGCAATACTAGACCTTATGATACAGATTACAGATATTATTAGATTATTTATTAATAAATTACAAAATTTACAGGTCAAGAAAATATCACTTAATTTCATATTAGGTACATACTAAGTTTGTAAAGGCTATAAAATATAATTTATGTACTCCTTAATCGAGTAATAGGCCTTACTGAGTAGGTGTAGCTTTAGTTTTGATTTATATGTATTATATATTATATGTGTCCGAGTGACGGTTGATATTAGAATGTGTGTGCCGCAGCCACTGGCGCGACGTGGACGTGCTGGCGAAGTACCACGAGCTGGCCGCCTCTTACCATTCGTCGGACGACGAGCCGCTCGCGCCCCCTAGAGGAACCAAGGTAACATATATTATGAACCATTATATTAGTTATTCGATTAGTGGATGGACCTTTCAATGGAACATCATTGTGTTCATCGTGTTGGTGAACAGTCCCTGTGTACGCATAAGGCGCCACCCGTGCACGGTGGACATTCCCCACGTACGCATAAGGCGCCACCCTTACATGGTGGGCATTTCCTACGTACGCATAAAGCGCCACCCGTACATGGCGGGCATTCCCCACGTACGCATAAAGTGCCACCCGTGCACGGTAGACATTCCCCACGTACGCATAAAGCGTTACCCGTACATGGTGGACATTACCCACGTACGCACAAAGCGCCACCCGTACATGGCGGACATTCCCCACGTACGCACAAAGTGCCACCCGTGCACGGTGGACATTCCCCACGTACGCATAAAGCGCCACCCGTACATGGTGGACATTCCCCACGTACGCATAAAGCGCCACCCGTGCACGGTGGACATTCTCCACGTACGTATAAAGCGCCACCCGTGCACGGTGGACATTCTCCACGTACGTATAAAGCGCCACCCGTACATGGTGGGCATTAATTTTCAATTGTTCCATTGTAATAAATAAATATCTGTCATCTGACCCCAAACTAAGCAAAGCTTGTAATATGGCTGCCAGAGACTGATATACATACATAGATATTTTTAAATACATACTTATATAGATAATAACACCCAGACATAGAACAAACACAAATATTCATCACATAAATGTTTGTCCTGGATGGGAATCGAACCCACGCCCCCAAACACAGAAGGTAGGCTCACTACCAACTGAGCCACCGGGGCAGTCGAATGCATAATGTCACGAAAGAGAAGCAAAAATAGTTATTATAGAGTTATTTGATATTGCACCGGCTCACCCTTCAATTTATTTAATGTTAATGTTGTTACAAAATAAAATTATTTTCTTTCTTTCTTTCAAAAAAATTCAAAAATAACATAAAATAAAATATGTGATGTGTGTGTAAAATATGTATGTAAATAAATATAAAATATGTGTCAATGCATATTTTGGTTGATATTTATTTTGAATATTGAGTTTGGTTCTCCGTGATATTTAAATTTTGAAAATT
Source organism: Apocheima hispidaria (assembly GCA_947579745.1). Classification (NCBI taxonomy): domain Eukaryota; kingdom Metazoa; phylum Arthropoda; class Insecta; order Lepidoptera; family Geometridae; genus Apocheima; species Apocheima hispidaria. Next base: position 2,896,919 of record OX388172.1, on the reverse strand, counting down.
TCATTTTATTACTTAGTTGTAGCACTTTACTATTTCACTGTTAACTAGAGGTATAAATCTAAAAAACAAACCTTATCAGATCCCCGCGATACAGGCCTAGTGCGGGAATGCTTTAAGGTGCAACGTTTCGCTCAGGGCGCGAAATTCAAATTTTCTTGCGTTTTACGTCAATAACAGCTTAATTACTCATCGTAGGTTCATGAAAACTAATTTTGCGATAATAAATAGATTGTTTCAAGAAATTACACCAACCGAAAATTCAAGTTGAAAGCTAGTATAAGTACATTTCCCACTAAACCAAAAACCAAGATGAAAATCAGCTTATTGAAATTTGTAGCTAAACCAATGTTATCTAGGTGATCATTTTACCCGTAATTTCTTAGAACAACTTATTTATTGGCGCAAAATAGGTTTCGATAAATCCACGATGAGTAATTAAGCTGTAATTGACAAAAAAACGCAAGAAAATTTGAATTTCGCGCGATGAGCGAAACGATGCACCTTAATATAAGGCTTCTTGTTATATGCACTAATTTTAATATCTTGCTGTTGATGTACCTTATGTTTATGTTAATAAACGCTTTTTTTTTTTAAGTATTGTTGTATGTTTAAGAATTAATTACAATTGCTTACAAAAATGTTGTACAAACATTAGATAATTTTGCATTTGATTTTATTTATTTATTTATTAGGTACACACAACAGATCACCGATGATACATTATATAATAATTTTATGAAAGTTCTATTCGAATCCGCGATCCAAACCGTGAGCACACAACATGGTCACATGGAATATTTCCAATTAAGTATATTGTCATGCCAATATTGCTTATTGCTGTCGCTAGTCTTCGCGGATTCCCTGTGTCGCGATGACTAGTTCTGAATGACCGAGAAATAAATACAGGTATGTTTCCAGTCCCGGCGGCGCGGGGGCAAGGAGGCGGCGGCGGAGTGGCGCGAGGCCTGCGCCGCCATCCTGCGCGAGGTGATGGCCTCGGCCGACGCCGAGCCCTTCCGGCTGGCGGTCTCGAGAGATATGGCGCCAGGTATTTTTTTTTTCTCTTATGTTTTGGCTCCACAAGTTGTTTATTTAGCCAGTGTCAAGTATTGTAATATTTCAAGTAATTTCAAATATTTCACAATAATAATTAAAATAAGTCTCTGTTATAGTCGTCGTTTATGTCCAGAGTTGACATGTGTAAAAACGCAATTGTTCAAAGTATTTCTGATAGATTGCGACTGACTGCAACCTACAAACGTTGGATGGCTATTGCCACCTAACTAGGTGTAGTTATATTTTGGTTTTTAATTAACATAAGTTGTGACCTATTTCTAAATTAAGACTTAAGACGTAATGTATTTTTCCATATGGATCATGTGTCCGAAATAAAGAATTATTATTATTATTATAGTCAAAGTAAGTCCACGTCATGCACCAGTAAAGTGGTGGAGACTTTACTAGAGGTTTCTATGGAGTTTTGGAAACAACACGAAGAGTCACGTTTCACAACATTGTACTATTCAGCAACACTCGTGCACGTACACGAACACTTAACGGGTAAAAATCCACCATCCACTCGATATAACACAAGTTTTGGAAAATAATAGAATGACGCGACATGACTTCTTCACGTTCCCGCCAAAAAACCCACTACACACTATAGTCGGATGTTTAATCAGACGGAGTAAACTGACAGATAGACATGTCACTTGTCAAAATAATGTTGCCATCTTTCAAACCGTAGTGATGGTCTAGTTTAGGTCTTCTCGTTCACCTCTGAAGAGGTGAAATGGGGCGTTTAATTTACTGTAGCCTATGCGAGCGACGCCGCGCGGGCAAGCCAGTTATAAGATATTTTAAAACTCATGAAACGTATTTTTTTTTTTCTTACATTAGTTTCCTTTATTTTAGATTACCACACGATAATCCACAACCCGATGGACCTCGGCACGGTGTCGTCCCGGCTGTCGGGCGGGGAGTACACTCGCGCGGAACAGTTCTACGCGGACATGCGACTTGTGTTCGCGAATAGCCGCCTCTACAACACTAACAAGCGAAGTCGGGTGAGTTATATACAGTACTAGCTGTTACACGCGGACCTACAAAAAAAGAGTAATCATTTTATGTCAGGCAACAGGAATTACTTCAAAAACACAGGCCAATATTATAAATACCTCACAGACTAACATACATTTTAAAAATATAAATTTATAACTAGGGTCTGGGTCTGTGTCCGTCTCCGACCCTTAACCTATATCTATGCAAAACTTCAGGTCGATCAGTCAGGATTAGGTGAAAGAAAGGGTATACTAAGCCGAAAGGGGCTCATAATACTCATGAATCTATCCCTTGTCTATTTACCACAGTTCAAAGTAAGTAGGTAAGTATGCAGGTGTGTTTATTCCCGTTCAACTCTGCAACGACTGAACGGATATGAATGAAATTTGGTATTGAGGTAGCTTGTACACTGTATTAAGTCATAGGCTACTTTTTATCCCGAAAAATTTAACGGTTCCTGTAACATAGCGGGTGAAACCGCGGGACGCAGCTAATGTGAATATAATTTTAATTAATAAAAAATATTATCGAAGCAATTGCACAATTATCTAAATTCTAAAGAGTAAAATTATCTGTCCTCATTCATCCCTGTTCATAAAGAACACTATCTCACTCGCACATTAAACATCATTGATTTTGATTAAAAGATCAAGTTTTATAAAAATTAATTGCGTATGTGGGAGTGAGATTTCCATCAATGTTGCATCTCTATTAAGATCAAAGATATCTAAAGAAATTTCGTTTTGGTATAATTAAATTTGACTGAGGATAAGGATATCATCCGTTTAATAAACCAAAATTTCAAGTACAGTTTTACAAAACAAATAATTCCTCATTTATCTGAGCAGTAGACCAATAGCAGCGCGGGAAACTTCGATCTACCAATGGCAGAGTAGAGCAATACGCGCGCGAAAATCTTGCGCTGTTATTGGTCGATCGATTTCGCGGCAAAATCGCGGCCGGCCGTGCGCCATCTTAGGCTGACAGATGGGAATAGAGATAAGAATGAATAGCAAGCAATACTCTGTCATTTGCGCTTGCAATAAAGTCCAATATGACTGCGCTTTTCTGAGCCAACGAAGACTGCCGCTCGGAAATTATTAGTTGTGTAAAACTGTGTGATAGTTTAGAGAATGTTACATCAAAATCGACATGAATGTTTGTCTGTTTGTTGCACTGCACGCTAAAACGTTACAGGACACGAACCAGGTAAATGCATGTCTTAGATGGTGTCGATTCTCTTGTACCATTGTCTAAACTAAATCTGAGTTAAATCGTTTGATGCTTCTTCACGCATATTGAAATGAAAAGAGACGCAGATTTTTTTTTTAGTAATTTAGTTTGTTTTGATGAGTACAACAGAATCGATATCATTGTAGATTAGATGACAAGTAGCACAAGTATGCACGGTAATGTTTATATATCTACGAGTAAGGTCCAAAAGGAAAAAAAATAACAAAACGGACAAGTGTTAGTCTCACTCGCGCACCGTCTGACTTTTTTTTCTATTTCATGCAGTAGTTGCATAGATTAAAGATTCCATGTTGAGATATACAGGGTTATAAGGAAAGGGTTTGCTAAGTCGAAAGGGGCTCATAGTACTCATGATTGTGAACAACTTCAACCATGGATCCAACCCAGAAACCGAGAAAAAAATATCTGCTGTACTACTTGTCATTTTTCTATGGAACAGCAGATATTTTGAAATCAATTTCAGGTTTAGTCCTATAGTAAAAGTTTTACTATGATAACTGACGTGGTTTTGACACATTTTGTTTTAATAAAACGGGAATAGTCACGTTAAATCGAGTCGGTTATTCCGACTATAGTTTCGATCACATTCGGTGACCTTTTTCAAGGAATGCTCAACGCAAGGGAAGACGATGTCGCGCGCGTGTCACGCTTAGCATTCCTTGATAAAGGTCACCGAATGTGATCGAAACTATAGTCGGAATAACCGATTCGATTTAACGTGACTATTCCCGTTTTATTAAAACAAAAATAGTAAAAGTTGTTCATAATCATGAATACTATGAGCCCTTTGCGGTTTACCCTTTCCTAATAACCCGGCATATGTATATCGTCTAGTATAGCTAAGAGGGAAAACACGATTAACATGACATTTTCTTAATAAAATAAAATAATTTCCTTGTATTATCGATAAAAGAATAACAAAATACCCGACTTCAAAATATAGTCTATGACACTACGGGCTTTAAGTTTAATCCAACGAACCAGTCGCTTGTCAAAATCGTTCAATCCGTTTAGGCCACAGAAAATCTTAGAGGTCATAGGCTACATTTTGCAGTCGGGTATTTTGTTTTGCTCTGAATAATATTCGTATTCAGTATAGTTATAAGTTTTGCCTGATTGTGTGAGGCCGCCATAAGCTCTCTCAATGTGTAATCAAACTAGTTGTTAGCCGCGACTTCGTTCGCGTGGACAACAAAAAAAAGTATCCTATGTCCGTCTTTGTGATATACACACAGACCACACTAGATACCGCATTACGAGATTCGTTGTTCCTACAAGTGACGTCAGTGTGAGGCGCGGCGCGGGGCGCGGGGAGTGCGGCCGAGCGCTCTCATTGGCTGACTCAAGGTTACGGCTACTCGCGCCAACAATCAACCAATCAGAGTCATTTCTTATAAGTGTATTTAGACTTATGCGTGGTGCGCTTCGGGCGTCCTGAATGCAGAATCTAGGGTGTGATCTGTGGCCACAAGGCTTGACAACTTACACAGTAACTCCTTATCAAATTTTATCAAAATCCGTTCAGCCGTTTAGCTGTGATAACGCGACAAACATCCAGACGGAGAGACAAAGAGTTACTTCCTATAGTTCGCTAGATGGCGCTAGTTGGCAATTTTTGAGCATTTATTTGACGTTTTGTATAGACTGACAGTTGTAATGAAGGGAGTTCTGAATCGCGCAAGCGAAGTTTTTCCCTCGACACGAACTTATTCATTTTTATACCTCGAAGCTTTATTGGTCCTGATACGACAGCGGTTATATTCCTCTGAGTTATATTATTAGTTAGGATTTCTTGTCGACAGATATATTCAATGACGGTCCGTCTGTCAGCGTTGTTCGAGGCTCTGTGGTCGAGGATGCCCCCGACGAGGCCCAGGAGGGCAAAGCGACACCCTAGAGGCATCAGAAGAGGTAACACGTCAAAACACAAGAACGACTCGCTCTTTGAAAGTCGCATACTAGTTTAAAAAAACTAGTTCTCTAAACTAAAAAAAATGTCATATATCTTCATTTTATTTTTACCCGACTGCCCAAGAAGGAGGGTTATGTTTTTGGGGTGTAAATAAGTTTGTTTTTGTGTTCCTATTTGCTTCCTCCTGTAGCTTAAACGGCTTGACCGATTTTGACGAGCGAGGTGTCGTTGGATTCCTCTTTACGTCCTGGGGGACGAAAGCTACATTTTGCAGTCGGGTGTTTTCAATTTTTTTTTATTATCCTAGCATATTTTTGGTAGTGGTAGGGCTCTCTTGCAGAGTCCGCCTGGGGAAGTACCACACCTTTTCCAGTTATTCAACCGCCAAGCAGTAGTGTGCAAGCATTACTGTGTTCCGGATCGAAGGGCAATGTTTCCAGCGTAATTGCTGGGCACAGAGATTTAACATCTAATATCTCAAGGTGACGAGCGCAGTGCATTGCCGCGCATAGCTTTGAACTGTTGAAGTTCAAAATTCTGTGTGGCACTGAACTGTTATGGGCAAGCGTGACGCTTAACATCAGGTGAGCGACTTGCTCGTCTCGTCACCGAATGAAAAAAAAAAAGACCTCTGAGCGAAAAAAAAGTTAAGACTTAGTAAAAAAAGTATATATCTAATTAATATACTTTTAATCTGTATTCTGTATACATAAAACTAACACATACATATCTTTTTCAGCGAAAATAAACGGCACACACACTTACTTACCTCGAGCCGAAGCCGAGTCCTCGGACTCCGAGTGCGAGACTCTCGCGGCCACTTCCAGGAGGGTCCACGGCAGAGAGAGACGGGACGACTCGTGGGATAGCGACGTCCCGCTCCATAACCATAGGAAAGGTGAAAACATATTATACTCATTTATTTATAACCATAGGCTACACGTCACTGGTTTTAATTACATTATGAGTGCCTTTAATAATACTAGTAGTTCGCGGCGAACTGAGACCTCGCGACCCCTATATCTTCACAACCCCTGGACCGATTCAGCTCATATTCGAACTTAAAAATTGTATTGAAATGAACTACTTGCCTACAAAATTTCATGAAGATCGGATCAACGGTTCGCAAGCTATCATCGGACAAACATACATACAAATAACAATTTGTCCCAGTAAACTCTGAGACCATCGCTTCGCTCGGTCAATTACAAAAAAATATATATTATAAGTCAATAAAATAATAAATACTATATTTAAGTCATAATAATAATAGTCAATGTCAAATTTATAATAATAATTAAAAGCAAATAATAACTAATTCTACAGAAAATAATAACAATACAATTATCTCGTGACCGACTTGTATAATAATTATTTCGACAATACAATATAAATCTTACTAGAACTAGTAGATCCGAGAACAGTAGACAAAATCGGTCAAAAAGAGGTTGTCAAGATTTCACCAAGGTCTCAGTTCCGACATGTTATATCGATATATAACAACGACCTTATATCTTGACAACATTACATTACATATCAAGATATAAGGTCGTTACGTACATTAAATTACATAATAATGTAATGTTGTCAAGATATAAGGTCGTTAGCTCTCAGGTCGATGTCGTAACTGAGACCTTGGTGAAATCTTGGTGTCTTGTTATATCTTGACAAGCTCTTGGTTGAATTTACTCATAATCAAAAAAAAATCTTATTTAGAATTGAGTACCGAATGTTTCTGCCAAATATTTCTAAAATCGTCTGTTTAATGGCGCCGCAGGAAACTTTTTTTGGGGGAAATACCCCACCAATCAAAAATCGCCGACGATTAAAAAAAAAATCGTAGAGCCTGTACACCAAGTTTCGTCAAGATTGGTTGAAAAATACGACCTGGGACCCTATTCGGAGAAATGACATTTTATCTCGGTCACTCTCACTCCCATTAAATTCTAAATTAGAGAGACAGTGACCGAGATAAAATGTCATTTCTCCGAATAGGGGCCCTGTACGCGAATACCAACATATGGATACCAACATCTGCCGATGTATGACGCCGCAGTAAATTTCCCCCTTCTTTTGGGGGAAATACCCCAACAATCAAAAATTCCTGACGACATCAAAATTTAAAAAAATCGTTGAACCTGTATACCAAGTTTCGGAAAAATACGACCTGTACGCGAGTACCGACATACAGAGAGATGAAAGCAAATTTTGCCAGTTAACACCTTTCGTTCGCTTCGCTCGGTCCATAAGCGTGCATGCTTGATACTTTAACTCGCCTTAAAAAATTATCAACAAAATTTCATAATATGGGTAGATTTCGAAAAATCCCGAGACATGCCTACCTTTATAAGAACATCTCGACAGTGAATTTTTTCAGAGTATTTTCATGTAGTCGGTTTTTTTTAATTTTTTTGTTAAAATTATTTATTTTACAGGCAAAGGTGTCGGCAAGAAGAGTAAAAGCAGCAGTGCGAGCGCCGAGCCGATGCCGAGCACGAGCAGGGCGGAGCCCGAGGAGCACGAAGGTGGTAAGCCCTACCAAATCAAACGTTACAACATGATTCCTACGAGCCCTATTTTTTTTTTCCTTTCCGGGCTTTGGCCTCGGAGCACTTTTTTTTTTTCTTTTTATTTTTTTTCTTTCCTCGTAAGAGGATTTTGGCGTCGCACGTCTTATGCATTTGCCAGTGTCAAGTATGGTTATATATATTCAAGTTTTGTTAAATACTATCATACAAGTCATAGTCACAGTCAAAAGCGAGCAAATCAAGTCACGGTCAAGTCCAAGTCATGCCCCACTAAAGTGGTGAAAACTTTACTAGAGCCTTCTATGGAGTTTTGGAAACAACATGAAAATTCACGTTTCACGACATTATACCATTCACCAACACGCGTGCATGTTCACGAACACTTAACGGGTAAAAGTTCACCGTTTTTACACATTAACACTCGAAATAACACAAGTTTTGGAAAATAATAAAATGACGCGACATGATTTCTTCACGTTCCCGCCAAAACTCCCTCCGAGCCCTTTCAATCATCGGAAGGCCAGACAAGCAGGGGCGGATTTGATACCTTGGCCTGTGGCAAATCGCCGACCCCCTGCAGGGTCTCGAACATACCGATATTTCGGTATTTCTACCGATATACTGAAATGTAAAGATTTTCCGGCGATTTCTGACAATACAAGAAACTTCTCCCGACTTTACATTCCTGAATTGGAAACCCCCTTACGTTTCGTCTACGTTCCCCACCAACTTTGACAGAAGTAGGTTTGTTTAGGGGACGCCCCGAGATGTTTTTTTTTTTTGAGTAAATTGTCGGTCAAGTTGCTAAACTGTTTTTTTTTTAATTTTTTCTTGATCCTAAGAACATGAAACCGATATTCGTTCTATCTCGCTCGTACGATGTTTTATTCGCCAAAAGGTTATATAACTTACTAGCAGCGCCCCGCGGATTCACCCATTATTCTACAGAAACCGAATATTTTTCCGGGTTAAAAAGGCTGCCTATGTGTTAATCCAGGATGTAGCCTACCTCCGTACCAAATTTCTTTCAAATCCGTTTAGCCGTTACAGAGTTGAACGGGAACAAACACACTTACATACAATTTTTCGCATTAGTAATATTGGCGTGATCTCGTCCAGATGTCTACGACCCGGAGCGGAACGGCGTCCCGTCGGGGTCGGAGCGCACGCGCAACTCGGACTCCGAGTCCTCCATATACACCAACATCGAAGTGCTGGAGGAGGAGCTGGCTGAGGACGAGGTGGAGCTGACTTACGACGACGCCGCACGGGATCCCGACCACACTCCGGTCAGTTTTTTCATTTATAAGTTGAAACAGGAAAGGTGATTTATATAAATGTTTTAAATTTAAACAAAAGTGAACAGGGTACTAGAATATGTTATAATTTTTTTATTTTAATAAAATTTTCATAACATACATAGCGAAATTTAAGGTACTAGTACCACCTTAAATTTCGCACTAGGTGGACCTGTGTCGCAAAATCCAGTGTCTTTCATTCCATATCAAAACAATATATTATATATCTATATATATCCGCGAGCCCGACTCTTAAGAGGCTGACGCTACGCAGAGATGTCACCAATTCTCATATATATTTATGTGTGTGTGAGGGTAAGTGTGTATAGTGTTTGTGTGTGGTTTATGAATATGAGAATTGGTGACATCTCTGCGTAGCGTATATATATATATATGGACCTGTGTCGCAAAATTGTTTTGATATGGAATGAAAGACACTGGATTTTGCGACACAGGTCCATATATATATATATAGTCGGGCTCGCAGAGATGCATACGTAAAGAGTATTACATAAGTAGTTGTTTTTTTTTTAACGCTTATAAGTCGGCGTTCGACCACCAACTCGCCTGTTGGTAAGCGACGATGTGGTCGAAGATGAAGCACGCAGACTTAGAAGATACCTGTTCACTCTGACCTTGAAAAGCTCTAGATTGTAACTCTCAGGGAACAAGGAAGCCTGCATTTAACTCCACTCCTTGGCTGTACGGATTAAAAACGTTGTTTCAAAACGTTTGGTACGTACCCAACAGTGTAAGGAAAAAAAAAAAAAACTGGAAATTTTCGCATACACGGTCACCTGACCCCAAACTAAGCAAAGCTTGTAATATGGCTGCCAGAGACTGATATACGTACATAGTTTAAATACATACTTATATAGATAAATTTGACAACAGATTAATTCTAATACTGCTTTTCTCTGGCGCTAAGCAAATGACAAAGGCAGCAATAGACTTAAACTGTCGTCAAAGTTAACAAGCGTTTCAGTTTTCGGGGGTAAGTGTCACGCTTTGCTGCAAAGAAAAATTATTGTGAGATCACTCCATGGTGAGCGCCCTCCATTATTGACGCTGGTGTTGGAGTATAAACACAGACCACACCAGATACCGCATTACGAGATTCGTTGTTCCTACAAGCGACGTCAGAGTGAGGCGCGGCGCGGGGCGCGGGGAGTGCGGCCGAGCGCTCTCATTGGCTGGCTCAAGGTTACGGCTACTCGCGCCTAACAATCAACCAATCAGAGTCATTTTTTATAAGTGTATTTAGACTGATGCGTGGAGTGCTTCGAGCGTCGTGAATGCAGAATCTAGGGTGTGATCTGTGTTTGTGGCCCATCCGTTGGTTTACTCCGCCTGATAAAAAATCCTACTGTAGTAGTAAATTCTGAGTTTTTTTTCCCAGAGCGGTTCGTTGCGCGGCCGGAAGCGGACGCGCGGGCTCAGTTCCGGCAGCAGCGAGTACGGGCGCGTGCGCAGAAAACACAAACGCGGAAAAAGAAACAAACCTATCAAACAGTGAGTTGTAGCGAGCCCTAGAGTCCGCACTCGGGACGATCGTAGCTACCATAACTAGTATATATGTATATTGTTTTAATAAAACGGGAATACTCACGTTAAATAGAGTCGGTTATTCCGACTATAGTTTCGATCACATTCGGTGACTTTTATCAAGGAATAGATAAATGTCAGATAGTTTAATTTTTTAGGTTATCCGTCTCAGTGTATCATAATTTGGTGGCCACGGTTTCATTTCTGTTTTCATAGAAGACTGTGGCCTGCATTAAATTAACTTTTTTCGATAAAAAACACAGAATGACGGAATTAACAGATGTCAATTTGAATTTGACGCTAGCGCACACAATGAGTGCGGTTTAAAATGCTCTCACATTGCAAACACCACAAACACTGCTAACGATCGGTTTAAATTGTTAGTTTAAACAGTTTCATATCTGCCAGAAACTGTGACCATCAAATTGGGACACTGAGACAGATAACCTGAAAAATGAAACTATCTGACATAAGCACGCTAATGAACGGTTTAATTTGTCGGCGCGCTGTGAGCGTACTAACAATTTAAACCGATAGCAGCATAGCGCTGAGCGGACCCCTGTTGCCAATCTAGTTATTGCTTAGGGCCTCCCTACATGGCCTGACCTGACATCGTTTGAAAGAGATGGCCATATATAAGTTTCTGGGGGAGCGAAAGGGAGAAGCTATAACCTTAATAGTTTGTTTCTTTTGCTCCCGTAAAATTAATATTTTAATAATTGAATAATTTAATTTTGTGTTCTAATTGTAATTGAATTTCTTTTTATGTGAATATGGACCTTTGTAGTCTGAATTAAATGATTTGAATTTGAATTTGAAAATTCAAATCTAGCTGTCCCTCTCACACGATGTCAGGTCAGGCCATGTATAGATGTATATGTGCTGCCGTGACAATTTTTTTTATTTTATTTTTTTTGTTTTGTTTTTGGCAATAACCCAGTATTCTTTAGTATTCCTAGACCCAATGCCGTCCGTGCGATGTATTATTATTATTACAGGCAAAATAGTTTCATTACAAGGGCATGCAGCTGTTACAACGCTCTCGCTAAGGAGATTGATATTGACCTATTCAATACGTCAGCATTTAAATTGAAGCAGTTTTGTAACTCGAATTATTTCGGTACATCCTAGCAATTTCATTAACTTTTTCGTCCTAAAAATAAATGTAATGTATAATATTTGGCTAACTTAATAATCTTACTATTTATTGTTTATTTATGTGCGAGTCCCGTCTTCTACAACAATGTTTTGTAATCTTCTTACTATCTGTGAAAACTTTTAATTGACCTTCTATTCTTAAATAACTTAACTAATGATGTACCTAGCTGTAAGTTATCCTAACAAAAAAAAAAAAAAAAATATTCTTATTCTTATCGATATCACTGTTTGTGGTTTCTGCACTGTGAGCGCATTTTAAACAGTAGCCTTCTTTTTTTGCCACGTTTTTGATGTACATTCCCGCTGTGGCCAGGATACGGGAGCGGTTCAACGAGGGCACTCCGTCGTCGTCGTCGTCCGGGTCGGGGTCGGGGTCGGGGTCGGGGTCGGAGGCCGACAGCGGCCGCCGGTACGAGTCGGACCGCTCCTACCGGCCGCGGTACTCCACCGACGACGACGCGCCGCTGCATCTCTACAGGTTTTTTTTTTTTATTTTTTTTTTTGTAATTTGGTGATGAGGCGAGCATGCCGCTCACCTGATGTTAAGCTTCACGCTTGCTCCTAACAGTTCAGTGCCACCCAGAATTTTGAACCTCAAAAGTTCAAAACCATGCGCGGCAATGCACTGCGCTCGTCACCCTGAGATGTTAGATGTTAAATCTCTGTGCCCAGTAATTACGCTGGAAACGTTGCCCTTCAATCCGGAACACAGTAATGTTTGCACACTACTGCTTGACTGTTGAATTACTGACAAACGTGTGGTATTTCCCCAGGCGGACTGCCAAAGAGGCCTACCGCTAGAAAAACGTTCGCCTACAGTAAAAATTGTATATTTTTTTTTATAGGCAAAGAGCGGAAGGCCACGAAGAGGCGGGACCTTCGAACGCCAGGAGAAAACAGAACGGACACAGGGTTAGTGTTCAGTGTTGCCATACTATTTATAGTACTACTGTCCATAGATATTGTAGTAATGGCTGACAGAATGATAACTCGAGGAACCGATAACCGATGGGGATGAAAGGGACCCACTAGGTGGACCGACGACGTCGTCAAAGTCGCGGGCAATCATTAATGGTAATCTGGTGGTCATCAGAGTGTTGCTGAAATGTATGTGTGTACTCATCATTTTGAACAACTTCTACTATGGGACCAACACTGAAATCGAGAAAAGAAAACAGTTGTTCCATACGTCCTGTCGAGTGTCATTGCCATTCAATGGAACGGATGACTTTAGTTTGGCCATTTCAGTTTTGGTCCCATAGTAAAAGTTGATAATAATTATGCGAAAAATAAAAAATAAAATAAAATTATATCAAGTCAAAATTAACTTCAAAATTCCAAAACAAAATTCCTTTCAATAACCCTCTGTGTCAGAGCAAATTTAGTTATTTGGATCTGTAACTACAGAGCGGGGGCGTGTCGCTGCGAGCGCGGAGCCCGAGGCGCTACAACGAGGACAGCGAGGAGGACTCCATCGCCGCCATCAGCAAGCGCCTGCAGCATCACCAGCACCTCGCCAGGAGGCGGCACCATCACCTCGCGCAGGTATACAGACTAGTCATATTCGCACACTACTGCTTTGCGTATCAAAAAAAATGCCTTTTTCTCACACAGCGCCATCTAGCCCCAAACTAAGCAAGCTTGTACCAGGGAACCAGATGACTGGTAGAATACAATATTTTTTTTGGGGCACCCAAAACACAGACTTTTTTGTCTAGTTTGGGGCCCGGTGCCAAAGCTCCCAAAAAATATTTTTTTTGTGTTACACTCTTACCAGTTATTGTCATTGTCTATCTCTGTTGTAAACCTAGACCTAGCATTTAAAAAAACTTTTTTTTTTAAATGCTTATCTATACATAGAAACACCCAGACAAGGAACAAACATCCATGTTCATCAAACAAATGTTTGTCCTGGGTGGGAATCGAACCCACAACCTAAAGCTCAGAAGGTGCAAATCCTCCCACAAGCCACAAGCTAAAACATTTATTATTAAAATAATGCTACTATAATATAGAAGAATTTTTGGAGGACAACAATTTATAAATTTTAGTTGTAAGTCGTTTAACCCCCGAATACTGAAACGTTTGTTAACTTTGACAACAGATTAATTCTAATATTGCCTTTGTCTGGCACTAATTATTATTAGTAAAATGTATTATTATTAGTTTGTATGTTTATAATTATATTGGTTTATTAGAGTATAAGTATCACATAATCTACATCATTGCACACCCCGTCTACTACCTCTTCTATGAATCCTCTCCATCCTATGGTTGCCTGGAAGAGATCGCTTTCAGCGATAAGGCCGCCAGTTGTTACACTACTTTTTAAAGTCTGTTTATAAATTATGTAAAATTTGTGTGAACAATAAAGAGTTAATCTATCTATCTATCTATCTATCACTAAACGAATGACAAAGACAGCAATACACTTAATCTGTCGTCAAAGTTAACAAACGTTTCAGTATTCGGGGGTAAGTTTTCTGTATTATTCTGTATTTCTGTATTTATTAATAGGTAGTTTTACTTTTTTAGTATGTAGACAACTGTACTGTTTGCAACACCCTATAATAATAAATAAATAATATATAATAACTAATAATAGGGTATAATGTGCAATTTAATACATTCTGAAAAATGTTACCATTACGCATTATGTGGCAATGTATACTTAAATAAATAAAAGGTGTTTTAGATTGATGTTTAAAAAACTATTGCCTGATGTTCTGCATCCCATCGCTGCGGTATCGGTCCACCCTCGAAGGGTGATTGTGCCATCTCCACCACGCTGGCCCAGTGCGGGTTGGCGGAATCACATACGCCGTCGAACTCCTTCTGTGGAAATATGCAGGTTTCCTCACGATGTTCTCCTTCAGCTCCAGCTGCCTCGAGCCTCAATATAGGAATATTCGAGAATCCTATATTAGTCCTGTAGTCTAAACGGCTTGACCGTTTTTAACGGACGCGGTGTCATTCGATTCCTCTTTCCGGAGTGACATAGGACGCATTACGTAGTTTTTTTTTTTTTTTTTTTTTTTTTCAATCTTATTTAATGTTAATGTATTGCAGACCGTGCGAGTGGAGGGGAGCGCAGCGCACACGACCGATCACAATTACTTCAACGGTCACGCGACGCGGACGTCTCTCAACGGAAACGGTAAGCTAAAAATCGAAGAGACCGTGTTCCGGATCACACTAATATTATTAATAAGAAAGTTTGCGTGTAAGTATGTAAGTGTGTTTGTTCCCGTTCAACTCTGTAACGGTTGAACCGATTTGGATGAAATTTGGTATGGGGGTATACATACCCCCATTATCCTGGATTAACACAAGTTTTTATCCCGGAAAAATATTCGGTTTCTGTAGAATAGCGGGTGAAACCGCGGGGCGCAGCTAGTTATCTAGTTATGATATATATATACATCAGTGAAGGTATCTGCCTGGGGGCCCCACGTCGGCTAAGGGGGCCCCGCGCACCGATACGAGGGCACAACGAAACGTGAAAATAGGCACCTAAGCTGCATTTGCAAAACTCGTGGGACTACAAAAAAAATGTCCGTCTCCGATCCTTAAGCTATATCTATGTAAAAAATCAGGTCCGTCCGTTCAGCCGTTTAGCCATGACAACGCGACAAACACCCGACAGACAAAGCTACTTCCTATAGTTCGTGGCGCTGATCTATTTTTGTGCATTTATTGACGTTTTGTATGGACTGACAGCTGTAATGTAGCGAGTCCTGAATCGCGCAAACGAAGTTCTTTTTTCGAGACGAACGTATTCATTTTTATATCTCGAAGCTTTATCGGTCCTGATACGACTGCGGCTATATTCCTCTGAATTATAATATTTGTTAGGATTAGCAATTATTTGGTTTTTTGACGAGCGCGCGCAAACTTTTTTTTCTTCAAATCTAAGATTTTTATTGGACACATAAGAACGGTACATAAAAAGTTTCGAAGCCTCTGGTTCCCGAACTAGCGTAACACTGTATTTCAGAAACCAGCGTCTTCCCCCATGGGTGCATATGGCAATACAAATTACTCTTAAATTATAAGCTTACCTATTCCTATCTAAGTTAAATAGTGCAATAGACTTAAATAAGTAACAGAAGATAATTGCTATATAAAATATGATAACTAACGTTGCAAATTAAAATTATAGATGTATTATATAAATATAAGCCATCTCTTTTCATCTGTGAGCGAAAGTGTATAGCGCTATCTTTCTCTCGAAATGCCCTCGTAACCCTCAGCATCTTGTCTCCAGTGTCCCGGTCAGCGGAAAGCGGGAGCAGCGGCGCGGCCGTCCCCGTGTCCATCTCGTCCCGCGGCCGAGTCAGGAAACTCACCGCCAAAGCGCGGGGCCTGCTCAGGGACTGAGCGCTCGCCATCGACACCGCGGCTTGCTTGACACGAGACCGGTCCCCAGGGGCTCCGGATTCATGGACGCGTACTTGAATTTCAAGATAAGCGATCAGTTAAATGATCAATCGTCTATACAGGTGTTTAAATTCGACGAACATTATTTAAGATGAGTATGATAATTGAAGAAAAAAAAAAACTTGATGAAAAGCAAGTTTTTTTTTTTTTGTAAATACGGATTGTTCGGTTAAACTAAGGAGTTATTCTAGGATTGTTTTCAGCATTTATGAACAAGTTTTGCTATGGGACCAAACGGGACGCCGCTAAAAAAAAATCAGCTGATATAGATATTGTCGAGGTTGAATGGCATTTTTCTACTAAACAAATAACTGAACATAATACATTTCAAGCGGAAAAAAAAAACAATTTTATCAGTTTTGTGAGAGAAAAGAGAGAGAGTGCGCGCAATATTTTTTTTTTTTTTGGCCTTTCACAACTGACTCCTGACGTTTCTCATAAAAAAAGCAGTAGACCTGTCAGCGGAATGGCTCGAAATAAGTTTTTTTTTTAATTTATTCAATTCAGAACCTTGTACTAAAATACCTCCATCATCTATCCAAACCCCCTGTACAAAATAAATGTAGTCAATTTTAACCCTTCGAACGCAAGTAAAAACCAGCGACAAAATCTTTTTGTCACGCAAGAACAGGACACGGCTACGATTATGTATACGTTTGTCTCATTTTTCACTGCACGAAGAGTGGAGAAGATTTTGTCGCGGTGCGCATGCTAGCCTTGCTGAACGTCAATGAGTTTACACAAACCATATATCTATCTTTTTTTTTTTTTTTAATAAATACGACCAAGTAGTTTAAAAATAATAAAAAATATATATATTTCAGGCAACCACAGACCCATAAAAATGTAAAACTAAAACAATAAAATAAAATTAATAATAATAAATAAATATCTGGGACATTTTCACACACACGGTCACCTGACCCCAAACTAAGCAAAGCTTGTAATATGGCTGCCAGAGACTGATATACGTACATAGATATTTTTAAATACATACTTATATAGATATCGAACCCGCGCCCCCAAACACAGGAGGTAGGTTCACTACCAACTGAGCCACCGGGGCAGTCAATTACTTATCCCTGTGTCAGTCATATAGCATTTTTTTTATCTATTAATCTTATTTTTTTTTTATCTTGTCTATTAATTTGAATGAGGCTTGATTCTTGATATGTGATATCTCTTACTCTGGCGTGGCGACCCAAAATGGTTCCTGGACACCAGAGGACACAACCGAACTTTGATAAATATATGATAATAATCAGAATACGAAAAATGGCCGCTTCGTCATTCAAAGGTTTATCAATTTTATAAATGATATTTTATACAGTTTTTTTTTTAATAACACGACACATAGAAACAAAAACAAAAAAATGCCTTTGTTCACGGGTCTGTGAGAGGACGATCGTTATTTGATGCTCGCGACATTCAAAGGGTTAAAGCCAAAATTTGGCACTTATCAAATTATCAAATTTCGATTTAGTTGTTGTTTGCCAGCCGACAGATATGTTTTGTCAATGTTTCGCTGTTGAGAAATGTCGTTAGCGGAAACGAGACGGCGTATTTTGACCATTTTGTAAAAATCTATTTAATTTTATGAATCGTTTTTATTAGACTGTTCGTTTAGATGGCGGATAGCATTGTACTCATTATGAACAAATTTTACTATGGGACCAAACCTGAAACCCCGAAAAAAAGGTCCATAGAAAAATATAATTCATCCGCGACGAAATGTGTGGTCTTTTCGCGATTCAGTGTTGGTCCCATAATAAAAGTTGTTCAAAATTAAAAAAAAATATAGTATGTCGATCGGCCAACCGAACGGCCAGTATCAAAGTTATAAGAAATATTTTGATTAATTATATTAATGGGGATAGTTTTTTTTTTCTGTGCATAGTAATGACAAAACAATTTTGAGAAATAGTCTCACTTATCAAAATATATCAGTTTTTTTTTAAACGATGACTTATGGATATTTAAAAAAAAATGTAAGTCATAAGACGTCCATTCTTGAACGAAGGCCTCCTGTGCGGGTCGATATAATCCTCACGCTTGGCAGGCGGCTTGGGGATACCAGAAACAAATCACAATCTTGACAGATAGACAGACATCAATTGGTGTCTTTTCTCCTTTTGAGATACGGATCTCTAAAAATATGAACTATCCCCATTGTTTGATACGAAGACTGACCGCTTCTATAAATATGCGTATAAAGATTAATTGTATATAATTATGTATTTACACTATAATGCTCAATAATAATAGAAAAAAAAAATGCGTTGAATCCACAAAATTCATGAGGGTTAGACAGAAACGGTTATGTACCGTTGGCAGTGGCGGATTTAACATTTACCAAGTAAATTTACATTTTTGCCGCCCCTTACTCTACAGTCAAGCTAAGTCAAATTTAGTGACCGTTTTTTAAAAATTAACTACAAATTAATTTTAAAAAAAAGAACGGTTCTTAAATTTGCCGTCCCTAGAATATGCCACCACTGGCGGCAGATTTCGCAAGGGCACTTCCCCACTGTAAGCTTGTTAAATATTTATAATTTATTACTTATTTATAACTTTATTAAACACCGAAAATACAATTAAAATTAAACAATAATTAAATATCCGGCAGTATAATGGGCGGCCTTATCGCCTAAAGCGATTTCTTCATGATTATGATTATTGAATCATTGAATGCTTCTCTCTTAGCTTATCATTTCTGTCTAACCCCATATTACCTGGATTCGAAACTTTAGTTTTTATTTATGAATTGTAACTTTAGTTTAGTTTGTGCTTACATACTTATATTATGTTAATATTTTACTACTAGCTGCGCCCCGCGATTTCACCCGCTATTCTACAGAAACCGAATATGCTTACGGGATAAACAGTAGTTTCATTGAAATCGGTTCAGCCGTTACCGAGAACGAAAATACTTACACACTAACCCCCGAATACTGGAACGAATGTTAACTTTGACGACAGATTAGGTCTATTGCTGTCCTTGTCATTTGCTTAGTGCTAGACAAAGGCAGTCTTAGAATTAATCTTTTGTCAAAGTTAACAAGCGTTTCAGTATTCGGGGGTTACACACATACTTTCGCATTTAATGTTTAAATGTAAGTATTTTGTATGTCAAGCGTGGGGATTGTATCATCCCCCCCCCCCCCCCCTCCCAATAGGGAGGCATTTGTTCTGCAGTGGATGGCTTCTGGTGGTTTCTTTTTTTTTATTTCGATCGAACGGTTTTAAAAAAAAAAATTGTCGGAGCTTGAGTATTTTTTTTTTTATTAGTATAAATAAAGTACCTGCAAATTTATTTGTAAGATGAATGCTTTGTAAATAATATGCCTCGAAAATTGTTTGTTTTAATTGGGAATCTTAAGAAATTAGATATATTTACCCGACTGGCTAAGGTGGGTAATGTTTTTGGGATGTCTGTAAGTATGTTTGTGTGTTCATAAACTACTATTGTAGACTAAACGGCTTGACCGATTTTGACGAGTGAGGTGTCGTTCGATTTCTCTTTACATCCGGAGTGACATTGGCTACATACTGTAGTCGGTTTTTTTTTGGTTCTTGTTATTATTAATAAAAAAACATTGTTTAATTAAAAGTCCATTTTAAAAAACAGAGTCGGTAATCGACTGTTCTGTCTGTCCGTGGAAAAAAAAACTAAGGATAACTAAACCGATTTTTGTGCTGTTCCGAATAGCACAAGCACAAGCAGCAGTTGTGTGTTTAATGAATGAGGCGTTTTCCAAAAAAAAAAAAAACCTGGTTATAAAAGTACCCAATAGATGGCGTTAGATGTACCTTGAGTTTTTTCTGTCAATGTCAAGACATGAAAGACAAAAAAATGTACGTGTGCCTTTTTTTTTTCTCGTCTTTTTTGGCTCGACATGTGTATTTAGACAATTTCAAGTAACGTAACTATGTATTTGACTTCATTTGAAATATTACAATAGTTGACACTGGCTAAATACACAACGTGTGGAGCCAAAATTTAAGATTTAAAAAATAAACATTAAATATTTCGACAGAAATGACAATGACAGGTAAAACGGTAGGTCTGTTACGCCATCTAGTACGTATTATAGAACTACTTTTTTTTTTTTTGAAAACGCCTCATTCAATGAACAAATTTTTAAATACTTATTATATGGAAAAATAATCGAAATCAGACTACATTTTTGTTTTTGAAATCAATAATGATTGATTATAACTTTTCTTTTATATGTTATTTATTTATTATATACCGATTATGGAGTTCTAATCTAATATTATTCCCTCAACTAAACGGCTATAAAATCTGTGTCTCTTTTCGTTTTAATGTGTGAGACAAGGATGGCATTAATTTTAAGAGTTGCCTTTAGTTTACCAAAATCATATTTAAACCCCAATAGATGCATTACGAGATCTTTCGTCAAAGTGAGGAAAACTCGGGTTGCGGGGACTGAGACAAAGCGTTTCCATTGGATATCGACGCCTAGCAAACAATGAAAGGGAAATTTTATAGGTGTATTTCGACCTATCCGAGATGCGCTTAGATCGTACTGATTAAGGCATCTACGAGCGGTAATCTCGCGCATCTTATATAATTGAAATGTTACCCCAAATATTTGTTTTTAATTTTTATTGTATTCTCGAATCAATTCAATGTTTCCGATTGATAATTTTATCTGAAGGCCTCGCTACATGACCTGACCTGATATCGTGTGAAAGAGATGGCTGTATATAAGTTTCTGGGGGAGCGAAAGGGAGAAGCTATAACCTTAATAGTTTGTTTCTTTTGCTCCCGTGAAATTCAAATCTAGCTGTCCCTTTCATACGATGTCAGTTCAGGCCATGTGTAGACACCCTTAGTTAGGTAGTTTATAATTTTATGGAAATATCTAGAAAAAGTAGTGATTATTAGTGTGCGTTTCCACTGAAGCGGAGCGGAGCGGAAATGTGCATCGATTGAAATACACCGTCTCCTCTCCGCTCCGCTTCGATGGAAACAGTCGTAGCGGAGACGAGAAGAATCGTATCAGACTGTATGGCGAGCGGAGGGGAGAATTATCGGGGTACATAAATAATGTGGCCAAAATTGGAACTACAGCTATCATCTTATTTTTTCTTTGTGTTAGAGAGAGATAAACGTAGTAACAGCGCGACATAAGCGCCCCCGTCCGCAGCATTACAAATATTGTCGATTTGTAACGGGCACAAAATGTGTCTTATGTTAAAGGAATAAGGATAAGAGTGGCTAACTTGGCCTGACCTGACATCGTGTGAAAGAGGTGACTATATAAGTTTCTGGGGGAGCGAAAGGGAGAAGCTATAATCTTAGTAGTTTGTTTCTTTTGCTCCCGTGAAATTCAAGTCTAGCTGTTCCTTCCGCACGATGTTAGTCAGGTCATGTATAGCCACTTTAATACTGGTACGGAACTCTAAAAATGTTGACAGTGTTGTCAGTGTATAGTAAAATAATTAATGTACCATGTACGTATGTGTATTATATTTTTCGTCTGTGCGTGTGAACGGACACAGTGATATTGCGTTCGTGTGAAACCAAACTGAATAAAAATATTTTATTAAGTATAAATTAATGTGTTTTTTTCTTTCTGGACCACTCCCTGGTCACCCTGGTTTTATTCCGAAAAGGGTTGTTTGTATAGCCAAAATATACTGGAGATATCATTCAAAGAAAAACAAAATATCCGACTTCAAAATGTAGCTAACGACACTCTGCACGTAAATAGGAATCCAACAATACCTCGCTTGTCAAAATCGGTCAAGCCACACAAACATACTTATGTACACACCCTCAAAAACATTACCCTCTTTCTTGGGCAGTTGGGTAAAAAAGAAACAACCTCACAAGTTTGTGTCATTCGCTCTAATTAAATTTATACTATTTGCACAGATCACACTAGATACCACATTACGCCACCATCTACCAAAGCGAGCCTGGGGAGGACAACAGCGTCGTGTGGCGGACGCTGTTGTAGGCTTAAACGTCTCACGACAGGTACCAGCTGTCCCGGGAGGAGCAGAAGCGTGGTGCTGAGGGCTCCGGTGCGTTCCCTTGGAGATCCCGGAGCCCTCGGTCAAGCACCAAGGCAGGCCACCGGGGGGGTTTTAGTGGGTATAATCCCACATAACCCGGCTGCACCCCAAAGCAGACGGGTATCTTGGTGAAGATTTCCCCCTGGCAAAAAAAAAAAAAAAGATACCACATTACGAGATTCGTTGTTCCTACAAAAAGTCACGTCAGTTTGAGGCGCGGCGCGGGGCGCGGGGAGTGCGGCCGAGCGCTCTCAATGGCTATCTCAAGGTTACGCCTACTCGCGCATGTGTATTTAAACTGATGTATGGTGCGCTTCGAGCGTCCTGAATGCAGAATCTACGTGTGATCTGTGACTAGTTGTTACCCGCGACTTCGTTCGCGTGGGCTTACAAAAAAAAGTAGCCTTTGTCCGTCTCTTGGTCTATGTCATAGGTTATTCTGTGAGGTACTCAAAAATCTTATACTGTATGGAGCCAATATTTAATAAAAAAATATCTGGTTGACGTCAACGTCAACGAATATCAATCGATTCGGAGACAGGGCTACCAGATTGTGTGTTTTTCTCGCTATTTTCGGGAAAATATTTGTCCTTGGAGTAAACATATGAATGTTCTATCTTGAACCCTGTGTCTAATTCCGATTCTGAGACACAAAGAAATGAACAGAATCTAGATCTAGAAACGGAAGTAAAAACAGGATAAGTGTTAGACCATTCAGACATCGCATAGTAAGTAATGCTCCATCGATTGGTGAAGGTTTTACCACTAGGCCACTTGAGTAAGGGAAATGTCCTAAGATCTTAGGCAAAGTAATGAATTATTCGGACAATTAATTAATAATCTGGAGTCTGGACTGATGCCAACTTCAACCTGTGAAAGCTTCAACTCACGTACCTGATTACCGCGCAAGGAATAGTTAGACTTCAATTTCTTGAAAGCAAAAGAAACCAACTATTAATGTCGCAGCTTGTCGCTTTTGCTACCATGAAATTCATATTTAGTTACTCTTTCGCATTATATCAGATCAGTGGTAATGGTAATACATAGATGTCTTTAATTATGTCTGACAATAATATAAGCTTATTCATTTGTTAGTATTTCCTTTGTGAAAATGGTTATAGAGTGTTTTTTTAAGTAAAATTTATTATTTCAGAAAAAAATAAATGGGGAAAATATTAAAACCATACTTGGCAACCCTGCTCGGAGTTAATAACAATTTAACAAATATTCTGCATCGTATCTCTGAAATAATTAAATTTTATAATAGGTGTGATGTGATACAAACAAAGTAGTTTAATTTAATTACGTTTCGGGATTATCTCCCGGATACATGACAATAATTGATACACACTCAAAGTCCGACGGAAAACGAACAAAAATACGGAAATCAAAGACGCTGTGCTTAGAAAAATCACCTCAATATGGGAGGCAAAGCAGAAAAAGGCACTCCTAAGTATCTAGCCAACAAAATCAAGGCTAAAGGGCTGCAGAAACTGCGCTGGTATTGTCAGATGTGTCAGAAACAGTGTCGAGACGAAAATGGGTTCAAATGCCACACGATGTCCGAGAGTCACCAAAGACAGCTCTTGCTCTTTGCTGATAACGCCAACAAATATATTGATGGCTTCTCGAGAGAGTTTATGGAGGGCTACTTGGAGTTGTTGAGGCGTCAGTTTGGCACGAAGAGAGTTAATGCAAACAAAGTATACCAAGACTATATATCAAATAGGTAAGAGCTAGTTTTACTAAACCCTTCGACCAAAGCAACATTAATGGACGGGCCCTAACCACACAACTTCCTTAAAAATTACAAGTCAAAACAATCGAAATTAGCTTTCAATACGTAATTAAAACTATGAAAAACAAGATGACATTTGACACAAAAATTTGTCACACATTTTTGTGACATTTGTCACAAAAACGAGATAGCGAATATAATTCTTATTCTTATTCGAGATGGGGGCGATGAGTCCTGCACTGACGTCCCGCATGGGGTGTATTGTGCATTCCCCCCTGCCAGCGTCTACCCGAGCCAACCCAGCTCCTTGAAATAACGGAGCGAGGCTCCGGCCCGCTGGCACAGCTGCTCCAGTGGTTTAGATGGTGTTAACAATGATGATGAGACCAAGTCAAGCTGTCGGGATGACATGGGTGATGTTGAAGCTGCCTCAAGCAACCTAGTGGCGATTCTAACTTCTTCTGTGGCTGTACAGTGTAGCGAATATAATGTCATAATATAATACAAGGCGGATATTTGGATCGCATGTATTGACAAACGTATGTCTCGCACATTGAACTAATTTAGGATTAACAGTTCTCAAGTTATCGTCGGACAAATATACATACAGCTGCCGATTTCAAAGGTCTCAGAGTCTACGGGAGGTAGACTCTGAGACCTTTGCTTTGCTCGGTCGAGAATCTGTCAAAATCTAATCCGTTTCTCATAGATAAATTGTTCGACAACGCCAATATCATATCTTACATTATAAAAGGACAGTTTCTTATAAAAATTTTGTCTATTCTCCAGGGAGCACATCCACATGAACGCTACCCAATGGGAGACCCTCACCGAGTTCGTCAAGTGGCTGGGACGCGAAGGAAAGTGCACAGTGGATGAAACAGAGAAGGGCTGGTTCGTGACATACATAGACCGGGACCCGGCTGCAGTTGCCGCTATGGAGGCTAAGGCCAAGAAGGAGAAGATGGATAAGGACGACCAAGTAATGTATATCATCTGCATTTCCACCAGATTGTGCTACTGTGGAGCTACGGATGTGTGTGACATCCACCAATAAGAAACCTTTATTTTCATAGCTTAGCATAGCACTGATGGAAATGGTTTCAATGAAGCTGTTTTTGGAAGCATTTTTTTTTGGAAAGGTCAAATCTGCCGTGCTAAGAAGAAAAGGCACATCTAATATTTTTTTCAAAATTGAGCTATTAAATACATATTCTGAATCACTAAGACTTCGTGATTCGGAATATGTATTAAAAAATGTTAGATGTGCCTTTTCTTATTAGCACGGCAGAAATGTTGTAAATGGATTTTAGACCAGTGAGCTTATCCCGTAACTCTGAAAGCAATAGTGAGAGTACGAGCGGGATGGCATGCTCTCGCAATCAGAATCACGAACGTTTCAAAGCTAGAGGATAAGCCCACAGTTCCCCTTGTTCGATTGAGATGTAATTTTGCTTGCCTGTCAAGTACCAGTGTAAATACAATAGGCTAAGTATTATATGTCCAGTATTCCTGTCAACAGGAAAGAATGCTCGAGTTTATACAGAAACAAGTTGAAAGAGGAAGGAAAGAGGGGACCTCGCAGGAGCGAGAGAGAGAATACACCGAGTTTAAACGAGAGAGCAGTCAAGAGAGAGTCACTCTCAGTCTTAATGTAAAGAGAAAAGCTGAAGGTAAGTTTTTTCTTGTGTACTAGTAATGGCACTACTACCAGAGTGGCAGAAGACCGCATTCAATGGAGAGAGTTGGAGGAGGCCTATGCCAAAAGGCACACCGAGCAGAGGGACATTTTGTGATAATAATTTAATACAAATTATACATTACTTACCAATGTTCGGAATAAATGGCTATAAATAAAAAAAAAAAAATATTGTATTGGCCCAAGAGAGGGGAAAAGAAACAAAGGAAGACAACATATAAGATGGGAGGATGAAATAAAGAAAGTAGCTGGAACACAGTGGAAACAATTGACCCAAAAGAGAAAAGAATGGAAGTCCCAGGAAGAGGCCTATACCGGAAGGCAAGCTGGGGAAGTGGATTAAGAAATGGAGCCGATGTCAAATAACATTTATAAATTGATAATGAAATAATAATAATACGAATAAATATAATTAATTGGACAATAAGGTAAACTTGACATCATTGAATAATGAAAAAATATATATATCTAAATGACCAGCACAGAAGGCTATAAAATAAAAAAATAAAATAAAAAAGTAATGGCGTGTGTGAATCCGCCAACCCTCACTTGGCCAGTGTGGTGGATAGCACAATCACCCTTCGATCTGGCTGATATTCCAGCAGTGGGATGGGTGGTAGCCTACTAGCCTAAAATATTAATGTTTTTTTAACCCGACTACCGCCGAAGGAGGTAATGTTTTTGGGGTGTATGTAAGTGCATTCCTAGGAGGAAATACTTCCAGATTGGTCCCATTTTTTATCAAAATCCAGTTCTGATGATGGGATCCATGAGGAATTTAGAGAACTCCTCGAATATTATAGGCATACATATAGCGATTTTGCGATCACTCGAGGAACCGATTACCGGTGGGGAAGAAAGGTTCTTGAGTGGCGACCACGAACCGGAAGACGCAGCGTAGGTAGGCCTCCCACTGCCCGACGACATTGTGAAAGTGGCGGGCAACCGGTGGATGCAAGCGGCCCGTTGTCGGTCGGTATGGCGCCCTAAGGGGGAGGCCTATGTTCAGCAGTGGACGTCTTATGGCTGATGATGATGATATAGCGATTTTGGTATTTTCATCAACAAGTCGAGCATTTGCATTCAGAAAGTATCATTAGGTGAAGTGGAACTGATGAAGAAGACCACAGACGGCCACCGGAACTACACAATAATACGTATTTCACGGGCGGGGCCAAGAATGTCTCCATTAAGATAGTTAGCAACTATACCGAAGCAAATTTAAATAAATGGTTCCATTGAAGTCGGTTATTTTTAAATTTCAAATTATATTATTTCAGAGAAGAAACCAGAACCCCTGCCCGTGTCAGCTCTCAAGCTGTCCAAGAAGGATGAGTCTTCTAGCAAGAAGCAGAGGGTCGAGAGGACAGAAGAGAAGAATAAGGCCTCCGCTCTTGACGACATCATGCAAATGCAGGAGAAGGCCAAGGAGAGAGCTAACAGGTTGATTATTAAATACTAGCTGTCACTCGCGACGTCGTTCGCGTGGACATACATAAAAAAAGTAGCCATATCCGTCTCCGATCCTTAAGCTATATGTAAAATGCAGGTCGATCCACCACTTGTTGGTCGATGGAGCCACTTGGAGCTCAAGAGAGAGGCCTTTGTTCAGTTGTGGATGTCTTCTGGCTGATGATGATGATGACTAAAATTACAAATGTGAAAGTGTGTTTGTTTCTCTTTCATCAGAGCAAAGGACGGATGAAAGGAGGAAAAGAAAAATATATTTTTTTCATTCCAACAATTTAACTAGTAATTGACCGAGCGAAGCGAAGAGTTACTGGGACAAATCTGCATTTGTATGTATGTTTGTGTGTATATTTGTCCGATGATAACTTACTAACCGTTGATCCGATCTTCATGAAATTTTGTAGGCAAGTAGTTCATTTTAATAAAAATTTTAAGTTCGAATATGAGCTGAATCGGTCCAGGGGTTGTGAAGATATAGGGGTATAAAACATTTAAAAAAAAAATTTTTTTTTAAATAATTTTTATGTTCTCGTGTATGCTGGCCTCGGTTTCACCTCGGCCCACATTTTCACGCTCATCCTTAAAAGCTCTTGTTTGCAGTATTGTACTATTTTTAAACGACTGCCCAAGAAGGAGGGTAAACTTTTTGAGGTGTATGTATGCTTGTTCCTATATTACTTCCTGTAGCCTAAACGGCTTGACCGATTTTGACGAGTCAGGGGTCGTTCGAGTCCTCTTTACGTCCGGATTGACGTAGACTACATTTTGCAGTCGGTTATTTATTGGTTCTTGTTATTATTAATAAAAAACATTGTGTAATTACAAGTCTATTTTACAAAAAAATTAACTTGGGTTTACAATTAAATGAAACAAGCCTAAACCGACTACAGACAAAACAGAGTCGGTAATCGAACCCTCTGTCTATCCTTGGAAAAAAAAAGGATTACTAAACCGATTTTCGTGCTGTTTCGAACAGATAGATAAAAAAGAAGAAAAAATAGATAATTTTTTTTAAAACTCATTTTCCTTGTTTCTTTCCAGAAAAGATCACTGGCTTACAGAAGGGATAATAGTCAAAATCGTAACGAAATCTCTGGGTGATAAATTCTACAAGAGAAAGGCTGTCGTCAAGGATGTTATAGAAAAATACGCGGCTCAGGTGAAGCTGGTCGACGAGAATGTCAAACTGAAACTTGACCAGGTAATACATCTACATATATATATATATAATTGACATGATGGAACAGGTGAGGTATGACGAACACTTTTAATAATATTATTTTGTATTTATCAATTTATATTATTATATATATATATATATATATATATATTATATACTTAGTATTTATCAATTTATATTATTAAAAGTGTTCGTCATACCTCACCTGTTCCATCATGTGAATTTCTTTCGATGCAATGGTTGCCTGGAAGAGATCGCTTTTAGCGATAAGGCCGCCACTTGTGGCACTAGCTTAAGTATAAGATAGTTCTGTACTTGTGTTCTTTTATTTTTGGTGTGGGAAGGGAAACGTAGAAACGTAGAGGCAGTTCAGTAGCATAATGTCTGCATTTGACATTATGCTACTGAACTGCCTTTACGAAAACGTTAATACTACTAGTAGTTCGCGCCGAACTGAGACCTCGCGACCCCTATATCTTCACAACCCCTGGACCGATTCAGCTCATATTCAAACTTAAACATTGTACTGAAATGAACTACTTGCCTACAAAATTTCATGAAGATCGGATCAACGGTTCGCAAGTTATCATCGGACAAATATACACACAAACATACATACAAATGTCGATTTGTCCCAGTAAACTCTGAGACCTTCGCTTCGCTTGGTCCATAATAAATATATATAGATGTAAAATATTATGTAAATTAAACTTAGGCTGGTTTACCACCGTCTCGCCGGATTTAAAGTTTTATTAAAACAAAATTATATATACATATATATATATATAAATTGTGACGATCATGTCGCAGATGAAAGCACTAGCGACATCTTACGTCCTTATCGGTACTACAGTCGAGTTACGCATCTTTCAATGGACATTAGCACTCTGGGTTATAAGGAAAGGGCATGCTAGGGCATCATAGTACTCATCATTATGAACAACTTTTACTATGGGACCAAAACTGAAATCGAGAAGAAAAAAAAACAGCTGTTCCGTAGAAAAATGTCAATGACATTTTTTATAACGGAACGGAATATTTTTTTAATGAATTAATTGGTTTGATTAAAAATATCAGTATAATTATTAATTTTATTCGCAAAACTCGCCAGGTTCTCGAGAGATGGCGCTGTAAACATTATTTTTGAAAACTTTTTTTTTTTTTTTTTTTTTTAATGCCATAGGTGGCAAACAAGCAGACGGGCCGCCTGATGGTAAGCGATCACCGTCGCCTATGGATACCTGTAACACCAGGGGCATCACAGATACTTATACTTATTTACGTCGTATATTGCAATCTCATTTGAACTGAACCGGATTCGATCCCGAGACCCAACGAATGTGGGGCGAGCGTGCACCCACTGAGCTACCACGACGTAAAAAAAATGCTTAAAAATGCAAATAGTCGTTTTATTCCAGAACCACCTGGAGACGGTGATCCCGTCCCCGGGGCGCGCCGTCCTGTTCGTGAACGGAGCCTACCGGGGCAGCACCGGAGTCCTGAAACACGTCGACACGGACAGCTACTGCGCCGTCGTAGAGGTGAGCTCACAGGGAACGTGTAAATATCCGGCCAGTTTAGTCGCATAATGCTAAACGCAAAAGATCGATAACGCAAAACGTTAATAATGTAAGTAAGATCACACCAGGTAGGGGAAAGTACAAACGTCGGGGCAGTTCTGTCGCATAATGCCAAACGCAAAACGTCAATACCATAAGGATCACGCAGACAAAGTATAAAAGTCTTGACCGTTTTTCCGAAATCATCATTATCATCATTCAGAAGACGTCCACTGCTTAACATATGTCCACCTTAGAGCCAAAATACAAATTACCAAAAAAAAAAAAACACCAAGAACGAACTACAGTGAAACATTTCGATGCTAACAGCTTACTAAATGTTAGTAAGATTACCTGATAACGCATGAACATCGCGGCAGTTCATAGTTCAGACATTTAGACGTATAATGCCAAAACGCAAAACACCAGAACAAACATTTTCGTCATTTTATGATTTATGAAAAAACGCAAAATCATGTCACCTGATAAAGCATGAACGTCGCGGCAGTTTAGACCTCTAGACGCAAATCTTCCGAAACGCAAAACACCACAATTACATTTTTATGATATGGCATTATATGATTGAAGCAAGTGGCAAATTGTCAGTCGTGGTTGATGGTGATGATGATAAATGTTTGCAAATAAATGTGTTTGTTGCAGATATCCGGAGGTCTACTAACAGGCAGGGTAGTTAAAGGTGTACAGTACGAAGACATCAGCAAACTGGCCTCGTGATACCTTAACTAGATTTAATTTGGAATAACAAGAATTCGACAAAATACCAATAAATTATTTTTACATAACAAATGTTTTTTAACCGACTTCCAACTTATCTTTTCGTTAAAACAATGTCCGATGCTTTAATAGTATCTTATCTTTTCGTTAAAACAATGTCCGATGCTTTAATAGTATCTTATCTTTTCGTTAAAACTGTCCGATGCTTTAATAGTATCTTATCTTTTCGTTAAAACAATGTCCGATGCTTTAATAGTATCTTATCTTTTCGTTAAAACTGTCCGATGCTTTAATAGTATCTTATCTTTTCGTTAAAACAATGTCCGATGCTTTAATAGTATCTTATCTTTTCGTTAAAACAATGTCCGATGCTTTAATAGTATCTTATCTTTTCGTTAAAACTGTCCGATGCTTTAATAGTATCTTATCTTTTCGTTAAAACAATGTCCGATGCTTTAATAGTATCTTATCTTTTCGTTAAAACTGTCCGATGCTTTAATAGTATCTTATCTTTTCATTAAAACAATGTCCGATGCTTTAATAGTATCTTATCTTTTCATTAAAACAATGTCCGATGCTTTAATAGTATCTTATCTTTTCGTTAAAACAATGTCCGATGCTTTAATAGTATCTTATCTTTTCGTTAAAACAATGTCCGATGCTTTAATAGTATCTTATCTTTTCGTTAAAACAATGTCCGATGCTTTAATAGTATATTATCTTTTCGTTAAAACAATGTCCGATGATATAATAGTTAGTTTACGTAAAAAAAGTTGTATGTAAGCATCGGTGCGCGAGTGTTTTTGTATACAGGGTTATAAGAAAAGGGTATGCTAAGCCAAAAAGGGCTCTTAGTAGTCATCATTATGAAATTTTACTATGGGATAAACCCTGAAATCGAGGGGGGGGGGAAAACAATAGAAAAAATGTCAATGGCATTCGACAAAATGTATGGAATAGCTGTTTTTTTTCTGTCATATCAGGATTGGTCCCATAGTAAAAGTTGTTCACAATGAGAACTATGAGCCCCTTTCGGCATATCATATCCTTTCCTTATAACCCTGTATATTATATCCTCCTGAAGTCTAAACGGCTTAACCGATTTAGTCGAGTGAGGTGTCGTTCCTCCCTGCATCGGGAGTGACTAGCCACATTTTGCAGTCGGGTATTTTGTTTTTATTTTATAAATAACTAGCTGTGCCCCGCGGTTTCACCTGCTATCCTACAGGAAACGTTAATTTATTGGGATTGTCTTAATCCAGTGTATAAGCTACTTCCATACCAAATTTCATTCAAATGCTTTCAGTCGCTTCAGGTTGAACGGGAATAAACGCACTTACATACACACGTACAAACATTCGCATTTATAATATTAGTGTGATATCATTTGTTTTTTATCTCTTACTAGCTGCGCCCCGCGGTTTTACTCTCTATTATATGGGAACGGTAAAAAAAACAGGATAAAAAGTGGCCTATGTGTTATTCCAGGGAATAACCTACCTCCATACCAAATTTCATTCAAATGCTTTAAATCGTTACCGAGTTGAACCAGAACAAATACACTTACATACTTACACACTTTCGAATTTATAATATTAGTGTGATATCACTGTTTTTTTTAAATCTTATTTTTTGGTATTGCACTTCAAGTGAAGTCAAATATTTCACAGTTAAAGTAAGTCTCAAGTCATAGTCTAACCTCGGTATTATTAAACGTTTATTAACTTTGACAACTGATTAATTCTAATGCTGCCTTTGTCTGGCACTAAGCTATTGACAAAGACAGCTAGACTTTGTCGTCAAAGTTAACAAACGTTTCAGAACCCCGGAGTAAGTCAAGCAAAGGAAGTCACGGTCATGTCCACGTCATGCCCCAGTAAAGTTATCAAGCCTTGTGGCCACAGATCACACCCTAGATTCTTCATTCAGGACGCTCAAAGCGCACCACTCATCAGTCTAAATACACTAATAAGAAATTACTCTGATTGGTTGATTGTTAGGCGCGAGTAGGCGTAACCTTGAGGTAGCCAATGAGAACGCGCGGTCGCACTCCCCGCGCCCCGCGCCACGCCTCACACTGACGTCACTTTTTGTAGGAACAACGAACCTCGTAATGCGGTATCTAGTGTGATCTGTGGTTGTGGCTCAGCGGGAGTAAATAAAACTACAACATAGGAAGCTCAATCAATTCATTTACTATAAAAACCATGTAACATCCATTAAATTTGAATGTAGGTACAATGTATGGTCGCAAAGTTGATTCAAAATTCTTCAAAAATATTGTACATTATATAGTTTGTCTTAAAATATTTTTATTTGCAAGCTATAAGAGATTTATGTCCGTCTGCACTAAAGTCAACAAGATGACTGCCCCGCTGGCTCAGTTGGTAGTGAACCTACCTTCTGTGTTTGGGGGCGTGAGTTCGACTCCCATCTAGGACAATCATTCATGTGATGAATATTTGTGTTTGTTCTATGTCTGGGTGTTAATATCTATATAAGTATGTATTTAAACTATGTACGTATATCAGTCTCTGGCAGCCATATTACAAGCTTTGCTTAGTTTGGGGTCAGATGACCGTGTGTGCGAAAATGTCCCAGATATTTATTTATTTATTATTTATTTATAACACTTACCCCCGAATACTGAAACGTTTGTTAACTTTGACGACAGATTAAGTCTGTTGCTGCCTTTGTCTTTTGCTTAGTGCCAGACAAAGGCAGCATTAGAAATAATCTGTTGTCAAAGTTAACAAGCGTTTCAGTATTCGGGGGTTAGCTAAGCACCACCTAAACTAAGTCGGAATCAAAGTGGCTATACATGTTTTCAGGTGACATCGTGTGAAAGAGATGGCTATGTATGAGTTTTTGGGGAGCGAAATGGAGAAGCTATAACCTTAGTAGTTTCTTTTGCTCCCGTGAAATTCATGTCTAGCTGTCCCTTTCGCACGATGTCAGGTCAGGTAATGTAGCGAGGCCTTTAGAAGGAAAGGAAAGGACATCTCTTACGCATTAAGGTAACCTCCTAAGTTTGGTGCAACGTATTTTTCGTTGTTAGATATGTCCTAGAGAGTTAAGTATGAACTTAGGTGCTGTCAGAGTTTAGTGCAGACGGACATTAGGAGAATAACAAAGATATGTGATATAAATTTAATTATGAGACGAAATTTTGGCCAATTAGAGGTTTTTTCAAATTTTCCTCTATGGGAAAGAACTGAGTGGAGTTGGCTATACGTTACCTGACACCGTGCGAAAGGGATAACTAGATTTGAATTTCACGGGAGCAAAAGAAGCAAACTATTATGGTTATAGCTTTTCCCTTTCGCTCCCCAGAAACTCATATATAGACATCTTTTTCACACGATGTCAGATCGGGTAATATAGCGAGGCCTTCAGTTTTTGTTTTTGTTCAATTTGTTCAAAGCACCAGGCCGGCTTTGGGCAGATAGTCTATTGAAAAAAAAAAAAACAGTTTTTTTGGCTATTGTGTATAAGTAATTTTACCTTTAACTGTAAAGTTTTTAGCGAGATTTATCTTAGTTCTTAGTTAAAAATCAGCGATACAGGAGAAAAAATCAAGCTTTTCAACACAACTGAAGTACCAAGAGAGTACACAAAGCTGTCAGAGGTAAAATAACTGAACGGACTGTTTTCTTTTTGATTTTATTTGCCGGCCTTGTCGAAAATGGTAACACAGAGACTGAAAAAAGGATGTGAGAGTTATGTTATTCTACGAAAACTCGTTATTCCTGAAATTACTATAGCACCTAAGCATTTAGATTATCTAGAAATATTTATTTCACTATAACATGAAGCTGTAGTACATTTCACATATTTAAGGCACATTATTACTGTAAACACGTATAATTATAATATTTATTAGGTATATCTTAAACTAGTTTGTCAAAAACTGAACATAACTAACAATTTTACAACGTGAAGGCAAAACGTTTCTTTTTTGAATTCAACTCGATAAATGCTTCAATCATTTTAAGCGGATAAAAATACTATTATTTTCAATAAAAAATAAACTGATTAATTATCAATAAAAACATTATTTCATCTTGGCTGTTAAGTTTTTGTGCATTTGCCAGCGTCAATTAGAAAGAAAAAAAAAGTTCTAAACTTTTGGCGGGAAATAAATGTTGCCATGCAAAAATAAGTACATAATTTTCTATTTAATAATTTATACGCTACATCTAAACTAATTTGTTAAATCGCAACAAATGCATTGTTAAATAAACATTGTAAAATACTAAGTTTCAACAAGATATAAAAAATATCATGCACTTCAACCAAACTATCATAAAATTATAATTAATTTCATGTCACTGCATTATATGGAAAATAATTTATGAGAATAAGGCGTTTTCAAAAAAAAAAAAAACTTGGTAATAAAAGTACCCAATAGATGGCGTTAGATGTAACTTGAACTTTTGCTGTCACTGTCAAGACATGAAAGACAAAAAATGTACGTGTGCCTTTCTTTTTCTCGTAATTTTTAGCTCCACATGTGTATTTAGACAATTTCAAGTAATGTAACTATGTATTTTACATCATTTGAAATATTACAATAGTTGACACTGGCTAAATATACAACGTGTGGAGCCAAAATTTAAGATTAAAAAAATAAACATAAAATATTTCGACAGAATTGTCAATGACAGGTAAACCAATACGCCATCTAGTAAGTATTTTAGAACAATATTTTTTTTGGAAAACGCCTCATTTAAAAAAAATGAATACAAGGTACAGTAAGGAACAAAATAGTTGCCAGGACAAAAAATTACGGCAGATGTATAAACTCGGACAAGTATGCATCGGGCATTTGCATTATGGTTCCGTGACGTTTAAAACAAAAATTCAAGAACTTCTAAAGTTGCTACATCAAAAAATCCTCATAACTTATTTTTATCAACTTTTTAAATAATTAAGCAATAACTCTACGTTAATAAAACTATGTTTGTCATTGAAAAACTGTACAGTCCCACAAGTCTTTCGAGCTGGTACGACTTATCGAGAGCTGCGGTCTTTTTTGGAACTAAAGTTTTTTTCTTTTCTAGATCTAGCGGTCTTTCAGCGTCATAAAAATATGGTAATGCATTGCTGTTCGTACGGCTTACGGCTGAGCAGGCGCGCCTTTGTACTCATCGTTGGTTCATGAAAGTTGATTTTGCGATAGTAAATAGGTTGCATCATCTAATTACGGTTGAAATTATCATCTAGATAACAGTTACAGCGCTCTCGTCCAATATCAGCTTTCGTAGAAACTTGTAGGACTGTAGTGTTGCCAGTTAATGTCATTTTTTGAGTAGTTTTTCTTCTTCCGGTATCGGGTTCCGTAGTTGTTTTTCCGGCGCTCTGAATGACGAGTTGGTGTACGGACTGGCCGATGCGGGAAGCAACTGAAATACACAAATATATGAAAACTAGCTGTTACCCGCGACTTCGTTCTAACTACAAAAAATGTCTAGGTCCGTCTCCGATTCTTATGCTAGATATGCAAAAATTCAGGGGCCTTATCCCGTGAGTCTAGTGACATGGTTTTCGTTTGCTATCCTGCTCGCTCGCATGGTGCGAGAGGGACGGCACGAGATGACCATTGCCACCAGGGTTACGGGATAAGGCCCCTGGTCGATCCGTTCAGCCGTTTAGCCGTGATAACGCGACAAACACCCAGACAGAAGACATGCAGTTATTCCAAATTTATAACATTAGTTAAAATCTTTCCCGAAGTTTCATTAGACAACTGTAAAGAAAAGTGAAATTAGTTCCAAGAACTAACAAACGACCGGTTTCGCTTACCGGTCGGGTTTTTTTTTTAAATTTAACTTGGTGACGCTGAAATTTCATGAAGATCGGATTAACAGTTCTTAAGTTATCGTCAGACAAATATATATACAAACACACATACAACCGCCGATTTGCTCCGTAGACTCTTTTCGCTCGGTCAATAAAATAAACCATTTTTTGAATTTTTTTTAACTCTGTGACGAGACGAGCAAGTCGCTCGCCTGATGTTAAGCTTCACGCCTGCCCATAAAAATTCAGTGCCACCGAGAATTTTGAACTTCAACTGTTCAAGCCATGCGCGGCAATGCACTGCGCTCGTCACCCTGAGATGTTAGATGTTAAATCTCTTTAGGCCCAGTAATTACGCTGGAAACATTGCTCGTCAATCCGGAATACAGTAATGTTTGCACACTACTGCTTGGCGGTTGAATAACTTGGCAAAGGTGTGGTACTTCCCCAGGCGGACTTTGCAGAAGAGCCCTACCACTAATTAAATATGTTGGAATGATGAATTTAAATTACCTATCATATATCTCATTTAATTTTAATATGTCAGAAAAGGATGGCAACAATTTTAGTTTAAAAGTTTAAACAAAATCGCCTAATGTTATTCGAAAGTTTGTGTGTTAGTATGTGAGTCAACTCCAGAACGGCTGAACGTATTTGGATGAAATGAAATTTGGTACCGAAGAACCTTATACCATGGATACAAGCCGCGGGGCGCTGCTAGTAAATAAATGTACCTTTATTAATATAAAAATACAAACCATTTATTTTTAATATCTAGCCTTCGGTTCGTCCAAGCTCTGGCAGCGTGTAAGAAATTATCAATTTTTAATTACATAACTTTTCTGTTTCTGTAAGTTTATATTCTGTGGCGCAAGCACGCAAGCAAGCACCAAAGTCGAAAGAAAAAAAGAGGACCTGTTACAAGTCACGTCATTTGCGGCACTTTGAATACACAATATGGCATCAACTCAGCCCCTTCCACTAGATTTCCTAACAGTTCAAAAACATTTGACAGCTTTCGACAGCTAACGTACTAGCTTGGCTGGGATACAAAACATGGCCGACGTGCCGCAAGGCGGTCCCAAGTGACGTGCCCAACAATACTTTGTGGCCCATCCGCTGTAGTAGATAATCCTTGGTATACAGGGTTATAACGAAACGGTATGCTAAGCCGAAAAGGACCTAACATTATGAACAACTTTTTCTATTGGACCAACCCTGAAATCGAGAAAAAAATATCAGCTGTTCCAAAGAAAAATGTCAATGATACTGGACAAAATGTATGGAACAGCTGGTTTTTTTTCTCGAATTCAGGGTTGGTCCTATAGTGAAAGTTGTTCACAATCATGAGTACTATGAGCCCATTTGGCTTAGCATAGCCTTTCTTTATAGCCCTTTATACTTGTTGAAAAAAATGACATTTAGAACGATAAAAGTATTTTATCGATGCTAAATGTCAAATAGGTCGATCGAAACCTACTTAGTGATGAGAATAGCAAAGAATTTCTTAATTACCAATAAAAAAACAAACAAACCTGCTTTGGCAAATCGATTTCTCCGATTTCATCGATCCTCTCTCCTTCTCGAAGCAACTGAAAATAATAATGAATATTATAATATTCTTTATACTGTGTTTTTTAAAATATTTTAATATGTATTTTTGTCATAAATATTTTTTTCTGTTTTTCTGTACAATACGATGTTTTGGTAAAACCTTCAATATTTTCCATTGCGGTAACATTACTTTCTACTACTGGCAACATTCCGTTTATGTCCCGGAACGCAAGAAATATTTCAACCTTTTGGCTTACTTAAAAAAAACTTTTTAGTAAGTCCTTTAAAAATTACCTTTATACTCATTTTTCTTTGAATTTTTTGCTTTGTTTTCAACCACTACAGCTTTAACTCAACCACCAGCGGTTGAGTTTAATCTAATCCCAACCACTGCAATCTAAACTCGACCACTGCAATCTTAACCCAACTACTGCAATCTAAACCCAAACATTGGGGTTTAAAACTCATCCATCCATTGATATCCAACACTGGTATCTAAACCCAATCACTGGAGTTTCAAAACTCAACCACTGGTATCTAAACGCAACCACTGTAATCTTAACCCAACCACTGGTATCTAAACCCAATCACTGGAGTTTTTAAACTCAACCACTGGTATCTAAACGCAACCACTGGAGTTTAAACTCAACCACTGGTATCTAAACCCAAATTCCATTATCAAAGTCCCACCTTGTCAACCTCCGGCTCGATTTGTTCGTTGGTGCCTCCCTTGTTCAGAGCCCCCTTCTCCATCAGCGTCGCGCGTTTTGCGTTTAAGTACATCGTTCTGGAACGAGATATTACAATACTTTTATAGGGATTTATTCCATTTATATTGATTCGTCGATCGTTCATAGATTCGCTGTTTGAGAAAAGTTATTGACCGAGCGAAGCGAAGGCCTCAGAGTTTACTGGAACGAATCGGTATTTGTATATTTGTCCGACCGTAACTTGCGAACGATTGATCCGATCTTCATGAAATTTTTTAGGCAAGTAGTTTATTTCAACCTGAAGCGGTCAAGTGATTGTGAAGTTATAGGTCGCGCGGTCTCTGTTCGCAGGACTACAGGGTTACAAGGAAAGGGTATCCTAGGCCGAGAAGGGCTCATAGTACTCATCATTATGAACAACTTTTACTATGGGACCAACCCTGAAATCGAGAAAAAATATCAGTCGAACCATACATTTTGTAGTCAATGACAATTGTCATTTTTCTATACAGCTGATATATTTTTCGCGATTTCATGTTCCTTATTAAAAGTTGTTCATAATGATGAGTACTTTCGAGCCTCTCGGC
Organism: Apocheima hispidaria; assembly: GCA_947579745.1. Lineage (NCBI taxonomy): Eukaryota > Metazoa > Arthropoda > Insecta > Lepidoptera > Geometridae > Apocheima > Apocheima hispidaria. Next base: position 2,857,641 of record OX388172.1, on the reverse strand, counting down.
TTAGCATGCCCTTTCGTTATAACCCTGCATACAAAATATTCGTACACCTCACTGTGCTGGGTGGCAGTAACTCAGAGAAAGCCCTCGTGTCACCATGGTACATGGTGAATACAATATAACTTTAATATACATCGAAAAGACAATAATTAAACTTAAATAAAAAAACCGGTAGTATAATAATCGGCCTTATCGCCTACAGCGATTTCTTCCAGACAACCTTGGGATGGACAGAATTATGAATGACAACAATACGGTCGGTGGTAAGTATATCTACATAAAATATATGTAATTGACCGAGCGAAGCGAAGATCTCAGAGTTTACAGGGACAAATCGCCATTTGTATGTATGTTTGTATGTTTGTGTGTATATTTGTCCGATGTTAACTAGCGAACCGTTGATCCGATTTTCTTGAAATTTTGTAGGCAAGTAGTTCATTTCAATACAATTTTTAAGTTCGAATATGAGCTGAATCGGTCCAGGGGTTGTGAAGATATAGGGGTCGCGAGATCTCAGTTCGGCGCGAACTACTAGTATAATATATGAAAGTGGAATAAGTGAAGTGAATATATGAAGTGGTGAAATGGTGATGGAGTACAGGTGCGATAGTTAGTTACCTCTTGATGGCGAGATAGTAGACTTCCGCGATGGCGCGCACGGAGTAGTCCGGCACGAAGGTGTGCCCCAGCATGGAGTCCATGTTCAGGTTCTGGAGCGAGCCGCGGGTGGAGGGCGACGGAGCCTCCGCTGGAACACACACCTGGGATAGTACTCGGCAGAATACTAATGTTTAGACCTCTATGGCAGTAGTACCATTGACTAGAACCATCTATAGTACAAGCGACACACTTTTGTATCCTTATTACCATCAATGAAACTAATTACAAATACAAATACAAAAATACAAAATACAAATACAAAATTCTTTATTTTGGAACAAAAACTTAGTGAATAATGCAAATAGAACGATGCTACCCGCAATTAAAGGCCTCGCTACATGGCCTGACCTGACATCGTTAGAAAGAGATGGCTATACAGGGTTATAAGGAAAGGGTATGCTAAGACGAAAAGGACTCATAGTACTCATGATTGTGAACAACTTTTAATATGGGACTAAAATGTTAATAACACTCGACAAAATGTATGGAACAGCTGATTTGTTTTTCTCGTTTTCTGTATTGGTCCCATAGTAAAAGCTGTTCACAATTATGAGTACTATGAGCCCCTAACGGCTTAGCACACCCTTTCCTTATAACCCTGTATATAAGTTTCTGGAGGAGCGAAAGGGAGAAGCTATAACCTTAATAATTTGTTTCTTTTGAAATTCTTCCTCCCGTGAAATTCAAATCTGGCTGTCCCTTTCACACGATGTCAGGTCAGGCCATGTGTAGACACCCCTGGAGTCAGTAGTACCATCATATTGTTTTAGTAAAACTAATATTTAGAATCAGTAGTACTATCATGAATATTCACTGTATTCTATCATCAATGGTACAACTGACATAAAGGCATATTTAGCTAACAAAAACAAAAAATCGACTGTTGCGCAGATGACCTTTTTCCAGGACATTTTTCTGTTAAAGAATATCTGGGACTTTGTTCCCAGTTGTTCTATGCCCTGCTCGTATATGCTAAAAATCCCGGCTTGGGAAAACTCGCCAAAACTCACTTGTAAGTTTTTTTTTTTTTTTCTTTCCTTTTAAGAGGATTTTGGCGTCGCACGTCTTATGCATTTGCCAGTGTCAAGTATACTTATATATTCTCAAGTTTTGCTAGACATTACCAAACAAGTCGTAGTCACGGTCAAAGTCGAGCATAGCAAGTCACGGTCAAGTCCAAGTCATGCCCCAGTAAAGTGGTAAAAACTTTACTAGAGTTTGGAAACAACACGAAAATTCACGTTTTACGACATTATACCATTCACCAACACTCGTGCATGTACACGAACACTTAACGGGTAGAAATTCACCGTTTTTACAAATGAACACTCGAAATAGCACAATTTTTGGAAAATAATAAAATGAGGCGACATGAATTCTTCACGTTCCCGCCAAAACTTCACTTATAAGTAGTTATAGTATAAGTATCAAATTGAATACAGCGCCATCTAGTAAGCGATTCTCGTATAAATAAGTGTCAACTCACCGACGCCGACGTTCTGCGTGAGCGCCTGCACGCCGAAGTACGTGAAGGGCCCCGCCTCGAACACGAGGTTCTCGCGGCCCACCGTCACCTCCACGCGGCCCTCCAGGATCAGCACGAAATAGTCAACCTGCAACAAAAATCGAATGAATCACACTAATATGACCAGCCTTGTGGCTCAGTGGGAGGATTTCCACCTTCTGAGCTATAGTTGTGGGTAGTTTTTAGATTTTAGCTAGTTTTTAAATAAAAGGACGACCGAGGCTCGATACTCAAATGAAGCTTCTGGAATAAAAGCGTTGCTCACGAAAGCAAGTCTGACTTGACTTTGATTTTATTTTAAACGAAACGTGCTACAGAGGCGAGGACAAGAACCATTTGGTGAAAGGTTTGTTTTGACTCTGACTTTAAATAGGACTATTTCAAGACGTTCTTGTTCTCGAAGCTTCATTTGCTATACTTATCAATATATACTAATACTATTTTTACCCGCGACTTCGTTCGCGTGGACATAAAAAAAGTACCCTAAGGATGTCTGTCTTAGTGATATACAGTAAATCCGCATCAAATTTTATCAAGATCCGTTCAGCCGTTTAGCCGTGATAACGCGAAAAAAATCCAGACAGAGACAAAGTTACTTCCTATAGTTCGCTAGATGGCGTTGATCCATTTTTGTGCATTTTTTGACGTTATGTATGGACTGAGCTGTAATGTCTGAATCGCGCAAGCAAAGTTTTTTCCTCGAGACGGATGTATTCATTTTCACACCTCGAAGCTTTATTGGTCCTGATACGACTGCGGCTATATCCCTCTGAATTATAATATTAGTTAGGATTCTGTTTGCTTAGAACTAAAGTCAAGTCTACACCATTGCCTTCATAGAATATGTAGATAATACAACTTTGGATCATTCTTGCGTTCACCACTCGTAGTTTCATGTGTTAAGTCATAGTCAAATCACCTTTCCACCTTGAAACGCATCGCTTGGGATTGTTTCTGTTCTTATCGCCCCGTAAATTCAAATTCGAGTCAAAATCAAACCAAAGTCAACGTCGACTCGGTCTGGAGGACGCGTTACTTAGCCGTTCTTCTCTTCGACGTCTTATTTTATTATGCTAATCAAAGTCAAACTATAGTCAACTCACAGCCTTGCCTTCCTGGAAGACGTATCGCTTGGGGTCCTTCCTGTCCTCGTCGCCGCGTATCTTGATGTGTTGAATCACGTCTTGTTTGAGGAGACGACGCAGGACGTTCTCCGATATGTATTCCGGACGGAACGGATCCACACCTGAGGGAACAAGTACTGTTATTTAAAAAACAGATCACACTAGATACCGCATTACGAGATTCGTTGTTCCTACAAAAAGTCACCAAAGTTTGAGGCGCGGCGCGGGTCGCGGGGAGTGCGGCCGAGCGTTCTCATTGGCCGTCTCAAGGTTACGCCTACTCGCGCCTAACCATCATCCAATGAGAGTAATTTCTTATAAGTGTATTTAGACTGATGTGTGGTGTGTTTCGAGCGTCTTGAATGCAGAATCTAGGGTGTGATCTTTGTTTAAAAATAAACAAATTACCCGACTGCAAAATGAATAGAATCGTTTATTGGCCTTATAACATTGGTAGTTACACTGGGCAAGTCACATTACAAAATATTTAGTTCATAATTACATAATTACAAATATCTAATCAAAAGCCACAACAAAAAATAAGTACAATAATAAATAATTTAATAAAAAAATTGTTTAATTTAATAAAATATGATTAATAATTAATAATGTCAGCAAGTTTTATAAATGTCAAAAAATAATTCAAGAGTCAAGAGTTATCTAATAATTCAAATATGTCCACACTATTAATTATTCCAAAATAAATGTAACATATGTCACTCCGGACGTAAAGAGGGATCCAACGACATCTCACTCGTCACAATTGATCAAGCCGTTTAGGCTACATGAGGAATCATAGGAACTCACAAACATAAGTACTCCCCAAAAACATTACCCTCCTTCTTGGGCAGACGGGTAATAATTTTTTTTTTTTTGTAACTACATTCGTGTAGGTTGAAATGCCTACTGGTATAGAAAAAAAATATAGTTTTTTTTATGTGCTTGGCTCCACGGACTGTGTCCGTGTCTTTTGTCAAACTTAACAAACATTGTTGTGTTAAAAAACACAACACAACTTTTTTCTGCATTATTTTAATGCATAAATTTATCTATTTAGAATGTCTGTTAGTAAAATTAGTTTTTATTTTTTGTGTTTTTTTAATGCATTTATATATTTAGTATGGCTGTCTGTGCAGGCTTATTTTTAAGCGATATAGAGGCATCCAACGACACCTCACTCCTTGGGCAGTCGGGTAATAGTTGTCGTGAACTCACTAGTATTCAAGAACTGGAAGGTGGCGAGCACGAGCTGGGGCGAGACGTGCACGCGCTGGTGCTCGTGGTGTCCGGCGAACGCAGCCAGGTCTTGGAACTTGTTCAGCGGGCGGGTGAGCCTCTTCTTGGTGCGGTTGTCGCCTGGAGATAGATGGATTGTAAAAATAAGTAAATAAAAAGTTGTTTTTTTCTCTTATGTTTCGGCTACACAGCACACACGTTGCGTATTTAGGCAGTGACAAGTATTGTAATATTTCAAGTGAAGTCAAATATTTCAGAATTAAAATAAGCCTCTCTGTCTCTCTCTCTCTGCTTCAGCCTTTTAAACATCCCACTGCTCAGATATCAGCCTACTCTCGAAGGGTGATTAGGCCATATCCACCACGCTGGCCCAGTGCGGGTTGGCGGATTCACATACGCCATCGAACTCCTTCTCCGGAAATATGCAGGTTTCCTCACGATGTTTTCCTTCACCGAAAAGCCAGTGGTATATAAAATAAGCCTCAGTCATAGTCTAAGTCAGGCAAAGTAAGTCACAGTCAAGTCCAATTCATGCCCCAGTAAAGTAATTGAGACTTTACTAGTAAAGTCTAGTTTCTATGGAGTTTTGGAAACATATTATTCACCTACACTCGTGCACGTTCACCCAAAATCCACCATTTTTACACATTACACTCGAAATAACACAAGTTAAAAAAAATACAATGTCGCGACATAACGTTCCCGAGCAAAAAACAACCTGGTATTAATTACTTCCGGGCCAAACGCTAAATTGACTGGGCTTTATAAGAGCGAGAGACATGCACAAAAAAACTTACTGATGACGTCAGTCTCGTCGACGATCTCCGCCTGGATCATCTCCTCGATGACGTCCTCGAGAGTGACGAGTCCCACCGTCTCGTACACCGGGTCTCCGTCTCCCTCCTCGATGCGCTGTACGAACGCCATGTGGCCTTTGTGACCTGGGAATAAGGGATAGTTTGTCTTAAATCTCAGTTTCCTTATCAGAGATGGTTCACTTTTAATCTTTGCATCGTAATTACAATGCAATCCTAAATAATACTAGTAGTTCGCGTCGAACTGAGACCTCGCGACCCCTATATCTTCACAACCCCTGGACCGATTCAGCTCATGTTCGAACTTAAAAATTGTATTGAAATGAACTAATTGCGTACAAAATTTCATGAAGATCGGATCAACGGTTCGCAAGTTAACATCGGACAAATATACACACAAACATACAAACAAACAAATGGCGATTTGTCCCTGTAAGCTCTGAGACCTTCGCTTCGCTCGGTCAATTATAAATTCAAAAGTATGTGTCTATCTATCTCTTTCTCTATCTGTCTCTCTGTCTGGGTGTTTGTCGCGTTATCATGGCTGAATAGATCGAGCTGAATTTATGCATAGACGTAGCTTATGGGTAGGGGACGGACATAGGCTACTTTTTTAGGTTCACGCGAATGAAGTCGCGGGTAACAAGTAGTTTATTATAATCTTTCTGATCACGGTACGTCGGTTTGTTGAAAAACAAAGGTACTTATGATGGTTTTTAGCTTCTATTTAACTTGCAATGTATGTATATATGTATGTATGTATGTATATATATGTATGTATGTATATATGTATGTATGTTGAGGTCAAATCCTGCAACTGAATTTTAGACCAGGTCCCCTTGTTCGATTGACTTGAAATTTTGCATTCCTGTCAAGTTCCGATGACAATACAATACGAGAGCGAGCTGATCTGATGATGGAGATGGAAGGTATATAACGGAACTCCTCAGTAACTAACAGTAGATTGATGAAGTCATTTTAGATTTTTAAATACTTGCCTTGAAAATATATTTTACCACAAAAGCTTACTTTTTTAACTTGGTTGACCTTCATTTGTCTTCGATTGACGTCATCATTATCATAATTACAAATCGTATATATTTATAAAAAAAAATGCAAAAAAAATTACATTGACAGTTACATTTTTTGGCAACGCACTTTACGACATTTATGTCTTATGCTAACATCATTCCGTATAGCAGTTTCTAAATGTTTAATATTATAACTGTCTTACTAAGACATAAATTTATATGGAGAATTCTGTGCTGTCTTAATAAAAACAAAATTATTCAAGTTAATATCTAAATGAAGTCCCGATTTTTTGAAAATAACACGTAAATTATAGACCAAAAAAAAATTTACAGTCCTATTTTCTTGACTTAAAAGTTACAACTTCAAGATTGGATGATCTTTAAAACTCAATTTTATTCAGTAAGTGACTTCGTATCTATCACACGTCATCTCTCGCCGCCAAAATTATTATAAATCCTCCAGAAATAAATTAAAACAAGAACGTCTGCCAAAAAACTTTACGCTGGAAAAAATTTCAAACAGAGGCGGATGTAGTAGCAGAAAAAAATGGGGCAACTCAGAACAGCTCAGCTCAAAGCTGGAGTTTTGGCACAAAATAATCGGATTGAATGATCTATTGGCATGTTGAACTATTGTGAAAAATAATGTAATTTTTTTGAAGCTTTAAAAAACAGGAAATTGTTCAGCAAATTAAATGAAGCGAGGACAAGGAGAGTTCGTTCGTATTCGCTGAAACGGCGATCGATCAAAATGTAGGGAACCCGATGAAAATAGTATTTATTTTGTCAGGATGAACGCACTATACAGGGTTACAAGGAAAGTGTATGCTAAGCCGACAGGGATTCATAGTACTCATGATTGTGAACAACTTTTACTATGGGACCAACCCTGAAATCGAGAAAAAAAAACACATTTTTTCGAGTTTCATTGACATTTTTATGGAACAGCTGATATTTTTTCTCGGTTTCAGGGTTAGTCCCATAGTAACATAGTACAAGTTGTTCATAATGATGAGTACTATGACCCTCTTTCGGCTTAGCATACTCTTTCCTTATAACCTTGTATTGTTCTTTGTCATTAAACGAGAATCAAAAACAGAATCACATAAATGACGAATACCTGCAATGTATAGTACTTGATCATAGAAAATTTAAATCATAACAAAGAATGTGTTTTTTTTTGTAAAATTAATCTGTATTCTGTTTTTACCCGACTTCCTAAAAATTAAATTTTAAAATAAATTTTTCGCTATCTTTGTCAGACAATTGAAAATTTTCCTTACAGAATTCCCCGATACCTACAAAAGAAAAAAATCCGCTCTTTATTGAAATTAAAATAAATTTTGAATAAAAACATGAAATGATACTCATTTACCTACTACTGTAGATATACGAATATTCGGGTTTTGGGGGCAGTTAGCCCCAACCTGTCCTAAATACGTCCCTGCTGAACAAATTACGTTATTATAGAGAAATGATTCATCGCCAGACGCTCGCATAGACATGTTTGTGTTCGAAAAACGGATTATAATTTATAGTGTTAAGAAATATGGCGGGTTATTAGCACACGTTTGTAGCTCTACAGCCCACACATTCAAATTTTAATCTATTCAGAGTTATTTCGATTTAAACCAGGTGTGGCAACCTTTAGAAAGTCCCGGCCATAGGGGAATGACGCTTGTGTATTGGCAACACAACGGTTTGTTTTTATTATAATTTTAACAACAAAAAAAAAACCGACTTCTACAAAATACTCTGTGAAACAATGCATTATCGAGATTAACTTGTCCCCGCCCGTGACATACTTATCATTGTGTAGTCCCGGTGGCCGTCTGTGGTCTTCTTCATCAGTTCCACTTCACCAAATTATATTTTCTAAATGCAAATGCTCGACTTGTCGATGAAAATACCAAAATCGCTGGTATGCCTATAATATTTGAGGAGTACCCTCAATTCCTCATGGATCCCATCATCAGAACTTTCAAATAAAAAATAATTTTCCAAAAATAAAAAAGTAAATGAAATAAAACTGAATACAAAAAAAATATTAGGCCCTGGCAATTGTCTGGGCTCGGGTGTGGTTAGAGGCGGAGTTCTAACCACCTACCTAGGTGAGCCCGGGGAGGATGACAGCGTCGAGTGGCTGGCGCTGTTGTAGGCTTGGGCATGGGCGTCTTACGACGGCTGCTAGCTGTCCCGGGAGGAGCTGAAACCTGGTGCTGAGGGCTCCGGTGCGTTCTCTTGGAGATCCCGGAGCCCTAGGTCAAGCACCAAGGAACCACCAGGGGGGTTTTAGTGGGATAGTCCCACATAAAAAAAAGGCCCCGACTGTTGTAGAGGTAAAGAGATCGGCAAACATCTTGAGCAAAAAGCCGCGTAGTAGGTGGAAATCTTGGAATGTAAACGTACGTTGAAATCCCCCCGCGCATCGTTCGCTCCGCCAAAGAGAAAATGACATGAAAATCAAGTGCTGCGAAAATCTACAGTTGAAGTCATAGTTTTTTTTAACGCTTATAATTCTGCGTTTGAACACTAACTCGCCTGTTGATAAGCGACGATGTGGTCGAAGATGAAGCACGCAGACTTAGAAGATATTCACTCTGACCTTGAAAAGCTCTAGATTGTAACTCTCAGGAAATAAGGAAGCCGGCAGTTTTTTCCACTGTTCTTGGCTGTACGGATTAAAAACATTGTTTCAAAACGTTTTGTACGCATCCAAGGGAAATCAACAGTGTAAGGATGGTAGTGGGGCGTCTTTCTACTTCTCCTGTACTAAAAGGGGGATGGTAGGATATGAGGTCATGAAAATCTGATGCACATCTCCGAAATGAATCCTGTAAAAGATTGACAGGCAACCTTACGGCGGTGATCCAGGTTAAGAAGTTTTTTGGCAACCAAATTTTCATCGCCAACAAGCCAATATTGCTCAATTTGTTTGCAGCTGACTGTAATGGCAGCGTTTTGTTGGGAAATGTGTAAGTCCGCGTGTGCGTATGCGGTATCATCTAACGTCCATCCTCACCGCACGTGGAAACAGTCCATCACTCAAAATGAAACCCTCGTAAACGGTAATGAAGTAAACAAATACTCGGCAGATGGTATTTTATGGCCGAAGCCGGAATGAAGATGTGGATTTGGGATCACTTTTAGGTGTTTCGTGTAGTTTGTAACTAGTAGTTCGCTCCGAACTAAGACCTCGCGACCTATAACCTCACAACAGGCCTTGCAACGTTTTCTTATTAGTACTTATTTACATTGAAATTTCTAAGTACTTTCCTCCGAAATCGAGTTATAGGTTCGCAAATTATCGTCGGACAAACATACAAATATTCAAACGCTCGCTTCGCTCGGTTAGTTAAAACAGACATCTGCCAGCTCAGAAGCGGGATAACACACCTACCACAGACTTTATTAGGTTCCGCATTATACCCACCAAAGTTCCGAGAAAGCGCGGTATTTAAAATCATGAAATTTGGCAAGGTCTTGCAGCACAAGTAAAGAAATAAATCGAGTAAGCAAAGCGAACGAAAGTCTCTGCTTTAACTGGCAAAATTTGCAATCATCTGTCCGTATATTGGTACTCGCGTATTCCTGTGCACTCGAGATTATCTCGGTCACTGTCTAATTTAGAATTTAAGGAGTGAGAGTGACCGAGATAATCTCGAGCGGACGGGAATAGGGTCCCAGGTCTTATTTAACAACTACTGTTGACGGAACTTGGTATACAGAGGGCTTTTTTACGCAATTAAAAATTAATTAAAAATTAAATTAGGTTAGGTTATCCTAACTAATCCTAACGAACCTAACGAATATTATACTTCAGAGGAATATAACCGCAGTCGTATCAGGACCAATAAAGCTCGGTGGACGACGCGCCCGGTGTTCCGGCGCGTCGTACCAAGGGGTGGGAAGGGGGTGCTTCCCGAGGAGGGTCCGCCCAGGGGCGGGCAGGCGGCGGGAGGGGGCTGCGGTGCATACTCTGCATGGTCCCGTGGCCCCGTCCGACTTGCCGTCGCGGTGGAACACCTTTGGGTTTTAGTCGGTATTAGCGCCACTGCTGAGGCCGTGGCGCTCGAGTCCGACACCCCGCTCGTGTCCCCACACGGCGGGGATGCGTAAATGCATTTCCCAAAGTAAAAAAAAAAAAAAAGGACCAATAAAGCTTAGAGGTATGAAAATGAACACGTTCGTCTCGAGGGAAAAACATCGCTTGCGGGATTCAGAGCTCCCTACGTCAGTCCATACAAAACGTCAAAACATGCACAAAAATGGATCAACGCCATCTAGCGAACTATAGGAAGTAGCTTTGTCTCTGTCTGGATGTTTGTCGCGTTATCACGGCTAAACGGCTGAAAGAACTTGATAAAATTTGATAAGGAGTTACTGTACATCACAAAGACGGACATAGGATACTTTTTTCTATATACACGCGAACGATGTCGCGGGTAACAACTAGTTAGTATTAAATTTGAACGTGACGGATATCGATTTATGGGGGATCATCTTTTCAAGTACAAAGTTAAGTTTGTCCTTCTACCACGCCGGATTGGCGGATTCACATACGCCATCGTATTCCTTCTCCAGCATATGCAGGTTTCCTCACGATGCTTTCCTTCGCCGAGAAGCCAGTGGTATATCCGTGCGTAAGTTCCAGAGAACCTGTTGGCCCGGGCTCGAACCCGCGACACCACGAATGTGAGGCCAGTCTGCTCCGTATTTTCTTATTTACCTTCCTTGAACTGCTTCAGCATGACATCCAGCGTGACGTCTTCAAACACGAAGTTGCACGGGTTCTGGTAGTACTGGCAGAGGGTCCGCAGCGGCGTGTTGTCGTCGGGGTCCACGAACGCCAGGTCCTTGATGAACAACACCGTCACGATGTTGCCTCGGCTTCCCTCGTACACTGGGATACGGGAGTAGCCTGGCGGAGATAGATAGATAGATAATCTCTTTATTGTTCACACAGATCGTACATAGCTAGGACAGAAAACAAAACATTTTAACTAGTGTAACAAATGGCGGCCTTATCGCTGAAAGCGATCTCTTCCAGGTAACTAGTGGCGGCCTTATAGCTGGAAGCGATCTCTTCCAGGCAACCTCGGGATGGAGAGGATCGTAGAAGTTGTAAATGACGGGGTTTGCAATAATGGACACCATATAAACCACACTAAATACTCGTTTAGACATATTACAAACTAATAGTAATACACACTAATACATAAATAATTTATGATATGTGACTAAAATGTACTAATAAATAAGACCAATAAAATAATATTGGAAATCATAACAGTGTCAACGAGGTGCCAAGCCTGGTTAGAGACTATTCTTTGAGGTTTTTGGCAATGGCTTCCCAATGAAGTGGGTAACTGGGTTATAGTAGAACTCTTTCAGGATCCACCTGGTCGAGTATCACACCTTTGCTAGTTACTCAACCGGCAAGCAGTAGTGTGCATTGTGTTAAGAATCTAAAGTGCATCCGGAATCCAAATGCTATTACACTATTGAAGAGTTTTTTAAGGATAATTTTGACAATATACAAATGGACCGCTCCGCACCAATTGCCATACCCTAATAGGGTCATAATATGTGTCACTAAACCCAAATCATGTTATTGAAGACCTGCATATATGTCGCAATAAATTATTGAGTATTGAGTATTGCAAACGGCTTTGTTTAAGTGTTCCGGATTGAAGTTTTCCAGTAAAATTACTGTTTTAATATAATTAATTAAGTTCACAAGCTAATTTAATTGATTAATTAATTTAATTTAATAAATTCGTCATCATCATCATCATCGTCAGCCGGTGAAGAACATAGGCCTCCCCCTTAGACCGCCACACCGACCGACGACGTGCCACTTGCATTCACCGGTTGCCCGCGACTTTCACAATGTCATCGGTCCACCTATTGGGAGCTGTGCCTACGCTGCTGTACCAGTTCGTGGTCGCTACTCAAGATCCTTTCTTCCCCATCGGTCATGGGTTTTTCGAGTGATGTGGCCTGACCTGACCATTTCCACAAATACCAAATTAATTAATGAATGAATTTAATTTCATGGACATTTTTTAATTAATTTTTGAGTGACGAGCGCAATGCATTGTGGGTTTTGAACTGTTGAAGTACAAAATTCTGAGTGGCACTGATCTGTTATGGAAAGCGTGAAGAAGTGACGTCATATAAATCCGTCACCTACATGACGAAATGGCGGATAGTGACGTCAGCTGCTGCAATGACGGATCATGCTTTCAAAGAAATAGCCTCAGATATTCAACGAGTTTCGAGAAAACCGAGGAAAGAAATCATCTCTCACGCACGTGTGCCATTGTCAAGGTTACCTTTGAAAGGCAACTGATTTTAATTCATTGGTTGTTTGCCAAAAAGGCACTCTTTTAAATACGCTGTCCAGAATTAACTGTATTTGAGCAGACGTTCAAATAAATGACGAATCAGATCGAATCAAAGCAAGCTCCTTGGGAAAAGGGGAATGAATATTGAGCAGCACGGTGCCGGCCCGATCGGCTCCGGGTCGGCCGGAAGCCTGTGTAGCTGAAGACCCCGGTGGGTTCCATTGGAGATTCCGGAGCCCTCGGTCAAGCACCAAGGCAGGCCACCTTGGGTTTAGTGAGTATAATCCCTCAAAACTCAGCTGCACCCCATAGCAGTCGGGTATCTTGTGAAGGTTTCCCAAGACAGGTCAAGACTTACCAGACTTGACGATCTCAGACATGGTCTCGAAGTCAAGCACGCTGTTGACAGGCAGCATGAAGCAGTCTTTCAGCTTCGTCATCACGTCGGAAACCTTCTTTTTGCGAAGATCCAAGGCTCCGGAGATGATGTTCACTTCTTCCTTGTCCAAGTCGTTCACGTGGTCGGTAACCTGGTTACATTTATAAAAACAGTCGACTTGAGAACCTCCTTCTTAATTTCGTGATGCGGTATCTAGTGTGATGTGTGAGATAAATCTAGTACTAATATTTCAGACAGACGACTTCGTTATCGCCTTATCAAGGTAAAGCCCAACAATGTATAATAATAAAATTCTTAAACCAATAAATGGTTTGTTTTATTGAGCAATAAACATATAAAAATAAATCTAATCGGAAGCCGTGAGCAAATGATTGTTTTTTTTTTATTTTGATTGTTCTATTACTTTGCTAAAATGAAGTTTCTTTGCTAAGGTGAAAAAAAAACATTTTTTTTTATATAAATAATTAAAGTTAAAAAAAATAGAACAATTAAAAAAAAAAACAAAATGAAGTTTAAACAAATTTAAAAAGAAAAGAAAAAACTAGACAGTCTTCACCTTTTTTTTTAAGTCGGTTAAAAATAATTTCGTATGACTTGAACAACCAAGATTTAATGGAGTCAGTTAAAAAGCACACTAATATGCGAATGTTTGTGTTTCTTTACACTCAGACCTGTAACGGCTGAAGGCAGCAAGCAGTGCAAGCAGTAGTGTGCAAGCATTACTGTATTCCGGATTGAAGGGCAATGTTTCTTTAATTATTTTAATAATTACTTTTCCGGGATAAAAGGTGTATTTATTAATCCAGGGTGTAAGCAACCTCCATACCAAATTTCATTGAATTCCGTTCAGCTGTTACAGAGTTGAACGGGAACAAACACACATACTCACCTACTTACATAATTACAAACTTACTACAAACTTTCGCATTTATAATACAGGGTTATAAGGAAAGGGTATGCTAAGCTTAAAGGGTCTCATAGTACCCATGATTATGAACAACTTTTACTATGGGACCAAACCTAAAATCGAGAAAATAAAATCAGCTGTTCCATACATTTTGTCGAGTGTCATTGACATTTTTCTATGGAACAGCTGATATTTTTTTCTCTATTTCAGGATTGGTCCCATAGTAAAGTTGTTCGTAATGATGAGTGCTATGAGCCCTTTTCAGCTTAGCATACTCTTTCCTTATAACCCTGTATTAGTGCGATATATATGATTTCAAGTGAGTCGAATATACATACCCTGACCAGCTCCTTTAGTCGCTCCCTGTTGTAATGTGTCCCTATCTCCTCGCCTAAGAAATAGTCGAGGAGCTTGCTGGTCGGCCACGCGAGAGGGGCGCAGATCCCCATCACTATCTGTGGGATAAAGACAAAAAATACAATCGGAAAGGTAAACGCATTACTGTTTATTTTAAGGAGTTTTTGGCGGGCTTGAAGAAGTCATGTCGCGTCATTGTATTATTTTCCAAAACTTGGAAAACTTAAAAATGGTGCTTTTTTTATCCATTAAGTGTTCGTGAACGTGCACGAGTGCTGGTGAATAGTATGATGTTGTGAAACGTGACTCTTCGTGTTGTTTCCAAAACTCCATAGAAACTTCTGGTAAAGTCTCCACCACTTTACTGGGGCATGACGTGGACGTGACTTTGCTTGACTTAGACTATGACTGAGACTTATTTTAATTGTGAAATATTTGACTTCACATGAAATATTACAATACTTGACACTGGCTAAATACACAACGTGTGCATGGAGCCAAAACATAAGAGAGAATTATTTTACTTGTCTGTATCAGCCTTTAAACATCCCACTGCCAGCATATCGGCCTACATTCGAAGGGTGATTGTGCCATATCCACCACGCTGGCCCAGTGCGAGCGGAATCACATACGCCGTCGAAATCCTTCTCCGGAAATATGCAGGTTTCCTCACGATGTTTTCCTTCACCGAGAAGCCAGTGTTATATCCGTATGTAACTTCCAAAGAACTCATTGGAACAGACCCGCCCGTGTTTGGACCCGCGACACCACTGATGAGGCGAGCTAACTGAGCTACCACGACTTGCCAATTAAAAAAGCAACTGACCTTCATAATCCAAATGCTTTTAGCACCGACGAACAGCCCATGTCTTGCGCAGATAGCCTGAGGTGTAATCTCGGCAATGAACACAATCGCCAGGGTAGACCCGATAACAGCCACCAGACCAGACGTCAAGTCATCCAAAATCACAGTAAACGTGCTGTTTACAGCCACATTACTCAGTAATATGGTGCAAAGGAGGTAATTTCCATGGGACCGAACTGGCATGATTGCTCTGGCATATTTTCTTTCCTTCTCTGTCCCCGTATTAGCGATAATCTTTAGTTCAGTTCTGTCCAACGCCATCAAACCGAGGTTCAGACCAGAGAACAGCGAAGCCAGCATCAGGAGGATGACGATAAGGATCAGGGAAGCCCAGAGAGGCAGCAGCTTGTTGTGGGTGGCGAGGATTTTCCACGGTTCGCGTCCTTGGTGGATGAAGATGGTTGAGTTGGCGTTTCTGGCGCAGATGTAGAATTTGTAGTCGTCCAATGGTGCCGGTGCCATGAGGTTCAGTAAAGCAGAGTCTTTATCACCGTAGGATACCTGGAAAAAAATGTAACAATATTAGAGACATATTAAAATTAATACTGATGAATGTATCTGAAACGCCAGCTCAAGAAGATATATAAGATATATAGATTTAACTATAAAACGCCAATCGTGGTACAGTTTTATACAGGGTCATAAGGAAAGACTATGCTAAGCCGAAAGGGGTTCATAGTACTCATGATTGTTAACAACTTTTACTATAGGGCCAACCCTGAAATCGAGAAAAAATCAGCTGTTCCATACAGTTTGTCGAGTGTCATTGACATTTTTCAATGGAACAGCTGATTTTTTTTTCTCGATTTCGCGTTCGTCCCAAAGTAAAGGTTAATAATAAATATTGGTGGACGTTTTTCACACAGCGCCATCTAGCCCCAAACTAAGCAAGCTTGTACTATGGGAACCAGATAACTGATAGAATACATAAATACTTTATTTTTTTTGTAATTACATACATAGAATACATAGAAACACCTAGACATCTTTGTCTGGGTGTTTAAAACATCCGTGTTCATCACACAAATGTTTGTCCTGGGTGGGAATCGAACCCACAACCTATAGATCAGAAGGCGGAAATCCACCCACTTAGCCACAAGCCTAATTGTTCATAATGATGAGTACTATGAGCTTTTTTCGGCTTAGCATACCCTATCCTTACAACCCTGTATATGCCTGTGCCTAGTGAAGGTTAACGATTCTTCCACACGCAAACCAATCAAATAATCTAAAGTGATATAGGCACTCAGATGTAGGTACCTACCTATAAAAGCAGTCATTTTCTATAAAGCTTATAAAATTAGCTGCCTTCGTTGTATTTTACCCGCCTGTCCAGAAGGAGGGTAACGTGTTTGGGGTGTATTTAAGTATGTTTGTTTGTGTGGTCCGAATTTATCATCTCCTGTAGCTTACCCGATTTAGATTTTTGTCGTTGGATTGTGTCCGGAAGCTACATGACGCAGTCGGGTATTTATAACCGACTTCCAAAAAAAGTAGGTGGTTGTCAAATTGACTGTTTTTTTTTGTTCGCGCTGAACTGAGACCTCGCGACCCCTATATCTTCACAACCCCTGGACCGATTCAGCTCATATTCGAACTTAAAAATTGTATTGAAACGAACTACTTGCCTACAAAATTTCATGAAGATCGGATCAACGGTTCGCAAGTTATCATCGGACAAATATACACACAAACATACAAACATACAAATGCCGATTTGTCCCAGTAAACTCTGAGACCTTCGCTTCGCTCGGTCAATTAATTTCATAGTCAATTAAGTATATATATATATATGTATGTAACTATACTTAAGTATGTTTCCCTCTCGTTTTTATAAACGCCTCGATTGCATTGCGATACGAAAACATCTTGACAAATACATTTTTCTCGCTATATACTTTTTTGTTTGTTTACGTTTTAACACTTCAATAAAGATATCTCTTGCGCTAAAAAGATTATCTTTATGTCTGAGACACCAGCTCGGCTTATCGTACATCATATCATTGCCATATAACGGTAACTACATTATGCCAGCGCCACATCTTTCTACGGTATTTTTTATTAGTACCTTTTGTTTTGAATTACCATTTTTCTAATAACAAATGCTTTAGTTAGGCTGTGTTTATACGTCTTTAGTTTAACTAGTAGTTCGCGCCGAACTGAGACCTCGCGACCCCTATATCTTCACAACCCCTAGACCGATTCAGCTCATATTCGAACTTAAAAATTGTATTGAAATGAACTACTTGCCTACAAAATTTCATGAAGATCGGATCAACGGTTCGCAAGTTATCATCGGACAAATATACATACAAACATACATACAAATGCCGATTTGTCCCAGTAAACTCTGAGACCTTTGCTTCGCTCGGTCAATTAACCATTGCTAAAGTTAGGCTATGTTTATACGTTTTAGTTTGATTAAATAGCAAGATTTTAAAACAAATTAATTGCCAAAGTTTTCAGCAATGTTCATGCTATTATTTTTTATTTTGACGAAGAATAAAAATTTTTTTTTTTTTGCTCCTTTGGAAAATTCGATTTATATTAATACTAGCTGTTACCCGCGACTTCGTTCGCGTGGACGTAAAAAAAGTATCCTATGTCCGTCTTTGTGATATACAGTAACTCCTTATCAAATAAGAAATAAATGCAGAAGTCGTGCAGCGCCAAAATCTTTAAGGGAGGAAAAAAGAAAAATAAATAACTTCGCTATACGAAGCGAAGCCCTCGAGAGTTATATGTACATAACTCTCGAGGGCTTCGCTTCGTAAAATGGTTGCAAAAACGGGTGCGTTAAAATGGTTGCAAAAACGGGTAATCCCTCAGGAACGATAATTTTTTTCCGGGATAAAAAGTAGCCTGTGTTAATCCAGGGTATTAGTAACCTCCATAGCAAATTTCATTCAAATCCGTTCAGCCGTCACGGAGTTGAACGGGAACAAACATACTTACCTACTTAATACATACTTACACACAAACTTTCGCATTTATAATATTAGATAGATAGATTAGATAGATTTCTCTGTAATTTTTATATTAAAAAAATGTTGGTTTCACCAAATTATGGTGGAGCGATTCAACCCCTACGAAAAGAGTGGACTGTATTTTTTAGATGAAAGTGGTACATGCAAACAGAATAGAGATAGGAACAGCACTTATTCGTATTGTCATTTGTCTGCTTAAAAAGGTGCGAATGGGATAGCGAGACTCACGGAAGCAGAGTAAAAAGATTCTCATTGTTTATCTTTTAAAAAAAAAAACGTTATTTAGACTTACATTGTACTCTCCACCTAGCAGATGATCACAGGTCTGCCCATAATCAGCAGGAAAATGTGTAAACGCAATGACAGTATCCTTCGATAGATTCTCTCCAAACAGTCTCATGGTGAATGCCGTCTCCCGCAGCACGCTGGGTATCATCTCATCCACTATTTTTGGTTCTTTCGCCGACTCTTCAACCCTCAACCCCAAAATTCTTATAGGTCCTGTTACATTATACTCAGTTTTAGCACCTAAGCTGGTGTCAGATGCGTTTTTCGCCACTTCAGTATCCGACATAATTTTAGAATCATTAAGCAAAGGATCTATTACTTCCCCAGCAGCAGATACTTCGTCTAACTGACGTTTGGACCTGCTCAGTAACTTGACTATTTCTTCATCTGGATATGTTTCATATTCTACTATTTTAATATCGTCTTCGTTTTCAGTTTTTGTCTCTAGAATCTTTTCTGTGACATCTTTGATCTCCGTTTCCACATCTTTTGATTCTTGTGATGGATTTTTAGGATTTGCCGCATTCAAAATACCATTTTGTATTTCATCTTGAATTTTGTTACTTTGGAGTTCTTCCGTTTTTGCCTCATTTTGAGACAAATTCTCCTTTTCTACCT
Organism: Apocheima hispidaria; assembly: GCA_947579745.1. Lineage (NCBI taxonomy): Eukaryota > Metazoa > Arthropoda > Insecta > Lepidoptera > Geometridae > Apocheima > Apocheima hispidaria. The sequence goes on along the minus strand of OX388172.1, from coordinate 2,838,481 downwards.
CTCTTTCATTCTCCAATACATATTTAAGACTATGATGAGGTTTATAGCTAAAGGTTTCTATAAGTACATCGCCGATGCGTTTGCGCTGTCCATTGTTGACAACCACATCATCCAGGAGATCATTGGATTCTATGTCGTTTTCAATACTGTTGTCCTCGAATGACTCGATCTTTTCATGGGTTGCGGTGTTCTCGGACCTGGGGGGAAAACGGAGACATTAATACCGTGGCAACAGTTTAATAGTAGTAGGGTTCTTTTGCAGAGTCCGCCTGGGGAATTACACCTTTAATAATAAATAAATAATAAATATTGGTGGACGTTATTTACACACAGCGCCATCTAGCCCCAAACTAAGCAAGCTTGTACTATGGGAACCACATAACTGATAGAATACATAAATACTTTTTTTTTTTGTAAATACATACATAGAATACATAGAAACACCCAGACAAAGAACAAACATCCATGTTCATCACACAAAAATGTTTGTCCTGGGTGGGAATCGAACCCCCAACCCGCAGCTCAGAAGGCGGAAATCCACCCACTGAGCCACAAGGCTAGTCAAACCTTTGCCAGTCATTCAACCGCCAAGCAGTAGTGTGCAAGCATTACTGTATTCCGGATTGAAGGTTAGTGTTTCCAGCGTAATTACTGGGCACATAGAGATTTAACTTCTAATATATCAGTATGACGAGTCATTTGCTTAGTGCCAGACAAAGGCTTTAGAATTAATCTCTTGTCGAAGTTAACAAACGTTTCAGAATTCCGAGGTAAGGCTTTAAAATAATACCATTTACCACCTTCACCCCCGAATACTGAAACGTTTGTTAACTTTGACGACAGATTAAGTCTGTTGCTGCCTTTGTCATTTGCTAAGTGCAAGACAAAGGCAGTATTGTGAAAGTCGCGGGCAACCGGTGGATGCAAGTGGCCCGTTGTCGGTCGGTGTGGCGCTCTAAGGGGGAGGCCTATGTTCAGCAGTGGACGTCTTACGGCTGATGATGAATAATTACATACTTTTGGCGGGAACGTGAAGAAGTCATGTCGCGCTCGCGTCATTGTATTACATATTTTTCAAAACTTGTGTTATTTCGAGCGTTAATGTGTAAAAATGGTGGTTTGATCGTGACCGTGCACGAGTGTTGGTGAATAGTATAATGTCGTGAAACGTGACTTTTCGTGTTGTTTCCAAAACTCCATAGAGACCTTTAGTAAAGTCTCCACCACTTTACTGGGGTATGACTTGGACTTGACCGTGACTTACTTTACTTGACTTAGACTATGACTGAGGATTATTTTAATCGTGAAATACTTTACTTCACTTCAAACATTACAAAACTTGACACCATGGCTAAATGTGATGCCAAAATTTAAGAAGAAAAAAATACATGTATTTCTATTAAATTAGTTCTAGGCGTAAAAACATAAAGAGATAACAAAATAAATAGAAGGTAAAATAAAGATAATTAAAACAATGATAATGTCGAAAAAGGACCCTTCTCAGCATAAATGCTGAATGTAAATACAGTGTGGATCCAAAATATAAGAAAAAAACGGTAATATTCCAGCAAAACCACAGGAATAACGCGAAGCTGGCTAAAGAAATTCAAGAAAATATAAATAGTTTGCCCCGCCATGATGACCTCATTCCATTTGGAGCGGTCGCGCCCGACCGAGGTAAACATCCAATCATATTGACGTGAACATTGTTTACTTTATTATAGTGATAGGTATAATCATAGAGAAATAATAAAAGGAGAGTGCCCATGTCCATAGAAAAATGCGTAACCGATTGTCTGGCTGTCTTTTCGCACGATGTCTGGTCAGGTAATGTAGCGAGGCCTTTAGGTGTAACGTAACTAGGGACTTTCTGTAATAGGAAGAGCCTGGAGACCACGACACAGGTCACCCTAGTGTGGAATCCAGTGCGCACTGATTGTCTATAGATCATAGTTTTTTCGTACAAATAAACATTATTATTATTAGTACTGATAAGAACGTAAGATGTCACTAGTGGTAGTGGTAGGGCTCTTCTGCAGAGTCCGCCTGGGGAAGTACCATACCTTTGCCAGTTATTCAGCCGCCAAGCAGTAGTGTGCAAACATTACTGAGTTCCGGATTGAAGGGCAATGTTTCCAGCGTAATTACTGGGCACAGAGATTTAACATCTAATATCTCAGGGTGACGAGCGCAGTGTATTGCCGCGCATGGTTTTGAGCTGTTGAGGTTCAAAATTCTGAGTGGTACTGAACTGTTATGGGCAAGCGTGAAGCTTAACATCAGGTGAGCGACTTGTACGTCTCGTCACCAAATTACATTTAAAAAAAATGTTAATCTGCGACATGATCGTCTCAATTTCTGCTCGACTTGAAATAGAAACCCACAGATGAATTGTGTAGAAACCCAAGCTATCACATTCGTAATGATATGGAGAAAAAACGTTACTTGTTACAAATATTTTTTCAATAGTAATATCAGTAAAATTATTATTTTTTTATTTTATTTGCAAAACTCGTTAGGTTCTCAAGAGATGGCGTTGACAACATTATTTTTGGAAACATATATTTTCGTCGTATATTGCAATCTAATTTATATACTATGTTTGAATACTATGTTTCTAAGTAGTATACATGGCCTGACCTGACATCGTGTGACAGAGATGGCTTTATATAAGTTTCTGGGGGAGCAAGGGAGAAGCTATAACCTTAATAGTTTGTTTCTTTTGCTCCCGTGAAAATCAAGTCTAGCTGTCCCTTTTACACGGTGTCAGGTCAGGCCATGTAGCGAGGCCTTAAATTAACCAGATTTTCATCGGCGTTTATAGCGGTTTGTACATTAGCTGAAATACGTAAGCGCCATTTAGTGTTATGCTGTTTTTTCGGGGGTACACTTTTTTGTATGAGATTGTGATTCTTCTTGCATAAATTTTCTATGCCATTATCATAGAAAAATTCTATGATAATGGTGCTTTTAGTTGAACGGCTTTCCCCCAAGTCTACAAGGCCCAAGGCTAGATATACTTCTAGTGGTAGGCTGATAGGACTCATTTGGAGAACCCACCTGGGGAAGGACCACACATTTGCCAGTTATTCAACTGCCAAGCAGTAGTGTGCAAACATGTGTTCCTGATTAAATGGCAATATTTCCAGTCCAGCGTAATTACTATGCTTAAAGAGATTGACAGCGACGAACACAGGACAGTGTCAGTGAAAATCTGAATGGCATTGAATTATGGCAAGCGTGATTATTCCTCTCTACGTCAGGAAACCATCAGGCGAGCGAATTGCTCGTCTCGTCACAAAGTTTTTTAAAAAAAGCTCCCATAATGTAGCTCGTTCGCACTTTTTTTTTTTTAAATTTGGGTTCCGTACCTCAAAAGGAAAATAGGAAGCCTTATGGCATCACTTTGTTATCCTTCCGTCTTTTTGTCTGTCTATCAAGACCCTTTTTCTCAGAAAAGGTATCGAGTCGAAATTCAAACTTTGAGATCTACGACCCCGGGAGCTCAAAAATAAAGCTTCTAAATCAACGCAACCAAAAAATGCATGCCGCATATTTTTCCGCACTCGAAAGTAAATCAAAATCTACTCTTCGCAATGAACTAGGTAGACAATAGCCCCCCGATACCGGGGCACTAGAATACGGCATCGGTATCCCCTGCCTGTAGTAAGAGCCTACTAAAAGGGGACCTCTGAGCTCGGGGCTGGTTAGAAGTGGGCTCTAGCCCGGGGAGGACGACAGCGTCGAGTGGCGGACGCTGTCGTAGGCTTAGGCGTCTCACGAGGGCTGCTAGCTGATCCGGGAGGAGCTGAAGCGTGCTGCTGAAGGCTCCGGTGCGTTCCCTTGGAGATCCCGGAGCCCTCGTAAGTTTTTTTTTTTTTTTTTTTTCGTTTACTTTTCTATACCTGTCTGTAGCCAGCTATTAGGCGATTTATCAAAATGCCATGGTGCCATTACTTATGGCAGACCGCCTGAAAGCATTTCCTCAGAATAAGCGTACCAAGGCTACTGTGGTCACGCGACGGGCGTGTCTATGGGACATGTTAGAGATATTGTAGTTATCGATATGGCAATAGTCTATGGTAGCAACTCTATCTTATGTCTCTGTCTCTTCTTCCTTCATCTTTTATCCGACATGATTGTGTTTGTGTGGTCTGAAATTAATCGTAGTTTATCTATCTGACTGATACGTACATCAAGTGAAATATTGTGAAATAAGTAACTCGATGCACTCCACTACTCGTCTGTTATAATTGATCCACGACAGTGCTAGATCCAGGGCCAAAAACAACAGGACAAGAGTCGACGTAATTTTTTTTTTTTTTGCTATATACGCGTACCGTCTACCGTTCATTGTTACATCGCTCCCACGTTGCATAATTGAAGATATTACAATTACTCGGAGTGAATTTCCGAAGTGGAAAAACTACGCTATAGCTGCTTAGCAGTGGCATTACAAATATGTTTTTTTTTTTTTTGTTAACTTTAAAAATATTGATTTGGGTTTTGGTTTCAAACGATAAGATCGGTTTTCTTTTAAGTTATCAAAATGAATATTAGCATTTGAAATAAGTAATTTTTTGTTTTAATAACTTAAAAACAAAATAATTGGGTGGTTTTGGTTTCAAATGGAAAAGTCGGTTTTCTATTTGACGTTATCGAAGTAAAAATTTATCTGTTATGATAAACTTTCATATGATCATATGTTATGAGAAACAATAATCCAATAACAAATAATAAACAATTTTACTATAAACGCTGACGTGGTATTGTGTAAATAAATTAAAAAAAATATGTAAAAATAATGTCACCAAATGTGATCGAAACTATAGGCAGAATAACCGACTCAATTTAACCAGAGTACACCTATTACATAAAAAAATAAAAAACTTGGCACAATAAAATAAAGCATCAGTTTTGGCTTCTCTGGGACCGGTAAAGACAGCTAAGCCAATAGGCATATTCTGTTGTCAAAAAAGAGATAGCGAATATAATATCAAGGCATGTCGTTGTCAAAAAAGAGATAGCGAATATAATATCAAGGCCTATCTTGCGGATCTTAAGATCGCATGTATTGACGAACGTACGAGTCTTAAAAAAACTCTTACTTGGGCCTGTCCATTCATTTTCCTATGGTCGAAGCCTCCTGCTAGCAGCAAGAGCGGTACTCGTAAGAGATCCAGAGAACGTAACTATCAGAAAGCACATTAAATTATTTGAAAACGTTACCCTTAATTTGGGCACCCCCACAAATGTTGCTACACGGCTAAAGCAAGCTACACCACTGCCGGTAAGGTCGCCTGGAAGAGAACTTTTTAAGCGATAAAGCCAGTTGTTACACTAGTTTTAAGTATTTTTTATGCAGCTTTGATGATGAACGATCAAGTCGCTCACCCCCGAATACTGAAACGTTTAACTTTGACGACAGATTAAGTCTATTGCTGCCTTTGTTATTTGCTTAGTGCCAGACAAAGGCAGTATTAGAATTAATCTGTTGTCAAAGTTAAAAACGTTTCAGTATTCGGGGGTTAGACTATGATTGAGACTTCTTATTCGAGATGAGGGCGATAAGTCCTGCACTGACGTCCCGCATGGGGTGTATTGTGCATTCCCCCCTGCCAGCGTCTACCCGAGCCAACCCAGCTCCTTGAAATAACGGAGCGAGGCTCTGGGCCGCTGACATAGCTGCTCCATAGTTTTAGATAGTGTTAACGATGATGATGAGACCAAGTCAAGTTGTCGGGATGACATGGGTGATGTTGAAGCTGCCTCAAGCAACCTATAGTGGCGTTTCTAGCTTCTTCTGTGGCTGTACAGTGCCACAGCACATGTTCCACTGTTTCGTTCTGCTGCATGCAGTATTCTGGGGTCAGTGTCACACTTGCCCCTATCAGTTCAGTTCCGCCCAGAATTACGAATTACGTGGCAATGTAATCTGTTGACGAATGCAAACCATTGCCGCGCGGAGTTCTATATTCAATGGACAAGCATGACGCTTACTATTAGGCAAGAGACTTTCTCGATTGCGTATAAACATTGTTCAATACAATTTAGTCCCACGCCATGTCCAATTGAGTCGGTGTAATCTAGTTCAAAGCAGCTTGTGTTCATTAATTCGAATACCTAACAATTCAACAGTTGTGGAAACGAAGGTCAACGTTTGTAATTTGTGAAGTGTCAATTAATGCTCAGAAAATAACAGTTATAAATGATTTTTACTATGAAAACTGACGTGGTTTTGATACATTTTGTTTTAATAAAACAAAACGTTAAATTGAGTCGGTTATTCCGACTATAGTTTGGATCGCATTCGGTGATCTTTATCAAGGAATGCTCAGCGAGACGCGCGCGACCTCGTCTTGCCTTGCACTGAAACTACAGTCGGAATAACAGACTCAATTTAACGTGAGTATTCCCGTTTTATTAAAACAAAAAGTTAAAAATAAGTTGGTTTTGGATCGTCACATAAAATATAATGTGTTGGAAAATTGAGGAACCACCGGTTTGACGAAATGAATATTGGGTCTAGTCATCATCAGCCAGAAGGCGTCCACTGCTGAACATAGACCTCCCCTTACAGCGGCACACCGACAGACAACGTGCCACTTGCACTTGCATCTATCGGTTTCGCGCGACTTTCACAAAGTCGTTGACGTCGTTGTATCCAGTGGGAGGCCTGCCTACGCTGCGTCGCCACTCTTTCTTCCCCATCGGTTATCGGTTCTTCGAGTGATGTGACCTGCCCATTTCCACTTCAGCTTGAAAACCCTGAAAGCTATATCGGCGCCTTTGGTTCGCCTCGTTTCGGATCTTAAGAAACTCCGATTTTTTACTTTCACAATGTCGTCGGTCCAACTAGTGGGAGGCCTACCTGCTGCGTCTTCCGGTTCGTAGTCACCACTCGAGAACCTAAAGAACATCATTTTTGCGTTACGCGCGCTCACTCCGTCTCTTTTTAGGGTTCCGTACTTAGTATTTTTTATTTTATTTTTTATGGTACTCGGTGACTACACGAGCAAGTCGCTCACCTGATGGTAAACGTCACGCTTGCCCATAACAATTTAGTGCCACCCAGATCTTTGAACTTCAACAATTCATAACCCTGCGCGGCAATGCACTGCGCTCGTCACCCTGAGATATTAGAAGTTAAATCTCTTTATGCCCAGTAATTAAACTGGAAACATTGCCCTTCAATCCGGAACACAGTAATGCTTGCACACTACTGCTTGGCGGTTGAATAACTAGCTAAGGTGTGGTACTTCCCCAGGCGGACTCTGCAAGAGAGCCCTACCACTACAATATCTTTCTCTCTCACTTCTCTTTCTCTTTTTCATATCTTTTCATCTTCCCGCGAAAATGTACCTAGTTTTTTTTTTCTTTCTTGGCATCGTACTCTGTGCATTCAGGCATTTTCTATATTTTTTCTTTTGTTTTTTTAAAACGGGGAAACCATAAGTCGCGAAATAATTATAGGAAAAAAAAAACTTTTAGGACAGGAGTATGGATCAAGAAAGTGTTTGAATAATATATCAAAAATTAAGTGGTCTCACTTTGACAAGTTTGCAGTTTGAGAGTATTTCTCTTTCGTACGTATTATTTACAATGATTAACAAGAGCCATTTGTTCATATAGATTTAGTTTCACGGGCTTAGAGAAATACGCAGTCAGTTGCCCTGTGGTGTTTCCGCGAGACAGTAGAGAGCACTCACACCTCTCCTGCTAATAATATCGATAATAAATAACCATTTTATAAAAATCGATAAATGCGTTCTTTCATTTGGTCTCCATTAACTTATAGTAGGATTTATGGAAATTATAATAGTATTTCTTCTTCAATTCGGGATGTTTGTACGTCATGTGATTTTGATTATGAAGAAGTCAATAAAACAAACACGAACACTTAGTTGATTAACGCCTGTGTTTCAGTTGCAGCCAAGGCTGCGGGCCGCGAGCTATTTTCGACGATATTATTGTGTCACGTGCGACGACCGTGATATGGTTGTTTATCTATCTGTGCCCTTTGCCTATAGCCTAGCTCGAGGTCGTTAAAAAAACAAATGTTACTTAGTCAACACTGCAATTCGGCTAGACTGCATTTTGGACACGATGCGGATGCTTGTGCCAAACGGTGTTTTTATTAATTTGTGTTCTAATTTCTTGTTTTGTTTTTAATACTGCAATGAGGCGTTTTCCAAAAAAAAAAAAAACCTTGTTATAAAAGTACCCAATAGATGGCGTTAGATGTACCTTGAGTTTTTTCTGTCACTGTCAAGACATGAAAGGCAAAAAAATGTACGTGTGCCTTTTTTTTTCTCGTGGTTTTTGGCTCGACATTTGTATTTAGACAATTTCAAGTAACGTAACTATGTATTTGACTTCATTTGAAATATTACAGTAGTTGACACTAGCTAAATACACAACGTGTGTAGCCAAAATTTACGATTTAAGAAATAAACATAAAACATTTCGACAGAAATGACAATGACAGGTAAAACGGTAGGTCTGTTACGCCATCTAGTAAGTATTTTAGAACTACTTTTTTTTTTTTTTGGAAAACGCCTCATGCGGCTAGACAGCATTTTGGACACGACGCGGATGCTTGTGGTAACGGTTTTTTTTTTGTGGTAGATTTTGTAATTTGTGTTCTATTTTCTTGTATATTTTTTAAATATTGTTGTATTTTTATCTATTTCGTATAACAGTAAGATGTGTTTAAAAGAAATATGAAATACTTACGAACTCAAAATCCTGATAGAAGTTCTATATAGTCTAGTATATAGACGTGAAATTTGAACCCAATACTTCTCAAATGGTTAAGATGAACAATGAGAACGAATTTTGCGAAATTCCACCTGTAAAGGGGTGAAATGTTCCCAGTTTGTATGAAAACAAAATCTTTTTCTATGCTAAACCACTAAAACTCGGTTTAGGTATGTACTAATCTGTAAAAAAACAGCAGACTTGAGAACGTTCTCCTATTTTTTGGAAGATTTTTCATAAATCAACCCATAAAGAAGTGAAATGGGGCGTAGCCTAAGCAACCGAAGCCGCGCGTGCAAGCTAGTCTAACATAATTTGTATTGTTTTGACAGCAAAATTACTGCTATGACGGTAATTGTCGTTATTATGTAAATAACAAAATAGTATTCCTTTGTAAGCTGCTCACCCCGTCAATGAAATACCCGCTTGGCTGAGTTTCAGAGAATAAAGCAAACCAACGGCCATTTTAATTAAAAAAAAACAAATCATTTACTACTCCATTTTCAAATATCAGACGTCAATATTCCCGCCAATATTTACAACAAAATAAGACTGGCCATTCATTTAAAACTAAGCCATTACTAAATTATTCCAAATTTAAACCACAAACGTCATTGTTCTGTGTAAAGTTGGCATGGCGCCCGCTTCGCCAGACGGCGTTTACAGCCAGCTGTAAAAAAGAAGGCGCCGAAAATTGGCGCGAAATGACGCCATTATGCGATTGCTCGTAAAATATCATCTATTAATTTGAAGTGGCCAGAGCAATCATTGCGCTCTCATCATCGATCATTGATTGTGTGTAAGTAAATAAGTGTTTGTTCCCGTTCAACTCTGTAACGGCTCAAAGGATTTGAATGAAATTTGGTACGGAGTTAGACTGACGCTAAACGCAGCTATATAAATATATCTCTCTGTTGTATTCCCAAAGGCTCTTTGGAATGTTTTCGAGAACTTACCCCCTAAACCACTCCCACCCGAAATAGCGATTTCCGATAGTATTTAAATACATACAATAGTAAGATATCTACGCAATTAGTTTGCATGCTATTTTGTAATTATTTTACTTTTGGTTAATATTGTGATGTACCTACTCCAACATGATCTAGTACATATTATCCGGTGGGTATTGTTACGCCATAACAGGTTAATTCCTAGCTTGGGTCACAATGCTTATCAATCTTTATTATCTATGGAACAGCGATGATAATTGTAATGTTATTTAACATTTGTTAGGGGGGTCTACACATGGCATGACCTGACATGACGTGAAAGGGACAGCCAGATTTGAATTTCACGGGAGCAAAAGAAACAAACTATTACTATTCTCCCTTTCGCTCCCCCAAAAAATTATATATAGTCATCTCTTTCAAACGATGTCAGGTCAGGCCATGTAGCGAAGCCTTTATCCACCAATCTTTATTCTAAGGCGTTAAAATTGTCGATTTTGTTTCTACACTCAACGCATCACTAGTTATCTGTAACGTCCCTATGCATTCTGTACTCTATGATTACGGGCTGTCAAACGCTCTCTCCTTCCGGCTGTGGCTCCGATACGTTGTCAAACCAAGTTATAAAGTGATAAATAAACAAGTACTTAATCTATATTAAATATCCATTTGATTTACACCAAATTCTCACTGCCTGGTCTCCGCCGTACGCTGTGCGATCCTTACTATGTATCATAAGCACAGATCACAGCCTAGATTTTGCATTCAGGACGCTCGATGCGCACCACGCATCAGTCTAAATAAACTTATAAGAAATTACTCTGATTGGTTAATTGTTAGGCGCGAGTAGGCGTAACCTTGAGATAGCCAATGAGAACGCTTCGGCCGCACTCCCCGCGCCCCGCGCCACGCCTCACACTGACGTCACTTGTAGGAACAACGAATATCGTAATGCGGTATCTAGTGTGATCTGTGATCATAAGGCACCAATAAATTTTTATTTCAATTATTAACTAAGTACACTCCACACGTACAAGTTTTTGTAGTAAGAGTTTGATTTTCCAAAAGAAATAGCCCAGTAAAAACTTCAGTACGAAATCCTAAGTTTCACGGCGTCTGAGTCAAATCCTGGGTTTTGACTCTTTATCAACGCCACGGCGTCACCGATGCAAATGAGATGGCGTCATGGCGTCATGGAGTCACGGAACTCGGCGCCGGCAGCCCGTGACGAGAATCATCAATGATTTAGACAGTGATTCTGTTACAAAATGGAATCTAAAATATGGCAGTCTTTTGGCAACAATCATGGCAACATTTGAGGACCGCCCGCCACCTTTAGTAACTTTCTGGAAGAGAGTTTTGGCGGGAACGTGAAGAATTCATGTCGCGTCATTTTATTATTTTCCAAAACTTGTGTTATTTCGAGTGTTAATGTGTAAAAACGGTGAATTTTTACCCGTCAAGTATCCACGAGTGTTGGTGAATGGTATAATGTCGTGAAACGTGAATTTTCGTGTTGTTTCCAAAACTCCATAGAAGGCTCTAGTAAAGTTTTCACCACTTTACTGGGGCATGACTTGGACTTGACCGTGACTTGCTTTACTCCTTTGACTGCGAATATGACTTGTTTGATAATATATAACAAAACTTCATAATATATATGTATACTTGACACTGGCAAATGTATAAGACGTGCGACGCCAAAATCCTCTTAGGAGATACAAAAAAAAATAAAAAACTTTCTGGAAATTAAATTAAATGAGTTTTATTTGCGAGAACGCAGGTAAGCAGGATGTTGGCGTTTGAAATGTTCCATTAAATTCGGTCATTTTCGACGAGAAAAAATATTTACATAGAAATCGTTACTTTGTTCATACTGAACAAATATTTAAAAAAAAGTAGCTTTTACCTACAATAACTTTACATATATTTAAAAAAAAGAGGCGTTATGGTCTACGCTTTAAAGAAACCCAAACTGGGCTTCATAAAAGCCAGAGCCAGACTAGGTTTCACGAAGATCGGACTGTAACATAAAGCCACAGCTTAACGCCCACTTTGAAATTTATGAGCAAAGTCCAATTACCGGCAAAATGTTACCCGTTACTCCGGATATAAATAGGAATCTAACCAACGACACCTCACTTGCCAATATCGGTCAAGCCGATTAAGCTACAGGAGTTAATATAGGAACACAAACATACTCACATACACCCCAAAAACTTTTTTTTTCTCCGTAATTAAATATATTTTATGCCTTTTTTGTTATCTGCCAAACTGCATAGCAGTTTGTAGGCAGAGTGTAACTCTCATTGTGAACATTGTCTTATGTAGCTACTATGTACGAGTAGGTGAATTAACTAATTATAACTAAGTAGTAGGTATATTATTATCTAGGTTTCCTAATATTTATGACATGATTAGTTATTATTATAATGATATACTTTGTTTTAATTAAACGGGAATACCCACGTTAAATTGAATCGGTTATTCCGACTATAGTTTCGATCACATTCGATTCCTTTATCAAGGAATGCTAAGCGAGACACGCGCGCGACCTCGTCTTGCCTTGCAACTGCGGGCTACGTGCTCAATTTAACGTGAGTATTCCCGTTTGATTAAAACAAAATGTATCAAAACCACGTCAGTTTTCATAGTGAAATGGATATATAATTAATCATCATCATCATCAGCCATAAGACGTCCACTGCTGAACAAAGGCCTCCCCCTTAGAGCGCCACACCGACCGACAACGGGCCACTTGCATCCAACGGTTGCCCGCGACTTTCACAATGTCGTCGGTCCACATAGTGAGAGGCCTACCTACGCTGCGTCTTCCGGTTCGTGGTCGCCACTCAAGAACCTTTCTTCCCCACCGTTTATCGGTTCCTCGAGTGACTAATAATTAATATTATTAATTTAATTAATATTTAGGTCCAGGGGACGGCCGCTCACGAGCTATATAGGGACCTGGCCAAACGTTTGGTGGAAGTGACGAGTGACCGGAATGCTGGGGCTATTTTGGGCAAAAACTCAGCATTTCCATTCAGCGTGGCAATGCTGCCAGCATTCTGGCCACTCTCGCCTCCACCAAGGGGCTTGTAGATTAGGTTTTTTGTATTTATTTATTTTTGTTTATAATTTTAAGTAGGTAAGTAGGTAGGTTATATTTTATTGTAAATATGTAAGTATATAATTATTAACAAAAATATATTTCTACCATTTAATTAATATTATTATTACTCTCCTTCTTGGAAAGTCGGGTAATGAGACAGGGTCGTACTTGAGGCTTGTTTTTGTTTTTACCAGGCAATCAAGCGTCCATTGCTCTCAATTCGTTGGATGTGCTTTTCGGTCGCCATAATTGATGTTGACGATTGGACGATTGGTCGACGCGTTTTTTTTTTTCTTTAGTTTTAAAACTTCTAATTTAAAAAGTTGAAAATTGAGTTTTGGCGGGAACGTGAATAAGTCATGTCGCGTCATTTTATTATTTTCCAAAACTTGTTATTTCGAGTGTTAATGTATAAAGATGGTGGATTTTTACCCGTTAAGTGTTCGTGAACGTGCACGAGTGTTGGTGAATAGTACAATGTTGTGAAACGTGACTCTTCGTATTGTTTCCAAAACTCCATAGAAACCTCTAGTAAAGTCTCCACCACTTTACTGGGGCGTGACGTGGACTTGACTTACTTTGGACTCGACTTAGACTGTGACTGAGATTTATTTTTGTGAAATATTTGACTTGACCTGAAATATAACAATACTTGACACTGACTAAATACACAACGTGTGGAGCCAAAGGACAAGAGAAAAAAAAGTCATAAAATATGTTTTTTTTTCTGTATCAGCCTTTAAACATCTCACTGCTGGGATATCAGCCTACCCTCGAAGGGTGATTGGGCCATATCCACCACGCTGGCCCAGTTCAGGTTGGCGGATTCACATACGCCAGCGAATTTCTTCTCCGGAAATATGCAGGTTTCCTCACGATGTTTTCCTTCACCGAAAATCCAGTAGTATATATCATACTAATATTATACATGCGAAAGTTTGTGTGTAAGTAGGTAAGTATATGTAAGTGTCTGTTCCCGTTCAACTCTGTGATGGCTGAAGAGATTTTAATGAAATTTGCAATGGAGTTTGATAATACCCTGGATTTTTTATGGACACTATTTTTTAATACGCTACTTTTATCCCGGAAAAAATAGCGTTCCTGAGGGATAACAAAAATCACCCGATGATCACCCGTTTTGGCAAACATTTTACGAAGCGAAGTTAATATTTTATTTTTTTCTCTTCTGAAGATTTTGGGGTCGCACGTCTTCTGCATTTGCCAGTGACAAGTGTATAAATATTTTCAAGGTTTTAGTAAATATTGTCGCGTTATCGCGGATAAACGGCTGAACGGATCTTGATAAAATTTGATAACTAGTTACTGTACTTCACAAACCCGGACATAGGATGCTTTTTGACCTACATAGAACTCAAAAAATGTTTAAGGTATTTTAATAACAAATACTTTTCTTCGTCGTATTTTCGACGCAAAAAAATTGCCACTTTAAGTGCCTATAACAGCGAAGATAAAGCGATATTTAAAAAAAATACATGGTCCGCGGTGTAGACAGCATATAAAGAAATCATCTAAATCGGATAACATTTAGGGGTGGGTATCAGACTAACCCCCGAATACTGAAACACATGTTAACTTTGACAACAGATTAATTCTAATGCTGCCTTTGTCTGGCACTAAGAAAATGACAAAGGCAGCAACAGACTTAATCTGTCGTCAAAGTTAACAATCGTTTCAGTATTCGGGGGTATGCTTTTTGTGTGAACGAGACGGCGGTATACTCTACAACCTCATGGGCAAGCGTGACGCTTACCATCAGGTGAGCGACTTGCTCGTCTCGTCACCATTTCCCATGAAAAAAAAAATTTGGGTTCCATCAGGCGAGCAACTTGCACGGTCGCATAATACGAGGTCTTCAAATTCATTATATTTGGCGGAATCTATTTAAATTCGTGTTGTCACACTTACGTAAGCCATTGTCAAACGGAAGACAACAACGAACCGTGCTAATTGCTTGCGTGTTATCACGAATGATGAGTCAATCAGTCAGTGATATAATTGATGGTGGTTGATTAGTGATACGGCTTACTGCTAATATTTTTAGTGCTGAAGGTGTTTGACCACAGCTCATCCCACATAAGATTGAATCATGTTCTCATTGCGTAAATTTTCTGGTAAAAAGACAATAAACACATTGTAACTAAATTGGCTAAATGACCATAGAAGTACGAAGCCTGGCCCACGGCTCGGCTATAAAAAAGGTAACTGTCAATCGGTGAGCGCGAAAGTCGAGACTTTAGGTCCAAGATTAATTATAAAATGGATGGATTTAGCATATGATGTTTCGTCCAAGATAAAATGTGATCTGTTGAGTTTAAATTTAAACTTTTGAAATTTGCCAGTATCAAGTATACATATATATTCTCAAGTTTTGTTATATATTATCAAACAAGCCATAGTCACAGTCAAGTCCAAGTCATGCCCCAGTAAAGTGGTGAAAACTTTACTAGAGCCTTCTATGGAGTTTAGGAAACAACACGAAAATTCACGTTTCACGACATTATACCATTCACCAACACTCCTGCGTGTTCACGAACACTTAACGGGTAAAAATTCACCGTTTTTACACATTAACACAAGTTTTGGAAAATAATAAAATGACGCGACATGAATTCTTCACGTTCCCGCCAAAACTGCCCATCGTGAAGTTAATATTTAATTTTGTCCTTGAAGACCGACCACTTCGTACGCGAAATAAGATCTAAGGATGACGGTAAGGAATGAACGCGCCTTCCAGTAAGTTTTATTATGGAAACTAAGTACTTTATCTTATATACATATAATATATGTTGTGTAGTTGTTTAGTTAAGGAGCTGTCCAGGCGCCTAGTCGAAATTACAGGTGACCAAAGAGCTGGCGCTTACCTCGGTCAAAGGGTGAGCTTGGCAATTCAACGGGGTAATGTCGCCAGCTTTTTGGGCACCTTACCCGCAGACAGCGACCTAAATGCCGTTTTTTATTTGTAGATATTTTAGATTTAATTTATTTAAGTACTTATTTAGTTTAGTATAGTTTATAGTTTTAGTTTGTACATTTAAGTTTAGATTATTTTAGTAAAAATGAAATATACAGTTCTAATTAATACAATTTAGTAATAAATATAATTCAATGTCATATTCAAATTATAACTATTATTAAATAAAATAAAAATATAATTGTTGTGTATTTTATTCGTGTATTTATTTTATGTAAAGTCTATATCTGTTATTTATTAATATATTATTGTCGTTATCATAAGTAATTTAATTATTAGAATGTATTATTATTAGTTTGTATGTTTATAATTATATTGGTTTATTAGAGTATAAGTATCACATAATCTACATCATTGCACACCCCGTCTTCTACCTCTTCTATGAATCCTCTCCATCCTATGGTTGCCTGGAAGAGATCGCTTCCAGCGATAAGGCCGCCAGTTGTTACACTACTTTTTAAAGTCTGTTTATAAATTACGTAAAATTTGTGTGAACAATAAAGAGTTAATCTATCTATCTATCTACTTTTTTTTTGCAACACTAGACCTTCGCCTTCGAAACCGAGACGGCAGAATTCATGTTAGTCGTTTATGGATGAGTCATCAATCATTTCTGAGATTTTCAGGTGTCATGCAGCATGCTCCCAGTCAACAGATGTACGTGGAATAACCATTTCGACGAATGATAGCTTCATAACAAGCAATTATAATCACACTAATATTATAAATGCGAAGGTTTGTGTGTAAGGAGGTAATTGTGTTTGTTCCCGTTCAATTCTGTAAAGGCACTTTTTATCCCGGAAAATATTCGATATCTGTAGAATAGCGGGTGCAGCCAGTATTATGAGTGCGAAT
The DNA here is from genome assembly GCA_947579745.1 of Apocheima hispidaria. NCBI lineage: Eukaryota > Metazoa > Arthropoda > Insecta > Lepidoptera > Geometridae > Apocheima > Apocheima hispidaria. The sequence continues at coordinate 2,821,815 of OX388172.1, read as the reverse complement.
GTTTGTAAGCATGTAAGTGTGTTTGTTCCCGTTCAACTCTGTAACGGCTGAACGGATTTGAATGAAATTGGGTATGGAGGTAGCTTACATCTTGGATTAACACATACTCTTTATCCCGGAAAAATATTCGTTTTCTGTAGATTAGCGGGTGAAACCGCGGGGCGCAGCTAGTATGTAATATTAACAAAAAAAAAACCGACTTCAATAAAATACTCTGAAAAATGCACTTCCGAGATGTTCTCGGCGCCGCCCGTGACATACTTATCACTGTAGTTCCGGTGGCCATCTGTGGTCGTCATAAGTTCCACTTCACCTAATGATACTTTATGAATGCAAATGCTTGACTTATCGATGAAATTACCAAAATCTCTATATGTATGCCTATAATATTTGAGGAGTTCCCTCAATTCGTCATGGATCCCATCATCAGAACTGGATTTTGATAAAAATGAGACAAACCTGGAAGTATCATCTTTCAAAATAAATAAATAAACAAATCAATTTTTATATGACGGAGTTTTGAGGTAACCAACATAAAAAGAACAATAACTGAGAAACACGAATTGAGGAACGAACCCCCTTCTTTTTTGCAAGTCGGTAAAAGAACTAGTGGAAAGGAATTGCGGGAATATTTTTGAAAACTTGTTTTATTTCGAGTATTAATGTGTAAAAACGGATTTTTTCTATCCATTAAGTGTTCGTGAACGTGCACGAGTGTTGGTGAATAGTATAATTTTGTGAAACGTGACTCTTCGTTTTGTTTCCAAAACTCCATAGAAATCTCTAGTAAAGTCTCCACCACTTTACTGGGGCATGACTTGGAATTGACCGTGACTAATTTTGCTTGATTTAGACTATGACAGACAAAGACTTAATTTTGTTGTGAAATATTGTGGTTCACTATAATATTACAAAACTTGACACTGACTAAATACACAACGTGTAGAGCCAAAATTAAAGAGGAAAAAAAGAAATTACAGCTGCCAACAATTGTCATAATACAGAAATGTCTCTTAGTATTTATGCCTCTATACATTAGCTGATCTGATGTCATGTGAAAGAGATAGGTATATTTAAATTTTATGGGAGCAAAAGGGACAAGCTAGGATCTTAATAGTTTGTTTCGCTTACTCTAGTGAAATTTATGTCTAGCTATCCTCTGCACAAAAACCAGATCTGCAGGGGTATTCTCAAATGAATCGGAAAATTGTCCGATCGGATCCAGACTATCCGTCTCCGTCATCTACATGCAGTATGATAGAGACGGAGAATGTGGATCCGAACGGAAACCTTTCCGATTGATATGAGAATACCACTGCAGGCCCTTGTGTGTGAGACACTAGCATTGCCGTCACAGAATCGCAAGTGGTAACGTCAGAAATGAATGGCTGATGACGTCAGTGTGACGTCATAGCGCCGCTCAGTTGGCAGCTACGAGAGTTTTATAAATAGTAGATCGCTTGAATACTGCGTGTTTTAAGTGGGTTAGCTAATAAAGGAACACACAAACATACATTCTTACATAAATACTTAATAAAAAAAAGCCCGGCAGCCGAGAAAAACGAAAGTTTAAAAAAAAACTTGCAAAGGAAATTTTACAAAATTTATATATTTTTTTAAATACCATTGCCAAACCCAGAGTCGCACAGCGGGCAATGGAGAGAGCTATGCTCGGAGTTTCTTTGCGCGATAAAATCCGGAACGAGGATATTCGTCGAAGAACCAAAGTCACCGATATAGCTCTCAGAGTTTGCAAGCTGAAGTGGCAATGGGCAGGCCACATCACTCGAGGAACCGATAACCGGTGGGGACGAAAGGTTCTTGAGTGGCACATTGAGTGGCGATCACGAACCGGAAGACGCAGCGTAGGCAGGCCTCCCACTAGGTGGACCGACGACAATGTGAAAGTCGCGGGCAAGTGGCCCGTTGTCGGTCGGTGTGGCGGTCTAAGGGGGAGGCCTATGTACAGCAGTGGACGTCTTATGGCTGATGATGATAATTGCCAATACTAGCAATTTTCATGTTAATATTTTTTATTTTGGAAAAGGAGAAGAAACATCTCGAGAAAAATGTATTTTCCTTCTCCTTCGCCAAAAAAATAAAAATTAGAACATTTGTAATTTTTTTTCTCTTGTGCTTTGGCTCTACACATCGTGTATTTAGCTAGTGTCAAGTTTTATTGCATTTCAAGTGAAATTAAATGTTTTTTAACCGCGCTGATCACTTGAGACCGGGAAGTTGAGACACCTCAAAAGATACACTTTGGTAATTTCGTGATTTCCAGTGATAGGAGGATTTCTCGTGGGCTTATCCCGTAACTGAAAGCGATAGCGAGAGTTGCGCAAGCGGGACCGCGCATAGTGCGACTAAGTTGGTACGAGCGAGATGGCATGCTCTCGCAATCAGAATCACTAACGTTTCAAAGTTAGAGGATAAGCCCGCAGTTTGCATTACCTCCATACAAAGCCCCATTTTGTTGGGACGAGCCTTTGTCTTCGCTTCCTAGTAAGCACGAGGCAGACGATGTGTTTATTAGGAACACTACTACGCACCCAGGTACTACTCAATTCTAAGCTAGACGCGATTCTGCAGTAGGTATTAAATTGTATCGTTTTAAACTAAAATATAATCGAATGAGGCGTTTTCCAAAAAAAAAAGAAATCCTGGTGATAAAAGTACCCAATAGATGGCGTTAGATGTACCTTGAGTTTTTTCTGTCACTGTCAAGACATGAAAGACAAAAAAATGTACGTGTTTTTTTTTTCTCGTGTTTTTTGGCTCGACATGTTTATTTAGACAATTTCAAGTAACGTAACTATGTATTTGACTTCATTTGAAATATTACAATAGTTGATACTGGCTAAATACACAACGTGTGGAGCCAAAATTTACGATTTAATAAATATACATAAAATATTTCGACAGAAATGATAATGACAGGTAAAACGGTAGGTCTGTTACGCCATCTAGTAAGTATTTTGGAACTACTTTTTTTTTTTTGGAAAACGCCTCATTAACAGAAATTAACATTAATGAAGAAACAGGGGAAAAACTAAAATTGAAAGTGGAAGCACTGCACGCAAGTGGGCATATCAACTACTATTTCTAATCTGTAGCTGTAGCATTGCACAACACGATGTCTATCTCGACAATCCATCCATAATGATAAGATCCACGTTCTTTATCTGATTGGATAATGTATTTTGATCGTTCCAGGTGTATAAAGTTTACGCTTAGACCGCATTGATTACATAATATTACACGTGGAACTTTGTTTTAGGGATTTAGACATGAATACTTAAGACGTACTTTTTTTTTAGTGTCATAATACACCACAGAATTCTCCCTATTCTAATATCTATATAAGTATGTATTTAAACTATGTACGTATATCAGTCTCTGGCAGTCATATTACAAGCTTTGCTTAGTTTGGGGTCAGGTGACCGTGTGTGCGAAAATGTCCCAGATTATTTATTATTTATGTATTTGGAATACACAACGGATGGTAAAAAAATACCTGAAGGACATCGGTATATTTCGTTTACGATTTGGACCAGCGGGCTTATTCTCTAACTTTGAAACGTTCGTGATTGATTGCGAGACCATGCCATCCCGCTCTTACCAACTCAGTCGGTCCCGCTCGCGCACTATCACTATCGCTTTCAGAGTTACGGGATAAGCCCGCGGGCCAATATTTGATATTTAGACGATATTTTTCGAATGAGTCAGGTATTTTGCCAAAATAACCAGAAAATGCCTCAAAAGCGAAAGAAAGTCCACTCCAAAGCCTTTTCTCGTGTTTATTTTTTATTGGGTTCTACACCCAACAAAAAACATAATAATAAAATAAAAACTATTATTATAAGAGGTTCGAATCAAGAACCTTCCTCTTTTTTGAAGTCGGTTAAAAATAAAACGAACGTAACATATGTCGCTGAACTGGATGCACTTTGTAGATAGGTATTATGTTGCCATATAATTATATTCTTTGAACAAGTATGAGTCAATAATGTCAATGAGTCATTGACTACATTTTTGCCGTACGCCCTCATTTTTCAGAAAACCAACAGGATAATACATGTGATGGGATGTGTGGGTACATGGCAATGTTTTTGTGAATAAGAATTTTCTATTATGGAATGCGGTTTTCCTGTTTTGCGTTCTTAAGCTTTATAAATAAGTATTAATGTGTCACAGTTAAAAAAAAAAAAAAAAAAAGTGTTAAAATACATAATAATTTTAATGTAAATTTATTCCGATTCGATTTTTAAATTCGAGAGTGCACGCGCTAGCCTCAGTTTTAGTGACTGAAAGTGCGTTCAAAACAGAAATTAAATCAAACTTACCTCTCATAGTTTCGCACGATGACGTCACCCGCGTCCAAATATAACCGCGTTCCTTGATGGAACCAAACACCCTGCGCACTCTTAGCACAGAAAAACAACCTTCTCTCACTGACCGGCACTCGGACCACGTCCTTATTTCCCACATAATCCGGTAAACACTGCGCGCCAGCCGTCCCCGGTAAATATGTCAATGACCAGTCGACGAAATCACCTTTCACCTCCAACTGGTAATCACAGACGTCCTCACACTCCACGTTTTGAACTGTCACGGATAATATCCATGGTGGAGACACGGCACTGGTGTTTATTATTAAAAATAATAATAGGAATAAACTGTTAGTCCGTAATGAACGCACTTCCATCTCTGAGGCCGTGGCGCGAGTGAAGTGAAGCGAACGGCAGACGCGGCGAGGAGCGGACTTCGAGTTCGATCCGACGTTCGTACGAAAGAGATATAGTACTTCTTGAGTACTTTATTATATATGGTATAACACTCACACTTATATACCTGATACTCGCTGCTTCCTGCGGTTATGCCCGCAATTTTCCGGCTTCCCGCATGTGCAACAGCTTTACTTGTCCTCAAGAGCTACCGTTTAATTCTCAAATGCTGTCAAGGTTGATGGTGATTTCTTAGAGAACAACACCAAATGAGTCACACTCTGTCTCGATTTTATTATTGGTTATAAAGGAACACACACTTACATACTTACAAACTTATATAGACCTTAAAACATACCATTCTTTTTGAGCAGTTGCGTAAGAACGCCCCAAAGACAGAAAAAGCGTTCCCAGCATAGCTTTCTAAATGTCAAGGTTGAGAGGATGGACTTGGGTATGTCTTAAAACTGTGGCCAAAACCACCGGAAGACGGGTCTCGCTGCGAGCAGAGCTGCCGGAGGACGGGTAGTAGCGTCCTCTTAGTAAAGAACCCCTGGAAGACTGGTAGCAGCGTCCTCGGAGTAAACAGCGACCAGAACCACCAGAGGACAGGCTGGAGCGTAATGCATTCTGCAATCCCGAAGTCGCCTGCCAAGCATATGTATTATATCAACCCCAATTAAGAGGCCTTTGTTCAGCAGTGGAATTCTCCTAGGTAAAAAAAAAACTAAACTAAAAGTTATTTTATTGAGACAAAAACCACAGAAACAATTACTTACATTTATCTCACAATAAAAAGGAAAATAATAATATATTCAAAATAAAAAATAGCATGAAAAATAAATAATGGTATCGATTCTGTTGTACCACTCACTAAACTAATCTGACTAACATTACTGTGTAAAACAGGATGGCAATAATTTTGGATCTGTCAAATTTAGTTTAGTTTAGAAAATGGTACAACAGAATCGACACCATTGAAAATCATCATCGGCTTTATTACCCCTGTCCCATTGGTCAATTACCCCCGAATACTGAAACGTTTGTTAACTTTGACAACAGATTAATTCTAATACTGCCATTGTCTGGCACTAAGCAAATGACAAAGGTAGCAATATACTTAATCTGTCGTCAAAGATAACAAATGTTTCAGTATTCGGGGGTTAGATTCTCTGAATAATTATATCAAAAAATGGCTAATGCTGATGAACACAAAGAGTTACTTTTGGATTTATGTTATTAGCGTGATGTACAACGCGTTTACGATAGGTAATTATAAGTGACAGATAAGCGTTATCACACCGCTTGTAGAACGGCTAACAGCGGCTTTTGGTAAATTGTGTTTACAATATTATAGCCATTTGCAATGGGCTGTGTAGAATTCGTAGGGCTGGCGGTTTCCTCGGATTTGTCCTAGTTTAGAGGTCATCCGGGAGCGGTTTTTTTTTTTTAACGCTTATAAGTCTGCGTTTGACCACCAACTCGCCTGTTGGTAAGCGACGATGTGGTCGAAGATGAAGCACGCAGACTTGACACCTATTCACTCTGACCTTGAAAAGCTCTAGATTGTAACTCTCAGGAAACAAGGAAGCCGGCAGTGTATTCCACTCTTTGGCTGTACGGATTAAAAACGTTGTTTTGAACCGTTTTGTGCGTACCCAAGGGAAATCAGGGGCGTCCGGGCGGGACTGCTGTTGTAGTCCGGCGACAAAAATTGAGTCTTGGGCCGCCCGCGACATTTTCAACTGTTTTTGACCGAGTGAAGCGAAGGTCTCAGAGTTTACTGGGACAAATCGGCATTTGTATGTATGTTTGTATGAATGTGTGTATATTTGTCCGATGATAACTTGCGAACCGTTGATCCGATCTTCATGAAATTTTGTAGGCAAGTAGTTCATTTCAATACAATTTTTAAATTCGAATATGAGCTGAATCGGTCCAGGGGTTGTGAAGATATAGGGGTCGCGAGGTCTCAGTTCGGCGCGAACTACTAGTTAAAACAATTTGTAACGAACTGTAATATGATTGTTTTGTTAGCTACATTTAAAATGATGATAAAAAATGACTAAATTTAGTTTTCTGAAAATAAATAAAAAGGTTATATATGACATTTTAAACTGTTTTTTTATTACACTGACTATGTTTTAAAAAACCTGTTGATATGTCCGGGTTCTGGGCTCTTAAATCCGGGGTTTTCACGCGTCCAGGAACCCTATTCCTGTGCGCTCGAGATTATCTCGGTCACTGTCTCTCTAATTTAGAATTTAATGGGAGTGAGAGTGACCGAGATAATCTCGAGCGCACAGGAATAGGGTCCCTGTCCTGGTTGACAAATTTGAGAGATGGCAACCCTAAGAATTCGTGACTTGAGATAAGATACGGTAGTGTGCAGCACACTCGTCTTGGCTGATAAATCCGCTGAGGTGGGTATAATTACTAGTAGTTCTGCCAGGGCCGTCTTCAAGGGGTTCGGAGCACCCGGGCGCAGAGTCCTAGGGGGCGCAAGCCGACCGCCATACATTTAGTACCTAGTACACTGGGCTACATCGAGACCAAGCGAGCGGAGCCGCATGCCGCTCGCGATGTGCATGTTAATTTAAATTAGAATTTAACAACAACTAAGAAACTAAGAACAACTAAGAATCAATAATGCATGCAATTCAATAGACAATAGACAAATTTTTACGGGAAAGCCAAAACCAAAATGGTAGATAAAAAAAAAAGAAATACATAATACACAATGTTTTAAATGTGTATAATGGGTATAATTACTAGTAGTTCTGCCAGGGCCGTCTTCAAGGGGTTCGGAGCACCCGGGCGCAGAGTCCTAGGGGGCGCAAGCCGACCGCCATACATTTAGTACCTAGTACACTGGGCTACATCGAGACCAAGCGAGCGGAGCCGCATGCCGCTCGCGATGTGCATGTTAATTTAAATTAGAATTTAACAACAACTAAGAAACTAAGAACAACTAAGAATCAATAATGCATGCAATTCAATAGACAATAGACAAATTTTTACGGGAAAGCCAAAACCAAAATGGTAGATAAAAAAAAAAGAAATACATAATACACAATGTTTTAAATGTGTATAATGGGTATAATTACTAGTAGTTCTGCCAGGGCCGTCTTCAAGGGGTTCGGAGCACCCGGGCGCAGAGTCCTAGGGGGCGCAAGCCGACCGCCATACATTTAGTACCTAGTACACTGGGCTACATCGAGACCAAGCGAGCGGAGCCGCATGCCGCTCGCGATGTGCATGTTAATTTAAATTAGAATTTAACAACAACTAAGAAACTAAGAACAACTAAGAATCAATAATGCATGCAATTCAATAGACAATAGACAAATTTTTACGGGAAAGCCAAAACCAAAATGGTAGATAAAAAAAAAAGAAATACATAATACACAATGTTTTAACCACAAACCGGTTCCAGCTCAGCATAATACTGGTTGCGAACAACCAGCGCTGGTCTTCGGCTGGAGCCGGCGGTGACGTCACGCACACTACCGCACGGAACGGTTAAACAAAACAAAATTAACTATAAACAAAACAACATATATTTATGTACTATATTAAAAGTGTAACCTAGTAACAAATGGAAATTATTCTTATAAAAAGTAAGCAAATTTATGTTTGTACTTATATAGAGCTGGTATTAAAGAGTTCTTCGCTTTTTTGATGCGAACACGTGCGCTGCAAATTGTACATAACTTAAACCTAGCCTCTTTGGGGGGAAATATTCTATAAATTAAAAATCGGTGACAAAACAATCTAAAGAAAAATAGTTTAATTTCGTCAATTAGTTGAAAAATACGACCTGTATGCGAGTACCAACATACGGACAGCTGAAAGCAAATTTTGCCAGTTAAAACTGATACCTTTCGTTCGCTTCGCTCACTCCGTCAATCAGACATCCAAATAATAGATAGGTACTAAAATGTCTGCATTACCGGCGCTCGGATATCAAACCCAATAATCTATTATACTTACAGACTATTTTTTTATGTAATTCGGTGACGAGACGAGCAAGTCGCTCACCTGATGTTAAGCTTCACGCTTGCCCATAACAGTTTTTAAAACCAATTTTAAACATCAACATTTCAAAACCATGCGCGGCAATGCACTGCGCTCGTCACCCTGAGATATTAGATGTTAAATCTGTGCCCAGTAATTACGCTGGAAACATTGCCCTTCAATCCGGAGCACAGTAATGTTTGGACACTACTGTTTGGCGGTTGAATAACTGGCAAAGGTGTGGTACTTCCCCAGGCGGACTCTGCAGAAGAGCCCTACCACTATAAAAACGTGATGATGTCAATCCGAAAAATGTACGTTCCTCGTACCAAGGGCTTCACGAAAATATGTATGTTGTTAATGTTTTACGATTTTTCGTAGTTTCGGAGCTAGTTTTTTTTTTTTCGGTTTGTAATCGACGGCGTAAATAAATAAAATAGTAATTTCAAATGTGTGTGTTTTTGAGATATTTACGAAAAACATCATCATCATCAGCCATAAGACGTCCACTGCTGAACATAGGCCTCCCCCTTAGAGCGCCACACCGACCGACAACGGGCCACTTGCATCCACCGGTTGCCCGCGACTTTCACAATGTCTCGGTCCACTTAGCGGGAGGCCTACACGCTGCGTCTTCCGGTTCGAAAAACGGTTCGGTTTCGGTTACGAAAAACGCGGCTTTGAAATAAACGGCTGGACACATAAAGAAATTACCATACACGACGTCCTACACTAAAAATCTACACCACTCAAATCCTGAAATTCGAAACTTTTCTTTTAGTTGTACGCTCCCTGTCGCTTAGTTCCTCGCGCGTGCGATAGAGAGAGCTAGTGAATTTACCAAAAAAAAGTTATTTTTTTCCGAAATCGCAACCATTATGGGGTGAGAAACAGCTGGCGCTTTTTGTAGTAGGTATAGGCGGTAATCTTAAGAACACGGATACTATATTATTTTGTAAATTATCAAGTGATTACGATCACTATTGATTATTTCAACTCAGAGATTATAATTTTGATTTGAATCAGAACAAAGCTTATAAATACTTAGATATGACCAATTAATAATACGCGGTGTTCTAGTTTCTAGTAATAAGTATTAATAGTATAATTATTAATTACAAACTAGAGTACAAATTGAAATAATACACAAAATTAGTTTATTACTTTTTAATAAGTACTTATTAATTAAATGTTGACATTTCATATCACAAAGTTTCTTAAAATATTGTTATCTCGGCGTCGAAATTAATTGATATAATGTTATTATTATTAAATGAGTTATATTCATAATAATAAATATTATTTACATTAATTTTCGGTTAAAACTTTTGATTTTATACGTAAAAAAAATATAGAGAGAAACGTATCTTTGTGACTCGTAAAAAAACATGACTTAATATTTTTACCCGACTGCCTAAGGAGAGTAATGTTTTTGGTGTGTATCTATATTACCTCCTGTAGCCTAAACGGCTTGACAGATTTTGATAAGTGACGTGTCGTTGGATCCCTCTTTACGTCCGGAGTAACAAAAGCTACATTTTGCAGTCGGGTATTCTTTTAACAACTTTTATTATTCTGTTTAAGTTTCACTACCGTACTAGTAAGCAAACGACAAGACGAGCAAGTCCCTCGCCCGATGGTAAGTCACGCTTGCCCATAACAGTTGTGCCACCCATCATTTTGAACTTCAACTGCTGGACCGATTTTGAAGAGTGGGATGTCGTTGGATTCCTCTTGAGATCCGGAGAGTTTTTTTTTTTAAATAATACTTGTTATATTGTTAAGAAGCTAAATTGAAAAAAATAAAATAAAAAAAGTCTAATCCAGCGCACCTCATTAGTTACGTAGATTACCCCCGAATACTGAAACGTTTGTTAACTTTGACGACAGATTAAGTCTATTGCTGCCTTTGTCGTTTGCTTAGTGCCAGACAAAGGCGGTATTAGAATTAATCTGTTGTCAAAGTTAACAAGCGTTTCAGTATTCGGGGGTTAGAGATCGATATATTGAGATAATATGTTGTTTTGGTTCTGTAATCTAGTATTGGATTAGAGATAATTTGCATGGCGGAAAAACATGACTACATGACATTTTCTCGATAAAAAAAACATTGAAAAGACCTCGATTTCCACACATTGTCCGCCGGCGCTCGGAGCCCCTAGTGTGTATTCAAGTGATTATTACACCAATAGTGCAATCGTGTTTGCATCGAACAGAATCTCGATTGATTTCCTGGTTTAGATGTAATTAGCAATTATATAGTTTTTTGACGAGCGCGCGCTAAAGTGTTGTATATTCAGGAAAATATATAAAGTGACATTAAGTTGTTTTAAAAACAAAATACAAGAACTACTTTCAATTAAAAACTAAAGAGCAAACAACAAAAGAAGCCAACATAACGCCATCTCTTTTCATCTGCGCGCGAAAGTGTATATAAAGTAGCAACATAGATAATATCTATATATTATAATTTGCTCCCACAGAATTCTCCTTATAAATTTGCTGCATAAAGGGTAACTTTTTAAGTAGTACGCAATTTTTTTATCACACAATCAGACCTATTTTTTTTTAAATGTATTAATTTACTAGCTGTTAACCGCGACTTCGTTCGCGTGAACGTAAAAAAAGGATCCTATGTCCGTCTTTGTGATATACAGTAACTCCTTATCAAATTTATGAAGATCCGTTCAGCCGTGATAACGCGACAAACATACAGACAGACACAAAGTTACTTCCGATAGTTCGCTAGATGGCGCTGATCCATTTTTGTGAATTTTTTGACGTTTTGTATGGACTGACAGTTGTGATGTAGGGAGTTCTGAATCGCGCAAGCGAAGTTTTTTCCTCGAGACGAACGTATTCGTTTTCATACCTCGAAGATTTATTGTTCCTGGTACGACTGCGGCTATATTCCTCTGAAATATAATATTAGTTTAGGATAATGACCAGCGGGGTTATCCACTAAGCTAACAACGTTTGTGATTGATTGCGAGAGCATGCCATCCCGCTCGTACCAAATTAGTCGCACGATGCGCGGTCCCGCTCGCGCACTATCACTATCGCTTTCAGAGTTACGGGATAAGGCCGTTGCCTACTTCTCGCTGTGCGAGCGAGAAGCGATGTAGATACCTACACGTGTCGCAGGTGTTCGTAGTAGTCACGGATAGTGACCGTGACTACAGCTCTTGCTGTAGCTACTTTCATTTGAAGCTATTTCGATAATTTTGTACCGAGGCGGGTAAAGCCAAAAAATACGTATCCTTTATTTTTCAACAATCTTTAAGTACACTTTGCGCACTACTTAAAAAGTTAACCTGTATTAAAAAAAAAAAAACTATTTATTGTGTAGTATGTGTGCCTATTTCCCGCAGCCGCCGCCGCCGCACTTGGACCGCTTCGGAGCCCTATAAGACGACGTGGAAGCCCCACCACTCAGCGGAAGGTAATCTGAAACGAGATGACCAATTATTTTTTTAATTAAATTTTTTAAAAAAACCGTCTTTAAATACAATATTATTTATAATTTATGAATCGTTGATATCAAAGGAGTTATTCCGTTTACCCACACTGAAACAACCACCGGGTGGATACTCGGAAACGCATGCTCATTAAGGTGCAACGTTTCGCCCAGGGCGCGAAATTAAAATTTTCTTGCGTTTTATGTCAATTACAGCTTAATTACTCATCGTAGGTTCATGAAAACTAATTTTGCGATAATAAATAGATTGTTTCAAGAAATTACACCAACTAAAAAATCAAGTGGAAAGCTAGTATAAGTACATTTCCCACTAAACCAAAAACCGAGATGAAAATCAGCTTATTGAGATTTGTAGCTAAATCAACGTTATCTAGGTGATCATTTTACCCGTAAATTCTTAAAACAACTTATTTATTGGCGCAAAATTGGTTTCAATAAATCCACGATGAGTAATTAAGCTATATTGACAAAAAACGCAAGAAAATTTGAATTTCGCACGATGAGTGAAACGATGCACCTTAATCCACCCCATATGGGGTGGATATCCGGCATTTGTACATTATTTTTCTTCCGATTTTTCTCCCTCGGTTGTGTACAGTTATTTAATTTTTATTTTATTGTATAGAATATGGATCCCCAACAGAAGTTACACATTACATTCACATTATGAAACATAGGCATCAAGCTGGGTGCGCCCCCAATTACAGGAGACCACGTCGTGCTCACGGAGGTTCGACTAGACTAAACTAAAATGAAAATATTTTTACTGCCTGCAGAGTACAAAGTAGTTTAAATTAAATTTAGGTTTCATTGGAAGTGGAAAAATTTACTACCGAGTCTTAATTATACAATGAGAAAATGTGGCAATATATGAAGCGAGTATACACAGATGATAGAAACTGGCCCAAGATACTTATTAGACACCAGCTGTTACCCGCGGCTTCGTCCGCGTGAACATAGCTACAAAAAAAAGGCCTATATTCGTCTCCTACTCTTAAGCTATATCTATGCAAAAATTCAACCGTAATAACGCGACAAACACCCAAACAGAGAGATAGGTACATTCGCATTTATAATTTTATTTATTAAACAGACGTGACAACACCCTTACAGTCCAGGACCAATTCGAGGTTACATTTATTTTAATTGATTTCCATTAATATTTATTCTAGACACGATTTATATTTTCACAAAGCCTACAAGCGACTTCTGTGAATTCTGCCAGATAATAATAATAGTTATGACGTATAATTATCAGGGTTAGAAAAAATCCGATTATTATAATAAATAACAAAAATCGTTTTTTTTTTTTAAATCCTATATATATCCAGGTTAAGAAAAATAAGCAATTTTTCCCAAGAAAGTGAACATTATTAACGCTAGGAGCACCAGGGAATCCCCATTTTTTATTACCTCGTAAAATAAACCTTATGTGACGTGAAGTTAAGGTTTGAATTTCAATAAAAAGCTAGCCGTACTGGTAAGTTAAAGTAAAGGGGATTTCCCCAACTTTAAATGGATACTGATAAGCAATAACATGTCAAACAACAAAAAAATTTTTTTTTTGTTAATGATACAGAACGATTCTTTGGATGACAAAGAAGCGTTCTGTATAATAAAAAAAAAAAAAAAAAATTGTGGGTTGACATGTTATTGCTTATCAGTATCCAAATAAGGTTGCCACTTTGGGAAACAATCTAAATTATTCTAAATTGTAGTTTTTCGCTACGTGTTGCCAGGATAAACATTAATCTCCAAAATTTTTAATTCAGAAGACAGGAAAAAATCAATTGTTATATATTATGATATATATCGGGAACCCTGATAATTATGTAAGTTAATATGGTAAAATAAAAATTTACTGGTGACAAGCCAAACCCACACTGCTAACCTACGACTATGTAAGCATATCCATATACTAGACATTTTTTCTTTCTGTAAGTAGGTCCACGCGAACCAAGTCGCGGGTAACAGCTGGTACAACATATGTGTGCCGGAGCACTGACCTGCCCCGGAGCCCAGCCTCTGTCCCCCGGCGGCGGCGCCGTACTTCTCGAGGCGCTCCGCGTTCTCGAGCCGCTTGCGTTCTTCACGCTGTAACATCACACTAACATTATAAACGCGAAAGTTAGATAGATAACTCTTTATTGTTCACACCAGAAATAACATACAAATGACCAAAAATAAACAACTTAAAACTAGTGTAACAATAGCCTTATCGCTTAAAGCGATCTCTTCCAGGCAACCTTAGTGTACCAAAGTTTGTAAGTGTGTAGCGCAGCGTAGGCAGGCTTCCTACTAGGTGAAAGGACTGGGGCATTGTGAAAGTCGCGAGCAACCGGTGGATGCAAGTGGCACGTTGTCGGTCGGTGTGGCGCTCTAAGGGTTCAGCAGTGGACGTCTTCTGGGTGATGACGATGGAAAATTGTTTGTATGTATGTAAGTGTGTTTGTTCCCATTCAACTCCGTAACAAGTAATATACCTATAACACAATTATTCTGCGAACAGTACACCTCGGGATCACATACTTTTTGGAACAATCTCAGTTTTTTCATCACGACCTTACATTTCGACAACCTCTTGACCGGTAACAAGATACCGAATGACATTAAAGTGTTGGATGGGAATAAATTTAATACTACTTTGACTCACTGGCTTCTTAACAACTGTTTCTATATCATCTACTTATCTTACTATGAAAATCTTACTATGAAAACTGACGTGGTTTTGATACATTTTGTTTTAATAAAACGGGAATACTCGCGTTAAATTGAGACGGTTATTCCGACTATAGCTTCGATCACATTCGGTGACCTTTATCGAGGAATGCTAAGCGAGACACGCGCGCGACCTCGTCTTGCCTTGCACTGAATGTAATCGAAACTACAGTCGGAACAACCGACTCAATTTAACGTGAGTATTCCCGTTTTATTAATACAAAAATTTAATAATCATTAATTCAAGTTATATAACAAAAAAAATATATATAATTTTATAGTATAGTTCTATAACATACAATATTTGCACGTCTGCTTGCAGACTAGATACAGCGTGATACTAAAATAATTTATAAGAACATTATTAATATGTATAAAATATTAAATAATTTCCCGCATTTAAAAAACAACTCACTCAACATATCATATCAAATAACTAATTATTGTGACAAGACAAAAAAAAAAAAAAAAAACGTGATGTGGGTCATTTGCAATAAAGGATAATAATGTAATAATTTAGATACCTACCTACCTTCAGCATTTATTTATTTGTACATTTTATTTAAATTAGTTAATACGACGACGAACACCTATCTAAGCTAAATTATGTTATCACATAAGTGACAATGTTGTCTTTGTTGATAATAAAGTTCTTTAAACCTAAACCTATGTATTATTGCAAATAAATAATTTGATTTCATTTGATTCTGCTCATATTCGAGATTCTTGTTTAGAATCGAGTACCGAATGTTTCTGCCAAATATTATCAAAATTCGGCCGGTAGATGGCGCCTCAGTAAACTTCCCCCCTTTTTGGGGGAAAATACCCATAAATACATAAATACCAATCAAAAATCGAAGACAACAAAATGATTTTATGAATTTGAAGGCATAATAATCACACTAATATTATAAATGCATAGTGTATGTGTAAGTAGGTAAGTATGAAAGTGTGTTTGTTCCAGTTCATCTTTGTAAAGGCTTGACCAATTTGAATTAAATTAGGTATATGGGTAGATTACACCCCAAATTTACACATTTTTTTTATATTAGTGTGATACAAATTATGTCCATATATCCTACTAATTAAGTCAATTTTTTTTTTTAATATTTTTTTTTGTTTTTAAAAAAAAAAATATGATTCCCTAGATTTCGTGTCTAATGTCATATGGCAGTCGATTGTAGATTTCCGTTGTAGTCACATGCACTAATTTAGATGTGTTAGCGAGTCAATACCTCTTTCTGTTGCTCGAGGGCCCTCTCGGAGGCCTCCAGGAGCAACTGCTGCTGCCTCTCCCGCGCACGCTGGATGGCCTCCATGCGCGCTAGCGCCGTGTCCGGGTCTGGAATGAACCATGGAGGTTGAATAATATATTTAAAAAAAAAAAAAACACAAAGAAAAACATTTATTTTACACACAAAACACTACAACACCAACTTCACAAAAGAAATGAAATATAATGAAGAGAAAGAATAATATATAATTATGTTCAGTTGTCGCTGTAGTGTCCAGTGCGACAAAAAAGGTCAGTGCCCAGCGATGATGATGCGGATTTCTCCGCAGCGCTGATTTTCAGCACTGACCGTCTGAGACGCACGGGACTGCTACCAAAATATAAGAGGGGGAAACATTAAGGGAATATAATAAAATTAGTTGCACACAAACTTTTGCATTTATAATATTAGTGTGATGTATTATGTCCTAGTCCTCCATACTAAGTCCCGTAACATGACTGGGCTGTAATGAATTCGAACCTTTATGGTACGCGGCATCTTCCCTGGCTTGCCGCCATTTGTCCAACGTAGGCCGCAGCTTGTGCAGGATATAGGCCGCTAGGGCGCACGATCCAAGTATGTACCATCCATATGAAGCTAGGAACTGGAGCACTGAAATAAACAATGGATATAATGTCGAGGGGTCACTCCAGTTACCCGTAGTCGGTACATAGAATATTCATGAGACTCAAACAGTTGTTTTTTTTCTCTTATGTTTTGCGTCAGAGTCTAACATTGTGATATTTCAAGTGCAGTCAAATATTTCACAATTAAAATAGGTCTCAATTTAAGTTAATGTGTTTATATACTGTTTTTGAGCCTTTCGTGACTTCACGGAACGGCTTCAACGGAAGACCAGCGCTGTTTCCACAGCATTATGCTGAGTTGAGGCCATTTTTGTGACACATGACATTGCTATCTTACCTACTTGATATTGCTCACCTGTTGTTAATGTTGTTGTTGTTGCAAAATAAAATTATTTTCTTTCTTTCTTTCTTTCAATCATAGTCTAAGTCAAGCAAAGTAAGCCACAGTCACAAGTCCACGTCATGCCATCTAGTTTTACTATAAAATCTGACATGATTTTGAGACATTTTGTTTTAAGAGGTCGAGTGTGTCATGTTTATAGCATTCCTTGATAAATAAGCCAAAATTAGTCGGAATAACAGACTACAGCACTGGCGCAACTATGCCAGCGGCCCAGAGCTTCACTCCGGTGTTTCTAGGAGCTGGTTTGGCTCGGGTAGACGCTGGCAGGGGGAAATGCACAATAAACCTACTTCTGGGAGATCAGTGCGGGTCTTATCATCCCCATTTCGAATAGAATACTATTATGCTCATCTGCACTAAACTTTGACAGCTCCCAAGTTCATACTTAACTCTCTAGGACGAACCTAACAAAGAAAAATGCGTCGCACCAAACTTAGGAGGTTGGCTAAATGCGTAAGACATGTCCTTTCCTTTGACATGCCTAAGTCCGACTTAGTTTAAGTGATGCTTAGCTAAGGTTTATCTTTGTTGACTTTAGTGCAGACGGGCATGTTCGGGACACTTGAGACTTAGCATATGTAGTTATTCCACCATTGTACACAGCTTTATGAAATACATTTTAACTATTTAAATTGATACAAAAATATAAAGCAGTCTTCGCTTAACCAAATTCTATAAGTTACTATTTTTTTCCATTATAAATAACTACTCACCGAAGGTCACTGGATTAAAGCTGCTCAAACCATCGGATTGCATTTTCTGATCTTCTTGATTTATCGGTTCCATTTCATGGGAAAACCTTGAAGCAAATCGACAATGTTTTGTAACTTCCTCACGATAACGCAGTCGGCATAAGTCTATGCCAATCAGTGATTTATATGAGTAAAGCTTATCAAAATTCTGTAGAAATATGTAATATGTATATATATATATATATATATTAAATAGAAAATTGTTTACCAGTTTATTTCTGCTTTGAGATTCTAGAAAAAGTTTAAAACTGAAATTATTGGAAAACTTCTAAAAATGACGTGGATTTGTTTTATTTTTACTTGTAGTGATGTAATATCTGATGTCATTAAATGTCTATATTGATTCGAATATCGAATTGAAGTGTTGTCTTTAGTATCAGTCCTCGATTACTTAAGGCCTCGCTACATTACCTGACCCGACATCGTGCGAAAGAGACACCTAGACTTGAATTTCACGGGAGCAAAAGAAACAATAAGAATGAAGAAAGAAGAGAGAATAAGAAAGAATCTCTTTCACACGATGTCAGGTCAGGTCATGTATAGCCACTATAACACGTCTGTTCGATTTAGCAATTTTCAAATTTTATAATGCTGTTAAGTATTTTTCAGTATTCATTCAATATTCGTATTGAAGCGATAACGTGTGTACTACATTTGACATAAAATAAAATTTTACACCAGAAAACAGCATCATTAAAATCAGGCACCGGATACCTATAGCCAAACCAAATGCTATTGTAAACAAAAAGTTTCTCAATGATCGGCAAACAAGCAAAGTTTTAATTAATTATGTTCTCTATAAAATTATTCGATTCAAATGGTATGTATTCATAGTATTCAAATGTGCATCACTATTTTACAACGCAGCGGCTGACATTGACAAATCGTTTATATGTCAAGCTACATTATTTTTGGTTCTTACATTTAGCCAAGATTTAACACATTTTAGTGCATCTCCAACTCTAGTTCTGGCAAAAAACTTTCATAGCTCAACGCAGATTTTACTTTCTCTCAGCGTGAAGTTTTAATTACTAGCGTCAACGAAATAAATAAAACGTAAACGTGGTTTTCACAAAAAACTAATTTTATTCGGAACTATCAGACCCACCACTTGCATACATTTCACCTCCAGACTTCGGTATAAACGTAAAACCGTTCATTTTAATATTAATTTCACTTCTCTTCTTCATCTTTGACCAAAATTCACGTCCTGGATAAAAATCTGACACCTTTGTTTTTATTGCGAACGTGGTCATTTTGGGCTCCACATTATCAACGGAGTTTGACGAACTTAGGTACGCTTTTGAGGAAGAGCTTGAAGATGAAGAAGACCCATTGCTGTACATATTGCGGGAGTGTAGTCGCTCGTTGTAGCTTGATCGGTATTTCCCGTGAATATCTACGTGCTGGATGACTTCCAGCCGGCTGCATCGCTGGTAACGCTCTAAGATGGAAGAAGGAATCGATCTGTCTTTGAAGAAATCCGTCATCTCCCTTTGAGACATACTTAGGTACTTAAAAACTTCGTTCACTTAGTTATCTGTCCATTACTACAAGTTTTGTAATTAATTTTGGGGTAAAATCTAATGTTTTGTAAAAATCTGTCCTGAACACGGGAATTTTAAACTCGAACGTCATTTTAAAGAAGTGTATACCTGCCTTCTGATAGGTCATGTCATGAACTCAGAAAAATATAATCAAAGGTCATGAAGGTTTTTACCGTGCAGCCATACTATCCTCCCCGCGACACGAAGATTCGCGAGGCGGCGGAACCTTTTACTTCTTTGGCTATATCTCGCCGGTTCTTTGAAAGACGCTCAAAAAACCGCAAAATCGGGAGCGGCGGGCAAGGCGACGAGGACACGAGGAGCATGACCAGCGGCAGAACGAGTTATGCTTCGGCCTATATGAAGCGAATCCCGCGCCGCGGGACGCGATTCGCTCGTACCGATTGCGTCAACTGGCTTATATGGTTGAGTTGCAACGAAATATACGCGGGATCGAGCGTGATTTATGAAATTCCGTTGAACACGGAATTATTTTTACAGAAGTAAAAGAAATAAGATGGGAGTTTTAGCGGGTACAATACTTGACAGTGGCTAAATAGACGTGTGGAGCCAAAACATAAGAGAAAAAAAGAAATAAGATCTTAAACGACCTTAGGACGTGTTAAAAAAGATAGGATGGGACGCAATGGGTCAGCTCATGGACCCATTTTCTTCAAACCTTGAGATTACTGCTAAGCAAAACCTCGACTTTGATATGAAGACTGCGGGCTTATCCTCTAACTTTGAAACGTTCGTGATTCTGATTGCGAGAGCATGCCATCACGCTCGTACCACCTTATTCGTACTATGCGCGGTCCCGCTCGCGCACTATCACTATCGCTTTCAGAGTTACGGGATAAGCCCGCTGTTACTGAGAAACTATAATGCGCGGGAATTCATTTCGGGCGGCTAAGCGAATTGCGCCGCGTGCGAATCGCTTCAGTTTGACCGAAGCTTAACGCGGTCACACCGTCTCTGCCACTGTGTGGACGTAGGGATGTTAGGGTGTCTATACATGGCCTGACCTGACATCGTGTCAAAGGGACAGCTAGATTTAAATTTCACGGGAGCAAAAGAAACAAACTATTAAGGTTATAGCTTCTCCCTTTCGCTCCCCCAGAAACTTATATATAGCCATCTCTTTCAAACGATGTCAGGTCAGGCCATGTAGCGAGGTCTTCACCGAGCGGGAAGTACCCCTTCGATCGCCACTCGCTAAGTATATGGCAGCACCATATTATTTCTCGATTTTGGTTAATATGACTGGCCCCCGAATACTGAAACGTTTGTTAACTTTGACGACAGATTAAGTCTATTGCTACCTTTGTCACTTGCTTAGTGCCAGACAAAGGCAGTATTAGAATTAACCTGTTGTCAAAGTTAACAAACGTTTCAGTATTCTGGGGTCAGATAATTAATGACGGCCCAGGCCGAGATAATACAAAAATAAAACCAAATAATATACAAATTAAGTTCTTTATATCATGAAAAGTTGTAACAATAATTTACTTGTAAACCATTATAGACATTAACATAATAAAATTAATAAGAAATGGCTATCAGCAATTACTAAAATTAAAAATACACGTTAAGTTATAATTACAACGATATTTCGCTTTTAAAAATACTGCGGTAATCTCAGAAAATAAAAAAATAAATTTTATTTTTTATTCTACTAAAAAAGCAAAAAATCTTAAAACGCTAAAAACTAACTACGCTATGCCTATGTACAGTTTGTAAGTATCAGGTTGATTATTAAAGATTTCAAAACGTAAAATCTTTCTTTAATGTAAAATAAACTCGTAAATGGAAATTAAAAAATAAAACGTAGCATTACAATGCTTATTTGACTTAAAACTAGTTTAATCTAAAATTATTTTACGGATAAAAATATAATCAAAAAGTTTTAATATAACCTATGTAAACCTAGGTCTTTTAGCTCAATTTAGAGACTAGTGTTTTATCAAAATGGGTGCAGTAAAAATTCAAGCGCATTTTAAGCTGACGAAGAAAAAACTGTGCCGGTCACAAGAGAAATACTGAAAAATTGGCGTCCATTTTGATCTTCAATTAAATAAATTTGACAGTTGTGAAATTGTTGGCATATTTTTTTTGGACTTGCCATTACATCCAGTTTCTTTTATCCAAAATAGATGGCGTTGCGATCGATTAGCACTATATCAGTCAAAATTACGGAATTATCGGAGTTTTGGCGGGAACGTGATGTCATGTCGCGTCATTGTATTATTTTCCAAAACTTGTCTTATTTCGAGTGTTAATGTGTGAAAACGGTGGATTTTTATCTATTAAGTGCATTATGTCGGTGAATAGTATAATGTCGTGAAACTTGACTTTTCGAGTTGATTCCAAAATTCCGTTGAAGCTTCCAGTAAAGCTTCCACCACTGTACTGACGCAAGTCATGCAAGTCATAGGACTGGACAGTAACTGAAATTGTCTTATTTATTGTTGACTTAGACAATGACTGAGACTTTTATTGTGAAATACTATACTTTACTTGAAAATAACATAACTTGACACTGGATAAATACATGTGTGGAGCCAAAATATAATCAGTGTAAAATAGGTACCATAATTTTGACCGGCACATCAAATGTACTAAATATTATAGAAATATGTTGTCTTTGGTTCCCATAAAAAAATCTGTTATGGCAAATTGAAAAATAAGTAGAAAGATATATAAAATGGTCGAAATTCGGGTGTCGCCATTTTTATTTTATTATATTATTCCATTCCGACCGCCCATGAAGTGTTATGTAATTTACCTATAATTACGCATTGCTAGGTACATTTCTATGCTGAACAGCTATATTACGTACAATGACAATTTTAAACAGAAAAGACTCTCTCTCACAACTGTTCAAGTACGTTATCTTATCGTTCGACAAATTTGGCACTTAGTCGATATTTTTTTTATTAAATTTTGTCGATGAAAAATTCCAGTTTAGAATCAATAAAACTGATTTTGTCCACGGCTATTGTCGAATCGACAAATTTGACATTTGTCATTGTATAAATCAACTTTGTCGATTCTAAATATCATATTTGACATTTTCGCTGATAAAAACCGATTTATTCTATTCTTAATGTCAAATTTATCGATAGATTAATACCATACAGCGATATCTTTGTTTGGGATTTCGATGCATCTTTCGCAAGTACATTCTACCGTATCACTGTATCCTTGTTATCCGTCGTGCGCCAAACCAGTCCGATTCTAACACACATGTAGTACTTATGAATGAATATTAGAATATAACGTAACGCATTTTCTGTTTGAAACAGCATTGATTAAATGTAAATGTATGCACACATTTTTACATGAAAATAACACTTAATCCATACAGTGCAGGCACCTTCATCTGTAGAGTGTGGGTATCAAAGAATTTATGAACAAATTTGATAGCCTACCGTTAAATTAATTATTTGTACCGGGTTATAAGGAAAGGGTATGCTAAGCCGAAAAGGGGTCATGGTACTCATCATTATGAACAACTTTTACTACGGGACCAACCCTGAAATCGAGAAAAAAATAAACAGCTTTTGCAAAAAAACATGTCAATGACAATGAGGCGTTTTCCAAAAAAAAAAGAAATCCTGGTTATAAAAGTACCCAATAGATGGCGTTAGATGTACCTTGAGTTTTTTCTGTCACTGTCAAGACACGAAAGACAAAAAAATATACGTGTGCCTTTTTTTTATCTCGTGTTTTTTGGCTCCACATATGTATTTAGACAATTTCAAGTAACGTAACTATGTATTTGACTTCATTTGAAATATTACAATAGTTGACACTGGCTAAATACACAACGTGTGGAGCCAAAATTTACGATTTAAAAAATAAACATAAAATATATCGACAGAAATGACAATGACAGGTAAAACGATAGGTCTGTTACGCCATCTAGTAAGTATTTTAGAACTACATTTATTTTTTGGAAAACGCCTCATTGACAATATAGGGTAAAAAGGTAAATGGACTTCATACCCTTGGCAACACTAAACATATTATAAACATATTGTAAGTCTCTCTTTTTCATATCATTTTGTAATGGAATACTAAACAAGAAAATTGAACATCTAATTAGATGCAGTGTTTTCACTTTCAATTTGTTTTTCCCTAGTTTCTTCATTAATTATCCCTAAAATTCCCTAAAAAAAATCTTCAAAATTCCTTGATTCAGAGAGCATAATTTATAAAAGAAAGATAGTCCCAGACCCTAGTTATAAATGTATAACTTTTTTTTTTTTTAGTTATGTATGTCTGTAAGTTATTTATTATATTGGTCTGTATTTTTTAAGTAATTCCTGTTGCCTGAAATAAAATGATTATTATCATTATACATGTACAATAAAGAACAACCTGTACAATTTCATGAACTATTGCTACAAATCAAAATTTTGAGCGTTATTTCTACAGATGAGTTGGTAACACTGTACAATACAGTCGCCGCAGACTAAAAATAATTCTTTATTATTTAGGCTTATTAAGAAAACTAATAATAATAAATAATAAATATCTGGGACATTTTTGCACACACGGTCATCTGACCCCAAACTAAGCAAAGCTTGTAATATGGCTGCCAGAGACTGACATACGTACAGATATTTTTAAATACATACTTATATAGATACAACCCAGACATAGAACAAACACAAATATTCTTCACATGAATGTTTGTCCTAGATGGGAATCGAACCCACGCCCCCAAACACAGAAGGTAGGTTCACTACCAACTGAGCCACCGGGGCAGTCTCATATGATATGATCATTAATTAAAAATTCGATGCGATCGTAGTTTATTCGTGCAATCTCTCAATCAAAAAATACTTTTTTATATTCGTGTTTGGCTCCACATATTATAGTGTATTTAGCCAGCTTCAAGTTTTATATTTTTTTGCGGCGACTGAAGATAGAAGATTTTAAGCTATTTACTAACAATATCTACATAGTCAGTCGATTTCTATAACTGACAATAGACAATTCTCTTAATAACTGTACAAAATATACATATCTTCGTTTTCAGTGTATTGACTAACACGTCAACGTGTTTTTACCAAAACTAGATTATTTTCAGTAAAAGAAAAGTCGTTAAACTTCAACAGTTAATTAATTTTTAATTTATTTTATCGATCGACAAATTAGCATTTAGAAACGACAAAATTATTTGAGTCGAAAGAAAATGTCATTTAGAATTGATAAAACTGATTTATCGACAACTGTCAAATTGATCGATAAAATACCTAAACTTGCACTGCTGCACCGGGAATACGTTAGTTATCGATTTTTTATCAATATAAATTTAAAGTTGAGCATAGATAAAATTGGATTTACGACAGAAAATACCAAATATATAACGTTTAAAATCGACAATGCTGATTTAGTCAACTCCAAATATCAAATTTATCGACCGAAAAAACAACATGATTCGTTTAAAAAAATAAAGTTAAAATAGTTTAGCATAATTGGCTACAATTTTATTTAAAAACTTTAAATGAGAGAAAGCTTTCGAGAATTTCGTGATATTTTAAGCAGTTTGACATTATGATAAGCATTCATAACTTAGCTAAGCAATATCTATACATTCGTAGGCACCGACTGGTGTTCTTATAAAGCCCTATAGACCAATAATTATCAAAAGCCGGCAAATTCACTTTCTACATACAAACTACAACTATTTATCTACATCTCGCTCTTTACGCCTGCACGTGAGAGAGACAGTCTTTCAATAATGTAATGTCACGCCGATTTACGGCGTGTGCTTTCCTGAACACAAACCCAAGTGAGGCCAGCTTTTGTCAAATGACCTCCAAGAATCTAAATATCGTGTAAAATGAGAATAATTGATGCGCTATTACTGTAACGTTCGTTTCTCTTTAACTTTTAAAAGAATAGCACATCTTAGTTCCCTCAGATCACGTTTATCGATCCTTAGACTGTACTGCCCTTAAAGCTCGAGGACATTTAAAATTGCGCCATCTATAGGTCAAAATTACGTACTAAGATCCTCTCTCAGCCTTGTTATTTATCTCGTTGCTTGCAAAAGCACCTTTTTTAATTCATTTATAAATTTATTATGTAAGCTTACACATTTCGATTTAAATTTCTCGAAAATTACACCAAAAAACGGCGTATTCATTGTAAAATATACAGTCAAGTTGAACTATGCAAGATAATGAGCACAGTATGAACAACCATTTTTTTACAATTCACATTTTAATTTTAACCTATAATTGCTTTTATAATATTGCAAGCATTTTACCTAAATTTCCCCTCTTTTTTAAACTTAAGACCCCCATTAAGTAGTAATTTAAGTAGTTTTTGACTACGTTTTGGCACTCGAAGTGTCGTAGACCAGAATTTTCTAAAAATTTTGCTAAAAAGTGCAATTCATTTCAAATCTTATTCTAATCACTTTATTTTTTGAATAGTACAATCAGTAGTTTGTTTATAAGTAGGTTTGCCCTAGACACTCACTGAATTCATTTTTTTTTTTTAGCAACAAGGATCCATATTAAGAGCCCTGTAGTTGTTGCGCAGCTATCTCATACGCACATTTGCAAGTTAATGTGTGAATTTACAAAAACTGCATTTTGTTTCAGTCTAGCATAACATCAAAAATATCAGAACCTTGTCAGCTTTTAGCGACATTTTACACAATTATTAAGCTAAGTCAATCTTCAAATCCAAGAGATTCATATGATATTATAGATTCAATATATTGGCAAAGAAAGATTTTCAACTTTTTGTAACCATTATAACACTGATTTTAAAGGCTTTAGTCAGAACTTAGCTAAAAATACCGCTGCCGTTAAAAACACAGATTGTAGTTTATTTTTGCGGTCTAAAAACTTAAAAATCGACATCATTGGCTAGACTAGGCGCCATATTATGTCGCATTCGCATTTCTCATAGTTGGCATTGATAGACTCATCTTGGGCACATTAAACGTTTGTCTGCCAAGTAATGTTTTACTTTTATGTTTATGGCTAGTAAATCTTAAATAGTTTTTCAATAATGTAAAGTACAATAATACTTTTCACACCTTAATTATGACGCTTACGAGCCAGAAAATGTCCTTTTATCTTCCTGTTTATTTGTCTAGTTTGTAGCTAATCATAATGGCTAGAAGCCAAACTAGTTCTAGAAGAGTGTAGAGTAGAGCTGTGTTGTGGTAGAGAAGGCGGGGGCATCCTGGCGCTGGCAGCTTGACGTTCCTGCTCATCCAACTGAGCTGCGAACTCCTCATCCAATGCCTGGAATCATCGAAAACGTTAAAGCATTATATTTAAGCTGTGGTTTTGATGGATTTTGTAATACAAAGAGAAGTAAGCTTGGCGTGAATACATTAAGGATTACGTTATTAATTAATAGTATACATGATGAACCATAGAAAAGTATATGTAACTCTTTATCAGTATATGAAACAAATACTTTCGACTAAATTACATAAATTAGGATCAATGTAAATGTAAGTGAAGTCTGCTGATTGAAAAGTAAAAATTCACAAAACATCCAAGATTACTTCTATGTAAATGAAAATACTAAACAAAATATGACGAATACCCACTTTTCCTCATTGGCCAAATCTTCACGGTAAGCATAAAAATGTATACAAATGTTAATGAATAGCTTTGTACATTCAAGACTATCGTGCACATTATAAAAGCATTTTATGTACATTCTGAGCAGGATTTTTGCTTAATAGCAAGCACCACGTTTGTGATAATTGCAATTAAAATATTTACTAATAATAGATTGGACAGATAGAACTGTGTATCCTGCAATACAGACTTGATGAGAGAGGTGCCGAGTGTAAATAAAAAAAATGCTATATTGAACATATTTTTTCGCGCCCATAGTACTAGTCGTTCTGAGACATCTGCTGCGTACTAAGGTCACTTGGGCCTGTCAAAATGTCACCCTACTTCCCCCAATGTCGCCAGCGTAAAGCGACTAAGGGGTGATGTTACGAATAAAAAACAGCAATTCATATCAGCCGGTAATTTTTAATTTATTTAAGCTGTAAATATTTTCTACGATTGATAATTGATAGGGTTTGCGCACGCACGTAATCTGATTTGTTTGAAAGGGATAGCTAGACTTGAATTTCATAGCACAAAAAGGAACAAACTAACAGATGGCTTTGTTTGGCCCAGTCATAGTTTATTCCAGAGAGGGCGCTGCAGTGCTCATGTTTACTTCGGCTCCGTATATTTTGTTTAATTTTATAGTGAAGAAACGGCATATTCGCATAAAAAGTTACGATAATCGAATTAGAAAGTGTTACAAAACGTGAACAGTATATAGACCATCGAAAATTCAGCTAAATAAAGTGATTATTTTAAAAATACGATTGATAACGGTTTCGAACAGAAAGTGCCCAAATCGTGACGGACAAGAAAATAAACACAAGATTAGGTACAATAAGGTTAAGAAGTGGAAATGAAGTGTCAGTGAAGTGCAAACAGTAGAAATTCGAGGGATCAGGATCATAACCTCTAAAAACTAAAAATAAAAATTGAAGTTAAAACTGACCGATCACTTAAATTTTCATAATAGCGACATCTTACAACAGAAGGCTGAACTACGCTGAATGTAAAGTAGGAAACGCCCCCTACCGTAAAATCGATCTGATTCTGTATTGGTTTCGCTACTTAACGCTAGAGGTCGAGTTTTGACCAGCCAGACTACAGGATAATACAAGAACTGTGGACTGAATAAATAGTTCCGCTACTCACCGCTGGAGGTTATTAGTACGCAAATATAACACTATTAATTAAAATGGAAGTAATGATGAAAATGCTACAAAATATTCAAGAGGAACTTAAAGATCAGAAACAGAAGATGAAGGAAATGGAAGAAAATATTAAATACTCGATCAATAAAAACATTGATGAAAAGTTCAAACACATCGAAGCAAGAACTGATAGAATGGAACAGAAAATTGAACAACAGCAAAAAACAATAGAATTCTTAGACAAACAGTTAAGGAAAAGAAACATAATATTCTTTGGAGTCGAAGAAGTAGAAAGAAATTACGATGACTTAGTGACATTATTACTTAAAATAATTAATAACACGATGGGGGTGCCATGCCAGAAATGGGAAATCGAAACAGTTACTAGAATGGGAAAGAAAACAGGAAAAACGAGGCCAGTAATTGTAACTATTTCCACAACCGGCAGAAAATTAGAGCTACTGAGGAATAAGAAAACACTAAAAAATACAACTATATACATAAAAGAAGACTACCCCCCTCTGGTACTACAAAAAAGGAAGGAACTCCAAGAAATTATTGTGAAAGAGCGGGCGGCCGGGAAGAAAGTAGTTTTGCGCTATGACAAAATTGTCATGATTGGTGCGCATGGCTCAAGCGGTCGCAGTCAAGAAACGGTACAACCAAACAAGAGGTTTATGTCGGAGTCACCGGAAGTGGTTGCAACCCCCGCAAAGACCGCTACTAACGAGGGAGGCTCCAAAAACGTACCCAAACGGAATAAACCGCGAAACATCACCAATTATTTACAGCCGTCAAAACTGACTTTCAAAGGCAGCGAGGACAATCAAAATCAAAAAAACTAGGCAGCGCCTCTCCACCTTCTCCAAGACGGCCGGTCACCGCGGAGAAGTCAGACCAACACCCCCTACTAAAGCTAACATCCTGCAACAAAGCTAAAAAGAAGAATCAACAGTGTATCTATGTAGCGGCTATTAACGCTAGAACTCTACTATCAGATAGCAGAATTGTAGAGCTACATTCAGCTATAAAGTCGATAAAATGGGATATAATAGGCATATGCGAGACCAGACGGCCAAATGAATCTATAGAAGAATATTCAGATTTTATTCTTTTCCACACGCCAACATCAAATGGGAGAAATGGTGTTGGGTTTTTAATCAAAAAATATCTAAAGGGTAATATAATGAGTTTAAAGTCTTTTTCGGATAGAGTAGCCACCCTCGAACTACAAACATCAGAAAATGTAGTTTGGGCTTTTATATTAGTATACGCACCTACAGAAAAATGCCCAAAAGAGCAAATAGAACTATTCTATCAAAGTGTAGAGTCAGCGCTAGACTTCGTTAATACAAAGAACATCATTCTCATGGGAGACTGGAACGCGCAAGTTGGCAAGATCCAAAGAGATGAAGAATTAGTTTTAGGAAAACATTCATATGGCTACAGAAGTCCACGCGGACAATTATTGGTAGAGTTCGCTTTGGAACATAACTGCAAGATAGTAAATAGCATGTTCAAAATAAAGTGTCATAAAAAATGGACATGGCAATCTCCGAACGGGAAATGTCACAATGAAATCGACTACATACTCACCAACAAACCTAAGCAGATACAAGATTTCGACATCATACAAAATCTTAACTTCTACACAGACCATAAAATGATAAGATGTAGAATCTTATTACATTGCAAAATCAATAGGAAAAGCTTCAAATCCACAAAATATTCTAGAGATCTACCAGAGGTCACGGGAGATAGTGCAGATTATTGGGAAAATAAATTTATAGAAGCGATAACAAATGAGGAAGGAATACAAAACAAATACAATTCCCTAGAGAAAGAGATTCAAAGTCTTCTGAAGCAACTACCAAAAGAAAAGGACAAGACACATAGCTACATCAATCAGGAATCGGAAAACTTACTAGGAAAACGAAAGGCTCTGTATAAAGAGAGAAGAACAAAAGAAAACAAATTAGAAATAACAAGAATAAGTAAGGCTATTAATAAAAATATATCACAGGAAAAGAAATTAAAACGAAAGAAAACATTCGAGAAATTTATTGGACAAAATGGCGCAATTCGAAAGGCATACAAAGAGTTAAGCGAGAAATCAGTATGGACTGCAGATTTAAAAAACAATCGTGGTAGAGTACTATCGAGGCGCCCAGAAATTATAAGTGAAGCAACTGAATTCTACAAGGAGCTCTACAGAGGCGTGAGACATACATCGCAACAAGAAAAAGAAGAGCACACGAGTGATTTTAGTCCCGAAGAAACACCACAAAAAATACTTAACTCTGAAATAGCACACGCAATCAAAACACAAAAAAAGGACAAGGCTCCAGGGAACGACAACATCGTAAATGAAGTTCTCAAGTCAATTGCTCTCCCACTGCAAAAACCACTTCAGCTCCTGTTTGACGACATCATAGAGACTGGAACAACGCCAGAACAGTGGTCACAATCTACCATTATTTTAATACACAAAAAGGGCGACAGGGGCGATTTAGGAAACTACAGGCCAATCAGTCTTATGACCAACTTGTACAAGATATTTTCGAAAATCGTGCTTAACAGACTAACGGAAACACTAGATGCAAACCAGCCTCGGGAACAAGCAGGTTTTCGGAAAAAGTTCTCAACAGTAGATCATATACAAGTCGTTACACAAATGATTGAGAAAGTTAACGAATATGGAAAACCGCTCTACATGTGTTTCATAGATTATAAGAAAGCGTTTGACTCTCTGCACCACAATTCCATTTGGACAGCTCTAGCGGAACAAGGAGTAAACGGAAAATACATCAGTCTGTTTCGCAGCTTATATTCAAAATGTCGGGCTAATGTGAGGCTGGAACGAGAAGGCAGCCATTTCCAAATAGAAAAAGGAGCTCGACAGGGTGACCCAATTTCCCCAAAAATCTTCTCAGCTGTACTCGAGTCTGTCTTTAGAGGTCTGCGATGGGAAATAAAAGGAGTAAAGGTCGATGGAGAGTTCCTGAGTCATCTTCGATTCGCGGACGACATTGTCGTATTTGCTGAAAGTGCACCAGATTTAGAAGCCATGATCAGCGAGCTGTCGGAGGAAAGCAGTAAGGTGGGCCTGGTCATGAACGCCACTAAGACTAAGATCTTGACCAACCGGGAAAGAGCCGACATAACAGTGCAAGGTAACAAAATCGAATACGTTGATGAGTATATCTACCTAGGACAATTGGTTTCCTTTGTCGATTGCACTGGAAAAGAAGTACAAAGAAGAATTACATTGTCCTGGAAAAAATACTGGAGCCTAAAAGAACTACTGAAAAACAAAGAAATTAAAATAGGTATTAAAAGGAAAGTATATGAAATTTCTATTTTACCATGCCTCACTTATGCTTGCCAAACATGGGCGCTGAGAAAAATAGACGAAGAGAAAGTAGCAGTTTGCCAGCGTAAGATGGAGAGAAGCATGCTAGGTATAAAGCTTTCGGACAGGGTGAAAAACCGAACTATAAGGGCAAAAACCAAAGTATTAGATGCCAAGGAAAGAACAAGACGACTAAAATGGAACTGGGCAGGTCACGTCTGCAGACTCGAAAACTCTAGATGGACTAAGAAAGTCACTGAGTGGATTCCTCGAGACGGAAAGAGGAAACCAGGGGGGCAAAGGAAGAGATGGAGAGGCATATTTATGCAAAGAGTTGGACCAGACTGGATGACCAAAGCAAGGGATAGAGAAGGGTGGAGAAGGTTAGGGGAGGCCTATGCCGAAGAGGCAACTTCTACAGACACTGATTAATAGTTAAAATATAGAGAATAATATAATATTGTAACTGTAGTAGAATAAAGGCTTTTTTATTTTATTTTATTTAGTTTATTCCTTTTTGATCCAGTGAAATTGATATCGAGCTATCCCTTTTGCATATTAGTAGATCGGGTCGTGTAGCCATGCCCCATTAAATATATGGAGACTTTACTATAGGTTTTCTATGGAGTTTTGGAAACATATTTTTTTTCTTTTTATTTGTTGCTCTACATAATTTATTTAACCAGTGTTATGTTTTGTAATATTTCAAGTGGATTATTAATTTTACAATAAAAACAAGTCTGTCATATTCAAATTCAACAATTTCAGACACGTTCCAGTATATTGTCCAAGTCAAGTTGTAGAGGTGAGGTTTTGACAGCTCCTAGATAGATAACTCTTTATTGTTCACACCAGAAATAACATACAAATGACCAAAAATAAACAACTTAAAACTAGTGTAACAACTGGCGGCCTTATCGCTTAAAGCGATCTCTTCCAGGCAACTTTAGTGACTAGTGACTAACTAACTTATGGCGGTGCATATTCAAAAATAATAAGAAAAAATAACGTACCATGCAGTCCAGAAAGATCCAACTTGTTAATCCACAACACCGGCGACGTTAATAAGCACATGCTGGCATGCTGATAGCTTAGTGTTACTTGGAAACGATTCCAAATTACCTCGATTATTTTTTGTAAATTATTTTATTTTCTTAGTAAGTATTCGTGGAAAGCGTTTAGATGAATAATTTATGGCATTTGTTTTGATAATTATTATACCATATTTATCATGACTATGTTAAATATAGGCATCTAGAGGTTAATTAAGTTAATTTTGGTTGGACTTCGTAACTCAAATGTTTGTATACAGTTCGTTTGCTTTTGAATGATATCTGCAATATTTTGCAAAAAGCTTAATGAAAACATGTAATTTTAATTTTTGGTACAATTTCTGAAATTATTTTAAAAACAGGCACACAAGGGCATAGAAAACAGAATTTTAATTCAATTTTGGATAATTATCTACAGCGGGGTTATCCTCTAACTTTGAAACGTTCGTGATTCTGATTGCGAAAGCATACCATCCCGCTCGTACCAACTTAGTCGCACTATGCGCAGTCCCGCTCGCGCACTATCACTTTCGCTTTCAGAGTTACGGGATAAGCCCGCTGGTCATCCAATAGCGAACAGACAATAATTTATATTTATTTTAAAAGTCTAGCAGATTATTTATTCATTGTACTTTCGAGTGTTTACGTATTATTTATGGTGGATGATTATCTTATAAATTGAATAAAGAAGCGAGAAGCACATAATATCATAGCAGTTTTAATAAAATCCGTTTCTTGTGAAATTCAATAAGCAGCCTGCGACAGGAATGTTAATTCTGTTAACTAGCTTTTTTTTTTGGTCGGTGCAATTTCTTGATATTCTATTTATTATTATTTATTTTATTATTCATTTTTTTTTTTATTATTTCATTTTTTTTTTTTTTTTACGCATTATTAGTTTTCATGGACCGAAGATGAGTAATTGAACTGTGATTGACAAAAACATAGGCGCTCTGAGCGAAACATTGCACCTTAACTAATAAAAAATGTACAGTTCTGAAATTGTTGCTTTATTTCAATATGTCTTGTTCACATGTTGAAATGAAATGAGATGCAGATAATTTTAGTCAGGGTAATTTATGGTGAGTGGTAGAACAGAATCGACGCCAAATGTTTTAAAATTATTACGCTCACATTTAGTTTTTTTTTTTTTTTTTTAAGTATAACCCTAAATTCGTGGCAGAATTATGAAAAATTATACTATTGAGTGTTCGGTTAGACAACGGGCTTGTTCTAGGACATTATTTTACTCGTAATTATGGACAACTTTTAATATGGGACCAAAACTGAAATTGCGAGAAACAAAAATCAGCTGTACCCTAGAAAAATGTCACTGACCCTCGACGAAATGTATGCAACAGCTGATTTTTTTGATGTCTCAACGTTCGGTCCCACCGTCGTCTAATTAACACCCAATATTTTTACTGACAATGAGGCGTTTTCAAAAAAAAAAAGAAATCCTGGTTATAAAAGTACCCAATAGATGGCGTTAGATGTACCTTGAGTTTTTTTCTGTCACTGTCAAGACATGTAAGACAAAAAAAATGCACGTGTGCCTTTTTTTTCTCGAGTTTTTTGGCTCGACAGACAGACAGCTGTGTATTTAGACAATTTCAAGTAACGTAACTATGTTTTTGACTTTATTTGAAATATTACAATAGTTGACACTGGCTAAATACACAACGTGTGAAGCCAAAATTTACGATTTAAAAAATAAACATAAAATATTTCGACAGAAATGACAATGACAGGTAAAACGATAGGTCTGTTACGCTATCTAGTAAGTATTTTAGAACTACTTTTTTTTTTTGGTAAACGCCTCATTAAATAAGCAAATTAGAGGTTAAATTTTAAAACTGAATCCAGCACCGAAGCAGAAATAAAAACGAATAGAATTAGAAACATAACGTCTTTATTTACACAATAATCAAGTTCAAAATGCTCAAAATCTAAAAGAAATAACCGATTTTTTATTTATAATTTTGCCGCATTATAGAACAAAGAATGTACAAATTCAATAATCATGCATCTACTAAAATATAAACGTAAGAATGTTAAATAATTTACAAAAGACATTAAAAGCGAGCGATCGGAAAGCGAAACGGACGAGCAGAAAAACATATTTGTCAAACGAAGTTACAAATTTTCGATAGATTGGCTTTCTTTAACTGTTAATTCGTCAAACTAAACATGATACGACCGAAAAGTTATTACTGTCTAATACAATGAAATGAATGAGATAATTTTAGTGATGTCAAAAGATTCGATTACAATTTAGCTCGCTTCGCTCAAGTCACGCTCTACAGGCACTCAAGATAAATTAAAAATACAAGATTTTAGTAAAATTTTCATGCATTTTCTAACACCATAATCGTTTAAACGTAATATTTATGACTATTATCAAGATTATAATTTATTTTCTTACTAATATTGCTGTTATATCTTTTTTTTATATGACAGAGAAAGCAAACGTCAAGCATGATTGAATGATATGAATTTGCTCCAGTTTTATAATCTCTGAATTTCAATACCCCTGCTGTGGTATGGTATTTTATCGAGCACGACAAAAGCAAATTTGTCGATTCTAAATGTCATATTTGACGTTTTTCGTCGACAAAATGCATTTATTGATTTCAGCGATCAGGCTTAGCATGCGCATCGAAAACAAAATCTTCTTTACTGTGTGTGTGCGAATAAGGTAAACGTATACATAACCGTAACCGTGTCCTGTTTTTTCACGACAAAAAGAGTAGAGAAAATTTTGTTGCGCAGGTATGCCTGCAGATGTCAAATTACCGACATAATACAACACTTTTGATAGCTAAAATAGTAAAAAAGTATTCAGGTTGAAAGGCTAGACGTTTGACTATAACTCGCCTAACAGTGACGGTGTGGTCGAACATTTCACATAGTGCAAATTACTTGAATACGAATTGAACTGATTTTATCAAAAGTTTATTTTTTTTATATATGAGAATATATTTTATTTCAGAGATTACAAAAACCAGAACAATATTCTTAATGAATATTTTTATACGGAACCGCGATCAATAATTTATTATCTTAATGGAATGTTTAAAATTGAGCTTAACAATATATTTGTAATAAAATCAAAGCGCGATCACTTCTGAAGACTCTAACGTCAACTAGTTAACAACACTCGAGTCGAAATATGACAAATTTGGCAGTTTGACAGATATCAAATTTGGCAATTTTCTACTTGAACGGTCTCGTTTGCCAGCCGACGAAAACTAATTGATCTAAGATAACGTTATCTATGAAAAACATCATCTTCGCAAAACAGGGTTCATTAAATTTCGACTAATTTCGAGACTTTGCACCGTACGAAGTGCGTAGTTGAGTTTATTTTTATTCTGATTAGGATTACGTTTGACCACATCTTTGCTGATGGTAACCAAAGAAGTGTTCTAGGCTTGAGCACGTTTACATAACAAGTACTTGAATTTAAATTGAACGTACAATTATCGCATATACGATCTTTTGTACCATCAAAATATTAAATTTACTACTACCCCCCTCATAATTAATGCATAAAGCACGATTCACACCGCTAGTGTAGCCAACTTAGCTTAAGTACTTGAAGGGGATTGTTCATTTATTAAGTCAATTTTAACCACTTTCTGACCCCTCCCCCCACCCCTTCGTAAGAAGAAATAAAACTTGGATGAATCCCCTTCTCCCTTCAATCTTACGTAAGATCAGTATCTGCCAATATTTCAAAGAAAAAGGAGCAAAAATAAAAAAGCGATGGTTTGTGTTGTAAAAAAGTAATTGCTTTTGACCGAGCGAAGCGAAGGTCTCAGAGTTTACTGGGACAAATCGGCGTTAGTACGTATGTTTGTGTGTATATTTGTCCGATGATAACTTGCGAACCGTTGATCCGATCTTCATGAAATTTTGTAGGCAAGTAGTTCATTTCAATACAATTTTTAAGTTCGAATATGAGCTGAATCGGTCCAAGGGTTGTGAAGATATAAGGTTCGCCCCAAACTACTAGTAATATTCATCGGTACATTGCCGCTACGACCCGCGCCTGTGCGGGACGCGCGCGTTTTAAAAAATATTATTTTTGGTTACTTTTGTGATCTTACGTAACAATATAAAAAAAAATATTTCGAGACCCCCTCTCCCACCCCCATAAGGAAAAGGAAAAAACAACATTTGTTTCGACCCCCTCCCCCCTTAGTACTTAAATCGTCTTATGTAATAAATGAACAGCCCTAAGCTTCCAAATTGTCGTACATTTCGGTTCACGCCTCGTGTTGTCAAAATGTAAGTCTACTGTCAGGTACTAATTAATACCTTACTTATAAAATTTGCTGAAATTTAATCAATGTTTATAATGTTCCGTCTCGCTCTCGCGCGTGACATTTCACGTGAGTCACAAGTTGACAGAGAATAGAAAAATAAATAAAAAAGGTGATTTAAAAAAAAAATATGGTTCTGTCGTCTAGTATAGTTTGACATGATTACATGACATTATATCGATTAAAAAAACTTTGTAAAGACCCCGATTTACACTTTGTCCGCTGGCGCTCGGAGCCCGTAGTGTATAGTCAAGTGATTATTACACCAATAGTGAGGTAATAATAATACCTAGTTTTTTTAATGTTTCTCGGTGACGAGACGAGCAAGTCGCTCACGTGATGTTAATCGTCACGCTTGCCCATAACAGATCAGTGCCACCCAGAATTTTGAACTTCAGCAGTTCAAAACTATGCGCGGCAATGCACTGCGCTCGTCACCCTGAGATGTTAGATGTTAAATCTCTGTATGCCCTTCTGTATCTCTGTATGTCTGTATGCTTGCACGCTACTGCTTGGCGGTTGAATAACTGGCAAAGGTGTGGTACTTCCCCAGGCGGACTCTGCAAGAGAGCCCTACCACTACATATAGGATAACATAGAACAGAATTTTGATTGTTTTCCTGGATTCGTTTTAATTAGCAATTATCAGTTTTTTTCTTCCTAGCGCGAAGCCGTCTCTTTTCATCTGCGCGCGAAAGTATACAGCGCTGTTTCCCCCCGAAATAGCCCCTGAGGCATTGATTAACTTTATAACTAAGGCCCTAAAGTGTGAATCGTGCATAAGAAATAAGGAAGCAAAAGCATATTTTGGCAACGTGTGAGGAAGCATATTTATTTTTAATAGGAATGATATTTTTCACAGACTAACATAACTCGTATGAAATATATTTTATTACCGTTATTATTAACCAATACAAAATATTATATTAAACTTTCCCGTTAGTTTAAATCTACTGTAAGTTATTAAAGAAAATATTTTTGAAAACACCTTCATGCATCATGGTATGGTTTGTGACACAATTTAATACAAATCCAATCCGTTGGAAGCATAATTGTTAGTTTAGAAGCATTGCCTTTTATTTATTTTATAATTATATTATATAAACAAACTTATTGCTATATTAATAAAAAATATATCCGAGTGGCACTTTAAAATATCGATGGGTTGTTTCTAGCATGGAAATATGACGAGAGAATACAAGAAAAAAACTCGAAATAAATATTAATGTTCAGACAAATAATATTTATGTAAAGTTCTGACGAAATGTTAAGATAAAATTTAAAATATATCCCATCAAAAACATAAAATGTAAATACTGCAATATTTAATGTTATTTATGGCTGGTTTATAAATATTTCTGATTACGGCCAAGTCTCGCCACGCAATCCTTCCACCGTAAAAAGATATGAGATCTCATAATTATAAAGTTCTACCCTGTTATTTTAGTTACTATGGAAGCAATTATTTCACAATGTTGTAATAAATTGTTTCCTAATTAGTTATTTGCCAACATATATCTTTATTTCTATAATAATGACTTGGCAGTGTGTCAGTGACAAAACCCGGGAACTTTGACTTGAGATATTTCGTTTTAAAATGAAGATACAAACATGTTATTTTGGGGGTACGGGTAGGTTCAGCTAGAAATAACTAACTAACTGAAATTTCAGCCTTCTGGCTTTACTCACAACGAAAATACAGGGCGTTCAAAAGCACCGTGAGTTGCATCGAGAAATTGATGGTATGGCAGTGCCCTTGTTGTTTCCGCTCGACTTGGCGGGGGACGGCCGTGCCCGGGACACGAAATAATATCCAACGTTTAAGAAAGACGCCAGGAATATTATTTTCACGGCCCAATCTAAGACGTTAATTTAATTAGCCTGTTCAATATGTTTATTTTAAATTCAATTCTTAAATTCTGCTTTTAAGTTTCGATCGTGATGTGTAGACATACATATAGTCCAGATCGAAACTGTAAATACTATCCTGTTTCTGTATTTATTTGACTGTATTCTGTTTTGTGTGCCAATAAACTAAATAAATAATCTTACAAGATATATGTAGCAAGTATACAAATATTTTGAAAACGCGACGAGACGTCGAATGACGTTTTATCATTATCATCATAATTCCATGCAAAAACACACAATATATACACACGTAAAATTACAATAAAAAATTGCATGCACTGTAGATAACACATGCGTTTGTAATAAAAATAAAATTTATAAATAACTATATAATTATATTTCGTAAACGAGCGATTTCTTTCCTAACTTTGATATTTATCTTTTGATTTAGTTAAAAAAAATGCGTTTTGTACAATTTTCACGATCGCGGACAGTTTCCACGGATAATAGATATTTTATTTCTGTCCCTGTCACATCCATTGGCGCGAGAGAGACGGAAACAGAAACAACGTAGACTTGTACATTCAGATACTCTGTGGACGTTTTCGTAAAGGTGCGTCCACACTAAATTTACTTTTGGTGAAGCGACGTTTACAAATGTTAGCGAGCAACAATGGATAAAAACTTTGTCTTATTTAACCGCAAATGTTATAAAAATGTTAATTAATGTTATCGTGTTGCTCCAAAATAAGTAACGCGGTGTAGACGCACCTTAACTTTACGCTAAAATCATCCTTAAATTTTGTAGTAACCGTCCCTTTCTTACATAAAGAAAAGAGGCCGAGCTAGCATCAGCGACCACAGATCAGTAACTTAAGTTCCGTAGAAACGGATTGATGTGTTTTTAGAGAAGCCCAAAAAAAAGGCCCCAGGCCTGTTCAGATGAAATATGCTTCGTCTCATTCAGCCCGCGACATATCTCGCCAGCAAGAAAATGACAAAGCATTTCATAATACAGCACAACTGCTTAACGGTCTTACAGTCATGACTATAAGACTGCACGATTGGCCGTGCTGTAGCACAACTGTACGAGCGTTTAGCAGTTGTGCTGTATACTTTTAATACTGATACTTTAAGATTGACCACGGATCACACCTAGATTCTGCATTCAGGACGCTCGAAGCGCGCCACACATCAGTCTAGATACACTTATAAAAAATTACTCTGATTGGTTGATTGTTAGGCGCGAGTAGGCGTAACCTTGAGACAGCCAATGAGAACGCTCGCGACCCGCGCCGCGCCTCAAACTTTTGTGACTTTTTGTAGGAACAAAGAATCTCGTAATGCGGTATTTAGTGTGATCTGTGGGATTGACCCAACTATGCTTCATTTAGAATTTTTACGGCCGGAGCAACGTGAGAAAGCGAGACCAAAATATAATTCTCCATCGCTCGTAAAAGTCATATTATACGACGGAATCACGCGACCCCTCATTTTTCTCACCGCCTATGGTCTTCTTCAAATTCAAAGTGGACAACTGACTGACGGGGACATCCCCCGAACTCGAGTAACTATTCGACCCCCTAACAGCACCCCAGCGACTGAAATGCGTGGTCTGCTGATCGTCACTGCTCAGGGAATCCGTCGTCACGCTCGAGCCGCTTTTCAGGGTACTGTATCGACTGCTGTCCAACGAAGGCAGGTCTATCATGACGGCTTCGAGCGCTATATCCTGTTTTAAGCTCTGCTGAGAAATACTACGTTTCATCGGAGACAGTGTCTCCGTATTAAACGTGTGCTCTGACATGCTGAGTCTGTTCAACTTCTTCTTATCGACCGGCTTGGATCGTTCTATGGACGGCCTCTTCGGTTCCTCCGCGATGTTATACGCCATGATCGGCTCCCGGCGGTGATCGTCGTTATTGAAGACCGAGAAACCGGAAATCTTCTCCGATACCAGTTTCAGGTTGGAAGTGGACGCGTATCTGGACGCTTTGGTTAGTTTGCCGCGTTTCGTCGTGTTGTAGGCGCTGGTCGCGGCCGATTTCGTTTCTCTACTCGGGCTGATGCTCCGTCTCCGGTCCATGTTCGGAGTGTTCGCCGCCGATAGGAAGTTTAGGCTCGTCCTGGAGCGCGACAACGAGCCCATGAACGAGTTCCTCTGATGGTAAGCGCTAAGGATGTGCTGGAGCACGTTCGTGGGCCAGGGGGCTTCGAGGTACAACGCTCGGTCGGGTATCTTTTTCCCGAATTTCTTCTCGTGGTCGTCGAGTTGTTTAGCGAACTTGTTTATCAGTTTCTGTTGTGAAATAACTATTGTTAGGTATTGTTTTTTTTTGTTGGGGGACGGCACATATGACGTCACGGGAAGCTAAATTCACGGTAGCGTACCTAGCTATAGAAATGCGTTGAATTTATCCACCTTTTCACTGTAGTTTAGGAATATTTGGCTTAGTTCCGACGTCCCCACCGATCCCCACCAGGGAATTTAAATTCCCAAAGTTCCCACGAAAAAGAGTGGTGGGGGACGTTGAGAATTTGAATATTCTGTGGATTTGGGAACAAACTGTTTTAAAAGGTTTTTTTTTTGCTACTGATGAGACGAGCAAGTCGATCACTTGATGGTGAGCGCCTTGCGCGCTGAATCGGCAGTGCGCAAAGTAAGTCCGCCCTTAAGGCCACTCTCCCGTTTAGAGCTCTTTCACCCATTTTCAATATTTTGTAATATAAAAGGTCACAGAGTGGAAAAAAAACAGACAATTATCTTCAGAATAACATTGCCAATGTTTTAGAGCAGTTTTTATTTTATTATTATAATTTTTTGTCGAAGAAGGAAAAATACACGATACTTATTTTTTTCTTTTCTTCTTTAAAAAACATTAAAATAATAATTGTACTAAATCATTCGCATAGTTATTATAAAGACGACTAGCTGTCTATTTTTTTTTTTAATTTCCTACTCAGTGATTCTTTCATTTTCAAAAACATCGAAAATGCGCGAACGAGACAGGATAGCGGGCACTTAATTTTTTGTTTTTGGATATTGTCCTTGTATCCAACGCATTTCAAAGACATCACATCTAAATACACTAAAAATGTCCCATAACCAGTGTAAAATTATTTGTACATACATCCCTTCCACACCACCACCGTTCCACCAAACAGATTACAGTAGAACAGATGGAAAACTTTGGATAGACACCGAAAAGGTAAACTAAATAGCTTGCATCTGACGACCGCTTCGTAAGATAACGTTTTAGAATTGAGAAGGCAGCGGGGCGAATGAAATTACGTAGCAGCTGTGGCGGAACCAGTTTTTTTTTGAGTCTGTCGCTAAGTGTCAGTTTAAGGGTGTCTACACATGGCCCGACCTGACATCGTGTGAAAGGGACAGCTAGATTTGAATTTCACGGGAGCAAAAGAAACAAACTATTAAGGTTCTCCCTTTCGCTTCCCCAGAAACTTATATATAGCCATCTCTTTCAAGCGATGTCGGGTCGGGCCATGTGTAGACACCCTAACCCCCGAATACTGAAACGTTCGTTAAATTTTACAACAGATTAATTCTTCTGCCTTTGTCTGGCACTAAGCAAATGACGAAGGCAGCAATAGAGTTAATCTGTCATCAAAGATAACAAACGTTTCAGTATTCGGGGGTAAGAGAACTAATGTCCATAGAAAGATGTGCAAGAGTTTTGGCGGGAACGTGAAGGAATCATGTCGCGTCATTTTATTATTTTCTAAAACTTGTGTTATTTCGAGTGTTAATGTGTAAAAACGGTGAATTTTTAACCGTTAAGTGTTCGTGAACATGCAGGAGTGTTGGTGAATGGTATAATGTCGTGAAACGTGAATTTTCGTGTTGTTTCCAAAACTCCATAGAAGGCTCTAGTAAAGTTTTCACCACTTTACTGGGGCATGACTTGGACTTGGCCGAGACTTGCTTTGCTCGCCTTTGACTGTGACTTGTTTGATAATATTTAACAAAACTTTAAAATATATATGTATACTTGACACTGGCAAATGCATAAGACGTGCGACGCCATAATCCTCTTAGGAGGAAAGAGAAAAAAAAAAGATGTGTAACCCGATTGTAGTACTGATAAGGACGCAAGATGTCGCTAGTGTATTAAAAACCCAAGCTAACTAATTCGTAAAACGCGACTTGTTATAAATATTTTTGCATAAGTAATATCAGTAAAATTTTATATATTTTTTGCAAAGCTCGCTATGTTCTCAAGAGATGGCGTTGCAGACATTATTTTTGAAACATATTTTTTTACGTCTAAACTAAACCTTAAATAGCGGACATATACCAATACTATGTTTCTATATTAACCATATTTTCATCGGCTTTTATAGCGGTTTGGAAATTAGCTGACTTCTTCCGCGTTTGACCACCATGTTGCCAATTGGTAAGCGACAATATGGTCGAAGATATAGCAGACAGAATTAGAAGACCTGTTCACTCCGTCTTTGAAAAGCCCTAGATCGTTTAAGATCGATATATCACTGTTTGTCAATTTTCCAAAGTTGTCCCTCTGTCTCCATAATCTGTGATAACGTTGAGTATTAAAAGCAGTTTATACAAGCATGCCACACACATGCACACGAACCGTCACCATTACACATAAAACACATACGAGACATTATTTAAGAGCATGCGCAGACGACAGACATTAGGAGCCGGCTCCTCTGACTCTCGACCGAAAAAAAAAAAAAAAATAAAAAAACATTTACTGAGAAGAAATTTATAAAAATCATGATCATTGCATATCTATACAATACCATTGCCAATTTTTTACAGCAATTCAACAAATCAATTCATGATTTATTATTATTTATTACGAAGAAAAAAAAAACTCGAAAAAGTTGTTTTTTTTTTTTTGCTTCTTTTTCGGCACAATAAATAACAATAACACGAAAATTGCTGTAAAACCTCGGGCAATGGTATTCCAAAGATATTAAATGATTTAAAAAAAAAACTTCTCAGTAACTTTTTTATTTAAATGTGCGAACGAGATAGCCTGAGTCAGGGGAGCCGGGCCTCAATCCTCGGCTTTTATTTCGTTATATT
This sequence comes from Apocheima hispidaria, assembly GCA_947579745.1. Lineage (NCBI taxonomy): Eukaryota > Metazoa > Arthropoda > Insecta > Lepidoptera > Geometridae > Apocheima > Apocheima hispidaria. The sequence goes on along the minus strand of OX388172.1, from coordinate 2,777,891 downwards.
ACTCTACTCACGGCGAGAGAACCTGAGAATTCTTAATTTATTTTTAGTTTACTGTCCCACTGTTGGGCAAAAGCAAGTACTTGGCGGTGCCTTCGTAAATTGATTGGAGTATAGTCTCGGGCTGTCTCGCCTCAATTGTGCACCGAAGATGTAATTTTTCCCATGTGGAACTTTAAAAGTTCTCAAACAAGTGTCTTCTGCGCATGCTATAGAAATCAATCTCAAAAAAAAATAAAAAAAAACTTAGGTAATACTACTGAGTATTAGAGCAGAATTCATCCAAAAATGTATGGATGAATAGTTCACCTACTGGCTGTATTGTTTCTGTAGGTCAATTAATGTCACAGGTGCATATTCCCCCAATCCCCTCTCCCCACAAATATTTATAAACACTTTCCAAAGTAACTAACATAAACCCTAACATTAGTAAAATCTCTCATGTCTTACAACCTGTCGACGTCGTCAAAAAAAACAATTAAAATATCTAACCTGACGACCGACATCTTTAACAGTCCCCCTACAACGATAATAACACCCAAACATATGTAACAATCACCTAACAACAGTGATGACCTTCTAAGACATCTAACAACCTGACATCTCGACAACCATCCTAACATGTTTAACAAATCCCATCAAAATATCTAGCAACCCCCTATCAACTCAACAACTCCCTTAACATATCTAGCAACACCCCCAAACTTCTATAACAACCCCCCAACATCTCACCAATTCTCTTAAAATACCTAGTAACCCCTCTAAACATTTCTAGCAACCACCTAACATCTCAACAACTCCACTAAAATCTTTAAAAACTCCCTAAACATATCTAATAACTTCACCGACACCTCTAACAACTCCCTAAACATATGTTGCTATATATGTTTAGAAAGTTTTTAAAGATGTTAGTGGAGTTGTTGAGATGTTAGTTGGTTGCTAGAAGTGTTCAGAGGGGTTACTAGGTTTAAGAGAATTGGTGAGATGTTAGGGGGTTGTTATAGAAGTTTGGGGGTGTTGCTAGATATGTTAAGGGAGTTGTTGATATTATTGAGATGTTTAGGGGGGTTGCTAGATATTTTGCCCCCCTAAACATACCAAGCGACCCCCTAACGTCTCAACAACCCCCTAACACGTTTAACAAGTTCCCGTATCACGTGCGACAGTCCACAGCCGAGGCTAGCACTCACCAGTTTCCTGTCCCCGTGCGTGGCGCGCCACTCCCTCAGCTCGATGGAGTACTTCTCCTCGACCGACTTGAGCTTGTTGCTCTCGTGGTTCATCAGAGCCTTGCGTTTCTCGTTCTGGTACTGCTCCAACTCGCGAAGTAGCGCCTGTATTATATCACACTAATATTATAAATGCGAAAGTTTGTGTGTAAGTATGTAAGTGATTAAGTGTGTTTGTTGCCGTTCAACTCTGTGACGGCTGAACGGATTTGAATGACGTTTGCTATGGAGGTTGCTAATACCCTAGCCCTAGATTAACATATAGGCTACTTTCTATCCCGGAAAAAATTACCGTTCCTGAGGGATAACAAAAAATCACCCGATGATCACACGTTTTAAGAAGCAAAGCCTTCTTCAAAGGGCTTCGCTTCGTATAGCGAAGTTTTTTATTTTTTTCCTCCCTTGAGAATTTTGGCGTCGCACGTGTTCTGCATTTATTTCTTATTTAATAAGGAGTTGCTGTATATCACAAGGACGGGGACATAGGATACTTTTTTTACGTCCACGCGAACGAAGTCGCGGGTAACAGCTAGTAAAATATATATGTCAGCATGGCCGTCATCATTGGGTGCTTCAGAACGCAAGGGACACCTTCGTGACGCTTCGGTAGAGTCTCGGCGCCAGCGCAGCATTTGTGTTGGGAGAAAGCGCGCGGTGGACGCGCGCGGGCCGAGGAACTGTCTTACGTTTTGATAGTAGCCATTTAATATTAATTAGTCCAGGTCACAGATCACACCTAGATTCTGCATTCAGGACGCTCGAAGCGCACCACGCATCAGTCTAAATACACTTATAAGAAATGACTCTGATTGGTTGATTGTCATGCGCGAGTAGCCGTAACCTTGAGACAGCCAATGAGAACGCTCGGCCGCGCCTCAAACTTTGGTGACTTATAGTAGGAACAACGAATCTCGTAATACGGTATCTAGTGTGTGTGAGCAGAAAAGGGCTTATAGTACTCATCATTATGAACAACTTTTACTATGGGACCAACACAGAAATCGATAAAAATACATCAGCTGTTCCATAGGAAAATGTCAATGACACTCGACAAAATGTATGGAACAGCTGATATTTTTTTATCGATTTCAGGGTTGGTCCCATAGTAAAAGTTGTTCATAATGATGAGTACTATAAGCCCTTTTCTGCTTAGCATACCCTTTCCTTATAGCCCTGTATACACAGACCGAGTGATAACATTAGGGTCTCACCTCTCCGGCCGCTTTGAGCTCCTCCCTGGCTTTGGCGTGCTTGGTGGCGAGCCGCTGCTGCTCCGCTCGGTACCGCTTCTTCTCGTTCTCTTGGAACTTAAATTAACAACGGGGAATATTACTATTTAAATTGTCTCTATTTAAAGGATTATATACTAGTAGTTCGCAGCGAACTGAGACCTCGCGACCCCTATATCTTCACAACCCCTGGACCGATTCAGCTCATATTCGAACTTAAAAATTGTATTGAAATGAACTACTTGCCTACAAAATTTCATGAAGATCGGATCAACGGTTAGCAAGTTATCATCGGACAAATATACACACAAACATACATACATACAAAAGCCGATTTGTCCAAGTAAACTCTGAGACCTTTGCTTCGCTCGGTCAATTATATTTTACTTTTACACCACCGACGAGTCATAGTTCAGTAGTAGTTTATGAGTCATAATTCTGTCCATCCAAAGGTTGTCTGGAAGAAATCGCTTTAGGCGATAAGGCCGCCCATTATAATACCGTTTTTTTAAAATATATTATTGTTCATTTTTTAAAAGTTTGTCTGTTTTGGTGTATAATAAAGTTATATTGTATAAACTATAACCCGCACTAGCCCGTATCGTACGTGACGTCACCGGCCGGTCCCAACAGAACACCAGCGCTGATTGCTTATATGACTATAAGCAATCAGCGCTGGTGTCATTATGCTGAGCTGGGATCGGGTTTGCGACAAAAATGGGGTAAATTCTTTATACTGTGTCTTTTTTTTAAATATTTTAATATGTATTTTTGTCGCCGATATATATCAGCGGATATATATCAATTGATTTTTATCTTGATATATATCAATTGATTTTTGCCTGTCTTCTGAACTAAAAATTTTGGAGATTAATGTTTAACCTGGCAACTCGTAGCGAAAAACTACAATTCAGAATAATTTAGATTGTTTCCCAAAATGGTAACCTCATTTAAAGTTGGGGAAATCCCCTTTACTTTAACTTACCAGTACGGCTAGCTTTTTATTGAAATTCAAACCTTAACTAAACTATAAACTAACTTAACTATAAGGTTTATTTTACGAGGTAATCAAAAATGGGGATTCCCTGGTGCTCCTAGCGTTGATAATTTTCAATTTCTAGGGAAAATTTGCTTCTTTTTCTTAGCCTGGATATTTATCGGATATATATCTTATTTTTTTATTTTTTTTTTGACATTTTTAATATTATATATTTTCATTGTTTTATATTGTATTTGTACCTGACATTAATGATAACTTTGGTGATGATGAATAAGACTATTTATGTCCGTGTGACTTTGACTTCTCGTAAATTCCTTTTTGACATTCAATAATATATTTTGACATTGTTTTATATTGTATTTGTACCTGACATTGATAATAATTTTTAATTTAATTTGAGCTGTTTACATTTTTAATTTCTTATAACTGTGTATTTTTAATTCTATTTCTGATTTGATTAGCTAATGTAATTGGTTTTACCGTGTTAGTTATATAAATAAATAAATAAATAAATGATATCAAAAAGTCGGATTTTTGATATTTATTATAAAAATCGGATTTTTTTCAAACCCCGATTATAAATGACCGAGTGGGAAATGCGCGAGCGAGGCGCGTCGCTCACCTTCTTGAGCTTGTCCCGGTCGTCGTCGTGGCTGGCGGGCAGCGCGGAGATGCGCAGCGACTCGCGGAACATCATCTCGCGCGCCTTCTGCTCCGCGCGGATGCGCTTCGGCAGCGAGCGCTTCTCCAGCGCCTGGCACTTCGCCAGCTCCTCCTCCTTGCGGGTGTTCTTCCTGCGGGGACGAAACGATGTATATATATATATAGTCTAACCTTTTCTACTTTAAACACCATTGTAATAAATTCATATTCGTTAACTTCTCTTACACAACTCGTGCTCTGAACCCCAAAATACAGGCATTCTCGCCTAGTTTGGGGATCGCTGGTAAAATCTAAATTGTAATTAAAATAGAATATAAAAAAAAAAAAAATGGTCGTTTTTCACACAGCGACATATAGCCCCAAACTAAGCAAGCTTGTACTATGGGAACCAGATAACTGATTTAACCGACCCCTATATCTTCACAACCCCTGGACCGATTCAGCTCATATTCGAACTTAAAAATTGTATTGAAATGAACTACTTGCCTACAAAATTTCATGAAGATCGGATCAACGGTTCGCAAGTTATCATCGGACAAATATACACACAAACATACAAATGCCGATTTGTCCCAGTGAACTCTGAGACCTTCGCTTCGCTCGGTCAATAATAATAAATAAATACTTGTGGACGTTTTTGACACAGCGCCATATAGCCCCCAACTAAGCAAGCTTGTACTATGGGAACCAGATAGCTGATTGTTTTTTTTTTTTGTAAGTACATACATAGAATACATAGAAACACCTAGACAAAGAACAAACATCCATGTTCATCACACAAACGTTTGTCCTGGGTGGGAATCGAACCCACAAATTATGGATCAGAAGACGGAAACCAACCAACTGAGCCACAAGGCTAGTCACCAGTATATCAGTATATGTACCAGTAGTTCGCGCCAAACTGAGACTTGTGAACCCACAACTGTAACTGACTGTTACTGTTGTGACTGTAACTTCAAAACCCTTGAACCGATCCTGCTCATTTCGAACATAAAATTTGTACTGAAATGAACTGCATACAAAATTGCATGACGGTTTGCAAGTTATCCTCGGACAAATATACATACATACGTACAAATGTCGAATTGTTCCAGTAGACTCCGAGACTTTCGCTTCGCTCGGTCAATAACTTGCTATTAAAATGAAAACGAGACCTAGAACTATTCCTAAATTATGATGCTGGAATTTAAATTGGAAATGTGGCATGTGGCGAGCGAAGCGAGCGCGGAAATTTAGGTACGTTGATAACAAAGTTATTGAGAACTCTTAGAAAAAAAGCGCAACTTCTCGCTTGGAAAACAAACAACGGAACAAACGCGGAAACGTTGACGTAACCAGATAAGAATGCTATTGAAATCGGTTACAAAGAACAATAAATGAAGTAAGGCGCAAGCGAATCGAGCGCAGATGTTTTGAAATATTTATAGCAGAGGTGATGAAATTGAACGCGGGGAGATCGCACAAGTCCGCTTCCCGTAGACGCCCCTTACATCCGGAACGGCCGTGCTCTAACCAACCCGGTTCTAGAACTTTCCTGAAGATTATAGAAGGTACGCCCCTCACCTTTTAATTTGATCGAGTTCTTTGTCGTGCCGGAGCAGCATCTGGTGCCGCCGCAGCAGGAACTCCTCCTTCAGCTGCCGCTTAGCGAGCTGGTGCCGCTCGTGGATCTGCTTCTCTTCCAGCTCCCAGAGGGCTGCCTCGTGGTTCCGCATTATCTGTGGAAGGAAGTGCGGTGTTAGTTTGGAAGTATCTCGATAGATGGCGTGAAACGAGCAAGCTATTCTTGTTTAAATGAAAACTAGATAATATTTCCAGATAGTTGTCTAGATTCAAAACTAGATGGCGACACTGGTAAATACCAAACACCATCATTTTCTCACCTGATGCCTCTGCTGCAGATACTGCCTGTCGGCCAGTGCCTGCCGCTCGCGATGGTTATCATGTATCCTCCGAAGCATGGCATCGTTTTCATCGGCCAATGCGGCGACGTACGACCTTTCCCTCTCCGCGTGTTCGGCATCGAGCCGGATACGGTGTTGGCGGTAGGCCTCCTTGCGGCGGTCTTTGGGAAGGAGCTCCACTTCCTAGGAAACGGTTTGGAAATAGATAACAGACGACACAATAGAAATGATATGGATAGGACAAAAAAACACTTTAAAACTAGTGCCAACTGACAGCCTCATCGCTTAAAGCGATCCATTTAAACGTTACAAATAGAAATGATTGCTTTTTTGGTGATACATTTTAGTCAGGAGCGTATCTTGGTTAAAAGTATGAACATTTGAACAATAAGGTCTGGGCCATATCGCCGAGTCTCGCATAAGCCAATCTCCCTTGGGGCGTTACAGTCAGGTTGTATTTACTTGTTTCATCAATCGCAGCTCCTTTTTGAGCGTATCCCGGAACTGCCTGAGCTTGAGTTCGTGCTCGCCGCGCAGCCGTTTGGCGGCCGCCCGTAGCTCAGTCTCGAGCTGTTGCTCGGCTCGCTCGGCGGCGCCGCGCTGCGCCCGCGCGAGCGTCTCCAGATCCGTGTCGTGCGCTCGGACAAGGGAGGCGAGTTCCGCTTCGAACCTGGGGCAGAACAAACTTGTTTTATTTAGAGGTTAAGGGGACATTTAGCGCATAAAATTATGAATGCCAAAAACGCGAATAATCATGAAAGTGTGCATTGGCACTCTGGTGATTAGTTAATATTTTTTAAGTTTGGTGCTAACTTGCCTAACTCTTATTAAGGTGGTCAAAATACAATTATGAATGTCTTCAGCATCAGCCAGAACACGCCCATTGCTGAACAAAGGCCTGTCCCTTCGAAAAGAGTTGAGATGCCATAATCACAGCACTTGGCAGCCAGCCAGCTAAGAGGACGCTGCTCCCCTGCGGGTTCTGTGGCAGTTTTAATAAATACCCGGGTCTGAACTTTAAAAGTAAATTTAATCGATGATTGAACACCGTAGAGGCAAGCGAAGCGAGCGGAAACATGTTTCGTTTACAAATGAAAATATACCAATATTTGTTTACCGAAGCCGTCAATTGGTGGGTTTTTGGAGTAGAAGTTTTACAAATTTTTCAGAATTACCGAATGTCAACGACGCGAGCGAAGCGAGCGAGAGAATATTACTTAAATCTGAGTTTTTTTTTTTAAACCCAAAAAATAAACTTCTGCTCCTGTTTCTGCTTTAACCAGTTAGTGATCCGGCCACCCATCCATGGCGGTGGTATCGATAGTTGCATTACCTCTTGTCTTGCTGCTCTCTGAGGTGTTGTTCCTTAGCGTTTAAGTCCTGAAACTGCTTCTGCTCCTGTTTTTGCAGCATCTTGATCTCTCTCAACTCTTGTTTACGGAGCGCGTGGTCGTCCCACGTGCGACCGGACTCCTCGTCTCCCCAGATCACCTGCGAACAACAAACGTTTAATAATAATAGTAGCGATACCTTGGAGGTGGCGGTAGCGTCAATGTCTCTGGCCGGTACACGAGTGGCGACACCTAGCTTTCAGTTGCTTAACCCTGGAGGTGATGGTGGCGTCAGTGTCTCTACAGAATACACAGGGGGCGCCACTTGATTCAACATACAGCATAGGTGGCGCCATCTAGCTTTCAGTTGCCTTACCTTAGAGGTGGTGGTGGCGTCAATGTCTTCTCACAACGTAGACAGCACCACTTGACTTACCATACCATATAGGTGGCGCCATCTAGCTTTCAGTTGATTTACCTTGGATGTGATAATGGCGTCAATGTCCTACACACTACACAGTTGGCGCCACGTAGCCTCTTTTTGTATTACCTTGGAGGTGGTGGTGGTGATGACGACTCCGTCAATTTCGAACTTCCTCGTCCGTTTCCTGGTCTTCTTCTTCAGGTTGGCGAGGTGGATGTCTTCCTTCGAGCGCTGCATGCGGTTCGGGGCCTCCTGGGGCTTTCTTCTGAGGACGACAGCCTCCTCGTCTGGACTAGGATCCGAGTTTATCCTGTTCAACGGAAAACTTTTTCTAAAGCCATAGAAAAATTATACGACAAGAACGACGATCTCACACAAAAAAGTGTACCGTCGAAAAAAACAGCATTAAACTAGATGAGGCTTACAGATTTAGTCAAAAAACAGTTTATATATATTTATATACCCGAATAGGTGTTTAAGCTGCTCATGAAACAAAGCAAGTTCCGGACAAAAAAATATATATTTTTTTACAACACTAACAATGCTCAATGATCTATGTAGCCCGTGTATCGTGCGCCGCACTGGATGACAACGCAACCGCTGCAGTCCAGTCAAGTTAAGGTGTCTACACATGGTCTCACCTGACATCGTGTGAAAGGGACAGCTAGATTTGAATTTCACGGGAGCAAAAGAAACAAACTATTAAGGTTATAGCTTGTCCCTTTTGCTCCCCCAGAAACTTATATATAGCCATCTCTTTCAAACGATGTCAGGTCAGGCCATGTAGCCTTTACTGGACTTAGTATGGAGGACCCGGACATAATTCATAACATAAATATAAAATTGTGTTTGGTATAATTTGCTGACGTAGAATCAATATTAAATTAAATTAAACAGTCTGGAGGTACGGAACATAGAAAAAACACTCGACTCACTGCCGTTCTTACGATCGTCATCTGAAATAGACTCTAACATAGCGCAAATAGAGACGATATTGAAAAATATAAACGTTGAGTCTGTTCCGGATAGGCATTTTGGTTAATCAATGTATATTAATATGAGAGGTCGGTTCTACAATTACACACAGAAAAAAATATCCTGCGCGATTATCCCGTAAATCTGAAAGCGATAGTGATAGTGCGCGAGCGGGACCGCACACCACTCACATACTCAATCACTAATAGTTCCCATACTTGCCTGCAAATATCTCTACCTATTTACTATATTGCACGTATCATATTGTCTACCTTCATTGTCTATCTGTTTATTAACTACTAGCAGCCCGCCCCGGCTTCGCACGGGTATTTAACAAAAAAATAAAAATACGGTATATGGTATAGATGTTCTGCAAAGTCGTAGTATATTTTAGGTATTTTTTTTACATCTTGGGTTACATTATTGGAGTTTTAGTAAGGATCCCTAATTTTTTTGAAAATATAATATAACCTATGTCACCCGGGGATAGTGAAGCTTCCCAACAGCGAAAGAATTTTTCAAATCGGTTCAGTAGTTTCGGAGCCTATTCAATGCAAACAAACAAACAATCAAACAATCAAATCTTTCCTCTTTATTATATTGGTATGGTATAGATTACTCTATCATCATCAATAGTTTTCGTAGCGCACGCGATGTAAAGAATATTTTAGGTATTTTTTTTACATCTTGGGTTACATTATTGGAGTTTTAGTAAGGATCCCTAATTTTTTTGAAAATATAATAATATAATATAATCTTTCCTCTTTATAATATTGGTATAGATAACAATCTTATTATAAATCTCTGTCGCGAGAGATCTGATTTGTAATCCGCTGAAACTGGGTCACCAAGATACAGGCTTTGCCTCGTTTGGGACCCACTAGTACCACCACAGACTACGTACATAGTGCACAAGTTGGTACGAGCGGGATGGCATGCTCTCGCAATCAGAATCCCGAACGTTTCAGAGTTAGAGTTTAACCCCGCTGTTATTATTTGGATACTGATAAGCAATAACATGTCAAACCACAAAAAAAAAAAAAAATTTGCTAATGATACAGAACGCTTCTTTGTCAGCCAATGAATCGTTCTGTATCATTAACAAAAAAAAATTTTTTTTTTGACTTGACATGTTATTGCTTATCAGTATCCATTTACTTCCGGGTCAAACGCAAAATTGACTGGACTACTGACTTCGCCGATCTATCAACTCACCTGGCGCCGCCGTTAAGATGCGCGAGGTGCAGGTGGTCGTCGTGCGAGGCTGTTGTCGCGCTCGTCGCTAGCGAGTCCGCATCGTGCGCGGCTCGCGATGATGATGATGCCACGCTACCGCTGTCAGACTGTGATCTCCTGTAATATAACATATGTACTGATGAACCAGCAGTTCGCCCCGAACCGGACCACACAAACGTCATAAAATCGCCCCGTGACCGAGATTACTCACATTAAAACATAAATAATAATAATCACACTAACATAATAAATGCGAAAGTTTGTGTGTAAGATAAGATAAGATAATTTTATTCATTGGCCGAATTAAAAACATCTTATAATTAAATATAAGAGCTGTGCATCACACCGTATTTCGTCATAAATGCAATTTCAATAATCAAATACAATTTCTAATAACCTAATAAATTTAATATAATTTTAATATAATAAAACTAGTAGTTCGCGCCGAACTGAGACCCCGCGACCCCTATATCTTCACAACCCCTGGACCGATTCAGCTCATATTCGAACTTAAACATTGTATTGAAATGAACTACTTGCTTACAAAATTTCATGAAGATCGGATCAACTGTTCGCAAGTTATCATCGGACAAATATACACGCAAACATACAAACATAAATACAAATGCCGATTTGTCCCAGTAAACTCTGAGACCTTCGCTTCGCTCGGTCAATAATCTCTCAATGTCCAGACTGAATCCTTCGCTCCGCCCGGTCAAATACGTACCTCTCGAAGCTGTCGGGGCTGAGGCGAGTGGAGCCGGCGGCGAGCGCTATGTGCGTCGCGGCCGAGTCCTTCACCCGCACCTCCTCGTTACCGACCGTCACCACCGACACGTGCGACATGTCCTGCGGGTGAAACAAACAGTGTGACGGTTAGGAAATTTCCTTCCTAACCGTCACACCAGTGTGACGGAGAAGCGTGAAGGTTAGTCGGTCACGGAAAATATTAAATTGTACAAATGCATAAAACGATCAATTTTTAACCTACTTCCAAAAGAAAGAAGTTTCAATTTGATTGGTTTTTTTTTTTTGTTTACCTCAGAAATCCGTCATTTATGAACAGATTTGGCAGATTCTTTTTTTGAATGATAGGAGATACTTCTTTTTTTTTTTTTAATTATGAAGAGAGAATAAGGTACTTTCAGAGAAAGTGTGGACTAAAAATTTATTTCATCAAACATTATTCAATTTTTTTTCCCTCTTATGTTTTGGCTTCACACATTGTGTATTTAGCCAGTTGTAATATTTCAAGTGAAGTCAAATATTCCACAATTAAAATAAGTCTCAGTTATAGTCAAGCATAGTAAGTCACGGTCATGTTCACGTCATGCCCCAGTAAAGCGGTGGAGACTTTACTAGAGGTTTCAATGGAGTTTTGGAAACAACACGAAGAGTCACGTTTCACGACATTATACTATTCACCAACGCTCGTGCACGTTCACGAACATTTAATCGATTAAAATCCACCATTTTTACACATCAACACTCTAAATAACACAAGTTTTGGAAAGTATTACAATGACGCGACACTGTCCAAAACTCCAGGGGCGCTAGTCTCGACTAGAAAAAATTCAACGCTATGTTTGCGTTTTTTTGTTAACAATTCGTGTTCGTTGTTGAATTTTTGCGTCGTAGCGTCCGGATTCGGTCGCAAAGTGCTGTAGCGAAGAGTCGAGACTAGCGCCCCGGGAGTGAGGTGCTCCCGAGCAGTCACCAGGTTGAGCCCGTTGGTGGCGCTGTCGTCGAAGACCCCCGAGTCGCCGGCGGCGGCGCCCGGGCTCAGGATCAGCACCTCGCTGCTGTCCAGCCGGCGGCCGCGGGCCTTCTCTGTAACAATGCACGCATTACTAGCTGATGCCCGCGACTTCGTACGCTCAGCACTGAGACTCGGACATTATGCTCACAAATACAAAGTAAAACTGACGAACTTCCACACAATGTTTTATGTCTTACTAGCTGCGTCCCGCGGTTTCACCCGCTATTCTACAAAAAAAATATATTTTTCCAGGATAAAAAGTAGCCTATGTGTCAATCCAGTGTATAAGATAGGGATGTTACGGAGATTCGACTCCGATTCCGAAAAGTCGGAACTTCGGATTGATATTAAATCTCCGATTTCGACTTCGGTTCCGATACTTTTTAATCGGAGGTTTGAATCGGAGGGCGAAATAGGCAGCGCGTAGAGTATGAACACGCGGAAAAAACTTTCTGTTTATTACTTTTTTTCTTGTCATTTCGTATTTGAGGAATACGGTTCATTTGTTTTGTTTTTTTTTTATGCTTGGGTTTCTGATGAGTGTTGTGTGTTTTTATTTAATGTGTGACATTTTATTAGAGTTCTAATAATGAAACCAAAAACAAGCGTTATTTGGAACTTCCTCAATGAAATTTCTGCGAATATGGCAAAGTTTAAACTTTGTAATAAGATATAATAAATAATAAGTGTGTACAATGTGGACGATTAAACTGCTAAACCTCCATTTTCCTCGACTGTACTTTGTCATTTGTTCATACACTTTTTGATAGGTTGAAAACAAAAGTTACATTCTGAGGTAGCTGTCAAAAAGATAATAAACGGATGGACAAAGTACAGCAGATCTCTCATCTGCCTCCGCCTCCGACTCCGGTTCCGACTCCGACAACTCAAATTTAAAAACTCCGACTCCGACTTCGGTTCCGATATAACCACTTCCGTTACATCCCTGGTATAAGCTACCTCCGTATCAAATTTCATTCAGATCCGTTCAGCCGTTGCAGAGTAGAACGGGAACAAACACACTTACATACTTACACACACAAAAACTTTCGCATTCATAATATTAGTGTGATGTTTTACAAATTCATAGATTCTTTTATGTCGTCGGCGATTTTTGATTGGGGGGGGGCGATATTTCTCCCAAATAAGGTACTCAATTCTGATCAATAATTTTGAATATGTTAACTTTAGCTCTCCGTAACAGCTGAACGGATTTGGATAAAATTTTGTACGGAGCTCATGCCCTGAAAGAGCTGCTAGCACTACATACATAATCAAATAACCGACTCAATTTAACGTATTCCCATTTTATTAAAACAAAAAATACATCAACAACATTAAATGGCCAATCAATATTCCTTGACAATAAAATCCGTGCACACTACTCACCGGCGTAGGAGGGCGTGCAATCCAACGAATCAAGCGAGGACGGCGCGAAGCAATCGTCGTCCGAAGAGGAACCGGCGGCTACTATCACCACCTCGTCCGCTATCGGGGGGGTCGTCGATATCGTCACGGCGTTGGGGGGCAGCTACGGAAAATAAACTTGTTATTAAGAGTTTTGGCGGGAATGTGAAGAAGTCATAACGCGTTAAGGCGAGGACTGAACGTGATTTGAAGTGAGTATTGTCCCGCTCAAAGTTCTAGTTCAAAGTTGAAAATCGCATATGATTCATGAGAAAACGATAAATTGTAGTTTTTCATTGCTTTTTTGCCGATTATCGGAAATACACAAATCAAATAAAAAAACTACCTGGTCCGCCGTATACACCACTAGCCTGGATTAATTTGTAAGAGAAAATTTGTAGTTACCGCTGAAAATTCAGAGCATTTGATTTCAGAAGGGTTTTTCAGGGGGTCATTTTGCGATGTTTTATTTTGTAACTAAGACAGATTTTCGAAATTTTATTCGGTTAAACGTAATTTCAGTTTTATTTTCTATCTGCAGTAATTTTTGCACCTGATTAAGTAATCTCGTCACTTCGAACAAAGCGCTGAAAAATGCTACTTTTTGTTGTTTTGCGATTGGACCTCGCCTTAATAATGTTTAATAGACGCATAATTTTTATAGTGGTAGGGCTCTTCTGCAGAGTCCGCATGGGGAAGTACCACACCTTTGCCAGTTATTCAACCGCCAAGCAGTAGTGTGCAAGCATTGCTGTGTTCCAGATTGAAGGGCAATGTTTCCAGCGTAATCACTGGGCATACAGAGATTTAACATCTAACATCTCAGGGTGACGAGCGCAGTGCATTGCCGCGCATGGTTTTGAACCGTTGAAGCCCAACATTCTGGATGCGGCGCCGAACTGTCATGGGCCAGGGTGTCGCTTAAAGTCAGGTTAGCGACATGCACGTCTAGTCACACAGAAAAAAATATATATAAATATTAAAATTAAAAAAATGAACTTGTCCCGAAACACAGTTTTTATTAGTTCGGAGACAGTGGATTCAATCAACTTTTGTGTTAAATCCATTTGTACCCAAATAAAGTAATTGTATTTTATAAGTTCCCCGGGGGAAATGTAATTAGTAATTACTTCAATAATTAATAATAAATATTGGTGGACCTTTTTCACACAGCGCCATCTAGCTCCAAACTAAGCAAGCTTGTTCTATGGGAACCGGATAACTGATAGAATAAATTAATACTTTTTTTTTTGTAAATACATACATACAATAGTAACACCCAGACAAAGAACGAACATCCATGTTCATCACACAAATGTTTGTCCTGAGTGGGAATCGAACCCACAACCTATAAATCAGAAGGAGGAAATCCACCCACTAAGCCACAAGGCTAGTCACGTTATAACTACACACTTTTAGTGTCAATGTGTCTACGTATAAGTTGTGTACGGGTATATTTGGACTTTAGGTTAGTGTTTTGTCTACTATATAGATAATTAATAATAATAAATAATAAATCTGGGACATTTTTTGCACACACGGTCACCTGACCCCAAACTAAGCAAAGCTTGTAATATGGCTGCCAGTATATGGTATACGTACATAGATATTTTTAAATACATACTTATATAGTTACTAACACCCAGACATAGAACAAACACAAATATTCATCACATAAATGTTTGTCCTAGATGGGAATCGGACCCACGCCCCCAAACACAGAAGGTAGGTTCACTACCAACTGAGCCACCGGGGCAGTCAGATATTTATTTATTTATTGAGATACGCCAACAGTGAACATATTTTACATTGTTATAATATATTTCTACGTGAGTGGGTACATGGAACTGATATGATCACCCTTTATAAGCATATACAACATTCGCCATAAATAGTGATCAGACAGGGAAATAAAAAAAAGCAAACTATAATATAATCGGAATGTTAGTTAGAACATATAACATTCTCTATGATAAAACAAAAATAAAACGTCATAATCAAAACATTATTTATCTATTGTATATTGATATTATATATTGTATGTTTTAATAACCTTATTGTCTGTTACCGAATCTACTTAAAAAAATAAATTAAAAAAATTAAAGTGTTAATAATTTCTTATTTGACTCACCGGCGCTCCAGTATTGAGGACCGGGGGGTGCGTGGTCGTCACCGTCACCAGTCCCGCCGGCGTCGTCGCCGCGAGCGAGTTGGGCTCGACGACTACAACGCTGTCGCTGACCGCGACGACGTTGTCGGTTACCGCGACGACGTTGTCGTTGACCGCGACGACGACGGGCGACGCCACGACGACGACTTGCTGCGTGGGCGGTTGGGGCGCTGGCGGTTTCGTCGGCGTCTCTGGATCTTTGGATTGTGGCTGTAGAAAAAAAAAAATTTAGAGAAATATATCCTATCTCTGTTTTTGTGATATTCAGTAACTCTTATCAAGTTTTATCAAGATCCTTTCAGCCGTTTAGCCGTGATAACGCAACAAACATTCAGACAGAGAGACAAAGTTATTTCCTATAGTTCGCTAGATGGCGTTGATCTGACAGTTGTACTCTTGTAATGTAGGGAGTTCTGAATCGCCCAAACGAAATTTTCCCTCGAAACGAACGTATTCAATTTAAAACCTGGCCACAGATACATGCCTAGCCTGGATTTAAGCAATCACATAGTAAGATTACTTACCGTAATAGGCCTGATTTCTACTGCATTCTGCTGCAGTCTCCTAGAATCTCTATCCTCTTTCCTTCTCTCTTCTTTCCTAACTCCCAACTCTTGCACTCTCTTTTCATCGGCTGAATTCGACCTGGAGTACCTTCTTTCTATCCTATTCACTACTGAACTGACTTTATTCACTTCCGCACTAGATTTCAAATCACTAATTTTATGTACATCAGTATTGGACTTGCTGAAGTCCGTTCTGACTTCTATGATAGGTCTGTCATCGTCTGAGCTCGACCGTGAGTAGCGCTTCTCTATTTTATTGACTTCCGCACTCACTCGGTTGATTTCTCTGATATCTCTGTCTTGGTTGATGCTCTGATTGCTACGGTTCAGGCTGGTTTGAGAGCTTCGCTTGACGTTTGATTGGTCATCAATCGAGCTTGACCGTGAGCTCTTTTTCAAATTAATATTTTTAGCTTCAACGTTTCTTTCTTCCACCGAATTCGATCTGGAGAATTCCTTGGGTTCCGTCGAATTGGAACGGGAGAAGTCTTTTTTGACTAGTTCGTGTTTTCTTGGCTCTGTACGTTCCGGCGATTGTTCCGGCTTTGGTTTCTCTGGTTTTGTGGTGTTGTCGGTCTTTTTGTCGTGTACCGCCTTTTCGGCATCTCGGCATACCTGTGAAGAGAACGTTACAGAATAGTACATCATAATAGGCAACACTACTGAATAGACAGTGCGCATTTTAGGCTTCAATTGCATGGTACTTAAGAATTGTGAAAAGTCTATTTTGGTTATTATCAAAATGTCTAAGTAGTAAAACGCCCAACTACGTAAATTGTTCTATTAGCAAATCGCGCATAGAAAAAACGTCCAGCTATCGTAATATGTATTTTAAGCGGTAAAAGAAAGACTTCACAGATCGAGAGATAATACCTAAATAATGTAGACTGATTCCATCAGCTAGTCCCTATGTTGGGGGACTATGGGAAAGGAAAGGAACACTAAGAACTATGGACAATAGTTTTAAGACGTTTTTTTCTTCGTATGTCATTTCTGGCGTTAAAAATAATAAGTAAACTATCTATTTAATAACACTCACTTGTTCCACAATATTGGCGGCAGTGTTAACGGGTGAGGGTGGCACGGCAGGCGGCGGCGGAGCGGGCGGCTTCTTAGCCTGCGCGGGCGCAGGCGCGGGGGCGGGGGGTACAGCGGCGGGGGACGCGGGCGGCGTGGTCGAGGGGGGCGGCGGCGCTGGGCCCTTCTCTTTCTTTGGAGCCTGTAACATATTGGGTGCTTAGAAAAGATTGGCTAAACGGCGCGATAGGATTATGATCTCAAATCATGGCTGCAATCGGCGGACTTTAATTTTTCAATTGGTTGCTATGCATTCTTAGCTCTGTCCCGCTTACAAGATTCGTACTGTGTCGCACGGCTGGCCACAATTATACCCCAAAATCGATCGACCAATAACAGCGCAAGATTTTACCGCGCGTATTACTCTACTTTGCCATTGGTAGTTACAAGTTTCCCGCGCTACTATTGGTCTACTGCGCAGGTACATCGGGAGGAAGTATTCGTTGTTTAAAACTGTATTCTATTTTTCACGAACATGACTCCACGGATATACTACGGTAGTAATTAGTAATGCCCAATAACCGAGTGTATTTAAGAAATAAGTACTACTTACCGGTGCTTTTCTATCCGGCGCGTGCTCGTCCTCCAGCGGTCGCTTGGAGGCGGGAGCGGGGACGGGGGCGAGGGCGCCGGGCGCGGGAGAGGGGGGCGCGCGCGGGGGCGCCGCCGGGGCGAGCGCGACGCCTGGTGCCGGCTCTTGCTCCGACACTGCCGGAGGAACAGCAACAATACAACCACATTATTGACATAACAAGAAATCTTTACAAGATGATACATTAGAGAGGCGATCTTAACGCTAAGAGCGATTCTTTCCAGACAACCTTAGGATGAGGAACTAGAGATTCTGGAGTATGTATTTAAATGAGTCATACAGTTATAGTTACTAAAATGTAAACAACAACAAGACTTCTTTTTGGCGCCAAAATCAAAAAAGGTCGCGTTCAACATTTTGATGTTTTTTTGTAGCGTTAATTTGTAATTTACTAACCATTACTTAAATGAGAATTTAGGCAAATGTAATAAAGCTGTGAAATATGTATTTTCGTTTTGTTATCAAAACTCTATAAATGATGATGAAATGAAGATCTAGTAAAACCTCCACCACTTGACTGGGGCATGATAAAAATAAAATAAAAAATGATCTCATTTACAACTCGAAAATACATATTTCAATATAGTTGACAATGGCAAATTCACAAGACGTAAGAGACACCAAAATAGTTTTTATGGCAAACAATACAAAACCGGCTAAATGTGGTCAAACGCCTATCCGACGACAACTTTGGACGAAGAGAAAAACAAAGACCAGGCTAGATGTGGTCAAACTCCAATCCCGTTAAGCGAAATCACACTAATATTATAAATGCGAAAGTTTGTGTGTAAGCATGTAAGTGTGTCTGTTTCCATTCAACTCAGTAACGGCTGAAAGGATTTGAATGAATTTTGATATGGAGGTAGCTTGAAACCAGGATTAACACATAAGCTACTACTATTTATCTCGGAAGGTTTCTGTAGAATAGCGGGTGAAACCGCGGGGCGCAGCTAGTACATACTTTTGACGTCCGGCGTGTCGCCCGAGCGCACCGACGTCGAGTCATCTTCCTCCATTGGCAAGTGAGAACTGCGCGGCTCCTGAAAACAAAACAATCTAGCTATAGATGGTTCATAACACGTTATATTTCTACAAATGAAAAGGAAAAAAAAATGTAAAAAAAAAAAATACAAACAAAATATCTTTATTTACCTTAAAAATAAGAATACAATATAATGTTTACTTGTAGTCCCCGCACTAGGGCTGGCCTGTATCGCGGGAGACTGGTATCGATTACAAAATACTATTAACGAGAACTTAGTACTAAGTATATTTATTCATATTGGAATATGTGGGAGTGCGTGTGTGTGAAAGTGTAAGTGATAAGGGGTGTGTTTGTAGGTATATGATAGAATGCGTGTGAATGTGTAAGGGGGTGGGTGAGGTTAAAAAAGTAGCTATAATAATAAATAAAAAAAAGCTATTTTTTTTTTATTTCATTACAACTATTTTTACAGGATAGCATCTAATACAATAGTGTAGTTATGTCAACATTTTAAATACATAAGAAATTAGTCCAGAATATTAAATATATGCAACACTAAAACACACGTTTAACACGTTAAACACGTTTATAAAACACTAGCGAAAAATTACATACATAAAATGATCAAAAATTATCAAATGACGTTGAAAACCGCATCAAAATATCCGTTGCGTGGTTTATGAGGAGTTAGCGGATATACAGACGGACAGACGCGGAAAGCGACCCTATATCATTTATATAAAGAATAACTTTTGTTGTTTCTTTTTCTTTTGTTTTTGACTAACAAAATCTTCTCTAGTTCATAATATCTCCCAATTTCAGATATGCCGTCCCATTCATCGGTACGATCTGCTTCGTCCTACCCACCGTACTGCCCGTCTACCTGTGGGGGGAGTACCTCAAAGTGGCATGGCATGTGGCTATAATGCGCTACGTCACCAATCTACACACGACGTTCCTGGTCAACAGTGCGGCCCACTTGTGGGGCAACAAACCGTATGATAAAACCATATTGCCAGCTCAAAACATGTAGGTGTCGTTTTTGGCGTTTGGAGAGGTAATTTATGAAACACGTAATTTTATTTTTGTCTTCCCAAAAATTAAAATGAAATACTTCGCTTAATTACCGCTTAATTAATTAATAATTAATTAATTATTCAACGGGTTAAATCTCATTTATATGTCCTGTGAAAACACAGATCACACCCTAGATTCTGCATTCAGGACGCTCGAAACGCACCACGCATCAGTTTGCTCTTATAAAAAATTACTCTGATTGGTTGATTGTTAGGCGCGAGTAGGCGTAACCTTAAAATAGCCAAAAAATAAAGCTTGGTCGCACTCCCCGCGACCCGCGCCTTCCTCAAACTTTGGTGACTTTTTGTAGGAACAACGAATCTCGTAATGCGGTTTCATCTGTGGGAGAAGTTGACGCCAAATTGTGTATTCAAAGTGCCGCAAATGAAGTGGTGTACACAGTGTAAATGAACATAAATAAACTGCAAGTGTGCACCGTCCTAGTGGTAGATACCTTCGACGCAGACGGAGGCTCTCGCGGCTGCCGGTCCGATTCGCATGCAATGTGAACGGAACGAGGCCGGAAATTAACGTATTACCAATGGTATTTAAGGAAATATGTGAATGTGCATTCATGCATTTCATTTTATTTACGGGTTTTCGTCATCATCATCATCAGCCAAAAGACGTCGACTGAACAAAGGCCTTAAAACGTTGAACGACAATCGGCCATTTGAGTCCACCGGTTGTACAAGAATTTGACAGTATGGCGCGTCGTTTGACATCGTGAAGTTTAAATTTCTGCGTGGCATTGAACTGTTATGGCCGAGCGCGACGCTTACCATCAAGCGAGCGACTTGCAAGTCTCGTCGATCAGATGCATTTAAAAATTGTTTTCAGAGGCAAAATCGTAAATTGTGCATTTGTAGTAGCTCCGAGCTGAAAGATCTTAGGATATAGCGACAGGTTAAAACAAAAGACGTTAACAGGTGATTTGGTCTGAAAAAAAAAACTATAAAAAAAAAAAAAACAGAAAAATCAATACGAACCAAAAAACACCTATAACGAAAAAATACATACGCGACAACGGAAGTGAGTTAACAAAAAAACAAACTATTCTACCAAAACTTATATACTAACCAATTCTCTGATACTGCTCCTTGTTCGGTTTCTGTTTGCCGCGCTTCGATTTCGACTGTCGTAAAGCAACGAACGCATCGAAAACGACGCAGCCGGGTTAGTAAGCGTGCGAGAGAAGCGTACACACGTGGTTAGTTTTAAATACATTTTAATATTTTCAAAATACCGATGCTTCGGTCATATACTTATCTACATTGTTAAACTATTTCTAAGTTTTGTATGTACCAGTCATTCGAACAAAAAAAAATAAAAAAACAAGTCCCTGTCATGGCACGCCCATGGTACTAACTCTTCCACGCTATGCATGGTGTTTTTAAGGTGCAACGTTTCGCTCAGCGCGCGAAATTCAAATTTTATTGCGTTTTTTGTCATCGTAGGTTCATGAAAACTAATTTTGCGATAATAAATAGATCGTTTCAAGAAATTACACCAACCAAAAACTCAAGTTGAAAGCTAGTATAGGTACATTTTTCGCTAAACCAAAAACCGAGATGAAAATCAGCTTATTGAGATTTGTAGCTAAACCAATGTTATCTAGGTGATCATTTTACCCGGAATGTCTTAAAACAACTTATATATTGGCGCAAAATTGGTTTCAAAAAATCCACGATGAGTAATTAAGCTGTAATTGACAAAAAACGCAAGAAAATTGGAATTTCGCGCGCTGAGTGAAACGATGTCTGAGCGTTGGGCTTATCCCGTAACTCTGAAAGCGATAGCGAGAGTTGCGCGAGCGGGACCGCGCATAGTGCGACTAAGTTGGTACGAGAGGGATGGCATGCTCTCGCAATCAGAATCACGAACGTTTCAAAGTTAGAGGATAAGCCCGCATGTTGTAAAAAAGATAACCAACAACTTGCTCTACGACTTTTGAAAATTCACAGGCACAGATCACACCCTAGATACTGCATTCAGGACGCTCGACCACGCATCAGTCTAAATACACTTATAAGAAATGACTCTGATTGGTTGATTGTTAGGCGCGAGTAGCCGTAGCCTTGAGACAGCCAATGAGAGCACTCGGTCGCACTCCCCGCGCCCCGCGCCGCGCCTCACACTGACGTCACTTGTAGGAACAACGAATCTCGTAATGCGGTATCTAGTGTGATCTATGTTCACAGGGAAAAAAACACGTTCCATACATTTTATTGCAAGATTCACGAACATTTTGTATGGAATCAAATGAAAGAGCTTAATTAGCACCTTTATTGTTAGCTAATGCTCGCGGCTTTGCTTGCACGCACCGGATAAAACTAAAGCTCACGTAACGACGTAGCCGGGTTTTGGTTTTCCGACCCACATCTTGTTTAAACTGGTTGTCATTTTGATTTGCAGCTGCATATAACTGACAAAGCCATTATGAAGCCGCTATAATAATGTATTTCATATTAAAACTGTGTATTTGACGTTACCAAGTTACCCAGAGTCCGAATAATAAATAAATAAATATTGGCGGACGTTTTTCACACACAGCGCCATCTAGCCCCAAACTAAGCAAGCTTGTACTATTAACCAGCTGATAGAATACATAAATATTTTTGTTTTAAATACATACATAGAATACATAGTAAGACCCAGACAAAGAACAAACATCAACGTTCATCACAAAAATGTTTGTCCTCGGTGGGAATCGAACCCAAAACCTACAGCTCAGAAGTTGGAAATCCTCCCACTGAGCCACAAATTGATATTTTTTTGATCGTGACATTGTTTTGACGTTCATTAAAGAATTTGTAACTCTATTAAGAACGCAATACAATCGGGACACCTAGATTCCTAACTCAGGACGATCGAAATTGACTCCCATTGATTGAGAACGCAGTAGCAGTCCCCGCAACCGGCGCTTTCCTCCAGCTTAGGTGAAGTTTTATCTGCCTTACACCTATAAAAACTGACTCCCGTTGATTTATAACTGCTCGAGTAGATGTAACTCTAGAATGCCAATGACAACGCCGTCGCAGTCCCCGCAACCTAGTTTTATCTGCGTAAATACAACAAGTAGATGTAACCTTGAGAGAGCCCATGACAACGCGGCCGCAGTCCCCGCAGCCCATGCTTTCATCCAGCTTAGGTTAAGTTTTATCTGCTAAATCTACGGGAGTCAGTTCTTATAGGTAAAAAACTGACTCCCGTTGATTTGTAACCGATTGAGAAAAGCCAATGACAACGCGGTCGCAGTCCCCGCAACCCGCACTTTCCTCCAGCATTGACCTCGACGTTTATTGTAGTCACGTGATAGCAGGTGGTCACTGACCTCCGTGTCGTCGTCGATCATCTCCTCCTCGACGACCTCGGCACGGTACTCGAGCAGCAAGTCCCGGAGGGGCTTCGCGTCCAGGTCCCCGTTCACGAAGTCGTGCTTCAGGAGATCGATGGCCGTCGGGCGCTTCTCGGGATCCTGGCGACGAGGATGAGATCCAAATTAAAAAAAAAAAAAAAACCTTGTAACTTTATTATACTAGTCGTTACCCGCGATTTCGTTTACTTGGACATAAAACTAGTAATTCGCGCCGAACTGAGACCTCGCGACGCCTAAATCTTCACAACCCCTGGACCGATTCAGCTCATATTCGAACTTAAAAATTGTATTGAAATGAACTACTTGCCTACAAAATTTCATGAAGATCGGATCAACGGGTCGCAAGTTATCATCGGACAAATATACACACAAACATACATACAAATGCCGATTTGTCCCAGTAAACTCTGAGACCTTCGCTCCGCTCGGCCAACAATACTTGACACTGGCTAAATAACACAACCTGTGGAGCCAAAAAACAAGAGGAAAAAAAATAATACCTTGACGAGCGCTTTGGCAATGAAATCGTTGAACTGTTTGCTCCAGAGTGAAGGCTGGTCGAGGCAGGGGGGGTCGCTCTTCTGAATCTTGAGCAGCACCCTCATCGGGGTCATCTCGTGGTTGGGGGGCTCCATCTGGGCGAACTCGATCAGGGTGATCCCTAACGACCAGATGTCAACCTGGAAAAGTAGCATAGGACACGTTAAAATTAACAAGTTATATTAAAACCAGAACCAACGGCGGACGGGCAGCAGCGTCCTCTTAGTAAACTGCGACCAGATCCACCAGAGCGGCAGCAGCGTCCACTTAGTAAACTGCGACCAGATCCACCAGAGCGGCAGCAGCGTCCACTTAGTAAACTGCGACCAGATCCACCAGAGCGGCAGCAGCGTCCACTTAGTAAACTGCGACCAGAACCACCAGAGCGGCAGCAGCGTCCACTTAGTAAACTGCGACCAGAACCACCAGAGCGGCAGCAGCGTCCACTTAGTAAACTGCGACCAGAACCACCAGAGCGGCAGCAGCGTCCACTTAGTAAACTGCGACCAGAACCACCAGAGCGGCAGCAGCGTCCACTTAGTAAACTGCGACCAGAACCACCAGAGCGGCAGCAGCGTCCACTTAGTAAACTGCGACCAGAACCACCAGAGCGGCAGCAGCGTCCACTTAGTAAACTGCGACCAGAACCACCAGAGCGGCAGCAGCGTCCACTTAGTAAACTGCGACCAGAACCACCAGAGCGGCAGCAGCGTCCACTTAGTAAACTGCGACCAGAACCACCAGAGCGGCAGCAGCGTCCACTTAGTAAACTGCGACCAGAACCACCAGAGCGGCAGCAGCGTCCACTTAGTAAACTGCGACCAGAACCACCGGAGGGCGGGCAGCGGCGACCCCTTATTAAACGGCGAGTATTCTGCGATCCCCAAGCCGCTTGTCAAGCGTGGTGATAACGACAAACCACCCCTTTTCTGAGGAGGACGCCTTTGTTCAGCAGTGGACATGTTCGGCTGGTGATGATGATTATTACTAGTAGTTCGCGCCGAACTGAGAACTCGCGACCCCTATATCTTCACAACCCCTGGACCGATTCAGCTCATATTCGAACTTAAAAATTGTATTGAAATGAACTACGGTTTGCAAGTTATCATCGGACAAATATACATACAAATGCCGATTTGTCCCAGTAAACTCTGAGACCTTCGCTTCACTCGGTCAAAAAGAAAAACAAAATACTCTATAATAAATGCTCGACTTGTTGATGAAAATACCAAAAACCATAGATATATATATGCCTATAATATTTGAAGAGCTCCCTCATGGATCCCATCATCATCTGGACTAGATTTTTAAAAATGGGACCACTCTTGGAAGTATCTTCTTTCAATAATCCTCCTTAAGATCCTTGGAGTAATCCTTTCCTTTTAATAATAAAAAAATAAATATATAAATAAAAAAAAAGAATTTTCCAAATGGGTTCATAAACGCAGGAGTTCAGAGGTAAGAAACATTTTTTTTAAAACAGTCGACTTGAGAAACTCCTCTCTTTTTTTTTGGAATACGGCTAAAGATAGATAAATGTTGATTGTCAACGAGAGACCGAGATCGACATACGATTGTAGACCTTACCTTCAAGTCGTAAGGGTTATCGCGGAATGTTTCGCAGAGCACCACTTCGGGCGCCATCCAGTACGGCGTCCCGATGAACGTGTCGTGCTTCTGTAGGGTCGACTTGTTCTTGGCGGAGACGCCGAAATCGGCTGCGGACAACGGACGGAACCTTAGATTTTTTGTAGTGATAGGGCTCTCTTGCAGAGTCCGCCTGGGGAAGTACCACACCTTTGCCAGTTATTCAACCGCCATACAGTAGTGCGCAAGCATTACTGTGCTCCGGATTGAAGGGCGATGTTTCCAGCGTAATTACTGGGCATACAGAGATTTAACATCTAACATCTCAGGGTGACGAGCGCAGTGCATTGCCGCGCATAGTTTTGAACTGTTGAAGTTCAAAATTCTGGGTGGCACTGAACTGTTATGGGCAAGCGTGACGCTTAACATCAGATGCGCGACTTGCTCGTCTCGTCGCGGAGTAACATTAAAAAAAAAAAAGATTAAGGTTTTTTTCCTTATTTTTTTAGTAGTCTATCGCTGTCTTTGTCATTTACTTAGTCAGACAAAGGCCATTAGAATTTACCTGTTAAAGTCAAAGTTAACAAATATTCCAGAATCCCGAGGTCAGTGCGATAATGAAGGTAAGACGGAGTGTTTTCAAAACCCTGTTTTATAACACGGGGGGTCATATGAAACAACTTTTACTACAGGACAGGAACACGTGCGAGCGATATAGCCGGATCAGGGGAACTGGCTATTAACTCTCGACAAAATGTATGGAACAGCCTATTTTTTCACCATTTCAGGGTAGGTCCCATAGTTAAAGTTGTTTACAATCATGAGTACTATGAGGCCCTTTCGCCTTAGCACACACCTTATAACCCTGTATAGCAGGGTGTTCAAAACACCCCGGTAGATATTGAAGAAAACAGAATATCGTTCGGGCTCACCCAGTTTGACGCCCCCCTGCATGGTGGCGAGCACGTTCCCCGCCTTCAAGTCCCTGTGTAT
Organism: Apocheima hispidaria; assembly: GCA_947579745.1. NCBI lineage: Eukaryota > Metazoa > Arthropoda > Insecta > Lepidoptera > Geometridae > Apocheima > Apocheima hispidaria. The sequence goes on along the minus strand of OX388172.1, from coordinate 2,751,771 downwards.
AACCCTCTGCGAGTGGAGGAACTGGAGCCCGCGACACATCTCCCGGCACACGTACGCTATCTGAAGCTCGCTCAGCCCTTTCTCTAGTTCCGCCATCACAGAGTCGAGGGCGCCACCATCGCAGTATTCCAGGAGCATCTGGAAGTGCAACGAATACATGATACAACAGACAGCATAATTTAATCTAAGAGGGCGTAATTTTGTTGTAAGCTGATCGGCTTACTCATAGCACTTCATTTTTGTATTGTCAAATCACCAACAGCTTGTTGTCAACCCACCCACAGCTTGTTGCCAACTCATCCACCACTTGTTGTCAACTCACCCACAGCTTTTTAAGAATCCATTCAAGGCCCGTCTACTCATCCACAGCTAGTTGTCAACTCACTAACAGCTTGTTGTCAACACACAAACAGTTCGTTGTCAACTCGCCCACAGCTTGTCGCCAACTAACCCACCGCTTGTCAACACACCAACAGTCCGTTGTCAACTCAGCAACAGCTTGCAGCTCAGCAACACCTACGGCTTGTTGTCAATTCAGCAACAGCTTGTTGTAACCCATCCACATCTTGTCGACAACCCACTTACGGCTCGTTGTCAACACAGCAACAGTTCGTTGTCAACTCACCCACAGCTTGTTGTCAATGAAGTATGCCTCGTGCAGCTCGACTACGTTGGGATGGCGGCACTCGGACAGGATGTCTATCTCCACGGTAAAGTCAGCCAGGTCATCCTCGTTGTCCAGGACGCACATTTTGGCGGCCGCCAGCTGTCCGGTGGTCTTGTGCTGCGCTTTGTACACCTGGAATTATTGATCTGGTCGTACATTTCACAGACTGGTGTTAACGGTAGAAACTTTTTGCAGATGGCGCTATATTAATTCCATTCCCTGTTATAGTCTAACTAGTCTAATAGTACCAGCATAAGAGTGCTAATGTCCATAGCAAGATGCGTAACACGATTGTAGTACTGATAAGGACGTAAGATGTCGCTAGTGGTTTAATCTGCGACATGATCGTCACACTTTCAACTTTACTTGAAATATAAACCCTAGCTAACTCATTCGTAATGGTGCGGAGAAAAAACTGGATTTGTTATAAATATTTTTGCATTAATAATATCAGCAAAATTATTAATTTTACATTTTAGTTTTGCAAAACTCGCTAGGTTCCCAAGAGATGGCGTTGAAAACATTTTTTTGGAAACATATTTTTACGTCGTATATTGCAATCTAATTTAAACTATACCTTAATAGCGGACATATACTAATACTATGTTTCTATATTAACCATATTTTCATCAGTTTTTATAGCGGTTTGGACATTAGCTAACTAAATACGTAAGCGCCATCTAGTTTGAAGCAGATTTTTCGTGGGTATACTTTCACGTACGTGCAGATCATCAGTAAATGGTATTTTCAAGGGGTTGCCTTTACATACCTGGACTGCTCGGTATATACACGCTACATAGTAATAATTATAGTAGATTTTCCTCTTGTGATGTTGTTAGTTTTATGTTATATAAGTAATAGTTGGCAAAAACTATATAAAAATTTGCAATTTACTTGCAAAAGCTGCTGCACTAAAAAAAAAAAACATTTTTTCTGCCCTCAGTAATGGTGGCAAGAAGGTTACCTTTCCGAAGGCTCCATCGCCGAGCTCCCCGACCATGTCCCAGTTCTCGGCCGGGTCGAAGTTGTCGCGGATGTTGTTGAACACCTTCTTCTTTTTCGCGTCATTTCCGCCGCCCAGGTGCAGCACCTGGAATCAAGGAACAAGGAAGGTGTTTTTAAAAACAACGCAACCTCCCGTAGGCAGCTTCGCTATTAAACTAGTGCTTTAAGGGACTTGTCCCACCGCCGACGATGAACGAGAAGCGACTAGAGCTAGAAACGAGTAAGCGAGATGCGAGTGTATAGTTCCGATAGTTTTGTTGCTGGGCTACAGCGAGTGTACGAGTGAGACGGGCAATTTTTTTTTCTTACAGTTAGGTACATCATTAGTTAAGTTATTTAAGAATAGAAGGCCAATTAAAAGTTTTCACAGATAGTAAGAAGAATAGAAAACATTGTCGTAGAAGACGGGACTCGCAGATAAGTAAACAATAAATAATGAGATAATTAAATTTGCCAAATTTATAGATTACATTTACTTTTGAGGTAGAAAAATTTAATGATCATGATATACCGAAACAATTGGAGTTACAAAGCTGCTTCAATTTAAATGCTGACGTATTGAATATTAATTACTCGCACTGTAGTAGAGAATAACCGCTGAGTCTCTCGGCAAGCGTTCTGATCACCGAGCGAGCATCGCTCAGCGTGTATTATCAAAGTCAAAGTTATTTATTGGTAAATATTCATGTACAAGTCAAAAATAATAACCTTTTGTATACAATAGTATGCAAATTAAGTAGAGGCTACTCATTGAGTACAATGATCATTTAAATGCGAAGTCAGAACATGAAATGTCAACAAAAAAAAAGTTAACATAATTTTTTCCTCATATTACAATTTACATTTATTTATTCATGAACTCATTAAAGTCATAAAATGTTTATCTATGCTCTTCTCGCTTCGACAAACTAGTGGAGAGTGAATTTTCGCCGGCAGTGTGAACAGTCTGTCAACTATTAATATATGTGTCTCTTTTATTCACGCGGAATACGTTTCTTGAGCGAGAAAATCGTCAATAGTTCGTCGCTTCCCCGTCGGCGGTAGGACAAGTGCCTAAATGACAACTAGACGGTGTCAAATGACGCGTTGTGTCTGCGAGTCTCGAGCTCCCTGCGCTAGGCAGGCGGCTTGGGGATCGCAGAACGCTCACCGTATACTAAAGGACGCTGCTGTCCGTCCTCCGGTGGTCCTGGTGCGTTTTTAAAACATACCCCCATTGTGTTAGTACAAATATTGGTGTCACTATTCCCGTGGGACTACTGGCTCAAAATAAATAAATAAATGCACACCCTTATAGCGGGACGTCAGTCGCAGGTCTTATCAACCCCAGTTACAATTAGAACTAGTAGTTCGCGGCGAACTGAGCGAACTCGCGACCCCTATATCTTCACAACTCCTGGACCGATTCAGCTCATAATCGAACTTCAAAATTGTATTGAAATGAATTACTTGCCTACAAAATTTCATGAAGATCGGAGCACCGGTTCGCAAGTTATCATCGGACAAACATACATACAACCTTCGCTTCGCTCGGTCAATTAGACCCCCCTGGTTGGTTAGTGGTTTTTTTTAGCTTTACCTTTTTCAAATTGTTGAAGAACGACATTTTGCTTTTGTGTTGTCGGCGCAAGCGCGCCTCATCCGATGTCACACATCATGCGTTCGCGCTCATGCTCCACAGGTGGCGCGCATCACTAGAATTCAAAGAAAAATTCTTGTTACTTTACGTTTTCAAGCGGTAGAAATATTTTTACAGACAAGCTTTTATAAAATCCGTTATTGGTACGGTGAGCTGACCAAAATGAGTCAAAACTCCATCAATCTACTGTTGGTTACTGAGGAGTTCCGCTTTCCACCTTCCGTCTCCGTCATCTGATCAGCTCGCTCTCATAATAAGGTATTGTCATTGGAACTTGAAAATAATGCAGTATTTGAACTCAATTGAACAAGGGAAACTGGGGCCTTATAATGTAACTCGCGTGCTGTTCCACTCGCGCCAACTTACTCGCACCATGCGACCGAGCGGGATAGCAAACGAAGATCATCGCCACCAGGCTTACAAAATAAGCCGCCTGGTCTAAAATGGAGTTGCAAGCTCTTAGCGCGTCTTCGTTCGCGAGGAAATTAAAAAAAAAAGTTGCCTGTGTCCGTCTCCGACCCTAAATCTATCCAAAAACCAGGTTGATCCGTTCTGCCGTTTAGCCTCGATAAAGCGACAAACACCCAGACAGAGAGACAGAGTTACATTCTAATTTATAACTAGTAGTTCGCGCCGAACTGAGACCTCGCAACCGATATATCTTCACTACCCCTAGACCGATTCAGCTCATATTCGAACTTAAAAATTGTATTGAAATGAACTACTTGCCTATAACATTTCATGACGATCGGATCAACGGTTCGCAAGTTACCATCCGACAAATATACATACAAATGCCGATTTGTCCCAGTAAACTCTGAGTCCTTCGCTTCGCTCGGTCAAATATTAGTTAGGATACAAACATTGCAAGTTAAACAAAAGCTTGTAAAAACAAAAAAAAAAACAGTCCTTTTTCGGATATTTTTCAAAGGTCGTAAATCTACAAAATCACGTTACTATTAAAATGTATGATAGTGAGAACTCAAGTTTTACTTCAGCGGCTATAAAGGTGACATTACATCACGCGCGCGTTATCGTTATCGGACAGGGACGCGGCAAGGCTGCGTCCGTAAGGTCGCATATGTTGGTTTTGACACTGATTGGGTAATAAAGGCGTGGCCGCGAAACGAAAGGTTGAATATAAATTAAGTAAAGATTTATTTATTGTAGGAAGCCTTTTTTTGCGACAGAAATAAATTTAAATATACCAGCTTCGTTTTGGAAGTACCTGAAGTAGAAATCTGCGGGGTTTATCCCGTAACTCTGAAAGCGATAGTGATAGTGCGCGAGCGGGACCGCGCATAGTGCGACTAAGTTGGTACGAGAGGGATGGCATGCTCTCGCAATCAGAATCACGAACGTTTCAAAGTTAGAGGATAAGCCCGCAGAACTATATTTTGTGTGTCTAACAATGATAGATGTATTGTACTGTACATATGTTAAAAATGATATATAAAATAAAAACCCTAATCTACACATTATTTTCATCCTAACTAAAATTATAAATGACAAAGCAACTCGGTCTCTCTGGGTGTTTGTCGCGTTATCAGGGCTAAACGTCTAAACGGATCGATCTGAATTGTAAGGTCCACGCGAACGAAGTCACGGGTAAGAGCTAGTATTATCTAGATTATTATAATCATTTCGCAATAATTAACAATGGGCACAGGCAACTGCGAAAAAGCAACATTTTCAGCTTGACAGTGTCCCCGAATTATGTTGGTGTGAAGCGTGTCTTTAAATACTAGTAATTCGCGCTAAACTGAGACCTTGCGACCCCTATATCTTCACAACCCTTGGACCGATTTAGCTCATATTCGAACTTAAAAATTGTATTGAAATGAACTACTTGCCTACAAAATTTCATGAAGATGGGATCAACGGTTCGTAAGTTATCATCGGACAAATATACACACATACATACAAATGCCGATTTGTTCCAGTAAACTCTGAGACCTTCGCTTCGCTCGGTCAATAATATTCCTGCATTCACGATCAAATGGTTTTATTATCTCCGTAGCAAGCCAAGCACTAGAAAGCGCCACCACCGCGCATATTCAACGCGTAAAAAATAGATTATTCAACTTAGAATTTTCAAACGACCTCCATAAAATTTTAAATGCCGTGTCGCTAAACCGCGAGTAATTATTGTAATAATTACGACTAGATACGCAACGAGCACGATCTGAATAGTTATCGGTGTCGCGGCACGTAATCGCGATCTCTCACGCACTGCCGCGACTCTAGGGCCGGCTACTAGGCCCGCACGCACTCCGTTCACTTTTTTTTACCCGACTGCCCAAGAAGGAGGATAATGTTTTGTCAGTATGTAGAGACATATTTATGCAAAGAGTTGGACCAGATTGGATGACCAAAGCAAGGGATAGAGAATGTTAGGGGAGGCCTATGCCGAAGGACTCGGGGGAGTCCGTCGCTCGAAAAGCGTAGCCCACGAGGTGGCGCGCGCCTCTCAAGGAAAGAGGGGTGGAGGGTCTCCAGCCCCTGAAGTGGGAAGGGTCCCAGGGGACCAGCGCCGCCGGGGCCGCGGACGAGTGCGAAAGCGTTCCCGTAGCTCCGGCACTTGGTCGTCAGGAAGAAACACCCCAGGGTTTTTAGTGGGTAGGCCGCCCTTCAGGCGGAGAGTCCCACATAACCACCCTGCCCCCCCGGGACCGGTGGTATGTATTAAGCATTTTCCCTGGATCAAAAAAAAGGCCTATATGCCGAAGAGGCAACTTCTACAGACATTAATTAACAGTTACAATTTAGAGCATAATAGTATTGTAAATTTGTAGTAGAAAAAAGTTTTTTTTTTTATTTTATTTTCCGGTCTGTTCCTCCGCTGCTGTAACCGGCAACGAAGTGACGGAACGGTCGCCCGAAGTACGACCAACCTGCCGTCATCAGACTGGAATCCAACCTTATAATACACAGCTCAGGAGCCTTATCCCGTAACTCTGGTGGCGTTGGTCTTCGTTTGCTATCCTGCTCGCTCGCATGGTGCGAGTAAGTTGGCGCGAGTGGGACGGCACTCGATGTCTATTGCCACCAGAGTTGCGGGATAACGCCCCTGTCCCCAATACAATGGCCGTTAAAATATTTATAAATTGCCAAATGAATTAAGAGGTGTAGACAAAGAGTTAGTTTCACAAAAATAAACTATTGACATACCCAAATAAGATCATTTGTATTACTTTATTGAAACTTATTTTTTTACACAGCGCCATCTAGCCCCAAACTAAGCAAGCTTGTACTATTGGAACCAGATGACTGATAGAATACATAAATACTTTTTAATTTACTTTTTTTTTGTAAATACATACATATAATGCATAGAAACACCCAGACAAAGAACAAACATCCATGTTCATCACACAAATGTTTGTCCCGGGTGGGAACCGAACCCACAACCTACAGCTCAGAAGGTGGAAATCCGCCCACTGAGCCACAAGGATAGTCATGTTAATTTAAGAACCTCATGTATCTACATATGTTGTAATAAAAATATTGAGTATTGAGTATTGCAATCTGTTAATGGTTTTTGGGTTGTTGTAAAAAAACCGGGCAAACGGTGGCTGCAAGTGGCAGGTTGTCATTTGGTGTGGCGCTCTAAGGGGGAGGCCTATTTTCAGCAGTGGACGTCTTCCGGCCGATGATGATGATACAAAAAAAACTAGAACCAACTGTTATCCGACTCAATTCTGAATATAAAGGGTTTTTGACTTTTCATTTAAAAACCTAAAAAACTAAACCTACTGTTATCTGACCCCCGAATACTGAAACGTTTGTTAACTTTGACGACAGATTAAGCCTATTGCTGTCTTTGTCATTTGCTTAGTGCCAGACAAAGTCAGTATTACAATTAATCTGTTGTCAAAGTTAACAAACGTTTCAGTATTCGGGGGTGATTTCTGGTATTCAGTATATCAGACCAGAACGATTTCCTGTTGAGACTGGCAAACAGAAGTGCATGGGGGGATCGGGTCATGTCTGTCGAATACACGCGGAAAGATGGCCAAATGTCCTCACGCATTGGTGTCTGAAGATGGGCATAGACTACCAGGAAGGCCCCGAAGCATCAGAAAACAAAGGGGATGTGATGTGGCAAGGGGCCGTGGCAGATGCGAAAGCATCTGATCCAGAACAGACCTGGGCCCGTACCGTGAGGTGGTTATTGCTATGATGTTTAGGCTCAGCCGAGGACGCTGTGCGACCATACACCTTAACGCGCGGCGATACGGTTCGTGGTCGCGCAGCGTCGTCGGCTGAACCTAACAATCATAGCAATAAGCACCCCACGGTACGGGCCCAGGGGTATTGACCTTATCATGTAACTTATGGTGCCGTGCGTTCCACTCGCACCATGCGAGCAAGCGGGATAGCAAACGAAGCCCATCGCCACCAGAGTTACATAATAAGACCCCTGATCACGTTTCATCGTGACAGGTCGCAGCTACTGATGGAGCGAGAGAAATTGAGAGACCTTTACAAAGCAGTGGGAACTCATAGGTTAAATATAGTAGACCGAGCGAAACGAAGATCTCAGAGTTTACTGGAACAAATCGGCTTTTGTATGTATGACTGTATGTTTGTGTGTATATTTGTCCGATGATAACTTGCGAACCGTTTATCCGATCTTCATTAAATTTTGTAGGCCAGTAGTTTATTTCAATACAATTTTTAAGTTCGAATACTAGCTGAATCGGTCCAGGGGTTGTGAAGATATAGGAATCGCGAGGTCTCAGTTCGGCGCGAACTACTAGTAATAATAAGTTGAAAACAATAGCGTTACATCATTAATTACAAACTGTTTTATCAGTAGGACCGGGTAGGACGTGAATCAATTTATGAATTATTATTTGTTGTTTATCTGCCAACAGGTTTCCGCTGACGATAATAACCGATGCTTCGGGGGCTCTTAGTTGGTGCTGTAGGTCGCGCACTCTTAGCTCGAGCTATCTGAAACGGCCTGGTCTAGCCACGATACGCCACGACTGCAGGCCTAGCACGGGCGCCGGGATAAAATTTTGTCCACCATATTTATCCCGCGAGAACGAGACGGATGTATCCGTATTCTATCTTTGTCACGTTGACGCGAAGACAAAACGGGTGGACATAACTTATCCCGGCGCTTATATGCTAGGCATGCTGCTACATGTAGCGCTGATCTTGTGCTGCGGCCAAATACTCGACTAGTGACGTGGAAAGTGGAAAGACCAACGGCAGACAAGTCCTGCCCCTCACTATTACGTCGGTTTTTTGGCGCGAGTGAAAGGACCGGCGAGGTATAGTATAGGCAAGGCCAAAGACGTAAAAGGGATGAGAAGCGCTAGAGACGCGAGTAGATCAGTGTGTGGCCGCCTCGCGAATATTCGCGGCAACACGAGGAACAGTGTGGCTGCAAGATTAGTTATAACCTTATTCTCGACGCGACGATTTACGACCTATGCTCACCCGCATATTACAATTTTGACTCACCGCCATTGTCATACCGAAATACTTCATACCAACATTAGGTAGAGACGGTGTCAGCGTGCCTTAGAAATGCCTAGATAGATACTAGTATACCTACGGGTAAGCTTAAATATACATGACGTATAGTGTCCTGATGTTAGTCAATGGTGACATCATTCTTTGTCTTTAAGGCGAGGGCCATGTGATGAGAGTAAAGCGTATATTATGTGCTATGTTTTTTTTTATACCCGTTATGGAAGACGAGTCAGCCGACAAGCGAGCGCGAGAGGAAACATGCTAGCCCCGGCATACACGCCCGAAGAGAGACGCGCCTTACCAATTCCGAGACCTTGTATCCCAACTATTATAATATTATTATTCAGAGGAATATAGCGGTAGTCGTATCAGGACCAATAAAGCTTAGAGGGATAAAAATGAATACGTTCGTCTCGATGAAAAATCCTGATACTACTGCGGCTATATTCCTCTGAATTATAATATTAGTTAACACATTTTTTTACACATTTATTGATCGTAAAATCGCACGACTGGACAAAGAGGCCGCTGTCAAATCTTCCACAAACTTTTCAGATATCTTACGCCTTTTTCGACTTGCAGAAAAAAAATTGATGTCATTCGAAGATCGTGCAAATAACTTAGAAGATTGCTAATCACTGACTGAATGACGTGGCATCCACGACACAGTTAATCCTAGTGAGCTACAAGTGAGTATCTCTGAGGTGAGGAAAATTGACAATGTGCACGCTTGGATATTAGTTATTGGGCTTGTTGTAGTTAGTATTTATAAGTTGATCTAAGTACTTGTATGTGATTTAATGCCTCTTAGTCGAATAACCCGACTATAATCGCTTGCGCCCATCCCCGAGCCCGCACCTCGTCTCAATTGAGACGCAGTCTGCGTCGCTTCGAGCACGGCTTCTAATTGGTATATCTGAGCCGGCTCGGGTTTTAATTGTAATTGTGAATGTGGAGCTCGAAAGGGGCATCCATTATCAAGTACATTTAACTACTGGCACATGTCGGGGCTGTTTTAAAATCTGGATCATCAACCTTGAACTACCGAGTGTTAGCCATAGGCGGGTTGTCCTCGGGGCCTTGCTAATCGCGGTCATCTGACCCCAAACTAAGCAAAGCTTGTAATATGGTAATATGGCTGCCAGAGACCGATATACGATTTAGGATGTTATCGGACCTCCTCATTCAGGTATAATTCGCACAACCTTTTAAATAGTCACGACTCCGCCCGGGGACTACACCTACAACAGTAGTATACCTTTGCCAGTTATTCAATGTTTCCAGCGAAATTACATAAGAGGCACATAAGAGATTTAAAATCGAATATATCAGGATGACGAGCGCGGTGCATTGCCGCGCAGGATTCTGAATTGATGAAGGGCACTGAACTGTTATGCGAAAGCGTGACGCTCAACATACAACAAACACAAACATTCGCATTTATAATATCAGTGTGATATTGTAAGGAACGAGCGAGACAACTGTACACGCAACAAAACACAAAATCCGCTATCTTCCCTGAAGGAAAACGATAACGGATTCCGAGTATACGTTTCATTCATGCGAAAGAAAACAAGGTCGCCATTTTATTAGTCGGATTTTATCGTTATTTTATTCAGATTGCGAGACTAGCCCCGGATCGATCTGTTTTTAGCCACATATTACACTGGATACAGCATTACGAGACCTTTATTCCGACGAAAAGTCACTAATTGGAAAGCTCGGGTTGCGGGGACTACGGTCACCTCATGTTACGCATAGTCGCGACTCCGTAACACAAATAACCTCCGTGCTGTTTGGTTTTGGTCACATATTACACTAGATACAGCATTACGAGACTTTCATTCCGATAAAAAGTCACTATTTGGAAAGCTCCGGTTGCGGGGACTACGGTCAAGCGTCCTCATGTTACGCACAGTCGCGACTCCGTAAAACAAATAAACTCCGTGCACTTTGGTTTTGGTCACATATTACACTAGATACCGCACTACGAGACCTTTATTCCGACGAAAAAGTCACTAGTTGGAGGAAAGCTCGGGTTGCGGAGACTACGGTCAAGCGTCCTCGTGTTACACATAGTCGCGACTCGGTAACACAAATTACCTCCGTGCATAGACTATACCAGATACCGCATTACGAGATTCGTTGTTCCTAAAGTCACCAAAGTTTGAGGAAGGCGCGGGTCGCGGGGAGTGCGACCGAGCGTTCTCATTGGCTATCTCAAGGTTACGCCTACTCGCGCTTAACAATCAACCAATAGAAGTAATTTCGTATAAGTGTTTATACCGATATTCATTTATTCGGACCCTGGGTTAGCACAACACTTGGTAACGTCATATACACAGTTTTCATATGAAATGAATTAAATATTAAATATTAATTAAACTAGATACCGCATTACTCCGCACTCGGGCCCCAAGATACAAGCTTCGTGCTTAGTTTGGGGCTCACTGGGTAAATCGTGTACAGAGTGTATACAACGATTACGAGATTCGTTGTGCCTGTAAAAAGTCACGTCAATGTGAGGCGCGGCGCGGGGCGCGGGGAGTGCGGCCGAGCGTTCTCATTGGCTGGCTCAAGGTCACGGCTACTCGCGCCTAACTATCAACCAATCAGAGTCATTTCTTATAAGTGTATCTAGACTGATGAGTGGTGCGCTTCGAGTGTCTTGAATGCAGAATCTAGGGTGTGATCTGGGCCTCCGTGCTATAACATTTCCAAAGTTCTTCAATTCGCTGGCACATGCGTCAACTAATATTACGCAAATCTATAATAGCACTTAGCTCTTTATCAGTATATCAGTTGGTATATTCCTTTTGTAAAGTCTTGTCTTTATATTCCGTTTTAGTTGACAAAATATTTGTAAAATTTAAAAAATGGCGCGGACCCCGGAATCCTTGGAGCAATAATGTAAAAAAAAAAAAGTACGTCAATTTTGCTTCAATTTCATTAACGACATGAGACCCCTCGCCAGACCGATGAGACGTTCATCGGAATCAGGTCAAAAAAAATCGACGCCAATATTACTATGGCAGTCGGGGACCCTATTCCTGTGCGCTCGAGATTATCTCGGTGACTGTCTCTCTAATGAGGCGTTTTCCAAAAAAAAAAAAAAACCTGGTTATAAAAGTACCCAATAGATGGCGTTAGATGTACCTTGAGTTTTTTCTGTCACTGTCAAGACATGAAAGACAAAAAAATGTACGTGTGCCTTTTTTTTCTCGTATTTTTTGGCGCGACATGTGTATTTAGACAACTTCAAGTAACGTAACTATGTATTTGACTTCATTTGAAATATTACAATAGTTGACACTGGCTAAATACACAACGTGTGGAGCCAAAATTTACGATTTAAAAAATAAACACAAAATATTTCGACAGAAATGACAATGACAGGTAAAACGATAGGTCTGTTACGCCATCTAGTAAGTATTTTAGAACACCTTTTTTTTTTTTTTTTTGGAAAACGCCTCATTTAAAATTTAATGGGAGTGAGTGAGAGAGAGATAAAAATGACATTTCTCCGAATAGGGGCCCTGGTCCGGCAACTAGCCTACACAAGGCTAGACGAGCTTTTATCGATAAAACACCAATAAACCTAAATAAATGCAACCGCAACGGAAGCGCTTTCATCGTAACTTCGCTTGCGTGTTAAGAATAGAGTATACCGCCGTCTTGTTCATACAAAAAGCGTAGACTGATGCGCACCCCTAAATAACATTTTTTTTTTGTTATATGTTATCTACACCGTGAAGAGCTTGCTTGTATGTTTGATTTATATTTTAATTTTGCAATATCTTCGTAGTTATAAGCACTTAAAGAGACTATCTTTTTGCGACAAAAATACGTTGGAAAATACGCTTTGTTGTTGGAATACCATTTTTTTTTTCAAAATCAAAACAGCGCCATAGATTATGGTTTATCCAATCCATTGACACCAAAAACAAAAGATTTTGTTAAGATTTAGGGGGTGATAACAGAACCCCCGAAAAGCTATTTTCATCACAAGGTCAGGAAAATTCACTAACTCTCTATCGCAAGCACGAGAGACAGAGAGACAGAGCGACAGCTATACAATTTAAAATATCGAATGCGCCAAAACCTTCGCGGTAGGATTATCCTCTTAAGAGCGGTGAGATGGCGTTTCAAAACATCTCTGTTAACATTAAAATGGCTATGGACTTTATCATGAGGACAGGACGGACGCTCGGGCGCAACCGCGCGTTAAAACTAGTTGGTCTATACTTAGTAAGTTTTAATTACTGTAAGTAATTCTGGGCGAGTGGACACCGTGGAGTTTTAGTGGGTTGGAGATTGCAAGCCGTGGCAGTGCAGTAATATGCGTGCACATTTCAACACGATAAAAAATATCTTAGATAAGAGCTGCCAGTCGCTGTCACTTTGAAGTGAACTGACCAATGACGAAAGAAAAAGAGGACTTGTTACAAGTCATTTGCGGCACTTTGAATACACAATATGGCGTCAACTCCACCCCCTTTCATTAGTGATGTCCTAACACTTCAAAACCATTTGACAGTTTTTGACAGCCAACGTACTAGTCTGGCTGGGATACAAGACATGGCCGAAGTGCCGCCAGGCGGTCCCAAGCGACGTGAGCAAACAATACTTTGTGGCCCATCCGTTGAGTTACTCCGTGTGATTAAAAATCTTACTATAAATTATAGTACAATACAATATAACTTCATTATACACCAAAAGACAATTAAACTTAAATATAAACAATAATAGAAAAGCCGTAGTATAATGGGCGGCCTTATCGCCTAAAGCGATTTTTCCAGACAACTTTGAGATGGATAGAATTATGTATGAAAACAATACGGTGGGTGGTGTAGATATCTACATAAAATATATTTAATATAATATATGAATATAGTAGTTAAATTTTGTAGTTTTGAGCGTTTGAGCGACGTGAGAAAACTATAATTTGTGGCCCATCCGCTACAATAGAGAATCCTCGGTTGGAACTGACCTATAGTCTTAATTTGAAAACTAGACGGTCATGCGAGTCGACCCGTGAGTCACACCGTGACAGATAGAACCGCTGAATTCCGCCAATAGAATATGCCCCAGCATCCGTTTATCAGCGATACTTTCGTGACGCATTTGACGCTAATATTACGTCAAGCTTGACGCATCCAATCTGACATCATCTCTGTCAAGAATACAAACTAGCAACAGAATAGCAAACGCTATACTGTTGAAGTTCAAAATTCTGGGTGGCACTGAACTGTTATGGGCAAGCGTGGCGCTTAACATCAGGTGAGCGACTTGCTCGTCTCGTCACCGAGTAACATAAAAAAAAAAAACTTCGCTCCAATCTTTCGCGAAAACAATAATATCATCATATTGACGTCTTTTTTTTTAAATACATTTGAAATGCGATAATGATGCGCTGTTTTATAGCCTTTCATTTATGCCCTCTGTCGCGTTGTGTCGCTCTCGCATTATTGAAGATTTAAAATCACTAAGTGCGAATTCATAAAAAATAAATATATCAGTAAGTATTTTGCTGGAAGTCGCAGCGTAGGCAGGCCTCCCACTAGGTGGACCGAGGACATTGTGAAAGTCGTGGGCAACCGGTGGATGCAAGTGGCAAATCGGTCGTTGTGGCGCCAGGGCTAGGGAGGGCCTATGTTCAGCTGTGGACGTCTACTGGCTGATGATGATTATGCTGGGTATGTTTATGTTTATGGTAATACTAATTTTTACCCGCGACTTCAACTACTTTTTTCGTCGTATTTTCGACGCAAAAAAATTGTCACTAAGTGCCTATAACAACGAAGATATTGCGAAAACAAACGTACAAGCATAGTTGTTAACGGTGTAGACCACACTAATATTATAAATGCGAAAATTTGTGTGTACGTGTGTAACTGATTTGAATGAAATTTGGTATGGTGGTAGCTAACACCCTGGATTAGCACATAGGCTATTTTTTTTCCCGGAAAAATATTCAGTTTCGTTAGAATTCCGGGTGAAACAGCGGGGCGCAGGGGCGCTAGTCTCGACTTTTCGCTCGGTCGCTTTGCAATTCGGTCGCTATGACGCAAAAATTCGACAACGAACACGAATTGTTAACGAAAAAACGCAAACAGCGTTGAATTTTGAAAGCAAAACATGGCGTTGAATTTAGAACGCAAAATTTAACGCTATGTTTGCGTTTTTTCGTTAACAATTCGTGTTCGTTGTCGAATTTTTGCGTCATAGCGACCGAATTGCAAAGCGACCGAGCGCAAAGTGCTGTAGCGAAAAGTCGAGACTAGCGCCCCATATAAGAGCAAATAAATCAAAATCGGATAACGTTTACGACTACGTTTTTTGTACGGACGAGACGGCGGTATACTCTAATCGTTTCAACAGACGGTCGGAATCTCAGCAACTGTATTCCCCTGTCAGCAAACGCGTGTCTGGTGACACGCTTTCGATGTTTGCTACATGTTTGTCCACTGCTTTACTGCTGGCACATTAAGCCCGACGAGTTTACTGCCTATGGCACTCCTAAAGAAAGTATTTGCATATGCGTTGCATGAGAACCTGACAGTTATGGTGATGTATTGTGTATTTTTATATTTTTTATTACCCGACTACGCGAAGCAAAACGGAGGATTATGATTTTGAGCGGTATGTATGTCCGTCTGTTCCCTCATAACTTCTAAACTAGTTATCATAATTTGACACATGAGGTACCGTTGGAAGCGTCTTCATCGTCCGCTGGTTATAGGCGCCATAAAGCATACATAAAATGGACCTACAAAATTAATTTATTTTAATGATGCCGCGTTGTATCAAATGAAAGGGCTTATTAGCACATTTACTGTTAGCTGTTGCTCGTGGCTTTGCTTGCTTGCACGCGATAAATCTACAGCTCACGTAAGGACGTAGTCGGGCTTTAATTTTTCGACCTATATCTTGTTACAGACTGGTTGGGCGTTTGAGCACAGCTCTGATATTTAAAACTAGCTTGCGGAATATGCAAGTATATTTGTGTTTCTGTATTAAAACTTAAGCTTAAACGGCTTGACCTATTTTGACAAGTGAGGTGTCTTTGGATTCCTCATTACGTCCGGAGTGAAATAGGCTACATTTTGAAGTCGTTTATTATGTTTTTCGTTTAATAACATTACTTTTTCAAACTAAGTTTTTTTTTTGTATTCCATAGGTGACTAACCCCCGAATATCGAAACGTTTGTTAACTTTGACGACAGATTAAGTCTATTGCTGCCTTTGTCATTTGCTTACTGTCAAAGGCAGTGTTAGAATTAATCTGTTGTCAAAGTTAACAAACGTTTCAGTATTCGGGGGGTAAGAAGCAGAACACCAACGCCAATGGATACCTGTAACACCAGGGGGTAGTAACAGCCTTTCTGATGAACCCCACATCCTCGAAACATCCAAAAGCGTGAATCTATTTTGATCCTACTTTATACGTCTTTATAATTAAGTCCCGAGTAGGGTGAGACCGGAAAGGGCGACGCGCGACGTTCGCTTCGTCTCTTTGAATCCAGTTTCATTTCAGGATATAATTTTGTACGGAGATGTGTCATCAAAGGTTGGATATATTTAAAGAGGCGTTTGCCAAAAAAAAAAAAAAAAAACTAGTGATAAAAGTACCCAATAGAAGGCGTTAGATGTAACTTGAACTTTTGCTGTCACTGTCAAGACATGAAAGACAAAAAAATGTACGCGTGTCTTTTTTTTCTCGTATTTTTTTGGCTCCACATGTGTATTTAGACAATTTCAAGTAATGTAACTGTGTATTTGAAATATTACGTAACCACATATTTTATTTTATTAATTTCATACAATAATTTCATCCTCTAGTGGCGGTATATTCAGATTCATTTAATATAATGCAACTAGACATACATAGTTTTAGAATGTAATAGAGATCTATAAATGTTACTTATATAATAATATTCTTAATCTGATTGCATTCTGTTTTGTATGTTTATATATAAATAAATAAATAAATAAATTACACCAGTTGACACTGGCTAAATACACGTGTGGAGCCAAAATTTAAGAGTTAAAAAATAAACATAAAATATTTCGACAGAATTCACAATGACAGGTAAACCAATAGCACCATTACGCCATCTAGTAAGTATTTTAGAACTTTTTTTTTTTTTTACGAAACGCGTCTTATCCCTAAATGTTTTTCTCAACACGCTAATTCGAGAAAAAGATAGCGCTATACACTTTCGCGCGCAGATGAAAAGGGATGGCTTTAGCGCGCGCTAATAAAAAAATCGGTGAAGGAAAACATCGTGAGATAACCTGTATAGCATTTCCGGAGCAGAAATTCGATGGCGTATGTTAATCCGCACAACCACCCTTCGAAGGTAGGGCGGTACCTCAGCAGTGGGATGTTTAAAGGGTGATGCAGAGTCGAAAAATCAAAATATTGCTAACTAGCTGCGCCCCGCGGTTTCACGCACAACAACCCGTTTCTACAGAAACCGAATATTTTTCCGGGATAAAAAGTAGCCTATGTGTTAATTCAGGGTGTAAGCTACCATTAACCATACCAAGGAGTAACTGTATGTACATCACAAAGACGGACATAGGAATTTTTTTTTAAGTCCACGCGAACGAAGTCGCGTGTAAGAGCTAGTCACGGTATAAGTCTAACCCTAAGTCACGGTTAGTAGAGCAAAGCCCCCGCTAACTGGACAACGGCAGGTAAGCTTGCTCGTCCAATTTGCATATTTAGCGGCGCGCGCGCAGCGTCGCAGATTCCTAGAGGCGGGGTTTGCCTACTCTCACGCACACACGAGTACTTAGTTCGAAAAAAAAATATGTTATCGAAACTACACGTGGTACGAACTGTCGTGGTACCAGTAAAATCTTGAGATCGCTTAATATTTTTATTTTTAACTAGCTGTTACACGCGACTACGTTCGCGCGGACTAGTAAAAAAAAGTAACGTTAGGTTAGGTTTGGTTAAAATCAGGTCGATCCGTTCAGCCTAGACAAACCTAATATAGGTTTTAAGGCAATACTGAAACTTATTGTAAAATTTCTGTATTTATAAATAAACTAAAAAAAAAAAAAAAAAAAAAAAAAAAAAAAAAACCTTAAGCCGTGATAAAGCGACAAACACCCAGACAGAGAGAGACAAGAGTTACATTCGCATTTATAATATTAGTTAGGATAAAGGATAAAATAAATAACTTGGCCATGCTTAGTAGGGTTCCGTATTATCCGTTATTACCGCATATCTCAAAAAGTAGTTAAAAATAAATAAATAAATATCTGGGACATTTTTGCACACACGGTCACCTGACCCCAAACTAAGCAAAGCTTGTAATATGGCTGCCAGAGACTGATATACGTACATAGATATTTTTTAAATACATACTTATATAGATATTAACACCCAGACATAGAACAAACACAAATATTCATCACATAAATGTTTGTCCTAGATGGGAATCGAACCCACGCCCCCAAGCACAGAACGTAGGTTCAATACCAACTGAGCCACCGGGGCAGTCAAACAGTTATAACATGTTGCCCAAAATAATTTTAAAAATAAAGTTTTTACTAAGATCTATCAACATGGAAGATTACAAGTTTCTAAGATGCATAGTTTAGAAATGGGGGGGGGGGACACACATTGCAAGTAACTTTGTAGGCCCATATTTCGCAAGTAGTACGTTTGATACAAAAATTGTATAGGAAACCATAACATTTTAAAAACCTATTCAATGATACCACTCATGTGGGATACAGGGTACATTTTTTTTCATCCCCACTATACATGTATGACAGCCACGGAGGCGATTTACATAGACCGCCAAAATCATAGCACTACCTTTCCATAGTCGGGTAAAAAAACCATAAATTAAAAAGTCAATTGGTTTCCACGAACTCATTCCATATCTCCGTTGAGGTAAATAAAAGTTTTATCTCGTTCATTGAAGAATATTATAAGCCCGGGCCTTATTCACGCCCGCTCGACATTATTTATAATTTCTTTTCCATTGGGCGGGCATCACAGGTTCCCCAAATCGCCCACCCATGGACCATAGTTTAAGCTTAAAACAAACAAACGATAATTTAAGGAAAAACTTAAGTTTTTCTTGTGGCATGAATGGAAGAAGAGAATATAATAATAAAAAAATTGATTAAAAATACAACAATAAAAAACAAACAGCAACAAAAAAAAAAAAAAAAAACGTAACATACCTTTTTTTTTAAATTTATTTCTCAATATTTAAACAAACATACCGTACATACATTTCCATTATTGCACACCCCGTCATATACTACTTCTACAATCCTTTCCATCCTAAGGTTGCCTGGAAGAGATCGCTTTCAGCGATAAGGCCGCCATTTGTTACACTAGCTAAAATGTTTTGTTTTCTGTCCTACTATGTACGATCTGGTGTGAACAATAAAGAGTTTATCTATCTATCTATCATATCATTTTTCCTGATTCTGCCAAACTGCATAGCAGTTTGTAGGCAGAGTGTGACTCTCATTGTAAACATTGTCTTATGTAGCTACTATGTACGAGTAGGTGGGTTAAGTGAGTAACTAAGTAGTAGGTAAGTATATTATTATCTAGGTTTCCTAGTATTTATGACATGAATAGTTATAATTATATTGGAATACTTACACTTAAACAATTATTTCAGTGGTTTCATCATTAGGACCTTAATGCTGTCATAAAAATCTATTGTCATTATGTGAGCTTCTGCCTCCGTACAATTAAACAAGTCAAGATCCCAGTGCAGTGGCCAGTAAGGCATTTGGCGTACTCAGTGCTCTCGATTAAGGTGCAACGTTTCACTCATCGCGCGAAATTCAAATTTTATTGCGTTTTTTGTCAATTATAGCTTAATTACTCATCGTGGATTTATCGAAACCAATTTTGCGCCAATAAATAAGTTGTTCTAAGAAATTACGGGTAAAATGATCACCTAGATAACATTGGTTTAGCTACAAATCTCAATAAGCTGATTTTCATCTTTGTTTTTGGTTTAGCGAAAAATGTACCTACACTTGCTTTCAAATTGAATTTTTGGTTGGTGTAATGTCTTGAAACAATCTATTTATTATCGCAAAATTAGTTTTCATGGACCTAAGATGAGTAAATAAGCTGTAATTGACAAAAAACGCAACAAAATTTGAATTTCGCGCGCTGAGCGAAACGTTGCACCTTAAGACGCGGCCTAATCACAAAAACAACAAGAAGTAGTGTTTTGGGCGCCCATACAACAAATGGGAGTTACCGGATTTTTACCAAAAAACACTAAAGAAATCTTTTAAAGATTTGTTTATTGATTTCTTTTAATTGACCGAGCGAACCGAAGGTCTCAGAGTTTACTGGGACAAATCGGCATTTGTATGTATGTTTGTATGTATATTTGTCCGATGATAACTTGCGAACCGTTGATCCGATCTTCATAAGATTTTGTAGGCAAATAGTTCATTTCAATACAATTTTTAAGTTCGAATATGAGCTGAATCGGTCGAGCGCTTGTGAAGATATAGAGGTCGCGAGGTCTCAGTTCGCCGCGAACTACTAGTTTAATGAAATATACAATTACTTAGTATGTATATCAATCACACTCTAAAATTAATCGCTTAAGTATTCTAATTTCGTACTCGCACCTCCAATTATTTTCTATTTATCTTTTAAATGTATAACATTGTATGTATTTACAAACATGTATTGTGTTCTGTTTGTGTGTACGACGTCAAAGCGCAAAAATGTGTAAAAATTAATCTCGTTCGAAAATCCTCGGGTGCCCAAGATACAGGCCTAGCCTAGTTTGGGGCCCACCGCAACAACCTTAACTCTTTATTTTGTTAATGAAAAAAAAAAAAAAAAAAAATATGGAAGAGATATAAAATAAACTTAAATTCAATAAGAACACTGCACAAGAATGCAGCGAATTGAAATCGGCAGTGACGGGAGAGACATTATGCGAAATCTCGATCGCGCGAGGATAAGGGCCTTGGCGCGGTTCCAACTATCTCATAATAACGTCAACATCACATGTGGAGAATACAAACAGAACGCCCAACTTTTCTATACAACTTCTAGCTTTCCTTAGCATCTACAGATCGTCGAAAGGTTTTCGGCCGAAGCTCTCTGGAGGTAGACGCTAGAATGTCTACTACCATATTACATTATCAGCCAGAAGACGGCCACTGCTGAACATAGGCCTCCCCCTTAACTACCAACTACTACCATATTAACTGCTTAAGGATCGCCAACCCGCGCTGGGCCGGCTCGGTGGATGGCCTGATCTCCCTTCGAGGGTAGGCCGATGCAGCAGCAGTGGGATGTTAAAGGCTGATGCAGAAGAATCGAGACGTTGTCCTATGAGCCTGCATGCGGCCAGCACATTTCAAAAGCGTCGACACGGCGTCCATCTGCGACTTTTACTATCCAGGACTGCGCCATATAGGAAATCTAGTTGTAACCCGCGACTTCGTTCGCGTGGACATAAGAAAGTATCCTATGTCCGTCTTTGAGATATATGATACGTCTGACGTCCATACAAAACGTCAAAAAATGCACAAAAATTGATCAACGCCATCAAGACGTTGTCTTTCTGTCTGTACGGCTAAACGTCGGAACGGATCTTGATAAAACTTGATAAGGTGTTGCTGTATACCACAAAGACGGACATAGGATGTAATGTAGGGAGTTCTGAACGGCGCAAGCTAAGTTTTTCCTCGAGACGAACGTATTCATTTTTATATCTCAAAGTTTTATTGGTCACGATACGACTGCGGCTATATTCCTCTAAATTATAATATTACTTAGGATTACGATTGGGATGAGACGTATCAAAGTCCGGACGCGGTCAAAGCGGGACCTGGAGAACTTGTACATCTTACATATAATTATATCAACTTTGTAACCTAAATCACAGGCTAAATAAATTGAATGTATATTTTAGTCCTCTCGAGTATGTTTCGGTCTTTTTACCCGTCGTATTTTGTTTAGTTGGGTAAAGCCTTGCGGCTCACGATGTAGGTTCTCATGGGCGTCGGCCTTTAGAATCGCTATCAGACTTCCGCCAGATAAATGCAAATACACAGCAATGTTTCACACGAAGTGTTACAAATGTGGACGCGCCAGCGTGCCTATGCCTATCATCATCATCTCAGCTACAAGACGTCCACTGCTGGACATAGGCCTCCCCCTTAGATTTCCACGAAGAGCGGATGGAAGCGGCTCGCATCCAGCGCGTCCCTGCGGTCTTTATCAGGTCGTCTGTCCACGTTGTGGGTGGACGTCCTACGCTGCGCTTGCCGGTACGTGGTCTCCATTCGAGAACCTTACAGCCCCATCGGCCATCAGTTCTGCGTGCTATGTGCCCTGCCCACTGCCACTTCAACTTGCTAACCCTCTGGGCTATGTCAGTGACTTTCGTTCGTCTACGGATCTCCTCATTTCTGATTCGATCTCGCAGAGAAAACCCGAGCATAGCCCTCTCCATAGCTCGTTGTGCTACTTTGGGCTTACGCCTATCCCTAGGCTACCGATAAAAGTGTAATGTTTACAAAAATTTGACGTACAGTTATTATACGCAGTTCTTTTTTGAGAAGACATCTGTTACTATCCGTTGTTGCGCGTGAAAATATCACAACTTCAGAGGAGCCGTCATGTAACTGGATGGAATTTCGGGCTTTCATCTTGACTAACATAAAAAATACTTTTTTAACATGTTTACAAACTGACCCCGAATACTGAAACGTTTGTTAACTTTGACAACAGTTTAATTCTAATACTGCCTTTGTCTGGCACTAAGCAAATGACAAAGACAGCTATAGACTTAGTCTATCGTCAAAGTTAACAAACGTTTCAGTATTCGGGGGTGAGTGTATAATAACCAATTTGTAGTGTCTTTCCGCTACAATATAATAATATCGTGCAATAAAAAGGGATATTCTTTAAATCTTTACAAAGCAATTTTTTATTTATTTTTTCTTTTGCATAGATTTAATCCCTTAAATATGCATTTATCTGGCTCTAGTTTATCTGCTTTACAAAGAGTATATCAGTAAAAATAATATTTTTTTTAAATCTCTTTTAAGTCCATCTTTGGTTAAACTACCCGAATACTGAAACGTTTGTTAACTTTGACGACAGATTAAGTCTATAGCTGTCTTTGCCATTTGCTTAGTGCCAGACAAAGGCAGTATTAGAATTAATCTGTTGTCAAAGTTAACAAACATTTCAGTATTCGGGATAGAGCACCATCTTGCCTGTTGGTAAGCGACGATGTGGCCGAAGATGAAGAACGCAGACTTAGAAGATACCTATTCACTCTGACCTTGAAGAGATGTAGTATTTTTCAAGAAACAAGAGAGCCGGCAGTTTGTCCCACTCCTTGGCAGTACGGATTAGAAACGTAAACTCGAAACGTATCCAAGAGAAATCTACAGTGCAAGGATGGTAGTGGGGCGTCTTTCTACTTGTCCTGTGGTTAAAGGGGGATGGTGGGATAAGGTCACCTTAGTCACCTAGCCTAAATTACCAGTTTGAAAATGAACTTCCGCAAAGTAACGCCCGATTCAGTCAATTATCAACATATTTACGTGAAAATGTTATCAAAAAATAATTTAACGAGCAAAGCGAAGGCCTCTTTTTTCTTTAAATTTTTTAAAAATATTTGTATGACTGCATCAGCCTTTAAACATGCCACTGAACCAGGCCAACACGCGCGCCGTGATAACGTTCTGTCCAGCCGTTTTGTCATCGCGTGAACGTGACAAAGCCAGAATGCGGATTCGTCCGTCTCGTTCTCGCGGGATAAAAATTGTGGACAAATTCTATTCTAAATCCTAACTAATATTATAAATGCGAATGTAACTGTCTGTCTGGGTGGCTGACGCGTATTCACGGCTAAACGGCTGAACGGGTCGACCTGAATTTTTGCATAGAGCTTAAGGGTAGAAGGAGTTTTGGCGGGAACGTGAAGAAGTCATGTCGCGTCATTCTATTATTTTCCAAAACTTGTGTTATATCGAGTGTTAATGTATAAAAATGGTGGACTTTTATCCATTAAGTGTTCGTGAATGTACACGAGTGTTGGTGAATAATGTAATGTGGTGAAACGAGACTCTTCGTGTTGTTTCCAAAACTCCATAGAAACGTCTCCACCACTTTACCGGGGCATGACGTGGACTTGATCGTGACTTAATTTGCTTGACTTGGACTATGACTGAGGCTTATTTTAACTGTGAAATATTTGACTTCACTTGAAATATTACAATACTTGACCCAGGGTCAAGTATTGTAATATTACTAAATACACAAAGTGTGGAGCCAAATAACAAGAGAGAGAAGGGTAGGAGACGGACATAGGTTTATTTTGTTTTGTATGTCCACGCGAACGAAGTCGCAGGTAAAAGCTAGTTTAAAATAGTTTGTATCCCGTAAAACAGGCAAATATTTAAATTTTCGCGGGTAGAACCGCGGTTCACAGCTTTTATTATAACACGAGCTCACCGAAATGGGTGCAAACCTCAGGAATGTATGCTATCTTGATGCGTGTCGTCTTATCACCGTTATCAGTACCAGATACCGCACAATACTTGTAGACATGTACAAGATGTTCATAGAGATAATAATTGTATTTTTCCCGCGAAATTTACTCCCACAATATATTTATGTATTAACCGAGCAAAGCGAAGGTTTCAGAGTAATCCTAACCAATAATATAAATTCGAAAGCAACTCTGTCTTTCTCTGTCTGGGTGTTTGTCAGAGGCTGAAGGGATCGAGCAGAATTTTTGCATAAATATAGATTAAGTGACAGAAAAGGACATAGTTTTTTTTTTTTAGTAGGTCCACTCGAGACGAACGTATTCATTTTATACCTCGAAGCTTTATTAGTCCTGATACGACTGCGGCTATATTCCTCTGAATTATATTATTATTTAGGATAATAACACGTTATAAATAGCCACTATTTTGTATTCACTTATAAATTATTTTTGGATTAAAACTTATGAGGAAAAACTTAACAATGCTGCCTTGAGTTAGTTACAAGTTACAGTTACTAGTTACAGAAAATTTAAGTAAGTACATATGTAACGTAAGTATAACCCTGCACAAACTATGCATTTTTAAAACTAGTATCAGTAGACATCTGTTTTTAAATGCAATGTTAAATGTTTACAATTAAAAAAATATATAAATATTGGTAGACGTTTTTCACACAGCGCCATCTAATCCCAAACTAAGCAAGCTTGTACTATGGGAACCAGATAACTGATAGAATACATTTTATTTATTTTTTGTTAATACATACATAGAGTACATAGCAACACCCAGACAAAGAACAAACTTCGATGTTCATCACACAAATGTTTGTCCAGGGTGGTAATTGAATCCACAACCTACAGCTCAGAAGGCGAAAATCCTCCCGCTGAGCTAAAAGGCTAGTCAATCACGAGTAGGTACCTCATTATCTATGTCGAAAACATAAAAACCGGATAAAAAAAAGCTCGAATTATCTTAAGTCCTTCAACAGTCTATAATATGGTAACTTATTCGTCAGTTCTAATGTAAGCTTACAGATTTAAAAAAAATATTGACTTGCTTGAAAACTATAACCGAGGCAAGAGAAGTCTAAGAATGGAACTGCAATAAGAAATATTGAAAGGTGGAGGAGGTCATGACAAACATTACTGCTAAAATATTGTCGAGACTGTTCCATTTTATTGTATTTAGGGTTCTGGGTCACTCGTGCTTGTACTAGGATTCCGAAATAGGAAACCGACCGAGTCTCGCTTGACTGATATAAATTTACTGTGAGCGTGTTATTAACTTTATTTTACCGAGCACTGATAGCACACAAAATGCTTAAAATAAGAAACATAAATTGTTTACAAGTTGATTACAAAATGCAATAGCAAGAGATGAGTTATATATATATACGGTGAGCCTCAAACAAAGCACTATAGGCTTGTGTCTTGGGCACAGATCACACTAGATACCACTTTATGAGATACCTTGTTCCTACAAAGTCACCAAAGATTGAGGAAGGCGCGGGTCACGTCACCAAGCGTTCTCATTGGCGATCTCAAGGTTATGCCTACTAACCTAACAATCAACCAATCAGAGTAATTTCTTACAGGTGTATTTAGTGATGCGTGGTGCGCTTCGAACTTCCTGAATGCAGAATATAGGATGTGATCTGTGGTCTCGGGGCTCGAGTGTGAAGTTACCAGGAGATAGTACAGTTGTGTAATGCAAGAGAGATTGCACAAACAAAATAAACTTTTATGGGGCGGTATCCTCGGTCGTGCCATTTCCTTGCAGAACACATCTCTCTGGCCATCCAGCGAGGCAACCCTGCCAGCTTGAAGGGACGTTTGTTAGGGGGCTGATCGAGATGGACTGTCTTAGGTTTGATTCGACTATTGTGTTGTTTGTGACTTTTTGAATTTGTTTAAATAAAATTGTATAATATTGAAATAATTTGTAAAAAGAAGGTGACTAAGTTATATTGGAAATCTGTTAAATAATATTAGATAATTTTTATTTCAACAACAAGAAAGAACATATAAAGAAGCCTATTATTAAAGTAAATCTTAGATATAACAAACTGTTTTTTGGGATTCTAAGTATACACTCTGTATAAGATTAGTCAGTGAACTCCAAACTAAGCACGAGGCTTGTATCTTGGGGCCCGAGTGCGGAGTTACTGGAGAGATTACTGTTTGTTGTCAATGTTTATTGTGCTTATGAAATAGATTTATAAGAACAATAATCTGGTATTATAAATAATTAAATGCTAAATATTTAAGTAGTTTAGTCGAATTTAAAAGTAGAGCAAATAGTGTAATATATTTGTTTACGAGGTTTCTCTGAAGAGCAAAAAAGTGGCTATGCATGACCTGACATCTTGTGAAAAATTTGGCTATATATGCGTTTCTGGGGAGCGAAAGGGTAAGCTATAACCTTAGTAGTTAGTTTCTTTTGCTCTCGTGAAATTCAAGTCTAGCTGTCCCATTCGCACAATGTCGGGTCAGGTAATGTAGCGGGGCCTAAAAGGCCTGGTGTGAGGTGTTTTATGTTAGATGCGGGATGCGTGGTGTAACTGTGCATGTGTTTGTGTGCGAGTTGTAATGCATCAGTGTAACCAATTTTCATTGTATTATTATGGTTGTTTTAGCCGTTATAATGCAACTAACCTAGATAATTCATTTTCACTTATAAGTTTAATGAACAGTGCTATAATCTTAACTAACCTAAATATTAGTATTATAAATGCGAAAGTATATGTCTCTCTGTCTGCGTGTTTGTTGCCTACGGTTAAACGGATCGACCTGAATTTTTGCATATATACAGCTGAAGGGTCGGGGACGGATGTAGGCTATTTTTTTTTGTAGGGCTGGTAAGTATGTATAACAAATTTTTTAAAGTCAATTTTCAACTGCTATCTGCTATGCAATTATGGTATTTACAATGCTCATTCCATGCTCTAAAACTGGCACAACACAGCAATCCGACAGTGAAAACGCGCACAAATACTACACTATTTGATTTGGTTCTCTAAAATGAGTATGCAGACAGGGCGCGCCGCCACTAATTCAATTAGCCATTGACCACGCAACAAATATTTAATCACATCGTTTAGCGCTGCGACAAGCAGATGCGACGCGCGAGAATGAGGAACCGAGTGAAGATCTGACCCGGCCTCGCCTCTTGTCCTCGTGAAAACCAGTTCTCTAGATTTACCCACTAATCTAAAGAGCGAGTAAAGAGCGTCGATTCCGTAACTACTATGTACTGGCGCACTATCAGAAGCCCCTGTAGAACGAGTGGGGCGCTAATTTAGCGACAATACCACGTTCAAGCAGGATAAATTTATTCGATAGGTGAAAGGGGCATACCTTAATCTCGAAACGTATGAATCCAATTTTGACCAGTCCGAGGGTAAATTTGTATAAAAATCACTAGATACACAATTTCTATGATATCACAATTTGTCTATATCACAAGTGAATTCCAAATTCCGAAACGGTTCCACACAAATGCACTAAACGCGCCGCTAGACTGTAAAAGACGCCATTTTGATTTCGTCAACTAATGACCATAAACAATAGACATCTCACATTTTTTTTTATTGTTTTTTTTTTCTGTAGCTGTTTTTTAATCATGTGATTGTTTTGTACTTGGTACGATTGTTGTGATCGTAAATCATTTTTTTCATTGAGTAGAAAATAATTGATCTACATGAAAAATTAGTTTAATAAAATGCACAGCGGTTAGAATTAAACTGACTAGGCACTGGCTAAAGGCCTCGCTACATGGCCTGACCTGACATCGTTTGAAAGAGACGTATATATATAAGTTTCTGGGGGAGCGAAAGGGAGAAGCTATAACCTTAATAGTTTGTTTCTTTTGCTCCCGTGAAATTCAAATCTAGCTGTCCCTTTCACACGCTGTCAGTTCAGGCCATGTGTAGACACCCTAATGTCTATCAGAGCCAAAAAAAAAACATTTTTTCCTTAAATTATTGTCTATTATAGTGTAACCAGCTATAAAATATTATCATCACATATTTGCAGTATTTTGATTTGCGATTTGCCATTCTACTATCACGTTTGTTCTGGCGGGTCTGTGCTACAATCATAGAAAAGAATATATGACAATGTGTACTATAACTACGAACTAACTATAACTTAAAAGTAATAAGGCGTTTTCCAAAAAAAAAGAAATCCTGGTAATAAAAGTACCCAATAGATGGCGTTAGATGTACCTTGAGGTTTTGCTGTCACTGTCAAGACATGAAAGACAAAAAAGTGTACGTGTACCTTTTTTTTCTCTCGTGTTTTTTAATTCCACATGTGTATTTAGACAATTTCAAGTAATGTAACTATGTATTTGACTTCATTTGAAATATTACAATAGTTGAAACTGGCTAAATACACAACGTGTGGAGCCAAAATTTACGATTTAAAAAATAAACATGAAATATTATATTTCGACAGAAATGACAATGACAGGTAAAACGATAGGTCTGTTACGCTATCTAGTAAGTATTTTAGAACTACTTTTTTTTTTTTTGGAAAACGCCTCATTCGGCTCCGCTGCAGTCTGCTTACAGCCACCAAAGAGTACAAAGAATCAGAATCAGAATTTTTTATTGCAAAAACTGTGTACAAAAAGTGTTCTTGATAGTAATAAAATAATGAGTTTCAACAGCTTACCCATTGCGAGCGTACAATAATTCACATTTTTCACAAAAGAAGATGCGAAGAGTTAGAGAGTAAAAGAGATAGCTATTATGAAATCTCTCTGAAAGGGCAGATATACGGGGGCATGGACGTAATGTAAGTGCGCTAAAAGTGGCTTTACATGGCCTGACCTGACATCGTATGAATTTCTGAATTTGACTGAATTTCACGAGAGCAAAATAATCATATATAGAGAATTTCTTTCACACGATGTTAGATCAGGCCATGTATAGCCACTCTAAAGTTGTATCTCTAGTTAAATATCATTGAAACACGCCTTGTTTAGATCTTTTCAGTGTGTATATCATGCGGGATTTTTATTTTTATAATATTTAATCATAATGAGGCGTTTTCGACTTAGTAAAGGCACACGTAATTTTTTTTTGTCTTTTATGTCTTGACGGTTACAGAAAAAGTTCAAGTTACATCTGACGCCATCTATTGGGTACTATTATTACCAGGTTTTTTTTTTGGATAACTCCTCATTTGGGCCCGAATATTGGGGATATAGATGGCAACTCCACTTATCAGCTGTCAAAAAAGGTGCAAGCTTCCCCAGCTGTGCGTACGTGTTTTTGTTCGATAATTTCGCGAAAATGGCTATTTAAATCGTCGAGACAACATAAAATAGATGTTTGTTACAAAATCGATATGTCGGGCCGCCGTTCTATGCTCGGTTCGGCACTGGACGCGCTCCCAGCCCCTACGGACCCTCTGCGTGAACTCTTCGAGGCGTGTAAAACAGGAGATGCAGCTCGGGTCAAAAAGCTAATAAGTCCTCAAAATGTGAATGCCAGGGACACTGCTGGGCGTAAATCCACGCCTCTACACTTTGCTGCAGGTATTGTACCATACAAAAAATCAATAACATTGTTTGTTTTGCGAAAATTTCAGTCCAAAACAATAAAGTGAAAGGGCTCTGTCTAGGATGGTTTAGGAAGCTGTAAATCTCGTGAAATTGCATAATTCGCTACGGCTAGTGGTTTCGAGGTATCATTCATTATGTTTGGTCCAGTTTTGTTCAAGAGCACGGATGTGAACAATTATCACAACAAACGAGTTGTTGTTTCTCATTACTGTTGTTAAACACTTCATAAAATCAGTATCAAAACATTAACTGATGTACATTTTTTATTTGTTGTAATTTGCTATTATTTGCTTTTTGTAATACAACAAAGATTCTTTGGTCTGCAGATAGATCTGTTCTAGTTTATGTAATTAAATGGATAATGTAAAGTCCCTGTTTATACAACTGATTGATGGCACAACCAACATCCAATTCTTGTTATATGGCTTCTTCTTTTTCTCTTTCCTCTTAAGAGGATTTTGGCGTCGCACATCTTATGCATTTGCCAGTGTCAAATATACTTATATATTATATATTTTCAAGTTATAAAAAATTATATTTACCATTCCTGTTTTATTTCTTTAATAAAGAAAATTAATTAATAAATAAAATATATTAAAATAAATAATTTGTAATTAATCAGATAACTGTCTTCCTCCTTCCAGGATATGGTCGCAGGGAAGTCGTAGAGATCCTAATCACAGCAGGTGCGGCGCTCCAAGCGCGCGACGATGGAGGCCTGCAACCGTTACACAATGCCTGCTCATTCGGCCACGCTGACGTGGTCAGGGCTCTGCTGGCGGCCGGGGCGGCGCCAGCGGCGCGAGACAACTGGGGTTATACCCCGCTGCATGAGGCTGCCGCTAAGGGGAAGGTGGACGTGTGTATTGGTGAGTCCGAATGAAGTACCTATACAGGGGATATATTCCCAACGTCCCCACTATCGTCCCCGCCAGTGGGGAATTTGGGAACTTAAATTCCTTCTTTTTTCATTTTTTTTATAAAACGAGCATAGAAGTCGCGCCGAACTGAGACCGCGACCCCTATAACTTCACCACCCCTCGACCGATTCAGCTCATATTCGAACTTAAAACATATATTGAAATCAACTACATGCCTACAAAATTTCATGAAGATTGGATCAATGGTTCGCAAGTTATCATCAGACAAATATACACACAAACATACAAACATACATACAAATGCCGTTTTGTCCCAGTAAACTCTGAGACCTTCGCTTCGCTTGGTCAAAAAAGGTTTTTATTACACAGGCAAAGGTGTCTTGCAAGATTTAGCGTTACGGTCCTGCACATCTAACTGCCGATGAGCTCCCGTAAACTCTGAGACCTTTGCTTCGCTCGGTTGATGAATCTTTATAAATTGAGCATAATCATTGTCTGTTCCAGCCTTACTCCAGCACGGTGCGGACCCCAACATCAGAAACACGGAGGGGAAGACACCGCTCGACTTAGCTGACTCGTCTACCAGGCCTGTGCTCACAGGTACGCAAGGCCCTGGCTTCACACTCGCAGGAACACCTTGCAAGAGTATAAGAATATATTTCTAACTAGCGACCAGCCCCGGCGTCGCACGTGTGTTATTTATAAAAATTGTATATATGATGATCATCACACTAATATGATAAATGCGAAAGTATGTGTGTAAGTATGTAAATAGGTAAGTGTGTTCAACTTTGTAATGGCTGAACGGATTTTAATGAAATTTGGTAAGGAGGTAGCTTTTACACTGAATTAACACATAGGCTTTTATCCCGAAAAATTAAACGGTTCCTGTAGGATAGCAGGTGGAACTGCGGGGCGCAGGTATACATATACATACATAAACCTATATATTGCAGCTTACGATGGCACACTTCGGACACTCGACTAGAGTAGACTTCTCCATACAAACGTCGCGTTCTCACTACCTATTACACAAAAACTACACACATGTCATTTTTGCACACGCGAATGTGTAATATGAATGTGTTGTAAATGTGTTGTATGAATAGTGCGAGTGAGACAGTTGCGAAAGTTTTTGCAAACGAAAATCTTCTGATCTTATGTATAACTGTGTAAAATCAATAACGTTTTTTGAATAGTGTTTGGTACTTACACATAAAAAGTTACTTAATTTAAAAAAAATACATTGATAAAGTACGCCCTTAAGTATGCCCTGAAACATGCCAAGTTGTGCCGTTCGCTTGCGGCTTGCGTTCAATTCGGTCCGCTCCTGTAAGCGCTATAAGGTCTGGACGAAG
Organism: Apocheima hispidaria; assembly: GCA_947579745.1. Lineage (NCBI taxonomy): Eukaryota > Metazoa > Arthropoda > Insecta > Lepidoptera > Geometridae > Apocheima > Apocheima hispidaria. The sequence continues at coordinate 2,719,620 of OX388172.1, read as the reverse complement.
GCGTCAAACGTGAGACGTGTCGGCAGGCGAGCACGGCGCCGCGGACGTGCTGGAGGCGGCGCGCGCGGGCGCCGACGAGCGGCTGGCGGCGCTGCTCACGCCGCTCAACGTGGACGTGCACGCCATGGACGGGCGCCGCTCCACGCCGCTGCACCTGGCCGCGGGGTACAACCGCGCGCGCGCCGTGCGCCTGCTGCTGCAGCGCGGGGCCGACGTGCACGCCAAGGACAAGGGGTGAGGGGGGCTACTTTGTGGCGAGACGAGCATTTTTTTTTTTTTTTTCTTTTAACAATAGACCTTTGATATTTATCTAATGTTTCTTTTGTGGGAATATTGAAGGAAAAAAGCGCTTCTATTGAAATAATTTGTATAATTTCAAAATTACCATCAGAATATTTTTGATCGAGCGTAGCGAAGGCTCAGAGTTTACTGGGACAAATCGGAATTTGTATGTATGTTTGTATGTTTGTGTGTATATTTGTCCGATGATAACTTGCGAACCGTTGATCCGATCTTCATGAAATTTTGTATGCAAGTACTTAGTTCATTTCAATACATTTTTTAAGTTCGAATATGAGCTGAATCGGTCCAGGGGTTGTGAAGATATAGGGGTCGGCGCGAACTAATAGTTACTTAGTGACGAGACGAGCAAGTCGCTCACCTGAAATTTAGCATTAACTCTTTTTTTTTTTTTTTTTTTTTTTTTTTTTTTTTTTTCTGTTTACAATGTATATTTGATATACCTTTGATATTTATCTACTGTTTCTTTTGTGGGTATATTGAAGCAAAAAAAAAAACCAATTTAAATAATTTGTATAATTTCAAAATTACCTTATATTTCAATATTTTTTAAAATTACATATTATTATTTTTTGGTACTCGGTGACGAGACGAGCAAGTCGCTCACCTGATGTCAAGCGTCACAGTTTAGTGCCATCCAGAATTTTGAACTTCAATCGTAGCCAAGTAATACGTTCGTCTAAAACTTAAAACTTCGCTTGCGCGATTCAGAACTGCGACATTACAAATGTCAGTCCATTCAAAACGTCAAAAAATGCACAAAAATGGATCAACGCCATCTAGCGAACTATAGGAAGTAACTTTGTCTCTCTGTCTGCATGTTTGTCGCGTTATCACGGCTGAACGGCTTAACGGAACTTGATAAAATTTGATAAGAAGTATATCACAAAGACGGACATAGGATTAGGTATATTAATATCTAGGTTTCCTAGTATTGGTATCTACTTAGTTATTCACTTAATCCACTTACTCATACATAGTAGCTACATAAGACAATGTTTACAATGAGAGTCACACTCTCCCTACAAACTGCTATGCAGTTTGGCAGAATCAGGAAAAATGATATGTATGTTTAACTATTGAGAAAAAAAAAAAAAAAAAAACTTTTCTCCCTCAGCGGGCTAGTGCCCCTCCACAACGCGTGTTCGTATGGGCACTACGAGGTGACGGAGCTGCTGGTGCGAGCAGGCGCGGACGTGAACGCGACCGACCTGTGGGCATTCACGCCGCTACACGAGGCCGCCAGCAAGGCTCGCCTGGAGGTGAGTGGGCGGCTTTAGGGTAATCCTGGCACCTGACAGCACGGGGATTATATCGACAAAGGGAGGACTTTCATCAGCAGTGGACGTCTTCTGGCTGATGATGATGATGCCCGACCACAGATCACACTAGATACCGCATTACGAGATTCGTTGTTCCTACAACAAGTGACGTCAGTGTGAGGCGCGGCGCGGGGCGCGGGGAGGGCGGCCGAGCGTTCTCATTGGCTGTCTCAAGGTTACGCCCACTCGCGCCTAACAATCAACCAATCAGAGTAATCTCTTATAAGTGTATTTAGACTGATGCGTGGTGCACTTCGAACGTCCTGAATGCAGTATCTAGGGTGTGATCTGTGTCCCGATATACGGAAAGTGAAAAGCTATGAGCTTGAAGTGTTGTATATCTATTTCATTATTATTTTTAAATAAATTAACTAGTAGTTCTGCCACTAGTAATCTTCGCGAGCAAAAACCGTTAAGATGGTATTTTGAAATAAAGAGCGCTATACACTTTCGCGCGCAGATGAAATGAGATGGCTTTAGCCGTGATCGACTAACCTTCACACTGCTCTGTTACACTGGTGTGACAGTTAGGAAGAAAACTCCCTAACCACACTAACTGCTATACAAACAGTATGAAGGTTAGGAAAATTATTTCCTAACGTTCATACTAGTGTGTATAGGAATTATCTTCCCTTACCTTAACACTGTTGCGATTTGAACTTATTTACTACATTATAACTAGTAGTTCGCGGCGAACTGAGACCTCGCGACCCCTATATCTTCACAACCCCTGGACCGATTCAGCTCATATTCGAACTTAAAAATTGTATTGAAATGAACTACTTGCCTACAAAACTTTCATGAAGATCGGATCAACGGTTCGCAAGTTATCGTCGGACAAATATACATACAAACATACATACATACAAATACCGATTTGTCCCAGTAAACTCTGAGACCTTCGCTTCGCTCGGTCAATAACATTGGCTGTTTGAGGATAAACGACGTATAATACAGAAAATAAATGGAATGTCGTCATGTCATGTCAAAAATTTTAAACATTTTTTTGAACTATTGAATTTAACCGTTCCTGTAGAATAGCGGGTGAAACCGCGGGGCGCAGCTAGTTGTCAAAAAATTGTTTTCTATAGGTTTGTTCTCTGCTGCTGAGCGAGGGCGCAGACCCCACCCTGCTCAACTGCCACGGGAAGTCCGCCCTCGACGTGGCGCCCACGAGGGAGCTCCAGGACAGATTAGCTTGTGAGAGTTAACCTTTTTACACGACTGCCCTAAAAGGGTGTTTTGTTTTCTTTCAGGCTACATGTATGAGTACCTACGTTCTTGTTTTGGTTTTTGTTTTCATTCGTGTGAGGTCGCGGGTTCGAACCTACCACTGGCTTTTCGGTGAAGGAAAACATCGTGAGGAAGCCTGCATATTTTCGGAGAAGGAGTTCGATGGCGTCTGTGAATCCGCCAACCTGTACTGGGCCAGCGTGGTGGATATGCCTCAATCACCCTTCGAGGGTAGGCTGATATCCCAGAAGAGGGATGTTAAACAGCTGATACAGATGTTTTTTTAAGCTCAGGTTACGCATTTGAGCAAAACTTAGTGACGGTGTGGTCAAAATAAACATGCCCAGGCTAGTCTGGAACGAGAACTAGCTACCCGACACACCGCTAGTTAAATATATAAATATTGGTGGACGTTTTTCACACACAGCGCCATCTAGCCCCAAACTGAGCAAGCTTGTACTATTGGAACAATTTTTGTAAATACATACACAGAATACATAGAAACACCTAGACAAAGATCAAACATCCATGTTTATCACAATTTTTTTTGTCCTGCCGGCTTATCCTCTAACTTTGAAACGTTCGTGATTCTGATTGCGAGAGCATGCCATCCCGCTTGTACCAACTTAGTCGCACTATGCGCGGTCCCGCTCGCGCACTATCACTATCACGATCAGGTGCGTCCGTGATAACGGGGCAGGATGGGATTCGAACCCACAACCTACAGCCCCGAAGGCGGCGAAATCCTTCCCTCTGAGCCACAACGCTAGTCAAAAGACGGCAGATGTTCAACTCTTGTGAAACCACCACCAGCTTGATATGGTTCCCTCCCGATGTTTCCTTAACCGCTATCATCGTCATCATCATCGGCAGCTTATTCAGCCCACTGCAGAGCATAAGCCTCCTCCCTCTTTCGCCAATCTACCCTGTTTTGTGCCAATCTCGTCCAGGTGTTGCCGCAAAACTTTTGGATGTCGTCACGCCATCGCTGTATCGAGCTACCAGGGCTACGCTTACCATCACGTGGCCATTAACTGGTATAATAATTATAATTGTTTTTCAGTCGAATACCGCGGGCACTGCTTGCTGGAAGCGTGCCGGGTGGCGGAGCCGGCTCGAGTGAAGAAACAGCTGTCGTCTTCCACGCAGAACCTCCCTCAACACCAACACCAGGTAAAATATGGTAGCTCAAAAGGATATCAATTATGCCAAGGTATCAGGAAGTATGAAAAGATATCAGGAAGTGTACAACGATTTCAGAAAGTGTGCAAAGATTACAGGAAGTATGAAAAGATATCAGGAAGTATGCAAAGATATCAGGAAGTATGCAAAGATATCAGCAAGTGTGCAAAGATTACAGGAAGTATGAAAAGATATCAGGAAGTATGCAAAGATATCAGGAAGTGTGCAAAGATTTCAGGAAGTATGAAAAGTTATCAGGAACTATGCAAAGATATCAGGAAGTGTTCAAAGATATCAGCAAGTGTGCAAAGATTACAGGAAGTATGAAAAGATATCAGGAAGTATGCAAAGATATCGGGAAGTGTGCAAAGATTACAGGAAGTATGAAAAGATATCAGGAAGTATGCAAAGGTATCAGGAAGTATGCAAAGATATCGGTAAGTGTGCGAAGATTTCAGGAAGTATGAAAAGGTATCAGGAAGTATGCAAAGATATCAGGAAGTGTGCAAAGATATCAGCAAGTGTGCAAAGATTACAGGAAGTATGAAAAGATTTCAGGAAGTGTGCAAAGATATCTTAACTTAATCCGCGTTTAAGGTTTTACCCGTAAGGGGGTAGGTGTCGGAGACGGACGTATACTACTTTTTTTTTAAAGGTCCACGCGAACGAAGCCGCGGGTAACAGCTAGTAGGCATGTAAAATCAGTAACTTCTCAATTTTTTTTGTAGAGCTCGTCAGCATCTACCACGAGCAGTACGCATTCCTTGCCCGGCGACTGTACTACCGAGGCGTTAGTGAACTACCAACACGTCGGCTCGGGGGACCGGCCGATACACTGCGCCGCAGCCAGCTCGCACCCGAAACGGAAACAGGTGGGTAGTAGTGCGCGACCTTCGACCTCCATCGCTTTAAATGAAACCCGAACGGAAATCGACCAGTAACTTTTTTTTTTTTTTGTAAGTATGTTAATAAGGTTGGTTATTCCTTCTGACCCTCCTAGTTCTTCGCCCCGGTGGGTTTCGGTATGGTATAGTGTTAATAATAATAATATTATATTTTTAATTTTCAATTTAATTTTATGTTTCTTTGTAATTGAATTTCTTTTTATATGTAATATAGACCTTTGTAGTCTGAATTAAATGATTTGAATTTGAATTATAAATGCGAAAGCAAGTGTATAAGTAATGAGTTTTGGGTCTAGTAATACACATTTTATAATGTACCAAAATGCAATTTAATTCATCGCTCACCATAAACTAAAAATGACATGTCAAACAATAATTCAAAACAGTTTTCTTAAAAACCAAAACTAAACTCTTAAAGGAGGTCAATACACCACATTCCTCCCCAACTAAATAAAAACTAAGCATAACATTTAAATAACTAACACCTATAATTTACATCTAGATTCCTAGTTCCCCTAACAGGATACCGGCGTACAAGTTGTCGCTCTGGCGATCCTTGGTCAGTATCAGAAGGTCCCGAAGAAAACGCATCTAAAAATTCGTCTCCGGAATTCGCATCTACTTCCTCCCCCACTAGAATCGCGCCGCGCTCAATCGCTCTGTCGGCCTCCGCCGCATTTGCAGCCGTCCTCTTAGGACTCGCGGAAAAAGCCGATACACTCGTTTCTGTTCTCGGAGTCGGCTCTGGGATAGAATAATCTCCGAAACAACTGACATCATCCTGATCTATACAGTCCGCTGACAAACGTCCCTTGTACGCCAATAATTGATCTACGTGTTTCCTAACAGTAATATTTAACACTGGTATAAAAACATTAAACATCCTAGAGCCAATACAATTTTTAACAACTCCTCGCTTCCAGGTATGCATATTACCATTATTGAAATAACATTTAACCAAAACATTGTCCCCAACAGAAAAATTGATTTTTCTTTGTCCAAACTGCTTACTCTGCGCTACCTGTTTATTAACAACATTATTAGTGGCCGATACAGACGATGACGAAGGCGCAACTTCAGGTTTTCGCAACAAGTCGAGCCGACACCGCAGAGGTCTCCCTAACATCAACTGTGCCGGGGAAAATCCCGTAGTTAAATGAACGGAATTTCTATAATCAAACAAAAATGTATTCAGCCTTGCCAAAGTAATCTTTTGAGTATCTGCGCTGGTTAAAATTGCTTTCAACCCGTTTTTAACCGTTTTTACGCAGTTTTCCGCTTGTCCATTTGAAGCGGCGTGGTAAGGAGCAATTGTCAAATGCTTAATTCCATTCAGACTGCAAAAAGATTCAAATTCATTTGAACAAAAATTGGAAGCATTGTCAGTAACCAAGGTACGCACTAGTCCGAATCTGCTGAACATCTCGCTTAACTTACTTATAACCGTTTCACTGTCAGTCTTTTGCATTGAAAAGCATTCAACCCACTTAGAGTAAGAATCGATTGCAATCAAATATTGTTTTCCATACAACATAAACATATCTAAATGCACACGCTCCCAGGGACGCTCCGGATACGGCCATGGAGCAAGTGGCGCATGTGGAGGATTGCTACGTAATGTGTTACAAACATTACAAGAACCAATTTTTTCTTCTATGTCCTTGTCGATATTTGGCCACCACATTCGAGACCTTGCCTCCGATTTAGTTCTTACTACACCAAAATGAGAACGGTGCAGTTCATCTAGGAGCCTCTCTCTAAACAGTAACGGAATCACGACTTTATGACCGCGCATAATACAACCGTTTTCAACAGACAACTCGTGTCGACATAAGAAAAATGGTTTTAAAACCACTTCGTCAACTTTAGAAGGCCAGCCATCATTCGTATATTTACACACCTGCTTCAAAATCTCATCGTTCTTTGTCTTTTCTTTCACGTCATCTAACGTAATCGGAAGTAAAAGCGTATCTCCAATGAAATTGACATACGATGTATTATCCGTACACTCCTGCGCATCGTTTACAATTTGAGCATCAACCGAACGCGACAAGAAATCTGCCACATTTTCTTCACTTTTTACGTATTCAATTTGAAAATTATATGCCGACAAAAACAACGCATATCGCTGCAACCTATTAGCTGCCAAAACAGGCACACCTTTCTTACCACCAAAAATGGCCAAAAGAGGCTTGTGATCGGTACGTAAAATAAAAGGCACTGACCGTCCATAAAGATAGTGATGAAATTTCTTTATGGCAAAAACGATAGATGTAGCTTCCTTTTGTATCTGCGCATAGTTAACCTCAGCTTTCGAAAGAGAACGAGACGCATACGCGACAACGCGCTCACTGCCGTCCGGCTGTCGCTGCGCCAACAAGGCGCCCAGCCCGACCGGCCCAGCGTCACATGTCACAATCGTGGGATATGCGGGGTTGTAATGTGCCAATACGCGCTCCGACGCCAACTCTTCTTTGATTCTACTAAAAGCTTCTTGTTGCTCTTTACCCCACACCCACTTGACACTTTTCTTCAATAAACTATGCAAAGGGCTCAAAACGGATGAAGTTTGAGGAACAAAACATCTGTAATAGTTCACCATTCCCAAAAATGACTTCAGTTCTGTCGTGTTTTTCGGTGGACTACATTTTAAAATCGCTTCCACTTTTTGCATCGATTTATGAAGTCCATCTTTGTCTATTACAAATCCTAGATATTCTACAGACTTCTTGAACAATTCACATTTGTCCCGCTTGAGCCGCATACCAGCCTCCTGCAACCTACTCAGCACTAGCTCCAATCGCTGCAAATGCGTAGTTTTATCAGAAGCTGTTATTAGAATGTCATCCAAATAGATACACACTCCCTCAATATCCCCGAGCAACTGTTCCATAGTCCGTTGAAAAATGAAAGGAGCGTTCGACAATCCAAACACAAGCCTGGTGTACCTATATAGACCTTTGTGTGTGTTAATACACGTCAATTTCTTCGATTCATCTAATTCAAGTTGGT